>OU893336.1:17457813-18866307 GCA_918026875.4 Diatraea saccharalis
GCACAAGAAGATTTCAAGACTCATGTTACATTCGATAACTTTTTTTGCGACTTTTCTCTCATGCAGTACTTGTATGAAAAAAATATTTATGCCACTGGAACAGTAAGAAGAAATAGAGCAATTTTAATTAACATAATAAAAAATAATATAAATAAAAACGGCAGAAACAAAAGCCTGAAGTTGAAAAACGGTGAGTTCAAGTGGAGAACTAAACAAGATGTAGCATTTACTGTGTGGCAAGATACTAAAGAGGTTTTATTGTTGACAACTGCATTTCATCCAAAAGTAGAAGTAACTTCTGTACAAAGAACGCAAAAAAATGACACCTGGGAGGCTGTACATTGTCCTAGGGTTGTGAAAGAATACACCAAACGAATGGGCGGTGTCGACCGTTTTGACCAAGTGAAGGGGACGTATGCTGTCGGAAGAAGTAAACGCTGGTGGTTGCGGAAATTCTACTTCTTGGTTGACGCAAGTTTGATAAACTCTTTCATTTTATATTCCCTAACATCAAGAGTAGAAAAGCTTACTAACTTAGAGTTTCGGGTGGCTGTTGCCAGAGGTTTGATTGGTGGCTATAGCAGCAGAAAAAGAAGATCAAGCTTGCCTACATACATCTGCAAGAAATCACGCATAGCATGCCCAGGGGTATATCAAAAAAGTATAAATGCTGTACCTGAAGAACTGTAAATTGTGCAGCACAAAGGTCAAAGATAAGCGTAGCAAAATAAAATGCAGTAAGTGTAATGTCCCTCTTTGCATTACCTTGTTTTTGCATTTGCATTACATTGCCTTGTTTTGCACAATTTCACAGAAAATAATGTCACAAATTTAGGTTGCATATGGGTCTGTTGATGGGCAGTGGGAATATTTTTACCACCTATTTTTCCAAAACTTCTGAAATAATTAGTGTTTTACTTTTAAGTTTATTTTTATTATATAAATAAAAACATGCCAAAAATGTAAAGGCAAGTTATTTTATACCTCTGAATCCTTCTGCCTTATAAAGGGTTAAAACTCTGCGCCTCTTCTGTGATGGGTGTGGTGGCCAGAATAAAAATCAACACATAGTACATGCATTATTGTTTTGGCTCCTCCATAAAGCCCCTACATCCTTGAAAGAAATAAGGTTATTTTTCCCCGTTAGAGGACATAGCTTTTTGCCCTGTGACAGAGTTTTTGCCCGTGTTGAAAAGGAAATAAGAAAGTGTCCTTTTATTCCAAACAGAGAAAGATATTATGAAATTTATAGGAGACACGGAAATTTAAAGTTATTAGGTGATGATTGGTGTCTTTTAGATATTAAATCTATGAGTGAATCTCTTCATCCACTGACAGGAATCCAAAATCTGAAAAGAATTTACTTCAAAAGATCTGAAAACAACCGTCAGTGTCTAATAAAAACATTTGAGAACCTCAGGTTTGAGGCCAATGAAAAATATGTATCTTTTTTAAAAAGAGGAAAACAATTTCCTATCCGACTTACCTTGATCCCATTAGGAAACAAAATTTCTAAAGAAAAGCGAAGAGATGTAGAAGATGTGTTGAAAAAACAGTTTGGAGAAAATTGGAGACAGATGGAAGAGCTAGAATATTTTAAAGAAGTATTGGATGGGGAATGGTGTACACCTGGAATTGAACAATTCACAGATGATGAAAATTGTTGCGACTGTCTTGAAGAAGAACCAAATTGTATGAGAATTTAAATTCTTCTATTAATTTCTTAATTATTGTTAAAAAATAATATCACTATGCAATTCGGTTCTTCTTCCACCCTAAGCGTTCAGTTATATACTTTTACTATGTTTAAGGATACTTTAAATAGTAAAAACATAAAAAAATAATTGAAAGTTTTATTTTATACATATGATTTATTTATTCCAAAAAGGCACATTTCCATCTAAGATCACACCAAAAAGTAATCTTTTTTCAAGCAGTTTCACCAAAATGTGATAAGTAATAATTTTTGCACCAAAATGTAACATTTATAAAATTGGTTCCAAAATATTACTTTATTGATAAATAAATTGATCATTTTAACTAACTCTCAAATTTAAACATCATACATAGACGTTCAGACACGGCGGGAACCGCGCGATTATAGAATCGCATGGAAATCGCGCGGGTCTTATTTATATGAATTAGTTAGTAATCGTTCAGACATAACCGCGCGGTTAATCAAGCCGCGCGGTTACCGCAACCCAACCGCCAGAAAATAGAATCGCGCTGCTCCCGCGCGTTTTTATTACTATGGAGTCTTTACTTCGCGTTCAGTTGCGTTGCGGATACCGCGCGGTGAGCACGTCACTGCTCGTGAGTTCGCCATGGATCGTTTCGACACTGAACTATTTATTGATGAGGTGGAGAAGAGACCTGCAATATGGGACATTCAGTGTGATGATTACTCAAATAAAATTATCAAGAACCGAGCTTGGCAAGAGTTGGTGGAGATATTCGGAAATTGCGAAGACACTGTGGAAAAAAAGAATATTTTAAGTAAGTAGGTTTATTCACCAAAAGAATTGACAGAATTATGTTATAATTATTGTTACGAAGCGTATATTATACTCTCCGTATACTTTAGGTACTTAAATAAATATAAACAAACTTCGGCTGCTTCAGGCATTTCGAGCATTTTTCAAATGAAGGAGTATATTTCGTTTGTTTACATTTAGTCATGTACCTAAACATTACAAGTACGGTATGTTAGTTGCAGCTATATCTTTTTGTCTTGCCATGGCACACGCCCATCGTTCACAAAGTAATGAGCGAATTTATCTCTGATATTCAAAGATGACGGTGTCCCTCTTCCCGCATGCAAGGTATTGAGATTAGTCATGGGTGCATTATATAAAGTATCTTTAAATTTTAGACCATCTCTAGTCCGCACATAGTTATGTAGAACACAAGAGGCTTTTATTATGTCTTCGGCAAAATCTATGTTTACATTTATAGGTCTATGAAAGATGCGCCATTTGTTCGCCAAAATACCAAAAGTGCACTCAATATTACGTCGGGCTCTCGATAACCTATAGTTAAAAATCCTTTTTTCATATGGTAAACATTTGCCTGAATATGGGCGCATTAAATTTTCTGCTAAGCCGAAGGCTTCATCTCCAACTATAACATAAGGCATTGGTGTTAGGTGTACATTAGATATTGGTTTAGGTGTTGGTATGTTTAATGATTTTTCTGTCAGGCGTTTATAAAACACCGAATTTTTAAATATAGCAGAATCACTGCTTTTGCCATAAGCTCCAATATCAACATAAGTAAAGCAATAGTTGGCGTCGCAAAGTGCTAAGAGCACTATGGAAAAGAAATGTTTATAGTTATGATACAAAGAACCCGAATCAACAGGCTTTATAACTCTGATATGCTTGCCGTCTATAGCACCAATGCAATTTGGAAAATTTGCATATCTCTCAAAGTCTCGTGCTATTGCCTTCCAGATATCTTCAGTCGCTTCTGGCATAACTATGTTTACCAACTTATTCCACAATGATTTACATACTTCGCGGACAATTCCAGTAATCGTCGATTTTCCTAGACGATAATTGTAGCTTAGTTCTCCAAATGAACAACCCGTACCAAGATATCTGAAACAAGAATATTATTAATAATGTTATTATTTTTAGGTACACAACTCCAAAAAAAATGGAAAAACATACGAGATTGCTACAATAAAGAATACAAAAAAGGAAAAACAACTCCTTCTGGTTCAAGTGCTCGTAAAGGAGCCCAATATATGTATTTTGCAAGATTATCTTTCCTGCAGAATAGTGTAAGTAATAAAGACACTACAACTAATATTGAAGAACAGAATGAAAGGCAAAGTGAGGAGACAAGTCAACTAAACGCCAATGTAACCGAAGCCACTGAAATACGTCCCCCTAAACGTAAGAAAACACAAGTGCCAGAAGAAAAAATAGCTGTTTTAATAGAAAAAAGTATCGAGTCACGAAAACATTTTGAGAATGAACTTCAAGAAAATAGTATTACCAAGCAAGATGACGACAAACTCTTTTGTTTGTCGTTATATAAAGAACTCAAAAAAGTACCAGAAAATAGGCGTTTAGCAACCAAAATTGAATTGCTTCAAGTGATACAAAAAGGACAAATCTTACCACCCCCTGTTCGCTACAATAATCAGCAGATCACACCTACGTATTGGCAAGGACAACAGTATACAAGCCCGCAAGGATATTTTACTACATCTGGATCATCTCCTCCTGTTCCGGCACCGTCACCGTCACCATCGCAATTTAGTTCTGGCTCTCAGTCCTCTACAGTTATAGAAAATATTTATGCTGATTTTGAAGAACAATAAATAAATCTTACCTTAAAGTTATTACGAGTTTCTCTTCCGGTGACACGCTTGGCCTCAAATGCGTTTCAGAGCATGAAACATCTTGCCTGATCAGTTCAATTAGTTCATCAAAAGATTTTATTGACATTCTCAAATAGTTAAAAAATTTGTTATCATACATTCTTAATTTGGGATATAACGTTACGAACTGACCATGTACTAGTCGGTCACGTAATATTGGATGCACCCAATACCGCCTTTTTCTTTTCTTTTTTTTAAGGAGCAACAACCACAGTAAACACACTTCTTCGTCGACCTCCATTTTGAAACTGACGCTACACGCACGAAATCGCATACTAACCGCGCGTGTCTGAATAGCATCTGAATTTTGCGGTTACAAACCGCGCGATTCGTAAACGCACGATTCCCGCATGTCTGAACGAGGGTATTTGACACTATCGAAAATAAGTTGCATTTTGTGGTCATCCTGATAGATAATAATCTAATAAAGCTTATTTCTTAACATCTGCAGAAAAAACATGTTTAGATTTAGTAAAATAACGTAAAGAAAATGCAATATTTTTAGGAATTTATTCAACGACGAAAACGTCCTATAATTGGTCGTCGTCACAACCAATCACGATTCTGTTTACTGGCCTGTGACGTCATCAGCTGTCATGTCAAAGTAGTGTTACATAAAATATCGATTAAAAAGATACATAAAATATCGATGCCTGTAGGTATCGAGTACTTTATAGTAATTTACTGATAACAGAATACTTTGCCGCTTCTATTGATAAGAACTGCCAAAAAGAAATACAGAAAAAAGAATCATGTACTAAGACAGACATACTACATGCATGTATAAAAAATAGAATATTCTTTTTCGTACTAATGTCTCATCCATCTGTAGGTCGACAGGCTGTAAAGTGCGAGCCCTGTCAACAAATATAAATGAGTCGTAAAATGTTAATGATAAAGAAAAAAACCAAAAAGAAAACCTTCAAATGTATCGATATAAAATAAAAAAGTTTCAATATTTTTAGTAAATCCTTACCTAATTTTATCAACCATCTCTACTCTATATAGCTACTATACTATTGTGATTGTGAATCTATTTTCTTCTAGACTCGAAGTTTGTTTGTTATTTATAGAAGTATTAGTACATTGTGGCACTACGCACCACTTGTAGCTCACTTTTTAAAGAAAACCAGAGCAGAGGAAAATAAAAACGTAAAAAATACGCATTACGACTTCAATTTCTCTTTTATATTATTATTTCAATTTACTCTAGGGATGATCGATATTCATTGATGTTGAATAAACATTGATGTTTTAAATTGGATAACATTGGCACATCGATGTTTTCGTGCCAAACATCGATGTTTATGAATAAAATGTCAAGATACCCTTTAGGCCATCTAACGTGCTCCAGATGTACTAGCTAGATGATCTCGTATATCAAGTTCAACTATTTTATACTAGATGTCACCGGTTGCACTCGTAACTGGAGTACGCAAACAAATAGATTTTTCTTTGCTTGCATTTTCCTAGGAAATTAGAAATAAATCTGTCAACTTCAGCGCTCGTTGGTATCTTATAAGTTACTTTATACACCGGACTTACTTTCTAAGATCCGTACATTAGATAGTTCCACGTGCGAGTGCGGAATCGAAAAAGGTACCACTGATCCCATCCTCTTCAACTGTCTGAAACAACCTACTTCATATGAGCAACTTCCATCTAAAACCCCCCGTCCCATTAACCTTAATACTATCTTGTCTATTTCTAACATATCTATCTTTTTGCGTCTTGTAAGCATATTAAAAAATATAATAATCCACTATAATCTACATGGCACTATCATATATTTATTGCGATATTTTTTATTTAATTTATTAGTACAATTTGTGACGTTTGCTTTGTGTTGTACTTTTAGAACAAGGGAGGAAGAAAACTATTAAAAACCGTTTCTCACTATCCCTGCAAAATTTCTGTGTAAAACGGAAAAAGGTCATTTATGTATATAAAAAAAAAGTTACTTTATGCTCGTTGGGCTCGTTCTCTCTCCGTGAAACTCCCGCGTGATTTTTTATGACACTTGTCTTATTCCATTACTTTTATGTTAAGGGGTAGAATCCACCTATCCCACATTAAAAAAGATTGCATTAAAATATTTACTTCCACGGCTTCAGAGAGGCTTTTTTCTAAAGCTGGTCAATTCCTTTAACAGCAACGCAATCGATGTTTGGGGAACATCGATGGTTTTCATCGAATGTTGACTTCGATGTCAATATCGATGTTTTTCCAATATCGACCATCCCTAATTTACTCTAAGACAGTTGTTACTTATGGATTTGACATATTTACTGGCCTGTGACGTCACGATCAGCGCCATTACATAGAGCAGCGTTTTTCGCGCGCTTTTGGCTATTTAAATTTTAACAATTATTTTCACCAAAAATAGAAAAGATTCCAATGAAATATTATGACAGTGTGTTTATAATGTAGCAAACAACGATTTAAAATAGTTTTCAGAAAAGTGTCAAATTAACTAGAAAAATAATTAACATTGATATACTTATTTAGAATCACCATGAAAGAGAGAAATGATTTGTATTTTATGAAAGTTGGTCCTGTTATCTTATTTTTAACCAACTTCAAAAAAGAAGGAGGTTCTCAATTTAACTGTACTTTTTTTTTGTTTATTACCTCATAACTTTTGACTGGTGGACCGATTTTGATGATAATTATTTGATAGCTAGTGCTGCCGTGTGGTCCAGATCTGGCAATGGCATCTATGAGAAAACCGTATAAGCTTAAATTTGCATTAAGTATGCGTGATGTGAATGTATGAAATAAAAACTTTAAAAAAATGGAACCGACTTCAAGCGGGCTGAGGTTTTCTGTAGTTAATTAAATATTAACCGCCCGACTTTAATGTTTCTTTAAAAATTAACCGTTTTTAAGATAATTGTTATTTTTCACTTTCTTAAATTTGATGTCGGTTCAATTTTTTTTAAGTTTTTACTTTCTTTTTTGTCATAAGATACTTGCTCAATTAAAGTTGTTATATTTAAAAAATATATATTTGCCAATTATACAAATCAATCAAATGAAATTAATAACTTTCGGTTTTAAATATTAGATCATTATTTATTACACTAATATTATAAATGTGAAAGTTTGTTTGTTTGTCCGTCGATCACGCTGAAACTACTGAACAATTTGAAATTATACAGGTAGGGTATTAGCTGACTTAGATAATAGGATACTTTTATCCTACTAAATAGTTCCCTAGGGACCACGCGAGCGAAGCCGCTAGCGGAAAGCTAGTCTTAAATAAAATATACTTCTATCTATTTCTATTGTATCACAAGTAAATTGGCTCATGTTTTATAAAATTGACTTGGAAACTTAACAAATTGTTTCTTACAGATATACTTTTACTCTAAATTTCGAGAATTTGATCATGAAATAAATCTATTTAATTTATTATACGCATATACCTAATATTTTGTAATTAAAATATCTAGTGTAATAATATTGCATTACCTATATTATATCAATTATTAAAAATCAAAAAGCAGATTACTTATTTCAGGAAGAATGGCATTTCTACTTTTTAATACAACTATGATTGTATGAATTTAAAATATTTAGGGTTAATTGTAGTAAAGAAAGTAGTTAAACTGGAACGAAAACGAAAGAAACTTAAATAGTTTCTTATAGAACTATCCGACAAAATACTTAAAGATACAAAATATTAGATGTTAAGCAATTGCATTGTTGTCAAGCCGTTACAAATATACTTGTAGCGACTTGGCAACAATGCAGTAATCATCATCATCATCAGCCCTTTTACGTCCCCACTGCAGGGGCTAAGGCCTTCCTTATGGATGGTTAAGGATGTAACGGTGTGCCATGCCACCGTTTGTTTTCCTAGGTTTCAGTATGCAAACTTTTTGTTTTTGAAATTCAACATCATTTCATTTTACTATTCGTCTTTCGTAATTTAAAATTTTGACTAATCAATTTTACTCTTTATGGATGTCAGTTCGTAAGAAATTCTCCTATACACAAGATGAAATTATAATATAATACAATATTATTGGTATAAATTTTACTATGTAATTTCAATAATTCATATATTATGGTGATACAATAATATAACATATTTACTAAATTAAAACTGTATTTTGTACGATCCAAAAGTGTAACAAGAAGCCCGACAAGGGTTTTTTATTATTACCCTTATTTCATCAATAAATTATACTCAAGCTGATCAGCCTATTTAATTGACCCAAGCACCGAACCCGTAACACTGGCGCCCAACGTGGGGCCAAAAATAGGCTGACTACTGCAATAGAAGACAATAGTGCACACTTTACGACCAACACCACAATCACATTTACTCACATAAACAGACAATAGACGTTCAGCGTTACTTTGGCTGGTCACAAATGTGATCGGTTCTGATGCCATTGTATCGAGGAACATACAAACACGTACTCAACATAGTGTTATAAAACAGGAATATTTAATAGTAAATAATCTAATTAGGATTCCGTATATATAAAGGTACGTAAGGCATTACTTTAATTTTTTCAAAAATTTGCTGAGATTTCTTTTTGACGAATAATATTATTTTTAATATTTAAAAAATGGAATATTGTAATTTATTTTCCGTTTACGATTTGACATTCATTTCTTTTATAATAACCAATTTTAATCATGGATATATCGTACTTGAATAAACCAGAAATTATTTATGAACTGAAATTACGAAACGCGAATTTTGAATCCACCCAAACGGCTCAAGAATTGCGTGAAATTTTATTACCAATGATAGGAGACCTTGAGAAATATTCTTGGATTACTTATTTATTTATTGTTACTACCCTGTAAATACTCATAACGTTTTCATTTAATTATTTGGCTACTCATACTTATTGTTATTTTTATTATTTTCATCTAGTGCGGTTGACAACACTATAAATAAGCCAATGTCAAAATACCAATTTAGTGCGGACGACAACACTATAAACAAGCCAATGTCAAATATCAATTTTAAAGTGCGGTTGATAACACTATAAATAAGCCAATATCAAAATATTTCTTTGTGTACTTATGTATACTTATTTACTTACTATCTAACACTACATAATGTATTGTTATACCTAACGCATTACCTACTTTATTTATTACTACGATTGTATATTATTCTACACTCTACATTTAGACACTTACACAACACACTCATCTACACTCAACAACACTACACAATTCACCTAAAGTCAGCGGGTGGTGACTGACATTATTTTAAAGAAGCCTACACTATTTTCTAGGTCGATTTATTAGAGATAATCTTTCTTAAATACAAGTTACCTCTAATTGCTAGGAATTTTTATCTTAATAAGATAAAGATTGTTTGAATGATGTTTGAATGATGAAGTAAGAACATTTTATGAAAGGGAAATCGCCTAATGTAATTTATCCACTATATATACCATCCCCATTTCTAAATTAAATCATGATAGCATTAATTAATCACATTTTATATAAAATATTTTAAGCTTGAGCAATCCAAGAATATCTAAAAAAAAATCTTTCAGATTTTTTTTTAACCCCGGCCCCCCCGGTATTGTAACGGTGTGCCATGCCACCGTTTGTTTTCCTAGGTTTCAGTATGCAAACTTTTTGTTTTTGAAATTCAACATCATTTCATTTTACTATTCGTCTTTCGTAATTTAAAATTTTGACTAATCAATTTTACTCTTTATGGATGTCAGTTCGTAAGAAATTCTCCTATACACAAGATGAAATTATAATATAATACAATATTATTGGTATAAATTTTACTATGTAATTTCAATAATTCATATATTATGGTGATACAATAATATAACATATTTACTAAATTAAAACTGTATTTTGTACGATCCAAAAGTGTAACAAGAAGCCCGACAAGGGTTTTTTATTATTACCCTTATTTCATCAATAAATTATACTCAAGCTGATCAGCCTATTTAATTGACCCAAGCACCGAACCCGTAACAAGGAGGATGGGCCATGACACTCCACGCTGGCCCAATGCGGATTGGAGGGTGTTAACGACTGCAAATGCAGCCGAGACCAACGGCTTAACGTGCCTTCCGAAGCACGGAGTAGCTCGAGATAATAATTTTTTGGTCACCCATCCCGTGACCGACCCTAGCGAAAGTTGCTTAATGACTACGATCGCGGGCCGCGGCGCTTATCCACTACGCCACCGAGCTACTCAATAATGCAGAAACAAAATGAAGAAATTTGAACTTTATAACTGTAGCTCAAGAACTTGTATTGTTTGTACGATGGTCAAAGTGGTAGATTAACTTACACATAATGTCTTATTTTTAAATTATCATTTTTTACTTACGAATGAGACACAATTAATATTGCAGTATATTATAAAAATCAATAATCTGTAATTTTATTGTAGAGAAGCTACAACTTTCATTATTATAATTGACAGTTTTGTTAACTATAATTAACATGAAACTTTTTTTCTTTCTTTCTTCATTATTATTGTAAATTAAAAATGGTGTTTTATATATGTTTATTATAATCAATCTATACTGATAATATTCAGACGCTTAAGATTTTTCTTGTTTGTTTGATTGCGCGCTTATCACAGGAACTGGTTTTGGCTTTAAACTTATACGAGGACTAAAAAACACATAATAATGAATCGTCCATTGTCTAAATCCTAAACAAATATAAAACTAAGTTAAATTATATGCACTATTCATTTATCACATCCAACTATCGATGCCCATTCATGAATGCCAAATAAAAAAAGTCAAACTCCGCCCCATACAAACTATACAAAGTGAGCGCACGGGAAACACGACCTTAAGGTGGATAGGCACGCTTGACCACGATTGTACATTTCATTGGGAAAATTATGTCAATAGAGCTAGAACAAGAAGTTTATGTCGTAAAATTTTTAAGAAAGAAAAACTTGATCTCTGGATTATTTGAATGGCAAGAGCCCGAAGACATATCGCTCGTTTTGGATAGTGAGATTGTTTCTATATTGTCTGAGCCAACGAAGAGGAGAACTGATTTTCAACTTAAATGTTTTGAATAAACAGTACAAGTTTAAATAAGATCAGACTGATGAAGAATTTTGAATCAATAAAAAAAGAAAGGTTATATTAAACAACCGATAAGATAGAAAGTAAGACAGTAAAATAGTGTTCCACTTCTGGAATAACTATTGATTTTTTCTGAAGAATACAAAAGATAGAATAATAAAGACAACAAGTTTAAATAAGATTGACTGATTAAGAATAAGCTTGAATGATTAAAGAAGAAAAGGATATGTTAAGCGACTGATTAGATAGAAAGTAAGTTGCATAGTAAAATATTGTTCCACTTATGGAATAATTAAAGTTTTAATTCTAAAAGTGTTTATTATGACTGAATTAATTAGTTAGTACCTTGAAATGTTATTATTTTATAGTTTATAGAAAGAACTTTAACAGTTGCCAAAGTTGAATTAAAATCGGCTGTGGCACTAATAAATTAGAATCATCATAGATTATTGATACTGAAGTAGAAAATATATTCTTCAAGTATTTCTACGCAGTTGCATTGATTGCTATTGATCTCATAAATGATATTAGTTTCCAAAAATGTCACTTTAATTATTGATTTTATCGTAGTTCATTAAATACTTTATAGAATGTTAATATAAAGGTTATTTCCAATAAAAACGAATTTAAATTATTATTTTTTATTCAAAGTATCTTATTGCTATCACAGACATGGCTTTTTGTCACACACATGCTCCTAGTTTATATGTATAAATCACCAACATGTAATAAATGTCACAGACGTGGTACCCAGTTTGTATACACCAGTCACTGACGTGTTCTATATGTCACACACATGGATGTCTTCTTTTTTAAATACAGTTTTCTCAGTCATCAAAATGATTCAAGCTTGGCAATTTACATGAGAAACATCTGAGAAGGTCACCTTTCACATCCTATCAATTAAAATAAAATTGCAAAGACAACACACCGTTACATGTTTGGTGAAAATGACCCATATCGTCCGTGAACTTCTGACACATCCTAACTAACATTTTTAGCAAAAATTTTTTTTGACGCCATCTTTTGATGATGCGTAGAACTAATCGAATGCTTTAACCTCCTAAATTTAATAGTCCCTTGTTTTGACGATATTCTTTCGGAGAAATATCTCTTAAATTTTGTCGCCCTATATTTGGCGGAAATTTCTCCGAACCGAAAGCGTGCGTGCACAGGCGTCGTACTCGTAAGGCGTTTGGTGATAAAAAGTAATTTTTTTGAGTATTTTATACTCAAATTTGTGATTTAATCTAATGTTGTTACTACCTAAAACGATTTTGTTAGTTATGTTTCCTAGAATACTTAAAACTAGATGTAGCTGAGATACATTTAAGTTTATGTAACAGATAGGAGTAATTTCTTCGAACACTTTTTACGTAAATAATGCATCTTTTGTATTAGATTCATATCAGATAGAATAAATTTCTATTAGTTATTTTGTTTTCCTATTTTTTACTTATTGCAATCAATATCTTTGCGGTAGGTAGTTTAATAAGTATAACGTTTGATTAATATTAATCTTTTGTATCTGTTTTTTTTCTTTGGCAGCTTCAGCAATAATGGCGTCTAGGAACAAGGCTCATGCACTAGTAAACAAAATTTGTAGCTCAAGTGAAGCACATAATCTTGCACCCGCAACCTCAACTCCGATTCCGATACAATTTCCGGAAAAGATTGATCTTGCCACATATACAGACCTACATTATTTTGAAAGGAGCAAACCTCCGGGAGAAGAAAGATTGATATTGGGGCTATTTAATACTGATAACAACGCAGATCTCGTTCAATTAGAAGACGCGACAGATTCACTGCCTTTTTTAGTATGTGCAACACCAGCATCATCACCAACTTCGCCACCACCACCTAGACCAGATTCTACTTCATTTCGTGATGACTTTTCGCCAGATGACAGTGATTACGAACCACCAAACCACGATGCAATAAGCTCTGATTCCGAAAATATCCAACCAAATATTCAAATAACGGACACTATCCAGGAGGTAGTTCACTATGGCGATATGACAGAAGGCCGGTGTCGACTAAAAGAAGCTCAACCAGAAAGATGGAAAAAAAATGTTACCAAGCGATTGCGAATGGAGGGTAAAGAGTATGTAGGATACAAACGACCAAGGGGTGAAAAAGTTCAACCCCAATTTCGAAACTCAAGGGTCATTGGACCTAAGTGTGTTTCGAATTTCTGCAGAAAGAGTAAGATCAGATGTTGTGATGAAGTAGGTGATGACGATAGGGATAAGATATTTCAACAATTCTGGAATGACATGGATTGGCATCAACGAAAAGTATACGTAGCTAACAACGTAACTTTTCAGGGAAAAGGCTCTGAAATTTCGAGAAGATCAGGTACTTTAATTTATTTTCTTCCTGTTAGCAATCCCAATGATGGCACCACAACTAAGAAGCGAGTACGTCGTGAAATGTTTCTTCAGACTCTTTGTCTCGGATCATTTTCAGTACAGATGTGGGCTAAAAAAGGGCAATGTGGCATGCATCCATCGGAAGAAAATATGAATCGTAACCGCCGTCCCAGAGCATTACCTTGTCAGGGACGTGCGGATGCCCTAAAAAGCTTTTTGGATGGGTTGCCTAAAATGCCGTCGCATTACAATCGTCTTAACACCAGCAAAGTCTTCCTAGAGCCCATTTATCGGAATGTCAATCACTTATACAGTACATACAAACAATTTAGCTCAGAAAAGGAGGTTAATCCCTATGCTAGAAATAAATTTACACAGACACTTAAATCTAAGAATATAGCTATCCATACAATAAAGAAGGACATGTGTGATACCTGTGTGGGTCATCAGACTGGTAATGTGTCTGAGGATGATTTCCAAATACACCTGTGCAAGAAAAATCGAGCTCGTGAAGAAAAAAATAAAGACAAAAGTGAAGCATTTGATCGTAAATGCATAGTTTTGACGATGGATTTACAATCTGTTAAGGTGTGTCCGTTTATCACCGCCAGCACTGTTTATTACAAGACCAAATTGTGTGTGCACAATTTTTCCATTTACGATTTAGCCTCACATCATTGTACTTGTTACTGGTTTACAGAAACGGAAGGTGATTTATCAGCATCTACCTACGCAACATTCATTACAGATTATTTGACTCGCCATCAGAGATGTAATTTATCTAAGATACAAGTATCTGAAATACAGATACAAGATACAAAATACGTATTTTCATCTTGTATCTAAAATACTTTTTTTAAATTCTATTTGTATCTTGTATTTAAATACCTTTTGTTTGGTATCTTAGTATTTTGTAGATACTATGTTTGCTAAAATACTTTTCGTAATAGATAATTGATTTTATTGTGACATTTTAGTTGACATTAATTTTAAATTTCAATGTTGTCTTAGATAAAACTGAACGCGCCATTGAATCTTTGGTCTGGGGCCAAATTGATAGCCCCTTGACTCGTGTCATTTTTAATCATTCCGCAAAATAGTCTGTGTTTAAGGGAGACACGTAAAAGTTTGGTCGGTCGGTCTGAGCTATGAGAAGATTGAGTCTTTTCTTGAGCCTTGACTTTCTCATAACACCATCTAAATAAGAACAACACATTTTGACGACACAAAGTATGTGTTATTGAACGAAACACAGTAATAGTTTAACATTTGATATAGGCAGAATCACCGCACGGCTAAGAGCGGAATCAAAATCATAAAAAAAATAGTCTTTGTCACCCTGATTTTTATGTGTGGAACAACAATATTGCTTTTGTGAAATTCGAGATTGCGAACATGGAAACGTAAGTTTTACTTTATGTTGCTAAGTATAATATTTGATTAGATCTTATACACTTCGCAGGTCGACGACAGGGACGACAGAAATGTGTATGCAACTCGCGAACAGACCGGGAAGACTTTAGAATGACAACAAACAAATCATCAATGATATTTTTACGCATTTGTGTATAATTTAGTTGTAGGTAATTAGTGATATCTAATTAATGTATCTTCTATACAATAAAAATGAATCTAGTCAATGATAGATATTTATAAGTTTGAGTCGAACTAATCGGAATGTTAGCTGTGTCGTCTTAAAATTTCATATTTCTTTTCCTAACAAAGTTTGTTTTTTGTTCTCAGAAATAATGAGAATAATTTGAATATACCACTAATTTTAAAGCATTGCTTTAAAGATATCAAACAAGTTGATGGAAGTGATGTGAATGTATCTGCAACATGCAATATATGTTCGAAAGTTATAAAGGGTAGTGTGACTTCTACTACAAATTTCCTAAAGCATTTAAAGGTAGGTTTTTTATAAAGATGCATTCATTTGTATAAATAAAAGATAAGATAAATATTTTAATTGCTGTTTACTTATTTCAAATGGTTATTTTATGAGGAATTGTTCATGAGAATTAATGAATTCTAGATTTTTGTTTAAATGTACTAATTTCCTTATTATTTTATTACAGAGGAAAGATCACTCAGATCTTTTGCAAGCTTATGAAAAACTTAAAAATTCAAACCTTAAAAAAAGAAAACATACTGAGATTAGTAGCAGCGGTTCAGAATTAGTAGTAATACATAAAAAATTAAAGCAGTCTACTCTTACTGATGTTGCAAGTGGTTCAAAATCTGTTAATTTAGACAAGTTGATTGTACAAATTATTGTTGAAACCATGTCACCGGTATCAATAGTGGAGTATAAGTCTTTTAAAGCTTTAATTGAAGGTGCACAGCAACTAACAAAGCCTCCAAACGTTATGTGCCGTCATACAGCTAAAAATAAAATTTGTGATGAGTACAATGAATTTAAGAAAAAAATTAAAATAAAGTTGAACACTGTCGAATTTGTGTGCAGTACTGCTGATATTTGGTCTTCTTCTAAAAGAAGTTATTTGGGGGTTACAGTCCATTGGATTGAAAGTGAGACTTTTGAGAGGAAAAGTGCTGCCATTGCTTGTAGAAGATTCAAAGGGGCTCACACATATGATAAAGTTGCAGAAATGATAGCTGATATACATTCTGACCATGACCTAAAACTATCAAAAATAGTTAAGACAGTTACAGATAACGGTTCAAATATGGTTAAGGCTTTTGATGTATTTGGGAAAACTGATTCAGAGACAATTGGAAATAATGAACATGTTTCACATATTGATGAAGATATTGAAGAAATATCACTCGCAGAAGGTAATGATGAAGATGATGATTCATTGCTACTACTACTAAAATTTTTTCCAGATGTTACATCTTCATCAGACTTAGAAAGTGATTGCCTACTTCCCGTACATGAACAATGCGCTACGCACACTTTGATTTGATTGCCAGTACAGATTTTAAACAAGCAAGGTTAAAAAATACTATTTATAAGAAACTGCATGATGCAACTTTAGCAAAGTGCCAAGCACTATGGAATTTATTTTCCAGATCACCAAAAGCATGTGAAACATTTAGAGATGACAGGAAAGTCACCAACTTCTCCATGCGCAACTCGATGGAACTCTTATTACAATTCCATACAAGATCTTTTAGCCGTACAGACCAGTCTTAGTGAAACCATGAAAATGCTAAAATTACCTCCTTTGAAGGAAAATGAAATTCACTTCTTAAGTGAATATGTGGACTGTTCAAAGCCATTAGCAGAAGCTATTCAAAGCCTGCAAGGGGAAAAAGACATTTATTATGGTTCTCTCTTACCCGAGCTAGTAAGAATTCAACATGTGATCAAATGTCTTAGGACGGAAAATCTAAAATACTGCAGCTCTCTGTTAGATGTGATTGAAGAAAACTTAAATAGACGTTTTAAAAAGTTTTTGCAGTTAGAGCCTGCAGCAAATGATGCAATATTGGCCTCAGTGTCACAACCGTTCTTTAAAATGAGATGGGTACCAAAAGCGCGGAAAGAATATGTAAAAGAACTTATCCTGACTGAAACACGAAAAATTAATCGAACTGAAAAACTAAAATCGGAGGCTTTAGACAATATTGAAGGTGATATAAAAAAGAAGTTAAAAGATGAATCTTATTACATGTTTTTAGAGGATTCTGATTCCTCTGTTGCAAGTGCCGAAAACACAGGATCTACGGGCAGCACCGCTGACTTTGAAACATTGCAGTACTTAAACAATAAAGATACCGACATAAAGAGCTTAAATGCTTATCCTACAATAAAAAAAATATTTTTCAAATACAACACTTGTTTGCCAAGTTCTGCCCCTGTGGAGCGACTTTTCTCATTAGGGGGCATGATCATGAGGCCTCATCGAAGAAAAATGAGTGATAAACTATTTGAAGAACTGATTTTACTTAAGTCTCAATTGAAAAATTTCAAATAATTTAAACAAACAAATAAAACGGAGGAAAAGTGGGTGAAATTTAGCTTGTAAGATTTGAGTACAAACACAGGTGAAACTAAATAAAAGCTTACAAAAAAAAAATGTTTCTTATGAATATGCTTAAAAAATCCCCTTTGTCCCTGGAACCATCTGGTCTAAGATTTAGGTTTTTGTGGTCTTTAATAAACAAACTTAAATTCAAATCATTTTTTAGAAAAGTATTTGTATTTATAAAAAGTATCTATAAGATACCTATTTTGTATCTAGTATTTCAAATACTTTTCTCGAAAGTATTTTGTATCTGGTATCTGAAATACTTAATTCAAAAGTATTTTGTATCTTGTATTCCAGATACTTTGTACAGGGTATTTTGTACATCTCTGCTCGCCATTGCCTGCCCAAACGTTTACCAATTATAATATACTCAGATGGCTGCACAAGCCAAAACAGAAATAATATTTTATCCAATGCCCTATTGAATTTTTCTATGCAATATGAAGTGTCTATTGTTCAAAAGTACCTTGAGGTTGGACACACTCAGATGGAAGGAGACTGTGTGCATAGTGCCATAGAAAGAAAATTGAAAAATAGATTAATCCACCTTCCAAGCGACTTTTTGTCGGTTACTAAAGAAGCCCGTAGAAATCCCTATGAAGCCATTATGGTCGACTACACATTTTTTTAAAACTTTCATCTCCTGAAACATTACGCTATACCTCAATACGGCCGGGTCGCAAGACTGGCGATCCGAAAGTTACAGATATAAGGGCTATCAGTTACAACAAAGACGGTATCATTAAATATAAACTAGACTTTGATTCCGATTGGGATACTCTCCCTCAACGTGTTAACAAAATTTCAATAGTAAGAGAGTATCCTCCCTTACATATCGTATAAATAGAATACCAATCACAAACCAGAAGTACAAACACCTACAGGAACTGAAGACAGTAATTCCACTGGACTGCCATTCCTTTTATGACTCATTACCTCATAATGATCATTAAAGCTCATTCAATATTATGATCCTTAATTTTCTACTTCTTTGAATTAGTTGATTATTTTAATTTAAGGAAACATTATTTTTGTTACAATATTTTTAAGTTGTTTGAAGACTGTTTAAAACCTTAGTTCCTATCATAACTAGAGATTGTTTTTTTTTTTACTAAGATTTAAGTTTATTTGATTGTCAGAAGATTTAATTTTGGTTTTTGTTTCTTGATTTTTAAGGTTAGTAAAATTTAGGTATTTAATACCTAATTTTAGTTTTACTATTTTTCTGGCTTTTTCTAATAAATCCTATCTTCAAATTCGTACACTTCATTCATAGTTTTAGGGGGTGATTCCTCCTGAGTAACTAATGTAAATATCTCCTATCTGCATTTTATTGAGAATTTGAAAACTTAAAACTCCTAACTTCCGTCAAATAAAGAAAAGCTCAAAATAATAGCTATTTTGCAACATTAATAGTAAAAGCACTTAAAAAGAGACCAAGTGTTTTTTTTATTTTTTCAATAGTCTTCACGGTGACTAAATAAATCGGTTTATAGTTCCTCCTGTAAAATGTGCGTATAATTAGATAGGAGATCTCAGAAGTTCACGGACGATATGTATGTTATGTTGTTAGCAATGGATGTCCCATTTTGAGTAAAAAAATGGTCAGTTTATATAAACGTATATAAGGCAAGTGACCCGGTTGTGGCCACCGACCCCTTTGTGGCCATTCAGAACTTCAAATCATTATAACTAAGGTAAAGACAAATATATTACTCTGTTGTTTACGGGAATAAAAATATCTAATATTGGCAACACTGATAGCGTTGACAGCTTTGATGTGTCAAACTTCACTTCAATCCAACAAGTCATTATTTTTTAACGAGGCTAAGGCGAGCGGGTGAGTAATCAATCTTCTTATTTTTTTAATGTTTATGTTAATCCTTCATAAAGAATACACTGTCTAAGCGGTACTAATGATATTTTATCGCTATTTGTTTATTAAGAGAGGTTATGAGAGGTGGCCACTAATGGAGCCAAAATGAATGCATTTTCCCATCTTTGGCCACATGCCTGGCCAAAAGTGGTGCACGTAGAACCCCACTTTTGGCTATTTAGTTTTTATCGTGATTTTTCAACTTAATTACTTAGCTATTTCGATATAAGTAATCTATTAATTTTCAGAGTTACGATTATAATGCCTCCATTGAAACCAAATAATAAAAAAATCAGTGTCGTGAAAAGAAAATTGTTCCAGTACTCACCGCATAAAATAACATTAGCGTTGAACGCAATAAAGAATGGGATGCCCGTTGCCACTGCTAGTAGAGATTTTAACGTACCTCGAACGAGTTTGCGTCACAAAATTTCTGGAAAAGCGCCTGAAACTTCTTGACATGTAGGGCCCTAGTCAGTTCTTGGAAGACAAATAGAAAATGAACTTGTCATATGGATCAAAGATTGCGCTCGCGCTGGATTTCCTATCAACAAGGAAGGTTTAGTGGATTATGTTAAGAAAATTGTTGTGAAGGGCCAAATTGCTACACCTTTTATAAATGATAGACCTTCAAGATCCTGGTTCGATGGATTTATGGCGAGACATCCTGATTTGAGCCAAAAACATGCCGAGTATATTAATAAAGTTCGTGCCTTAATAACTGAAGAGAAAATTCGGAACTGGTTCCAAGAAATTTCTTCATTGCTCGGTGATATAAATTTAAAGATTCTAGAAAACCCTGCGAGAGTGTGGAACTGTGATGAAACAGTTATTTTTCTAACCCCAAAAGGATCTCTTGTGTTAGCTGAAAAGGGACAACATGTTTACGATACATGAAAAAACAGCGATTAAGAAAATATAACTACCCAATTTACTGTCAATGCCGCTGGTGAATATGCACCTCCTTTAACTATTTACAAATACAAAAGAATGAGTTCTGACGTTCTTGACAATGCATCAAATGGATGGGGAGTTGGTAAAACCGATAAAGGATGGATGACGGGCGAATCTTTCTATTAATATGTGGCAAACGTCTTCATTCCTTACCTGAAAGAAAAAGAAATTGAATTACCAGTAATTTTGTTTCTTGACAGCCACAAGTCCCATCTGACTATGCATCTTAGCGAATTGTGTAGGGAAAATGGCATTATAGTTATTGCTCTTGTCCTAAATACAACACATATGTTGCAACCTTTGGACGTTGCTGTATTTTACCCATTGAAACAGAATTGGCGTCAAATGGTCAAAAAGTGGAGCATTGAAAACGATGGACAAGAAATCACAATATTTACTTTGCCATCTGCTCTGCAAAGTTTACTCCTTGATAACAAAGATAAGTTTGCAAAAAATGTGCAAGCAGGATTTCAGACATGTGGTTTATTTCCATTTGGTGCTGCCTTTGTTAATTACAAGAGAATTATAAAAGATAGAGATCCAAAAACTTTTGAAAACCGACACGAAGTTGCTATTTCTGAATCCAGCTACATTTCATACCTGGAAAGTAAAATCGTCCCAAACATACTGAAAGACTTTTATACTACATTTAATTCTGGTAAAGACTGGGAAGGCAACAAGGAGACATAAATGTTATACGATATATGGCTAGCTTTCAAAAATGATACTACTGCTACAATGACGCAGCCCACCTTGGCATCTCATGATATTGAAAATGCCGTCAGAGAAACTCCTTCACCATCGCTTATCAGGGATGATAATATATCAAGGAACCAAGAGTACATTGATGTCTTAACTGACATTGAAAACGAAGACAGCTCCTCCAGTACTTCTCTTGCAGCTAAAGAGCCATCAGAAGGGCCAGGTCCATCTTCCGTCTATCCTGGTATCGACATTCAAGACTCGGAAAATATAAACAACTCCCACAAAACTTCGGCTGCTCTAAAAGAACCATCAGAAGAGCCAGGTCTATCTTCGGGCAAGTCTGTTACAGATGTTCAAGACTCTTTACATTCTGATCAAGTGAAAAAAAAGGATATCACAGCAGAAGAACCAGGTCCATCTTCTAGCTATTCTGATACAGATGTTCTAGACTCACAAAACAAAGACAATCCCTGCAATACCTGCCTTACAGCTCAACCCCCTGCAATAATTGCCCTTCAAACAGCTAGAGATTTAGTGAAAGATTGTGTATTGTACCCAGGAAAAGTAACACCAAAAAATACTAGAAAAGCAATGTATTTCCCTTCCGTTATCATGTCGAATAAATGGCGGGAAATTATGAAGGCAGCTGAATAAGAAAAAACAAAAAAACGATCGAAGAAAAAAAATAAACAAGGAAATAAAAAGATGAAGAAGAAAGTGTGTAGAATAATCGCATCTTCTGAAGAAAGTAGTGATGATGGGGATGGTAGCGATTCAAATACTGAAAAAGTGATAGAAGAAAAGAAAATGCCAAAAAAAGATCTAAAACGAAAAAGAAAACGTTCTGAGACTGATGACACAAGTTCCGAATCAGAATTGCCTCTAAATCAGTTAGCAAAGTTAGGAAACAATAAAATGTGCGATGAAAACTTAAAAGTAGAATCAAACGTCATTGTTAAGTATGAAAGTGAATATTTTCCTGGAAGAGTTGAGAACAAAGATAAAGGATGTTATGAAATTAGCACAATGATATTATCTACAAATAATACATTCCGATGGCCAGAAAAAACTGAAATTTGGCATGGAATTAATGAGATTGTGGAAATTATAAAGTCACCTATTAAAGTTAATAACAGAGGCTTCTTTACAGTTACTGAGATGGAAAAGTTTTTGCCCAACATTTATTTATAAAATCTTTAAATATAAGTACGTAATCATTTAAGTATTAATATATATTTTTTTGTGATTTAGAACTATATTGATATTAATCTAAGTATAAACTTGAATTTAAGAAGCAAATACAACTAAAAGTGTTATCATAAGTGTACCTAATTAATAAGAAGTATAATTGTTTACTTTATTGCAAAGACAGGTTGCCAAAATAGTTATTTAATTTTAAACAAAGACTGTGCATTATACCTAGTGATAATTATAAGAAAACTTATGAAGACTGGTCATTATAATATTATAGATATCTACCTCATATAGGTTAATGTTGATCTCCTTAATTGTAATTTTAATTCAAGCTGAGATATTATATTTCATATTTGTAGTCAATATTATGTTAGCTATTTTTCTCTAAATAAAGACTGTTGGTCGTAAAATATGCGATTTTCGAATAAACTTTTTATTACTATGCATTATCTGCTTTTTATTTTTGATGAATTTTGATGGCCAGAACTGGCACATGACTGTGGCCAGAAATTCCATTTTTTTTTTCTTTTCTACAGGAATATTTTTCCATTGAATCATTATGAAAAAAAATGTATCCTTAGGCTAGATTTATATGTATTTAATTACTTTTTACAAAAAATATGTCCGTGATAACAAAAACTGTAAAATGATATAGCCTCAAAGTCTACAAAATTCTTAAAATGGCCAAAACCGGGTCACCTGCCCTACCATGGGTGGCCAACCAGTCGATCGCGACTATTAATCCAGTCGATCGTGGTAATTTAAAAAATATAAAAAAAAATCAAACATAATCGTGTATGAACTATGCTGTTTCATTTAAGATTTTAAAAAGTAAATTAATTGGTAGATCGTACTGTGATCGTCAGTGAAAAGTCGATCTTGAGTCTAAACAAATTGGCCACCCCTGATATATACCATAATCAAAAAGGTTGATTTTACATAAAATTTCATTGTTGTACCTATTGAGATTAATAATGAGCCGCACAATCCTCAATAATGTAGGGTGTACGGCCTTTCTAACCAAATGTCTGTCCAAACTGGTTGGTATATAACCTACCACAACCCTAGTTACATCGAAGAAAAATGCAATAATTCTTTTCATAATATGTTCCATATATCGACGCTGGAAAGCAAACACCAAAACCAAAATTGTTCTTCAGAGCAGAAAAACTTTGATTTTTTTCGATAAATAATTCCTATAAAGTTCCTATAAGGTGTTCCTTAGTCAATTTATACAGAAATAAGATATATTTTTTGGAAAAATGTAAAGATTTTCCATTCTAAATATACATTTTGCTTTCCAACGTCGATATGTAGATGAATCACATTGCTGTGGACATTTTAAACGGAAACAGCAATATACCTTTCTATGAAGAAAAAGGTGGTCTTCTACATTTGATTGGGGAAAACCAAAAAATTTTTTAATTTTCAACACTAATTACAATGTTGATTTTGGGGGCGCTAGAACTGATTTATATTCATGTGCATTTAACTTGTATAATAAAAGAGTACAAAAACAGAAGTACCCCATTTAAATGTTATCAGAAAGGGAAAGAAGAATTCGATAACAACGCAGAACAAAAAAAAATTGCAATGACACTCATGTTTCCAGATTTTTCGTAGAGAAGCTCCAATAATATGGAAAATATAGACATAAAAAGTCCGCCCATTCTCTTCTTTAATAACTTTTGTGAAGAGGTCACGATCAGTACTGTAAAAACTGAAAACGAAGCAAGACAGCAGCATTAAAAGATATCATTAAATCACCAAGAAAAACCATACAAATTATTAAAACAATGGTGCTGAAATTATAAACATTTTAGAAGAGGATGATCTGAACTATTAGATCCAAATTGATACCTAGTTATCTTTTTAAGAATTTTGTGGTGGCGAATAAATCTTACCATGTTATGTGCCAGGTATTAGTCTGGTTCTACAAACCTAGAACTTAGGCTTAAGTTCTTTTTTAAGAATTTTCATTATTTTTTGAAGTTTTTCCATCTATTAGTACTGATTCAACATAGTTGTTATACTTATAGGCTGTTTTAGATATAAACATTATTGAGTACTTTGTTATTAAAAATAAAAATAAGTATTTATATAATTTATTGAAATGAGATCATAACATTTCATAAAAAATCAATAGGTAGGTTAAAATACAAACAAAATTATTTATTAATATAACAATTTACTGTACAAAGAAAATTGGAAATTGCCTGTACAAAAATATATTATATAGTATACACTTAAATACAGATAAAATACATATACATTTCTGACTGTATAGTTTAACATTATAACACAAAATTTAAATATAAATTGTTTAAATCACAAAAATTTGCATTTGGCATTTACAAGCTAAAATAATTTTTAGATACACAACTTTGTTTATGCATGTTGGAAAAGTCATTTCTACCACCCATAAGAGTACCTTTATTCACCCTTTTACATATTTCTAATGACCCCAGTGCTGGAGTAAATAGAAAAGATAATTAAAAAATATTTATAAACCCTAAGCTTATTTTTAAAATAAAATCACTCTTACAGCTCACTCTTAATGGTTTTCGACATGATATAAAATATTTATCTATCCATATCTTCACACCTTATCCCTAGCGGGGTAGGCAGAGAGGACCTAATGCCACAACACATATGTTGTGAAAGGTGCATAAGGACCAAAGTCCTTACACATCTTACACTTCATCCACTTCCATTACTCTTTACATACATACTCACTGGTTTTTATTGTCTAACATCACCTAAAAGCACATGATTGATTAGATCATGAAAGCTGTGTTTTGTGTGGCCTTTCTTGGCTTCATTATATATTGGTTTCATAATTCTTTTAATATGTCCCAACCAACAGAGCATGTTTTTGTTGATTTTTACACCAACACTATTTTTTAACTCTTCTTACTACTTAGTAGCCTGCAAGTGTTACTCTGCAAGTTCTATGTAACATACGCATCTCAACTGCGTTAAATGTACTTACATATTCCTTTTGACATACCCAAATGTCACTATTATACATTAACGCTGATATCAGCACCACATTATTTATATTAAGGTAGATGCCAAAAAATTTTGACAACGCTCCATTCACGCTATTCTCAGCACCCACTCTCCTTTTTGTCCGCGAAGCACCTTCCACCCCTGCTAAAAGCAAATCCAAGACTTGTTCCCGTCTACATCATCAACCATAATTCTTAGATTCGTTCTGGCATCGTGTCATTCAAATACCATTTAATTACTTTCAATTATAAACATACATCTTTGTCTTTTTCGCAATCAATTGTAAGCCTGTCATCGTACAATTATCTTCATCAAAAAAAGTAACACATTCAAATTCAAATTTTTTGGATAAAGTTGAAAAATCATTGCTATTCACCCAGTTTTACGGTACCTTTATTATTAATTCGATTTTGTTTTTCCATCTGATCAATTTCATATCACAAAACGTTAACATTATAAAATAATTATTCAATGAATAAAATTGCTGTAAAACTAAAATATCTAGGCACAAGGGCTCGAAACGAAAAAGTATAGATTATATAGTCGAAAAAGCCTCATCGATTTGACAAAAAGAACACATGTCATACGTATACGGCAGTGTTACCAACTCTCAAAAATATTTATCCCTAAATCTAAGTCAAAACCCCCTAAAAATGACTCAATTATTTGAAAATTCCCCTAAAAATATATTTAATAAAAATAATATATAAAATAAAAGTAATATGTAGTAATATTTCTTTATTAATATATTATCTAAAACGGTATAGTTATATTTTATATCAATATCTTCTGAAGAACCGCATTTTTAAAATCATATATATTCACATTACATAAACTTAACATTTTTGAAGATGGATTAAATGTAGAGCATGATCCACCTATCCAGTTATCCAGTTCGAAGTCATTCAATGGGTAAAAAAAATATTTGAATGACTATTATTGGATTTAATAGTTCTGTTAGATTCAGAATTACAGAATTTTATGTATTCAGAAAACCCCTAAAAATACCCCTAAACATATAAAACCCCCAAAAAAATCCCATCCCACTCATTTACCCCCTAAATTTGGGGGGAAAACCCCTAAGTTGGGAACCGTGGTATACGGATTCCGATCTCGATTCGAGCTCGAAACGAAAAAGCACAGATTATATAGTCAAAAAAACCTCATCGATTTGACAAAAAGAACACATGTCATACGGATACGGATTCCGATCTCGATTCGATTTAATCGAAAATCGATAATTTTGAACTCGAACTTTGATTTTATCCAAATTGATTGATCATCGCAAAACAATGAGACCAAAAATCGATCTTTACTTTTGTGCATAAATAATTTATATTTTATTTTTATCATTAACTTCAATGATTTAAAAAAGTTATTATCGGTTTATAATTGGATAAACAGATAATATGTTACTTTTGAGATATAGACGATTGAAGTTTAAGCTGTATTTGCATGTTGATGTAACATTTTTGTGTATTATATTTTTATCTAATAGCATAGAAAACCACATACATTATCTTATTATAATGTCATTTTAACAGAACTAACAATTTTTATTAAAATATAAAGGTTAATGTATGTTTGGATACTTTTTGATATATACAGGAAGCATTTAAAATCACTCTCCAAATTTTTACGACAAATTATGAAATACGGGGTTTTTCTTTTTAAGTCGTTTAGAACAAAAATGTTGAGTAATATCGTCACCAAGTTATTTTTAAAAAACCTACATTTGTGGACGCTCTCGCTGCCAGTACGTGCACTTTACGCGTTACGTTACATTAACCCCTCCCTCCCTTCCAGCAATTCATTGATAGTATAAGCAATTCAATACAAGTATGCTTGCGTTCAGCGTAGTTGGTGTGCTAGTAGCAGCTACCTAAAATGTTTTCGTTTTGTCATGCTTGGGGAAATGGTACGTAAAGTTGAAACCTCTTCATACTTTTACGGGCTTAGGACCGTCAAATTGCAAAAATCCTATTAGATATCTACTATTACAATAGATATACCGTTTTATATTTATAAAGTAAGTAGGTAAGTAAATATCAAGTTACCTAAAATTCTGTTTAGTTAAACCAATTCAAAGTAGGTACTTAACTAGCTATTCTTTTGCAATCAGGCATATTTAAAAAATCATCAACTTTATGTACATAATCAACTAATCAATTTACCCTACCTACTTTAACTATTTACCTACGTATACTTTAATAATTGTTCAAAGTGCATACCGTTCCTCTCCAAACAGAGTCTTGCACCTTTTCTGCACATTGTCTTTTAATTTTGCGAGCACTACAGTGTCATTTTCACTTGGTTAAATGCCGCTCTGATTTGCCCTTTTAGGTCCCCGAGGCTTTGTGCTTCCTCAACATACACACGTCTTTTAATTTCGCCCCACAAATAGGTCCATAGGTCCGGCGATCGCGCAGGCCACACGATGGGGCCTCCGCGTCCAATCCATCGATCACCATGTATGTAACACAGCAACCATTTCATAATATTCGCGATTGGAATACATTACGACGCGCGAAATGTGGGGCTGCGGCGGGCGGCGCGCAACACGGAAGCAAAGGCGGAAGCGAGTGCGTTCAAAGGGGTTGTGCGCGGGCGACTGATGTTGCCGACAAAATCAAAAACCGAGCAGACATCAGCGCCGGCGCATGCGCGAACATTCCCTGCACCCGTGCCCTTGCTAACCCTGCTTGTTTCATTCATAACTAATGTGACAATGCGAATGTTATAATTATCTTGTAATTACAACAAGTTTACATTTCATTTTGAAAGGGTTTAGCCGGATACGTATGATGAGTCGGCCCCCAAATGGGAATCGATATTGAAACTTATGTTTTAATATAGACTTGATGTTCAAACACGATTTATGTACTTTTCGCGACCGACTTCCGCTTTGACATTGAGATAGAGAGCAAAATATCCGTATGCTTGACTATTACTGAATGTGATATATCTCTAAAGCTAATTAAGATAAAGAAGTGAAACTAACGCGAGGTGTTAGGTTACATTACAGAGTATATCACATATATTTTTTTATAATTTTTAGAATAAAAAATTACATTAAAAAAATAAAATAAAAAAACATGTTTTTTTTTCTGAGTTCTCTGTGACTTACAATCACGAAATTAATATATGTTATGCTCCTTTGTGTGCTCTATCACCCATAAAAATTGCGTGAAAAAAAAGTTGGTGCAACACAACGAAAAAAAAATTATATGTGATTCGCGCCTTGTAGTGTGAGTGTATAAACAAACAAGTTCGAACTTGTTATCGAGCTGTTTACTGCATCGTTTGTTTAGCTAAAGTAGCAGTCATTTGTATTACACAAGAAGGCAGTTTGGGACTCAAATTCTGTCATAGGTATTTTGTATCAGCATTTTGAAATTATTAACTATCGAACCAAATCATTATTAAGTAATAATGTCGAGAAAGTGTAAAAATTGTAACAAGTACCTGTGTAAGATTCCTGGTTATAAAAAAATTATAAAGAATGAAGAAGAAGCTAAAGTGTTTAGTGACTGTTTGAATAAAATCGTAATAGTTAATGATATTTTTTGTAAGAAGTGTCGACTTATCCCATATATTAACAAAAAAGCTTCTACTTCTAAATGTGCAGCATTTAACTTGGCCGAAATAATGGACGATCAAAATAATCTCTCAGTACAATATGTGAAATCAGCACCTAATATCATCAAAGCAGAAGTAAAATCAAGACATATAAATAGAAAAGTCTATCGAATTTACATTCACTATATTTCCGAAGGTAATGACTACAATAGTATTCTTCGTTATTGCTGTGATTGCCCCAATGGCGAACGTACAGTGGAATGCTGTTCTCATGTAGCAGCTATTATTTATTATCTATCATATGGATGATATTTGTCCAAAATCGTACGTCCTACTGAGGTCCTAACTAAGTTATTTGCGACTCAAAGTGTTCCGATTGTAATTAATTACAACAGTGACGATCATTAATATTTTGTTTCTTGTATTTTGATAGACACGAAAAAGTAATAATAATAAGTATTGAACACTGGCTGTTTTTTTTTTCATTTCTTTTTTAACTATTATCCCATCTCTTAAGACTAGTTACTTATGTTTTAAAACAAGCTGATGTGAAATTTCGAAAAAAAAAACAATGATGTAATGTGAAAACCTTATAATACAGGGGTATACCATAAGACAGAAATCACATATAATTTTTTTTCGTTGTGTTGCACCAACTTTTTTTTCACGCAATTTTTATGGGTAATAGAGCACACAAAGGAGCATAACATATATTAATTTCGTGATTGTAAGTCACAGAGAACTCAGAAAAAAAAACATGATTTTTTTATTTTTTATTTTTTAATGCAATTTTTTATTCTAAAAATTATAAAAAAAATATATGTGATATACTCTGTAATGTAACCTAACACCTCGCGTTAGTTTCACTTCTTTATCTTAATTAGCTTTAGAGATATATCACATTCAGTAATAGTCAAGCATACGGATATTTTGCTCTCTATCTCAAGGTCAAAGCGAAAGTCGGTCGCGAAAAGTACATAAATCGTGTTTGAACATCAAGTCGATATTAAAACATAAGTTTCAATATCGATTCCCATTTGGGGGCCGACTCGTCATACGTATCCGGCTAAACACTTTTACATACTGTTTTTTTTTTTTATATGTGATCTATTAACGATACCTAATGCCTAGAAAAAATTTGGAGAGTCATTTTAAATGCATCCGGTATATGTTTTAATTACCTTATTCTTACAAAACAAATCTCAAAAACTATAGAAATAACGAAATAATAGAATAATTAACTGAAACGTCAAAATTTAATCGTAAAAACTAATTATTAAAGTGTAAAAACTAATTATTAAACATTTATTGTTTCAATTTTTAATGTTGAATGTATTCTCATTCTATTTCCTACATCTTTTAATAAAATTACCTTTTAACAAAAATGATTCAAGCGTTTTGAATCTTTATTGTGATTAAGTGATTGCTAATTTGCTATTTTGCTATATGGATCCAAGAAGCTTGAGTCGTTTTCATGGAACTAAATTATGAACCTACCAAAGATGTGGGATGTGACTACCATTGAAAAAAAAAACCGTCAAATATTTAATACAACTCACACCTTTTTCCTATATAAAAGTATAGATCCTGATGAACATTTTGGTATACTTAACTCATTTTCGACCAATTTGTGGGTTGGATCCTTTTTGAGTAACTACGTCCAATTTGCAATTGGATTAATATATTAAGTAATAATTCGATTTCTATTCTCAATAATTAAGATAAGAGGAAGGTCAAAGACCTTAGAAGAATAGGTCGATTTTTGATCGATCTTTATGTTTTTATTGATTTTGGTCCTGAATCTATCCTAAAGGCTGAGACTCGAATCGATTCACTAGTGCTTCTTTTGCGAGAGTTTCATGAGAACAAAACCATATCAGAGGGGCTTTGATTTAAATTAATATTCATACGTTTGTATTGCAAACATTTATTAGTTTTACTTACGCTACCCGCCATTCTTTGTTTTAATTTCTATAAAATTTACTTGCTTAACATTACAGTACATACATACATTACATTACGCCACTACATCCACACTTCCGTCGAAAATGGTGACCCAGCAAAAGTCTGGAAGTTTCTTAACTCTATAGGGATCGGGAAATCTCGCCAAACGGCTTTACCTAGTATCATTGATATAAATTTATTAAATCAACATTTTTCCTCGTCACCTCAATTTGACGAGACCACGAAAGCAAATACCATTCAATCAATTTCATCTCTGCCCCACCCTAATCATGATTCTTTCTTCATTAATCAATTCTCTGAGTGTGATGTTAAAAAGAGCGTCTTGTCAATTACCTCCAATGCAGTGGGCAATGACTGTGTCAGCCGGAAAATGGTAATACCAATCCTCGATGAAATTCTTCCTGTGCTTACACATATATTTAACTTTTCTATATCTGTTAGTGAATTTCCGTCATCCTGGAAAGAAGCTCAAGTTACACCACTTCCTAAGAAATCTAATCCTGTCTCCCTGTCTGATTATCGTCCCATATCCATCCTCCCATTCCTATCTAAAGTCCTTGAGCGTCTTGTTCACAACCAACTTAGCGTATTCCTAGTTAAAAACAACCTCATGAATCCCTACCAATCCGGTTTCCGACCAGGTCACAGCACTACTACTGCCCTTATCAACATAACGGATGATATTAGGCTAGGAATGGAAGCTGGAACCATCACGATCTTATGTCTACTAGACTTTAGCAACGCATTCAACACTGTTGATTTTGACGTTTTGCTTCAAAAATTACGCTCTATTAACATTTCTCCATCAGCAGTTGATTGGTTTCGAAGTTACCTGTCTGGACGCCGGCAGCGCGTCCGCGTTGAAGATTCTTTCTCTTGTTGGTGTGACTTAACTGCCGGGGTGCCGCAGGGTGGCGTTTTATCTCCTCTTCTTTTTGCTGTTTATATTAACACAATTTCCTGTCAGTTACTTTCTTCCTACCATCTTTATGCAGACGATTTGCAAATATATACGAAAGCCCCTGCTGAAGATATTAGTTCTGCCATTGAAAGTCTTAATAAAGATTTAGCTCAGATTTATGAATGGAGCCGCAAACATGGGCTTTGGGTGAATCCCGCCAAAACACAAGTTATCGTAGTGGGCAGCTCAAGGCTTAGAGCTAAAGTAAAGTTTGAACAGATCCCGCAAATAGTTTTCGATGGAATCTCCTTACAATTTAGTGATCATGTTAGAAATTTAGGTGTATGTATTGATAAAAACTTAAATTGGGATGTGCAACTCAAGGAAGTGAGTCGCAAACTTTTTGCATCTGCTGGGTCTTTAAGAAGGCTTCGCAATTTCTTGCCGACTGCCACTAAAATTGCACTCACACAATCTCTTCTAATGCCCATTCTCGATTACGCCGACGTCAGCTATCTTGACCTTACAGAAATGCAGCTGAACAAGCTTGAGTGCCTTCAAAATTTTTGCATAAGATTCATATTTGGACTACGCAAATATGATCACGTTTCCGAATTTCGTGAGAAACTCAAGTGGCTGCCAATTCGATTTCGCCGGAATGCACATATTTTAAACATGTTATATAATATACTTTTTAATCCCACTACCCCTTCTTATCTCAAAGATCGCTTCAAATTCGTCAAAGAATCCCATCCCCGCTTCTTGAGATCATCAGAAAACCTGCGGCTGGAAATGCCAATACATTCCACTAGGTACTACGATAAATCTTTTACCGTCCACGGTGTACGCCTATGGAATGCGCTACCGTTGTCGATTAGAAAAGCTAATTCTCTTAATATATTTAGGAAACTTGTCAGAGAGCACTACCTGTCCATGAAAGTATGTATATAGGTATTATATATGTTTATATAGTATATGTAAGTAAATTATAATTAAGTATATAACAATTATCAATTATGTATATTTATAAATTGTTTATTTGTACACCATCCACTACCCCATCATTAGGTCTTTTATATTTAACTCCATCCCAAGGTTGCCTGGAAGAAATCACTTTTAGTGATAAGGCCGCCAATTGTACGTCTCCTGTTTTTGTCATATAAGTGTATATTGTCTTTGTGTGTGCAATAAAGAATATTCTATCTATCTATCTATCTAAAAATGTTTATTAATAAGTTATGCATTGTGAAATGAATATCATACATTCCTAAGGAGCTTGAATATTTTCACGGTAGATGCAAAGTTATTTCGAAAATGAAAAACGAGAACTAGCTTATTTACGTTTTGGAAAATATCTGAATGGCCTACATATTAGTTTGAATAAAAATTTATAAAGTAATAATTTTATTATGCTGACCATGACAAAATTGCTCTTGTGTTTCTAGGATCCCAATGGATAAGTCTAGCTGAAAAATGGAGGACAATAATACCAGGAAAAGTGACAAAATTTTCCGTTGTATTCTAACACAATTAATAGGAAAAAAACATTTCTTTCCTATTAATTGATTAATACATTAAAGATGATTATGATAACATTAGGTACTTTTTTATTTCCCACAAAATAAATATCTTTACCGATAAAAAAAAAACTAATCAATCGGTTAATTTTTATCTGTAAATATTTATAAAGTTCTATCTGTAAATGTTTAATAAAGTCATGTAACATTATTAAATTTTATCTATTTATGAAATTATTAAAAACGCGTGGACATCCTACAAAACTAATAAGACAGAGATGAAGAGTTACTAATCTACTCTCTCACTTTGCCCGTTTTTCATGAAACACTTCACAATCCAGTTTAATTTGACATTCGTGGTTGTATATGTTTACAATTACCGACTCCACCCTCTCTAATCTTCTTTTTTTATCAATAATTTTATATACGCGCTACGTAACTGTACAGCGTTGGGATTATTTTAGAATCATCGCTAGCTCTTATAGCAGAGAAGAACAATTCTAAATGTTCTTGCTTGATTTTATATAGAGGAATATGTTTCAAAACTTTGGTATCCTTGACTAAGGGCCAGTTTTTTGATCCGTGGTTAACTCAACCATTTGTTAAAATCTTTGACAAATGGTTAAATATCAGAAATATATGTTTTTTGATTAATAGTTAGCCTAACCAATTGTCAGAATTACAACCATTTGTCTTAATATTTAACTATCACTGGAAGCTAGGTTAAGTAAATGACCAATGGTTAAAAGAACAGATGAACAACTGCGTTGTATTTACTTGGTCCCTTGTTATTGTTTTTTACGTTGTTTTTATAACCTACATGATTTCATAGTGAATTTGGACATTAGCTATTTTTGGAATTTCGTTTTATGATGCAATTTTATAGGAAAATATTCATTGCCATTTTTTGGTTATAAGGTTATTGAAAATAAGTTATATTTTTATCTTGATCATCCTTTGTATATTTGTACTATATAAATTTTTTTTTGTTTCCACGGGCAGATGCCAAATTATTCAATTATTAAAAATCTTATAAATTCCACGAATAGACAATACAAAAGGTAAATATGCCTACAGTACATAAAACACATAGTCCTCCATTTATTTACCAACATTACAATCCCACCTTGGATACTAGATACTATATTCTTTTCACGTATTTCTCTATAAGATAAATAAAAAACAAATATATGTTTTTTTGTAAAAAAGTTAAGTTTCAAATAACTGAAAAAAACGTATCTTTGTTGCTTCTAACATTATTAAAGAAATTACCTTATATTTCTTGAAAAATAACACATAGTGCATACAACAGAACAACCATAAACATCCACACTGTTTGATAATCTATAGATTTCTTTCGTCTATTTGATATTTGGAACAAAATCCTAATGTCAAAAATGGTATATAGTTCGCTCCGTTCTTTCAACCGTTAGTGTTGTTACCCAGAAAAAAATTACCCATGGCAATGTATAGCGATAAAACGACTCATTGTGCTGGCAACAAAGTGGCCAGTGGTTAAATTTGGCTATGGTTTAATTTGGCATTAAAAAACGAAATAGCGAGTTAACAACTTGTTAATGTTTTAACTATAGTCAAGTTAACAAATGGTGAAATGACATTTGACTACGGATAAAAAAACTGGCCCTAAGTGCTCTAAGAGAGTGAATGCACTTTTTATTCCAATAATCAGACCTAAATTTGAAATTAAGTACAAATTATAATAATAATAAAATATTACGAATTTCAAAGCAAAATTTTGTCACACGTGTTACAAATTTGGATAATTGATACATATTTACTATTAGGGTTTGCTTCAATATTAGGTTTTTGATATGCTTGTAACAAGCTTACTTGAATAAAGATATTTTAATTTCATTTCATATCGATATCGCTGTTTCTTCGAAATCGATATTTTTGGACGTCGATAATGGAAATGTATCGGGTTTCTATATAGCGTTGCATCCCTAATCGGAATGTCCATAATTGCATCCCTAATCGGAATGACATTGTCTTGTCTTCTATTCTTTAATAAATACTGCAAACAACAACAAACAAGCCAGGTGCAAGCAAACTTGTCTTCTATACTCTATGTAGTTTGTGTCATTTGTGTCTTCTGTTCACTAATGGATTAATCCCAAAGAGTACTTTTGTGATTAATCCGTTTGTTTGTACGATATTACCTTTTAAATGTTTGAAAGGAATCTAGAATTAAAAATTCATGTTCTATTACTCGCTTTATGGTTTGACACATCATTGCAGCTATTCCGTGTATGAAAAGAAATCCAAGGAAAAACTAAAAGATGATTGATTGTTTTTATGGTAGGTACATAAATCGTGATTGTTTAAACGTAATAACCTCGTTATGTATTAAACGTTTCCGTTTTTGAACATATTTTTCAAAATTGCATGCTTGTGATCTTTTAACCTTGCAAGGTTAGGAACATATGACTAAACTGAGCTATAGAATTATTAAATGGGCATCAAGGTGATGCATTGTAATTACATTATTTTGGTTTATTATATATTTGTTATTTAATATGATTATTTTTAATTCCGGTGTGTTTGCTTTGGTAATTCAATTGGGGTCAATTATCTTCTTTGAAAGTCACGATTTCATTTATTGAAATTGTAATATCTGCATTAATTTTTAGATAATTACAGTTACATTAGTTTATGCGATAATTTAGATCAATTTCATCAACAAGATATGTATTTCTTTTCTCTTTCCTTATAAAATAATCTACTCAAGATTTGACAGTTCGTTAAGTTTCTGCATGTGTCCCAAGGGACAAATTAAACTACTAGTACTAAGTGATGCAACTTAAGTAGGATTTTGTGACTGAGTCACTTGACCAAAATAAATTCCAACATTTGCAAACATGCTACTTGAGTGAGATTCGCTTAGTAATTTTAAATAAATCCCTTTAAGACATTATTTTTTAGACATAAAAAATAAGAGGCATAGATAAATAAATTAAAGTAGCGAAGTGACTTATACTGACAAGACAATCAACTAGATGCACCAAGTTGATTTGATAACTTGAGTGTATTGAGAAGTGAGTGATTTTTTTTTCACTTGAGTATGAGTTTGAAAAATTCTCCTGAGTGACTCAAGTAAAAACAGGACTAGAGTTGCATCACTACTACTACACCTTTTTTTTCATTATTTTTCTGCAGTATGTAAACCTTGTTTGCTTGGGGTAACTAAAAAGATCCACATTATTATAGAAATTGTTGTTAATAGATACCCACAATAGCAGTCTTTATAATCTGAAAGTTGTTATTGTTTTCAGTGAGACTAGTGATTTTCTTTTATACAATAAATCAAGTAGGTATATAATTCCAGCTGGAAAAGTATTGCATTGATATCAAAGATCAATATTATAAAAGCATGGTTAATTATGATACAGGTTTTGTCTTTAAGAGATATAATGTAGAAGTAATCATAAAAAATGGTTTTTAAAATCGGAATACATATTATTGGACATTTAATAGTTTAGTAAAAAAAATTTGTCAGATAATATAGGATATATGGTATTATAGAGATGTTTTCAACTATATAAAATATGTTATTATAAGAATGCATTAAACTTACTTGGTTTTCAATGTGAACATTTTGGCAGTGTGAGAGTCAAATCATATATTTAAACTTCATATTTTAAATTGTAACATCTGTTGGTTATTTTCCCAACTTGTAACCACTATGCCTTTGACTATACATTTGCAAAACCATTATGTTACTTTCTTAAAAGAAATTATCCCTTGTAAATAAATAGTTGTATAATATAATTGTTATAAAAAAAATTGTTACTGGACAAAATTTATACTTATTGGATAGTTGGTAAAAGTTATTGGACAGTTAGTGAATAAAGAAAAATAATAATTAAACAAGTAATAACAACATTTTGTTTATTTATTAATATTACACAAATTGATTTCCTAAATCCAGATATATTCAAAAACATAATTAATCAACCTAATACTGAACAAATTATTTAAGACTAAACTTTGATCAGTTTTAACATTTGAAATCATGAGAAATTAAGGAAATTAATCTATTAAATTAAAGTTCACAATAATCATTAGAAAGTAACAAATTAATATAAATGTTGCATACTTTATGGTCATAAAAGAAATTCAAAACATAAATGCATATATAGAGTAACCGGGACGGGTATTATGTTAATCATTGTTATGTTCTTCCAAGCTCATATCATCATTATCAGCATCATTGTTTTCTTCTCTATGAGATATCTATTGTTATATATTCTGGTACATGTTGTTGATGTTTGTATGTACCTTTAATGTGAAATATTAACGAGAAAATAGCACACGGCAAACAATTGCTTATTAATAACAATTATTTTTAACATATTTTGCAGGAATTTGTCATTTTCTCTTGCTCTCTTTTTTTTCTTTCACCTTCAACGCCGATTCTTTTTTCTCTTTTTGTTAATTAAACATAGCTCTATACTTATCTGATATTATGGCGTATGGAAATCTCACTGTATTTCTTTTACACTTTCGTTCAGGCGTTTTCAAAAGGTGCAAAGTGACTGTAAGATATAATTTGAATGCTGTGCTTTTTTGGTTAAATTTTAATAATTTGAGAATTTTCTGTCAGAGGGTGACTCCTGGCTTGGCTTGGTGGGGTGATTGGATCGCGTTGAGTTTTAGATGTAGGTCCTCGCGCGATCCTTCCTGTGGAAATGGTTGGGAGGAGAGGAATGTATCCAGAGGGCATGAGAGTGATGTTGTTTCCCTAAGCCAATAGACTACAGGCCCATGTTGAAAAAATTATGGGTCATTTGAACCACCAGGTGACATGTCTAGAGCGATATAAGAGCATAAAAAAATAAGATTCAGCACTATGCCGTCACTTGTAAGCTGTCCAACTGAGTGCAGGTGAGAATTCGAAAGTACAGGTAGAGTGAGTACATTTTGGTCACATATTTTTGTACGGCATTTTTATCACCGACAGATCCATTTAAAATAATAAAAAAACGCGCAGTGCCGTAAAAAAATGGTGCGCCACAAAGTCGGATTTTTTTTTTATTTTCCGACAATTACCAGTGTAAATTTGGTCATTTGATTTTGTACGGCATCTGTGTCATACTATTTCAATACTGCTTCTAATCCATTATTCCGCAACGCCGTAGAAAAATCATGCGACAAGGGGAAAAAATCGAGGGTTGCAACCCCCTCTCTTTCCGTAGTCCAGGGGGTGATTTGAAAAAGTTACGGCTTCGGTTCCAAAACATTATCTAGCACTCAAAAGTACTATTAAAAGTAATGCCGTCAAAAAATGATTGTTCCTTTGAATGTATATCAATAATCATCTTAATTTCATCGTATCCTTGATTTATAGAGCTGTAAAGTCATTTGATCCGGTACGGGAACTTTTTTTTTAACATGATAATGTAAAATACAATTGTTATATAGTATTGCCGTTCAAAAGAAACCGTTCTAAAAAAAATTATAGAGAAATGCAAAAACTGAAATTTTGCAAATTATTGTAAAAGTTTAAATATCATAGATTAATGAAATATAGCAGTTTTCTACATTTTATCCCTTGTTTTAAATAGTATTAACATAGATAAATTAGGAAAAAATGATGCCGTACATTTTTATGCAGACCATATCTTTTAGGCTGATGAAAGTGACGCTACAATTTTAAGGGTACTTTATGGCCATCTGATACAGTACGGTATTAACATATTTTTGAAGAGAACAATTGATAATATGATAAAATCACTATGACGTCTAACTGAACTGAAACGGTGTGTATATTATGTCCAAGAATTGAAACTGTCAATCCCAGTATCAACAGTTTTATATACTTTTTGGTTTAATATATACTTCAAACATTATTGATACATACATATAATTGATTTGTTTCATTGTAATGATGTGAATAAATAAAACAATCATTTTTTAGAAAAAATCGATAAATTTAATGATGATAATAAAAAATATGGTTTTTCTTTCAATTATTCAGTATCGGAATCAGTTGCTGAGTTGTTATCGGAATCAACGTCTTCATCGACGTCCGAATTATCTTCTCTATTATTTTCTGAAACATAAATATGTCTTTGTCAAAATCAAAGTCTTACGTACAAATTAAAGATGTAAAGATTTATTTATTTATTTATTTACCAATGACGTCATCATCTTCTTCGCCTGATTCCTCATCCGGTTCCGTTATGTCACAGACTTTTTGGGGGCATTCCTCGCCGTGAAACCAATCGAAATCGTACCGACCGTCATTAACAACCCATCCATAGTTCATTGGAAACAAGGTCGACGGTACTTGTTTGTAGGCATTACACCAAATCTGTGCTATGTAGGTACTTCTCTTCAGATGTTGCTCTAACTCCCGGAAACAAGGGGGAAACGACGTTGCTTCCAATTTCATAGCTGTCTTTTTGAAAGCTTCATTACTACTTTTCGGCGTATAAATCCTTTCAAATATAATACACCTTGCTTCGTTGACTGTTTTTCTTGCTTTTACGTTGTATAAAACGCATACATATTCTTGCAGAACATTGAAAGTTTGTTCCATGAGTAGTGGATTTGCAACAAGCATATTATGCCCCATTTTAATGAATGCGTCTTGGAACTTCCCTGATTTCTCCAATACTTTCAATGGTCTGGTTTTACCCTTCCTATAAAATGCGGGATTGAAGTCGCATCCCGTAAAAGCATGGAATGCAGCCAACGAAGAACAGAGATTTTCGCCCAAGTTTCTGTACACAGCACAAACGTCAATGTTTTTCACGTGGTTACCGGTTCCGAGTTGCATCCATATTTTGCGATCGACATTGAACTGATTCTCGCCCACATTTACTAAGATTTGTTTCATATTAGATAATAATATTACGAGAATATCTGTATCGGAACACTTGATCAAAATGTTTGTATTTGACCCAACAGCGCAAACATGATACACTATTTTTGTATCAGCTTCTTCGTGAGCACTGCAGGTATACTTTTCAGACACTTCGCTAACGACAGATTCTGCCACTTTTCTGTAAGAATGACACAGCTGATAATTTAGAAACACTTTCTGTGTAGGCTTAATCAACGTAGCTTTGTCTTGAGTCGACCAATCATTGACGAGGAACTGATTTGTCCAGTTCCTCGTCAATGATTGGTCGACTTGCTTGCTTGCTTGAATTTAATGTTCTTTAATTCGGCTATGAAATTTGCCGGACGTTTCGTTTGAGGTCCTTCGATAACGAAATCATCATTTCTTAAATTATCTCGTATAGAATGCTCGTAATCTTTTATGCTTGGTGTTGGGTAAGTATCAAAGATCACGTGGATTTCCGTAGCCACGTGATTTGTTAGATTACGGAGCAAATTATAACTTATAGCGCCAAAGGTAGAAGGTATGTCTCGAAGAGTATAGAGATAAAAAAATCCATCAATAATCACGACATCCAATTCCTTAGGAATACTTTCAACAATCTTTTCTCTATCTATCAAAGGTTTTACCAGCTTCGATTTATCTGTTTTATTAATGGTTCCATCCATATGACATAATGATAGTGAAACAGGGGTCAGAGGGTACTCCAGAACCTTCTCAATGTCAACATTTTGTTGTAGAGATATACCTAACAATCTTCCAAATAAATCCCTGTGTAGTTTAACTTCTGTCACCTTTCCATCTTGACGTTTCACTATTTTCTTGGCTTTGAAAGTATGAATAACATTTCTCTGGATAGATTGTTCAAATCGATGTGGATTTGATGCGCATTGTTCTGAAAATTTTTTCCTTTGCTCTTCTCCAATTTCCACAACATTCATTAGAAATTTATGGACTTCATGACTTGCAGACTGTCCATTACTAATATTGTATAACAAGTTATCTTTTAATGAAGATGAAAATGGATTCAAACGATTGTTAATACTGTCTTCAAACTGTTGTATTTGTAGTTGACTTTTTTCTATTTTGCTTTTCCTCAAATCATTTGTAAACTCTTCTCTTTTTTTCATTAGCACTTCGGTGAGTACGTGAGAGATAATTTCCGTTCGTAGAGCATGGCTTTTGCTCCACCTTTGCCGAGCAGATATTGAGTTCTTCATACATGCAATGCCAGTTGATCGTTTAGCAGCATCAGCGTTGATCGTACTTTCAACAGTAAAGTCTACTTCTCGCTTGGAAAAAGGCTTATTAGTTCTTTTTATCCCTACTACGACATTCAATCCAGGATGCGACTGTTCCACATTTTCCAAGTTGCAATGGTATAAAGTGAGGTACCTAGCATAGTTTTGATGATTGAAGACAAAAAATAGATTGGTAATGAGTGGCAAAGTATATTTGTAAAAATCGATATCACCTGTGCGAATACTTCGGTCGAAAAGAAAGTAGTTGCTAACCATTTCAACATAAGTAAGATAGAATTTCGGTGTACTTCCATGATCACCACTTAACGTTTTTCTACGGAAGTCTTCATATTTAGATAATATATTTATAACATCAACATTATCTACTGTAGGGTATGTAACTAATTTTCCACTAATATCTTCACCTTTCCTATTTTGAAAAGCTTTCAAGAAGAGTAAACACTCATCGCTTACTATTACATTTTCTTTCTCTGTGAAAAATTTGAAATGCATTCTTTCAATAGCAACAGACATAAGAGGATGTAAGCGTTTACATCTGTTGAAGTGCTTCCCCATAAGAAATGAGTTTACAGATCCGCTTGCCAATAAACCAGAATCAATTAAAATTTCCGATAAACCACAATTTTCAATGTATTTACCAATCGCTTTGAACTGCGACATTGCTATGTGGAAAGTTCCCAAGTGAACAAAAATGCGTTTCAATGTTGAGTCCTCATTTCTTCTCAGCTCAGAATTTTGTATTTTCAACGATTTACTAGCTATGGCCAAATCATAATGTACCTGTGCGTACTGTTGTTGGCATTCTTCAGCACCTTTGATACTCCGCATCATAGTTTCATGTACCACGTAATCCTTGGTAGGTGTTTTATTGATAGGGGTTAAATAAAATATATCTTGAATAATATTTTTGTCATTGGCAATTAAAGCGTTAAATCCTACCCACATTGGTGTAGGTATATTCAAAGCATGACTTATCATCCATACTCTATCTAACCTTCTAGCTTCTTCTAAATTAGTAGGTGTATTAACATTTGCTGGTAATTGGAGAGTTCCTTCAAACTTTGGAGTTTCTGTAAGTGGTAGTATAACGAGAGTATCGGCTTCGTAGTGTCTGCGGAATCGTTTTCTACGAGGCTGGTCACTTCCAATACCATCGTTACTTTCCTCAGAAGATATGTCAACTCGTGGAGCGTGATCTTAAAACGAAATTCCAACCGTATCCTGCATAGTGTCTCTACCATCACATGTTTCTACATATCGATCAAAATTATCGAAAGCAAAACCACTATTGAGAGATGGTTGCAATACCATACCAGCAGGGCATACCTTCTCTGTTTCCGATATAGTATAGGTTGCTTCCGTCTCCAATTCTAATACTTTCGAGTACGAAATGCAATGTCCGTAGGAATGTAAGAGACGTAGAAGCTTTTCACTACTACTCAAACTTTTGACTGTTATTCCAAGAGTTATATGTTTGGATGTCTTAACTCTTCCTCTGTGAATAGTATAGATAACATCAGAAGCATAAGACTTGGCTAAGACCAACACTTTCGGGTCTTTTATTTTATCCACGTCACCTCCAGTTAACAAAAGACTATAAAAACGTAATAGAGCATATGGAATTTCACATTCACCTTTGATGAATTTTGGCGCAGTTACATTGTCATTGATTGGATTTTTTTCAACTCCTAAAACAATCTTGCGCAGGAATAACGCTGAAGAATTAATAGTGTTTTCTTCATTCACGTACGTCATATCAATATTTTCTAGAGTTGCACTAGCAGAGACAACGTGTTTGCATCCACGATTGTAAATAAAGATGACAGCGTCCTTGAAATGTTGTAAAATTTCACTCTGTATATTGGACGTGTCAAAACACTTAGGTAACTTCTGATTATCATACTCTTCCAATAAAAATTGTCTGAATTAATTGAGCAAGAAGGAATATTGGAAAATGCGCATATTTTCGACAATTTCTTCCTGAATAAATGTTAAGAGATTCTTACGAGCTCGCTCGTATTTTTGTCTCCTGAAGTGCCAATCAGTATTTTCTTTTTTTTTCCTGGAGTTATTTAAATATTGAGTTTTACAAACCCTATGATATGGTATGGGTACTGATATCTCTTGACATTGGTCAATCCTTTGTAAAATCGCTAAATCATATTTTGCAGTAGCTAAATCTATAATAATACGAAATGTTTCGTAATTTTTTTTCGCTTCAGCAAAGCTACATACCATGAGCTGGCGGTTATGTCGTTTGCGTACTTGCGCACAAAATACACAAGCAGTTGGACCATGTTCAAAAGATACGTGCTCTTCAGGTTCTTCGTTATTTCCGCTTAAAAAAAAAAATATTTTGGTTAGTCATAGTCAGATTGTCACAATACATGTAATTTTCGTTAATAATAGAACAACAACAAAAAAATTTCAAATATAACTGTCAATAAAGTATTTGTTGTATTCCCTGTTTAAAAATATTGATTGAAAAAATAAGTCACTATTATGAGATTTTTATAAGAGTTTAAAAAAAAAAACAACTTTTACAACATTTTTTCTATCTATAATAAATAACTTTTGAGATTCGTTTAAATTTTCGGAATAAATTATACTAATACCGGTAACTTGAAAAATTCAAAAAAAAATTGAAAAATCAAAATTTCAATTTTTTCTTAATTTCATTTTTACAAGATTAGATTTTTTTTTTTAATAACATTTTTTTTATTCACCTTTTTATTTAATTGTCATTGATTATAAACACAATACTCGACCATCGAACGTCCTCATACTTCGAATTCAATGCTATTATTCGTGTATATTTTAGATGATATTTATTGTCAGATTATATGAAACAATTGCTACTATTAATTATCGAAAATACAAAGATATAAATATGATGAACAAGATATTTTTGGCAACTTATAATAAATAAAAATTAATACCTTGGATTATTCTCGTTGGCGTCGGGATCAACAATTTCTTCTATTTTTCGTTTGCCGGATAAGTTTGTTAATTGTTTATAACACTTTTGATGGTATCCTTTTTCCTCAAGATCTTTAGGCAATTGAATTGAAGCAACATCAATGGATCTTCTGGAGGTGTTAGACTGTTGCTTACTCCTAACCTCAATTGCTTCGATGCAATTTTTTAAAATTGCGCTTGACAGACATTTTATCCGGTTATCAATAGGATCACCTGGCAAATTACAAATAAAACACTCACGTTCTTGTTCTTTTTCTTGAACATTTCTTTCACTTTCACTAGAGTTTTCATTCTCCACGAGGTCAGACATGATCAGAGTGCTCGCAACACGTAAACAACAGCTGTTTTCAATCTCCGCGTCGACTGCGAAGCGAACAGTACACACATACTAATCGAACTATGTGTGAGCGTACGCAAACACCTTACTCGGGTCCAAGCCGAGTACATCCGAATAAAATACGATATTCCCTACAAATGCTAAACGTCGCACAGTAGTTTAGAATGCACATTTAAATTAGTACAAATAAACCAATGAGTTTAATAACTAGAGAAGCAATCCCATACAACAGACGCACCAAAAAGCGTAGCACTTTTTCGGAATCAGGACGTAGCTTTGCAAATAATATTTATACTATATAATATAAATAGATTTATTATATTTGTCTCCCTCATATCTACGATTAAACTTTAAATTAAACAAAGACAGAATATGTGCGAACGACAGAATGAACGGAAAAATGGGTAATTGATATTGTGTTGCCAGCTGTCGAAAATTTCACCCATTGTGATGAATGAATGAATGAACGAGTAGTGTAGATATATGTATAAAATCAATTAGTAAAATACTGTAACTTTGAAAATTTCTTTGCAAAAACTTTGAAAAAAAAAACAATTACGAAATTAGGCTCTGTGCACATATATCCTTTTGTTTTTCGATAAAGTTAGTGGTTACGACAAAAACATTTGTTAAAGTTCATAAAACATCAAACAAACAATTTACGTATTTTCAAAAGTTGTATCTCGACAACTAACGAATTATTCCACGCATTGAAAAAATTAAACCACATTATAGCCACGTTAATTAAAAAGAAAAGGTTCCCCTATACTTGGGAAAATTGAAAAATAGCAGTGGCAACACTGACGACAAAAGTCGAAATTTTATTTGAAAAAAATTAAATATTTTTATTTTATAATCTAGCTTTAATTTTGTATTTATTGCCAAAAATGTTAATGAGTTAAGTGTGAAACTTAATATTATTTCGTATTATGTGTATTTGTGAAAGAGAATCGAATTTTATCTACTGTTTTTCTTTGTTTTTACGGAGCATTTTTTTGTACTTTCTTGGCGGGAGTTGAATGAGTAATGAAGTGCAAAACGAAAAAACTAAGACAAACGTCTTAGTTTTAGTAGCTTCAGATTTTTGGTATGTATTGCGTATCTAGACATATTAATATCATTGAAATAAACTATCTAAATGTCGTATAAAAAAAAATTCACCTTACACTTCGTTATATGGATTTTTTCTTTTTCAGTTTTTTTCCCCTTTGAACCAACGAAAATGTACGGCACATGAAAAAATATTATCTATACATAAAATACTTTCAAAATAAATTTATTTCATGTTGTATCAAATCATCCCCTGGACTACGGAAAGAGAGGGGGTTGCAACCCTCGATTTTTTCCCCTTGTCGCATGATTTTTCTACGGCGTTGCGGAATAATGGATTAGAAGCAGTATTGAAATAGTATGACACAGATGCCGTACAAAATCAAATGACCAAATTTACACTGGTAATTGTCGGAAAATAAAAAAAAAATCCGACTTTGTGGCGCACCATTTTTTTACGGCACTGCGCGTTTTTTTATTATTTTAAATGGATCTGTCGGTGATAAAAATGCCGTACAAAAATATGTGACCAAAATGTACTCACTCTACCTGTACTTTCGAATTCTCACCTGCACTCAGTTGGACAGCTTACAAGTGACGGCATAGTGCTGAATCTTATTTTTTTATGCTCTTATATCGCTCTAGACAGGTCACCTGGTGGTTCAAATGACCCATAATTTTTTCAACATGGGCCTGTAGTCTACAAGATGAGGAAAAGGGTTTGGTCGAGGATTTTCCTCAAGAAATTTTGATACACTTCGTTGCAAATTATTAACTTTTAAAAAGAAACCCTACTTTATTAACCTTTTAATATAAAGTTCTTAGATATACCCTTCTTTTTCTGATGAAATAGGTCGCGGTCAGGAAGTCCTATGCTCAGGTTTTCTTAACTCAAAATGCAGAGTGGAATTAGGAATATCATATTTTTAGGAGAAATAGCTCGAAAATATAAGTATCACACGCGTACGATTACTAAAACCGAAATTAGACCATACTAGCTTGGTGTTTCTCGTTTTATCTAGACAGTTTGTTCTTCGAATTTATAGTAGTAGTAGAGATAATTGATGTAAGTAAAAATATCTATAGAACTTTATAGTAAAAAATGTTCTATTGAGCAGGTAGTTGCGCAGACACAGAAGCAGAAAACTGTTGTTCACTTGTAACTTCATTGAATCGGTCAGCTTCCAATTCTAGAATTTCATTGTCCTCCGATTCTGAATTACTCCGACTATCGTCACTAGGACTAGATTCAACGTCATCCACGCCGTATAAAAGTCCTCTTCTGAATCCAGCATCAAAGCCTCTATTCCATTACTTCTCAGTCTTTTTCTTGTGCGATTTGGCATAGTAATAGTCCTTTTTGAGGGTCCTGGGTTGTCACTTATTATTTAGAATAAAAAGTGTAAGCAAATTCATCAAAAAACAACTTAAAAATCGCAAATAACGACAGTAACAGTGACGCAAACTGTCGGCTGGGTAGCAAAAACAATATGGCGCACTTGTAGGCCACGCCCACCAATTCAAATATAAGTTCTTTCCCTTGAGGCCTAAACAAGTTCCACGACCCGTTGTGCTATGGCCGCTATTCCGCAGCTCATACAAATCTATTCGGTACAATCACGTGATATCACGTGGACGGCCACTGGCTGGCGTGCCAAATCACGCATTTGTGCGTGATGCACTCACAATTCTTGGAGAGTTATTACTATGTTCCTATTTCAGAATTTTCTTTATTTCCTTCTGACTTCTATTAAGAGAGCGTTTATCATGGCTATTTCGGCTGGTATGCCAACGTCGTCTTAATTTTCTCTTTTCTAAAATCTTGTTCCTAATTTCTAGAGTATAGTTTTTTCTCGAATGAAGTCGTTTATTTATAAGGTGTTGATAGCCAGGTAGCAGTCGTTACCATATGGTAATTTATTAGTTAGATTGTAAGTGGCATTTTCGACTTCTTCAGTTTTAAGATAATTTTTAGGTTAGCGTTTTCATTTATATAAGTTTTCATTTATTATTTTTCATAATTAGTATTCCTATTGTAAAGAGTTTTTTGCGGTTCCTTGTAGATGACGGTGGGACTTAAGGTACATATTGCAGGTCAGAAAATCCATCCAACCGGGATTCTACTTTAGTGCAGGGGCAGTTTGACTGGTTCACGCGTTGGTCGGGCATTGCACGCCTCCGCCCCGTCTGGGGGATGCAATTCGATTGTCTCTGAGACGTACCCTCAACCGCAGAGGGACTTGCCCTTTTCAGGGCGGGCCGAAATTGAGGCGAACCGTGCGGTGTATGGTCTCCGGGCCGATCCTGTGCATCACCTTCTATGCGAGGGACATCGCTGGGTTTTAGTGGGTACCCCTGCTCTTTGATTAGCCCCAGTCCGGGGCGGGTCTGCAGGAGGGAGCCCAACATAACCCCGGTTAGCCGCGCTGGCGACCCGGAGTATGTAATAATTAGTGTTTTCGGAACCGGTATTCTTTTTGAGAACCTTTTGAAGTTCGGTAAATTCGGTACTTTTGTATAACGGAACCGGGATTTCCCGGTTCTTTCGGTATTTTCGGTCCTTGCTAGTTTTTGTTATAGAAAACAAGTGATATGATTCAAAAGTAAACTAAAATGTAGTATAAAGTAATTTTAATTCGCATTTTTTTCTTCTACTTATTCATATACTTAGTAGGTAATTATATATAAATCAGTCTATAATCAATCGCAGTGTTGTTGTTATGTATTTACTGTCAATAAAATGGTAAAAATTTGGCAGTCACTTTAGATTCCTTAAACATTTAGAAATATCTTAAACATTTTTCAAAGAAAATAAAATTAGACTTTATTAAAAAAAATATTGAAACATAATATCTCCTTCCAAGTATTCATAAAATATAGTTTAACCAAAGTTTAGCTTTTTAAGAGCTTTTAGCTCTCTATCTTCTCTATAATAGGATCTTAAAAACAACAGTGCATCTAGACTTTTGTCTCTCAAACGAGATCTTATTTTGTTGCATAGCAAACCAGCCGAAGAGAAAACTCTTTCTGGCTCAACACTGATTGGCGGAATCGTTAATAAATGGTCATGTGCCTGAGACCACGTAACCACGTAAAGTAACGACCACGATCTCCTCTATTCTCAAATAGGGCCATTTCAATCCTAACATTCGTAAAGAGATCTTCATGAGCAGAAGATCTAACGTCTTTTTCACTAACAGCTTTTGCAAGCTCAGCATTTAAAAAGGCGATGAGCGCCTTTTATCAAAGCAAACTAATTTATCATTATTTATCTTTCATTAACTATACTATGGACTATTCCTTTTTTTATTATTTTTCATTAAGAAGATTTCCATCTTTTATTTTGGACATTTTTAGATTTTTATTTATATGACATTGACAATAATCTGTCCCGCTCATTCTGGACTGGGTGACGGCTTAAAATCGGTGGTTCATTCATTCTTGGGTGATTTACGTGCACCAAGCCTTGATCCTTATCTTACTGCTGCACACAGGTATATCACTTATAGCATTACGTATTCTGATCTCAACTGTTATTTGTATTGAACAAGTTGTGATGTAGTTGTGTGCTGTTGTATCTTCTAGGCCGCGAAAAAAACTAATGAATCTTCATCATTTTGTTGGAAGAAATAACTTTCTGAATTTTGCAAGTAATTCAGAGTCACAGCTGCAACGTTGAGACGCCGTTCTGTGTATCGTTTTTTTAACACCATGAAAATTTTTTCGGTCACATAGTTATTTTCGATATTGTCAATTTTTTTTAATGCAAATTTGATAGCAACAGCTGTCAATAATGTAGAATCGTGACGACATAAAGCCTCTAATACAGTTTTGATTATGTCAAGAACTTCGTGTAATTTCCCAATTAGTTCCCAATCTGCTTGAGAATTTTATTGTGAATTTTAAATCAATTATTTGCTTTCACAATGCAAGTTCGCAGCTTCAAGAATCGTTCAAGCGTAAAAGCGAGGCTTGTTACTGAGTCGCAGGTTAGTGAAAATTCTTTATTAAAATCTGCGTTGACGTACTTTTTCAGGACGTCATCGTTTTTAGTTGGAGATTTGCAGAATAGCTTTATTAATTTTTTGACTTTTAAGAGTATATCTCTGTGTTCAAATTGACGTTCGGAAACTGGAGACGTATTTTGAGACAAGAACTCGGTGCCATCGGCTTCTCTGTCGGAGTCCGACTTTATCTAAAGATTCCATGTTCACTTAAAGTCGCTGCCTGCTTAGTGCTGCCAAAGGAACTTCGTCATCGTCGTCTTCTTCTATATATATCTTGGTGTTTTCAAGAGATTTTCTAAATCCTGATAGTAAACATCAAAATTGATTTTTCCCGACACCAAAACATCTCTTTGCCTCTACACTATTGTAAGTTAATTGCGGGCATTATATGTTTCTTATTTAGGGGTGTTTGGATTTAATATTGGCTTAAATAAATAAGAAGTGCAAGTATAGCCAGTCTCCTAGAAATCTCTAATGAAACTGGTTTCTCTCAAAAAACTTCAATTAATTTTTTTTATCAGCATTCATTAAAAATTCTTGACTAATGGGTACTACGGTGGTTCAAAAAGTTCGTGGAATGGAAGGTAAAAAGTAAGAAATAAAACACAAAATTATTTTTCCTTCTCAATGTATTCCCCCTTAACTCTTAACACATTTATTAGACCTATCAATTAATTTATTAATACCTTCGAAAAAAAAATGATTTCTTTTTGTCGTCAAAATAGGCCGAAATTGCGCTCTTCACTTCTTCATCGCTGGAAAATTTCTTCCCTTGAAGCTCTTTTATCATTTTTGGGACCAAATAATAATCACTTGGGGCTAAATCTGGGCTATAGGGAGGATGTTCCAAAATTTCGAAGAGTGGGCACTCTTTGAACAGCAGCCATCGCAACTTTCACATTGTGCACGAGTGCATTGTCGTGCAAAAAGAGCGCATCTTTAGTCAATTTTGCCAGTCTTTTTTCTCTCACAGCTAATAGTGCAGCGTAGTACTCTCCAGTGAAAGAGACACTTTTTTCTTTATAATCAATAACGAAGATTCCCTCTAAATCCCAGAAAACAGTAGCCATGAGTTTTCCAGCCGACAGAGACACTAAATTTCTTCGGAGGTGGTGTGCCCTTTTTGTGCCACTGCATGGAGTCTTGTTTGGACTCAGGCTCAAAATGATGAACCCAAGTTTCATCTCCAGTCACAATTCGGTTCTAAACTTCATCCTTTTGTTCACCACAAAGCGCTAAAAACTCGCGACAACACTCAACTCGCCGCTGCTTTTTGTGTGGCGTGAGCATTCTCGGCACCCATCTTGCACACACCTTTGACATGCCAAGATGGTCGTGTAGGGTGTTCAAAATTGTTGTAGCTGATACTCCAATCATTTCTGCAAGCTGTTTCTTCTTTAAACGGGCATCTTCCAATATGATTTTTTCAAATTTTTAGACGTTTTTTGCCGTGGTTGCCGCGACAGGCCGCACTGGCTTCGGATCATCTTTAATCGAATCCCTGCCTTGCTTAAACAGGTTGTGCCACTTGTAAACTATGGTTTTACCAGAGCAAGAGACCCCGTAAACAGAAGACATCTCTTCCAAAATAGTCTTGGAAGGTATTCCTCGTTTCATAAGAAACTTGATAACTGCGCGAAACTCTATTTTTTCCATGTTGCAAATTTTCTTCCGAATTGACTTGTTGATTGATGTGTATATGTGCTCAGGTAATTATGACCTATATATTTTTTAAACTAAGTATTTACACTCTTAGTGAATGTCACAACTAGTGCAGGTAGAAAAAGTCAGCTTATACCCCTCATTCCGCGAACTTTTTGACCCACCCTCGTACCACGACAATAAGCAACAATATTAATTATTTTTTAGTAGCATCGTACACCATCTGAAAGTAAATTACACTAATAAATTTACTTTCATGTGTTGCACGATGCTACTAGATACAAGAAACGTGCTTTCGCGTTTTTTATTTTGATGAAAATTTTATCATTTATATGTGGCTTTTTTAGCTTGTAACTGTTCGTTAGTCATCATGTCCGTATTATTTTCCTTTTTAGCCACCTTTCAGAAAACGCAGATCCGGTGAAATTTTAAAAAGCGTTTTTTTTTTTGTACCTTCCAGGCAGTATTTTTGTTAATGTTAATGCTTTCATGGCATTTCTGGCAGCATTGTGAATAATATGACAATTGCAATTTGCTTTTACGACTTTGGTATTAGGATTTCTATCGACAATTTTTTGGTACACCGAATTACGAACACCATATTTCACCGATGCATTATCTGCAGAGAATGCAGATAGCAAATTTGCATTTAAGTCGTGTTTTTTCATAAAACTAACAATGTTGTAAAAATTTTATTCTGATGTTTCATTTGAATCCTCAAAAAAGTCCATTAATTTGTCTTCAATGCCTTTTTGCTGATTAAAATATCGAATGACTACTGGAAACATTTTTTGGGAACCCTTATTTGAAGCGTCAATAGCAATCGAAAAAGGTATACCATTTCTTTCTTTAAGGTCTCTTAATGTTGCCTCTATTGAATGAGGTGCTAAAACATTCAACACAATGGCCTCAGCTTTAGTTCTGCCACAATGAACTTTTTGAGATATTGCGGCATATTAGTACATAGAAGCGTTTAGTTTAATACCGCAATCGGTGCTTAAGTAACTACGGTGATGACTAATGGCGTGGTAAATCGAGGTAGTTTATATTATCGCAACCTTCAGTTCCTCAGAAGTATTTTTTTTTTGGCATAAATGATGTAATTAACGAATTTGTATCCAAATTTCTCTCTTTTCTCTTGTGTACTTCACTATGAAGGTGTGTCAATTAAACTTTTTCACCGTCCCATTTCACTGTAAAATTCACACTACAGACAACACATTTAGCATTTTTGTTTTCTCACCCACTTTCTGTACTTTTCATCTTCTAGCCACAATTGTTGAAACTTAGATTCGTACTTTTTTTTTCTTCGCCTGTGACTCACCCTCCATAATGAGAACAACTACTATTGAAATAGTTTTATAACAAAAGCGTCCCAAATACAAGAAAGAAAAGGGAGCATTTATTTAACATCGCAATTATTATAAATCACTGCACTGACGCAATGTTACTATTGTTTTACCGCGTAGCAACCTATCTTGCTCTCTCCTCACTTCTACGCATGCGCGCATAGGTAACGCGAGGTAACGCCCGGAGATGTTGTTGCAAAACCCGGAGTCCGGATACCAATTGTTCCAACCCGGACACTCCGGGCCAAACCCGGAGAGGTGGCAACCGTAATTGTAAACATTTTTTCGCTCAAATAGTTTTCGGACCTTTCTTCACAATATTTAATGTACAACCTACACAAGTTCGAAAAGTTCTTGAATTGCTCTGGCAGATACAATTTGATAGTTTTTTTCTACTGTAGTGAGAAGGTAAAGCCGGTAATGCTTCTATCTATTTATTTGCATTATGTTTTGTGTTCTGATCATAATAATTTAGTGATGTACGTGTTCTTCTATCATAACAAAACAGTCATTCTTTTGTATGGTTTTAATGTATATAAAACGTAAGTTTGACTTATATCGAGAATCTTCAATATAGATTGGTGGCAAACCTGTCTCCGAACTTCGTTTTCGTTTATAAAGTGCTCATAGTATATTAACCCTAGACACCTAACGTTCGAACGTACCCCTTTATACCTAACCTATCTTCGAATCGACGACCTATTTTGGTGGTTCAAAATTATATATATTATATATATATTATTCTGTTACGTTTAATACATACATAGTTTAAATAAGGTATTATTTTAGTAAATAAAACATTTAGTAGTCTTTTGAGAGCTATATTTATTTAAGGACAATTTTTGGTAAGGCACTTATGAAAATAGGTCACTTGAGATCACTTACTAAAAAAATTAATTAAAAATAAATCAACAAAAATAGCCTATTCTTCTTAAGCGAAACATCATTATAATAGTCTTCTTATTTATAAGAAAAAATAAAAACTAATTTTTGGAAGCACATATTTTACAAAAATCAACTTTGTGTTCACCACAAATTGCAGTGTTGCATTTTGAACAAAGTCTTTGTCATGCGCCTTTTTTTATAGGAACAAAGACCACAGACTTATATATTTTTTTATATATGGTGTTTCTGGCTGAAGGTCAATGCTGGATGATGTTGTTGATGATGACTGACCTTGACCGTCATCGCTTGTTATACCTAATATATCTTTTATCTTGGTATTGATGTGAGTCGGCATGGTACGGATTTCTAATCGGATTTTGAGCCACGGTTCTACTAGCTGCGAATGCAACTCCTTCATAAAATTACGTCGAATCATCAGTTTTTGCCCCATCACAGATGCATTTTGGCAATATATAATATAGCTATTGATACATGCTATATTTAGAATATCGTAAAATACACACATTGGCCAACAATTAGTTTTCCTGCTGCAAGACATTACCGAACACATTTGATCAAATGTGTCTACTCCACCTTTTGTGCTATTATAGAATTCGATCATACGTGGCTCTTTTGTTTCGGGATTGACAGAGCCCTCCTCATCGCAAGAAGATAGAAGGTACACCATTTTTTATGGTTTAGGTTTGTACGAAAGAAGTGTAATGGGTCCATAGCAAAAAATAGATGTATCAACGATTTTGGAACGATTATTTTTAATTTCTTCCGGGATTTCCTTTTTATTTGCTCGCAATGTCCCTACAATCGTCAATTTATATGGCTGTTGAAGTAACTGCTTTGCTAGGGGTATCGACGTAAACCAGTTGTCCAAAGTGACGTTTCTGTTTATCCCGTGTATACTGCGTGAAGTTCCTTGCCAAAATACTCACCTAACGGCAAACCTCCTGTATCTGTTCCTTTTCCGAGATATGGCATACTGTCTATCATATACCTTGTGCCACTATCACACATCATTACTAACTTGATGCCATAGTTTGCCGGTTTATTTGGAATATACATTCGAAATGTACATCTCCCTCGGAAAGCCCATAACTGCTCGTCAATCGTACCATTCGTTCCTGGTGAATAATTTTGCCGATACTGAGTTATAAACATTTCCCATATATCTCGAATGGGTGTAAAAGGATCATCCCGTTGTCTTAGTAACCGAAATGTCTTGTCATCAAAACGCAGACACCGCAGAAGGAAGTCGCATCTTTCTTTGCTCATACATGAGACATAGCGGGTGCACGAAAACTCTATGTTGAATAATTCTTCAAGGGTTAGATGATTATCTTTGAGAGCTGCCGTCAATATCAAAATGCTTAAAAGAGCTCTAACCTCTTCTTTGCAGGTGTCACTTTGAGTTGTGGTTATCTGCTCATAGCTTTGTCTCTTTACCGCAATCTCGGAGTTAGTCCACTTTACAATTTCGTCCACAATTTGGTCAGTAATAAATTTTTCAAATAATAAAAGTGGATCCAATATTTGCCTAACTTCACGAGTAGGTCTTCGAGCATCACGAACAATGTTTATTGCGCCAGTTCTGTTAGAAGTACGGCCTTTACTGGTCGCCCAAACATGGCGGTTACGACTACGGATGTTGCTTTGTGAGAGAGTTATGATACATGAAGTACTACCTAACTTCTCATTTGATGTAACAACAGATGTTTGGGACTCCAGTGCAGCAGATAAAGAACATTCTTGAGTGTCCAGGGAACTATTTTCGTGATCAAAGTAACACTGGCGTGTACGGTTGTCAAATCGTTACAGCTGATTTTATTTTTATTTTAAATTTTGTTTAAATTAAATATTTCGCGATATTTATTAATATTAGTTTCGTGAAAGTGAAAACAAAGCCTTAAGTGTTGATAATTGATTTTACCGTGTAAATATAATCGCTTACATTCAAATAATCGTGTCAGACAAATATGTAACGACTGTTTGTCGGATAAGATAAAGACGAAAAACAAACAAAAATCTATCAAGAAAAGATATAATTGTGGACTGCTGCATCACAAACCGGGGAAGTACTTTTGTTCCATACTACTGATACTTCATTATATTTCCTTGTATGAGTTTTACGTGTGGCATTTTGGTTTCTCAATACCTTAATTTTCAAATAATTTCTCTTATAAAAACTCACGAATAGTGAGTAACGTCACAAAACATAACAATTTGGTACAGTTAACCTCTCTTTACTTGACATAAAGTGGAAGTAAAGTTGATGGTGACCGAGTTGCCACAGACATTCATTATTGCTACTCTTTACAAACATTACTCTTGTACAAATATACAATAACATTAACACAGCTGAGAAACTTATTTTCTGCATTAATTGTTTCATATACAATCTGTCTGGTTAACGGTGTCGGAGCCGTTAGGGGGTTGAAATGCGGTATGTTTTATCGATAAATCAAGCCCTATAAGTAGTTTTTCTTCTACCATAATAAAATGGCAGCCATTTTGGTTTTCGTTTTAACTGAAACATCGATGTTGTACTAATTTAGCTATAGCTACCCATGTAGCGGTCCTAGAAACACAAAATAAGTCTCATTCGATAGAGAAACATGTAGACAGTAAACTAATACTAAATATTATCCTAACTTTATTTTATAAAATAGAGAAAAAAATTATTAAACGATAATAATTATGTATTTTTTTGCGTTTTTTTTAACAATATTAGCTTTTTCATAGAATTCAAGCCGTTGACCTACTTTTTTTTATTTCTAAATGGTAGAGAAATATGTTCCCTAAATAAAATTGCTTATATCTCAGCCCTAAATAAAGTAGTTTACAAGCTATGACGGTTTGAATAAATCCTTAAAACCGCATATTTACAATAGATAAGGAATCCGAGAAATTCCAAGGAACGGGTCTTTTGACAATCCCGTCTTTGAATGCCGTTCTTAGAACTGCCAGGTAAAAAAGTCGGGTCAATGTAGAAAATGAACTTTTCTATATTGACTCGGGTTTGGGTGTTGTGGTACCTTCGTTGTCTCAGATACTCCATAATACGGGGGCTTTAGCTACTCATCTTGGAATCTGAGCAATGTATGTGATGTTGTTAAATATTTATTTATTTATTATTATATTATGTTACATCTCTTTGACTCTGGTGTATGGACAAGACACTTCTGTAGGTGTTAATATTGTAGAAATAAATGTAGCTTAAATTGTAAATGACAAAGTAATTGCATGGGAGGGGTGCACATTATAATAAATTATTTAAGATTATTGATGAGGTATTATTATCATTATAATTGGTGATTGGTTATAAAGTGATACCTTTTGTTATATAATCTTATTGAACAAAAATAATTAGGATATTTTATTATTCATCTACCCACTTATTGAATATTATTATATTAAAAATCAATATTTCATCTTTACTTATTATTTAGGTGCTTAAATAGGATAAAATAGTATATTTTGAAACTTATTAACTTTGCAATTCTTGCATTGATTCTGCTTTGTTTCTATTTTTTAGGAGATTTGATTCAATATGTTGACCCATAAGGCTGCTGCACAAAATACAGAAATGTAGTTAAGGCAAGTACTTAAGGAGCTCAAGGATTCAAAGGACACATGCAACCAGTTACTACAGGAACGAGATGAAAGTGAAGAAGAAATCAAAACTATTATTGGACGGAACTCACAACTGAAGAGTGAGCTTAGTGAACTGCATACTGAGCATATAGAAGTAATATATCAAAGTGATCATTTTAAGGATGCACTCAGTACTCTCAAAGAAGAATTAAATACTCATAAGAGGGTACTCAACCGCATTACAGAACTGGAACAAGAGCTCAACTTGGCCAATAATAAAATAGAATTACTGCGCGAACAACAAAAAGAACATGAAGCAGAATACAAAGTCAAAAGTCAAGTCCAAAGTCTTTTTGAAGAACTGGTAGCATCACCTGGAGGTCAGTCAATGAGGCATCAACTAACAGCCTGTGATATACGCTCTAAGACGCAGATCAATTTTAATTTAAGTACTAGGAAACTTAAGAAATATATTAAAATTGGAAAAGTTATCCAGAAAACTGAGAGATTGATAAAGAAGAATAATTGTTTTTATAAAAATATTGCCTTGAGGAAACAACGCAGTAGTCTAATGGATTCTTTGGAAATATATAGTGATAAATTATGTGAAAGTCGGCAGATGTATGACCGGGATACAAATAAATTGTAATTTGAAATAAAAAAATTACATGAATCAATAGAATTAATACAAAATAAATATTTAGTTGCACAGTCTCAGATTGATGAGCATATTAGGTCTGCCACAGAGTTGGTTGACCTATGCAATTACAATGCTGACCGTTACCATTCACTGTTAAATAAACAATTAATTAACAAAACAAATAACAGCTTTAGTAACAATAGCAATAATAATATTCAGAAACAATTTATAAATACAATTACACAGAAACCCTGTCAGTCATCTGCCCACCAGTCACAACTGTTTACTCAGATACCTGTTCAGTCATCTGTTACTGATGACTGCTCTCCATCACAATTTTCCCAACGTCATTCAATAAATTCACAAAATTATAAAAATAATATTTTAATGTTCAGTTATGAAATTGGCAGAAACATGGGCCGTCTGCTATTCGATAAGGGCCATTCAACATTAAACTTGTGTATGCCTAATTCCTCTTTTAGTGATATTTTGGAAAAAGCAATTAAACAAAACTACAGCGAAAATACCACTTTGTTGTTTTTTATTGGCAATATAGGTACTTTGAACAAACATAAATTATTGAAATATATAAACGAATTAAATTCATTAAATGTTGGGAAAGTCGTGATTTTTACGATGCCTTATTGCAATAGTTTGTCCAGTGAAGAAAATAATTTGCGATACAAACTGAATATGACATTGCACACTATATGCAATACTGCAAAGTTTCATGTCATTGACACTAACAATTATGTTAGAAAATTTTATTTGACTAAAGATAAATATTATCTTTCCAATTATTATAAGAGACAAATAACTATTTCGCTATCATATTTTTTTTCTATAACAGCCAAAAATTTGGCTAACCAGATTGCTCCTATTGAGCACTCTTTTATTGACATGACTGTCAGTAATAATCCTACTGACATTGCGACAAATTCGTTTTTAAATTAGATACTAAGACTTGCTTGCTTGCCATTGAATGGTCAAAGTAATAATGGAACCAAGAATGTATCAGTCATCAACCTAGTGCACCAAAATGTTCAAGGACTATTGAGTAAAGAGTTAGAAGTAGAATTATTCATGAACTGTAACAATATTGATATTTTCTGTATAACGGAACATTGGTTAACAAGTTGTAATTGCATTTTTAACTTCAATAATATATTAAATGAATGTACTGATTTTTGTATTTTTCCTGAGCTCATGAAATATAGTAAAATTATTCCTTTACATAAATCGGGTAGCACATCTGACCCTAATAACTTTAGACCTATATCCTTGCTACCTACGTTTAGTAAGATTTTTGAAAAAATCATGCTGGATCAAATACAAACGTACTTTTACAAGAATAAGCTTATGAATCGACAACAATTTGGTTTTACAAGGGGTCGCTCGACAACCGAAGCCGGTGTCGAGTTAATACAAGAAATTTTTAATGCCTGGGAGGATTCACATGATGCGTTAGGTGTTTTCTGTGACCTATCTAAGGCATTTGATTGTGTTTTTCATGAAACATTGATTAGGAAACTGCATTTTTATGGATTTAGAGATAACTCATTGGATTTTATTGTCTCATACTTGACTGACAGAGTACAGAGGGTTGATATCAATGGCAAAAGATCCCCTGGATCGAAAATTAAGATGGGTGTTCCGCAGGGCTCAATACTTGGTCCTTTCTTGTTTTTGATTTACATAAATGACTTGCCTTATTTCGTAAGGGATGATCACGAAATAGTTTTGTTTGCGGATGACACTTCACTTTTGTTTAAAATTAAAAGAGGGTTACCTCTAAATGGCGATGTGAACAATTCTATCGCTAAAGTAGTACATTGGTTTAATGTAAATAATCTTCTCCTTAATGAAGGAAAAACAAAATGCTTAAAATTTGTACTTCCTAATGTTAAAAAAGTAGATATAAATGTTAATATAAAAGATAAGAACATGGACCTTGTGGATACCACAGTATTTTTAGGAATAACATTAGATTTTAAACTACAGTGGGGCCCACATATTGATAGATTGTCGAGTAGACTTAGCTCTGCAGCATATGCCGTTATGAAAATACGTAGGTTAACTGACATAGATACTGCCAGATTAGTATACTTCAGTTACTTTCATAGTGTTATGTCGTACGGTATCCTATTGTGGGGAAATGCTGCCGACATACAAACAATTTTTGTGCTTCAGAAAAGAGCAATTCGATCAATTTATAATCTTAGGATTAGGGACTCTTTAAGGGAGAAATTTAAGGAAATAGACATTATGACTGTTGCTTCTCAATACATATACGAGAACTTAATGTACGTTCGTAAAAATATTAGTTTGTTTTCTATAAAAAGTGATGTACACAATTTTAATACAAGAAATAAAAATAAATTAACGGTGCCTGTCACTAGACTGCAAAAAGTTAATAACTCATTCAAGGGTCTTTGTGTGCGCTTCTACAATAAGGTCCCAAGCAAAATACAACAATTAGATATCATGCAGTTTAAATCTACTATTAAAAAAATACTTATTAAAAAAGCTTATTATAAGGTATCCGATTATATAACAGATAAGAACGCTTGGACTTGAGATGATCCAGCAACTGGATAGGTGATTACTTCTAAACTCATTATCTTGTTTCCATTATTATTAAATGATTATGTTATCATTATAAGACCTTATATGTTTTTTTCTCTATCTCTGTTTATAATGTATTGATCTGGTAATGACATGGTTTTTGTAAATGTCATTACTCTTATTAGAGCTGGTGAGTTTCTTGCTCGTTCTTCTTATCAGCCAAAAGACGTCCTGAACGAGTGGTAGGGAAAAAAATGTTGGACGATTCAAAAGTACTTTTAAGAAGTCTATTTGAATAAAGATTATTTTGACTTTGACTTTTGATCAGAAGGATCATCTTGAACATCACTTTCGTCATCAGCAATCTCCACATTATCTTCGATTTCATCCTCAGATGATGCCTCCCGTACACTGACGTCATCCTCTTCCAATAATAAACGTGTAATTTGTTCCTCAGATAGTAAATGTTGAGAACTCATTGTAAAAACTGCAAAAAACAAAAACGTAATTTACGATAAAATATACGCAAACCCTAACCATTCATCAAAATGACGAATAATACACGATATTTTTGCAATCATTCGAAAAACAACGCACTTACCTGGGCGACACGGCCTCCTCCGGAAAGAGGTAGGCGAGTACTGATTTAAATAGCGACGGCACGACGATCGGCGCTCTCGATAAAAAGAGATAGTTATATTTCCGTAGAATATTCATCGATTCGACGAAGGTTAGGTGTCTAGGGTTAACGAACGTCTGCTAATGCGTTTTAGTCTTCTGACGTTTTACACTAATTGATCTAGAACATAGCACAATCCATCCCTTTTTTATCGTTATTAAGTGCCCAAAAATAACTAAATGTTTTAGCACAAAAATGGAGTTTCTTCAATAAAACCCTGAAATACTTGAAATAAATGTATAATCTCGGTAATTTTGCTTCTTTACAATTCAATGGTCGAGCGAAAAGTGAAATTGAGTAGTTAGCACTAACCTACCTCACAACAGTTTTTATAATTATAAAAATATAACGCCTTATGAAAATTTAAATGCAATTTAACAAATTCAATTATATTTCGATTATCTTCGATTATCTTGATCTGTGTTTTGACATAGGCTTCAACATAACCTCCCCTCCTTGGAAGACGTAGACTTTCAATGACGTAGATCGCTTGCTGTAGGCAGAGGACAAAGACGAACCAAGGCTCGGCGCACACAGCCCTTGGTGGTGTCGACGTCAGCGACGCGAGATATTCCATCTTGTCCCGGGAATAGGCGGGCAACACGACCGAGTCTCCAGCATAAAGGCGGCGCATTATCTTCTTGCAACAACACCATGTCTCCAATATTGAGTTTAGTTGTATTGACCTTCCATTTCGTGCGTTGTTGAAGTTCAGATATATACTCTTTCTGCCACCTCTTCCAAAAATGTTGTCTTATTTGTTCAAGACGTGCATATCTTGAGAGACAGCTTGCAGTTGAGTCTATTACATTAGGGGCTGGTAGCGCATTCAACGGACGTCCAATGATAAAGTGCCCTGGGGTTAAAGGGAGAAAATCAGTAGGGGATGAGGACATAGGACACAAGGGGCGGCTGTTTAGTATTGCCTCCACTTGTGCAAATAATGTACCTAATTCTTCATAAGTCAAGTGACTGTTTCCCAAAACACGCTTGATGTGATACTTAGCTGATTTGACCCCTGCCTCCCAGACTCCACCAAAATGAGGAGCGTAAGCAGGTATAAATTTGAAAATTATTCCCTCCATGGATGCAAACTCTGATATTGACTGATTAATAGAATTTAAAAAATAATTCAAATCTTTCGCTGCAGCAACAAAATTTCGGCCATTATCTGAAAATATTTCACGCGGTTTGCCACGACGCGATGCAAATCTTCTTAATGTCATTATGAAAGCTTCTTTAGTTAAATCACTAACAGGTTCTAAATGAACGCATTTGAAACGAAGACAAACAAATATACACAAATAACATTTTGTCAGTCTTGCACCACGTCCCTTACGATTGAGAATAAAAAATGGACCGGCGTAATCGACACCCACAGAGTTAAATGGAAAACCTACTGTGATACGACATGAGGGTAAATTACCCATTTTAGGAATCATTGTTTGACCACGAATACGTGTGCAAATGACACATTGTTTTACAACACGTCTCGCAAGCTTCCTACCGTTAATGGGCCAAACGGTTTCTCTAATAGTGGATAGCAAAAGTTGCGGACCTGCATGTAAATTGGATAAATGTTCACGTTCAAAATAAATTTTTGTAACATGATGAGAAGCATCCAATAAGATAGGATGACGCTTATTATAAGAATAGTCTGAAGCAGCTAATCTACCGCCTACCCTTATCAATTTTGTATTTGTATCGAAAAATGGGGACAAGCTTAATAACTTTGACTTTAATTCCAATTCTTTATTTTCGAATAGTCTTTTATATTCTAAAGCAAATGATTGTTTTTGCGAAACGCGACAAATAAGGTTAAATGAATTATTCATTTCTTCTACGTTCAAATGACCCGTTTTTTTATTATTTTTGTTATTTAATTGGGAATTATGTAAAAAACGCAATACATAAGAGAATATTCTTTGCAATTTATTGAAACTTGAATATTTAGTAAAATCGAAAGATACCATTGAAACTGTGACAGCTGTATTGACTTTGACATCGGGTAAATTCACACTTTGATTATTATTTAGCGTAGGCCACTGTGTCTCATTTTTTGAAAGAAAATATGGACCCGTCCACCATAAATCGCTTATGATGAACTGACTAGCATTAACGCCCCTAGATATGAGATCAGCAGGGTTATCGGTGGTGGGTACATAACGCCATAATTTAGGATCAGTAAGATCTAATATTTCATCTACTCTGTTAGCTACAAAAGTTTTAAGCTTATTTGGTTCATTGTTTATCCAACAAAGAACTATATTTGAGTCGCACCAATGAAATATACGTGTAGGAGTGTACCTTAATGCGTCGAGAGTATTTTTGCATAGCCGAGACGCCAGTAAGGCTGCGCACAGCTCAAGGCGAGGAATCGTAGTTGGCTTTAAAGGCGCTACTTTAGATTTGGCACATAACAGCCTCACCGTTACCTCGCCGTCTGCATTTACTGAACGCAGGTAAATGCAAGCACCATACGCCTTCTGCGACGCATCGCTGAACGTATGTAGCTCTATTGATTTTGGTGCTTCGCATAAGACAAGGCGTGGTATTTGAAGATCTGCAAGAAGAGGTAAATTATGACATATTCGCAACCATTTTTCTTTTATATCTTCATCCACTGATTGATCCCAGTCAAAACCCTTAAGCCATAATTCTTGAAGTAATATTTTAGATTGAATTATACAGGGACTCAGAAGACCCAGTGGGTCAAATATACGAAAGGAATTAGACATAATTTTTCTTTTTGTAATGACGTTGTTGTCAATTATAGTTTTGACAGGAAAATTAAACCTGTCCGATTGTGGGTCCCAACCCAAACCGAGAGTGCTTGACGATTCACTAAAGGTAAGTTTTTCCTTAGAATTAATATTAGAATTTTGAAATAAATTAGGAGAATTAGTTTTGAACTTTCTCAAATGAAAACAGGCAGATTCAAGGGCATCAGATACTGAATCTTTTATATATTTTAAGTCCTCTTCTTTATCAGCACCTGTTATTAAATCATCGACATAAAAATCCTTTTGAATAATAGTTTTTATACGATGATCAACGCATTCTTCCCCTACTTGCCATAGGCATCTAGTGCTAAGGTAACTGGCACATGCTGTGCCATAAGTCAACGTATCTAATTGAAGAATTTTTATAGCTTGCGATTCGTTGTTTCTCCATAATATTAGTTGTAAATTACAGTCATCTTTGTCAACCACAATTTGGCGATACATTTTAGCTATATCACCTGTTAAAATAAATTTATATTGACGTGCTCTTAGCAAAATTGAAAACAAAGAATCTTGAATATTAGGGCCTTTCAACAAAATGTCATTGACTGAATAGCCTGATGAAGAAGGAGCAGAACCATCAAACACTACTCGATTTTTTGTAGATTCACTGTCATGCTTGAAAACAGCATGATGACATAGAAAGTATGAAATATCGGGAATGCTATTTATCTGAGACAAATGCTGTAATTCAGCATACTCACGAATAAATTCTGAATATTGTAACTTCAATTCTGGGTCTTTACGAAATCGTTTTTCAAGATTAAGGAATCGTTTTTTAGCTAAACTATATGAATCCCCTAGGCAATCTGGTGAGTTCTTTAGTGGCAATCTCACACAAAATCTACCATTATTTAAACGTGTAGTATATTTAAGAAAATGTTTTTTGCATTGTATATTTTCAGAAGTTTGCAACTTCCTTTGAGGAAGTTCTTCTAGTTCCCAAAATTTAGAAAGCATTTCATCAATATTGGACTTAACAATTGTTGCATGATTGCATTGTATATTTTTGTATGAATATTTAGAATTTAATGGACCAGCTATAATCCAGCCCAATTTTGTATTATGTAATCTTGGTAAGTTGGGTCCTAAGGAGTGTTGTTCACATCCCAGGATGTCCCAAAATATGTCAGCCCCAATCAATACCTCAATAGAAGCGGGTTGATCCAAATGGGGGTCTGCAAGTAGAAGCCCTTTAGGAATGTGTAAATTTTGTACATTGACTGGAGCCTTTGGTAGGTCTCCCGTTAGATCATTTAGAACATAACAACACATCGTGATTTGATAAGAAGAATGTATGGACTTTAGACGAGTAACACAGCTTTCGACTGCTTTATTGGAACAAGTGTTACCGATTCCAATGACATTGACACTATCAAATGAATTGCACTTTAAGTTTAATCTAGTTTGTAATTCTTTAGTAATAAATGAAGATTGGCTACTGCTGTCTAGAAGCGCGCGAACCTGTTCTGTTTTGTTGTTTTGAGGATTATATAATTCTATTATGACGGTTGACAAAAGTACCTGACTTGAATTTTGTTGTGAGAAAGCCACCATAGTCTCACCATTATTTTGACTAATGTTGCATTTTACCGAAGCGCTGGGATCGTGGAGTAGCGTATTGTGCCGTCGATTGCATTGTCGACATGATCCCATGCGACATTCTGAAACAGGGTGACCTTGACGAAGACAATTTTGACATAATTTGTATTGGGATACGAGTTCTAATCGCTCTTTGATGGATTTTGATTTGAAAATAGGACAATCATAGATCCTGTGGTTACTGTTACAAATAACACATAATAAAACTCTGGATTGTATAAAAGGTTGTTTTGTAACAGCGAAGGTTTTTGTTTGTTGGACGCGATTGTTATATGGTTTATGTTGATTGCTATGATTGAATGGTCTTGAGGAGCGTGGTAAAGTCCTCGAATTTGAATTATTGTTATTATTATTTGAACCAATAAACTTATTTCTATTAACTGATTCTAAAACATCAGCTCGATCTATCAAAAATCTGTTAAACTGTTCCAGACTTGGGACATCTTCTAGTGTATTTCTATATTCTTCCCATTTGAGCATAGTATGGCTGTCTAATTTAGAAGATAACATATAAATAATAATTAAATCCCAACGATCAGTGGGTTGACCAAGGCTGGCTAGTGCACGTAGGTTCTTAGTGACATGGTCAACTAAAAAGCGCAGTGATTTTTCAGACTCACGGACTATAGGCTCAATATTAAATAATGAATCCAAGTGATTGTTTATTAAAATCCGCTTATTATCGTATCGCTCGCATAATAATTTCCAAGCGTCTTTATAATTTGTAGAAGATATTTCAAGATTTGACATCAAACGAGCTGCATCACCCTCAAGATATGACATTAAATAGTGAAATTTATGAATGTCTCCTATGCGTTCATTATTGTGAACCAAACTTGTATATGTATCGCGAAACTCCAACCACCGGAACAAAGAGCCGTCGAATTTCGATATTTGTATCTGAGGTAGTTTGAAATTGGCAACTTGGCCATTGAGTGAGATAATGTTTGTAGACTGTCGTCGTTGCCCTTCAGTGTTTATTAAATTATGATCATTGAATTCTTGTATCAAAGATTTCGCCAAAGCTATATTTTGAATAAAGTCATTTTCAACGCGTTCCCGCTCATCGAGTTCGACAGTTATCGTATCTGCATTTAAAACCTCAATCTCAGTTTGCAACGTATCGAATTTCAACGAAAGGCATTCCAGTTTGTTAAGTTTTAAAGTTAGTTCGGCTATTTCAATATTAGTGATTTCAGTTGCCTTGCTAATCTTTTCTAAATAATTTTTGAATTTGGTAATTTGGCCTTTTACAGAACTTCTTTTAACTATTAGATCCTTTAGTGACATGTTTGCACGATAGATTTGAATTATTTTAACGATGAAATTACTTGAATTGAAATAAAATGGAAATGTGGGTAACCAAAAAAATATATATATATATAAAAATTTGTTTTACAAACTACTATATAAAATATTGTTAAAAGATAGTTTGCATATAAAGAGAGAACAAATAAAAAATCTTACGCTCCTTATATGATGAATCCGGCAGCAGGAACCAGTCAGCTCTCCACTTAGTATGCGGCAAATTATAAGTTGACTTGCAACCAATAAAATATTTCTCTGTGCAATTGTATCTTGCTTGTATTTAGTGCAATGCAATCAATGACTTGTATTCTATGCACTGCACTCACAGAGAAACCTGGAATTGTCAGCAAATCAGGTCAAGGTCATATAATTTACTGGTGCACTAAAAAATATTATTGTATTTTATACTTAATATTTAAAAACAATTTCAATTAAATGTATTATTGTTTGAAAATAATATTTTTCACGTTGAAAAAAGTCACCTGTTTTAAAAAATTTTAAAACCCCAAAAAAAAACAAAAATTAATAAATTAGCACAAGTGATAGCTTTACAAGGGAAGTAATCTATATAGATGGATTTTTTATCATGGATTTGTGGAAATCTTGGAAGATGGATATGAGTTTAGGTGGATTTGGTGGAACAAAGGAATGGCACTTATCTTTTTTAATTTGTTGAAAATGTTGAATTTCCCGTGCGATTTTTAGTGGAATCGCTGCCCAGGTAGTTAATGCTGCTGTACACTGCAATCTTGATACAATCCTTTTGTTCCTTTTGTAATTTTGACATCCAAATTTCTCCACGTGTACTGGTATATTGAGACGCAATATTTGGTAAAATTTCTTGAAAAAAGAGCAATTGCGTCCTGTCACGGTCGCCAAATTTTTTGTTTTAGCACAAAAATGGAGTTTCTTCAATAAAACCCTGAAATACTTGAAATAAATGTATAATCTCGGTAATTTTGCTTCTTTACAATTCAATGATCGAGCGAAAAGTGAAAGTGAGTAGTTAGCACTAACCTACCTCACAACAGTTTTTATAAAAATATAACGCCTTATGAAAATTTAAATGCAATTTAACAAATTCAATTATATTTCGATTATCTTCGATTATCTTGATCTGTGTTTTGACATAGGCTTCAACACTAAATATAGATTTCCTTCTTTCTTCTGTAATTTCGTAACATTTCCTGCTACATTTACCTTCTTTACAAGGATTTTTTTAAACTTTCGGGATTCTTTTACTTGACCAGATATTGTCTAGTAGGGTAAACCTTTTTCTTTAAGCTGTTTTCGTGATTTACGTTTATTCACAGGTTTAATGGTATCCAAGTTTTTCTGTATTTGAAGTGAACTTTTAGTATTAGAACAAGCATCTTTTTCTTCTTGAGAGTCTGTTGGCATCACATTAATTTCGCCATGATCACGATTCTGTGGAAACATAAAATCAAAAGATCAAACAAAATACTCGTAAGTGAAACAATCGAATCACTAAGTGGCACAACTAGAAATACGTATACGTATATTTATCTCCATCAAAGCTTCCACCATTTTGTTGAACGATTTTTCTGGCAAGATGCTCTTTTTCTTGCGATATGATCGGTTCAACTGTACAAAACTCTCATCTGCTTCTGTTTCCGATTTATCACTAATTACGTCAATTTCATTGATTGCTACTTCAAACGTTCTCAAACTCTTTCTTTTCACATGACATGCCATAATCTCCCAAAAAGCATTGGGTTGGCAATTTTCTAGTCTTCTGAATTTATCTGTTGATTTTTTTCGCCAAAAAGGACTTCATTATGTATCCATAGATCAGGTTCAGCTACTGATTCCATAGTTCAATGGTTTGTACCATGTGGAAAGGCATGGCAAGAGTCTGCGAAAAGATACATCACATCCAAAACAACCTGGTGTGCGACCGCCTAACTCTACCTATGATTCTAGTCAGAGGATGCAACATCTTAGCTTTGTTATAGCGATATTTTTGTTTATTTTACTACTTTTACATGTATACATGGCTAACATGTCAGGTTACCAAAACATTTCAAACTTCCGAAATTTATTTTGTAGTCTGCCTACAAAAATCAAATGGGGAAATTTGAGTTTTTACAGCCTGACATGCTGTTGACTTTTGACAGCACTGTTATCTTAGTCATTTTATCCCAAATCCATCCACCAAACGAATATCAAAGTAGTAAAACGACACGAAACATCGCCAAACATCGTATCCTATAGATACAATCATATGGCTAGAGAGTAGGCGGTCGCACCTCTAACCCAACTAGCAAATTAGTCATATAAGGTCAAGTTTATTCAGCTTTTCGGTGTTATAAAAGTCGAGTAAGTGTGAATTATTCAGCACGTATCGTATAAAAGCATCTTGTATAGCTTTTGAGTTATTCAGCATTTCGGTCACATAATGATGCTGAGTAAATGTTTAGTCAGCATCCTTATATGACTTAAGTGTCATATAATATTTTGCTGAATAAGTCGCTAGTATACGACGGCAAGGTTGACTCAGTCGAGTAAAAGCAACATTGTTGCTTTTATACTACTATTATGTAGTATACGTCGCATTTATACGACTATTACAAGCCTAAAATGTCGTATAATTGTATCCGTTACACCGATCAGATTGTTTTGTGTAAAATGCTGTGAGTAGTTTACAGTTATCGAAAATGGACTGGAATAAATAGAAAAACTTGAAAAAAAGTGGTGGATACAAGAGGAAAGTGAAAATAAAGTATCAATCGTTAATGGGTAAATCAAATATTATTATTGAGCAAGGAACCTCTTGTTTATGCAATGAAGTGGGAAATAATATTTTAGTAAGTGGTTCCGCAGGTGAAATAATTACCTCAGAGAAAAATCATGATTTGGAATTTGAAAATCCGTGTTTGGAAAATGAATTCAGAGATTTAGAAAATAGTGTTTCCGTACACGAAATAGATTCAGACGACAGTAGTGCTTCAGAAAACTTTGACAAAGACCACTCCATTGACAAAGACTGTGAGTTGCGTAATAATATTGCAGAATGGGCGTTAGAGTTTAACATTTCGCATACAGCGCTGAAAGGACTGTGTGGTATATTAAATAAAAGAATACCCCACGTTTTACCATCTGACACTAGAACATTATTGCTTGCTTACTAACAACACTAAGATACATATCACTTCAGTGGATACGGGACACTACTGGCACAATGGTCTTATAGATCCAGTAAGAAAAATTTTAGAAAATGTCTCAAATGTGCCGCATAATATTTCTCTGAATATTAATATTGACGGACTTCCAATATACAAAAGTTCTAAGCAACAATTTTGGCCGATATTATTTAATATATCAGAATTACCTCATATTTCGCAATTGGTGATAGGAATTTATGGTGGTCAGAATTAACCCTCAGACTTGGATGGTTTTTTAGGTCCTTTTGTGACAGAGATGCAACAATTAGAGAGCGGATTATTAGTAAATACACAAGAAAAAACTGAAATTCTTATTGGTGTAAAAATCAGAGCATTTATTTGCGATTCACCGGCAAGAGCTTTGTTAAAAGGTGGGTGGTATAACTTTAACACTTTAATTTACAACACTAATAAAGTCAATCCTACTGATCATACGAAAATTTGAAGGATGTTTGCTTGTTTGGGATTTTGTTACTTGTTCAAACTTTTCAAATTTCAAATTTTTCTTTGAGTTAATAGTTCAAATTATATTTTATTATCCAGAACTCGGCCACAGATAGTAAAATCCGTTACAGCTCAACGGATTTGAGTAGGTGATAGAAAACGGAATGGTAGTTGACGGGCTGGAAAACAGACATGAACGTTGATATTAGTGGACGGAAAATAGAACGAAACTGAATGAAACGGGGTTTTAAAAGACGTAACTGGACAGAATAGGCAATAAATAATCACAATTACGTTTGTTTGTTTGTTTTGCTATAATATAATCATAATATATAATTTATTCAATTGCAGGAGTGTGCAACTTTAACGGCAAACATGAATGTCTAAAATGCACAGTTATAGGGGAATATTCGCACTTATCGCATACCGTAATATTCCCTATATATTATTGTCCCAGAAGAAATAACGACGACTTCCGTGCAAAAAAATATGGCCTACATCACAAGAATGACACACCACTAGTGAAATTATCTATTGACATGATAAATATGTTTCCTGTCAGTGATTCGTTACACCTGATCGATCTTGGAGTAATGAAACGACTCTTACATGGGTGGCGAGATGACAATTTAGGAGCTTTTGTTACAAAATGGAGTGCTCGTGAAATTCAAAACGTGTCATTATTTTTATTAAACTGTAAACTTCCAAAAGAAATACACCGGTCAATCAGAGGTTTGTACGTCTTATCTTACTGGAAAGGATCTGAATTTCGAACCTTTTTATATTACATAAGTTTTGTAATTTTAAAAGATCCATTGTGCATAGATGCTTATCAGCATTTTCTGACCTTCTTTGTTGCGATTATAATATGTTCCAATGAAAAATATTTTTGTTTCTTATCTCTCGGTGAGTCTTATTAATTTTTTCATTGAGCATTTTAGAGATTATTACGGGGAACAATATATTACTAGTAATATTCACAATCTATCTCATATTTTCGAAGAGGTTAGACGCTTTGGAATACTTCAAAATTTCAATGCTTATCCATTTGAAAATAAATTGCAATTTTTAAAAAACTTGATGAGAAATGGAAACAAACCTCTTGCTTAGATTGCTAAACGATTGAGTGAACGAAGTATTATCGAATTAGAAACAATAAATAACAGGCGAATAGAATATCCATTTCTAAAAACTAGTAGACATGTTACAGTTTTATATTTAGAAAGTTTTATGCTATCATCACAACCGGAGAATAAATGGTTCTTGAATTCTGATAATCATATTGTTGAAATAATAACTATCTATACTAATGATCAAAAAGAAATGCTTCTACGAGGAAACTGCATTAAACATTTGGAAGATGTTTTTGAAATTCCCATAAGATCGTCTTTGTTAAGACGATTTTATTATGCTCATTAGCCAACATCACTAAACATGAAGAAGCTATTTTTAAAATAGAAGATATTAAAGTCAAACTTGTAGCTATAAATTACCAATCTGATATTTTCTTCGCGCCTTTACTACATACACTATAACTGAGAACTGTTGTGTTGTTAAATAAAAGATTAGTTGTAATAATTATAAGCGTTTTATTCTTTAATCAGTCTTTATGATTTTAACATTAATATTAAGCTTTAAACTGTAACACTATAGTTACCACAAACAAAAAACTCGCACTTGCTAGCCATTTTTTCAAAGTAACTGAAGAAAAAACCATGGATTCGAAAACGACCGAATCGTTTATCGTGATAGTTGAAAATTTCTTTAATCAGTAGATAACATGATTTGTTATAACATTTTTTATAACCTTAACTTATTTCTTATGGCACAATCAACCCTAGTTTGTACTGTTTTCACAAATTATACTTAAATATAACGAGATAATTTAAAGCTAATTAGCCTAATCATTTGCTACGATTTGTAATAAAAATATTTTTTTATCAGTGTACTGCTTAAGTGAATAAACTTTTTTATTATAATAATAATAAAAAAGTTTATTCACTTAAGCAGTACACTGACAAAAAAATCAATTTTTTTATTCCGCCAAACTGCTTAACAGTTTATTGGCAGACCGAGCTCCCTTTATTACATATAACACTGTACTTCTCAGATAAACTATCTGTCACAATTTTGTATCAGATAATTGAAATCAGAACATCTTAAAAATAGACATCAGAACATCTTAAAAATAGAAATCAAAACATCTTAAATGGCATGCACAATTGATCAACCACTAAATATCATAGTTTTCTAATTAACATCTGTTGGATTCAACCACACACCAATATAGGGAGGTAAATTATTTTAACATTGCTTTAATTAAACACTAATTTAGTGTAATGTGATCAATTTTATATATTCTCATTGAATGTGATCTAATAAGTAGGCAATCTTCACACATCTCCTCTTTACTTATATTATAATGAATTAAATTGTGCAAAATTACACTTCTTGTTATTGTAAAATATTTTTCTCAAAATTTTTAAGTAAATATTTTTCTATTTTAAGTTTGGCAGACTTTTTTGTTATACAATAATCAAATAAATTCCGAGGCAATTCGTTATAAATTCTAGGAACAATATATTTATTACTTCTTTTACCGTAATAGTTGTTATATTTTGGAACTACAAATCGTTTCCTTTTTCTTCTATTATATCTATAATTTGTTCTGTAGGTCATCACAGGTTTCTTAAACTTATCATTATTGAAATTATCCAGAGCTATCAACAATGACACTCTCTCATGGACCGGCAGTATATTACATACTATGAATAATTTTTCATAGTTACTAAGTTTACATAAATCTTTTGTATTTTTATTAACTATTCTTTTTAAGAAACGGATTTGTAATGATTTGATTTTATTTAAATAAGTTTTAAAAGTACGACCATATGTCTCCAATCCATATGAGAGTAGCGAGTCAACTAGCGCATAATATACCATATACATAGTTGCTTTGTCCAATATAAAGCTAAGATGATGGAATCTCACAAGTACCGACCTCATCTTGTCACTTAGGTGTGTTATATGGGTTTTCCATGAGAAATAACAGTCAATGGTCAAGCCCAAATACCTGTAATCCTCCACCACCTCGATATCAGCACAAATACAATTCAATAGGCCACTATGCAAACATTTATAGGTATGCCCAGTTATGCGAGGTGAGCGATTGACATTTTTTAAGTAAGGAGATCTGATGTGCATACATTTTGTTTTATTAATATTTATTACTATCCCGTTATCGTGAGCCCATTTTATTACATTTATCAGATCCTTCTGAATTTTATTTTCTATTATATTTAGGTCTTTATCCCCATAGACTAGGCAGGTATCATCCGCATACATATATATTCGACAGTCACGTACTACGTTGCACATACTATTTACATGCATTATGTATCCGACTGGACCGAACACAGAACCGGTTGGCACGCCACTAGTGACATTCGCAGCTTCACTGCTCTCACCACCCACAACAGTTCGCAGTTTTCTATTGGTAAGATAAGCACGGAACCAACTGTTTATTGGCCCATCAATACCACATTCTTTCATTGCCTGGAGCAGCTGATGGTGGTCCAGCGTATCAAATGCTTTTTTAAAGTCAATATAGATTACCACCACCTGCTCCCGCCCATCCAAACACTCATTTACATAATCTGCAAACTGTGCCAACGCCGTTCCCGTGCTACGCCCCCGCCGGAAACCATGCTGTGCGTTATTTAAGATATTGTGTTTCTCCAAAAAAGTACTTATCTGTCCAACTATAAATTTCTCTACTATCTTATTTATTACTGACAAAATAGCTATTGGTCTGTAATTTGTATAATCGCTATGTGAACCCTGCTTATATATAGGTCTTATCAATGCAATTTTTAACTTCTCGGGATATAAGCTTTTTTCTACTGATAAATTAATAAAATGTGCTAACACCGGGCTGATTTTATAAATCAATAATTTTATTTCTTTTGCTCTAATTTTATCTTCTCCCGGCGATTTATTTAAAATTATCTTTTTAATAATTTTTTCTATATCATTCGGACATGCTCGCCGGTACCTTAAAGACACTTCTACAGGTTGCACATATTTAGACCTACATAGCAATTTTAGTCCACACACCTGCTTAATATCCAAGATTTCTTTAGTGAATTTAGCCGAAAATTTATTACAGATATTTTTAACACTATCTATTTTGCCCAAATACCCAATAATATTCGAATCTAAAGTCTTTTTTACCTGTCCAGTCCATGAGTTTATTTTTGTCCATATTTTTCTAATATCATTATTGCACTGTTTGATTTCCTCCTGCCTATGCTTTCTTTTTGCCAAATATATATATTTATTTACTAAATTTCTATATCTATTATAATATAACCTCAAATTCATATTATGTATATTACTTTTACAGCTCCTAAACATTTTATCTCTAGTGTGAATCATAAGTCTTAATTTATTTGTTATCCAGGGTTTACTTAATCTTTTATTATTTTTCACAATATCAATTTTTGCACTATCATATACATTACAAAAAATCAAATACAATTTATCATATAATTGCAATGGGCATGTACATTCCAATAACTCGGACCACAATACAGCTTCAAGTTGTTCCACTATTTTTTTATCAGACAAAACAGTAACAGTTTGCTTACCCGTTGTAGTGATTCTATCTGTACCATTTGAAAGGCTGACGCCGATGAGATAATGATCTGACAACTTATTGGTCAGTACGTGCGCGTAACACATACGCTGGGTTCGAATCCACGCATGGTCGACACACGTACGTGTAACTATATCGCCATATATTTCTTCCCTAGTTACATCCCTTATAGCACAGTCCATACCTAGTTCACTCATGTTATTCTGATACTTGTTTATGACACTATTAAAACCTGCTTGGCACAACAAATCAATGTTTATGTCACCCACTATTATCATCTCACAACCCATAGGAATTGTGGTTAATATACGCTGCACTTCTTCGAGGAAACTGTATGATTCTTAGAATCATTGGATAAATTAAAATGTTATGTGATAATATTTGTGGATTAATTTTTTTTAAGTATCCTCATCGTTAGATCCACCTCTATTTTTATCTCACTTCAAAAAGTTCAATTAGATATCAATAATCAACAACATTTATTCGTTTATCAACTGCCCTGCTTCTGGCAGTATCATAGCTAAACTAAATTGAAAAATATAAAATATCAATTAAAAACAAATTAAAAAGGACAAGAGTTACACAGCTGCTAACTGTCAAACAGTATTTTTTGCTAGATCATTTAGATCATTTCAGCAAACAGTTTTAAGTAATATAATTATAGACATGAGTAAAAATTTTTAAAAATTATTTAAGCTGATAACTATACAGAGTGTCCGGAAAGTCATGTATTATAACCTTTTACATATCGACTGCCCACATTAGGGTCTACCAATAAAAAATAAAACAATACAAAAAAATATATATCCATGACTTTCCGGAAACCTACATTTCTAGATTGACATTCTATCATTTCTATCATCTAGACATTTTTTTTATCTTTTAATAAACCCACCGCAATATCTAATATTTCAGGATTATATTTTCTCTTTTTTTTTACTGCAACATTTGTTTCATTCTTCAACCGTCCCATTATGCCTAGAACAAAAAAAAACGTATTGCAACAAGAATATGAGCTTTTTTATATGGGGCCTGACAAACCTAAAGTTACATCATTTTGGTACATAAACCTACAAAACTTACGTCAATCAATAGATAACATTTAACATAATTATGTTTCAAATACCTAAGAACATACTTAACTTTATAATTACAATATTTGATATGAGTTTAGAATAATTAACCAGGTTACTAACTTTGTACCCTTTTATATAGTAAAAGAATACAACATACTTTAAAAGTGACAACCCTAGAAGTAGGCGAAGATTGGCAACAAGTTGGCGGTGTCGGTGACCAACCCACTATTTCATACGATTTCACTTTAACTACAAAACTTATTGCAATATAATAGGCTTATCTGAAAAATGGAAAAACAAGGGTCAATGGACAATAACATGTTCAGTGTTACCTGCACTTCAAAATCTTTAAAATAAGAAGTTTTTTCTGCGTTTCTGCGTCATAAAGACGCTCCGTTCTGGTTCCGAAAAAACGCAACTGTCACTAGTGTAGTGAAGTTAGCTACGAGTTGCCAGCAAAATCTTTACCAGGAATAAAAATGATTTGTTTTTGGTAGTTTTAAAGTGCATACAGCCACAGAACACATTTACTAATACAGCCTTATGAAAAATCGTAAATTTAAAATTTCTTTAAAACAGGTGAAATTAGGGATTTTTACGGTATGTTAACACTCTAACATAGTTAACATACACCCTAGATACTCGACCTACATTTCTAGATTGGAAAATATTCAGATTAAATTTTTACGCTATCATGTTTCCGACTGTCCGAGCCATTTTCCTCCTCTGATTACCTGCTCCATTGCAAGAAGCATCATCTCATACCACTAGAGCAAAGACGTTTAATTGCTGACCTCTGCTTCCTGCTTAAGATCACATCTAATGTCGTCGATTGTCCACAATTGTTAGGTTCGATTTCCATTATACCGCCTCGTAAAATCTTAAGATCAAATGCGCTTATTTATCTTCCACAAGTTAATACTAATTATAGGCAAAATTCCTTTATATGGCGTGCATGTAACAGCTTTAATAAAATATGTATCGAATTCGATTTCGACCTATTTAATACTGGTTTTGAGAAAGCAAGGCGTGCATTGGTGGATAGTTTTTTTTTTACATCGATAATGATCGATGGAAGGATTAATTAAGTGTGATCCCTAATTTGGAACAGATTTATTCAGTATGAGTATATATTATGATTCGATCTTTTGTTTACCAGTTTGTAAACCATCTGTGTGGACCTGTAAATGGCTTCCCATAGTCTATTTAATCGCTATGTATTTGTTATAGCTGTTGGTCTTCCCAAAATAAATAAATAAATAACATCGTAATGATAACAAAGCTTCTAAACTTTGCTATTTTACGTAGATTTTTCCTGCTGCATTCACAATAAATATTTGTCAATAAAAGTCATGTAGTATTTAACTAAATAAATTTAGTTAGTGTATTAAAATATTTTGTCGACCACTTTTTTTTCTTAGTGAAGTTGCCACCACAAAAAAATAAAATCGGTGTCACAATGAAATGTCGTAATACTCAATATATTTTTAAGGGAGACGTAATGAATGTACCACGTCTTCCAAATTATATTTCTTAAAAAAAAATAATTGTAGACAAACCATTTATGACTACTTGACTATCAGAAGAACATATAAAATAGCCTATTGATATAAGAGTTTTTTTTTCTAAGTTGGCTGCAATGCCGTTTTAGTTTTGCCACTTTAAATCGGTAGTTCAAAAAATTTCAAAATACGCCCGGTAGTTCAATAACTTTCGTGTACTTTGTCTCCCATAAGGATCAATTTCTAAAATGATGAATAATAAAATTTTTATGTTCATAAAATCAAATTAATGTTTTAAAAAAGTATATTTTTATTTTGCTTGAAAACTTGTTATGATGTGCGTTGCTAATATTTTCCAAATATTCTTTTGTTTCCTTTATTTCCCTGTTGAAACATCGGATGGGTAGGTAAGTCTTATTTTGGGCTCTATTATGTGTATGGATAAATTCATGCGTTTTAAAATTTTTCAGCTACCCATCCTGCAGTATAGGTCCGCGAATGAGTGCTCATACGGTCTCGGTGGGTCTGTTCTATTATATTTTCAACATTGCTATATGTGTTATTAGGATTCGGCTGACCGTCATTTACAGTTTCAAAAATACTTTTGACTGCTTGATCAGCCGAATTGCTTCACAATTAAAAGTGTCACTGAGAAATTTAATTAATCTGGTTATAAGTAACGATTTGAAAGTGCAAATAAACTTGTGGCGGTTTGGATCATTATATCTAAAATTATATTCTCGGACTTGACCGAAAAAAATTCAAATATTAAAATATCGGGGTCTATTCATTTTAAAACCACTTTCCTAAAAATACTACCAACATTGTAAAACTTTTCAAAGTAATCACAAATTGTTTTATAGAGGGTACTGCTTTTTCCGTACCATTATTATGAACTTATAATTTGTTCAAATATTTTAATTTCCTTTGGCTAGAAGGAATGATGGTGTGTTATCCTTTTCTCGATGCTTTTTTATGTTTATTAATGCTCCATTGACACTATCAAACAATTGGTCAAAGAAATTTAATTAATCTGGTTATAAGTAACGATTTGAAAGTGCAAATAAACTTGTGGCGGTTTGGATCATTATATCTAAAATTATATGCTCGGACTTGACCGAAAAAAATTCAAATATTAAAATATCGGGGTCTCATCATTTTAAAACCACTTTCCTAAAAATACTACCAACATTGTAAAACTTTTCCAAATAATCACAAATTGTTTTATAGAGGGTACTGCTTTTTCCGCACCATTATTATGAACTTATAATTTGTTCAAAAATTTTAATTTCCTTTGGCCAGAAGGAATGATGGTGTGTTATCCTTTCCTCGATGCTTTTTTATGTTTATTAATGCTCCATTGACACTATCAAACAATTGGTCAAAAAATAAAACAACTTAAACTTATGTTCTTAACACTTTCACTGCAAAACATGGATACAAAGTAATAGCCGGAAACCAAAACTTTTTATGGCGAATTTCGATTAAATAAATATGAATGTTTGAAAATATGTATGAATGGATATGCTATTATTATTATTTTTATTAAAAAAAAAACATTTTTCGGATACGAATGCTCGGCATACAGCACGTCGGGTGTACGTCGGACCCAGGCTCTCGGATCCGAGTGTTATACGAACACTTGATCAAAGTCATCTAACACTCGGATCCGAGAGCCTGGGTCTTGATCAAAATCATCTAAGGAAAGGAATTTAAACGAGTTATTAAATAAAATATATGCATTTGGAGAATTATTTATTTAGGACATCATTAATCAATCTATGCAAAGTAGCATTACAATCAACAATATTAGAAAATCAAATAAAAAAACAAAAATAAAATCAAATAAACAACAAATAAAAAATACTTAGGAGTGTGCCTGACAGAAACATTTTGTACAGAAGCCTGGAGAACGGTCACATTGCTTACATTCATAAATTGTTTGCACTCTCTTTTTCTGGGTTTTGCAGTCTTTGCATTCTTTGCGGGCTACTTCGGTGGTTTCTTTGATGACATTTCCTATCTTCTTTTGTCTTGTTCGGATCTTTTCTATTTTGGTGAGTTTGTGTTTCACTTTCAAAACATTGCTTCGATTGACTTCATTAGGATCAGGTAGAAGCCTTTCCAGTATCTTTAAACGGAAATCGTATAAATTCATTTTCTTAATTGCCGAAAATTTATTGTACAAGTAAAATGCATTACTGAGGCTCATTTGCAGCATATGCACAAATAGCTTCTTGTACCAGCGCAGCGTCTTTCTTTGGATTGGGTAATAAGCCAGCATCTGATCTTGAAAATCTATGCCCGACATAAAATTATTATAATGTACAATTGCGCTTGGTTTTAATACTACAGATCCCCTTTTGGAAGTAGTTTCCATCATCTCGTCACCATGTTCTGTGGAAATATACAGTACATAACGTTTGTCTTTCTATGCACCAATATGAACACCGTTCAAGAAAAAGGATTTGTTTTCTCCTTTTTTCAATGAGATAGTTCCAATTTCAACAAGATTATCTTTGCGGTTTTTTCTTAACGTTCCTGTGCAATACGTCTGTCGATCTAGCAATTTCACAGCCAAACCATAGGAATTGTAATATAATTGTCCATGCATACATGGTGGCCACAATCTAGTTTCTCTTCGAGGAGTGTTAACACAATATTGCTGGCATGGCCCTGTCCTGACGACTCATCATTGGCACCTGCATAAACTTGGTATTCTAAACTGTGCCATCTGGCTCTGCCAAAACATAAAGTTTATGCCATATTTATGCTTCTTGTTCTTTATGTATTGCCTGAACATCAGTCGCCCGCGCCACAAAACCATGGATATATCTAAGGATAACTGTTTACCCGGATAATAAATATTTATAATTTTATTATTAAAATGATCCACGAAAGGTCGAATTTTTACTAGGCTGTCTTGGCTTGATTTCGACGTAAAGTGCAAGCATCCTAAAATCAACAAAAAACGATTTCGAGACATAAAATGTCCAAAGCATGGAATATTAAATAAATAGTGCCGTTTCCAGTAATCACTTATACGGTTTAGTCGAATTGTTCCAGTGTGTAGAAAGAGTCCGAGAAATGTCATCAGTTCTTCTCTAGCTAAATCTTTCCAATTATTTATTCGTGACTTTCGCTTTACATTATCTGCAGCATCCACTTTTACTGCATTTGCATTTGTCTCTCGAACAATCAGATCTAATAAATCATCATCAATAAGTAAACTGAACGCATCGTAAGGATCCGATGGAGACGGCACTAACAGTTCTTGTTCCTTCGCAAAATCAATAGTTTTCATTGAAATTGGATAACTGCTACAGGTGGTAGTGGCTCCTTGATGAGAAGGTGAATTTTGTGGTAATAGGTCATCATCGTTATCAAAAAGAGCGTTATCGCTTGGTAAATCGGGAGTATTTCTTTGAGAGCTCGGAGGAGCGTCATTATGCTCTGGCGATAAGTTCGGAGCGATAGCATTAGATCCTAGAAGCAACACGCTAGGCGTAGAAATGTTACACGTGAATAGATTCTCTGGTATATCAGGTAGTAGGTCACCATAACTTTGTACGATAGATGGCGGATTCTCTGGTATATCAGGCTTTAACTAGGTCACCATAACTTTGTACGATAGATGGCGATGAACGACCATCAACTTGGTAGTTGAACTCATAATTAACACATCTGGCAAATTCTAGTTGGCAAGGCGCAGGCCTCGATGCTGAGAAACCATTATCTGAATCTGGTAACGTTGAAGATTGAGCTGATGTAGCTTTCAATTTCTTAGGTCGAATAATAGGGCTACCGCCTGACTTACCCAAACATCGCTTTGATGCTTGTGTTCTTTAAGGTTGAGGTGATATCACAAGCGGGTGGTCTACGACTGGTCATCGTCGACTTCAAATTGGTATCAAAAATGCTTAAATCACTGCTGCTATCCTTCTAAACTTGAAGATAACTCCTCTTCATGAGATCCTTGCGAATAGACTCATCACTATAACCTTCCGAGTCATAATCATCACTTTGTCGACGCTTTTATTTTAGCACATAATGTTGAAATATTTGTATTAAATCTACTAGTGGACGGCCGAGTCTTACTCACACTCATTTTGGCACAAAAAAAAAATTCCTGTCTATCGTATATATATGTATTCGTTTTTCGTAAGTTGACTATATTGCTACAGTGGCCGCGCAAAACAACGGGACCTCGCCTCGAGACGCGTCGCTTTACTGGCTAATACAAAATGAACGGGACGCTCGCACGGAACCGAGTGAGCGGGGGCACCGCTACTATGGCCCCGCCCACTTCGTAAATACTCGTTTTCGTAAGTTGACTATATTGCCAGAGTGGCCGCGCAAAATAATATGAGCTCATCTCGAATGCTGTCGCTTTACCGGTTAATACAAAATGAGCACGGATCCGAGTGAGCGACACCGTTACTATGGCCCCGCACCACTAGGGGCCGAGTAGAGAGCAGTGTACCCGCCCACTCGGATAGCTTCCTTTCTATCGTGTATACAAATCACCACTACACTGTTAGAATGAAACCAATACTCGTTTCCGAGTATATTTGCTAGTTGATTATATTGCCAGAGTGGCAGCGAAAAACATCGTGGCCCGCCTCAAGAACCGTCGCTTTACTGGCTGATACAAAATGAGCAGGACGCTCGCACGGATCCGAGTGGGAAGCACTGCTACTATGGCTCCGCCACACTCGGATCCGAATTGAAAGCAGTGAAAGTGTTAATGTTGTACTGACTGATTTGCCATCCACATATATAAGTTGCTGCATATAAAAATATTGATATCTATAATAATTATATAAAACTTGATTTAAAACTATAGTAGACTGTAAACAAATTTTATAAAAACTACTTGTTACTCAATACTTTGACACAATTTATATTTAAATTTATCATAATTAGGGGGTTGTTTTTGTATTCAACTGTAACCATATTAAGTACTGGTAACGTAATCAAACATACAGGATGTTGAATCTACACATATTTGTACTGATAGAAGATATAGAAGCGGAATATAAATTACTTCTTTTATACTAATTAAAATACTAATATAATCAATGGATATTACCTTATTTTTTTATTTTGTCAGATATGACACATTAGTTATTTAATTTATGAAGTAGCCTGGATTCAGTGTGTTGACAGTCTGACTCATAAACATCTTTAATATTTTGCCATTTTGCAAGTTCGCCATCGAATTTTATTGAATTGTTCCTGATATCTTTTCAACACACAATGTTCAACTCCAGAAACAAAGATTTACGAACTTCATAAAACACTTTGATATCAATATAGTAATAAGAACCTGCAAAAAGTCTGATTTTATAAATATATTAGATTTCTACTATTTGTAAATGTTTGGTTACGTGATAGGCAATTCAACAACTTAAGATGGTAGTGTGCTGGGGCGTGCACTGAGATTTGGGGTAGGGTATGCAGCATGTATGATTGAAAAAAAAAAATTTACCAATTGTCAGGATAGTTACAGTAGGTACCTTCTAATGAGTATCAAGGCATGGTCTGAACAGGATAATGATCATTTGATGTTTGTTTGTGGCCACCATGAACATAAAATAAGTGATTGATGGTATAACAAGTCACTTAAGTGATACCAAAGGCCGTGACCAATATAATTTTATTAATTGTCCTTCGATAGATATGGTTGGCAAGTCCACGACGATCAGCGGTTTTCACATGCACTTGAGTTCTTGTGGCCACAAACACAACCCTTTTACTTGATGCACATGTAAAGTAGATACTTTCACAGGTTTATATGAGTATATTTATATGAGTACGTTCAGACAAAATTGACCATTTTCCGATTCATCAAAGGACTCGTCAATTATGTCAGAATGATTGTTCTTTGCGTTCCCATATAAAATGTGAGAAATGTAATGTTTTTCTATGCTTGAATGAGAAAAGAAACTGTTTTAGAGAATTTCACCTTGTATGATGTTTGCCTATATCTGTCATTTCGGTTTAATTTGTTTATTTTCTATCAAAAATTAGGTCCTTTAATCTCCTTTTATTATTTGTGTTTTTAAACATTGAATTTATCATTATACATTACAAATGTTCTGCTTCTTTTTTTCAGTTTATAGATAAAGTCATAAAGGTTAGGGCGTTTAGGTATGCAACGATTAAGACGATTATGCCAACCCTCTATGGCATTTGTGGTTCTATGGTGTTGCCCGGCGCAGCTCAACAAATTTGGCGACTGCTCTAAGTGTTCGCATTTTCAGAGTATCAGGTGCTGTTTGCAGAATGTATTGCTAAGCGGCTGAAATGAAATAAAACTCGTTGAAGTTATTCGTTTTCTACAATGACCTGGGTCTCAATCGAACCTCAACTCAAATTATATCTAACGTTATAAAATTTACAATATACTTGCATGAAATTTTATCGGCTGGTATTAAAAGCATAAGCGCACACATTCTGGTTACATTGCGGCCTTCTTTTGTATTGTTGTTTGATTTTTTCGAATATCGCCAAATAGCATCGTTAAAGTGATGAAAGCAACCACTTATTTCTGCCTCAGAGAAAATGGCTGCAACAGCATTCATTTGCGTTTTCTCATAATCACTGTTGAAGAATTTTATATTTATACCTTGCTTTTCTTTCAATTGTGAAAAAAGGCGTAAATACGTTTGTTCCGTTTTGTTTGGTAGCAACGCGTATACAGGAATAATTTAAAACCACTGCGAAGATTGTGTGAAAATAAACTTTAAGTAATTTAAACAAACACGTATTTTTTATTTTCATATGTTCTAATACTAAAAAATAAAGTTATCGCTTATCAAAGATCGAGATTTTAAAACTTAATTTATGGATACCGCGCGCCGTGCAGCTGAGCGCTCGCTCGACGCCCTACTCGTAGGTACCTACACGCATAGAGAAGATTGAATAAAGGGTATAGAGTTGTCAGTTAAAAATCGTACTACTAGCGCTCCTCGTGATAATTACCGGAACTATATCAATGCATGTATATAAATATAAGTAGTACGTATTGTATAGGTAGGTTACATAAGCCGTTCTGCACTCATATTTTATTTTTATTCAAAAATAGGTAATTAAAAGGATTTTAATCACCTATTTTTGAAATACTGATGATTAATCTAAAGGGAGTCAAATAAAACACAAACTGACAATTTATCGAATTTTTATTTAGATATTAAACAATTTATGTCGCCAACACAGGTTGTACTGAATTTTTTGATGTATTAAAGTATTCAATATTTAGCTAAAGCTTTATAGATTCGTATTGGTTACTATCACATAGACACACATCAAAGGTGACAAAAATCACAATGTTTTTAAACAAACTTCACATATTTATAACAATTATAAAAATGGTATGTTCATTTAGCGCTTCTGATTTTAACTTATTCCTTATAATAAAAATAAAGCAAATACAAGAAACGACTTGCATTTAAAAAATAAATATCTTTATATTTTAAGCGCAATGTTTCATTTTTGTCTTTATTGAGATAAGTAATTAATTACCCTTGTGTCCATATAATCAACAAAAATAATAAAAAGCATCTTAAAAATTTAATTGGAGAACAATAACATACAGTTGACAGTTTAAAGAAAGTAATTAAAATATTCTTTGGAGACTATAAAATAAAAGATATCAAATATTAATTCCGATAAATATAATTAAAAAAGTTAAAAGAGTAGCTGCATAGTTTTAGTTTGTTCACAAATATTATTTTCACAATTTGGCTTTGGATTGTATAGTTATTATTTTCTGCGCTTCTATAATCAAGGCATATCTTTTGTAGATTATCATTTTCATCTATGTCATTTCTTTGTCCTTTTAGGATTCTATTTAAATCCTTGCAGTAATTAAATAAAAAGAAATTGCTTGCAATGTCCTCTATATGAATGATCACGTCATTTTTATGTATGCCACATTTTATAAAATTATAATTTATATTTACTGCGAAAATAGTTTTCATATGTTTTTTTATATTGGGCAGTGTACTGTGATTTCTTATTATATGGGTGACCAAGTCTTGGATGTACGAAAACGTTTTAATAAAGTTTTCCGAAGGATATGCTAGCAACTTTTTTTTAGTAAGATGCTCTTTTACCTCTATATATTGCGAAAAACTTTCGTTACTGCATAAGTCCCTGCAGCAGGTCTGACAATTTTTATATATTTTTTTAACTTTTTTTAAAACATATCCAGCAACATATTCTAATGCAGCAATTATTTTAGTATCTCCTTTCTTTGTATTAAGGTCAACCAAAACTTGATCACCAAGAACATATACAAAGTCAATTTCGGTAATGCTGTTTTGATGAACATTTTCTGAAAAAAAAAAGTGTAGTTAAAGATTTAAAGATTGTTTTGCATGTATCTTCTTCACAGTTTGCCCCTGGAGAGTGGTTACTGATATTATTTATTAATAACGAAGTAAAGGCTGTTTCAAAACCACAACAGGTAGGGTTAATATTACGGGAGCCATGGCTTCTTATGCAACCAAAAAAGTTCTCCAGGGGATCTTGGTTGAAATGTCTCATCCATATTGATTTAATGTTATACTTTAATAATTTCTCTTTTAAATATATTATATTATCTATTGTCGTAATCCAATTTTTAATTGATGGGACTGCACTTGTTTTACCAGATTTATCTTTGAATTTCATTGTTTTTAATACTTGTACAGAGGCTGTCCACAGTGTTTCATGAGCTGATTTTGGTGTAACTGGTCCTAATAAATATTTCGAGTGCTTTTTTTTGGAAATATGATAACTCCCATTAAAAGAATCAAATAATTGATCAAAAAATAATAGTACATCTGCAGTTTCATTTGATTCTGTTTTCAAGATTCCTTTATCTGTAAAAAAAAAAACAAACACATAAATCAAAGAAAATTGTCACAATATACAATTTTGTACAAGTATTCTATTGTTATAATAATATTCACGAACTTAACGCATTACATAGCATAGACATTGAATTAAATGAAACTCAATACTAAAGGCAAGCACTGTAGAACATTATTGAGATGAATGAAATCTACAAAATCTACCTCAGAAATTGTTTTAAAATCCATATGAGAATTCTTTCAGTAAGTTTTGAGCTCATCTCTTTCAGACAGACAGAAACAGCAGTAAGACTGGAAATCAAATGAAATTTTGTCTACTATCCTATACATTTTAAAATAATTTGCTGAGTACCATCTAATATTATTTAATGTTACTTACCAGCTAAGTACCCCATGTTTGCAGCCACTGATTGACTGAAGACTTGTGTAGCACATTTAACTTTCATTTTTTTTATTTTGTTGGGGTCTATATGCTGCTCGGTTAATTTAGGCATTAATCTAATGCCTTTATAAGCAGGATTCTCATTATATAAGGCCACAATATGCTCCCACTTAGCTTCTTTGTTTATGCCATTTATCTCACAAATCAAGTTCTTGTTTATTAAATTATTTCTAATGCCTTTAATTAGGTGTGGCGTGTCAAATAGTGGTACAATTTCTATTTCTTCTACGTCAAACACTTTATTATTTAATTCCACACCCTTTGTCTTGCGCTCACATTCTGTTTCTTTTATTAAATATTGTATAGCACTAACATTTGATGAACCTTGGTCACATATTGTTGCGACTACAATCATCCCGATAGCTGTTAATTTTTTTATTATTATTTTTATAGCTTTTGCCAACTCTATTCGATTCGTACTACCAGAGCAAAACGAATAATATATAGGTTGCTTATAGTTTTTTACGACTCCTCTCAACATAAAAACTAAAGCATGATCAGCAATCATGTTTATTGTTTGTATTCCATTACTTACAAATCCTTTTATTGTATCGTTTCTCTTATTATATTGAAAATGTGGTGAAATTGCCATTTCATCAAAAATAAGAGAACATATTCTCTCATGTGGTTTCATTTTTGCTACTTGTTTTTTCAGTTGATCAAAAAGATGATCATTTATTCCTGAATTTAATGACGCTCTGCTGATCATTCTACTAAGGGTGATTGGAGCCGGTAAAACGAAAATTTTACGTAACCATCTGTATGCTTTTGGTCCTTGTTTATAGAGAGCCAAAGACATAACTTTTTCTTTTTTGGAAAACCTTCTGGCCATCTTTGGTTTATTTGTTTCTCTCAGCTGTAATAGAGTAAACATCAGTGCAATGGATTTAAAATTTTGTACTGCCTTTTTAAATGATTTAGTTTCTGTTAATGTCAATGCTCTTTTTAACTTGAGGGCATATTTCTCTTTCGATTTTTGTAAACTTTTGATTTGATTTTTCAAAATTACTGTGTCTTTGCAGAAGATTTTTCTTTGACCTGAAATAATTACACAATCAACATTAACACTTTATTCAATGGAGACACTAATTTTAGGAATTAATAATTTCTATATAAACATTTAGAATCTCATAAAAATATTTGAGTTATTGATTATTCTGAGTACAAAGAATAATAATTTATTTTTCCATAAAAAATATTTTTTATTTATCGAGTTTTGTAGTCCACATATTAGTTTTTTGAGTAAAACTAGTATAATAATGGTATTATTCAATAGTTTTACTCAAAAAACTAATATGTGGACTACAAAACTCGAATTTCTGAACCTATTTGAAATAAGCTGAGAAAGCAGCTCCTTTATTTAATAGACATCTGGCTCAAATAGTCCTGTGAATACTGATCATTGCAAATCCTTCAATAGATTAATGCTGAATGTTTGACGAAAGTCTGAGCAATGATTTTTGTACAATGAAATAAAACCATATGTAACTAAGGATAGTTAATTCTGAAACTAACCTTTAACCTCTTGAGTGTCTCTCTCTCTCTACCGGACATATGGCTAGCATGTCGTGAATTTCAAAAAAAATATTACCTTGACTACTATAGCTCACAAAAACCGTTATTAGGGCATTCTATTACAATAATAATTACATAATACGCACATCATTGTCTTCGCTATAAAATTTCTGATCGTGTAAAATATATTATTTAGTTAGAAATACTCACGTTTATGCGTAAAGATGAAAATCAAATGACGATTATGATTTTTCGACTTGCTGACTCCAACAACGAAAGATGAAATATCGGATTCCCTCACATGTACACTGACACAAACACTGTCACATTATCACACATATATTCACGCATCTATTTCATAAGTTACTCGTTTCTAAGCAATCAACTGATACCGTAAAACAAAAATTTACATTACGTTAGCGCGGGAATTCGTAATGTCGGCCATTTGCTGTCCGCCGGGCCGGTTGACCGTTGGTGCAGACGGACCACGTGATATCGCAATGGTACCGTTGACAAAAAATATATATGAACAAAATTATGTAATACATTTGATGTCATTTCGATTTTGTTGATATTGACATTAATAAGGATAAATAATTATATCCTAATCAAAATTATATTAATATTATGAACGTATTTTAGTTTTTGTTCACTAATAATAATGATAAAACGACCAAAAAGGGTTTTATTGATATTTTTTTCGAATTGTGCAAATATTGTTAATTTTCTAAATAGTATTGTTCCATACCAACTTACTTTATAGGAGAAAACTTATTAGCTTAAATATAATACAGCTTTAATTTTAGTGTCAAGTAGAAATAAATACACAGTTGTAACCGTTTATGACGACAACGTTAGAACAACATACCTGTGATATACAACAAAGGTCCCGGCTGAATGCTAAATGATAGCCTTATCTAAAACATTGTTTTTTTACGAAATTGTTTATTACTAAATACCTATTTCTTACGACCAGCTACACCGTAAACGATTTGAATAGATAGTATCTTTACCTGGTAAAGTATAATGGTCAACAAAAAGATCGCAAAGGCAAAACTAAACAAAAATGTCCTGTGTTTAGGGACTGTTATGATTTTTTACAAACAAAATACATGTGCTTGCAATATAATCAAAATCTTTTGTCTTGTGTTCTAAACTGACAAAAAATACGGATTTTATGAATACAAGAAAGTAATAATGTTTTTTCATATTATACGTTTTATGTGAAATAAACAATGCAATGGTTCTACAGAGAATGTTCTCAAGAAACGCATCTCTATATATGACTCTTTAGATATACCTACTCACGTCCACTTTCAAACATCAGTGTTGGATAGATAATGTCAATTTATTTTTATTTATTATGAAATAAAAATCGTCAGTTTAAAAAAAGAGTGTGAGTATTCATATGATTCTTACTACTTTTTGTGTAGTAATTGTTTTATCTATTACAATTGATAATAAAATTGTACTTTAAAAATACTACCGACAACTCGCGGCTTCACCCGCGTAGTGCGCGTGCGAAAATCGGGATAAATAATAGCCTATGGGATAAATAATATACTCATGTATAACCTATATTACTATAAAAATGTCATCCAAATTCATCGAGTTCTTTTTTCGTAAAAGAGCAACAAACATACATCCATACTAACAAACTTTCGCATTTCTAATATTATTATAGTAGGACACATCCAAACAATTTTTATGCTGATGGTATTTCATTACGTAATACACCAAAATGGCGGTTGGATTTGACAGCTATTTTGTTTGAAACGAAGTTATAGTATAAATAACTTCGTTTCAATCAAAATATCTCAGAAAAATGAGTAACGATTGGTTACGTTATGTTCCTAGATAAATAATCTCACTACTAATGATCATTTGAAAGGAAATATAAGAATATTTCACAGTAATATATGACAAAATATGGTCGACGAAACGATGAAAATAAACACACTTCAAAAGTTACAGCCCTTCTTCAAGCATATTTTTTGCTTTTTTTAACTTTTCTTACTTTACAAATAAACTATAATTATTTCTCAGTAGGTAATTATAAAAATTCATACCGTTTACGTCTCGAAAACATCACACTAACACTCACAAAACAGTCACTATAACAACGTTAAATTTCACTTCGACAATGAATGTCAGACAAATTGTTTTTATTACTTTTGGGTTGGCTTGGCGGTCCGAATCCATCTAGAATTGTTCCTAGTGTATTAAATATTAAGTAAAGAAACGAAATGTAAAGTCGGACCGTGATTCGGACTAAGCTAAGAACAAAAATCAACGACCAATTACATCAATCCGCTTATGCACATAGGGTGTGCGTCCGACACTTTAGACCATTTTATTTTACGAACATACGTATGTGCGTACGACACTCAAGGGGTTAATAATGGTGACTGGTTTTTCTTCATTTGAAGTTGAGCAGGAGGCTGTTAACAAAATTCTTATAAATAAAAAGACAATTGTCATATTGGAAACAGCTCATAGCCGTTTTCATTATAACTATTAAAATGGTTTGATTATATGTTTAAAACTTTTATGTTAAAACAAAGTTAAATTAGTTGTAAACATGTTTCTTTTAATTTTTTTAATATTATGTGTTATAATATCTTTGCTATGGTTTAAGTATCAATTAACAAGAACTAGTAACAATGAAATAGACAAATATCGAAAATTAACCTGTTAAATTTCGCAGGATTAATTTAAAGTTATTATTTCTTACCTTCAGGTGAAAATTGGATCTTGCTAATTGCATTTTCCTCTCTGTTGATAATGTTTTGCAATGGCCTTCTAATAATCTGGAAACCTGCAAAGAAATAAGTTTACCCTTCTGAATGTATTCAGTAATTCTGTTACAATTATTTGTTCTCAAACTTCACTCTCACTGCCTTATTATAAAACAAAGAATCAATTTCTTCTTCCTCCTCGTTATACTGGCATCTCTGCAACTCTAGGGGACAAAATGCATCTGTTTTGCAAATGGAGGCCGAAAGTTAGTCCAGCTAGGCAAACTCTGCCAGAAACAATCCTAGCACCTCCAGTATCTTGTCCAGAAGAACTAATGTCAACATTTGGTTTAAACAATTGGCCACCTTAAGTAAATCAACAATGACAGAAGAGAAAACATCAAATTGAGATATGATGATTTATTTTGGTTGCATAACAGTTTAAGATAAGCTTTATTTTTTTTATGACTGCCATTGTTTAGAGATACAATAACTGCAAGCCTACCCCAACATCATCATCATCATTTGTTTTCATTTAAGGTTTCTAAATTATCATACATATCTTTTTCACCTAAGGTGGTGTGCCTTACTTGTGATAAACTACAAAATAACATCATATACTTACAGTATAACATAATGAATCTTGCAGTAAATATTTACCAGATAAATATTTATTTGTTAATTGTTAGTCACATACCTGGCAAAGGGAATTGTTCAATTTTGGCTTTTGGTGGACAAGCAAATTTGTAAAAACTATGTAAACAGTAAAATATTATTAAAACTGAAAAAAATATTTTTTATACTCTCGTCATGGGAAACTAAACATTAAAAATATTATTTTTAAAAGTATTTTTTGGATTCGGATGTGTTTTGTTAACATGTTTCACTGTGTTTCCATATCAATAAATGTTATTGAAGTACTATTACTAATAGTATCGATTAATCGATAAGGTTTTACTTTAATACAAATGAAAGTAATTAAAGTATATATATATTAATGCATATACAGTAGGTGATATTTTGCAAAATCATGTATCAAATATATTAAAAACATAACAAATAATCCTTTTCGGTTAGATATAAGTTAATTTACACTAACAATCGATTACTTTCTAATCGATTAATGATTTTTATATGGCAGCACCATTTCACTTTGTCAACAAATACGTTTGAGTGATAATTCTTATTAAAATGATTGTTTAAATAAAATAATTCCTTATATAACGTATTAATATCGTTTGATGTGTTGTTTTTGGTAAATCCATGTAGAAAGATAGAATTGGTAATTCAAAATTGTTTGGTTTAATGAATGTATTTAAATCGTGTTATGGTCTCCTACGTGAATATCGTCGGCAGTTTTGTATAAATTGTGAAAGATCTATATTACGTACTAGATCACATCTACTGCAAACAATATCCGACTGAGAAACACACATTGGAAATGAAATTATTGATTGGATATTCCCACGACAGGTAGGATTATAGTTATTTTTATTTATTGTGATTACAATAATTAAACTTCCTTTATGACATGTAAAACTTTAATATATCGCTACCATATCGTTTAAGTAACAATTTGTTGACAAATAATTTAATTATATATTATACTCTTTTAGGTGCATGGATCTGATCGCATCTGCCATCCATGTTGGCAGCGAGCAGATAGAGACAGTTCCTTCTAATATTCCAGAAACTATACAGAACATTACCTTACCGCATTTTAAAAGAGCATCTGATTCACAAGTATTATGTTTTGTTCCGGGTTGAGACTCACCACAGCAACTGACAGTTCCCAGATGGCTTCAGGTAAAATTGTTTTTTGATTTTAACTTTTATGTACCAAAAGCCAGTAGACTGTGTAATTCTCATTTATATTATAATAATTGGGCTGAATGGTTGTCTATCATGCAAACTATTCATACATTTACTACAGAACTTATACAAGATTTTGCATTATTTGTAAAAAAGAAATCTTACAATGGATTTTAACAATATTGAAGGAATGACTGAAGACATTGTGCACTTTTGAAGGTCTGTCTAAACAGGAGTTCCTTCAGTTAAAATTAAATTGATTTTAAAAATTCTTTTGCTTTGGGAAGCTACATCTTTCATCAGGATGATATACTATTAACTAGTTGTTCAATATTTAATGTTAATTTATTATTAAGTAGTTATGTGCAAATGTACTGAATAGGTTTTTAAAAAAGTCCTTTCTGTTAATAGGCGCAAACGTAAATGTGAGTCTACAGCCGCTCCAAGCCGAAGAGTTGTGCTCAAAGGTGAGCACAAATCAGGAGAATAGTCTTGTTTGAGGGAGAGCACACATCAGGAGAGGCAGTGTAAAATTCAAAGATTAGGACGTCATGTGACCAACTTATATGAATGTAGCTGCTTTTATGACTGCCCAAATGCCAGCCTCCAGTTGAAGAGAAACTGTATGAGCAGTGTAATTTATTTATTAAGTGATTATGTAAAGTCTATTCTTATAAATATGTGTATTTAGAAGAACTGTCTTTTGCTTGTAGAATTGTATTGTTAAATTAAAGGTAAATATGTGTAAATCTACAATTTCTTTATTTAGACATCTCTGTTTCTTATTTGTAACATAAATAAATTAATATGATGATAAGGTAATTAAAGTGTTTTACAAAAAATAACATTTTCGTCACATCGTTAATGGAATACTACACATGCTTATATATATACAATTTTAAACTTTCCCGTGAAAATATTGCAACAGTTAACTTCCTTAAGATATGAAATATTAAAAAATAATGTTTTTTATAACTGTAGATAATGTCCACTCAAAGCCAAAGTGCCCATACAAACTGAACAATTCCCTTTAACGTAGGCACAGCGTTAGCAGACAGTCTCTTGCTTCTTGTAAAATATTTTGCTTCAAAATGGTCATGACAAACCCTCCTTATTTTCAAAATCGTATCATCATCGTAGTTTAATATGTTACCACCAACTGCATAAACCCATGTTCTAAACCTCTGTAAATCTTTCTTCGGATTCGGAAATGCATGAAGTATTGCATCGACACCTACAATATAAGCAAGAGAAGTTTTAACAAGCGGTCTTTACAAATAGTATGTACGATCCATATATCTGCAATTACGCTATGACATGAGAACACGTTTTGTATGGAAATAATAAAATTAATAGCCAACATTACAGCGTACTTACGGGTTTTATTACAGTTCGGAACACAACAACGGTGAGCAGATAAGTTTTCCATAGCGACTATCCAATCGTAAGCAATCAAATCCAAGGGGAATACAGCCAGGTTACACAGTCAGAGCAGAAATATCGGAATCCGGGTTAATATACTGTAAAAGCTTAGAAAATCACTGAAACACGCACTTCAAATCCGCAAGCAGAAAAGAGGGAAAATTGGGGAAAAATAATAATTTTGACATTTGTGGCTGTCATTTGTGCGTTCCTTTTCATATTTTTATTAATCCCATCTAATTAACATAATTCAATGTTAATTGGTTCTTTCCTATCATTCTTGTAATTGAATTATTTTTTCTTATAAAGACCAAAAAGCATTAATAAAAATAATAAGGTTGGGAGATTAAAAAACTGAATTATATTATACCAATTCTGCTTACAATGGAACGTTAACCAGTTCTTTAAAGGAAATGTTGCCACGCTGAATATTTAAATTAATAAGAATAATATCTTATCCCAATTAATTAAAGAGCCATCTGTCGATAATAACATCACTTAAATTTTGCTACTACTTTTCAAAGAACGATTTTTTCTACTGGCTGAAAACACCGTGCCTACACGGTACCGCTCATTTTGTTAGATTCGAACTAGATTTTAGATTAAAAAATCAAAAGAGCTTACATTTCATAATTCAACTGATAAAACTTTGAACTTTTGAGATTTGGACATTTTGAGACTTGGACGACTTTTCCATAAGTTAGGGGTCGATAATTGAACTCCTTTGCGTAATAAACAATGTTTTATAAAAAGTTGAAATGTCTGTACTACTATTATTGGCAATTTTGTGATGTATGTTTATTTTTTATTTTAATTTAGTGTTAATTATTTTTAATATCCAAGACGTGTTATCAGCAAATCTCAAACAGAGTACTAAACAATGCGCAGATGTAGGCCATCTGTTCAGCTAAAAACCTTTACGTTTTGTGTATTACTTTCAATATCATTGTTTTTGTCGGAACCTTTGTTACGAATTTGTTAATGTGAATCTCAGTGAATAGATTTTGGTGTTTTAATGTTTTTGTTAATATCCTTGAATTGTATGTCTACCTTTTGTTCCTTGTTTATTTTTTAAGTATTGTATTGAAAAAGGTAGAAGCATCCCTTTTTTCAATACAATAGTGTAAAGGTTTAAAAGCTAGGGAATACTTGAAAAAGGTTTATACAATTCGAATTCGCAATCACATCACGTCATATTTTCTCCCTGCACCTAGTGTTTAGTTGAAATTTGACAATTAGTGATATAAGGAAACGCAGTCAAAATTTTACTCCTGAAGAGAAGGATAAATATATGGCTATGTATAAAGATACTATATTAAATAAGAGAACTGATGGGACTACAAATGAAGCAAAAACAAAAGCTTGGTTCTCAGTTGCAGCTAGATTCAACAGTTCTGCCACGACTCACAGGTAAGTATCCAGATAATCATTGCTAATTTCCAATTTAAAAATGTACAACTGTTTTTGTTATTTAAGATATTCATACATATTTGTTAATATTTACAGATCAAAAGAGTCTCTATTAAGACTTTGGGAAAAATTGAAAACAGAAGCTAAACTGTATAAAAGTAATTTGAGAAAAAATTTCAATAAAACAGGAGGAGGTCCTTGTATTACCAAAATTGATCCCATTTTGGAACAAGTGTGTAGTATTATGGGGCGGGCTTGTAGTGGCATTTTAAATATAAATGATAGTGGTGCAGATTTACAATTGACAGTGAATATAGAATATGTAATAAGTCTATTGGTATGTCTATACGGTCATAGTTATTTTAAATAATACAAAGAAAACAATAACCAAATAATATGATTTTCTTTTCAGCCCACTGATCTAATAAACCCAGTTGCAGCTAATCCAACAGGACACAAATTCAACAGCAGATTTAGTGGTTAGAATTAATTTAATTTTTATTTAACTGCTATAGCGTTTGTACAGCAACGCCACAATGTCGATTCGTTACCAGGAAGAGAACACGGAACCAATCCAATTGCGCAGAGGCGTGAGACAGGGAGATGTAATTTCTCCGAAACTGTTCACGAATGCATTAGAGGACGTCTTCAAGCTCTTGGAATGGGACGAATACGGCATCAACATCAATGGCGAATACATCACTCACCTTCGTTTCGCCGATGATATAGTCATCTTGGCAAGTTCGATGGAGCACATCAGTACAATGCTCAGCGACCTGAGTATCGTTTCCAAACAGGTGGGTCTTAAAATGAACATGAACAAGTCGAAAATCATGTCGAATGTCCATGTTGCACCCGTACCGGTGGTCATTGGAACTGATACTCTCGAAGTTGTCGATCACTACGTGTACCTTGGACAGACAATCCAGTTAGGTAGATCCAATTTCGACAAAGAGGTCGCTCGAAGAATCCAACTCGGCTGGGCAGCCTTCGGGAAGCTACGCGATATCTTCACGTCCAAATTACCACAGTGCCTAAAGAAGAAGGTGTATAACCAGTGTGTGTTGCCAGTGATGACCAATGGCACTGAAACGTGGTCCTTAACTGCTGGCCTCTTAGAGAAGCTCAGAGTCGCTCAGCGAGGCATGGAGAGAGCTATGTTAGGAGTTTCTTTGCGCGATAGGATCCGAATCGTGGATATTCGCCAAAGAACTTGAGTGACCGACATAGCTCGCAAAGTTTGTAAGCTGAAGTGGCAGTGGGCAGGCCACATCGCTCGACGAACCGATAACCGATGGGGACGAAAGGTTCTCGAGTGGAGACCACGAACCGGAAGACGCAGCGTGGGTCGACCCCCGACTAGATGGACGGACGACATCGTCCGAGTCGTCCGTCCATCGACTGCGGCCGCTGGATGCAGCTGGCGCAATGTCGTCCGTCGTGGCGTTCAAAGGGGGAGGCCTATGTTCAGCACTGGACGTCTTCCGGCTGATGATGATAACTGTTAAGTTAAATAGTAACAATTTTTATTAACATAATTTTTATTTTATATTTTAGGAAACAGAATTTCTAATGAGTGAAGAGCCTTTACATGACAATGTCATCAACTTGATGGCAACTAAACCAAATTTCAGGTAAGTCAAAATGTTGCTCCTACCTCTCCCATTAGTACACCAATTTGGACAAGAAGACGGAGGCCAATAATAATTAGTCAAACCAATGAGAGGATGAGGTAGCAAATGTGCTATGTGCAAGCTATGGGGACTGAAACCAAAAAAGGCTGAGCATAGAAGAGTCAAAACATCAACTTTTAACTGAAGAAATTGAATTTAAAAGGGAATTGTACCAGATAATATAAAGTCTGCAGAGAAAGATTTGGAAATAAAAACTGAAGTTTTGAAACAAATAAAAGGCAAGTTTATAGTTTTAATTCATATTTATTCAACAACTAGGTTTATGGTACATTTAAAAAATATTCAGTGATTTGATTTCTCCGGAAGCCATAAACTGAATTTTAATCCATTCACTTGTTGATTAATTTGCCCTTCTTGTATGAGTAGTTCTAAATTAACCAAATGTTCATCATATGGTTCTTGCTCCTTTCGTAGAATACATATATTGTGCAATATGCAGCAAGTTAGAATAACGTTTACTGTTGTTTCCAATTTTAATCTTATTCCAACTGCTAATACAGGAAATCTTCTCTTTAAAACACCATACTGCCGTTCAACCATATTTCGAGTTTTAATATGAGCTTCATTGTATTTCTGCTGGCCTAAATTTTTTGGATTTAAGTATGGTATTAACAAATGAAACTGAAAAAAAAAAGTTATTTTTATATACATATGTAAGATAATAAAAAATATATATATATATATATATATTTATATATAATTTCTAACACAACAAAATTATAAGTAACTTTAAAAATAAAGTATGACAACTATTATTTTCTTATTATTTAATATCATTAATATCATCATTTACCTTAGTGGATATCCACTATCACCAAGTAATTAAGCACTTCCATAATCGCCTCTTTCAAATTTCCTGAATCTTTGGCTATTTTGATAGATTATAACATCATGTGTAGAACCTGGCCAACGTGCCACAACATCGGTTATTAGAAGTTGTGCAGTGCTAATTGTCTGAACATTTATAGACATATATGATTTTCTGTTTTTAAACAGCTCCGCATCGTCACCTCCTACAATGAATACCAATATGTATTTATGATATAATCCTTCAATTTTAGGCTATTTTGTGTTATATACTTGGTGATTGTATTTTGATATGAGTACAATCTATACAACCCAGTACATTTAGAAATCTGTTTATTTCTGTTTTACTTGATGTACGTACTGAATTATCTGTTTAGTTAAACAAAAAGAGTCTACTTTATGGTATTTAATTGCATATTTGAAATTTATTGTTATCAATGTTCCAGATCCAAATAATTTATTACAAAAAAATATTAATAAATGTAATTGTGATGATGAAATATTGTCATTACAACAAAATTTAAAACTCGTTCAATTCAAATTGGAAATATTAGATGCGCAATTAAATCAAATTGTGGCTAAAAATATTCCAAAGGTTAATTACGATAACCGTGTTATTGTTCACAATAACGTGCCAGCGATAAGAAACGCTGTTTTTCCAATTACGACTACTCAAAACAACATTGATAACAGTAACAATGCAAACGTGTTAGTTAAACCTAGCGATAAGGAAAGTGGTGTTGGTATAATAAAGAATGTAAAAGAAACAAATAATATACTTGTTAAACCTTAATTTTTATTTTTTATTATTTCTAATTCCCATTTTTCAAAATTGAAATTCTTACGACTAAGAATGTGATATTTCAACATTAAATAAAATATACCACATGGATGTGGTTTTTTAGTAATATATTTAAGAAATGTAGCTTGTTTCCAAGTATATTTCCAAACTCTACTTTGAAAAGCAGAATCATTTGGGATGACATCTTTGTTTGTTAATACAATTATTGGTGTTCTTCTTATTGATGCATCACCTTCGTATTTAATTCTCGCTGGACAAGTATCGCCACCGAATAATAATTTCAAAATTTCTTCTGAACCTGGTTCGAAGTTTGGTTCATTCCATAGTAGAATTCTCCTTTGAACAGCGTCTTGTAACGGGAATCGGTCGTACTTATTGAAATTTCCTATTTGCCCATAATTTATACACGAATGAATTAAACAATCAAAAAAAAAATTTTTACCTGCATTTGGTGGACCTATTACACACAAACAATTCATTTTAGGTACTTTTTTGTCTACCAAATAGTATAAATTTTTTAAAAAAGTGAAAATACTATTTTTACATTCATCAAATTGAAATAATAATAAACTTTCTAAAACTTTGACAGAATCATAAATGTTGAAATAATAATCACCTACACTATTCCAAGGGGCAACATAAATTAACTTATTCATAGAAATTCTACGAGATTTTAGAAAAATTTCACGATACGACATATCTACTACTGCTTGATTTATATTGTGGAAACAAGTTTGCAATATAGCTTTATTTTTGGGCATGTATTTAAAAGGACCATTTGTCCAGTGTCCAGTATATAAAATGTTCTTAGTTGGAGTTATAATAAATGAATTTAGAAACCTTTCCAACCGGTTTGAACCTTTTTCTCGACCTTTACATCTTTCAGGTTCATTACCTGTTTTGTTAGTTCGTATTTCAGTTTCATCGCCAACTTCTGCACACGGGAATCCTCGCCAGAGCTCACTCCTAAGCAACTGAACGTTCTCTTCGTCCAGTATTGATTTTTGCTTAACTTGACGCAATCCTTGAAGGGGTAGAGCTCTAACTTTATAATCATCGATCCACGCTCTCCCGGCGACGATATATTGATATATCCGTCGTCGTCCTTTATTAAAATAGTTTGACAGATTTTGCCAGTACTCGTTACTAAGGAGTGAGCTCTGGCATGACTGGCGACCATAGAGGTAAAGTCCTCTTCGTTCGGCGTGTGATTGTCCTCCTCCGAATCCGTTGACATTCTTTGTTTGCGTCTTTTCGTTTTCGGTATCTCTAGGTCTATCTCCGGTTCGCTTTCCTCCTCTACAGTTTTTCGAAATAGACTCCCCTTCTGATAAGTGTCCTCCTGATCCGAATCTTCCATGTCTCTTATAATTCTCCGCTTCAAAGAGGGTGACTTCTCCTTCTGGAACGTCACTGACTTGGCTTTGAGCCCAGATTTCGATTTCTTCTGCGGTGCTAGCGTCTGTGATGTAGTCGCGCAATCTTTGGATGTGTGTACATCTGCATGTCGATCCGGAGTACGAACAGTCATGGATGACGTGTAAATGTTTTTCGTGTTCCGCGATGATGAAGATTCCGGTAATGTTGTATTCTCCTCCTCCGCATCTTCCGTCTCGATATTTGCTTGACGTTCCTCTAGTTCGGTTAATGCGGTACTGTAATGGTCGAATAATGTGCTCTCTAAACCTTCGACCCAATCCATCGTTTGGAGCTTCCCAAACGTCATGGATAACCCTTCGTTTAAAGACCACTCCTCGAAAGTATTGTAACCACAATTTGTTAAGTCTTTGTTTTGAGTTTTCATATAGATGAAAAATTCCTTCATAATTCTCTGCAGTGTCTGACCCACATTGAATAGTTTCATGTTCTTCGTTTTCAACGCTGCATCGTTTACGCTTTTCAAAAATGGTTTCATTACTCTTAAAGTTGAATCTGCTTGCCAAAAATTTTCCAACCATTTTATTAAATGATTGTTCAGAATAGTCTTCTTCTGAGAGCTCAGAAGAGTCTTCCCCTTCGCTTGTTTCTTTTTGGGCTTTGGAGCATCGATCTCCAATACATGTTGCGTACTCTGCTCCATGAAATTCCCCATCGTTTCCTCCTGATCTTCGTTCAAGGCCACAATTTTCACACAATACTCGTCGTCGTTTAATATATTCTGTGATTCTTCGTTGTTGGTTGCCATTATTCCGTTTCCTTTTAAAAATTAAAAACTCACTTAGAGAATCAATCTTGAATAAACACTGAATTACTTGATGTTTCCACGATGAACGTTTCAACTCGAGTGGCGAGGAAGGCCCGGTAAACGTCTTTTTATAAATCGCTGGATTTTCAATCCACCGATACCTCCCCACCGCTACTACGACAAATGATTTATCTTAAGACAAAATCATGAACATTATCATGTGGCGCTTCGCGCCACGATAGTTCGATTGTCTTAAGATAAATCATGCGTGTTGGCGATATCCAGGGATACCGCCAACACCCTCTCTCCTCTTCCAACTGCCGCTTCGGTGAACCGTTTCAGCTCGAGGCAAGCATCGACCGTGGACCGACCCGACGGTCAGACAGGTTTGGGCCTTCCGTCTCGAGGTGTTGAATGATACGAGCAGCCAACAAACGCTCAAAAAGTTTGCCGACCTCGCTCAGCAGCACGATAGGCCTGTAAGCCGCAGGTGAGTCCAGCGGGCGTCCGACTTTTTGTAGGAGGCAAAGCTTGCCCTCCTTCCATTTATTCGGGAAGCAACCAGATCGCATGCAAGATTCAAAGAGCTCCTTAGCCTGTTCCCCGAGATGCTTCAGCGCCAGCACTAGCACTTTACCCGGCACCCCATCGGGACCTGGTGCTTTCTTTTTGGATCGAAGACGGTCCACAACTCCCTCTAATTCGGATTCCCTGATCGGTGGGGGGTCCTCCGTCTGCTGGTTCTCAATAGCAGACAGTCCCATAGCAGGCAGTCCCATGTTGGATGGGGTAAACTCTGGCCTTCTTGGGAACAGGCTCATCACTACATTCTGGAGGAGCTGGGGATCGAACTCCTCCGAGGAGGGCGCCTGGTGTTTGTACTTGTCGCGCACCAATTGATATGGACGTCCCCACGGGTTCCTATCGAGTTCCTCCAGAAACTCCTCTCTAGCCGCTGTTTTTGCTACTTGCAGCGTCTTTTTGGCCTCTTTAAATGTCCGGTAGAGCAGGTCTTCCTCTGCCTCCGTATGCCTGCGTCGGAGTCATCTAATCTAAGATCCCGCTATACAACGACCTTCACCGAGCTGGTTAATGGATGAAAGATATTCTTTATCAAATAAAATAAGTCAATAAATATATTGCGAATGGGTTGTCTAAAAAATTTCAGTCCAGAATATGATTAATTAACAATTAAAAAAAATTTTTTTTTTTAAATTACACTGGGTTGGTTAATGAACAAATTCCATTCCAATCGAAAATATGAAACCTATAGAATATACAAATATTAGGTTGACTATTTATTTCCCGTCACAACTCTTAGGTAGGCAGGTATAAACAGGTAAATCGATAACAGTAACTTGCACCGGTCTGATTATTGAATGAAACTAAAATAATAATAAAGATAATTTTATTACGAACACGGTGGTATAGGGTTGTCTGCAAAAAATCACTCCTGAATTGCGGTTGTTGAATTTTAAAAAGTGAAATATTGCTGCGAGTGAATACGTGCGACAGCGAGGTCCCAGCTAACCATCCCATGCGATAGAAGAGGACACAGCATTGCAGCTGTCTATAGTTTGTTGGTTGAATGAAAGAGAGCGCGCATGCTATTTGTCGGTGAAAACGAAAAGGATAGCGATAGACTAGTAAATGCTACACGTCATTTTGGAGTAGGTTAATATTAAAATAGAAGAATGTTTTTTAAATATTTATTTTTATAAATTAATTACATATGTGTGTATATATTATACAAAAGTTTTTAAAATTTTCAAATTATTCAGGATCCGAGTCATCAGACATGTAATTGTGATCTTCAATGTCAGAACATTCTTCGTCATCGCTTTCTGTTTCAGTTGTTTCGACAATATCTTCTATTCTTAAAGGTGTATGATCCCCAATGAATCCTACTGGTTTTAAATATTCATCGAAGAACCAACCGCAGTTTTCAGGTTGAAGTTTCACGCATACTGGATCCGTTGCATTAAGCCACATGGAATTTACGAAAATAGTTCGTAAAATTTTCTGAGTCAATGATATCCAGCATGGTGGTATAGAGTTGGAGTCAAAGCCTTTTATTTTTTTTTTAAAACTGCTCGCTGTCTTCTTTGGCAGAATATTTCTTCAGAAAAATGCGATATCTCACTTCATTCACTTTTGTGCAGTTCTTGACGCCATACATATTGGCAGTAAATTCTTGAACGGTGTTCATTTTTTCGTTAATGAAAATATCAGCTTCATCTGTTAGTGACGCAAAAACTGTTTGATATTTTTCATTTTTTGAAAGCAGCTTAAAAGGTTTTACCTTTCCTTTATTGTGAAATGCAGCCGTGTAATCGCAACCTGTGAACGCATGGAAGGCGGGAAGACTTTGGCACAATTTAAGTCCTAACTTCAATGCTAGATCAGTACAATTAATGCAATCAACAGGTTGGTTATTAGTCTTTTTTGTTGCTGAAGTGGCAAGCCAAATTTCTGATTCTGAAATTTTGTGCATATTTCCTAACAAAATAATCAAAACATCAGTATCAGAGGCTTTAATTAAAATCCTTGACCCTGGTTCCGCTTTATGAGCATGAAAAATAATCCTCGTATCTGCCTCTTCATGATGACATTCATAATTAACTTCTTCACTTTTTTTTATGGAGTTTTCATGAACTTGATAAGAATAGCACTGATAGTTGACGGTTAAGAATTTTTTTTTGTTTTGGATTATTGTTACCAAATGGTTGTTCTCCCAATAATCTGCCAGAAACTGCACCAAAGCCTCTTTGAAACGAGAATTTTTAAGGCTTTGTAAAAAATTAGGTCTGGTTTGTTGAGGTCCCGAAATTTTGTACGGAATATCGAATTCTTTTCGGCTTTCACGTTCGGAATCTTTAATTGACGGTGATAAGTAACGATCAAAAATTAAATGTACTTCTGTTGCGTTTGTTGAACATATTTTGAAAAGTATTGTTTCTGCAATTTTATCAAAAGTTTGGGGCATAGAAGATCCGATTAAGTGTAAGTAGTAAAAACCATCAATAATTTCAACGTTGATATATGTTGGCTCAACCATTTTAGTTTCTGATTTCAAAATCTTTGCTAACGTAGATTTTGAAGTTTTTAACATCTCTCCAGTACATGAAAAAAGAGCTGGTGGCATTGGTGCTAGTGGAAAAGTCAGGCAATATTCGAGATTTATTTTTTTGTTCAGACTAATTGCCAAAAGTCGGTCAAATATATCTCGTTCCATTTTCAATAATATTTTCTTGTTCTTGTCTTTGCTACTGAGAACTTTAGTCATGCATTGAGAAGCAAAATTGAAGATTTTGTTTCGTTTTATAGGTTTATCGAATCTTGCAGGAGTTGATGAGCATTCCAAGATAAAATTTAATTTTTGTTGATAACCTGCTGTCTTCACATTAAGCAGGAAATCTGTCACTTCTGTAGATGCAGCTTTACCCGTCGAAATGTTGAATAAAATATCTTTGTCAATAGTGTCATCAAACGGATTCATCGTACATTTTATTGCTTCAACGATGCTGTTAAGATTTTTTTTATCTTTCTTAACTTTACTTTTTTGCAATGAGTGCGAAGTATCATCTTTTTTCGTTAATCCGATATTTTGTTTGATAGTTGTTAATATCTTCGTCCTCATGCTATGACTAAGCGCCCATCTTTGACGTGCTGATATTGAGTCTGCGGCAAGATTATCAGCCATTTGATTGCTAGCATCAGCATTGATGGTCTGCTCAAGCGTCAAGTCAACCGGTGATCGAGCAAAATTTGCTGTAGTTCGTCTGATTCCAAAGGCGCCTCGACGAAATTCAGCTACCAAGGATGAATTGTTAGTATACAAATTGATCAAATTGCTCAAATATGATAAGGACCATCTGGCATAATTAGGCTGGTTTAACGCAAAAAATAAATCAGACATGTTGAAAATTGAGTCGACGTACAGTTCAAAATTACTGGTGCGGATACTTCTGGAAAACCGACGGTATAAATTAAGTAATTCACAGTACTGATAGTAATATTGAGCAGTTTTCCCTTTTTCTCCTATCAAAGTCTGATGACAGAACTCTTTATATCCGTTCAAAATACGACTTAATAAATCTGGTAACTCGATTCTTTCGTTGACGTCATACGCAGCCTGATTTGATTCATTCTGAATTTGCGTCTGGAGCAGTTCATCCATCGCCTCAACGGCGATATTAGTTGTGGATAAATACTGTTGAAAATGTAATATTTGCAATGCAGCAGCAGTTAGCGGGTGTAAGCGCTTGCACCGATTGAAATGCTTGCTGTCTAAAAAGCTATTCATGGAGCCACCAGCCAATACTTCTGCTTGTACTAGTATTTCCACTAGTCCACTGCAGTCTATATATTTTCCAATCGCTTTGAAAAATGCCATCTCTGTGTGGAACGCTCCCAAATTAACAAAAATATTATTGTATTGTGGCTTTTCTTGTTCTTGGATCTGCATTGTCATTTTTGCTATCGCTAAATCATATGTCACAATAATTTCTGCCTGTTGACACTTTTCAGCAATTTCTTTAGCCATATTTAATGTTTCGTTGACTATTGCATAAGATGTTGGAGAAGAATTTATTGGAGGCAAATACTCAATCTTTTGCTTTTCACTGTGATCAATTGACATCATGCAGTTATAACCCAACCACATTGGAACAGAATCTATTCTTGATAACGACATTATCCATAATAAATCCTTATCTGTTGCTATTTCTCTAGCACCCTTGCATAAGTCCACTGTATTGGTAAACAAATCTGCTGTAATCAGCTGCATACTTGTCTTCGGTTTAGAATAATATGGTCGAATTTCCCGTGATATTTCATTGAAACGCCTTCTCTTACGGGAAGGCCCTTCTCCATTTTCGTTGTCATTTACCGTTGGCGCTGATGAAGTTGTAGCTTCACCATCATCTAAATTATCAGTTTCATCACTAGGGAATTGATAAATAATTCCAACTGTGTCATGCATTGTCTCCTTTCCAGAAGTTATGTCTACGAAGCGGTCAAAATTGTCGCATGCTACGTGAGTGCTATGTCCATTTGCTGCAGTGATGCCTTTTGGTATAATTTTGTTATCATGGATCGACGTATAAGTCATTTCGGTTTCCAGTTCTTCAGCCAAATTATATCCAATCGTATGGCCGTACCTATTGAGTATCGTGATTACTTGCCGAGAGTTGGTTAAAGACTTTACTGCCAATCCAAGGGTTAAACTTTTCGCTGGCTTACATGTACCCCTAGTGACAGTATAAATAATATCACTACATATTGATGTAATTTTAACTTTCAGTTTTTCCGAATTGTCATCAGAAACATTAGGCCCTTGGATAAGATTTTGCATAAAATCAATTAATTGTTCAGGAATATCACATTCTCCTCGAATGATGTCATCAACAGTTACGTTGCGAGGAAGCCGACGAACATCCATATTTTTAATGCAGCTTCTCAAATAATATGCAACATCTTCAAATTTGCAATAATTTTTTGCCTCCAAAAACTTTACACTATTTGCCATAACAGAAATTTCGATGTCTGTTTTGTATACAATTTTTTTGTTACGTAATCCACTCGACGCTTCAATCGTAATACGGTCACCAAATATATTCAATAATTTTTTTTGCAAGGTTTCAATTCGATAATCTTGTATATCGTCAAAATCAATTTCATGATTTCCGAACTTGTGAGAAACCCAGATGTTGTGGGTCGTCCGCGACCTTTATTCAGTATTTGTATCAGGTCGCCTTTCCGGGCTTCCTGTGTATGTTATGCCAGTCTCGTTGTCAAGTTCAAATTGATCTTCTCCGATAATCGGAGTCAGTCCTCCGTCGAGACATTCAGACTCCCCAGATATGCATGTCACCATGGATGACCATGATGGGCTCCTATTTCGCTCCGGTTCTTGGGTCTCACTGGACGCTGCAGTTGAGATTGTTGCGCGCGTCAGTCGAACGACCGGTACTTTCTCCAACTTATCTAGCTCATTCGAGGTAGAAGCCTCTTGAGTAGTTCCAGCGACAGGTGTTTTGGTCGCCTTGGTCTGTTTTGCAGCAGACCTAGTGTTTCTTGCTCCGTCCTTTTCGGACACACGTCGAGTTTTTAGAGTTTTATAATTAGCATTCTTCATCCTTATCCCACGAGTGCGGGAGATCTAAACAGTCCACCCGGGCAGAGATCCTGCAATACCCGGGTAACCCTATGTGACCCTGGAGGTCGGGAGGTATCCAGGGTTTGGCGCTAGTGGGCTGACTTAACCTGTCAGCCACCCGAAGGCGCCCCGACGTCACGTGTCCCAATGTCGAGACTTTAGGAATTTTTTACAGAGGTTATCTCCTCGCAGGGACACCCAATAAAGGGCAGCCCCCCCGGCCCCACTCCGCGTGAGGTTACGGGTCGGTCGGTAGTTGCTGAAGTCAACACCCATCGCTCACGCCCACCCTGAGACGACGGACCCACCGCCCTCACTGGCGCGACCGCTACCCGAGATACTCTCGGGACGCCCGCCCAGCCCGAACCGCGCCGCCGCTTCCCGACTTACCGTCGGGGCGCCGGCCCGGAACCCACACTCGCGAGACTCACAGAACTGCACCTAGCCCTACTGGACTTGCATCAGAATATACTACTAAGGGCAAACTTGGATCATAATGGACTAATACTTCACTACTAATTAATTTTTCTTTACTTAACATAAATGCAAACTGACATTCAGAAGCATAGTAAGATTTTTGAAAAAAATCATGCTGGATCAAATACAAACATACTTTTACAAGAATAACTTAGAATGCGTTAGGTGTTTTCTGCGACCTATCCAAGGCATTTGATTGTGTTTTTCATGAAACATTGATTAGGAAGCTTCATTATTATGGATTTAGAGATAACTCATTGGATTTTATTGCCTCATACTTAACTGACAGAGTACAGAGGGTTGACATCAATGGCAAAAGATCCCCTGGATCGAAAGTTAAGATGGGTGTTCCGCAGGGCTCAATACTTGGTCCTTTCTTGTTTTTAATTTACATAAATGACTTGCCTTATTTCATAAGGGATGATCACGAAATAGTTTTATTTGCGGATGACACTTCACTTTTGTTTAAAATTAAAAGAGGGTTACCTCTAAATGGCGATGTGAACAATTCTATCGCTAAAGTAGTACATTGGTTTAATGTAAATAATCTTCTCCTTAATGAAGGAAAAACAAAATGTCTAAAATTTGTATTACCTAATGTTAAAAAAGTAGATTTAAATGTTAATATAAAAGATAAGAACATGGGCCTTGTGGATACCACAGTATTTTTGGGAATAATATTAGATTCTTAACTACAGTGGGGCCCACATATTGATAAATTGTCGAGTAGACTTAGCTCTGCAGCATATGCCGTAATGAAGATACGTAGGTTAACTGACATAGACACTGCCAGATTAGTATACTTCAGTTACTTTCATAGTGTGATGTCGTACGGAATCCTGTTGTGGGGAAATTCTGCCGATATACAAACGATTTTTGTACTTCAGAAAAGAGCAATTAGATCAATTTATAATCTTAGGATTAGGAACTCTTTGAGGGAGAAATTTAAGGAAATAGGCATAATGACTGTTGCTTCTCAATACATATACGAGAACTTAATGTACGTTCGTAACAATATTGGTTTGTTTTCTATAAAAAGTGATGTACACAATATTAATACAAGAAATAAAAATAAATTAACGGTGCCTGTCACTAGACTACAAAAAAAAATATCTTGCTTCCATTATTATTAAATGATTATGTTATCATTATAAAACCATAGTTGCTTTTTTTCTCTTTATTTATAATGTATTGATCTGGTAATGGCATGGTTTTTGTAATTGTCATTACTCCTATTAGAGCTGATGAGTTTCTTGCTCGTTCTTCTTATCAGCCAAAAGACGTCCTGAACGAGCGGTAGGGAAAAAAATGTTGGACGATTCTAAAGTACTTTTAATAAGTCTATTTGAATAAAGATTATTTTGACTTTGAAGACCAATTCCATTTAACATTCTTTTCAGTTAACTTACGCAAAGGCTTGACTAAAGTACTTAAGTTACCAATGAAATTATGATAAAAGTTGAACATTCCTAAATAAGACTGCAACTCTTTGACATTCTGTGGAGTTTTTGCATTGACAATAGCTTTTACTAAAGATGGACTAGGTTTCCTACCTTCTTTAGACAAAATATGACCTAAATATTCAACTGATGTTTGGAACCATTTACACTTAGTACAATTTATTCTAACATTATATTTGTTTAATCTTTCTAACACTTTACAACTGTATTATAGCAATCTTCATAATTTTTTCCTTTAATAAAAATATCATCGATGTAACATACTATATTAGATATCCCTGACAACATTTGGTCCATTACTTTCTGAAAAATGGCTGGTGCTGAAGCTATACCATAGATAAGACGTTTATATCTATATAATCCTTTGTGAGTATTGACTGTTAACAACTTTTGACTCTCACTATTAACTAATAATTGTGTGTAGGCATCTGACAAATCTAAAACAACAAAAATTTCTCCACCTGACATGATAGCAAATACATCTTCGGGTTTTGGCAATGGATAACAATCAACTTTAATATTAGGGTTAACTGATCTTTTAAAATCAACACAAATTCTATAGTCACCATTAACTTTTTTAACTGGTACTAAGGATGATGCCCAATCTGAATGATTCACTTTGTAAATTTTGCCTTCCTTTTCTAATTTATCCAAATTATTTCCAACTACATCAACAATGTTGTATGGCAATTGATATGGTTTCAAGAACACCGGGATACAATTTTCTTTTAATGTTAAATTTACTTCAAAACCAATTATGTGAGAATCAGGATTATTACTAAAAACATTTGGAAACTTTAACTTAAATTGTTGTAAAACAATTTCACTGTTACTCTTTATTGACTTTACATAGCTATTTTTTAACATTATATTATTTCTCCACTGGGGACTTAAAACATCTAACCAATCTCTACCTAATAATGGAGTAAAGCATTTGTTATCTGAAGTTACAACAATAGACAATAACTTATGGACTTTGATACTTTCAAGACTGACATTTACTCTAATTTCACCTGCAACAGCAATAGGACCTGCCACACCACTTAATTTTATATTCCAGGGATGTAAGATATAATTTTTAAAGTTATAATTGTAACAATGATAAGAAAGTATCTATTTCCATGTCTAAATTAACATTATCTAATTTTACCCTTACATTTTGCGCCTTGTGTGTCACAGTATTTACATTCATTTGTCTTAAATTAATTTTGGAACAGAACTCACAATTTTCAGTACATGGTATATCACAAGAGACACAAACACATTCTTTTTGATTAAATTTATACTTACAATTATGGACTTTAACAGTGTTTTTGCTGAGTGAATCTGTCAGCTCGTTGACCGCGTTGTCGACATATTCTTTTTATATAAAACTTTCAATCGAAATTCACATACTAGACTTTACGAGTTCTTCTCTCTCTCGTCGCCAATTTTGATGTATCAGGAAGTTGTTGTAAATATATATTGAATAAGAACTCAGTTGACTTTAATTAATCCTTGTATTTCACTAGCAGCCATGACAATTCCTTTTTCTATATTAGCCGTAGAGTAATCATTGGAGAACAGTGTTGTCACTAATATTTATCGATAGACGACACATTTGAACCGGTTTTTACCGTAAAAACTGTTGCTGGTTGTATCCTCTGCGGACTCAGTGGCGGAAGAGTCATCGCTTTCCTCTATTTCAGATGCTGAATTATGTTCGCTATGTAATGATTCACGGTCTTATATCACCTACCTCCTCCAAAATGTTCTCTTGACGCGTGTCCTCAATGCCTTCGCTGTCAGTCACTAGAATCGTGTAATATTTGTGCAATTTGATTTTCGGTTAGTCGGCAACTCATTTTTCCAATTATACAACACCAATTCTGTAAAAGATAGAAATAAAAACATAACCAAAGTGAAAAAACTTACTACGTTAAATCACGGGTGGGGTCTGCAGGTATCCCCACATAAGCAAAAATGTAACTTACCTTAACAGAAGAGCGACGAACGTCCACTCGCCGAGAGCTCTCGCGTCGCACTGAGATTAGCCGAAAGCGCGCGATCGTAACTTGTCAATTTCAAAAATTACCGTTAAAAAACAGCGCGTGGGGTCTCCTTAGACCCCCCGCCCGTGACGTTAAAGGTTAAAAGTTAAAGGCAACAAATCATCAAATTTTGACTCAGAAATGGAAACAATTTGGCTATCCCCATTACTGTGATCACTATTGCAAATAACAATATTCGGATTACCTTCATCATTATTTATTTGTAGTGTGTCGGTATCCTTACTAGAGGCAGCAGAAGGCATAACAGATGTGAAAAACGAAGCTATTTTCGGCACTTTCTTCAATAACTCTTTTTTATCACTCTCCTTCTTTGCAGCATGCTTTCTGAATTCAGATCCACTTAGTTTTTTGTTTATTTAAAAAAATAATCACTCATTTGTCCCAAACAATAACTACACTCGTCAAACAATAAACAAACAACGTTTGAGGTTATAAGATTGTTGGTAAGACAGCGGAAGATGAGCGCATGCGCGGATGCACCGGCAGCCGGCACGGGCTATACCCAACGGTACAAGTACTGCCTACAGCGTATTAACTGATTGCAGTGTTACCAGCTCTAATATTATTATTATTATTTAACATATGAATAATAATGCTTGATAATAACTTATCATTATTATGTTTCTTACTATTTTTCTTTTACATTTCCGGTAGCTTGTATTATATTTACTTTTTCTGTTATATATATTTTAAAAAATTTGATATCAGATATTTTTTAGTGGGCAATTTGTTTCTCTCATTTATTTTTATTATCTCTTTTATTTTGCGCCCCCAACCATTTGGCGCCCTGGGCAAATGCCCAGTCTGCCCATTTATAGCCCGAGGCCTGATTATAACGTGCTCCTTCCGGTCCATCCTTACACCTCTCCGATCATTAATTTTCAGATTTGTACACCACGTATAGTGGAAGAAGATCACTATCGGCAGTACCCGCGAACAAGACGGAGAAACTGCATTTGGTGTGATTTAATGTCCTCTCGGGATATTTAACGTCCCGGCGAAAAATACACTTCATGGAGCCTAGGTCGTCAGACACGTTGGTATCATTATAATTCAAAATGTTTTTAGGAGACAGATCCTGAACTAAAATTTCTAGATTACTGAAATAATCTTTAAATTCTTCTAAGGTTTTTCCCGCTCGGGCCTTCGTAATATTTTGCACAGACCTCAATGTCAATTCGTCTTTATGACGTTCTAAAAAGTTTTTGACCCACCAATCGCCGGGAACCTTATCATCGAATACATATGTTTTATTGTTTTTTTTTCAGGTAATCGTACACTGCCAACTTTAAATCCAAACGTGATAGTGGACATCCAAAATCACCCGCTGCGATGAGAACTTTGACCAATTTTTTTCTTTTCTTGATTTAAGCGGAAACGTCCGTCTGGGTATTCCAAATTGCTTCTCAGCTTCATAAGAGGTTGTATTTTTGTTATTTACTAGGTCAACAGCTAATAACAGCATTTCTTCAGAATATTTTTTGTAATTACGAGCTCCTAAACGTCTTCTATCTTAAGTTAAAAAAGGCTATGTATTTCCCATAGGTCACAAACCTATCTCTAGGTATGCGAAATTTAATCGAAATCGTTGTAATAGATATGGATTGGTATATGATACATTAAACTTACTTTTACAGTAATTGTTTCCTGTAGTGCTAGCATCTCATAACCAATGAACCATTTTATACTTACTTATCAAATGATATTGCTATTTATGATGCAAAAGTATTTCCCCCATTTACTGTTCATGTTAAAAATATCATCATACGATTTAGAAGACCTTTTCATGGAAAATTAAATTAAAGCCCAATGACAACAACAAATAATGGCAAAAAACAAAGCAGTTTTAAAATATGAAAGAATATTTCAAGTGGTCAACAATTAAGGCAAATAAGTAGGTTTGTTATCTATAAAAAGATAAACCACTTGTAAAGTTTATTTTGGAAGGATAAACAGTTAAGTCTGTATGAATTGTATTACAGGTACCTAAAAGTTTATAAAATTATATGTACCCATAAATCAACTGCTCAGACGTGTCACGGGGTGAAAAAAATCATACCTCTTGGAGGAAAACGCTGCCTCGCGATCACTAATCAGCGATGTCAACTCCGGAGGAATTATAGAGCAAGAGCCCTCGTGATATTGACGCGCCGGCCACGCGTTCGATCGCGATAACACCAACGCCATAGCCATCTCTCTCGATCACAGCTAATCTCGAAAAGGACGCCTACCACCCGGCAGAGTGACGAGCAATTTTTTCTTTGACAACTCCTGTTAGACTTATTTTTTTTTTTTGTATGATAACGAAGGAAACGTTCTATGAAGCTCACCTGACTAATAGACCGATATGTAAAATATTATATGTAACAGTTCTTACGCGGGAAAATTTAAAAAAGGTAGTGTGCATACACCAGCAGCGCTTATTGCACAGTAAAGGGAAACTATTTCTCCGCGTTCAGCTGAAGTTACCTTGGAAACCTGCTTTAAACCTTTACATGTAATTATTTTTTCCGATTTATGCACGGTTAATAAGCCCGTTTCATCTCAATTCCATACATGTTAAGGCTCAAAATATAATGCAGTTCTTTTTTTTTAATTTTGAAAAATTTTTGATACATTATGTTTATTAAAACTTGTGGCTCTAGATAGGCTTGTGGCTTCTGGTAATCTCAAAGATAAATTAGTATGACGATGCGTGAAACCATGAAGCCAATCGTAGGATGCAATTTGATTTTTTTGGCAATATTATTATTTTCTAATATGTAATTTTCTAATTCTCTATGCGAGCTAGCTAATTCTGATTGTAATAGAGTAATGTTTTCTTTTAGTTCTTGCACAGTAATAGTGTCTGTTACCGAATAATCTAAGCTTCTTAATATTTGATCTGATCCTGAGGGCGATTCTTCTAGTGACAGCTCCGCTTGAGTAAGCATGTGTGAGTCTTGATGACATTGCTGTGATACGTTTGTTGGAGTAGACTGTACAGTTATTTCCATTGCAGGTGATTCTTTCTCCCTCATGTCAGGGTTGCGCATTTTTTTCCTAGTAGTGACGACTGAATGTTAAGACAATTCTTCACATGTTTTGCATTTCCATATCTTTCTTGATTCTAGATCTTTCATAAAATGTAGCTTCTCTGAGTATCCAATGCAATCATACTCGTAAGCATTTTTACACATAGAACAGACGACAGTGTTTTTTTGCTTCAACTCTGTTTTTACAATGATAACAAGTTACTAGTAACGACATCTTGTGAGTAGATTTGGTAGTTTTTGTTTGCACTTTAGTTAATTTCATTTTTAAGAATATTGTTCAGTTTCGTTAAATATTGTAACTTATTTTCCGAAGATGTCGCTGGTTCGCAATATGCAATTTATAAATATATTCCTTTTTCCAAAAAACATATACGCTGCCGCGGTTTGAACTACGGGTTTCCGAGTGCGTTCCACTATCTTTGTAAGAGACTTACTACCACACCAAGATGGAGTTAACAATTATGGTTAAAATTAAGTACAGTATGTTGTGAGAAGTTTATTCGAATATGCAAAAGACGTTACTATGATTCATCAGAATGGAATTTTTTTCACACACTGATATTCACATATAATTTATTTCACTTTTTGCACATATTTTTGTTTTTGCTTTGATGCTAATCAATTTATATTTTCCTTTCACTTAAATACTGTATTTGAAAAGTTATTTATTGCGTTTTTTATATGACTTATGTTTGAGTTATTTATCACTGACTATTTTCTAGAAATTATTCGCAGATTATGGAAGATATCAGTTGCACTAGTTCTTTGGAGTACTATCAACTTTTTTCACTCACTTTATTATAAATACAATTACTGTTTATATTTTTAAAGATTTAAAATACACGGAGTCGATATGAACGTGATAGCAGCGCCATCTGTCAATCTGTCTATTATTTTCTAATCCAAACTCTAAGCTAACAGTGTAGTTGCTTTATGCATAAAGCCATGGTATAATTTGCTAGCTGTCACTTACAGTAAATACTTGCGCCTGTTTGTAATCCGGTGCATATATTGGGGAAACACTCCTCTCTTGCTTCTTATATTGTAAAAAAATGGAAAGTATATCTTCTTTTATTTTGCTTGAAAACTGATTATGATGTGCTAATACTTTCCAAATATTCCTTTGTTTCCTTTATTTCTCTGTTGAAAAATTGGATGGGTAGGTAAATCTTTTAAAGGCTCTAGTATGTATATGGCTAAACCGTCGCGGCATTTATGAAAATTCATGCGTTTTAATTTTTTTTTGGCTACTCATCCTGCACTATAGGTAGTGCTCATACGTTCTCGGTGGGTCAGCACGGGTAGCATGACAAACTCGAGAAACGCTTTGTCTACACTCACTTGTCAGTTTGTCGGGTCAAGAGTGAGATATCGTATGGGCGCACCCGAGAATAGTGACATTTGAGTGTAGACAAAACGTTCTCGCGTTCGTCATGCTACGCGTGCTGTTCTATTATATTTTCAACATTGCTTAAGTGTTATTAGGACTCGGCTGACCGTCATCTGCAGTTTCAAAAATACTTTTGAAATTTACTGCTTGATCAGCCGAATCGCTTTACAATGAAAAGTGTCACTGAGGAATTTAATTAATCTGGTTATTGGTAATGATTTGAAAGTGCAATTAAAGTTGTGGCAATTTGGATCATTATGTCTAAAATAATATTATGCTCGGACTTGACCGAAAAAAAAATCAGCTGGGTCTGAAGAAATTTACTGCTTGATCAGCCGAATCGCTTTACAATGAAAAGTGTCACTGAGGAATTTAATTAATCTGGTTATTGGTAATGATTTGAAAGTGCAATTAAAGTTGTGGCAATTTGGATCATTATGTCTAAAATAATATTATGCTCGGACTTGACCGAAAAAAAAATCAGCTGGGTCTGAATAAAAATATCGGGGTATAATGATGTTAATACCATTTTTCTAAAAATACTACTAACATTGTAAAACTTTTCAACGTAACCACAAATTGTTTTATAGAGGGTATTGTTTTTCGTACCATTTTATCAATGTATAACTTTTTCTAAAATTTCTATTTCTTTTGGCCAGAAGGAGTGATGGTGTGTTATCCTTTCCTCGATGTTTCTTTATGTTTATTAATGCTCCATTGACACTATCAAACGATTGGTTAAAGAATAAAACAACTTAAGCTTATGTTCTTAATGTTGTACTGACTGATCTGCCATCCACATACATAAGTTGCTGCATATAAAAATATTGATATAACAATTGTAAATTTCATCAAAAACTACTTGTTGCTCAATACTTTGACACAATTTATTATAATTACAGGGTTGTTTTTGTATTCAACCGTAACCATATTAAGTACTGGTAACATAATCAAATATACAGGATGTTAAATCTACACAAATTTGTACTGATAGAAGATATAGAAGCTGAATAGAAATTATTTCTTTTATACTAATTAAAATACTTATATAAACCTTATTTTTTTAATTTTATCAGATATGACACATTGATCATTTAATTTGTGAAGTAGCCTGGATTCAGTGTGTTGACAGTATGTCTCATAAACATCATTAATATTTTACCATTTTGCAAGTTTGCCATCCAATTTTAAAAGTTTTGTCAAAAAATTGTTCCTGATATCTTTTTTGAAGTATGAAGGATCATATACAATGTTGAAATCCTTAACCACATATGTACTCGTATTTTAAGAACGTCATCTGAAACAAAGATTAAGAACTTCATAAAACACTTTGATATCAATATAGTAATAAGAACCTGCGCTGCGCCTGCATCTATAAATATATTAGTTTTCTACTATTTGCACATTATAAATGTTTGATTACGTGATAGGCAATTCAACAACTTAAGATGGTAGTGTGCAGGGGCGTGCACTGAGATTTGGGGTAGGATGTATGATTGAAAAAAAACTTACCAATTGTCAGGATAGTTACAGTAGGTACCATCTAATGAGTTTTAAGGCATGGTCTGAATAGGATAATGATCATTTGATGTTTGTTTGTGGCCACCATGAACATAAAATAAGTGATCGATGGTATAACAAGTCACTTATTATAAATGATACGAAAGGCCGTGAGTGAGGAATGTATTAAAATTGCTTATAGTACGGGAGCCCACGATGCTAAATCGGGATTTACTCGAGCGTCATAGAGACCTATTGGGTTGCGAAGCTTAGATGATAACAAAAAAAAAATCATATAATATATACCTTTTCATCGGTGGGGGAAGCGGCTATAGATTTTTAAAAATGTAAAAAAAAACTGTTGTATAAACATACTCGATTTACCTAATCTTATTAATTTTTTTAGTACTTTTTATTAATTATCATCTTCCTTTTCTTCTCTTAGTAAATATGTAAAAAGTTTAATTCACAAAATTTACATTAAATTAACAAAATAAGCAAAAACGTTGGAAATACGATGTAAATAATATCTCTCCACGAACGAGTCTGTGTCATCAGCTGTCATGGCAACCGCAACCAGAGTGGGGACGGAGTGAGATAGTAATATATAGAAAAAGAGTGAGAGAGAAATAGTGGTGCGGAGAAGGAAATATAGGTATCACGTAACTGCACGCATTAAATCTTATCGATGAATTTTTATTACTTCGGCTTGTGAAAATCATCAGATTATATATTTTTCGCAATCCTTGAATGATTCAAGATAAAAAAAAAATAGCCACACTCGAGAATGTCAAAGTGACGTTTTTTTTACAACTTTGTACCCTTCCCCCTTCTTTACATCACTCTCAAATTGTCAGATTAGAGGTATGTACACATTTTAGCATGTAACTAGCTCACCTTACCTTAATCTGACACACTCGAGATTTTCAGATGATCAATTTTTTTTATTCATCTGATCCTCGTCCTTGCCGGACGGCAGTTTATAGGGCTCATACTTGGTTCAGGTACTTAACTGGGTACAAGGTATCCCCCTGTATATTAGTCTGCCGCGCTTTAGTAAATCCCGAAATCCCCGCTTGGGCTCCCCTACTATTACGTTTACTTTGCGCAAATGAATTACAAAGAAACTATAATAGAGTTGTTAACACATATTATTTCAGGAATTGTTCACATTAACTATAGATTTTATAGATTAAATCAACACGCTTCACTTTTTTTTAAATAATTTTGTAACACATCATCGTAAAAATGACAAGATCAATCATAGACAAATCTGTGAGTCTGCTTTTGCCCTGTGTGTTTCGTAAGTATGAATTCATTTTAGGCAAGAAAATTAACGTTCGGTTGCTCACTGGACGCGCGCACTCACTGCGCGCTACTCACTGGAGTTGTAACTATTATTTTTGCTTATTTGTAAACTTCAGGAAATATGGTTCTTAAATTATTAGTATGTAAATTTTGAATAAGATCAAATATTCCTATCGTTATTAATTCATTTATAAACACATCGGAGCTCGTTCCTAAGACGTTCCGCGTTAAAAAAATGTTCATATGTATTGAGAAGATCGACGACCGATTCGTCAGGAAAATTTGTACAATACGAACTATAATTTTCTTTAGCAAGGGATTTGAAATACTACAAATCTTTTTAGTTTGTATAACATTTAAAACATTATCTATAATTTCGTAAAACACGCGCCTGTAATACTGTTGAACACCGTCAACACCGCGTTTTCTCTTTAGTCGATCACAATTTGATTCTTATATAAAGTTAATTTGATGTCAAATTTATTGCTGTATTGTTCCATGTTTTTTTTAATCAGTAATTTTTAAGGACTTTAAAAAATATCACAAGTCTTTTTCTGTAGTAATTCATATAAAATATCCGTTTCGAAAAGTATGTCTGAAAATGTATGTAGTAAAAATTTTTATTCGAACTCTAGTTAGGAGATGGGCGAGGGCAATAAGCTTTTTAAAAAGCAACTGTTTTTTATTGACGAGTTACTTGCTTGAAGAGCTGAACAAGACTGATTCTTTATTGGATGTTTTACATACAGGCAACTTATCTTATTACATACTTATAATCTAATTAACTTATAACATGAGTACGGAAGGTAATAAAGGAAGACGTTATGACCGTCTTTATGAATGGAGTAATTGTCTTGGTTTCCTGGTACGTGTTATCGATGTTGATGTTGTCACCTACAACCTTTATGCCTACATAACTCCTCCCCCCCTAAGCGAAAGGCGTACCGAAGGTTGCAGCGGTTGATGGTGAGCTTCTTCGACATCAATTGGTAAGGTCGAGGTCGTCTTTTGTCTTCGCGACCACCAATACTTGTATGCTATTGTTGCGATTGCTGCTGTGGTGAGTATGATATATAACATTACGGATGACCAACTAGGCGACGTTGATACCAGTGGGTCCTGTTGAGTATGTTTTATTTCTTTGCTTTTCTGTATCAAAATTTTCAAGTCATCCAGTTCAACATTGTCTAGATTGATTGTTATTGGTGATGAGGTAGGTGTTTCGTATGCTCGAGGTAATGGTATGGTTTCTTTTATGTTGACGTATTTTTGATGTGTTTGTAGGGTTCTTTCTGCTAGTTGGATAATGCACCTGTTGTCGCTGGTGATTAGATATACGCCTTTAATACGTTGGTATTGTACGTCATTTCCACATGTTGTTTTGGCTACTTCTTCTTGTTTTATTATTACTATCCAACTATTGTCTTGAATTTGTTGTATAAGGTTATTGTTGAAATTTGCTGTTACGTAAGTGCAGTTATGCGGTTCTTGATGCTGTATTAATTGGGCGATGCAATCGTTGGCTTGGTTTAGTTTTTGCCATTCTAGGTGTTTACAGATGACGTTATTGCTTGTAATCTTCGTGCATGCTTCGTGGGGATACGCAAACTCATCGTTTCCCAAGATAAGGTAAGGGTTTTGTGGAATAAGCATTGTATTATTATTATTAGGTACGGAATAAAGGTGTAGTAGGTCATAGGTATTGGTTGTTACAAGTGGTATTTCTAATATGAATTTTAGTGTCTCATTAGCACTATAAGCTTTTACTGTTATTGCTTTTTCTAACAAGTGAATATTCTTCATGTTAATTGCAAAAGGTAAGTTTAAGGTTAACTGATTTTGTAAAAAATTTAATTCTTCTAGTAGATATGAGGGATCTATAATACTAGGATGCATTTTATCCAGGTGTGAAAATGTGATTGCGTTTTCTAACATAGTTAGTTTATCGTAAAGTTGTTGTAATGAAATTTCTATTTCATTATAGATATTAAATAATTTGCTATTTAGTTCTAATGAAGTGATTTTTACTGATATATTTCTAATGGCTGAAGCTATTATATCTTGATTTTATTTTTATTTGTCTTAATTTAGTTTCGTATTCCTGAGTGAAATCCTTTACTATTCCTATTGTATCTTGTTGACCAATTGCATTATTGTTAACTACTGATCTTAATGAATTGATTTCATTTTCGAACCTTATTGCGTCATCTTGATCTAAGTTTCCCGTGATTGATTTAATAATTGAACCCAATCCGTTTATTAAGCCTCTTTTTTGTCTGTATTTCTAACACCTATTGTTTCTAATCCTAAGTATACTAACTTACTCTCTACTGTATCTATCATGTATTCTATTTGTTTAGTTATAGAGCTATTTAATGTATAATTAACTTTAAGTTTTAAAGTGAAATAATTACTACATATTGTTTTAAAAATATCCCTGAGGTTTGTGGTATTATATACTACAACAAGGTGGTATGTGTCTACTTGATATTGTGCTTGTGCTTCTGTTATAACTAGGATTCCGTTATGATTGTCTATGGGCTCAATGATTGCTGTGGCTGCGGTGAGTCCGAGGACTGCGATGCAGGTGATGGCGTTCCTGAAACATTTTCGGGCCGCCTTAGTAAACGAAAATGAACTCTAATAGTTTTAGCGTTTACGTGTTTTCCTATGATTTCTGCGATTTGTTCTGGATGAATGCGGACTATTGTATATGGGCCAAGGTACTTTGGTTCTTGTTTATTTGATCTGGCTGTTTTTGCTACTTGTTTATAAACTTTGTCTCTAATTTTGAAATTAGTTTTTTCTGTATTTTTATTATTTTTATCTATTACTATCTGTTTTTCGCTATTTATTTTTGAATTTACTAGTTTATGTACATTTTCCATTATTTGTTTATGTTTATTTACGTATTCTTTATAAAATTCTTTGGGGAAATGTAGTTCTAAAAGATTTCTACTACTTGTGTGTCCATAAAGTAGTTGAAATGGTGTGAATCCAGTTGATTTGTGGATTGTGTTATTGTATGCTATAATAGCGTACTTCATTAAGTTAGCTGGTTCATCCCTATCTGTTATTCTCTGAATTCTCATCAGTTCCGCAAGTGTTGAGTGTAGTCTTTCTATTGGTGAATTTGAATTTGGGTTATAAGGCGTAGTGAAGTGTATATTTATGTTATGCATTGCACAGATTTCTCCAATTACTTCGTTGTCGAATTTTGCGTCTGAGTCTGTTGTGATTTTTACGGGTATTCCTATTGTAGAAAATATATTTAGTAATGCTTCTGCGATGTGTATACTAGTGCATGCTGATAGTGATATTGCTTGTGCATATTTAGTAAAATTATCTATTATTGTAAGGAACGTTACACCTCCAGTACTGTAAAGGTCCATGTACATGTGTTCCATTGGTTTGTGTGGTGTTTCTGTAAGTGATAATGGTAATTTAAGGGGGTTTCTTTCGTATTTACTTTTTAGGCATTTGTCACATTTATTTATAAATTTTTGAATTGATAGTAACATATTAGGCCAATGATAATTTTTATGTAAGTGTTTGTATGTTTCTTGTATTCCTCTGTGTATTGTTTTTCCTTCATGATATTTTTTTATCATATCTAACTGTTCGTTAATATTTTCTATTAAGGTGACTCTGTTAAGACAGCGTACTAATTTTGGTCCACGGTTGTTAAATATTGTTGTATAAATTTTTGAAAATACCTCATAATATTCCTCGTGATGGAAGAAACAATGAAATATTCTGTCGGGTATAGTATGTTCTAGTAAAAATGATTTGATTTGGTCTTCTGTGTCGTTAATTGGAATGAATACGTCTTTTATTATCATTCTGCCTTTTGATCTGTCTTCAATACTATATTTATTACCGGGTGATTTTCTAATATGAAATTGTTTTAGTTGTCTGTCGATTGCATCTTGTGACTCGGGTATTTTATTTAAATCTTTATTTGTGGTTATTTGTGAGGTAGATTCGGTATTACTTAAAGGTTGTGATGTGTCTTCCTGTATTATGTTTGGTGTTAATGGTAAGTCTAAAAGGGTTCGAATATCTATGTCTCCTATGTTTATATCTTCAGGTGAAGGAATTATTTATATATATTTATTTTAAAATCAGAATTATTTCCTGGGTAAATATGTGGGGAATTATTCTTAAGACAAGAAAGACTTTAAGAACTTTTGCTGTATCTCAGTAAGAGTGACCATTAAAAGAATCGAACAATTTGTCAAATATTAATAAAAGGTCTGCAGTGTTTTCACATTCAGCAGGTAGCACATTGCGACCTGAAAAAAGAATAAAATAATTTATGTCGTAATTGCTGTAATAGTATCATGAAAATATAAGTGTGGCTAGATTACCATTGATACTGTACAACAATATTGAAACTTTATAAAAGCACTGTACATTGCTGTAGTAAAGGACAAGCAAATTATGTCTAAGTTCTTTCCCGGTATTTGTATGATGGAGGACCATAATTTTTGGAATTTTTCCTCATACACATGGTATTGGGTTAATTTATTCAAAATTTTTATTTCGTCTTCACCTGTATCTTCATTCTAAAGCATTTTTAAATGTTCCCACTCGACAATTTTTTGTTTCCCATTTTGATAGAATTTTAAATTTTGAGATAGAAAATTATTTCGAATTCCTTTCAATAGATGGGGCGTATCAAATAAAGGATAAGTTTTAAAATTGTCTATTTCGATGGAATTAGATGGGTACTCTATATTTTTTCGTAAATATTTCTCCCTTGTCTCTTTTTGAAACATTTTAATTGTGCTAACATTTGATGTTCCTTGATCGCAAATCGTGGCTACAATGATAATATCAGCCTCTTGTAGCTGTTTTATGGTATTAGTTATAATTATTTTTAATTCGATATTTTTTGTTGCCTTTACAGAACGTAAGTAAAATTGGTTGTTTCGTTTTAGATTTCACACCTTTAATCATCAACACCAAATCATGATCGGCAATATTTTTCGTCTTTTTGTGTCCAAAATCTTCAAAACCGATTATTTCATGTCTATTAAAATATGATCCAGGCGATAATGCTACCTCATTAAGCAAAAGTATGTAAGGTCTTTTTGCAATTAGTAGGTTGACGGCCCTTCCTCAACTCTAGGATTATTAGTAACTTCTGAAATAGTAAAATAATCATATTGCTAAATTCATAGGCATACTTTTTAAACTTTCTGATATATGTTCTGCACATTTCACAGAAAATACACAGTATCTGTTTGATGGAAGAAACACTCATGATAAAGAGCTGAAGTAATACATACTGCCACAGGTAAAAAAAGTAAAAACTAAAGACTTGAATAAAAAATAGCAAATATATGAATAAACAAAATGATTACAATGTGTCTTTCTTTTTAATTTTTATGTATGTTTCGTGTTTCAATGTGTTTTATAAACGATTTAGATTAGAAATTGTTGCCCTTGCAATAATTTAAAAAAATTTGTTAAGTCTTCGAAAAGTAGTGAATTCTGATTAAAATTGGAAAATAAACAAATAGGAGTAGGTTAGAAATGGGGGCTGCAATTTTCAGCACTTAGATGCTTTGTTACTTTATACAAGACAAATAAACAAACAAATATTAATTCATATTAATAAAAACTTAAAATAAAATGTTCTCAAATATTTAAATACAAAAATTCATAGACCTAAAGATTTTAGTAATTTTCTAGATCGGAAAAACCGCTCATTCTTTACATGTTTCATTTTATAATTAGTAACATTTTTAATTGGAATGTCCAAGGATGTGTGAGAATAACAATATTAATTAAGGTACTCACCCAAACTTTTCAATGTTGAAATTCTGTAGAAGCAATAGTATCTGAAGTAGTAGTATCCAAATAAACATGTTTTCAAGCAGAAGCATTTAATAAAATCCTAGACCTAAAAATAATACATATATTATTCTTATATTTTTAAATTGAAATGTAGCAACTACACTGAACTTATACCTATTTAATCAAAGCCCATTTGTATTATTATAAAGTATGGTTTATTATTATAGGCTTACTTATATGTGAGTTGAATATATGTATTTATTACTATAATATTTGGTGTTTAAATTAAACAAGTTCTATAATTATTTAGAGTTTAATTAAGTGACAAAAATCACACATCAAAGCACAAGACCTATAATAACAGACTAGTAAGGAGATACTACGTATCAGACGGGAAACTTCTAAGAACCAATTATGGCACGGTATTTTAGAGTTTGACACATTTTTACTTTTTAATATTTCCATAGACCTCTATGGAAGGTTATGATTGTTTAGCGCGGGATATTTAAAAACTCAATACCGTGGAATGCAATTTTTTCCAATTGGCAGAATAAGCATTTGCCAGTACAAACAAAATTTTATTAATTTTTTTTGTACCTAGTTATGATATTAATCATTATGTTATCTATAAAAATATAAATCTATGATATTAGCAGTAAATAATACTGTATCAGGCTTTTTTTCGAATTTCATATGAAATTAAATGAAATGAAAATATCTTTATTCAAGTAAGCTTGTTAAAAGCACTTTTGAATCGTCCCAAAAAAAAATTTTTTCCCCTACTACTTGATCAGGACGTCTTTTAGGTGACAAGAAAAATAAAACGAAAGAAACTTATCAGCTCTTTATCATAATTAATGACATTTACATATATCATGCGATTACCAAAATAGTACGTATTATAACAATAATAAATACAGTTTCCATAGTCGAGGAAGGAATGTATTTAAGAAAAGGAATAAAAAATCGTAAATTATTTTGCAAAGAAACTTTATTTCCATTTTTATACAAAATAATAAATTTAATTCTGTAAACATCAAAAACATTATGTAATTGCAGCAAACTGCTGTAAATTATTGTTTTATTTATGCAACATTTTATTTTTAAGTTTTTTTGTATATTTTTCTGAAGCTTTCCTTTGCATATCAGGTAATTGTTTTTCGTTTAAGCGTGACAAATCGACCCCTCTTAATATTTTATTAATAATAGAACACCAATTAAACAAACACAATTTAATTATTACATCAAGAAAATAATCACAGATATCTCCATAGTGCTTTTCACATGTTAGGAAATTGAAATTATGTCTACCAATTCATTTCTCTATTTCTTTGGAAATGAAATTGACATTTGGTTGTAATTCCAAATATTCATTGGCTTGATTAACGATAACGCTAAACAAATTAACAGCCTGCTCATTTTCTTTTTAAAATCTTTAAATTCCCTATGCTATATCCATGTGTGAACAGAAGACTCATTATTTTGGGTGAGATTATTTTTGCACTCTGAGCAATTAAATTTGTTGAGTCATTTCCGCACTACCCATCCCGCAGTGTAGGCACGAGAGTGAACATTTAGTCTTTCCCTGCGAGCTTCTGCGATGAGATTTTCTTTTTCTCCAGGAGACATTATTGTGGCAGTTTGACAGGAAGACGTTATCATTTCTAAATTGTCTTCCTGGTTTTGGTGAAATAAATTTTTTAAATTTATTATTTGGTCTCCTGAAGAATCTTCACAATTGTAAGTGACAGAATGAAAATGGATAAACCTTGTAATTAAGAGGGATCGAAATATATTTTTAAATAACTTACAATTCGGGTCGTTATTTCTAAAGCTGTATGCCCGTACCTGGCCAAAAAAGTTTTCCAGAGGGTCAGTATTGAAATATCGGGGGCGCATTAATTTGCATCCCCTACTTTGAAAGAAGTGCCATAACCTTATCAAACTTTTTAAAGTTGTAATAATTTTTTTTTGGGATGGCACCATGCATTCCCTGGCATTATTGTTAATGAATTTTAAATCCTCCAGCTTTTTATAGCATCTTTCCAAAATGAAATATGTTTCGAGTTTCTAGATGCAGCTTGCCTTAGAGGTTTGCCTTTATTTTTTATTGTTATTGACGATCCATTACAGGAATCAAAAAGGTCATCAAAGAATGACACCATTTCGGCAATGTTTCGTAAAGTTTCACTGACTGGTTTTCCATCTACATAGTGTGCTGTAAAAAAAGAAAACTGTAAAATAGTGTTATCTTGCCAATGAAATTTCAATTAAACTACAAGAATTTACTTACAAAAGTTTACTGTGTATCTTAAAGCACTTGCTACGGTTTTACTGAGCACACGAGTACAATTCTTTACCTAAAAAGTAAAGATTTTTATAATAATTATTTAATCTTTAAATTATATGATATTTCTACTCTACTAATTTACTTACTTTCACTTTCTTTATTTTTTGGGGTATGACATGTTCGTCATTTAATTTATGCAGCATACGCATTTCTGCATGTTTGCAATCTGTATTGTAAACATCAACTATGTCATCCCACTTCGATATTTTCCCATTATATTTAACATTTTTATTTAAAAAAATATTTCTTATCCCTTTGATAAGATGGGGTGGATCATATAAAATACTATTTTTTTGGTTTTCTATTATAATAGTATCATCTGAAATAAAATCATACAGCTATTAAAACTACATAGTACTGACTATTCTAATAAATATCATCTTGGTCTAACCAAGAAAAGAAACATTTTAACTATTAATATAGATGACATCTGGTACTAGTTCAGACTCTTCTATACTTATGTTTTAAACAGTTTTTTTTTATCAATAGGCTCAGAGAGCAATTTAAAAAATTGCTACCTAGGTGATGCGTAATCATATACAGGTGACTTATGCTATAATTTGCACAGGTGAGTTCATGGGAAAACAGTTAGTTTAAGACAATCGCAAAAGAAAGATTTAAAATCATACCATAAGTTTTATCCATTTGAATTTGATGTCTCTTTGTTTCTTCTTTTAACTTCTTTAAAGCAGACTGAAATGAAGTTCCTTGATCACATATCAGTGCCACAGGTAACAATCCTGTTTTTGTTACCTCTATTACAACAGTTTTTATTATATTTTTTAAAACAGTGCCAGAAGTAGCTCCCTCACAAAAATAAAAACATACTGGACTCTAACGAACGAACCATAAAAACTAAGGCATGATCAGTATAATTATTTGTCTTTTCATTTAGCTCAACAAATCCACATATACTGTCACTGTGCCTGTCATAAATAATCCCGGTTTATGATAGGCACAGGACTAATCCCGGTTCAAGAGCAACTTCATCAAAGAAGACAGAGCAGTATTTCTTTGTTTCAAGCCACTTTTCAATCTATAAATGTTATACATTTAAATCACAAAATTAAAATGATGGGTAACTAAAAATGGATTAATAAGCTTTAAATGACTAAATAAAAAATATAACAACCTTACCTAAAAAATGTAAAAGCTTAAATCACATACCTCTGATTTTATGGTCTGAAATATTCGAGGATTGATTCCTGAATCCATTTTAAGTGTGGTGTTCATTTTATTGATGATCATCACTGAAGGAAGAATAAAAATTCTTCTCAAAAACCTGTAACTTTTTAGACTTTGCTTCATTATAGCAAGTGCAATCATTTTTTCCTCATCTGTAAAACGCCGACGTTTCGTTTTTTTTTTTTGTACTTTGGTTAATTTGCATCCATAATATCTTTTTTGCTACTGGATTCAGTTTTGAAGTCAGTTTTTCAAAGTTTTCTTTTTTTGAGAATTTAATAGCTTTTTTAGCTCTTTTAGCCAAATTGAGTTGTTTTTTGGCTTTTTTATACTCCATTAATATTTTATGACATCTAGGTGTTACAGATTTTTTGGTGGAATAAGACCTCTTAAACTTTTGTGTCTTCATTGGCGTCATCAGAACATTTGATCCTACAACAAAATAAAAACCACAAATTTAATGGAAATATGTAATATGGAAATCTATGTAAAGTAATAATTAACAACCCGTAATATGTGACTAAAAATAACCTTACCAGATTTGGTTATAGTTTCCACTGCATACTGAGTAGATGTTGAAGGCTTATTGCATTCTGAAAATATAATTAACAAAAATAAACAAAAAAGAAGTCCAGCACATCCAAAACCATTTTTTATAAAATTATATGCTAATAAAATTGCAAGAAAAATCCAAAAGATACAAAAACCTGTAATCAATCTGTAATCAAACAATCGTGTTGCCATTAATTAAAATAGTTGACTGCATGTCTGCTCTTAATACTTTGGGAGATTTGGTGCTGTGTTTGTGGAACTGCTGCTGGTTAGTCAAAAACGATCCCTACAAATTCAACATCACACTGAGAGTATGGTAGCAAAAAACATATAGTTGGAACTTTTATATCAGGACAATATATTGAAAGTTGTTAAATTTTATGTAACTAATTTAATGCCCTATGTATTTTAACAAAGTTTTAAAATATATTTTTCCTATCTTTTCCAAGTTTTCAAAGCATATTTTTTTTAAATATTTATAAGTTAAATTGGCTCATTCAAAACATATAACAGAAACCAGAATTTTCACTTGTAAGAAACATCCAAATTGTTAAATGATCAACAATATTTAATTGAATTGTTATTTCATCAAAATATCTACATCATAGACCATTCACACAGACATATTATTATTATATAAAATGCATTTGTATAATATAATTAAATCCATCTCATAAAATTGCATATTTGTAATACTTACCTGTATTCCTCATAAATTGGAACTGTTGTATCTCTAACAAAGGTCGACCTCTGGAGTAAGAATGATCAATATGTGGCTTCCTCAATTTCTGTGCATAATCATGATCACATAGCAGTATGTTTTCTAGAACAGATTTTGGGTATTTTAGTTAAATAAATCACAAAGTATTGTAAGGACGGAAGATCGGGAGACAAATGAAACTAACGAATGCTGGAATAATACTAGGTTTATTCGGATCAGACATGGTTTATATAAGTGTATCTATGACGTGTACATTAGACAATATTTTACACTCATATCTCTTATGGCAGAGAAAAAATAAACAAAGTTACAATTTGTTCTTTTTTTTTAACGACTACAGTTGTCATAATTTCCCATTATACATGATTGGTTATACAATAATATATGATTATATATGATTGAGTATACATTAGTGTTAACTGGTATACATTTCAGAGAAAAATGTAAGTAATGCTTAAGTTATGCTAAATTTATTGTTATTATGGCTTATGATATGACATAGTTCTATTTTTATGTATAGTGTCTACTTTTCCATTTCTAATTATTTTTTACATTTGGTGATTCGTCACAAATAACTTTATAAGGGCCTAAATACACATTTTCAAATTTATTATTACTTAAATACCGAAGATAAAAACTCGGTACCCCGATCTGTCGCTATCTGCTTCGATACTCCATACCTTAATATAAAGTTATTAACTAATGCTCGTGCCACTTCTTCCGCTGTCTTAGTAACTAAGGGATATGCCTCGACATACTTTGTAAGCTCGCATTGCAACATGATAATATAGCTGTAATTATTATTATCCCTATTCAATGGTCCTACTAAATCTAGAAAAATTTTTTCGAACGCATAATGCGAAGTTGTGGTTATTTCCATTGGTTGTTTAACATTATAAACAGAGTGTTTCTGTTTTTGACACTTATCGCATCGTTTAATATACTCTTTTATATCATTTTCTAACCCTGTCCAGTAATAATATCTTTTTACGTTATTGAACATTCTTCTCGCGCCCGCGTGACCACTTGTGGGCAGGAGATGAAAATCGTTCAATATAACTTTCTAGTCTTGTTTGTTCTCTATTCTTCGTACATCCTTTACTACATTTAAGCATGGTCCGGAGCAATCTTTAACACTTTTTATCTCATTTAATAACTTTTCTATAAATATCTTATTCTTGCAAGTTTTAATTATGTATAATTCGTTTATATATTATATATACTTCTACAAAATTCTTGTAACTCTCTCACAAACTCGGCTCGTGATATTTGTGCTCGAAAAACTACGTATTTAACAAAGACAGTTTTCTCATATTCAATATAAATAAGATTTTTACTTTCACTTTTAATAACCTTCATTTTCCTAACTTCTCCTAATTGTTGTCTATTAAGAAAACATAATTCTGCTGCTTGTTTTCGAGGGATATGTGAATCTGTAACCCTTGGCTGATCAGACCTTGTGTTGACAGATGTTCCCATGTCTGACGAAACTGCATTGCTCGATATTTTTTTACTTTGATCTCTAGTCATAACCGATACACATAACTCGTGCATATGTTTTAATTCATTGCATGATATAGAAATTCGTGATAAAGCGTCTGCAGCCGTATTATCCGAACCCTTAACATGTTCTATAGTAAAATCGTATTCCTCCAGTAATAGCCTAAACTTTAATAATCGGCTTGTCATATTAAACAAAAATACTAATGGTCTATGGTCAGTTAAAATTTTAAAATGCTTCCCATATAAATAAGGACGAAAATGTTTGATGGCCCAAACTATGGTAAGTAATTCCTTATCAATTGTGGGGTAATTTCTTTTTGCCTTATTGAGTGTCTGCATTTTTATTATAGAGAATTGCTTCAATTGCATGATTAGAAGCATCTGTTTGTACTATAAATTCATTTTGTGCCGAAAAGTCAGGATATTGTAAGACGGGTGGAGATAATATTTTTTCTTTAAGAATTTCAAATGAATTCTGGCATTTTTCATCCCATTTAAATAACACATTTTTACGACATAGTTGATTGAGTGGATAGGACAGTTCTGCAAAGTTTGGTATAAACTTTCTATAAAAATTGACAAATGCAACGAATCTTCGAACCTCGTCTACATTTGTGGGAACCGGATAATTTTGAACGGTCTTAATTTTATGTAGATCAGGTAGTACTCCGTCATCAGAGACAACGTGACCCAAATAAAGCAATTCCTTTTTTAGAAAAGTACATTTTTGTGGGTTAAGTTTTAAATTCACTTTTCGTAATCTTTCGAAGCTCAGTGGCGTAGAAGTAGCTCAGTGGCGTAGCGGATACGCGCCGCGGCCCGCGATCTTTGTCGTTAAGCAACTTTCGCAAGGGTAAGCCACGGGATGGGTGACCAAAAAATTATTATCTCGAGCTACTCCGTGCTTCGGAAGGCACGTTAAGCCGTTGGTCCCGGTTGCATTTGCAGTCGTTAATACCCTCCAATCCGCATTGGGCCAGCGTGGAGGGTCATGGCCCATCCTCCTTAACCATCCATAAGGAAGGCCTACGCTGAGAAATGCGTTACGCATACCCGCTTCACCCTGCGCGGGCTCCACGGGTGATGTGGGACTCCTCCTGTGGCCCCACCCCCGTAGGGGCTAGACAAGAAGCAGGAGTTTACCCACTAAAACTCAGCGATGTCCCTCTCATGGTGGGCGATGCGCGGGATCGGCCCGGAGGGCCATGCACCGCGCGGTTCGCCCCCATTTCGGCCCGCCCTGAAAAGGGCAGGTCCCACTTCGGGTTGGGGGTACGCCTCAGAGACATTCGAGACGCACCCCCACGACGAGGCAGGAGCGTGCAATGCCGACCGGTGCGCGAACCGGCCAGCTGCCCCTGACTAGAGACCAGAGATGCGCAACTGTGCAATCTCCGGTCCCCTACCCATCGTGTTGGGAGGATCCACACAGGCATAGCCCTTATCGTGGTTCCCCCCCCACCCGTAGGTCGATGCGCCACAGAAGACCAGCCTCATCACCCCCTGTATCAGCCCCGGAGGGCAGACAGGGGCGTCCAGCCAGTCGACGGGTCGCATCCCCTCTCGTCGCGCCGCGGCTACGGCCCTACCGAGGTCCCGGTGCCGCACCGGTCATCAAGCAAGCACAGCAGGTAAGTCCCCAGGTAAGTACCCACTATACTACTCTAGACTAGTACGGCGTGTAGATGTGTGTGTGTATCATGTATGAAAGTGTGTGTAACAGTGAATGTATGCCAGTGTGTGTGTAGCTGTAGATGTGAGACTGTATGTGTATGTGTTATGTGTGGTAGAGTAGATGAAATGTGTGTACGTGTATAATGTATGTAAATGTGTGTATGCCAGGACCCCGACAGCGCCGCAGCCGCGGAGCGAAGGGAACTCCCCTCCCCACTCTTCAGTAGGGCACCTCCTAGGTTCCTCTCACCCCGCAACCGTCTCCCTCAGTCCCCTCGCACTCCGCCGCCTTGCCTGGCGAGAAGAAAGAGACAGACGACTACGAGACCGGTCCAATCTGTGCACTTTTGATGTGCTCTCCGCCCGGACGAGCCCCCGGTCGCACACATGCAGGCATATATGCGTCCGCGGACCCACCCAAGACAGAGTACGCAGATCAGACCGAACGAAGAACCCAGGGTTAGGGAGTCAGACCTCAAGACGGGGGCAGGCGCGCATAGCGACGTCTTCTGCCCCCCGTCCTACGACTGCGGCGAGAGCCAGCGAGGGCTGCCAGCTCGCGTGCTCTCTCCGCGTCCTCCTTTTGTGACATCACGGTCTCACAGAAGGAGGAGACCGCCTCCCAGGACCTGCGGCTGCCCAACATAGACCGAACTACGTTGGGGAGAGACAGGTCCTGGCCCACCACCAGCGTCAGTGCGTACCGCTGGGAGGACCAAGCACAACACACCTCAAGGGTGTGCTGCGCAGTGTCCTCACCAGCACCGCAGTGATGGCATAGTGGGGTGTCCTCTTTTCCAATCCGACACAGGTACCTCCCGAAGCAGCCATGCCCCGTGAGGATCTGCACCAGATGGAATGTAAGCGCGCCATGCCGCCTCTCCTTCCAGTCCCTGAGGACAGGCTGGATGGCGGCAAGGGTACGGACGCCGGCGGGAGGAGACTCTAATGATCGTGACCACTCTTCCATTAGAGTCTCCTCAAATTGTCTGCGCACTGCCACCATTTCGATTGGGGCGAGACGATCCCCGCGAGCTAGGGACTCCCTTCGGGTCTTGTAGACCTCCGAAAGGAGCTTAGTCTCCAACTCCCATGGAGGCATCCCCGCAAGTGCGCACGCAACAACCCCCGAGGTGGTGCGATAGGCACGAATGGCCCTGGTCGCTGCAATCCTTTGGGGTCTCCTCAACAACGTCCTATTATGGGAGTTGAGGGAATCAACCCAGACAGGAGCGCCATATAGGGCCATGCTTCGCACCACCCCAGCAAACAAACGCCTGCAAACGGCGTTGGGACCTCCCAAAGGAGGCAGGAGTCTACCCAGGGAGGTGGCCGTTTTAATAAGCTTCGGGGCCATCTGGTCAAAGTGATGGGCGAAGCTCCACCTACTATCTAGCCAGAGGCCCAGATACTTAATGTGGGGATTTATGCGAACCCCCACTCCGCTTATCCGCAGATGTGCGTTTGTTGGCAGCCTCTCTCGTGGACCATGGAACAAGATGGCCTCCGTCTTGTCCACGGCCACGCTAAGTCCCAGTCTTTGTATGCGCCCAATGACCAGTTCCGTCCCTATTTCAGCTAGGCGCTTCGCAGCCCTGAAGGATCGTCCTCTTGCCGTGATGAGAGTGTCGTCCGCATAACAGACGACACTCATTCGTGGGAGGAGGGAGCCGCGAAGCACCCAGTTATACCCCAAGTTCCACAAGAGCGGTCCAAGGACCGACCCTTGTGGAACACCACAGGCCATGCGACGCGAGTTGACCCGACCCGAGCCATCTATGAAAAGGACTTCCCTTTCTCTGAGGTAGTCGATCACCAATCTACAGAGATAGCCAGGAACCTCGTGGAAGTTCATGGCATCCTCAATGAACTGGAAGGGGAGAGAATTAAACGCATTCTTTATGTCAAGAGACACGGCGATTAACTTCTCTCCCCTTGCAGCAGCGAAGTCACATTCTTCCCGCAACTTCAATATGGCATCGACTGTGGAGTGGTGTCGTCGAAAGCCGAACTGCCTCTCGGATAAATCCGGTCCACTCGACTCCAGGTGCTGAACGATACGGTGAGCCCCTGCAGTGGGGACGTAAAAGGGCTGATGGTGAATGAATGAATGAATCTTTCGAATACACTTTGCAAGTTTTGGTTATGAAGTGTCAAATTACGCCCAAAAACTACTAAATCATCTAAATATATTAGACATTTTTCGTATGTTAAGCCTGACATGGCCATTGTCATCATCCTAGAAAAAGACCCCGGACTAGTTTTTAGTCCCATAGGCATACGGGTCATCCTGTATTGACCTGAACAAAATGCCGTAAAGTCTCTACTCTTTTCATCAAGCTCAATATTATAATAACCTTGGTAGAGGATCGAAAAGTAAATAGCACCTGATAACGAATCAAGAATTTCGGAAATATTTGGTAGAGGAAATTTATCATCTACGATACAGTTATTCAACTTACGATAATCAATAACTAACCTCCATTTTCTTTGATTAGACGCGTCACTCTTTTTCGGTACTAATAATACGGGGCTAGAACACTCCCTCCGACATGGCTCTACTATCCCTTCACGGAGCATTATATCATCTTGTTGTTTAATTTCATCTTTTTGTGAATGAGGTATTCTATAAGGCTTAGTAAAAACAGAAGTGACATTCGGCTTTAAAGTAATTGAGTGTTTGTAAATATCAGTAGTCGATAATGAATCTCCAGAAAAATCATGAAATAAAATATATCGGCGTACTTCGCACATAAATTTTCAATAGATATTTTTTCCTCTTTATTAAGATATTGTAATTTCAGTAAAGAAAACAATTCTTTTACTCGTTTGGCATTGTTTTCCGTTTCGTGAAAATTACATATTTCGTAGTTACTCAATTGGTCTATGCATGGATTTAGATCTGTTATCTTAAAGGACTTATCCGTTGTGTTTAATATTTTAATAGGAATGAGTCCATTTACTGGCGTCGCAATACAACTGGCTAAAATTATTCTGTCACTAATTTCTTTTGGATGTACCACACATTCGATTCATTCATATGTCAGTCATTTTAGTGTGAAAATAGTGAATAGATTCACATCTAGGTGCGACTTCTATATCTCTATTATTTTTAAACATTGGTAAAACTAATTGAAAATTATTTTGTGTAAATAATGTAAAAGTATCATCCTTAAAATTTATTATATTGCCTTATGTCTGATTAAAAAGTTCTGACCAATGATGCCATTTGCTCTACATGGTAAAGAGTCAAATAAATAAAACTTAGTATTAGGAAAATGCTGATCACCCGAAGATAAAGTTATAAAAACATATCCAATAGCTGATACTTTGCCTCCAATTCCATTTATTAGTACGCTCTCTTTATGGATTGGAATGTTTAGATCCACCGCGTGTCTGTATTTCAAAGCTGAGATTGTGGCGCCGGTGTCAACTAACCACGAACATGACTCACCGTTTACAGATAAATTAATATAATAGTTATTATCGGTTGCAAGAATTACTTTATTATTCACGAAAAAACTCATTTTCCGTATTGTTGCTATCCGATTCCGTAAAAACTCGCATCGCATGCTCATTTTTATGACGTATCCCTTGATTACTATTATTTCTGTAATGTGGGTTACCTCGATACCACGTAGCCCGAGGCGCGGTCACTCGGCGGGGCTATTTAAAGCACTGTATTTATCCGCAAATAGTTGTTCCATAAAACATTTTTTTTAAAACCTGGAAATAATAAGTGACTATAAAATCACTACAAAGTTATACTATATTTTGTTAGATAATAATAACTTTTTATTTTACAGGTGATTCTGGATACCCTCAACGCCCTTTGCTAATGACCCCCATCAATGATGCGTTAGATGGCAGTCCAGAAGCCAAATACAATTCTGTTCATGGAAGGGCCAGGGTAACCATTACTTTTACTTTTGGCCGTTTAAAAAATCGCTGGCGATGTCTGTGTAAAGATCGCACTCTACACTATGCACCCGAAAAATGTGCAAATAATAATGGCCTACAGTGTTCTCCACAACTTAGCCATTGAATTTAATGTGCCTGAACCACATGATGACCAAGAAAGCCAACAACATATATTTTCTCGACATGTGTTTCAGGAAAATGATGTTGGAGATGATCTGGTTAGGGGAAGAGCAATAAGATCCATGCTGGTAGAGAGAATCAATAGACAATGAAATCTTTTGATCCTCTCTACCACATGAGTGTAGCATTTCTTTTAATTGAACCACAAATTGGAAAAAGGGAATTAATCCAAAAAACATGATTAGAGATAATTGAAAAAAACTTTATAACTTTTTACTTTCCACTTATAGGCTCATGTCACATCACTGATATTAAAGAAAATATAAATTCTTACTTATTTACTAATAGATCTGGTTGAAATTATAATACTCATTTATATATATACATGTAAATGTGTTGGATTTATTCCCTTCTTCCAATTTATAAGATCTATGTACAAAATTATTTGAAATAATATACATTATGAATACAAAAGCTATTTATTTAATAAAAAATAAACTTAAAAACACTATTATACATCTATTTCTTCACTCTCGGAACTTGTAGTTGGCCAAGACAGAATAATATCGTAAAAATTTTTGAATTCCTCGGGTATGTATTGGGTTATTTTTTTAATGTCATTAATTTTTTTCTCATTTATGGGTATTTTAGTAACATATGCCGGATTTTCTGGTATTTTCGGGTTCGTAGAAGGTTTTTGAAGCAAAAATGTAGCTTTAACGAAACCATCGATAAATTCGGAACATGTCAAGTAACCTTTATGACTTGAACTATACTCAAAGCTTCGATATTGCGAGATCTTGAATGTTGTTGCCTTGTCTAATGACTTACAGCTTTTTTTAAAACATTGCTGCCATGAATTTTTAAAATCAAGTATGTCATCTGAAATAACAGGTGTAACTGTAAACCCCTTGGTTTTTGCTGCCAAAATTAAATTCTCATATTCATTTGGAACGTAAATTCTGTCCTTTCTCCTAATGAGTCTTTTAGCTGTCCCAAAATTTCTATCACATTGTAGAAACGAGTGGCCACGGACAGGAAAGTATTGATATATTTTCTCAAAACGATTTGTTGCAACAAGAGTGAGTAAGAATCTTATAAGGGTATTATTTCTATTTTGTCCTCCACAAGCATCGCTAAAAATGTGTAGTTCTTTGACAGAGGGATCCATAGTCTGTATCGTTTTCCGCAATAAACTGCATACTTCGTCAGGGCCTCGTTTAGTTTTACCCTCATGGTAAGTGTAGAAATTAGCAGAATTCGTCTTTAAGTCGTGAACACAAAACACATACAGCCATAGTTTTCTCAAATAAAACATCTCTTGAACTGGGATCTTAGGAATCGGCAGATTTTGCATATAATCAAATACAATGGCTCCTACATCTTCTCTTTCTTGACACAGTGCCAAAATTTCTTTCTGTTTATTATAAATTTTTTAGCACGTTTAAGATGTATCATTTTTTCTGCAACCGCCACTTTCTTCGCATTCTCATTGAGAGATGGACTTTTTATTTTCGCGTCGAGTTCTTCGCAAGTTGAGCAAACGTCCACTTGTGGGCGACCGAATCTGTAGCCATGATTTTCATTAAAATATTTTCTGTAATAGTCGTATTTTACGCATTTATATTGAGAGTATTTTTTCAAAAAAAGTTCATGCATTATTTTGACGTTTAGGTTCGCCTCTAAATACTGTATATTTTTGCTGCTATAATGGGATTGTTTTAAGGGAAATGACCGGATATGTTCATCAATAGCCGCAATTGTTTCGTTTGTTAAGACATTACCCCGATTACGATGCTGTCCTCGTTGATCTTCAGGTAGTTTTCCCTCCGATTTAAGGGAGGTAAGGCGAAAAAGTGCCTTATTTTTTATAGCGTATAAAATAGAGAAGGCTTGACGGCATACCTGATTTTTTTCATTTTCTTTAATAGCAAAATATTTAAACGAACTGTCACGTTTTTTCGGATTTTCGTGTTTTGAACGGCGGCGATTAACCCTTCCGTATTCAATCAGACTCATCATATAAATGTCTTGCTCATTTTTCGGACGTTCATTGTAGACGAATTTAAACAACTGCTGTTTTTCTTCAATGCTAAACTGCTGAGTGCATTTTTTTTACAGACACAGTTGCTATTACTGTTAGTTTTTGCTGACACTAACTTCCCAGTACTTGTACTCACGTAAGATTGGCCAAGTAAACGCTGTGACTTCTGCTTTTCTTTTTTGTACAAATGGATGTTTCTCACACCTCTTTTCTTCTTTTTCGGAGTCTCAGCTTCTGACTCATTATCAAATGAATCATTACAGCTACTTTCACTGCTCATATTCAAACTTTAGTAATGAAATGATAATAAAAAGGTTAATAATCTTCACGACGCAAACCGAACCTAATGCAGTCTTACAGACAACTAAATAAATATGACGTCTATTAGATCCGAAGTATCGCGTTCCCCGCCAATAGCGATGCGTTTTTGTTCATCGATAAAATAAACGAGCAAAAATAAACACTAATTATATACTCGTAACGTTGATAGTTAGAAAAAGGGAATAAAGGCAGGATTTGTTCCGTTCTTCCAACTAACCATTTTTATGGCCGCATGAATCTATACAAACTAAATGGTTTTTGTTTCTTTCTTCGAACTCACAATTTAGCGCTACGTCTATAGAATACAAAATGGTTACAGTGGTTCAATTATTAATATAATTATTATAATTGTACTTCTTTATCAATTATTACATATACTTTTTAGATTCATGTTTTGTCACTTAATTTACTTTATTATTTGCTCTTCTTTTGTGTAGTGTCTTTTTTTATTAGATATATATACATTATAAATAATTTTGAAATATTTTAAATAAACAATTTTTTTATATTAATCAGAATAAACTTCATTTTTGTGTAATAGGTAATAATTTAGATTTGACATATTTTCTCTATTAAATAAAACATTTGGTGTAAAAAGTAAAAATCCTTTTATTTATACATTTGTGAAAGAAATCAAAAGAAAACTATACTTATGTTACTGTCTTTTTCTTACTATAAAGAGTATTTATTACTAAACAAATTAAATTAACTATTCATAATTACAATTGTTTTAATATTACATGCTATGCTATTTCTATCTACTTATCCTTATCAAAATACTTTGTAATAACATTCAAACATTCTTTCATAAATTCCAACCATTGAGCTTGTAATACAAGCTCTTGATCTCGCTGTCTTACCCTTTCACGAATCTCATAATCATGCAACTCTTTTCTTTCTTTCTCTAATTTCTCGTACGTCAAATCACGCTCTCTAGCATACTGTCTAGTATTCCTATCAGATTCTATAAATAATTTTACTAAGCTATCTTTCTTATTTCTTTTGGGAGCGGGTGGTTGCCATTCGTCTGCGTCATCAATGGTCGGAAGTCCAATATCATTTGTAGCTGTTGGTGGATGTACAGTAGGCTGGCTGCTAGTGCCTGGAGTGTTCCAATGTTCTTCTATAATACATAAAACGCAATCATACATTAAATATAACTTTTAAAAATAATTTGTAAGTAGTAATAATGGTTTATATAAAAATATTAAATAATTAAGTACATATAAGTACCTGTGGTTTCCTCTAGTATTGTTTCATGCTCATTTTCGGTAGGAATGTCAGGTGTATGAACTTCAGTCTATAACAAAAAAAAAACAAAAGAGTAAAAAAAAACCCGAAACGAGATTTGAATCTTCGTCTTTTGTCGAAATAAGTATTTTAATATGATTTTCGTTATACTTTTCAAAGCTTAAACATACATATAAGATATAATACAATTTGAGAAGACTAAGAATTATTTTTATTATAATAATGATAATATCGTGTTAATTATAACGGTTTAATAATAATATAAGGTAACAAACATGTAGAATAAATAATAACTAAACCTTTTGAAACCCAGCCTCCACAATCTCCATGCCAGTAGCTGCCTGTACTCCAGTTATTTGTATGACTCTATTTTCTAAATCAGTCAAAGATAATTAAAGTGCAGGCCCACCACCAGTGCCACTAGCAGCTCTATTAATTTTGGCCCATTTCCTTTTGGTGTTATTTTTTAAATCGCTCCACACCTTCAATATAAAAAATAACTTTGGAAGATACGTTCTAAATATAATAACAAAAAATTTCTTTGCCTAAAGCTAGACAAAAACTTGAGTGTTAAGCGATTAGGGTGACCACTTGAGAATGCATACCTTGCGCCACTTCTCCTCCAAGCGAAAATCACCCGTCCCTTCACTGTTCAATTTTTGTGTTAATTCCTTCCATTTTAATTGAATAAAATGACGACTCCTAGGACCACCAGATGGTTTAGACAAATCTCCGTTTCTGTAATAAAACTAATTAAAGCTTAATACCAATAAAACTAATTAAATGTGTGTGTAAATACAAAATCATAATAATGCTTTATTGATTTATATAAAGGCATAATAATTATTCACTTTACTTACTTTTCCATAAACTCTACCCACAATATTGTAATTATACCGCTCCGCCTGGGATGCCCCTTGTATCAACTTGACAAAATCAAGCTAGTTGTTCGGAATTCGAAGGTTGTTAAACCTTATACGTAGAAGGTTACGCAGATTTTAACAAAATCGGTAGCTCTTCAACCACACTTGACTTTTCTTCTTCGTGTTGCTCGTAAACTAGTTCCATCACTTTTGCCTCACTTTTTGGAAGATGCAGCTGTTTTTGACTAAAAACTTCACTCCGAGTGGCGGCGCGTATAGTAATGCCATCTTGTGCAATCAGACGGGCCACAACTTCTGCAGCTTTAACTATTACCTCCGGCAAACTCGCGTCAATGCTCAATGCAAAACAAAGCAGTTTCGAATTGACGTTGCTTCGAAAAGTATAAACTGTCAGTGCAATGCGATTGTGATATAGTTTTGACCTGGCTTTGGATTTCAAATATTGATATTGCATTACTGTTGACCCTTGCTCGTTAATTTGGACTCTGTTCAAGCCCTTTGTTGTGAATTTCGTCTATATAACCGAACGTACGCAGAGAACTGTTTTAAATAGTCAGACACGTGAGTTCGTAATACGCCTTCGGAACTATTTTGATCGTGAATCTCAAAATGGAGGGCCAATTTTACCTATAACGTCAGTGGTTGAACGCGTAGCTGATGCGCTAAATATTGGACAATGAACTGTTAGACGAATAACTAAAGAAAAATATGGCGAGACTGGCACAGAAGAAAATAAACTTCACACACCAAAAAAGAGAAAACGAGCAAAACCAGTCGTAGGCATCGATAGCTTTGATGCCGATGCTATCCGAAGACATGTTTACGGCTACTATTTGGAAGGAAGCTGGATTATTTTTCGGTGGGGAAAGTTCTTTAACGAAGATTTTGAAGACCATAGGATTTCGATACAAAAAATGTAACAAACGCAAAATATTGATGGAAAGATTTGATATAGCGATGGCAAGGTATACTTTTTTACGGCAAGTGAAAGAAATCAAAAATTGGCAAAATGTTGTGTTCTTGGATGAAACATGGCTCAATGCTAAAATTAGAAAGAGCTCAAAGACTGATACTAAAAATTTGTTTTTTAAAATCTTTGCTATATCCGACATAAGAAATATACAGTGATATGAAGGTACTGACAGTTAGACAATTGTTCTTTTTAAATATCATCTTAAAACAACATTCCCTTATAACATTTGATAATAATCATTCGAGATCTAAAACTAGAAGGAGACATGTAGTCTGTCCTAGACGTGTTCCTAGGACATCTTACGCTTATAACTTCTTTCCGTTTTTGAGTGGTAAATTATACAATGAATTTAACAGATTGCTAGAAATATATCCCATGACAAGGCATAATTGTAAGAATGTAGTAACATCATACCTTCTGAGTCTAAATTACAATGAAACTGAAGATATTTTGAAAATTAAGGCTTAAAGATTTATTGGATATGGAGATGTGTGAATGTTTGTATGTACACATTCACAAACACTCTCTTACTATAAACACATACACACAAGCACACACTTACACAAAAATGCACAACATTCGCCCACTCGCTTGCATACGGTCACAAGTCTCAACTTGATGTGATACTTTTTTTTGCTTTTCATTGTTTTGAAACCTTTTCTTTAAAAGTGGCATTGTGGTTATTAATTCGAGAGGTGGAGGCCAGGAGTGCCATAGAACGGGGTCTACCTAGTTTGGACTCCTGTCTTCTACATAAACTTGCTGTATTTTTATGTTGTACACATTTGTTGCTCGAAATGTAGAAGAAAATAAAATAAAGATTATTATTATTATTATTATTATAACACTATTGATTATTTTTCTAATAAAACCCAACATTTACTCAAACATTTAAACAGCGCAGCGTAAGCAACAAATGAATCTCGAGAATTACTGATTGTTTAATTTTACACGAAAAATCGTAATTTAGCAGCCCGCGCTGGCAACGTCGCAGCAATATACGACAGAAAGCTTTATATATTATAGATACCAAAAAATGTAACGTGTGTAATCGAGACAGACGATCTCTCAATGAAACAGGTGAGATTTTTACGCTAGCCTAAGCGAATGCGACACTTATAGGTGGCAGAGCGGCAATGTCCGTGATTATACATTTGTGACCTCAAAAGGGTCATAATCAGAGGATAATTGACAGCTTTAAACCTTATAAAAAATTTGCTTCTGTGTCAATAAATAAGTACAAAGAATGTATTGTCATCGAGTATGTAGCTTTATCTCTATTTCGGTTTCTTTGATAGCGTATTTCTGTGAAAATCTTAATTCACCTTACTAGGTCCTGGTCGAAGTTCGATTATATCAGTCACGTCAGTCCCGTCAGTAGTGTTGTCAATTTATTCGGCAGTCGGTGGGTTCGTGCACTCGCTGGCCTAGCACGTCCCTACCCTGTCTGGGGTATGTCTCTCTTGTGTGCCTGAGATACATGTCCAAACCGGTGAAGAAGCCGCCCTTCAGGCTGGGTAAAAGGGGGCGTACCGGTGCGGATTTAGTGCCTACACTGGCTGATATCGTTCCATCGCCTTTTACCCATAGTGAGGTACATGCCATTGTAACGCCCAGACATATTTGCAGCATTGTCATAAGACTGGCCTCTGCATTTTGAAAAATCTAATCCACAATGTTCTTCAAGGTATTGAAGAGTTTGCTTTGCCAGTTCATCTCCTGTGTGATTAGTTTTTAACTCAATAAATGTAAGGAATCGCTCTACTGGCTGCTCATCTTTTATATAGCGAAAAACTACGCTGAGCTGGTCCAAGTGTGTCAAATCCGGCGTAGAATCTACTGAAAGACTATAATATCTAGAATCTTTTATCTGTGATATAATTTTACCATGCACTTCTTGGGCCATTATCATAATCAACTCTTCGTAGATCGTTTTAGATAAATAAGAGACATTTCCTTTTCCGGTGTTTCCATATTTGGTTATGTGTGCCGCTAAAAAGGGATCTAATTGACTTATAAGTTCCAGCAACGCTAGAAAATTTCCATTCTGAGGAGATCCAAATTTTTCTACTGGACCGCGAAAAGGAAGGCCTCTTACTGCCAATGTGCGAATAACAGCTATAACTCGCTGTAATACGTGCTCCCAGTAAACATTCTCTTCATGAATTTGTTTATCAAAGCCTTGATGCAAGCTTAAGCCTTGCCTGCGTGTTAAATATGTTAATAGGCAATCTCTGTGACTAGAACTTTTTTCGTGACCTTCAATCATTACTTTGGTATTCCTCCAGTCACTAAAACATGTTGAACTAACAAAAACTGAAGATTTATCTGAACAAAAATGCTTACATACGAAATATCACTTTACGATCCTGTAGACGGCGAATAAAGTAGCCACTCTCTTTTGTAGTTTTCGCCATTAGGCTTTCGGCCAATAAATACTTTTTCATGGCAGTAACGCGATGTTGAACCATAAGTTCGACGGGATTTTTCAAATGAACTATTGTGATTTTGACAGTCATTTGGTCCACAAGATAGCCAATATTCCAAGTCAACGTTTGAAAATTCAAGCCATAGCCCTGGATCATTTTCTTGATTTGGTGCTGTGTTAATTTCAGTTTCGTTTATTATATCTTCAGTATTATTCAAGGTTTCAAATTCAGAATCACAAGGTTCTTGAATCGTATAATTTTCTTCACTGTTTTTTGACGTCCCTGGAATTGGAATATCATCTGATGGCGGTGGCCCAGATTGAGGGGGACGGAAAAAACTTGTTAACTTTTTTGTTTTACTTATTGTTTCGGCTATTTTTCTTTTATTCTCTTCTGCGTGTTTTCGTTTTGTGCACCACTCAATTGCGAACGCTTCATATTTAATCTAGGGGTATGTAAAGAAATAAATTATTAAAAAGAGTACTTAAACTCTGTAAAGTGGAATTAAATTAATCCGAAGCCGAAGGCTTCAAAGCCCTTATAAATTCAATTCAAGCAAAATCATTCAAAAAACGATCGCAATATTCCGCCCGTACAAACTTATAATCTTACGTGAAGTGTAGTAAAAGCTTGTATAATTCGCGCAAGGATTAGCTCAATGCATGCGCAGAAACCGCCGCATTCAAGGTCAGCGCTCATAACTCATGCGAATTATAACAATACCTATTAGCTTTTAAATTAAAGCCCGAGCCCGACCGACCGCTGGATATCGGAAGTCGTCTTTCAGTAGGTATCATTTGACACGCGTGTCATTGACCTCTCAAACTAATTTAACTAGGAAAAACTATTTCGGAGCTTGCAGAAACCTTCAGCTTCGACTGGTTTGAGTAAATTTTACATAACCAAAAGTAATTACTTAAATGAAACGAAATACTTTAGATATTTTGACTTTGGACGTTATCAAACAAAATAAAATAAAACTTTACGTACCTAAGCGAACACAATATTATTATGAACAGAACTTGAATTAATTGTCAACAAACACACTTACCTACACTAATTTGTGCTGTGCGAGTCACACAGCACGTTGATTTTTAGTTTACTGAAACTATTACTGAATAATTATCAAACAAACGAATTGTATTACGCATGCATAGAAGCCGGCCGGCACAATTACTCAAAAAACAAAACATTTGATTGAAATGACACAGATTTGCGGGGGCGCCAGGCGGGGAAGGGGTGGGTTCGAGTGGTTTGTGATTGGCTGATCGCAATTCCGGTGCATTCGAATTGCGGAATACACTAACGGACAGCGAGTGGGCAAGCGGGAGCGGGGTTATGTATGACTCTAGGTCGGACTCTATTTCAACTTAAAACGAAGTAGTAACGTTTTTGGTGTGGTCTTTGGTGACGTGAGAGTGAGACGTGATGCCCTAAGGACGGATTTTTTTTGTGCTTCATCTGGTGCCCCCCCAGACGTGATGCCCTAGGCAATTGCTTAATTTGATTAAGGGTTAATCCGTCACTGCTTTTGTGGTATACGGAAAACGTTACTGTGTGAGTTATAATTGGGGAGTCATCTCGAAACATTTGCTGAGTACGTGGTACGTGGTGCTGGTACTGAATTGGTTGATTGTTAAATTTAAAAGACTGAGGTGGTAGTTGGAATCCACGTTGTCCAACGTGAGTTGGCCACATAGGTAATCGCATAAATTGAGGTCGCAGGGTTGGCATTGTTACAGGTGGTACTTGAGGAGACACCTTAGGGTTATGATGAACTTTAGATGTATCACCGCGTATTCTAAGGCTTTTTCTATAGTCGGACGGAGCATGCAACGAATGCGTGACCCTAGAGGTTCATTGAGTCCTTTACAAAGGCTTGCATAGTTACTTTTTTTATATAACGCGCGTTTTGCTTCTACTGTTGTACTAACAGTTTCGTGTAAAGTATTGTATTTAATTTTATTTAGTATACCATTCAATAACTACTAAACAATATTAAATAAATTTTCGGTCCCTCTTTTATGAATTCAGCTACTATTCGATCACAGATATAGAATCTTCAAATTCTGGTATAGACGGAAAGTTTTAAAAATTGTATCGTTATCCATTTTATGACTAATAATTAGACTAGCTACCTGGGTTTGGGTATTTGATTGCTCTTTTATTATTTACTCTAAATTTATATCTCTTTTTAAATCTAATATATATTGGCGAGACTGTTGTGATACAGGTTGCCGTACTTTCAAACTCCTCGGGTGAAATATTTTGAAATATGTTTTAGGATAAGGACTTAAGGAAAGCAACACGAGAAAATTTCAAGTGGTTACAGCATTAACATATACAGCATCATCTGGTTTTCCCTCTGGAATCGATTTTTAGATTCGCCTCTGGACTGCAGCAGGTTCGTAGATCCCTCGGCGCTAGCAAGCCGCCCAGGCGACACGCGATCGCTTCCGCGATCGACGTATATTTCACATTTATTACAACCTAACACCTTTTTAAAAATAAAGCTTCTCGAAAAGTTTCATTTTAGAATGTACAAAATGAACTTTGGGAAGATTACGACAAGTCACAGACTAGTTTGTTTATTTAGTGAAAACATTGTGACAGATGATCAACTGACAGCTGTTGTGCATGTTTAGCGCGCGTAATTTGATGAAATTTATTAATTAGCTCTGCAGCATATGCCGTAATGAAGATACGTAGGTTAACTGACATAGATACTGCCAGATTGGTATACTTCAGTTACTTTTATAGTGTGATGTCGTACGGAATCCTATTGTGGGGAAATGCTGCCGACATACAAACGATTTTTGTGCTAGTTGGAGTTAATTGGAGGAATATATTCTTTAAGATTGGTCTCTATACCTAATAAATGTTCTTTGATTGTAGCTGAAGTATCATATGGCAAAGAACTAATATTATACTCTTTTTGTAATTCAGTTAACTTATTGAACGCTGTGTAGTTACCAGTTTCAGCGATGTGACCACAGATTAAGTTTTTTTCTTGCAGCTTCCACTTTTTATTGTACTTTAAAAATTAGTTATTTCGTTGCCTCGTAATGTGTTATTTAGATTGTTTAAAAAATCAAAAATATCGGAAATGTAGGCAACTTTTACCAACCAATGAACATCACGAAATCTGCCCTTCAATTCATATATTACGTCTCTGGCTGTTGGGGGATTTTATTCCAAGAATACTGCAATTTCTGATTTCAATTCAATAAGCATTTTTAAAACTTTCCCTCTTGATAACCATCTAACCTCACAGTGTAAAAGAAGATGTTCGTGATCACTTCCCATTTCTTGGCACATGCCGGAAAATATTCTTGAATTCAGTGGACGAGATTTTATATTATGAATTTGACACACTCTTGTATCGTTGCAGTTAGCATTTTTTTGGCTGCCAACGCCTCTCTGTGAATACAACAATGCGTCCATACACATTCTGGTGCTTCGGCTTTTCCCCTTGGATAAAGCCCAGTACGAATGCCTGACATTACGCGTGCTCCATCGCTACTCAATCCTACACACTTATTCCATTCAATGTCATTTTTGATCATATAATAATTAATCAACTTAAATATTTCTTCTCCTGTAGTTTTTGTTAGCAAAGGTTTACAAAACAAAAACTCTTCATGAATAGTATTTTCAAAATCATATCTCACGAAACATATCAGATTGGCATAATTTGATATGTCTGTACTTTCATCAACTTGCAAGGAAAAATAATGGCATGATTTAACATGTCTAACAAAAGTTTTTTCAATATCATCTTCTATATCTACGATTCTACGCTTCACCGTGTTATTCGATAAAGCTAACGGATTTACTAGGTTTACCTGTTCTTTTATTTTTCAAATAATCGCGATGCTACAATTTTTATTGCCGGAAGTATCTTCTCACCAATTACGTGTGGATAGCCAGACTGAGCAATTAATTATGAAATTTCATAAGAGGCCAGCACAAGATTAGGAGTTTGAGTACTTTGCGAAAAAAATTAAAATAAATTGATTCCATATTTTTCTTGCTAGAATTTAACAATATTTTCTTATTTACAAAGAACTCTTTTGGCTTTTCTTTGTACTCAGGATGTTTCAGTTCCAAATGCCGCATCAATTTTGAAGGTTTCATAGATTCGTTTTCAAGTTCTGTATTACAAATTACACACAGTGGTTTGCTATCGCTGCCTTCTATAAAGCCGAATTGAATATAATCTTCAAGATATTTCGACTCCAAGAGTCCTTCTTCTTTTTTGCAAGACTTATCTGTGCATCGTGCGAAGGTTTTTAGGATTCACTATTAGTACTTATACTTGGCTGTACATCACTCAACTGTTAATTTGAGCTGCTATCTGAACTGGTACTTTGTTTTATTAACCACTTATAATGGATAAGTCAGTCAGTGCTTAAATCACAATAAATAACCGTTTTCTAAGTAATACGTAATTTGAATCACGCACTACGCGCGGGAATAGAAAGGGCTGCAAAGAGAGACTGAAACAAGAGCTAGCTATAACGCATGAGTGCACCCCTCCCAACCCCCGTGCGCGCCATTAGTTATGTGGCGTTTTGGAACGACACGATATTATTTTATATAGTTGGAAACACTACACATTTTTGTTATGACATTAATCCTGGAGACGCAATAAGATATAAGCGACCTTTTTTATAGTATATGACTCTGTGCATATAAGTCACAAGTGATGTAAAAATACCCTGTAAGCTGGTGCTTATGATAAGCTTAAAGAAGAATTGATTCGCCGGTTATCTACTTCATCAGAACAACGTGTACGACGTCTCTTGAGTGACGAAGAACTCGGTGACCGGAAACCATCAGCTTTTTTGAGACATCTTCGGTCCCTTGCGGGGACATTTACGAAAGATGATAATTTACTGCGGCAGCTCTGGTTGCGTCGATTGCCTAATCATGTACAGGCTATACTAGCCGCCCAAGCTGATCTTAGCTTGGACAAAATCGCAGAACTGGCAGATAAAATTATGGAACTACCAACTTCACCACTTCATCAAGTGACTAGTGTAGATCAAACCTGCTCTATTCCTACTCTCACCTCGTTAGCTGAAAGTGTTGACCAACTTTCGAAACAAGTAGCTGCCCTCACTTCTGGTAGTCGACAGCGAGGTCGTTTCAGGGACCGCAGCATTACACCATCTGCCAGGAACCGTAGCCTCACGCCAGCTGATCGCAATTCAAAGCATTGTTGGTACCATGCTACTTTTGGTGCCAAGGCACTAAAATGCATTCAACCATGCAATTACAATACCTTTCAGGGAAACCCGAACAGCAGCAGTCAATAAGGGCGGACACCGATTGCTGCTCAGTCAACTCCTCGGGCCGCCGTCTTTTCGTGACTGACCGAACATCGAAACGTCGATTTCTCATTGACACAGGTTCCGACCTCTGCTGTTACCCGCGTCGCTGGCTGTCTGACCAAAGAAAATCTTCCGATTCAATCCCTGCGCTTACCTGGCGAAATGCTAGCGCCTTTACCCGGTATAGAGTCGCCGGACGATCCAGCAGATTATGTCGCTCAGTTACGAAAAAAAATGGCCGCCATACGCCCGATACCTGCTGCGCACCATAACAAACAAGCAACTTTCATCTTCAAGGACCTCTATACTGTATCACACGTATTTTTACGAGACGACACGGTGCGCCGTCCACTACAACCTCCATATACAGGTCCCTAAGTTATAATCGATCGATCTAGTGACGGTAATACCTTCACTTTAGAAATCAAAGGTAAACAAGTCGTAGTGAGCGTCGACCGTATCAAACAGGCCTATGTTGAGCAAGACGCGACCCCATCATTAGACTATCAAAAACCATCATCTGCAAACTCATCCCGAGCTCAGTCCACGCCATATCCTCCAGTGACTGATACCGCACCTCAACTAGGTAAACAACCAGTGACCACGCGGTCTGGCCGTCAAGTCATATTTAAAGACAAAGATGATTATCTATACTTTTAATTTATCATATAGTTATAGTTATCGGTTATTATAGGTTAAGTTATATTTTCACTCCAACTTATCCTTCTCCGTGGGGGGGTGGTGTGGCGTTTTGGAACGACACGATATTATTTTATATAGTTGGCAACACTACACATTTTTGTTATGACATTAATCCTGGAGACGCAATAAGATATAAGCGTCCTTTTTTATAGTATATGACTCTGTGCATATAAGTCACAAGTGATGTAAAAATACCCTGTAAGTTGGTGATTATGAATAAAGCATGATTGGTTGAATAGCAGTTATTTGTTTACCAAAGTTACAATATCTACAATACACCCGTTGAGCGATCATCATTGTCTCGTTAGTCAAGAAATAAAATTGACCATCTCCTAGTACTTATTTAAAGTTGCAGCATTGCCTCCATAATGCTGCGACCCGGTATTTTTTTTATTGGCGACCCACCTGATGGGAAACGCTGGTATAAACGATACATTTCAGTATGTAATATATGTATTTTTCATTTTTGAATTAAGAAATATGACATTTTTGCCTGCTTTTGTTTTTTTTATTTTATTGTAATAACAGTCTCTAATAGTCTTGTGTAAAGAATACATCGCCATGGTCAAATTATAATTTTCAACATTGCTATGAACAAATCGTAAGAATAATTCTGCAGCCTTTAATGCCTTTTCTGCGGTAGGTAATGTTTCTTCTTCGACTTCCTTTTTTCCATCACTTTCAAGTTGTTCCGGTGGGTTCTTCGGACGTCAGGAGAGCTCTATCGATATCAACATAATCTTCACACATTTTCGGTGCTGCTAAATACTCTGAATTTAGATTTCGTGACTAGCAAGATAAAGGGACGTCATCCTCGTCATCAAATTCAGGTTCTGCTACTTGAACAGGTAAATGATCGTGGTTTTCAATGAATCCTGCATGTTTGAAAGAGTTGTAAATGGTATTTTGTGACAATTTATTCCAGACATCATTAACCATCAGGATTGCATCTAGCACCGTTATTTTTGTAGAAGATTTGTTTTCATTAGCATAAAACCATTAATAAATTTTAAAACAAGGTTTTTTCTAAAATTGGTTTTGAGTGATCGTATTATTCCCTGGCTGTACTACTGATGTTGTATTCGGCGGAAGGAAAGCAAGTGACAGGGCCCGATCGACTAACACACAGTCGAAGTTAGTTCCCTGATTTTACACAGAATTTATACAATATACACTGAAAACATGTCAAATAAAATACATAGGTAACTTCATATTTTGTTCACCAAAGATTATATTTTAGTTATGCCAACAATTTCAGCCCACCCTCCTTGAGGGCGAGCCTTCGTCAAATTATCAATCTGCCTATCGACCGCATGTCCGCAGTTCATATTTCCTGCCTGAGCTCAGGGTGACCCGCCCTCTTTGAGGGCGACCCTTACCAAATCATCAATCATCCAGCCCGCTCTCTCTGAGGACGAGCCTCCAACAAGCCATCAATCGTACAGCCCGCTCTCCCTGAGGGCGAGCCTCCAACAAGTCATCAATCATCCAACCCGCTCTCCCTGACAGCGAGCGTCCAACAAGCCATCAATTGTCCTACCCGCCCTCCCTGAGGGCGAGCTTCCAACAAGTCGTCAATCATCCAGCCCGCCCTTCCTGAGGGCGAGCCTCCAACAAGCCATCAATCGTACAGCCCGCTCTCCCTTAGAGCAAGCCTCTAACAAGCCATCAATTGTCCTACCCGCCCTCCCTGAGGGCGAGCCTCCAACAATTATCAAGCTGCTCACCGGCCGCATGTCTTCAGCCAGTCTAACTTCCTATTTTCATCAGATTTTTCTTTTGTTATCGCACTGTTCATAGGTCGCATTTTATCTACTAAATATTATGATAACATAACTGGAAGTTGATCGATTTTAAGAAATTCAACCTCTTTGTAATTTTGAATCTCAACAACAGCTTCTTGAATGTGGACGCATCAGTTTGATGATCTTCAAAATAACCACAATTCTTCTTCAAAAATCTTTCTGTTTCTGTTAGATTTTCAAGTGGCGTTCTTTTCAAAAATGTAATTATTTCTTGCCCTACGATATTTTTTAAAGTTTCATGTGTCATAACTTTATTAGAATTTTCTAGTTGTTTTGATTTGTGACAAATTATTGAGAAACCATTGCGAAACACAACTATCCGTTGGCATATAACATAAATAGTACAGTAAGGGTTGTTTTAGCTACAGCGTAATCAACTTCATACACGTCTCCTTCTCCTGTTAATGAAATAACTTTGCCAATTTTGAGACATCATTGAATGTTACATTCGTAACATTAAAAACACGAGATGTGTCCAGTAAGATGTCAAAGTTGTTGTTTTCCTTAATATAAAGCTCAATATAGTGGAACCACATTTGATGTTTTTTTTCTGAAACCTTAGCACTGGCTGATGTTACAGCTTCGGCAGTGCGTTCACCGAGTTTTAGATGGCGGCGCATAAAAAGGTAATACCATTTTTTACCGGGTATGTCAGCTAAAATTGGTTATCTCTTCCTGTCTTCTTTAAGAAATTTGTTACAGTCAATTGTAAATCTGAAATGAGTACATTATCATCCATAAAAACGAAATCCTTAAAAGTCGCCTGCTGCTCATTCCTATATGTGGTAAATATTTTATCCCATTCTGGAAAAGTTGCACAGATCTCCAGCTCCTCTTGTAGGCTCTCAGGTTGAGATATACTTTCTACCTAATCCGATCTCCAGATCTACCTATCCCATTTAGAAAAAAATACAATCAGGTTATGAGATTCACATTGAAAAGTCTGTTGATGCCGTAAAGCAAACTCTTACGTGGTCGGATTACAAAAACGGGAAAAGACGATAAAACAGTGATAAGATTGAAGATCTGAGCTCTTTTGATTTTTATTATTTTCTGGATTCTGTGAAGATGCAACAGATCTTTGAGATTGGGGCTACGGAGCTACATCAGAAGTGGATTTACAGCATTGAGGATTCGGAGATTCTTTGTGATTCAGAGGTTTATTGAAATTCAGAGTTGTAGTGAGATTCAACAACTTAGTATGACTCAAAGGCTTATTATGATTCAGAGATTTATTTGGATCAGAGTTTTAATAAGATTCATGGATTTAGTAGAGTTTTTAGGAGAGTTTTAGTAGAGAATTTGGGGCTAGTTACACTGATTGATAGTATTTACTCCGATTGCTGAATTAGGCTTAGTGATACGGTTGCAGTGTTGGTGGTTGGGGTGTATAAAATGACAGTCTAACTGTGATTATAATAATGTCTTTAATTACGTTTACATTGGCTTATATATAATGAGGAGTGATGAATGTGTGTGTACACACACTACACCTCCCCCCTAAAAAAAATTAAAAATCAAGATTACATTTTTTTTATAATTACATATACATATTGACGATATTAGCTAAATATTGTTTATAAAACCGTTCTTATGTTGTTGAATTTATTGAAATAAATACAAAAATCAGATTTTTATTTTACATACAAATAAGTAGGTATAAAATTAACAAAGGCTAGCTTGACACAATTACAAGATTAGTTTGAGTTCGTAATGAATTTATACATTTATAATTCATATATATTTTTTTTTATAAATAATGATATTAAAACTTTAAAACATTAAAACAAGTTATTTGGACTTGAAGTTTTCCAATACAATTTTCATTCCTATATCGGTGTTATCTTTATAATATTGCAAGGTAGACATCTACAAGTATAAAAGCTTAATTTCCTTTAAAAGAAAACGATAAATAATAGTAAGTTACACAAACAATTTTTATTATTTTAAATTGTTTGTAAATTTATAAAGTTATATATGAAAAGAAAGTATATAACTTGCATGTTATGCTAAAACTAACATTTTGTTACAGAAATACAGCTTATGTTATGCAATTACGTAAAATGAATTTATATTGTATATAACATTATTCATTTGTTTGGAAATTATTAAACTTTACTTTTACATTCATACTTCAGTACAGTTCTTTTATTTAAAAAAAACTACCTTTTCTAAGAAACTTTCTTTCAAATCACTTGAGTATTCGTTAATCATTTCATATCTATCCTTTTTTTTTTACAAATACATATCAATATTCTACCTATTTCTTCCTATCATTTTCTAGTACTTTGTATATTATATATTTTCATCCGTTTAACTAAGCTTTCATCGTCATTATTTCACCATTTTTTTTATATGATTCTAATTCTTTAATACCACACAATACCAACAATACCTATATACTTATTTCATCATCTATCATCTTTATTTCACATTTATTAAATCATACTTAATTCCATACTCTTACTCATATTCTTAATTTCATATAATTTGGGTACACTTATCATACATAACACATTATACAAGTAAGTACTTTGCCTATACGCATTATTTCACTCACCTGTTTCACTCAGCGCCGGCGTTCTTTCATTTTCATTTTATTTATTCATATTGGTACATGTATTATTTATAGTCGACTTTACATATTCTATAATATAAAATGGACACTATCATGCCATTTGGGTTGTGGCCACAACCTAATTATTTTGGGGGTCTTGGTTTAAGCGTCTTTTGGACTCCAACTTATCTCACGGAGAAAAATTTTGTTTGCACCATGATCGAATGGAAGGATCCGACCCTCCATGTACCATTTTCATACACATTTCTTTTCATAGGGCCATGAATTAAGACACATTTCGTCTCCTACAGTATTCGATGAAAATCTCGTTCGTCAATTGATAAGACTGAAGGGCCCGATCCCTATAGTACCCATTTCTTATTGTGTACCGTATAATCGAGCATTTTAATTCATTAACTTTCATTCCAAATTCATTTAAATTCACAATCCATAATAATGAATATTTTGATTAATAAGAATTTCATAGCTCCTGGGTGATCAGTCCGGTTGCATGGAAAATTTTATAAACCAATTTATTCCCAAACATCCTTAAATAAACTTGTACATTCATTCCAATACCTTCATAATAAAATCACTTTATCATTTTCATTCCTTATCCATACTGTACCTAGTTGCCAACAAAAGTAACAAAAAGATTTTTCATACAGTTTACATAACTTAATGCTTTCCATAAAATTCTTACATCATCATCCCTGCTGTACCTAATTGTAATCTAATAATACTATAAGAGTAGCCACAAAAAGATTTTTAATACAGCTAACACAACTTAAACTTCCCAAATACACTTTTCATTATTTTTCTTGTAAATCTTTTCTTTACTTATTACGAAATACGATTCCTTATCGACTACTAATTGTTATCGTAAAATGAATATTGTTTCAGTCCAGATAAGCATAATCGGATATCTCAAGTGGTATTGTTTATAATTACAATCATTTTACTGCTTCGCTTAAATGAAAGCTTGCAAAACTGTAAATGGATCGTGCTTCGTGTTCATCGAAGTAATAGAAATATTATACCTTTGCTTTGTATTCCTTCTAACTAATTTAGAATTGTCTTATGACATACATAAACATAAAAGATCTATATTATTTGTATATAGTTAAGTCCTGGGTAGCTTAGTGGTTATAGCAGCCGCCCGGATTTTTCATTAAGAATAAATTCTTTTATATTTCCAAATAAATAACTACTATTTCCAAACATGATACTTTAAAAATATGTCACTGTAAAATCTGTTATAGAATATGATTTTGTTGAATAAGACTATAATAAAAGAAAAGACAAATAAGTGAATTACTTTTTGTAAATAATATACCGACAAGTTGAAAATTTCTAATTTGCTTTAATGTTTTTTTTTTTTTCTGTAAAAATATGTATTAACCACTGTTATCTTAAATAAGACCAAATAATTTTATATATAATTATTGTAGTTTTTCCATTGATGATTCTCAGTAGTTTTGTATCTCTATTGAGTTGAATAAATCTATGATTGGTTAACTTAGTACTATTAAAAAATTTCTTTTCAAATAAGAATTTGAATTTTTGAGAAATAGTCTGCGAATTTCTCCTTCTTACCTCTTGATCATACACATCACAATCTGGCTACCAATGACTTATGGATCAACCACATTATTGTGTCCTCTCAAGACAAAGTTCTCAAACATAGGCAATGTGTGCCTGTCTTTTCTAAACATGATCTCATTTATCTGGCATATAAAGTAAAAAATTGTGAGAGACCTAAAATTGTGCGTTTGAGGAATTCCCTGAAACTGGACGTAGAGAAGCTCAGACAGGATGCGGAAGCTATTGATTGGTCTCTGGTAAAGACGTCAAACTTAAACGACCACCTGCCCCGTGAATAACACCTCTTGTCCGTATCTCAATGAGATGTGGGACAAAGCTTTTCTGGTGTACAGACGGTGTCGTACTGAAGCCAACTGGGATGCTTACAGATGTAATCAGATGATAAGGGGAGCTAAGCGCCATTACATTTATTGCAATGGTATCAACTCAACTCCAGCCGAAATGTGGAAGTTTCTTAATTCTATCGGCATCGGCAAAGCCCGAAGCCAACACTCATGTTTCTTCGGTCTTGATGATCTTAATCGCCATCTTGTATTGAAACTCTATCCAATAATGTAAAATTTCTCACAATTTCTAAAGTTACGTCCACAGCTATGCCATCTGACACTTTCTTTACCTTTGCTCAAGTAACAGAGGATGATATCGGCAAGATAGTTCTTTCTATTAAATCTCAGGTAACCGGCTATGATAACATAAGTCGGAAGATGATTATATTACTACTGGATGCCGTAATTCCTATATTTACATTCATCCTGTACTATTCCATATCTTCCGGCTCATTTCCTGTTTTATGTCATAAGCTCTATGCTATCCCTCTTCCAAAAGTTTCCAATGCCAGCTCCTTGAATCATTTTAGACCCATTTCCATTCTACCTTTTCTGTCAAAGGTACTTGAAGCGGTAGTTCATGAACAACTTTCCTCTTCTATTTTTCCACAATCAGCTTCTATCTCCATTTCAATCTGGATTTTATAACCTTTGATAACGTTATGAATTATTCTCCACACAGCTCTCCATTTATATACTCGAGAGACTGCAGCAAAAATACTAATTCCTTTAACCCAACCAAATTAATTGCAGTGAGCATTCCGGGAGCATGGGAATCCTTTAATAGAATCGAAGATATTACTGGACTTAATTCCAGGAATGTTTCACACATACTGTAGATTGTAACTGGTTGTTGCTGGTAATAATACGCTACAAAATGGTCGAAATATGCAGTTTATTCACTTTTTGAAGAAAAAGATAACTAATTTTACAGCACGTTAAAATATATGTCTTACACTTAGCGCGGATAATAGCAGACTGACTCAATACAAAATAACAGTATGGCAGTTATGACATTTAAACTCCATTTTTAAATATAACATTAAAATACAAAAATACCTTGAGCGCATCGCTAACACATACAGTAACACAAATTTCAGCGTGTACTGATATCTAGGATTAACTTTTTAGGTTCTTTGTTTAGTAATTATTGCGATTTTTTCAAATTATCTGTTGCCAAAACACTTCGTTTGGAATACTTAAAATATCTCTTATTTTTTCCAGAAATGAAGCCGTTTCACCATCTGACTAGACTATCTCAGATACAATGTTTATTGTGTCTGCAAAGCATGGTAGGTGTTTTTCACAAACTTCTTGACACCTGCCACCATATTTGCTTTATTATCAGTAAGAATTGCTTCTATATTATTCTTGTCAATACTCCATCCTTTGAAAACTTGTGACAATATGTTAGCAATATATTCTGATGTATGACGTTCTTGCATCTCTACCGTTGCAATGTATGAGGACTTCAAAACTAACCCTTCCAAGAAGTGTAAAGTTACTCCCATAAAACTTGTGTTCATTGATTCTGTCCATATGTCTCAAGCGTCATAGAAATTATTTTGTAATCGGTACTTCAAACCGTTTTTCATTGCGCTATATTTTTTTGATACAAGATATTTTATGTGACTGTCTTGTGGTACTTTATAGTTTGGTGCTAAAGACTTCATCAATTTTAAAAAGCCCCCGTTTTTGACAGTGTGGACGGGTTTGAGATCAGCACAAATAGAGTATAGGATAGCATTGGTATTTCAACACGCCGAGGCCCACCTTCTTTGTATGATGAATCTCGTAATCTAAACATACATGAAATAGGATTCGACATTATATTTTTTTTTTAATTTACGAGTATATTGTAGAGTTCTTTTTGAGTTTCGATATTAGACTGCATATTTTTATCGCCATCGTTTGCAGAGCTTGGACCAGTTTCTTCTTGCATATCTTTTCTTTCATTTTTTGTAGAGCTTGATCCACTTTAACCTTTATCTATAACAAAGGTAAGAATAAAAATAATTAGCTTAGATTGTTTTTGTGAAATTTCAGATGTTGTGGTGTTACATTCTGTATCACCAGGCTCAGGTTCAGTGGCGCCTAAACCAGATGTATTTACTACAACTTCTTCGAATGACTTCAGCACATTCCTGAATATTATTTTTACAATTTTAAATATTTTTATGGTATTCTTTACCTTATAAAGACAAAAAAAAGTAATAAAATACTAATAGATATTCTTCTGAACCCTTCCTATATTATTTATGTGCAACACATAATAAGGTGACCAGATGGGGCAACAGTATTCTAATTAAGCTGGTATATAATTTAACCGTGCTTCTTAGATTTCTAAAATCCCGAGTAGACCGTATTATGAAGCCCAAAAGTTTGTTACTTTTTTTACAATGTGTTCATAATGTGGCCTAAAAGATAATTCTTCATCAAACAAAATACCTAGATCTTTCACTGTGTGCATTCTGTTCAATAGCGTGTTCTGTATATGATATGACCAATTAATCCTGACTCTTTTACGACTAAACTATATAAAACATTTGTCAAGATTCAGACTCATATCATTTGATAAACACCAATCAGAAATTATGTAAAGATCGTTTTGAAGCATCTTACATCGAGTGTCATCATTAACGTCAGTATTTTTTTAAGTAGAATAGAATAGAAAAGTATTTATTTAGCACCAAATTACATGTACATAACGTTAATAGTATAATAATGGAAAATTCAAGATAAGTTACTATAAAACTCAGCAATATGCCGCATTATTTAAGCTACGGCGCCGATTTTCAGGGATCATCATCATTATCAGCCCTTTTACGTCCCCACTGCAGGGGCTCAGGCCTCCCTTATGGATGTTTAAGGAGGATGGGTCGTGATCCTCCACGCTGGCCCAATGCGGATTGGAGGGTATTAACGACTGCAAATGCAGCCGGGACCAACATAACGTTATCAAAGGTTATTCCTTTAATAAATTGCCTGATAAGGCAGATAGATGATATGGTAGAACACACATCCTTCCTATTTATCAGAGCAATGGGATTGCGTCAGGTGCAATTGCAAAAGCGCTTTTGCGAAATTGAATTCATTCCAATTGTAGCCATCAGCATCTCGCTCGACCCACGATTTAAAAATTTACACTTTAGAAACGCTGAAGCATGCGCTATTACCTGGACACAGTGGAGATGAGTTGTGCCATTACATTAAAACACCTTTGTCGCCGTTAAAGTCCAATCCATAAAGACATGGAAAAACAAGAAGGAAGTTTTTCCAGGTCTTTACAAGGAGTTTAGACGTCACGCTGTGGTTGTAGCTACTTGTGTTGCAGCAGAAAGGCTGTTGTTCTTTTATAAAGTTCATACGTGATTGCATCATCCCTATTGATGTGTTCGCGCTGGTTCGAGAAGGGGATGAGAAATGGGAATGGAAACTCACCAATATAATTTTAATAACTGTCCTTCGATATATATGGTTGGCGAGTCCACGCCGGTCAGCAGTTTTCACTTGCACTTGAGTTTTTTGTGGCCACAAACACAACACCTTTATTTGTTACACATGTATAATAGATACTTCACAGGTTTATATATGAGTTCCGAGGCAGTAATGTCGCCTATATTAATTTTCAATTCGGAGCACTCGCGAAAAAACTTCTATGGCGAATGCATCCAAAACCGGAACCGACCTTATTTATCAGCGCGCCCTTGCGGCGAACGTATTTTGGCGAGTGACAAGGACGGAGATATGGGAGGGGCAAGGAAAGAAAAGGACAGGATGTCCTTCAACGGAAGAACCGCACAAAATACTAATTATTCAAATTTATTATTTTATAATATTGATCAATTTCACATGTCTCTTTATTTATGAATATAAAAACTACGACCATAGTAATTGGCGTAAACAGATAACTAATTTTTGATTGTCTGTCCGTTTGGTAGATTATTATATTAAACACGTTGAAATATCATATGACGTCTCACCTTTGTACGTTTCCTATATAGATGTGACGTAGCGAGTTCTACTCCTCAACTTTAATGCCTATTATCTAAGCCATTTTTGTTAAATTGAAGAAAAAATAAAATATCTAATATTTTTCGATTAAGTGATTTATTTAGAATCTTTTTTTTACCGATGCCTCGGTAGAAACACAATTTTTAAGGGTTATCATTATTTCAATTAAATTATGTCGATAAATACTCAAAATTGAGTAGTATCGATACTTTGAGAGCGATACTTTTATGGTATCAATACCATGACCCTCGATACCACATGAGTACTTGGTATTGATAACAGAAGGCGATACTTCGAACCCTACTAACAGGTGACCTGTTGGTTCGGCGCCGGCCCGTTAGCAAAGAGAGAGAAAGAGAGTGGTATACAAAACACGACACTGACGAGATGTAAAAAAAGTAAATAAGAGGAGTAGTAGGTGTAAGATCAGTGAAGAATGTAGACAAGAAATTCATATATATTTTTGGAAACAATTAAACTGGGATCAGCGCAAAATTTATGTTGTGTTTAGTACAACGAATTGATATGGCAAGAAAAATGAAAAAAAAAAAGTTATTTCTAAGCGTACTGAGTCGGCTAATTATTATTCCTATAAAAGGTGACGGATCTGAAAAAGTACAAGTATGTGAGTGTTTCTTCGGATATTGAACTTCCACTTTGATAATCCGTCATTATTGTTCTTCGATAAATGAATCTTGACTTTTTTACTTTTATTTAATATCTATATAAAATCCAATATCGAAGCAGACTGACGTCACCGATTAATTATACCTGGTGGAACAGAACGACCGACACTCCTTTTATTATAACGTAACGGCCTTGTGGCAACCCAATCCGTCAATCTAAACTAGGAAGTATTTGATACCCAAAGCTAGAAACTACTTCGGACAGCGTACAAGGCAATGGAATATACCTAGGATACATAGGGTAAAAGCCGGATAGTTGTCTCAGTGGGATAGTTGCCCCGGTTCTAAGTACACTATGTTAGGGACGTTGGCGGCGTCAGCGCTTTACTGCATTTGTAAGTACACCTCCCGCAGGCCTCAGTGCCATGTGAACCGTTGGTATAGGCGCACACATTTCGTTCGTGCGAGCGAAAATCTTCCGCGACGGAACATTGGAGGGCGTCGATATTATTTGGGTAAGTCATTTCGAGGGGTAGACCGCCACTGTGCGACTATAAACATCAACTCCACGAAAAATAAAAGTTTAAAAATAAATAAATAGTATTTTGGAAAGTGTAAAGTACTTATAATGTGAAGAATAGTGCATAGAACATTTGTTAAGGAAGACAGTGACAATAGTGAACAAATACAAAAATAATTAACGAAAAACATTTTACCTCACCTTTTACCCTTTTATAACAATTTTAAGAACTGATACCAATTAAAACCTAAATAACTAAGTGATACAATGTCAATCAACAATAAAAAGTGAAAGTTCACCCAGCAATACCAAGATCCTTAGTGTCGAAGTGCAAAATAATAACATAATAGTGGAACGACATTGCGAATTAGTTAGGCATATTGCCTTAACTTAAGAACAGCGCCATCTGTTGGTCTCCCCCAATACTAAAACAACCCAACGCATCCATAATCACAAGACATTAAGTTATTGATAACGGGAAGCTAATACAACAAAAACACTACTAGAGGGCACCTCTAGTACCAAAACAAATAGCTTAAGAGAGGAAAAATGGAAGAACTTATGAATATGTTAAAAAAATACAAAGCGAACTAGACGAACAGAAAAATACTATTATTAAAAATGGAGAAATGGTGACAGAGCAAGTCACCCGAAACATAAACAGCAATTTGGACCAGAAATTCGCAATTTTGGAAAGCAAATATGAGAATCTTAAAGACAAGTTAGATAATCAAGAGAAAAGGTTGTATTTCATCGAAAAGCAAGTAAGACAGAGAAATATAGTCTTCTTTGGAATACAAGAAAACGAAACAAACTATTTTAATTTGGAGAATAATATGATTTACTTTATAAAAAAGTATTTTTCTTTGGACTTAGATAAAAGAGATATACAAGAGGCTAGAAGAATTGGAAAAAAGGGAGACAAAGCAAGACCAATAACCGTCACCTTCACTACGCTTGGCACAAAAATAAACATCCTGAAACAGAAAAATACATTAAAAGACTCCGGCTACTATATTCAGGAAGACTACCCACAGAATATTCTAGAAAAAAGAAGAGAACTTAAAGAACAAGTGAAAATTGAAAGAGAGAAGGGAAACCTAGCGATAGTAAAATACGACAAACTGGTCTTTCTACAGAAAAACAAGGAATCTACGACTAAGAATAAAAGGATGCTTTCAACATCACCAGAAAACAACCCCATTACCAACAAGGGGAAAGAATCACAGGCTAGTAAGAAGAATAAAACCCAAACCTCGGCAGGAAGATCTTCTAGTTTCTCGGACGGAGCTTTGAAACCAGGAATTTTGAATTTCTTAACCACGAATGACTCAAACACAACAGCACAAGATAACATGAACAAAAAAAAATAGCAATTAGCGCCCCCTTCTACAACTGATAATACAGCACAATTAGATAAACAAAACGAAAACCATCTTCCAATCCGGTCGGTCACCGTGGAAGATTATGACCAAAACCCTCCATTGGACTTGAATAAAGCCAATATAGCGAAGATAAACAAAAACAAGCAACAAAAACTTTACATACTAACATACAACGTCAAAACACTTTCAACATATGAACGACTCTTAGATCTTAACGAAGCCCTAACAAATATTAAATATGACATAATAGGTGTTAGAGATTAGATACTCTTTGTACTAATCTATGATATCTTGTCATTGAATAAATGGTCTATCAAACAGTCGATCCGTGTATTTATTTAATTCTAATTTTCTAATAGTATGATATGATATTTCTAATAATATGATATCTTGTCATTGAATAAATGGTCTATCAAACAGTCGATCCGTGTATTTAATTCTAATTTTCTAATAATAGGTTTGGCCGAAACAAGGAGATTTGGAAATAAGATTGAAGAATACAAACAGTTCATGTTATGTCATACCGGTGAAACCCCAGGAATGTATGGAATAGGTTTCCTAATAAATAAACGCCTTAAAAACAATATCGAAAGCTACATAGGGCTGTCAGAGCGAGTAGGGATATTAAATATAACACTGAAAAATATTAATATGTCCATAATACAAGTTTATGCACCTACTGAGAGATCTACTGAAGATGAAATTGAACAATTTTACACAATTGTTAGGTTGAGGATTTAAAGAGTCTTTTTAAAAAATAATATTTATTTAGCCCTAAAACTATACTGGGTTATTAGTCCGTGGATGCGACTGACCGAACCGGCGGGATGTGGCAGACTGACTCGCGAGAGGCAGTCCTCGATGCACAAAGCCCTGAAAATGCTGTGTCAGCTGGAAATCGTTGGCACAGCAGTTACAGGAACATTTTCTAGATGTAACACCTCCCCCATTGAGAATAAACTTCGAGATTGTTTTCGAAGTTTATTATTATAAAATTTATCTTATTTTATTTAATGATTCTGATCGAGGGTTGAGGAGGTAACTCACGGAGTTCTAAATCGGAATCTATATTAGGCTCAGAAGGTTTGGATCTTTCCTTATTCTTTAAACTAACACGAGGAATATCGCATCCGCGTCTAATAAACATAATTATAAATTTATATAAACCAAAACTTATTACTAATATTACAATTAAAATAGTTAAAGTGGAATACTGAGTACTATATTTTACAATGTGTGGACTTTGTTCAATTTTGTCTAAATCTATTACAATATCTCTTAATTTATTACTGTCTAAGTTAACATTTTTCAAATCTATATTTTGTAACTCATTGAGGTGCCAATCCTCAATTTTAGAATGCAGCTTATCTAAATTACAACAAGTATCGTTGATCAGACTAAATTCAGTAAAAGACAAAGGTGATGTAATATTCAAAACATCGTTTTGTTGGGAAAACAATACGGTACTTTTTGTATAACCAATACAATTTTTCGGTAATGAAAAGATTCCAACTCCTTGGATATTGATTTCAAATAATTTTCTATCTAGACAATCTAAGGTGAGTTTAACCGAGTCTGATTGGATAAATATCCATCTATTGTTGGATATTGACTGCCATATGTCTAATTTTCCAATGATAAAATTAGTTTTACAATTTGAAGGAATTTTGTTGACTACTTTTGTTAAAAGATTGCTTTCACAACTAGGTTTTACATCGGATACATATGTATTTAAAATTTGGCAAATAAAATGACTGGGATACAGTTCGTTACATTGATTCAAGTTTTGTAAATTCACATATTTAGTATTGTCTTTACTTAAAATTATATATTTAGCATTAGGGATAATCAGACTAAAACTATTTAAGTCTTTAATTTTATGGGGTACAGGTAAAGCCGTGGCTTGGAATAGTTTGTATTCTTCGTTATTTACCAACGGAATTTGTAAAATAAACACAATTTTGTTTTTTATATAATAACATAAAACGTTTGAAATTTTTTCAATTATATTAATAGTGTTTATATTTAAGGTTACAGGTAATTGTAAATCATTTGGAACGTATTTATAGTTGTTTGCTAATTCATTTTGTAGTTTCGTTGGTGAGATTACAGATGGGTGAATAACGTTCTGCCCACTCAGAACGACAGCATCGGTTATATCCTCCATTTGGAATGATAAGGTAAGTAATGTAGTTTCTAAACTATTGAATATAAAATTAATTTCAGATTGTATTTCTAAATCATCTACAATGATAGTTAGATTCTTCAGTTTTAAGGTGAGTTTATCTATTGCAGCATGCATATTGGCTTCGTTTACCTTAATTTGATGTAAAGTCTTATTGTAGGACGAGATTATTGAGGTGGTTATTAATATGTTGTCTTTCATAAGTGACGCTATCCTTTTCTCATCTGCTTGTATTTCTTCTATTGCTTCATTAAATTTTAAACCGTCATTTTCATCTAGATTTCCAAATACTTGTTTAATTATGCTACCTATTCCTCCTATCCAAGCACTGCGCTTCATTTTCCTTTCTAGCAGATGAGAAATGGATTCAAATTCCTTAATAATGTCAGTATAACGCGCTGTTAATGGATGTAGAATATTGTCACATTCAATGCTTTTCATTGATTTACCTTCATGGCACAGATTTCTTACTGTTTTAAGAGCTAAATTTATGTTCTCTAAATGAATGGTGAAGTGTGAAATATCTATGGGCATTACGACGTTTAACCTATTTGTCTTAATCCTAACTGTACCTAGATAATCAAAGTGTATTCCAGAACCTGAAGTTATTTGATGGATGTACTCTTGATGGTTTTGAGAGTTGACAATCCAAAAGTATGTTGCGGTTATTCTGGAATACGATTAAGGAATTATAAAAAAAATAAAAATTATACTAATAATAATAACTAAATGAATGAGATGCCTATGCTATTAAAAGAAGTAATAAAAAAATAATAATAAAACTAAGTAATAAATGTAAAATCTAACATTAATGACTATGTAGTCCCTGCCAGTTTAATTTCGTCATAGTGGTATTTAACATGCCTACGATTTATGAGTAGAGTGAGTGTATTGTTACCATTGATCTTTACTACTTTGTATGGTCCCTTCCAAATTGGGGATAATGCTTTACGAAGACGTAAATGGTTTTTGATATATACCATGTCGCCTGTTTTATATTTTGCTGGACTTGTTCTTTTGTCATAGTATGATTTTGACGTTACTTTGGACTTAAGTATATTTTCTATGGCTTTTTCTCTTGAAATTTGCAATCTCTGTTGCAGGACTCGAACATAATCACTATACGTAGATTCTAAAGCAGTATCATAGACTGATGAAGGAATGAATGGTTTGTGTCCAAAGAGCAATTCATATGGAGTATAGTTAGTTGTGCTGTGGACAGTCGTGTTATATGTCAACATCGCTGTATATACATAGCGAGGCCAATCAGTTTGATTTTCATTAACGAAGGATTTTAAATATTCTTTTAATGTCGAGTGACTTCTTTCCAGGGCGCCTTGGGTTTGTGGATGGTAAGGCGTAGACCAAAGTTGTTTGATTTTTAGGAAATTGCATGTTTGTTTGAAAAGCTCAGCAGTGAAGTTCGTGCCCTGGTCAGTTAAGATTGTTTTTGGAATACCGAATTGGGAGATGAAATGGATGAGGCACTCTGCGGTTTCTTCCGCTGTAGCGTTTGGCATTGGATAGCCAGCAGAATATTTGGTCAGGTCGTCTTGGAGAGTGAGTATGAATTTAAGTTTGTTGCCTCCTGCTTCAGGTAAAGGCCCTACAATATCTAAAGCGACACGTTGGAATGGTTGTGTTGATGTTGTGGTTATTTGCATTGGAGCTCGGTTTGCTTTTCTTAAAGCTTTGTTTGTCTGACATTGTTCACATTTACGTACATAATTTTCTACATCACTGCGCATGTTGCGCCAGTAATATTTTTCCTGTATTCTACTTAGCATTCTATTACCACCAAGGTGGCCTGATATCGGTATATCGTGATTTTCTTTTAGGATTCTTGGGACTTCACCAGTTGTCGGATAGATTATCGTATTTTTATAAATATGTACTGTTATATTTGTATCATGAAATAAATACAAAATTATATTATAGATTTTAAGGAAGTTGTGAGCATCAAATTGGTTTTTGAAGTCAGTTATGCAGAATTCTTTAATGTTCTTTGATAACAAGTCAGATTTTAAGTTTTTAAGGCTTTTAAAGAGATCATCATAATTGCTATTATCAAAGAAATGAACTTTGACGAAGAGGAAATAATAATTTATATCATTGTACTCGAATGGTAAAAAGGAATGCAATGATCTCTCTCTAGAAAGTAATTCTTCACTTACTATTTGATTTTCGAGAATTTCTGATACATAATGATTAGATTCGTCAAGGTCTATAGAGGTGGGTATAACAATTGTTTTTATTTTAGTCTTTAGCAAGTTTTCATTATGTTCTTCAATCTTTGCATTGGAATTAAAAGTTTTATTATTTAATGTTTTCAGACATTTGGAGTATGTATCCTCATCGTGGACGTCTGGAGGAGTAAGAGGGATGGCATCAAGATCATCCGGAATATCGAAGTCGTCAGGAACGTTAAATCCACTAGGTAAGTTAAGGAGTTCAGATAAATCAATCAATCCGGGACTTTCAGGATTTAGCTGGACTGGAGAGTCATTAGGAGCTTCATTGGTAAGTACTTCACTAGGATTCTCGTTTACAGGTATATTATTAGAATTTTCAGATGCAGAAGATTCTTCAGGAGTTACTTCATTGGTAAGTATTCTATTGATATTTACATTATTTACAGGATATCGGGACAATGCGTCTGCATTACTATTGCATTTTCCTTTTTTATATTCGATGTCATAGTCATATTCTTCTAATTTAAGTCTCCAACGGACCAGCTTTGAACCTGGATCTTTACAATTGAAGAGCCATTTTAGAGGCTTATGATCAGTTACGATTGTGAATTTGTGCCCGTAGAGATATGGGCGAAATGTCTGAGTACCAAAGATGATGGCGAGACACTCCTTCTCGGTAGTGCTATAATTACACTCATGTTTATTGAGAGTGCGTGATGAGAAAGCGATAGGTTTATCTTTTCCGATGCTCCCTTGGGACAGGATCGCGCTTATTGCGTAATTAGAAGCATCGCATGTCAGAATGAAAGGTTGAGTAAAATCTGGATAGCTCAAAAGAGGAGCTGAAGTAAGTTTATTTTTCAAACTTTCAAATGCTAACTGCTGTTGGTTTTCCCACACAAAGGGTATGTCCTTTTTCAAGAGATTGGTTAGTGGTTTTGCTAGCTTTGAAAAATCAGGGATGAATCTTCGGTAGTATGAAACAAGACCGAGAAAGGATTTTATATCTTTAGGATTCTGTGGGATAGGAAATTCTTCTACTGCTCTTATCTTCTCTGGATTAGGCTTCACGCCATTTTCTGTGATTAGATGGCCAAGGTAAGCGACTTCACGTCGAAGGAATTCACACTTGTCTGGTTGTAGTTTAAGATTAAACATTCGAAGTTTTTGGAAAATTTGGGATAAATTATCTATGTGAGAAGGCAGATCGTGGGAATACGTGACCACGTCATCTAAGTAGACATAGCATCTGATGCCTTGAAGTCCTGTGAGAGCAGTATTCATTAACCGCTGGAAGGTTGATGGCGCATTCTTGAGACCGAATGGCATACGAGTAAACTGAAAGTGTCCTTGAGGTACACTGAACGCGGTTTTGGGTGCATCGTCTTCATTTACCAATACCTGGTGGAAACCTGATGCGAGATCCAAGGTTGAAAAATATTTGCTTTTGCCTAATTGATCTAAAATTTCTGTTATTTGTGGAATAGGATAAGTGTCTCCTATGGTTATATCATTTAATTTGCGGTAATCTATTACTACACGCCATTTTCTTTCGCCGGAAGCGTCTAGTTTCTTTGGAACCACCCATATGGGTGATGACCAGGGAGACATAGATGGAGTGATGATACCCTGATCCAACATTTGGTCTATTTGTTTTTGAACTTCGGCTTTGTGGATCTCAGGAAATCTGTAAGATTTTGTGTGGATTGGATTGTCTGAAGTTGTCTTTATATGATGCTTCATAGCATCTGTGAAAGTAAGTTTATCAGTTGGAAGATGGAAGATATCTGAGAAATTAGCACAAACATCGTAAAGTGCTTCTGCTTCTTCAGCATTCAAGTGAGAGGTTCTTAATTTATCTAGGACGTCTTGAGTTCGCTTTAAGGAGCTACCATTAGGTTGAAATTCAATGTTGGTGTTAATCATTTCAGTTGGATTTATCGGGGTAAGTTCAAGGTTAAGATTTGATTTTAAATTGATTGGTTTTTCAGAAATGTTCACTACAGAAATATTGACTCTGTTATTATCTTTTACTTTAACTAGACAATTTGCTATCAACAAATCGCTAGAAAAATGTGTGTCTGTTATTACACCTTCTCTAATTTCAGGGTTATTTACTGAACACTCGATAACTTTTTCCGAGCGTGGAGGTATGATATATTCAGGTGCTGAAAATTGTAAAGTTATTTCTTTAGAACCGATTTTGAGAACATCTTTAGTATAATCGATATTGCAACCGAATTTTGTGAGTAGGTCGCTGCCTATTATACCGTCATAAGGTAGATTAATATCATTAAAAATATGAAATGGATGAATGATCTTTAATCCTCTGTCAAAATATAGTTGAAGGTCAAAGCTACCTAGGCTTTCAATGGTTTCATCTTTAGAGTCAATTCCTTTAACATTGACTTTGGTATCACATAATTCTATTGGAATATCGAATACGGCATTCAATTTTAGGACACATAATGATGCACCGGAGTCGATTAGAAGGATAAGGGGCTTTTTCCCTATGGATGCTTCAACTTGGATGTAAGGTAAGTATTTATCTTTTGATATTATTTTGAATATTTTATTTAATTCACTTTTTTGTTTCAGAAGACCGCGAGTTTGGGGCTGGTTACCCTGTCCATGGGTCATTGAGGAGAGACCGCGAGTTTGGGGCTGGTTACCCTGTCCATGGGTCATTGAAGAGAGACCGCGAGTTTGGGGCTGGTTACCCTGTCCATGGGTCATTGAGGAGAGACCGCGAGTTTGGGGCTGGTTACCCTGTCCATGGGTCATTGAAGAGAGACCGCGAGTTTGGGGCTGGTTACCCTGTCCATGGGTCATTGAAGAGAGACCGCGAGTTTGGGGCGGGTCTGTTGTATAAGAGAATTTATTTTTGTGGTGTCGGCATATTTACGATTTATAGGATTTTGTCCCGTGCGACACCTTGACGGGACATTTAGTAGTTTAAATTATCTTGTTCAGTATTATCTATTTGTTCTTGGTTTTCCTCTACGAAATTTACGTGAGGCCTCGGTTTGAACGACGACTGATTAGTTGGAGTGAAAGGTTTAGACGAAGATGGATAAAATCTTTTATTATTTTGTTCTCGAAGGGCGCAATTCTCGAGAACATGTCCGTTTCTTTTACAATACCTGCAAAATGGTGAGCTCGTATTACGAGGGAAGAACGAGCCGTTGTTCGCGTACCCATCAAATGATGGCCGTCGTAGTGGAGGTTTATTAAATTGTCGTTTAAAATTCGATTCAGTAGGTTTTGGTTTCGGATCGGTCTGTGAACGCTTATAGAGACTTTGTTGTATCCGTTCCTCGGATATCGCTAGGTTTGTAGCTTCATTTAAGTTTTTAGGAGAACGGCACCTAACAATGTTCGAAATTCGGGGATGTAAACCCATTAGAAAGTGATGGAGCGCGAGATCCTCCATAGATGCGGTTCGACCTGGTAATTCTTTAGCTTTTGTTGTAGACAACGAAATTTCAGTTAATAATTGCGAAAGAAGCGTTTCTACGCGTAATGAGTATTGACTTACATTTTCATGCAAACTTTGCCTGCTCTCTTGAAGGTCGGTTAATAAATGTGAGTAATGTTTACGCTCACTAAATTGATATTTTAGGAATTCTTTTAATTGTTCCCACGAAGTAAATTCCTTAATTGAGCACGCAATTTCTGCTTTGCCATTTAATTGGCTTAATATATATTTAAATAATATGGGTCTTTGTATTTCCGAAGCCAATTCATATGCATTATTGCAATTGACAATAAAAGAATTTAGAGTTTCACGACTCCCATCATATGTTTTAATAAATTTAAATAAGATACTTAACTCCATATCTAACTTTGAAAATGCCGCGGCGGCTCTTGTAACACGGGGTGAACTAGGGGTTGATTTTATTTGTTCAACCTCACTGTCGGATAATGGAATCTCTAATGTTAATCTGCCCTTTTCTTCCTTAGGTACTCTTTGCATAATTATATATAGTTAACGTGAATGTTGGGTGTCGTAAAGCTCATAAGTACAAGGTTAAAATAAAATAATATCTATTAAATTCTTAAGAACAAACTAGTACGGAGAATAATACAGAGATAAGCACTCTGTTTAGACTTTCGAGAATGCGTGGGCGCACTCGGACGTCGATGTCTAGACTTTTTTATGGGCGCGATAAGAATTGTTACACTGTCTAACTTATTAATAAAGGTAATAATTATAACGAAATGAATTATGGTCTCTTGAAATAAACTTATAGGGATTCACTAACTAATTAACACTGCACTGGTAAGTAATTAAAAGGGTTTCGACTTACAGGATTAGTTTTTTCATAGTTACACTTTAGAACAACTGGAACAGTCTGGAACTGGAACCGACTGGGACTCGAACTGGATCCTCTGGTCTGGAACTGGATCCTCTGATCTGGAACTGGATCTCTGGTTTGAAACTGGAACTGGATTTCTGGTTTGAAACTGGAACTGGATCCTCTGGTATTGAACTGGAATTGGATCCTCTGGAACTGGATTATCACAGCTTAGCTGTAGTGGATGCCAAGAGCTCCCGGGGGACACGCCGTTGCGCAACTGCTTGACACACTGGTTACTAGGCTGGACGATTGGTGAGCCTGCCTGGTTAGATAAGCCGGAACGGAACGTCGATAATGTTGATAGAATCACTCACGGAACTTGTTCTTGTTCACTTAACTAATTTTACTAACTTTTCTGACGATTATCACTCGAGTTCGCGAGTTTGGATAAAGGCGTACCGTGGATCAATTTTCCTGATCCCTTTGCCGCTGCCACCAATGTTAGGTTGAGGATTTAAAGAGTCTTTTTAAAAAATAATATTTATTTAGCCCTAAAACTATACTGGGTTATTAGTCCGTGGATGCGACTGACCGAACCGGCGGGATGTGGCAGACTGACTCGCGAGAGGCAGTCCTCGATGCACAAAGCCCTGAAAATGCTGTGTCAGCTGGAAATCGTTGGCACAGCAGTTACAGGAACATTTTCTAGATGTAACAGAGCGATAGAAATATCACATAGAGACTATATATTAATGGGAGACTTAAATGCAAAAATAGGTAAACCTAGACAAGAAGAACACCTTATAATGAAAAGTAAGGGATATGGAATAAGAAATAGCAGAGGACAAAGATTAATAGATTTCGCGATAGAAAACAACCTTTCAATTATGAACACATTTTTCAAAAAGAAGCCTAAGAATAAGTGGACATGGCGTTCACCTGATTGGAAACACAAAAATGAAATTGATTTTATTCTATCAAATCGACCTTCCTTATTTGAAAATGTAGGCGTACTAAATCTGAACTACCCATCAGACCACCGACCAGTGAGGGCAACACTAACACTCAAAATACCAAGCAAAAGTAGATCTAAATACAACAACCACAAAACCTATCATCTGAAGACTGAAGAATAAATAGCAAAGTTCCAAGACACACTGAAATACCACCTAATAGAAAGTCAGTTGAAAGTCTCCGGCAGTGCCTCTGTTCAAGATCAATATGACTGTCTGTCAAATATTATTATTAAAAGCCTACAATCGACAACAGACACTAACACAAACAAAAACAAGATAATAACAGAACCTACATTAAGACTAATGCAAAAAAGACAGGAACTACAAAACAGCAACATAAAAACTAGAGCAATGAAAAACGAACTATCAGCCCTTTATAAACTGACAAGTAAATATCTCAAGAACGACTACTCGAATCACAGAATGAAAACCATAGAGAAACATTTGACAAATACTGGGAGTACCAAAAAAGCGTTTAAAGAACTCAGAACAAGCAAAAGCTGGATTGACGGGTTAAACAGTCAGAAGAAAATGCTTAATAGTCGGAATGATATAATCAACACTGCAACAGAGTTCTACAGAACATTATACAGTTCAAAACAATCGAAAGAGGACACAGACGAAAACATACCATTTATGAATAAGAATAAGGAAGCGAACCTGCACCAAATAGAACCAAAAGAAGTATTAGAAACAATAAATAAACTTAAACAAGATATATGCCCCGGATCGGACAACATAACTAATGAAATCTTAAAAATTGCTTCCCCGACTCTAACTCTACCTATAACAAAATTATTCAACTACATTTTAGACCAAGAAGAAACACCCAGACAATGGTCTGAATCCAACATTATATTATTATATAAAAAAGGAAACCTAAAAGACATAACTAATTATAGACCGATTAGCCTTTTGCCATGTATGTATAAGCTATTTTCGTCAATAATAAACCAGAGATTAAGCAACACACTCGAGTCGAAGCAACCTGTAGAACAAGCTGGTTTTAGAAAGGGATATTCAACGATCGACCACGTCCACTCTCTGGAACTTGTTATTGAAAAATACCAAGAGAAAAGGAAACCATTATACATCGCATATATAGACTACCAAAAAGCCTTTGATACCATATCACACGCCAGCGTTTGGGAAACACTAATTGGCCAAGATGTAGAGATTGAATACATAAAAGTTATCCAAAGTATATATAGCAACAACAAGAGTAGAATACAACTAGAAACAACAGGCCCTTGGTTTCCTGTCAAAAGAGGTGTGAAGCAAGGAGACCCACTCTCGCCAAGACTATTTATAGCCGCCCTAGAACAAATCATAAGCAAACTAGATTGGGAAAAATATGGCTTAAGGATAGAAGACAAGTATCTAAGTCATCTTCGGTTCGCAGATGATCTGGTACTACTAGCTGAGAATGAGAAACATCTGCAATATATGATAGAGTCGCTTAACACTGTCAGCAAAGACATAGGACTGGAAATAAACCTAACGAAAACAAAGATAATGACAAACAGTACAAAGATAGACATAACCATAGACCAAGAAAAACTTGAGTACACCGAAGAATACATATACCTAGGCAAACAAATAAGTTTTAATAAAAATAACAATGAAAAAGAGGTGGAACGCAGGGCACAACTTGCCTGGAACAAATATTGGAGCTTGAAAGAAATATTTAAAGGACAAACACCACTCAAATTAAAAACAAAACTATTTAACAGCTGCATCCTACCCTGCCTAACATACGGCTGTCAAACCTCGAAGTACACCGATAAAGTGAGAAACAAACTTGTAACTTGTCAGAGAGGCATAGAGCGCAGCATGTTAAACATAAAAAAACTCCAGAAGATCAGACACACAAAAATACAACAAACAACGAAAGTGAAAGACGGGCTTGAATTTGCCTTAACACAAAAATGGAAATGGGCGGGACATGTGGCACGTCTCCAGGATCAAAGATGGACAAAGAGACTAACGCAATGGGAAGGCCCAATAGGAAAAAGGAGGAGATATAAACCGAAAGCGAGATGGGAAGACGAGATTAAAAGAATAACGGGTCCTAACTGGATAGAGATAGCCCAGAATAGAGACAACTGGATGTCCATGGAGGAGGCCTTCACCTGTAGAGGGGTTCCTACAAACGAACTATGTAACTAACAATATAAATATATTACATAAAAATTACTAACTCATAGATATTTACATGTTTTTTTTAAATACTTAGTAGGAAATAAAAGGCTTTTTATTTTATTTATTTTAAGTCATTTCTATTAAATATTTTTTTTAATGATGGTGGATTTATGCCCGTTTTCACCAACCATACCTTAATCGTTCCCTAACTAAGTAACTCTTAACGTATGTAGTCCCTAAATGCAACCCCAAACCTAATTTCGTTTTCACCAAGCTAAGTGACACTTTACTAAGAGTCCCTTAAATTTTAGTGGTCGCCTTAACCGTATTCTTATCGATATTTTTACAAACATTAAAAAGACGCTACTCAAACAAAAACCAGCAACTGCTTTTACCCAAGGTATGTATGTCTTCGATCTAAAGTTGTATACTCGGTACTTTACGTACTCGGTAGGTACTTTACAAGAATTACGTCCCTAACTATAATGACTAGTCATTCAATAATTTTAAATAATAAGGTAGCAAAAACGGTTAGTGTGTCGAAGCGAAAGAAAATGTGCTTTTAGCCGGCTTTAGGGTTTATCAACCCAAAGAGCGAAAGGTCTGAATAGAGCTGAAGTTGCAAAGTTTTATAATCTACTTACAAATGTCCTAACTGGGAATGATTTGCGGGATAAACCGGATAGAATCTATAACATGGATGAAACTGGTGTTCAACTCAATAATAAACCTGGTAAAGTACTCGCCAAGAAAGGTGCTAAAGCAGTTAAATCAGTTACTTCCGGTGAAAAAGGAGAAACAATGACTGTTGTTGCTTTTTGTAACGCAATGGCTGTTTTCTTCCACCAGTTCTGATTATTAAAGGAGTTAATAAAAAAACAGAATTTCAAGAGGGACTTCCGCCTTGTTCAAAAGTTTATATGCAAAAGCAATCTGCATACATTTCTTCAGACCTTTTTTATAAATGGCTGACTGAACATTTTATTCCTCGTAAACCACCAGGAAAGGTATTATTAATTTAAGATGATAATTCATCGCACTCAAGTGCTGTCAATATGTTAGAAGCTGCTCGGGACAATGACGTAGGATTACTTTGTTTACCTAGCCACACTACTTCTGCTTTACAACCATTAGATATATCAGTGTTCGGGCCATTTAAAAAATATTATTATGCTGAGACAAACAATTTCATGCGCTTGAATCCACAAAAAAAAAATAATCGATACAATTCAGGTCAGCTAATTGGGAAGGCGTGGATTCGAGCAGCTATTCCTGCTAATGCAATTAGCGGTTTTCGTGGCAACGGCATTTATCCAGTTAATCCAAACGCTCTGCCTGATGCTGAATTTGATATAGCAGATATTGCACTCCGGGAACTTGCGCAAGAACGAGAGTCTGATTCGCTAAACGATCAAGCACCAGGTGTTTCTGGAGTGTCTGCAGAAGGCGTTGTAGGATCTGTGCCCGATTCAGGTCTTGCAATAAATCAGCGGAATAAAGCGCCTCCACTAAGCGATCAGGTCACAAGCTATGCTGATAAAAGCAAACTAGAACCTGTCTTAAATGAGACTGAGTAAAATAGCGTCAGCTAAGATCACACACCAACTAGGCCCTCTCCAAGCCTTTTAAACCTTTCTCAAGACTGTTTAGCCTTAGTAGATAGTGACATTTAAAAATACATCTTGGATGGTATTGAACCTTCGTTTCCATCGCTGATATCTTTAAATGATTCACACAATCAAAATCTTGAAAAAGAAACACCATCTAAATTTTTACATCAATCATCTCCTATACCAGCAATACCGCTGAGCATGTCTAAAAGAGCTAAACAATCTGCAGAAATTTTAAATTCCAAGAACAAGATTTTACAGAAAAAAAAAATAAAAAGGAAAATCTAAAGACAAAGAACATAACGGTAACTAAAAAAACGACAGCAAAAAAGAAAGATTTTAAGGCAGTAAAACACAAATTAGCTGGTAGCAAGAAAAGTGTTGTGAAAAAACGGAGAATCAAAAAAAAATAAGAAGGCTAAAAGATGTATCGATATCACTAGCAGCGAAACTGAATCTGAAAACACTGATTTTATAGAACTTAGCAAAGAAAGAGTTTCAATAAAGAGAAAAATACACATTTATAATTCTGACAGTGAAAATGAAGAAAATGTCATGAGTCCAAAAACATCCAAAGGAAAAGCTACCGAAGGACTACCAATCAAACGGACAAAAGACAAAAAATCGACAAAAGACACTGTAAAGATATTGAAAGTCGATAACACTAATTCAAATATGAAAAATAGAAATGAAAAAGTTTCAGTTGATGATTATTGCGTAGAATGCTTCGACAATTACAATTTCACTAAATCAATATCAGATTGGATTCAATGTGAGATGTGTCGAATGTGGTTGCATGAATCTTGTACAACATTCACAAACCATTGCATGAGATGTGGAAAGTTGAAAGCCCTGGCTTATGATGATTATTAATTCTAAAACCAAAGTTGATTGCCATATTGTTTTATATTTAAAATAAATACTATTTTATTAATAAGTTTGAAAGCTATTTTTGTTGTATTTTTGTGGTTTAAAAATGTTTATTATTTTATAATGTCGATTAGTACTTAATCAAAGATGATGGTAAATAATAAAGACTGATTACTTAAATCGATATACATTTCTTTTATTCAAAAAATCATAGTGAGGCACCTATCCCCGCCCAAGGCAAGTATCCCCCGAGGCATTTTTGACGTCAGACTACTATCCGCTAGAGTAGGCAACTATCCCCTTTTTTAGAGGTCAAATAAAACAGGAATTAGTCAGAGCTCTTATTAATTATGTTAAGTAAAATAGGCTACTATGAAAGATCAAAGACATATGTTTTGATATACATGTTGCATTATTCTTCATAAGTACATATTTTTTTTATAATAGAGCTTTTTTGAAAAGTGGGGCAACTATCCGGGTTTTACCCTAACGAATTGCCATCTGAATTGTTGAACGTAGTCAGCACCAAAAATCATTTGAAAACATATTAATAAAACATTATCTGTCACTATGCCCCTAATAGTTGATTTTAGTTAAGAGTTGATTGAATTGTATGAAAACGTTAAAAACTGTATGTATGTATAGCATTGTATGCATATTGTATGTATATCAATTGTATACTCGGTGGAACAGAACGACCGACACTCCCGAGGTTCCTAGAGAGTACTATTTGTCTTTATTATGAAAAAAAATTATAAGTCTAGGTCAAATAGTTTCGGAGATATTAAAATACAAAGTTTTTGAAAAAAAATGAGTGTTTTCAACCCTGAGTCAGCTGTTTTTGGGACGTACTAAGGAAAAGTTTTTAATTTTTGATACTTTATGAGATTTTTGAGGAAACAATTTTTGTCGAATTTTTGAACTTTTTTGATGCAAATATTTTAATTTTAACTTTTCAAGATACCCGATGGAAAAAATAGAACGATCGACTGGCAACACTGAAAGCAAACAACGTTTGAAATTCAACCTCGATTTTGACCGACTTGGCAACCCCGAAGGTATTTGGCATGTATGGAGCGATTGTGCATCTCTATAGACTCTTTCGCATAGGGGGAAAAAAATTACCCTATTTTAGGGTAATTTTTGAGGTTTACCCCAAAAACTGTAACTGTCAAAAGAACACTTTTAGAACTCGAAAACTGCTATCCGTCGATGGAGGGCGCATCCCGAAATGATATTTGACTATTTTCATCGCCTACACCTGGCAACCCTGGCAGCTATGGCAGGTTGAAGATTTAATGCCCACTATTCACGTTTTGGCTCTAGCGCAGTCATTATAGCCGCTAGGAAAATAATAAAAACTGCGTTGGATGCGCCAATAGATGGGCTACATAGGTCTTAGGTTGAAATTTCAAAATTCAAGATGGCGGCTTAAACAGCGACCATTTTATCTAGAAAATTGATTATTTTTCACGACTTTCACTTTATAGAGCTGATTTTAGCGTTTTTGGTAACATTTTTAAGAGTACTTCTAACCAAAAATATGTATTCAGCTGAAGTGTTGCCAGATAAAAAAAAAATCTGAACATTTTTTGACACCGGGATTTTTAGGAAATTTTCATGTATGTCTTTATGAAAAATATTTAAATATCTTTTTACAATGATTTCACTATTTAACAAAATTTTTACTGTTGCATTTATAACATAATTGATGGAATAATTTGAGTGATCGACTAGCAACACCTATAGTAGTCACCATATTAATTTCAGAATGATTCTGACTGAGCTGGCGACCTCAATCTTTACGTGGTGAAAAAAAAATCCAATATTTTCACCAGAAAAATAAAGCGAGCGAGACATTGTCATTCGGTTAGATTAGAACTGTGACTAAAACAAAAAGCGAGCGAAGCGAGCCATAAAGAGTAACTATCAAGAGAGATTTGGTTAATTGGCAAGGTTAGAACTGTGACTAAAATAAAATGCGAGCGAAGCGAGCCATCAAGAACACCATCAATAGAGGCCTGGTCAATCAGTTAGATTAGAACTGTCAATAAAACAAAAAGCAAGCGAAGCGAGCCATAATAAATGGAGACCTGGTCAATTGCTTAAAGTACTGTGACCAAAATAAAGAGCGAGCGAAGCGAGCCATAATGCTAGACCATTAAGAGAGATCTGATCAATCGATTATGTTAGCAACGTGTCTAAAACAAAAAGCGAGCGAAGCGAGCCATAAGGAGTAACTTTTAAGAGAGATTTGGTTAATTGGTAGGGTTAGAACTGTGACTAAAATAAAATGCGAGCGAAACCAGCCATAAAGGACAACATCAATACAGACCTGGTCAATCGGTTAGATTAGAATTGTGAAAAAAACAAAAAGAAAAAGCGAGCAAAGCGAGCCATAATAAATGGAGACCTGGTCAATCGGTTAAGGAACTGTGACAAATGTGCTTATAAGTGTGCTAGAAAATGTATCATTTTTCACAGTTTTTACTTTATAGAGCTGATTTTGGCGTTATTGATAACATTTTTCAGATTACTTTCAGAAAAAAAATGTATTCAGTTGAAGTGTTGCCGGATGATAAAACACATTTTTTTTTTTTTTTGATATTGTGATGTTTAGGAAATTTTCTATTGAATAAGAATAAAAGACTCCAAGCGATGTATTCAACATATATTCTAAGTTTTTTTACGTTTATCAACTGAATATTTCTTTTTATATTGCGTGTAAACTGGCAATCTTTTTTTTTATGTATGATGTTTTGTGTAGTTAAAGATCTTTTATTTGAAGATAGAGCTTACTAACTTTTTCTAGGCAATTTTATACTGTAAACCCAACATAACAAGAGGCGGTCTTAAAACTCCAATATCTGTATTAACTAAATATTAACTTACTTTTGAATAAGAATAAGAGAATAAATAACTACAAGCCGATCTATTCCAAATTTTATTTTAGTTTTGCTTGCATTTTTCAACTGAATGTTTCTTTTTGTATTTAGTGGAAACTGGCAACTCTTTTTCTTTTACGTATGGAGGTTTGTGTACTTAAACACAATTAATTTGAAGATAGAACTCACAAACTTTTTCTAGGCAATTTCAAACTGTAAACATAACATAACAAGAGGCGGACTTAAAACCCCACCGCTCCGATTCTACAAGCGACTCGTTTATGCTCAAGAACTTTGTAATAAGTAAAGCAAGAAAAACTTGTATAGGTTTATTATAACATGTGGGTTAGGTTAGGTTAGTGTATGAAAAATATACAAAATTTATTTTAAGTTTTGCTTGCGTTTTTCGACTGAATATTTTTTTCTATTGATTGTCAACTGGCAACACTTTTTCTTTGATGTATAGTGCTTTGTGTCCTTTTACACCTTTTATTTGAAGATAGAACATACTGACCTTTTCTAGGCAAATTCAAACTATGAACCCGACATAACAAGAGGCGGACTTAAAACCCCCACTGCCCCGATTCCACTAGCTACACGTGACCTCCCCGGGCTGCTCGCAGCCCGGGGCAACCAAGCGAAAGCTAGTCTATAATATATAAAGCTTATTATATTAATATCATTAAGCAACTCCGCGTCAAGTTCCCTTTTTTGACATTAGGGGGGTTTTCTCCTCCTCTTACACACATTATTTACCTTTGGGACTGCACAGGAAATGAGCATTTCTTCAGATATTGATTTTGAAAAAATTCAGAAAATTTTCTGATTACTTCTCCTATTCCTACCTCAATAAGTTTGGTATAGAACTTTCATGTGGGTTTTTAGGTTGATAAGGCCCATATTTTTGTCAAATTCCAAATATCAATGTCCTCGGATTGGATATGTTATTTTGATGGAATCCAAAAGTTTCATTGTATGGACAACAAAATGAATGAATTTTATCACTGTATAGTTCTTTTTCTGTCCACCTGCTGAATCACAATATATTTTCAAATGCTTAATACGACTATCCAGGTGATTAGTTAAATAATGAAACAGAAATGAAACCACTTCATCTGAGTCTTTGTGTCCACAGGTTTCAGGATAGGTATAAAAGTAGGAGTTTGCATCTTCCAATGCATGGACATTAAAAGAGTACATTGATAACCGACGCTTGTAATACACATCGTTTGTGGTAATGTTTGGTAGGGATACATTCTTCTGGTAGTTCATGGCAATTGCTTGAAATCCACATCTCTTTTGCTCTTCATTCTTGCATTCTTCTTGCGATCATAAAAAGTTTGAGACTTTTTCTTATGTTAATTGTTAAGAATACTTATACGATTAACTTCAACAGTATTTCCTTCGGCTCTTAATGCCTTCGTTTTTATTATAAATTCATCACAAGCACTGCAAGTATTCGTCCTTGGGTAGCCAAATGATATACCAAACTCTGTGTTAAAGATGGTTTTGTAAGTTACAAACATACATGATTTTGGGACTCATTTGCATCCAAATATAACTTATACATTTTCTTTATGTTTAGATCTACAGGCAGATATTCTTTTTTTGTATCAGACTTTCACTAATGGCGATCTATATCAATAAATTGAGACGACAAGCGATCGACTTGCAATAAGACAATATTTTTTTATGTTAAATCGTTTATTGTAGGTATTGCGCACATATCACTATTTAAATATACTTTTATTTACAATTAAAGAAGTACAGTTTCTTATTATACAAGTTAATAACTAATAACTACTAAAAATAAGTATGAAGCCAATCACATGAACTAAGAGTGTTTTTATCAGTTTTCGGGCCTCTCTGGACTGATTTACTTAGAGGTCGATGCATGGCACTGCGTATTTTCTGCTAATTTCTCATAGGAAGGCACGTATTTAGTAAGTGCCAAACGTAAACAGGAAGACAAATGTTCGTCGGTAAGTCGATTGCGGTATTTGGATTTAATTATTTTCATTTCAGAAAACGCAGATTCGCACAAATACGTCGACCCAAACAAAGCAGTTAATTGCTGTGCGATTTGTTGGAGACTTGGGTATTTTTCTTGGGTCAAAAGAGACCAAAAACTGATATCTGTTGCTTTGGCTTTTAGGTGAACATCTGAAATGATCTGTATCATCTCGTTTTCGAGAGAAGACAAATCCATGTCAAAAGTGTTCGATATTTCAGAAGCAGTAATTTCAACATCCACACAAGAAAAAGGATAAATCATGAAAGTAACAACGTTCGTCAATTTTTGTAAGTCAGAAAAACGTCTTTCAAACTCGCTGAGAATATTTCCAAGTTCTGTTTCGTATTTATTATAATTTATTACGGCGCTTGTTTTTGCTTTCAAACACGCAAAATTTTTCAAGTCCTTTTTTTTCAGTTGGTTGATCAGAAGCTGCAATTTACTTTTAAATGAGTTAATTGTGCTAATCATGTCCATAATAGTTTTATCTTTCCCTTGTAGCTCCAGGTTTATAGAATTCAAATGACCAGTCACATCAGTAAGGAAAGCCAAATCACACAGCCAACTTTCACTTTTAAGAATCTCCGTGTCATCACCCCTTTGATCCAGAAAAGAAATGATTTCAGGTAGTAATTCTTGAAACCGTTCTAAGAACTTTCCCGGCTCAGCCACCTTACGTCTGTATGGAGCAATAAATCTGTGTGCTCAGATTCGCTGGCCTCCAATTGCACTTTGAAGAGGCGTCGTTGCAAGCTTCTGGCTCGTATAGAATTTACGATCTTCATAGTGATGCTCATCACATCTGCCATGTTCAGTACTTTCGAACACAACACCTGCTGATGAATGACGCAATGAAAAGAAAAAAAAGATGGGAAGTCTTCATTAGCTCTGCACAGTGCCACAAATCCATTAGTCTTTCCAGTCATTGATGGTGCTCCATCTGTTGTTATGCACACTAGTTTATACAGAGGCAGCTCGTAGTTTTTCGCAAAACTTAGAAAAGCATCGTATATGTCTGAACCGCGAGTGGTTTCTTTCAAAGGTATGATTGTTAAGAACTCTTCTTTAGACGACGTATCTGGAAATGCCATCCGAATAAACACACATAGCTGGGCAGTGTCAATAAAATTCCAATTGAGTTTAGTGGAGAACTTGATGAGTCTTGCTTTAAATCCCCCTTATGAGGGGGGATTATACCAACTCCCTTTAAAAATGGGAGAGGCGCGGTTGATGATGAGTGGGGATGAGTAGAGGGGGTGGGAATTCTCCCGGGAGCGTCTTGTTGGTCCACTGCCCCCTCCATAGTGGTAGAGAGAGGAAAAGGGGATAGAGGATGATGAGAAAGTGGGAACAGGGGTTGAAAGGTGAAAGAAGAAAGGTGAGGGTGAGGTGAGGATAGTACCCCTGTTCCCAGATAGAAATGGGTGATTGAAATGATTGTTGAAGGTATGGGAAGCGTGAATGGTGATTGGTGATAGATGATCCAGAAGTAGGGTGTCCAGAATGATGAGGGCCCCGCCGCCCCGCAGCCGCCTCCACCAACGCTGGTGGCCACGGCCGCGGGGCGCCGGGGCGATCATGGACCCCTGTGTGTTGCGACTCTCGGGCGTGACAGGAAAGGTGTTGTAGTTGGTGCTGTCAGAGTTGCTAGGATCGCCCCGAGTCGTGTCCGCTCCAGCGGGATCTAAGAAAAGAAGAGGGAAGAGAAAGGTGGTAAACGGCGGCAGCAGCCCCTCATATGCTGGTTAAGTTTGCCTAATTTCGGAGAGCCCGCACCCATGTCAAGGGGTGCTCCTGTTTTCACGGAGTGAGGAAGGAGCCGCCCGACGATGGTGCCAGGCCGGTCCCCTATACTTGCAGCTGAGCTAGCTATAGGGGGAGGGAAAAAAGGCAGGAGCTGCGCTGTTGATCTTCATGAGCCGGATCTTGGAGAGCGTTCCAGACTCCAGCAGATACACCTTAGTGCATTGATCTACAGCCGTGTTGTTGAGCAGAAGTCCGGTACGGCCATTGGGCCGATCGCCCCAGGGCCCCACCCACCATGCTATTGGTCCTGGGGCGACCGGACCCTGCTGCATTTGCGAGTGTTGCTTAGAACCTTTTCTTTTCTTTTTTTGTATAAGCTGGAGGTATAACCCGGTCTATGGAGGAGATTGACTTGTTATGCAATAATATTTATTAATGTGAAATTGTATTTGAGTGATTAAAGTTGAAATTGATTCCTTTCCTAACCTAGGTGAATCTGAAATTAAAGTTACACTTATTGAATTATGAGTTATTGTTGCAAAGGAATATACAATGGCTAGTTTGGTTGACTGGTAATTAACTGATAATCACATTGTATTGGTACATTGGTAAAATAATTGAAGGTATGGGTAAGCGTGAATGGTGATTGGTGATAGATGATAGGAAGTAGGGTGTCCAGAATGATGAGGGCCCCGCCGCCCCGCAGCCGCCTCCACCAACACTGGTGATCACGGCCGCGAGGCGCCGGGGCGATCATGGAACCCTATGTGTGTTGCGACTCTCGGGCGTGACAGAAAAGATGTTGTTGTTGGTGCTGTCAGAGTTGCTAGGATCGCCCCGAGTCGCATCCGCTCCAGCGGGATCTAAGGAAAGAAGAGGGAAGAGAAAGGTGGTAAACGGCGGCGGCAGCCCCTCATATGCTGGTAAAGTTTGCCTAACTTGGAGAGCCCGCACCCATGTCAAGGGGTGCTCCTGTTTTCCCGGAGTGAGGACGGAGCCACCCGACGATGGTGCCAGGCCGGTCCCCTATACTTGCGGCTGAGCTAGCTATAGGGGGAATGAGAGGGAAGAAAGGCAGGAGCTGCGCTGTTGATCTTCTTGAGCCGGATCTTGGAGAGCGTTCCAGACTCCAGCAGATACACCTTAGTGCATTGATCTACAGCCGTGTTGTTGAGCAGAAGTCCGGTACGGCCGTTGGGCCGATCGCCCCAGGGCCCCACCACCATGCTACTGGTCCTGGGGCGACCGGACCCTGCTGCGTTTGCGAGTGTTGCTTAAAACCTTTTCTTTTCTTGTATAAGCTGGAGGTATAACCCGGTCTATAGAGGAATTTACTTGTTATACAATAATATTAATGTGAAATTGTGCTTGGATGATTAAAGTTGAAATTGATTCCTTTCCTAACCTAGGTGAATCTGAAATAAAAGTTATTGTTGCAAAGGAATGGATCGGGCTAGTTACAGAGTATGTACTTGAATAGCGGTAACACTTTACATTGGATGGTTATGTTCTATGAGTATATTGGTATATAATGGCTAGTTTGGTTGACTGATAATTGACATCACGAAAGTTATTGGGAAACATAAACAAGTACAGAATCCAGAATCACGACATGACGTCTCACCGAAACCAAAATCTGTGCGAGACTGGCGAACACGTGCCGGCCGTCGGCAATTGTCAAAGCAAAGTAAATCGGGCGGCAAGCATAAAGCTAATTCGCCGCCCGCACAGGTCAAAGGACGCCGCCGCGCCGTTTAACGAGCCGACACCGGCACACGTGCACAGTACAGCCGCAAATAAATCTGGTGCCTTCTTATTTCATATCGACATTTTCGCAGTGAAAGGTTGTTTGTTGACAAGTATTTTCTTCTTAAAGTTACGCGCGTGTAAAATAAAATGTTTTTTATGAACGCACTTTAGATACTGGTATTTTGACTGGTGAAAAGACCACTGTTATTGGAATTAGCCCAACACGTCAGTACATTTTTAGGAATGCGATCGACCATAGATTCCCTTGCGATCGACCGGTCGATCGCGATCGACCGTTTGCCCACCCCTATTTAAGCTCTAGTGACTTGACCTTCCTTTGAAGGATTTTATATGATTACATATCAGATTTTTAATGTTATTGTCTAATATCTTGTTTGAACTCGACTTGCGTCTTTTGTCACTTGGTGCAGTACCTGTAATTTCTTTTTTGTCGCTTGTAGCGACCGTCAACTGTCAGCGTCGTTAAATTACAATGTAGTGAGACCAAACAGCTACACGGAATAATAATCACTAATGTACTGGTACAACTATGTTTTAAGTGGGAGATTTCTATAATCACTTGTGCAAGCTAATATTTATTACTGAGAACAAAAATGCACACGTCTGTTTCGTAAGACGTTCACGTACGAAGTGAATGAATGTTTTATTAGCACAAAGTAGAATCCTGAATATTCTGACAGAATTTGGGATAAAATAACTTAGACAAATAACTTCTTCGTCTTTTTCTAATCACAGTCATCAAATGCAGTCTTCTGTATATTAAGACACGACTAATAACTATTATAAACTTGATGAAACTTATGTGGATTTTCCGCCATAATTACCAACACCAGCTCCTCCTACAACGCAAACAAATTTTGCTGCAACATCTACTTCTAAACGCTACGCCAGATTCTATGAGCAGTAATGACATTGTAGCAGCTACGACGTTTGCAGCTATGGAAACAGATAGAAGACAACAAGTTTGATTTTTATTTTTGTCTTTTTTGTTCCATTTGTTTGAAATTTATTGAAAAGTAATAAAGCAACTCAAGTTTTATTTTTAGTATGTAAAAAAATATGTACCTTTAAATAATTTTCAAATAAGTAAATATTGTATCCATGACTTCCGGTATGAGAGATGAGATTGCAGTCAAGGATACTCTGTAAAAAGCCTGCAATTAACGGTACGCGTAGCTAACGCTACTTGTAGTTTAGTCTTTGCAGTAATAGCTTCTCTTTAATTAGGTCAAGGACTATATAAGTGTCAAATCAAATCAAATCAAAATTATTTATTTGGTACATACACATAGGACACTTACAGATAACCAACAGAGAATCAAAATTAACAGAAAACACAAAAGACAAAAATTAATAATATTTGAGTAGTAATAACAATAGTGATGCGAGTCCCACAGTTGCACCAAAAAGGTGTCTAGCTCAGCATATGTCGATCTCTTTTACTTCTTAAAAGCAAAAAGAGACCGACGCTGATTTTCAGCTAGACCCCGTTCAAATCTGTCACGTGGATGCAAGGACGGCTATGTATAATCTATATTGATATACATAATATATATATAAATACACACATAATTATAATTTTAATAAATAAGATAGGAAACAAATATTTTAAGATATCACATAAATTAATTATATAAGCGAGACGGCGGCATAATGCCGCGACGAATGCGGCTGCTGCGGCGAGTAGCGGTGCAGCCCGCAACGACGGATGTGCGCACGTCATTCGAAACCCCACATAATGAGGCCACCGGAAATCATGAGTTAGTGGTTGAATAAATAAGTGCCAAAACAGGAGACAGTAATAAATTTGGTAAGTACTAACTTTGTTACTTTTTGTTAATTTTTTATACATTTCATATACATCCAACGAATATAATCTGCTACAGAAAAAAAGCAATATTGCAACAAACAAACCATGACTGTAATAATAAAAAATTAAAGTTGTATAACCATATGATGAAACGTAAATAAAAGATTACAAAACAAGTATTTATTTTATTATTTTTAACGAGATTAATTAATATTTTTATAAAATTAAACTATAAAATACGACAATCCGCCATGATATATTAAACGCCAATCATTTTTGGGACAAATTATCATAACTGATGTAGACATCAGTAATCTAGAAAAAGAGACGCGGGATCAACATGAAAGCAGACTATGGCATGAATTTAGTCATTGTAAAACTATTGATGAAACACTGATTGCTGTAATAATGGGTGGAAAAATTCCAGACACACCGGCCATGAAACGTGGTAGAAGAATGGAGGATGATGTTAGGAACACTGTAAGTGGCAAACTGGGAAAAAAAATTAAGAAGTGTGGTTTAATGCTCTCCAAAAACTACCCTATGATAGCAGGGTCGCCTGATGGAATATGTGAAAACAACATTATAGAAATTAAGTGTCCAATGACAGAAAAAGCTTTCAAAAATTATATATGCAATGGACAACCAACCCAGAATTTATATCCAGATGCAACTTCAAATGTTATTAACAGGACTTAAAAAAGGCTACTTTTGTGTAGCTCATTATGACTACAGTACAAATAAGAAAGTAGAAATAGTTAGTGTTCAGTATGATCAAAAATATGTATTAGATTTTCTTAATATTACAATATCTTTATGGAAAGACAATGTATATCCTATAATATATCAAAGCGTGTTGTAGTTTGTAGATACAGAAATAAAAAGTAATATTTACTATGAATTAGTTTTATTTAATTAATGAATCTTGATAATTAATCAAACCGCAGGCAATAGTAAGGACATCATCAAGTAGTTTGACAAGATTAAGATTTATACATGCATGTGGTTTTAACATACTAAATTCACGTAAGCGTCGAATCACTCTCTCAACATGGATTCTTAAGCTGGCAATCTGTTTTGTTTCCCTCGCTTCACTTTTAGATAGCTTAGTTCCAGTTGTCACGCCGTACTAAGTGTACCCCCTGTGTCCTTAAATATTGTTCTACATGTTTAAATCCCCTGTCTGCCATCACATACATACCTGGCTGCAAACTTTGTAAGAAATCACATGTTTCAACTAAACATGTATCGGTAATTCGCCCTCCATAACCTGGTGAAATATAATTCACCAACCCATTTGGTGTGCATGACACAAGATACTTAACGGTGTTATCTTTTTTGTATTCTGACCATGAGAGAGATTGATTCAATGCCTTCGAAGGCTTTTGCACCTCAATTTCTAAGCAGTCTATAATACAGCTAACATTAGGTATTTATTTCGAAAAGCCATAGGCAAAGTTTTTTTAATAGCTTCTCTATCTAATTTTACAATAAAAAGTCGCATATAACTCGCTATTATAGGTATATTTTTTACAAATATTTTGCTGGCGTAAGTTGGAGTAATGGCAAAATCATCTGCAAGCTCTCTGAATGGGTTATTTAATCTCACTTTTTTTTAAACACATTAATATGTGGTTTGCAGGTATTCTGGCTTGTTCTTCAATTAATCTTATCAGGTAATAACAGCTTTTAGGAACTCCAATATAAAAACCTGGATTTTTTATTATCTTCAGCAGTGTATGTTCCAAAATTTTTGATGCTTCTTGTTTTTTATCTTCTTCAATTAACTCACTACAATCTGAAGTTGATTTTATTTGGAGAGATGCTATTGATGGTGATGAATCTCTGTGTCATAGAGTGTGTATAAAAAAAATCACTGTCAGATTCTTCTTGAATTGTGAATTTCCTAGAAGGATTTTGGAAGTTGGATGTTGATGGTTTACCATGAATGCAACTATTAATTTTAAAAGGTGATGTAGAAACGGATTGGTGAAAAGATTTCAATGGAGATCTCATCTGGTTCACTAAGTTAACTTTTGTTTGAATGGCTTTACTTCTGAAATTATTAAGAATTAAAGGAACTTACCTTGTGAAGTTCAATTCTAATTATACGAGCATCACGGAGAAGATGATTACCAATTTACATGCAGCAGTACGTAGTTTGGTGCCGGCATTGTCACATAGTTGAAAGCTATTAATGAAAAAAAAAATATCTCCGTCTCACTCTCTCCTGTTATGATGTTCCAGCGAGTGCCGCCATTAATTTTAGAGCTAGAATCAAATCAATTTTAAAGGGTTATGGAAGCAAAATATATCCTATTTGGGTTGGGTGGGAGTATGGTAATCATCTTCTCCGTGATGCTCGTATAATTAGAATTGAACTTCACAAGGTAAGTTCCTTTAATTCTTAATTATACTTTGCATCTCTTCGAAGATGATTACCAATTTACATGCAGATGTTTAGAGTAAAATAAAAAAAATTGATTTGTTAAATTCAAGAGAAAATAATAAAACATTAAGATTTCTATACTTAATGTATTATCTTTAAATCAATTATTATTCTCATACATTGGTAATAAAAATTATGCAAATACTTATTGTAATCATTAAAAATCTATAAATCATCTATTGTTTAATGGATTATGGATTGAATAAACAGTTAACAAACTCATTATTGTGTATAGTTCTATTAATATTTCTCTAGTAATATTTAAGAAAAATATTAGATGTACCACTCCATACCGCAGCCTTGCGAACCACTTGCATATTAACTCCAGATCGACTTGCTGCTGAAGTAGCCGCATGTCGTGTGCTGTACGCACAAAACAAACTTGTCTAACTATGCCACTTTTAGAAAGGTATTCTTTACCCAATGTGCGAGAGTTTGGGAGCCCACTTTATTGTGTGGTATTCTAAAACTAATGAATAGATTTCCCGGTGACTGATTGTCCCTAATATAGTTTTCTTCATGTAAGTCTTTAAAATCAGTGCTGGGCATATCTTAGGATTTTTATTATAAACGGTAGTCGAATAAGTGGTTGGTAAGTGCCAGGTCTGGATGTTTTAATTAGATCAACAATTTTAATCAATATACCTTATTTAAACTTAAAGTTTGCATTCGCTGTGCAGTTGCGATTGTAAGTAATGTAACTGTTTTAAAGCATAAATAACATAATTTTATGTCATCATAAGGATAAAAATTACTTAAATAGTTAATCACAAGAATAGGATCCCCATGTTACATCATATTTTGGTGTGGGAGTTTTTTACTTAAAAACACTTTTTAACACAATCTAGTGATCATAACATGTAAGGATACTGGTGCGTCTAACACCAAGGATAAGGCTCACCTTGTCATATTTAACTCAAACCTTATTTTTAAAAATTAAATCAAGTGACACACTAGCTTTACTGTAATCATAATAAGGATAAGGCTCACCTTGTCATATATAACTCAAACCTTATTGTTAAAAATTCAATCAACTGACACACTAGCTTTACTGTAATCATAATTAGGATAAGGCTCACCTTGTCATATTTAACTCAAACCTTATTGTTAAAAATTCAATCAACTGACACACTAGCTTTACTGTAATCATAATAAGGATAAGGCTCACCTTGTCATAATTAACTCAAACCTTATTGTTAAAAATTCAATCAACTGACACACTAGCTTTACTGTAATCATAATTATTAATTCGACAAAACTTCAAATTCTCATAGATGAGTTATATTGATTTAAGGTGTTTTTGGAAAATTAAGCCCTGAGTCATTTTAAAGAGAATGATGGGGCACCTCTTTTTATCAGGGCTTGCCGGATAATCTCACTGCCACCAGGGGAAGGCTTGCGTGGAGCGGGTGAAACTCCTTGAAAAAGATGTAATAATAATTTATTTGATTGGAATATAATTTCTTGGGATACAATCATTTTTTGATACATTGGAGACCATGGTTGTGATGGCCAGAGGGGCACCATGATAATGACTTCTGCTTTGCCTGATTTAATTTTCTAAAGAACTTTTGTAATGAGGCAGAAGGGAGGAAAGGCTTAAAAATATAGAGATGTAACGGTGTGCCATGCCACCGTTTGTTTTCCTAGGTTTCAGTATGCAAACTTTTTGTTTTTGAAATTCAACATCATTTCATTTTATTATTCGTCTTTCGTAATTTAAAATTTTGACTAATCAATTATACTCTTTATGGATGTCAGTTCGTAAGAAATTCTCCTATGCACAAGTTGAAATTATAATACAATACAATATTAATGGTATAAATTTTACTATGTAATTTTAAAATAATTCATTTATTGTGATAAATAATGTGATATGGTGATACAAATTATATAACATATGTAACTACTAAATTGTAATCTGTATTTTGGAAGATCCAAAAGTTAACTAGAAGTCCGACAAGGGGTATGTATTCGTTTATTTGATAAGTATGTATTAGTTAAGTAACTTACGAACTGTTTTTATAAATTTATTTTTGTTTGTTACAGTTTTTTCTTATTACCCTTATTTAACTAATAAATATATACTCAAGCTAAGCAGCCTTATTAATTGACCCAAGCACCGAACCCGTAACAGAGAACACCAGTTAAAGGTTAATGAATCTACTATTTCAGATTGAGGATCATTCAATTGTCTTGATGCACGATCTGCTTCAATATTATCAGCAAATTTGATATAAGATGTGAATATATATATATTTCGTTGTTCACACCATTGCCAGACTTTTCAAGTTAATTTATTAAGGTGTGTATATTTCATACCATCAGTATGAAATATATACACCTTCATACTGGCAGTATGAAATATAAGGTGAATATAATTCAAGATAGTATGATTTTTTAATTGAGGTTTATTCCAGTTTCTCCCCACTGCATTGCCAGCACGGACTTCTCCTAAACCAGTGCTGGAAACATCACTGTATAAGACTTAGTTATATATAGGTATATTGATCTTTCCAAATAAGAGAGAAACTATTTTAAATATTATTTTTTCACCACTTTAGTCGTCAAACAAGTTACAGTTAATAGACATATATTTCTTATAATTTTGTAAACGGGCTAAGGCTAGATATTTCTCCCGTTCTAGTAGTTTGGTATAAATCCAACCATAACGAACTGCCGAACATGCTGAAGTTAAAAGTCCAACAAATTCAGCAAATTATCTAATAGTGCAGTAAGTTGTTTAAAGATTTCTTTTGCTTTTTCTTTTATATGAATTTTCTTTTATCTGGCTATGATAATGTCATATTTAGAGTATTAAATATAAATCCTAAAAATGTATACGACCTATGGGAAATGATCTGGTTTTTATCATAGTTGATTAGAAACCCTCGTGATTTTATAGTGGCAGTAAGGTTATCAATGCACAACTTACATGTTGAAGCAATACAACAAAAGTCAACTAGATATCCAGATGAGCGTAGTTGTAATAACACAGGTTTTAGAAGTTTTGTCAACACAATTGGTGCAGTACACAAACCAAACAAAATTCAAATAAATTTGAACGCCATTCAAAACTCTATTTCTTTCAATCGTTAATATTTACTGATATTAAAAAATAGGTATATTTGAGATCTATTGTAGCCATGTAGTCAATTTGTTTGATAAGATACAAAACCATATGGTAATCTTCCATTATGAAGTGATGGATATCAATGTATTTATTTAAGCTTTTTAAGTTGAATATAAATATATGTTGAGCATTCGATTTTGGAATTGTAAAGATTGGTGAAATATACCAGCCTTTACAAGGGCTACAAAGCGAAATGACTTTGGACTTAACTAGATCAGAAATGTATTTATCAACAATTTCTATTTCTATTCCCTTATTCTTTGGTAGGGTATCTTGTATGGGGTTTCCTTTAAAAGGAATTTCATAGCCTCTGATACAAGATAAATTTGTAGGGTCATCAGTAGTCTTAAGCCATTTTTGACAAAAATGTTGTAATCTATCTGGATAAAAAGTTTGTACCTCGTGTTAAGTTCTCCTCCCACAGTGGCGTGTGGTCTTGGAGTTGTAGTTGAACAGGTTGTGCATTGATGACTATGCTGGAGTCGCATGCCTCCTTCTCATTGCAGGGTTGACTTGTTTCTGCGGCCAATACTTGCAGTGCCCCCCTCAAGTTTAAAGACCCATGAAGAGTTGATGTGTGATTTGCAGTCACTGCCTTAGCTTTATTTTTGAGCTCCATTCCAGAATTTTGAATTGCTTTATAAGATTTCAAATGTTCACAGAGTTCTGAACCAAACAAATAGTCCTCTATTTTGGTGTCCTTTATGGTGTCTCTTGTTTGTTTAAAATATGAATAATAGTATATCTGCATGATAGCAATTATTTGTAATTATAATCACACAGTAGACAGCCAGCATCACTAAGTAATTTTATTACATAATGTTATATATTGTCTTTATTTTGAATTGACAAATCTAGGGCTTTACCAAAAGCTGACAAACAACTCACCAATGGATTTTGTATTGTTTGAGCTTACATATCCTTTTTTATTTAATTCTAAAAGAGCTGCCTTAATTTCTAGACTAAGTTTAGGAACTCTGTTAAGAAAGTTTTCTGGTGGCATGCTTTTAATAGCTCTGTTATAGTTTCTTTTGAGATTCCCTTTAACAGGATATGCTGCCATCTTGTTGAGATATCTTTGTGTAGGCTTTTACTGAACACATTTTTATACAATAATCCTCGCCTAATATATTCTTTAATATGTTCATCTAAATCAATGTATTCTTCTGTACAATCAACATTTTTTATTGGCATTAATTATCCAATAATGATTCATCTGTAAAAAACGTCAGTTTATTCAATCATGATTGTATAGCAACATAAAAGCATAGGATATATAACCAATTTTGTTTGTAAGGAATGATAAGTTGTGAGATTTTTATACTCAAATATTAAAGTGTTTATGTCATTACAAAATTACATCTTGAATTTGTATAACTGATGTATTCATATAGAATACTTTTAACGCTCGAACACGATATACGTGGAGCTATAGAACAAATACGCTCAAACACGATATACGTGGAGCTCAAAAGGTGCTGAGATAAGTAAGTACATATGATTATTGGACACGATTTAAGTGAACCGTAAGTAACTACGTATTTGGTCATACTCAACATGATTTACATGGGTATTTTGGTTTATATTAAACATGCGCGCATAAAGCTCTCACAATAGCAACAAAGATTATTAATATTTCGAATGTGCATAATAGCAAATGCCATTTGTGCTTGCAATGCAATTACATAGCGGCGTCTACGCTTGCGATATGGCAAAGGTAACCCGACACATAAGATGGCGTCGGGTGCGTCACTTTTCATTCACAGGAGTCGCTACAAGAAAGTATCCTTCAACAGAAAAACTACTTACAGTATATTTCTATTTCATTGTCTGAAATCAACGAATTAGACATAGGTGACTCGTCTTTTGAAGATTCGCTTTCAATAGTCGATATTATTCTACGACGCGGACGCCGAAAATTACATTTTACTTTTTCTTCTAATCTCCTTATCTTTTGTATTATGTTGTCATAATCTTCATCTCTCGATCTTTTCCTTCCACTCATCGTACCTATATTTAATTACACTGAAGGAAGAAAAGACGTGACTTTACCGGAACGCACAAAATTACGTAATGGCGGCACTCGCTGGAACATCATAACAGGAGAGAGTGAGACGGAGATATATATTTTTTTTCATTAATAGCTTTCAACTATGTGACAATGCCGGCACCAAACTACGTACTGCTGCATGTAAATTGGTAATCATCTTCGAAGAGATGCAAAGTATAATTTGTTATTAGTACTTGAATGCATTTATTTGCCATTTTCTGTGCATCTTGTGAAATATTTTCTTCCAAAACTAAAAAAAAATTACTCACATAAAGGTTACAAAGTACTCAATAAAAACAATACATAAAGACATTTTATAAAATACATATATTACATTACATTACATATATTAATAGATTAATAAATGGTCACTTATCAAATATTTGTATTTGATAAGTGACCTTTGTAATTTATGGCATCAATATGAATCTTTTATGTGTATAGTTATGACTTTTCAAAATATAGATTTGTCACAAGTACTATTTCTACAATTTTTTCATTGATTTGGCAAGGTAAAAATAAACTCAACTAATTTGTGTACCTGAACTTTTACATGAAGACTCTCCAATTTCCAAGCATTTTGTATCAACATTTTTTTTCTCTTTTATTTCCTTCTCACATTCTTCAATTAACATCCTTCTTTGTTTTTTTATAACAAATTGCCGTTCTGTTGTTGTATCCAGTAGCGGCGTTAGGGTAGGGCGCGGTTGGGCGACCGCCCAGGGGCGCCGGACCAAAAGGCTTTTTTCGTCCGGCGTTACTTTCTGATTCTGTATAATGAGGAAATATTTAAAAAAATGAAAGCACTACAAAAGTACCTCCACTAGATGGCGAGTCTAGCAAAAGTTGATTTTTGCAGGAAACGAATGGAACAAAGACAGTCATTTCCGTTCCTTTTAAGTAACATATTAAAAAACTGAAATTTGATATGTTCGAAACTTAGATATCAATACAAATACGAAAAAGTACAAATAGAATATGAGTAGTGAATTGAATTTTGAAAACTAATTTACTTTTAAACATGAAAGAAAACTGGAAGGGTTGTCATGGAGAAATCAAGAATGTACCGTAGCGACGTCTAGTTCGATTTCGGGAACTAATGTTTTTTTTTTCTAATACTTCCTCATTTCCCACAGACAAAGATTATCTCATTGAACCCTTGCTCATTGAACAAGGCCTACTCGGTCGGCGAAAAAAGACAAGAACCGTGAGGATGTTTTTTTGTTTTCAAGTTGCCTCACTTTTAGCATGAATTGAAAGGAAACTTAATAAGAAAAATATTAAATTATGGTAAAACAGAACAACATACCGATTACCAATATGAAGATATGTATTTCATTAGGTAAGATGACGTACATTGGCGGGCATTATCGCTCGGTCATTTAAGAAAATTTTCGTTTCGATTCGAACATGTTTAAACGTTAAGCTGAAGCTAAAATACTGCAATACAAACGAATGCATCGGCAGTGGAGCCTCTGTCTGGCAAGTCAGATGGAATAGCTACTCAAGAGATTGTGGATGAAAAATCCCGTAGTGAGGGAGCAAGTAGTGCTACGATTACAGATGCTGATCAGGATAAATCTGTTATTGATGTACAACAAATACATGTATTAGATGATGTTGATACTGTTGTCCCGAATATAGCGGATCCAGCTACTTAGCCACTTATTCGAAATAGCAAAATAATTGATCACATAATAAGTAGTGGCCCACTGCAAACTCACTGTCACAAAATTACAACAATTACACAAAGTTATACATAATAATTATGTGACACCCTGTTAGGGTGTTACAAGGGTAAAGATTCTGGACCTAATTTCAATAATTGACCTGTTATTTTAACATCTTATATACTTTAAGTATTAGGGAATGTGTAGTATAGATAGCAAAAATTACTCTGTACTTACCTAATGATGTGATCCGTCAAAAATGAAACAGCTACTTATACTCTATTTATATGTCTATTTTTTTAATAAAACTAATATCACTATATAGTTGTAACAAGAACATCGTAACGTAGCGTTAAACGTTCGATTACTGTGTTTGTTTGTTTTAAAATAATCGAATAATTGTTTTAAGAGCGTCCACTTATGTCAAGCAGGAAGATGATTGTTGATTGTGTTCTGCTTCGATAAAAATTAAAAGAGATTGATCTTGGGAATTCCTAATTATAGAAAAACACATTGTTTCTGTATGGTCGGAAAGTCAGGGATTCCCGAGAAATGAAACCGATTGAACACTACGTTGCATTCTAATGCTGCCAACTTAACAATCTACCTAAATTTAGGGAAAATTACAAGTAAGTAGGCCGTGTCGGCGAAAAAAAGACTAGTAACTGATTTGTAGTATGTAGTAGTAATTGAATTGCAGTTAGGGGGGCGCCGAAGAAATTTCGCCCAGGGCGCTAGTAGTGCTAAAACCGGCACTGGTTGTATCAAAGGTTCGCTTTCTTCTATCGGGTTGACATGTAAATTTTGAAGGAATGCACCCTGGTTTCATGCGAATTTGTGACACTGACTCCATACAATGATACTCCATATAATTTTCTATATCATTTGGCAACTGAAATAGAATTAAAAAACTGTTATTATAACACAATGATAACCTATCACTTAATATTATTTCTATCCTGAGTTCAACCACACTAAGTGTGACTTTGTTATGACATGAAACTGTTACACGGGATTCTACTATCACTACTATGGATAAAACTCTAACTTAATACATGTATCTATGTATATAAAAAGTGTTAAATTGATGAAATAGATTTGTTAGACAAAACCTAACCTAAAAACATTTGTTATTTTTTAATTTAAATCTTCGAATAAGGACTACTATATCGGTTTACAGTTTACAAAATTAATTAAATACTTACGTCAAAGTGATCTTCACAAAAGTAAAGCTGAGTTTTAGGCAAAATTCCTGTTAAATCGCGCTTTGCAAGTTTAAGCCACTTATCTCGTATTATTTTTTTGTAAACGACTTCGTATTCATGTTTTTAACACATAAAATAACAAAAATTATTGGAATCGTCCAGTGTTTACACTTCGTTACTCTAACGTGAAGTCACCATCGAGGCCATGGCACTTTGAAGCGTATTGGTGGGAATTTAAAACTTAAATTTTAAAATGGATTTTTTCAATAAAAATCTTTATTTTTTTCCCGAAATATGATATCGGTTACAATGAGCATATATTTTCGAATATTATACATCATTTTTTCAAAATCTGTCATGCCTATTGGTAAGACCGTTGATGTTTTTAATTGAACATTTATTTTGATGTTTTTTAAAACCTTTGATGTTTTTAAATTAATTAGGTAATATCTACATGCATATGAGGTGTATAATGGCATACCGCATACTTATTTTTTTTGAGAATGCCAAATAACTATACACGAGAGACTGAAAATCTAAGAATGTTAAGAAGCGTGTCCTTAGCGAAGAAAAAAAGGAAACCTAAAAAAGCAAAGAAGACTAATAAGAAGAATAGAACAAGTGATGAAGAAGATGTAGAAAATAATTGCTTTTATTTGGTTTGCCTTGAAGCCTATGCAGACAGCAGATCGAATGATCAGTGGGTCCAAAGCCTGGAATGCAAAGGCTAGGCACAGGTAGATTGTACTGGGGACGAGCTGCATTACGTTTGGCATACTTGTGAATCTGATTAGATTAAGATTTTATACTGATTATAACAAGAATATGATTGATCTCAAAGCGATACCATTTTTAGTTAATGAAAATATTATAATTAATTGTTATGAGAATATTAATACTATGTTGTTTTAGTTGGTAGGTATTAAAAGATGATTTCTTGCTCGTTCTTCTTATCAGCCAAAAGACGTCCTGAACGAGTGGTAGGGAAAAAATGTTGGACGATTCAAAAGTACTTTTAAGAAGTATATTTGAATAAAGATTATTTTGACTTTGACTGTGACATTAATCAAATCAAATCAAATCAATCTTTATTGTAGATCGCAGGTTATATAAAGATATTGGATGCAAGGACTGAATAGTTACACCGTGATCTGCCTAAAAGGCATACAATATTTGTAGGCTAGTAATTGTCAACTAATCTAATCAATAACATGTTATGTCAAAAATTCAATTAATTCATTAAGTATTTATACATTTATAAAGTACTGTCAGCTAGATACTCGTTTACACTATAATATGCTTTAGCTACTTATAATTTACAAAGTTTTCTTTTAAAAACATTACAATTATCCAGATTATGTATTGTTTTTGGAATATTATCAAAAATTTTTGGAGCCATACAAAAGATACTTTTGTTCAACAGAGCTGTCTTAGAGGGTATCGTACACAATTTGTCTCGATGACGCAATCTCGTCTTATTTTCAAATAGTTGTTGATTCTGTTTGACAAAAATACCAACTTCGAATATATAGATTGATGGCAGGGTCATAATATTTAGTTTAATAAAATATAGCCTACAGGTATCCCTGCTCTGTTAATGACATATGCTCCTAACACATTTTTTCTGGGCTCTAAAGGCAATTACAGAATCAGTCGAATATCCCCAAAATATAATGCCGTATCGAACAGCAGAAACTACGTACGCGTGATAAGCTGTAAGGACCGTGCACTGATTCGCGATCCTACTAAGTTTGTACAGTGCACAATAATACTGGGACAACTTTTTGCAAACATGTTCAATGTGTGTTTTCCAAGACAAATTTATTATTATAGTACTGATTAAAGTACTGATTTGATAAAAAAACGTGCTTGATTTATTTATGTCGTATGTAATGGTATTTTTATATCTTATGGCTTAAATACAAAGATGTCACAACTTACCTCGGTACCTGTCACAACTTACCTCGGTGGTAGGAGAGTTGTGACAAGGGGAGTGGACTTGAATTTTGTTATTTTTTTTAAGAAACTATTATACTTTAATTAAATTTACTGATGGTTTTGAAAACAGAAGGAATGGCTCTAAACTAATTCACATGAGTCATAACTGTGGAATGTTTTTTAAGCGAGATAGAGTCTACATAAAATGACTATCAGAATTATTGTGGAATAAATGATACTTTATACAAATACATATTTCGGAAGTCAGATTAGGTAGTGAATTAATTTCAATTTCTTTACAATAAATAATATGCGAATAGTTAATTCAAAAATACTCGCATATCATAACTACACAGATCTCGCAAGCAAGCATTCAATTCTGTTCTATATTGTACATAGAATGAATGTATTTAACATTGAAGATTACTTCACAGATCAATCAAAATGATACATAATAAACCAATTTCATTGTTTAAATAAATACCTTAATTTAATTATGACCTAAGAAACTGATATAAATTATATATTTTACTACACTTGACTAATATTATTATTAAAAGTCTATGTTTAGATTTTAAATTCAAAGGGAATTGTTCAGTTTGTATGGGCACTTTGGCTTTGAGTGGACATTATCTACAGTTATAAAAAACATTATTTTTTAATATTTCATATCTCAAGGAAGTTAACTGTTGTAATATTTTCACAGGAAAATTTTAATTTGTATATATATAAGCATATGTAGTATTCCATTAACGATGTAACGAAAAAGTTATTTTTTTGTAAAATACTTTAATTACCTTATCATCATATTAATTTATTTATGTTAGAAATAAGAAACAGAGATGTCTAAATAAAGAAATTGTAGATTTACACATATTTACCTTTAATTTGACAATACAATTCTACAAGCAAAAGACAGTATTTCTAAATACACATTTTTATTAGAATATACTTTACATAATCACTTAATAAATAAATTACACTGCTCATACAGTTTCTCTTCAGCTGGAGGCTGGCATTTGGGCAGTCAAAAAAGCAGCTACATTTATATAAGTTGGTCACATGACGTACTATTCTTTGAATCTTCCACGGCCTCTCCTGACGTGTGCTCTCCCTCAAACAAGACTATTCTCCTGATTTGTGCTCACCCTCGAGCACAACTCTTCAGCTTGGAGTGGCTGTAGACTCACATTTACGTATGCGCCTATTGACAGAAAGGACTATTTTAAAACACCTATTCAGTACATTTGCACATAACTAATTAATAATAAATTAACATTAAATATTGAACAACTAGTTAATAGTAGCAGTATTAATAGTATATCATTATGATGAAAGATGTAGTTTCCCAAAGCAAAAGAATTTTTTAAATCAATTTAATTTTAACTGAAGAAACTCCTGTTTAGACAGACCTTCAAAAGTGCACAATGTCTTCAGTCATTCCTTCAATATTGTTAAAATCCATTGTAACATTTCTTTTTTACAAATGATGCAAAATCTTGTATAAGTTCTGTAGTAAATGTATGAATAGTTTGCATGATAGACAACCATTCAGCCCAATTATTATAATATAAATGAGAATTACACAGTCTACAGGTTTTTGGTACATAAAAGTTAAAATCAACAAACAATTTTACCTGAAGCCATCTGGGAACTGTTAGTTGCTGTGGTGAGTCTCAACCCGGAACAAAACATAATGCTTGTGAATCAGATGCTCTTTTAAAATCCGGTAAGGTAATGTTCTGTATAGGTTCTGGAATATTAGAAGGAAATGTCTCTATCTGCTCGCTGCCAACATGGGTGACAGATGCGATCAGATCCTTGCACCTAAAAGAGTATAATATATAATTAAATTATTTGTCAACAAAATATTACTTAAACGATATGGTAACGATATATTAATGTTTTACATGTCATAAAGGAAGTTTAATTATAGTAATCATAATAAATAAAAATAACTATAATCCTACCTGTAGTGGGGATATCCAATCAATAATTTCATTTCTAATGTGTGTTTCTCTGTCGGATATTGTTTGCAGTAGATGTGATCTAGTACGAAATATAGATCTTTCACAATTTATATAAAGCTGCCGACGATATTCGGGTAGGAGACCATTACTCGATTTAAATACATTCATTAAACCAAACAATTCTGAATTACCAATTCTATCTTTCTACATGGATTTACCAAAAACAACACGTTAAACGATATTAATACGTTATTTAAGGAATTATTTTATATAAACAATCATTTTAATAAGAATTATCACTCAAACGTATTTGTTGACAAAGTGAAATGGTGCTGCCATATAAAAATCATTAATCGATTAGAAAGTAATCGATTGTTAGTGTAAATTAACTTATATCTAACCGAAAAGGATTATTTGTTATATTTTTAATATATATGATACATGATTTTACAAAAGATCACCTACTGTATATGCATTAATATATATATATACTTTAATTTCTTTCATTTCTATTAAAGTTAAACCTTATCGATTAATCGATACTATTAGTAATAGTACTTTAATAACATTTATTGATATAGAAACACAGTGAAACATGTTAACAAAACACATCCGAATCCAAAAAATACTTTTTAAAATAATATTTTTAATGTTTACTTTCCCATGACAATTTTTTTTTCAGTTTTAATAATATTTTACTGTTTACATAGTTTTTACTAATTAGCTTGTCCACCAAAAGCCAAAATTGAACAATTCCCTTTGTATAAAAAAAGAGAAAACCGTAATAAGCAGGGGACGGTCGGGAATAAAGGGCATGTTAAGGCAAATCAAACAAAAAACATACGAATTGTAACATTTTTAATAATTAAACTGAACCTAAATTAACTTTACTTCTTTGGCAATCAACTGGTACAAAAAAAAAAAACGAAACAAAAAATCTAAACTTCTGAGTAATAACATTTTTTTTTAATCTATAAAATACTCGTTTTGCCCACAGGCGGGTAAATAGGTTACCCTAGGCGGGCAAATAGAGTACCGCTGCGGGCAAAAAGAACATCAGACTTAAATCAAAACAAAGTTCACAAAAGAAGGATCCGTGACCACAATATGTAGTGCAAGCTTCGTGTGCCCATTCCTTACATTGTGAACACATAATCCAATCCTCTGCCGGAGGGTCCACATACAATTCCTTACATACTAAACAATAACATTCTTTTTCACTTATTTTACACTGGTTTGTAGATATCTTCTGTCTTTTAGCTGATCCAGATGTTGACGGTCTTGTCTTTTTCAGGTTTTCTTTATTCTGTGTCTTCTTCAGGTTAACTTTATTCTGTATATTCTTCAGGTTTTCTGCAGTCTGTATCTTTTTTGTGTGTGTTTTATCCTGCTTTATCTTTCCTTTTTCAAATTTTTCTTTCTGTTGCATTTTGATAGGGGTACTTGTCAAAAAGTCTGATTTCTGCAGCTTTCTCCGCGTATTTGTCTTTTTCGGACTGCTTTGGGGTAATGGATGAATTTCTTGAAGCATACTGCTATCCGCAGATGTATTTGGTGGTGAAGTTGTTCCAGATATAACATTTGAGTTCGACATATTTAGTTCAAATGGAATAATTTCATTTTGTGGAACAGCTTTGTCTTGTACAATGTCAGGATTGAGATTTAACGGTGTAGCTCTATCCATTGATTCAGGAATATTTTGTGAATATTGTTTTACATTTTCTGATCCTCAATTAGACGCTTCACTTATGAGCTCGACTGGTTCCGACTCAGGAACATTTTCCGACCGCTGTACATCAATTTCCGATCCGGTATCAGATGCAGCAGCTGGTATTTCAGCAACTGGAATATTTTGTGGCCACATTTCAACACTTATGGATCTGCGGTTACACGAAGCAGCAGATATCTGCATTGTTTCATCAATCTGATCATGTTCTTCTGCATGAGTTTCCTGGCCCCGATTGCAAACTTCAGTTGGTGCAAAATACTCTTCCGGAATGGCATGTCATGGCAGCTTTCAGTCTGGCTATAGATGTCGATTCAGGAGTACGCAATACTATCTCTGGATGACAATTTTTAAAATTTCTAAACCAGTGTTTACCTGCAACGTCATTTTTAAATGTCGTTTCTTTGTTTTTGCGTTTTGCAAACTCACCCGCTAATTTCAAGAACTCTGTCTTAGTAAGACCATAAAACAGTGCATCTAGTTTTTTTAGATGTTGCACTAATTCGAGTTCTTCTTCGTTTGTAAAGATAGGAGTGTACCTACCTAGTTTTTTATTACATTTTCCTGTTTTGACACGCCGCTGTAACGTACTGTAAGGTATTCCATATCTTAGAGATGCCGCTTTGATGCTACTTCTTTTTTGCTTCATTTATTGCTTGCTGCATTCTCGTATAATTATAAACCATCTGCAATAGATAAAATATATACTTTGATACTCAAAATTTATACAAACAAAGAACGTTTTATATAAATATTAGGCGGGCAAAAAGAGTACTACCCGTTTTACCCGCACTCGTTTTGCCCGACCCGCCGCTAACGGCAATCACAACAAAATATTTTTTAAATCTGAAATGTTTTTGGCTAAAATCACTTACATTAGCTAGCACATAAACTAAACTGCATCATAGCTGCAAAAGCACTAAGCTGCAAAAGTAGTGACATACGATAAGCTTTACATTAACTAAACAATATTGAGTCTACTTACCTTGATTTTTATTTATTTTTGCGCGGAACATTGACAATGGCCTCCACTGACTCGCTCGGCTTACCGCGGCCGACTGATTTGTATTGCGGAGGGAGTGCGCTAGCGCTATACGAACATGTTTTATCTCGTTCTTGCGCTAACCGAGTGGCAGAGTAGATACCCTTCTTGCCTACTATGTCCTTCTTACCCGACCATCCCCTCCCTAATAATATGCCATTCGGGTCTGACGCAGAACGTGCACTTCGCAAAATGTGCACTTGACAAAAAATGCGCTTTTCGCATTTGGTGCACTTCTCAAAATGGGCACTTCGCAGAATGAGCATTTCGCAGAATGAGCATTTCGCAAAATGATCACTTCGCAGAATGAGCACTTCGCGGAATGACCACTTTATGTGGAAGTTTTTAATTAATAAAAAAGAAATGGGTACTGCGTATTTAAAATCAAATAAACACTTTTAAAACGTAATCATTTATTTAAAAAGTAATTAAGTCAACTAGGTTTTGATTGTCAATTAAAAATATTCAATAATTTTAATAAAACAGATACGAAAACCTAGATGATTATTTTAATGCACAAACAAAAAATTACCCATTTTTTAAATGCTTGACATCACCCTTACGAAAATAACTGTAAATACAAATAAGAATCACATTTTAGATCAATAAATAATATTCTAATCTCACCAATTTTACACAAAAAATAGTTTGAAGATTTTAGCAGGTAATTATACAATACAGAAAAATGTTATTAAGTGAATTACTTCATAAACTGCAAAAATATTACTTTTTTTAAAAACTTAGGCACTGTTACATTACCATTTTCTAATTTACCCAACAGCCTGTTATATTTGCGATCGAAAACAATATCTTTTTGCTTGCGATTTCTTTTGACATTCATAAATAAACTGTTACGTATATGACGATCCCAATACTTGCTTTCTTTTTTTAATTTGTGGATGAACATGTATAAGTTAGGATTTTTGGGTACACGAGCATTGACACGGTGATGCCATGCTTCTAATGCGTTAGTTGTCCTATGTCTTTGATTTGCACAACTCAGAATCGATGGCAACATTTTTGGGTACCATGTTTTTTCATAGTAATTTTGAAATTGCCTCATTTCTGGAGTTTCTGGAGCACGATTTAAAATATAGTTCCAGGCAGTTGGAATGTGGTTCGCTGGAACTAATGCTATAATAGAGCACATTCGAGCAATATTTCGCCCTTCTTTTGAAGCTAGCAATTTGATGCTTTTAGCTTTTTTCCAAATGGCAGCATTGTAATGACGATAACATCGACTCAGTTTGGCCGTCGGGAAAACTGATTTGACTGCATTATGCTGTGCTATTTCATAATCTGATTTAAATGATTCAATTTTCATTCCCAACTTTTCCTTCAATATTTGAAAAAGACGCGTGTACGTCTGCTGCATTTTATTAGGGAGCAAGGCGTATATAACAGGTACTATATTAGTAACCTTTTCACGTGATTGCAAATCTAAATGGATCGTAAATAGTTGATAAAAAGGGTGCGGTGCCGACTGAAATGTCCCATCAGCATAATATGATCCTGGAGCTCTAATTAGTTTTTTGCGGTCCTACTCGCAAATATGACAATTTTGTCTTCTGCACTATCCTCACAAAGAAAAAAATTTTGTCCTAAAGCTTCTGGTATATGTACACTGGCAGGAGTACTATGATGTAATAGGTTAGTGTTTAAAAAATTTTTGCGCGCCCTGTACAGTGTGTCTTTAACAGAATTAAAAGTCGGCAATAAAGTGTGATATTTGGTTGGTATATCTTATCTTATCTTCATTTCTTTCTCTCAAATATTTTTTGTACAGGATCAAAAGTAGCGCACACAGCTTTTTTCAGAAATGAAATACGAGTATGTTGATTTATTCTAATTTTTATATCTTGCTTGTCACACGAGTGTTGAGATTTTCTAGTAATCATTTTCCTAGTTTCATCATATGTCACAGAAGCACTGCACGTTTTCCTGTTTACACATTGCCACAACGTCTTCCCGCTTTTATTTGTTTTCTTTTTATTGTATCTTTTGTCACCACAAACAAGGGTTACAGCACCTTTTTGATTGGAGAATAATTGAATATTTTCTTGACTCATTATTATAATTGAACCCACATTTAACTCAAAGTACTTAGAATAATACAGCAAATCAACAAATCTACGCCACTAACACCTTTATAAATTAGTCTTGTCAGTTATTTTTTTACCTACCCTCATATTAGAACTGTTTTAGTATAATAATGTTGCCAATGTAAAAAAAAAGTAAAATAATTGGTAGTAAATGTTATACATATAAGTTAATGGCTAAACAAAAAAGGATTGACAATAGAAACTCAATGTGTTGCTCTGAAAATAAAGATTTATTTGTTAGTAACAAAAACATATTATATTACTACTTAAACCTAAATTACACTTCATAAAATTCCTACCTGAAAATAAAGAAACGACATTTAAAGTTATTTTTTATCCAATCCTCTTGAAAAATATGTATTTTTAATAATATTTATAATTTATTTATTTTGACATTAAACACTTTTTAATATGTAAGCTTTTTAATAATTTGACATCTATAAATTAGCAGTATTAGAAAACCAAAGAGTTTTTATGCACTACATACTATCTAAATAAATATTAAAGAAATACTTTTTCTTTACATACATTTAATAACATGTCACGTTTTTTGTACAAAGAGATAATCCATATTGTTTTTCATATTCTTTCATTTTTCTTAATACTAATTTTTTTAAATTTATTATTATGTCTTAACAGAATATAACTATTATACATAATAAAAAGCGGGTTTAATTACTTTTTAAATAAATACGTTGTAAAAGTGTTTATTTGATTTTAAATACGTAGAACCCGTTTCTTTTTTATTAATTAAAAGCTTCCACAAAAAGTGCTCATTCCGCGAAGTGCTCATTCTGCGAAGTGCTCATTTTGCGAAATGCTCATTTTGCGAAATGCTCATTCTGCGAAGTGCCCATTTTGAGAAGTGCACCAAATGCGAAAAGCGCGTTTTTTGTCAAGTGCACATTGTGCGAAGTGCACGTTCTGCGTCAGACCCTGCCATGCTCCTCAGGCCTCCACTTATGTCATGTAGCCGACTTGGTGACAGTGTCGCGGAGCCGCTGCCGGCTTCCACGGATCAAACACCACAAGGATTAAGTACCAAATTTGATTTTTTTTTAATATAAATATTTTTATTTTATAAGCAGAGAATTTCAATATGAATTTTAAATGATTATTAGATTAGTTTATTTATGCTATTGTGATTTGTGTATTAAATACACTTTGCATACTCGTATACACTCAGGTGTGTCATATCATTTAGGCAACCAACTGCAACGATTGTTGCTAGAGCTGTGTGTTTCAACCAGACACAAGTGGAGAGATTATATATTAATTTAACAATTTTGAAAGATAAATACAATTTATAAACCACACAGAATTTTTTATATGGACGAAACAGGTAAACCTCCAAAAGTTTTGATCACCAATAGCAAACGATCAGTAAGTGAAATATCTAGTGCAGAAAGGGCTGTTAATGTGACTGCTATTAATCCTAAGAGTCTGACGGGCATATTTGTACCACCCGCTCCATATTTGGCAAAAAAAGGATAAAAGCGGAGCTTTTAGATGTGTAAGAAGTATTAGTAATTTCGGAACGCAACCTGAGTAGTACCAATTATTGCCGCTTCACGGTGCCACTCCGTTTTCTCTAAAATATGTAATGGCTGTCATTTTCTATTGTAAAAACATTTTCCTTGCTTTAACTTTGAATACAGAAACTATTTAAGTACAATATCCGTGCTTTATGCCAAACCTAACCTACCCTGTGCCAAACCTCCTACATGGTAGCAGAGCGTGGTTTGGCAAATAAAGTAATGTCAGAAAGTACGAAGTTTTTCTGGAAGAAAACGTGTCGAGTATTACGAGGTTAAGTTGAACAAAAACGTGGTCAAGATGAATTCACATTCGCACATTTTCAATCTGGAAAAATTGAACGGTCGCAAAAATTTTGCCACCTGGAAATTCACCACAAGAATCTCGAACACGAGAACTTTTGGAATTGCATAGAACCCAAGGAAGGACGAGTTGACCCGGCAAAGGATATCTTAGCTAAGTCCAAACTAATCCTATTAGTAAATTCTCAAAACTATGTACACACACAGGACTGTACGACCGCGAAAGAGGTATGGATTAATCTACATAAAGCATTCGATGACAACGGACTCACCAGAAAAGTGGGTTTACTCAAAGAACCAATCAACACATCGCTGGAGTCTAGCAATAGCATCGAGGAGTATGTGAGTAAAATCATGAACGCAGCACATAAATTACGTAATATTGACTTTGATGTAAACGACGAATGGCTGGGCACATTAATGTTGGCCGGTCTGCCTGACCAGTATAAACCAATGATCATGGGACTTGAAAATTCGGGAGTTACAATCAGTGCAGACCTAATTAAGACCAAGCTTTTACAAGAGATAGTTTCTACAGATAAAAATTGTGCACTTTACTTACATGCTAAGAAGGGAAAGTTCAGTACACACAAGTCAAAGCCAATCAAGGGTCCCCGGTGTTATAATTGCAATGGCCATGGGCATTTAGCAAAATACTGTAATGTAAAAGGGTAAAGATAGTCACAGAAGCAAGAAAGTTCCAGTTTTGCTGCAGCATTTTCAGCAACTGCCGGTGAAATTAAGAAACAATGGTACATAGATTCCGGAGCATCCATGCACATGTGTAGTAATAAAAAATGGATGTACAATCTAAAAGCACCATCAGTTAAAAGTATAGTAGTAAGCCGCTGTCTGTTAAGGGTACTGGAGAAATAAATGTGAACATTCCACAAGGAGGTACAATTCAGCTAAAAAATGTGTTAAATGTGCCTGGACTTGCAGCCAATCTAATATCAGTGAGCACTATTACAAGGAATGGGTACAGAGTGGTCTTCAATGGAAAAGGTTGCAATGTCAGTGATGCAAATGGAAAGTTCATATGCTCAGCTACATTGAATAATAGACTTTATGTTTTGGACATGCAGTCAAAGGAGGAAACTGTTCATTTGGCTCTCTGACAATCCCAACTTGTGAAGAAGACAAGTTGGGATTGTCAGAGAGGTCAAAACCTGATGACCAGACTAAGGAGCCAGAAGCTGCTTCTTCTTCTCAACCTGTGGACTGTGAACCTAGCTTGGAAGAAGCTGAAAGTGATACTGGTAGTGAGTATGAGACTGATACAGCTGCTGATCTCGATGAGACATATCACCCACCGAAGAATATTGCAGTTCAGAAACAAGAAACTCGTAACATCACACTGAGACCACGTAACAGGAATGATAAGAAAGGTATGCTGTTTTTAAATACTAGTTTATCTGATCCTCAGACGGTAGAAGGGGCAATGTCTTCCGCTGAAGCTAATGAATGGAAACAAGCCATGAATGCTGAGATAAATTCTTTAATGGAGAATGAGACCTGGAATCTGGTGGAACTGCCCTCTGGGAAAACTGCTTTACCCAACAAATGGGTATTTAAGAAGAAAAACAATCAACAAGCTGAGGTTATTCAGTATAAAGCTAGACTAATTATAAAGGGTTATGCACAAAAGTAGGCTGTAGATTTCCATGAGGTATACTCTCCTGTGGTAAGATGGACATCTATAAGACATTTGTTTGCCCTAGCTGCACAGCAAGACCTGCATATACATCAAATGGATCTTACAAGTCATCTCAGCGTTCTTACAAGGATCCATAGACATAGATATCTACATGGTACAAGCCTGAAATGTATAAAAATGGCGATGAGGTTTGTCATTTGAATAAATCAATATATGGTCTTAAAACAGGCCAGTAGATTGTGGAACACAAAGTTAAGCACAGTCTTAAAGGAAATGGGCATTCAACAATCAAAAACTGACCCTTGTGTTTACTTTAACATCGACATTGGAATATATATTGCCATCTGGGTTGATGATATTTTATTATTTTGTTCACAAAGAAGTATAATTGATAATATAAAGGAGAAACTACAGCAGAAATTAAATATGAAGGATCTAGGAGAGGTGAGTCAATGTTTGGGTCTCAATATTACCCGAACAGAGGATTCTATTATGCTGGATCAGGAAAAATATATTAAAGAAGTATTAATAAAATTCAATATGTCAGAATGCAAATCTATCAAGACACCTGTAGAAGTTGGACAAAAATTTAATGAAAATACTGCAGTTGAAGTGGATTGCCCGTATCAACAGGCTATTGGAAGTCTCCTATATATCGCTCAAGGAACCAGGCCTGACATATCATATGTAGTCAATGCTTTAAGCAGATACAACAAGGAACCGAGGTCTGAGCACTGGAGTGCAGTAAAAAGAGTCATGAGATACTTGCAAGGGACTAAAGACTACAAACTTACATACACCAAGAATGGAAACAGGAAAATCATAGGCTACTGTGACGCGGACTGGGCAAGTGATGCTAGAGACCGGAAATCGTGCACCGGTTATATTTTCCTGTTTCAGGGAGGTGCTATATCGTGACGTTCCCACAAACAGCAGACCATCGCCTTATCCACGGCAGAGGCGGAGTACATGGCCATGGGTAGCGCGGCGCAGGGTGCTCTCTGGCTACGACAGCTGCAGGCTGAAGTTGGTCGCAGCCCTGACACCCTGCTCATATACTGCGACAACCAGAGTGCTATCAAGTTATCGAGCAATGATTGTTACTTGCCTCGTTCGAAGCACATAGATATTCGATATCATTTTATTAAAGATCATGTAATAAATAATAATTTAAAGTATTGTTATGTTAAGGGTTGTGAAAATGTTTCAGATATTTTAACCAAGGGAACTACATTTGAAAAACATTTGTATTGTGTCACCAATATGGGATTGCGTTCCGGGGAGGATGTAAGAAATATTAGTAATTTCGGAACGCAACCTGAGTAGTTCCAATTATTGCCGCTTCACGGCGCCACTCCGTTTTCTCTAAAATATGTAATGGATGTCATTTTCTATTGTAAAAACCTTTTCCTTGCTTTAACTTTGAATACAGAAACTATTTAAGTACAATATCCGTGCTTTATTTCGCCAAACCTCCTACAAGATGATGCACCTATAGGGTCATTCGAATGGTATCAGATTCTAGTTTCATTAATGGCGATCTTTTCTTAGATTGGATGACACATTTTAAGTATCACACCAAACCAACTACGAGGATCCAGTTCTTCTAAATCATGTATCCCATATCACCATCAGTGCCATAAACTATTACCGTCAAAACCATATTATTTCCCAATTTTCAAATTTGCTGACATCGAGCCTTACAATCCCGATGTTTTATAGAAGCCAATTTTTTAACAAATGCTTTAACGGACAGAGAACTTACTAGTTCTACTTCTGATACTACAAAAGCAGTGGAAAATATTTGTCCAATTCCCAAGGCTGCCGATAGAAAAAAAACTGTTAACAGAAAACGTAAGAAGTCTGAAATAATAAATGGCTCACCATACAAAAAAGAAATTGAAATAATTCAAAAAATGGCACTTCAAAAAAAGCCGAAGCTTAAACTGGATGCAAAGTGTACTCAATCAAAACACTTTCGAAGTCTTCTGACATCAGTGGTCACGCGCATCTCATCTCAACTTAAATGTTAGATATATTGATGGATGTCAATTAAAAGAGGAATTTTTATTTTGTTTGCCACTGCTGACCATACAACTGGTGAAGAAATATTTAAAGTAACGGTCGAATTTTTTAATGAGCATAATTTTAATGGCATAATTGTATAAGCGTTTCCTCAGACGGCGCAGCGGCTATGATAGGTAAGGTTAAATCTTTATAGCTAAGGTTGCTGAAAAAAATCCTAATGTTCATTAACAGCATTGTTTTTAACAGGGAAGCTCTTATGACGAAGTCTCTGCCTGACGCACTATTGCTCTTTCTTCAAGAAATTATCAAAATCGTTAATTACATCAAGTCGCGACCGCTAAACTCTCGTGTGTTTAATGCATTATGTCAAGAAATGGGGGCAGATCATCAGTCGCTTTTATTTCATACAGAAGTACGATGGCTTTCTCGATGTAAAGTACTTTCCCCAATTTATGAGTTGAAAAATGAGACTGAGATGTTTTTACAGTCCCAGGGTTCAGACTATGCATATCTATTTATAAAAGAAGAATGGCTAGCAAAACTTGCATATCTAGCAGATATATTTACTTAATTAAATGAGCTTAATAAAAAAATACAAGGCAGAAATTCCAATATTTTGACAGCGTCGGATAAAATTGAAGGCTTTCGCGCTAAATTGCAACTATGGATCGTACGCCACAGGACGATCGACGAAGAAATAGAAGAGCAGCCCTGTCAGCGATTACTCCAAATTTATACCGTCTATGCTCAATTGAACAGTCTCAGGTTTCGCATTAGATTTGTTGATTAATAATAAATGTTGATTAATATTACTTAACAACTAAATTTTAATTTGCAGCGTACCTCCAAAAAATTTAGTTTTCCTAGGAGTACCTAGAACACAATAAGTTTGCGGAACACTGAGTTAAACGATGCAAAATTGCATCGTCTGTTGAGCCAAATTCGGACGGACCAACGTGCGTCACAAGTAAAGTGCAAATGTAGCATAAGTTAGTTTTAGACTTATTAATATAGTTAAACCAGTCTTTGTAGAATATTCATATACTAAAGTTGTAATTAAATAAATAAATATTTCTTTTTTTAAAACAACAGCCGTCGTGAACTTAACTGGTGTCAAGAAATATATAAAAAGCCTTTCACGGAAGATTGGATACGATGTTCGGTGTGCCAACAATGGTAGCACCAAAACTGCACTGCCTATTTAGGTCAAGGACTATATAAGTGTGATTTGTGTATTGAAAAATTTAAAAGCGCGCACTTTTGTACGACTCAATGCGTACCCTTATAGACCCGGGTGTATAAGAGTGCGCAATTTTCATATTTTATTTTTCTTCAGCTCCTACTTTAATTAACTACTTTAGTGGAATTTGATATGAAATATATAGAGATTATTAATAAATAATGTTGATATTTCCAAATATAAAAACTAAAGTTTTTTTTTTTGTTTTTAATAAGGTTCAAATTTAAAATGCGCGCTCTTAGACCACCTTACCCTAATATACGAATTAGAACACCAGTCCGCTAAAAATAAAATTGGCGGCCCCAAAAAATTAGTATAAATTGACGAATACAAATTCTGGAGAAGACATTATAATAGTATCGCATGTTGTATTGAAAGACCGCCCGTCATTTTCAGATATTATTCGGCAAGAGGGCGTCTAATAAAAATAAAAAATGTCTAATAAAAATAAAGATTGGAATTTGGTACACAAGCGAAAACATAAGAAGTGGTTTATTAGCCAAAGAGAAAGTACAGTGGCGGATAAATCGCTACAGTTCAAAGCGGCGGACACGAAAGTACCTGTTTATTTCAAACGTGTATAATGAAGTCTCTGAACAGAATATTATTGATTATATCTATGATAAAACAAAAGAACGCGTTTCATTAGTAAAGATTATAATGAAACAGGATAGAGGCTTTAATGCATACAAGCTTCTTATTAAAAAGCATAAAATTGACCTATTCTGAATCGTTTTTTCATTTGCTCAGTCGCCGCCTGAAGTGCCTTTTTTGTCGATTTTTGTTTTGTTTTAGTACATTTTTAATCTAATTTTTGTTAATAAAATAGTACAGTGTACGTCTTGAATGTTTAAGTTTAGTTTAGTGAAGACTGTGTTTAGTTTTGAGTTCAATATGATGTGCTATTGCGCGTGCATGCACCGGTATACAAAAGAGTGTGCTTAGGCATCGACTGTCATATCATATCGGTAAATAATTAAATTAATGTATTTCGAAGTCCGTTGTAATCTGATCACACAATCGATTCATCCATTCGCGCATCCATTTTTACACTTTCTCTATTTTGAAATAGTTTTCAAATGACATAATACATAAAAACATTCTAGTTTGAGTGTTTGTGTTAGAAGTAGAAGCGATAGCGAAATCTGGTACATAAACGCACATTAACAGCCTATCAGCCTCTTTTACAAGAATGAAAGAAAGAAAACATTACTTACTATGACAAATTTTCAATATGTGAGTCAGCTGCATAATTAGTAAACCGCGACTAATAGCCAGTTGCACAAACGTCCTTTAAAATTTTCATTAGTTTAATGCGAAATTACCCATACAAATATGACATTCATTAGAGCTTAATGGCGTCATTAAACCTTAATAGACGTTTTTGCAACTGACTGTTAGTCAAATAGTCGATTTTCGAAAATGTAGTTCTTCAAATTTCAGGCGAATTTTGTTCTTGTTTGAGCGATTTCATGGTCGTAACACAATTACGTATTTTATTCGCAAACGTATTAAGTTGCTCAGGTGTACTCACTTTAGGAAGAGAACATAATATATACCTCTTGAGTTACGACGGTTTCACAACGTAAGTCTGCTTCAGTGCACGCATAATTTCATGTGTGTCCTCGTTGGTGCGTAATAAATACACCAAGGACTCGTGTGAGGCAAATTATGTGACAGAGAATTTATCCTGTGTTCTAAAAAAGGTTGATTTAAATAAAAACCACACGTTATAACAACTGCTATACGTAGGAAATGGGCTTGGATTACCATATCTAGGCTGTGCTACTACTGCGCTAGCCAGTTTTAGGAAGAAGGAGAAGGGCGGCTTGTGCATCGGTTGGCGTATTTGAGAGGTCATGTAGTTCATTCACGACACTCTTAACCCAGGACTGTATACGCGAGATGCGAGTTGTAGCAAAGATACTCTGACCCAATTCTAGTTTGGTGAGTATTACTTCCAACTCCAACTGGACATGTACTTGACGGTTGAGCTCATATTCGCGGTCGCGCACCAACTGCCGGCGACGTAGCTCTGGTACCGCAATCAATTTTTTCACAGCGCGAGCGGATGCTGAGTGGCATATGAAATGGAAACTGAAAGCAAGCTAGTTGGTTGGGGAGTTAAATTGTGCGTGTCAATATCTTAGGCAAGCAGAACCCTGCCTAGTGCCATGCTGCCCCGGGGCCGGAGATTTACTCCCCCAGCTGCACCATTCATCGGAGGGGCGTCAGAAATAATGGGTCGTTCCGTTAAGACCGCGTTAAAGGATCTTTGGAGTAGAACCCTTGGAACTCCTATGATTAAAGAAATAATGCCCGTAAAGATGTTTGAAAATATTCGACAGTTTATACATTTTAATGACAACTCCCAAAATTTGTCTCGCGGCAATCCGAAATACAATAGACTGTCCAAACTTAGAACAGTAGTACAAAAATTAAACGAATCTTTTGCTGAAGTCCTTTTTGTAGAGCAATATCTTTGCGTCGATAAAAAGCTAGAAATATCTTGGAAAGACATAATCCGAAAAATACTCAAATTATAAGAGTTACGTTCTCAGTGAAGTACCTGAATTTGTGTATAAAATCGAGCCCGAAACTGGCTTAGAAAATGTGGTATTGCCCAACGAAGCTGATCTTGGTGCTTCTTCAAATATCGTGCATCTATCACGAGAAATACCTCGCAACCAAAATTACAGATTACATTTTGACAATTACTTTACAAGCTTGCCACTGTTAGAATACTTGTCAAAAAATGGTATACTGAGTCTTGGTACAATACGCCGAAACTGGATTTCAGATTGCAAATTACCTACAGACAAAAAAATGTCTGAAAAAGATATATTATTCTGTTGAGTATGTTGCTGGTGTAAACGGCGTGGATGTTATATCTGTAGCCTGGAAATATAACAAAATAGTAACTTTAGTATCTAGTTTTGTCGGAGAAATGCCAAAAACACCGTTTAGGAAGAAGGCCAAGCAGTACATAATAATTGATCGTCCAATTATTGTTGGAGAATATAATCACCACATGGGCGGCGTAGACTTTATTGATAACATCATGGGATTCTACAAAATACGGCTTATTTTTTGCTTAAACAATTATTAAGTGATCTTGATGAATATGACCAACAGTCAGTGTGTATTATTATTGACAACCAAAGTGCTATTAGTGTAATAAAATGCTAATCTACACAAAAGGTGTAAACATATAAATAAAATATCATTTCATTAAAGATAAAAATGTTATTGATTTAAAATACGTCCCTAGTAAGAATCAATTTGCAGATTTGTTACCTAAAGCTCTCGTTGAAGAAAAATTTAAAATGCTAAGAAAAAATCTAGGAATGTTAAGATTAATTATGTTCGCGCTGGTTCGAGAAGGGGGTGAAAAATGGGAATGGAAACTCACCAATATAATTTTAGTAATTGTCCTTCGATAGATATGTTGGCGAGTCCACGCCGATCAGCGGTTTTCACATTGCATTTGAGTTCTTGTGGCCACAAACACAATATCTTTACTTGATGCACATGTTAAGGACTAGGGAATCAGGGTATTATCACTTTAGATTTATTACAACGTCAATATTTAAGAAAGATAGATATTGAAAGTTATGATTATATTATAAAAGAATATGAAGATTTGTTTGATGATAATGTAGGTTTACTAAAAGGAGTAGAATATGATATAAAATTAAATGAAAATAGTGTAGGAAAAATTTGTACACCAAGAAGCATACTTTTACCATTACATAAACCGCTCAAAAAAGAATTAACAAAGTTAGAAAGTAAACAAATAATAGAAAAAATAACAGAACCAACAGAATTTGTGAGCAATATAGTGTTAGTTAAAAAACAAAATGGAAAAATACGTTTGTGTTTAGATCCTAGTACATTAAATAGTTGTATCAAAAGAGAACATTTTAAGTTGCCCACTTTTGAAGAGGTTTCTTCAAAAATGGCTGGTGCGAAAGTGTTTAGTAAGCAAGATGCATCTACAGCGTTTTGTCATGTAAAATTAAGTAAAGTCAATTCTAAGTTGTGTACCTTCTCTACACCATTTGGTAGATATTGTTTTAAAAGATTACCTTACGGTTTGTCATCAGTACCAGAAATTTTACATAGACAGTATTGTCAAGTCTTTGATTCAATTGAAGGTTGTGCAGTGTTTATCGATGATATTGTGATATATGCAGATAATAAAATTTCTCATGATAAAATATTAAAAAAAGTCTTGACTAAAGCTAGAGAAAATGGTATTAAGTTTAATCTCAGCAAGCGTAAATTTGGAGTGTCTGAAATAGTATACCTTGGTCATATACTCAGGTCTGAAGGAATAAAACCTGATCCAAAAAAGATTGAAAGTATTTTAAATTTAGAACGTCCAAAAAATGTAAGAGAATTGCAACGAATATTAGGAATGATCACATATGTTGCTAAGTTTATACCTTCTATGTCACAAATGTGTAGATTTTGTATGGACAATCAACATGATGAGGCTTTTCATGATTTAAAAAATATACTAACATCTGCACCTGTGTTACAATTTTATAACCCAGATAACTCTTGTACAGTTTCAGTAGATGCTTAAAAAAATGCATTGGGAGCAGTTTTGATGCAAAATGGTTTGCCAGTAGCATATGCTTCAAAAGCTATGACTGATACTCAAGTGAAATATGCTCAAATAGAAAAAGAATTACTGGCCATTGTCTTCGGTTGTGTGCGTTTTCATCAATTTATATTTGGTAAAACTGTAGTAGTACAAACTGATCATAGACCATTAAAAACTATTTTTAGAAAACCGTTATGTGAGATACCTTTAAGATTACCATGAATGAGAATGCAACTGCAAAAATCTGATTTGATAGTAAAATATAAGCCAGGGAAAGAATTACTCTTAGCAGATTCTTTGTCCAGAGATGTAAAAAATAGCTTGAGTCAAGAAAATATAGAGACAGATGAATTTTATGAATGTCAAGTTAATATGGTAAAATGTAATTTTGAAATATCAGACTACTAATATGATTTATTTAAACAAGAAGTGAGAAAAGTTAAAGAGTTACAAATACTAATAATAAATAATTACATAAATAATGGTTGGCCAAATAACAAAGAAAAAATACTAGGAACTTTGAAACCATATTATACAATACAAGAACAATTATTTGTGTATGATGATTTAATTTTTAAGTATAATTGTTTAGTTGTCCCTAAGTCACTTCAAAAAGATATATTGTATAAAATACACTACAATCATCTAGGAGTTGAAAAATGTAAATCAAAAGCTAGAAAATGTTTGTAATGGCCTAATATGGCTAAAGATATTAAACAAAAAGTATTGAAATGTCAAGTTTGTGAAAGATTCAGAAAAAATAATAGTAAGGAACCCATGATGATTAGGAAAATGCCTAACAAACCTTGGTCTGTATTAGCAAGTGATGTATTTTATTATAAAAGTAATCCTTATATAATAGTAGTTGATCAGTTTAGTAAGTACTTTGAAACAATTCAACTTTTAAACATGTCAACAGAGCATACAATTTTTTATTTGGAATACCAGATGTTTTATATACAGATAATGGCACAAACTATGTAAGTCATAAATTTAAAGAATTTACTAAGGATTGGAACTTTGTACATAAAACTAGTAGTCCCTATCACCATCAGTCAAATGGGTTAGCCGAAATGTTTATTCAAACTGTTAAAATATATTTAAAAAAGCTGATTTAGAGAATAAAGTACACCTATTTCTAAGGAATTCAATTATAAATGTCCTTCTGAATTACTTATGGCGAGAAGTTTTCAAGGATTGTTACCTATAGTTACTAAGTATAATAAAGAAAGGGCCAAAATACAGAAAAAATTGTATAAGAATGCATATAAACAAAAAAAATATTATGATAACAGAAATACAAAAATGTTAAGACCATTAGACAATAATCAAAAAGTTTTAATAAGTGATGAAACTAGTAAAAAACCATTAAGCTATGCAAAAATATTACAAAGGAATAGTCGTCCAAATTCTTATACAGTTTTGCCTGAGAAAGGTCAGATCTTTGATAAAAATAGAAAAGATCTAATAGAAAGTAAGAATTTTGATAAGTTTGTTATTAAAAAGGAGAGGAACGAAATGATTATATGGATAGTTACAGTAATGCTAAACAAGAAAATGAATGTAAGTCAAAAAATAATATTGTTGATTTAACCTTAGAACAAAATAGTTGTTTACAGGAATCTATAAGCTGTAATGATAATATTGTAAGGCAAGAAGAAATAAATAATGTAAGAGATGAATATGAATTTGGATATAATAGACTAGGTCTGGAAGCAATATTAAAAAACCAAGTTATTTGTCAGAATATGTGTAATTTAAAATAAACATTTGAAAATTTTGTTTATAATGTTTAACTTGAAAGGATGAGGGGTGTAAAAGGTTTGTTGATACTATAGATAGTCTGTGTCTTAGCTACTCTGTTTCGTTGTCTGTGATACACCCTCTCTTCCGCAATGGATCCGACAAGAACTGTTTTATATTCAAGTGCTTACAACTAAATAAATAATCTTTTAATAAAACACGATTGTATTATTGTTGTGGAAGTCCACATCATTACAGTCATTGACTTCTTAATTTCTAAAAACGAAATAAACTACTTTATAATTAATTAGACCGCTTTCATGCAAATTCTACCAGACAATCACTAAACAAAGCAGTCAAAATGCTTAAATCAATTAAAAGATGAATCAAGAACAACCGGTTTCTGATTTGAAAAAAGTAGAATATCTCTATTGATTATTCTCAATAACCAAAGTTTTTTACGTTTCTCAAGTCAAAAAGTCCTAGTTTTATCAAACTGTTATCAAAAACCTAAAATCAGAAACGAAAATCAAGTGATGTTAGTTTGAGACTTTTAACTTTAAAGTCTCAATTCAGAAACCGAGCATAACATTTGATTCATCATTAACACAAATGTACTTTGTTTTAAAAAATTGAGGAATTTATTATTAAAATGGTATTTAAATAATTGCATTTAAAATGAACATTAAAAAATGCGTGATATCAAAAGACGAATTAAAAAAGGTGAACCGAGTTCGTCCCTGGATATCAAAGCCACGTCTGCCCGCCAGCGCAAGCGAGCCGCGCGCGCTTACCAATCGCAGGTCAGGTCAGGCAGGCTTCATTGTTCTGTCGGTGATTTTTCACTCTCTCTGTCACCGCCGACCGTTTGCACCGGAGTAACATTGTCACATCACCGCCGACGCACCGCTGCGAAGTGCCTTTTCTGTTTTGTTTTAGTCTATTTTTAATCGAATTTTTGTTAATAAGATACTACAGTGTTCGTCTTGAGTGTTTAAGTTTAGTTTTAGACTGTGTTTAGTTTTGTGTGAAATGTGATGTGTTTTACGCGTGCATGCACCGGCATGCAAAAGAGCGTGCTTATCTCAGTTTTCAAAGAGGAAATGGACATTTTCAGCATCGACTATCATCAAGATATCGGTAAATAATTAAATTAATGTATTTCGCGGTCCGTTATAATCTGCGCACAATCGATATTGCGCAATTAAGAATATGTAGCTAGCTACAGATGCGACAGTGACTTTAGAGAGTAGTTTTCCCTGGTCCAGTTTTGGCGCTGCGATCGTTTTATATGACAGCAGAGTTTGACAGCGGGGTGAAGGTCAAATAATGCTTGCTAGTCGAAATTCGTTATCGACTTTATCGATATATTAGGGATGTCAATTCTTATCGATAAAACGTATAAAACGTAGGTGGCACATTTTCAATTGTTTAAAATATTATAAATAAAACAATTAATCGTTATTAATTATTTATTTAAAACTTTCTTTCTTAGCCTAAAGCTTTTGTACTTTAATAAGGCGAGTTTCTGCGGTTCTTCCATTTTTAACACATATTTTTCTTGAAGAGCACCTTTTAAAATCTTATTTATTATATTGCACCAATTATAGGTGTGCAGTCTTATAACATTTTTTATAAATACTTCACCTAAAATCGAGTTATGTCTGTTACATCCCAACCAGGAGACGTTTATATTCCTCTTCAATTTATATTTTAAAGTTTTGCATAAAGAACCTTTATGACAATTTTTATTCAAAAAGTCGTGGATAAATTGACTGCTGTCTCTATATAAAATTAGAAACTTTTCTGTTGGATAAGCTAAATTATTGTTTTTTAAAGATTTGTACTCCCTGTGCTTAATATAAATGTGAATTTTTTCTATGGAGTTAGTTGTAAATGTTTTTGTACAATTTTTACATTTAACTGCCTTTGATAAATTTCGGCAAATGTATCCTGCAGTGTATGCCGAACATTGGACCTTCACTTTCTCCATAATAACATCATCCCTAGATATAGATCCACACGATTGAAGGGGTTCTTCTTGTGAAGTGGATGGCTGTATACTAATGTTAGGATATTGGTTTTCTTTATTTATTTCTTCATCAAATAAAAAACTAGCATCTATCAATGTATGCCCTACATCCATTTCACAGTTGGCAAATTTTGAGTGAGGGACTAATAAATTTGTTAAAACTAACGATTTATACGCGTATACAAATGTGTTTGCATCAGGGTTAACATTTCTATAATTGATAGCCCTTACCCGCCCAAAAAAGTTTTCCAATGGATCCTGATTGATATTTCTAGGATAATAATAATCAATTGAATATTTTTCAAATAATAATTTGGAAATTCTTATAAAACTTTCTAGGGTCGTAACCCATCCCTCTAATGAGGGCACAGACACAAATCGTGATTTGCCAGTTTGAATTACAATTTTACTATTGCTATCGACAAATTTCATCATTTTAATTTTATTTATGGCATCAGCCCAAAATGTAAAGTGTTCCGAAGTTTTCTTTACAGCCTTTCTTAATTTACCCCTTACAGTTCCACCTGGATAACCATTGACGCTGTCAAATAAAGTGTCAAAAAATTCGACAACTTCTGCTGTAGTAGCCATTGTGCTGCTTCCATTTCCAGTATGAAAATAATCTGAAAATAAAATCGAAATAAACTATTACAGCTTTCCTTTGGTTTTTTTTACAAATTAGTAGTTTATTTTAATTACAAAATCCATTTAAGATAATTTATTTTATTTTGTAAGAGGTAAATAATTTTGTATGCCTCTTGTTTTTAACTTTTATAAAATTTACAATATTTCTTGAAAACATTTAGTTCTAAATTCTCATAGTTGTAGATTAAGCTTATTTATTAGTATTAGTAAAAAACTTACTAAGTGCATTGGTGTATTTCAGCATAGCAGCAGTTCGAGTACTTAACACTTGTGCTGCTATGCTAACCTTCATTTTCTTAATTCTTTTGGCATCAACATGGTGAACTGTTAATTTTGGCATAGCTCTTGTATGGCCTAATTTACTATCCAAATCAAAAATAAACTCTATGTCTTTCCATGTGGCTGTCTTTCCATTCCAGATAATATCTTTATTTAAAAAATTATTCCTTAATCCTTTCAGCAGGTGAGGTGGGTCAAAAAATACATTTAGGTCATGTCCAGCAACATGGATTGTACCATCTGTAAAAAAACAATGTTTACTGTTAATTGCTAACGGTTGGCATTATAGAAGGAAATTAGCATCAAAGGAGTGATCATAAGTAAAACAAATGTGAGCAGATATTTTTTATAGTATACTAACCATCTTTTATATTTTGAAGATTGCGAAAACGTAACGTATCCTCCCTTAAAGTTTTAATAGTTGTTCGAAAAGTTGATCCTTGATCACATACAAGTCCCAGTGGAATTAGCCCAGTTTGTGCTACTTGGGAAACTAACTGTTTTAAAATTGTCTGTAATGCAGCAGCTGATATTGTTCCTTCACAGAAATAATAAGCGACAGTCTGTCGCCATGAAGAACAAACTCCCCTCAGCATGAAAACCAATGCATGGTCACAAAACCTCATTTTTCTGTTTTCTGCAAAATCAACAAATCCAAGGATTTTATCATTTTTTGAATTATAGTTCAAATGTGGTGTCAAAGCCATTTCGTCAAATACAATTGTGCATAGTTTTTCTTTAATGTGCCAATTTTGTGTTTTATTTTCAATAAATTGAAAAATTTTCGTATTGAGTCCTGGTTCCAGAGAGAGTTTTTCAGACACTCTGTTCAATGTCCTCTTGTTTGGCAAGGCAAGCATATTTTCCAACAGTCTATATGTTTTTGGACTTTGTTTGAACAACACTAGAGCTCTCAACTTTTCATCAAGTGTGTATCTTCTTGCCATTTTATTACGTCTGCATTCCCTTAACTGCATCAGTAAGAGCGACTGTGCATGTTTGTTTAAAAGATGAAAATTTTTAAAAAGCCTCTCATTATTGGCCAGAGATTGAGCCATTTCTATTCGTTGTGAGGCTGTGCTACCCAAACTGTCAGCAGCAATGTTTTTCACATATTTGAAAAATCTTCTTTTTTTTGAACCCATATTTCTGCAACCTATAATAAAAAGGTCCTTGGTTTAATATTTTGAAAGAATTTGTAATTTATTCCTTATTTTATAGTATGATAAAGTTATCAAGTGGTTAATATTTTCTAAGAAATACAAAAGGAAACTTTTGTTTCTGTGTAGCTCTTTTGATGTGGTAACTCTAATAGTTAACTTACATTAGCTGCATGTTCATTTTATATAGAACATAATCTTTTAAAATGCAGGAAAATTAAACAAGCATACTGTCAAATATATAAAAACAATACCTTTTTGTGTCTTCGTGAGGCAGCTTTCATGTGGTACCTCTAACAGGCTCTTTACGTTAGTGTTAAATGAGCATGATGGCTGCTCTAATTGATCTGAAAAATAATATTGATACACTAACAAATAGAAACAAAATTAGCTGGTGCAGTTATATTATAGTTACTATAATATAATTAATATAATGCTTTATTTTAGAAAGGACAACACTATTTTATTGTATTCTGTATAGTCACAAGATGTGGGTATATATGAGGAGGTATATATGGAGTTATATAAAATAAGAGGCATGCTATTAAATATCAACTAAATTAATCTGTTATTACTTTTAAAGATGTAAAAGACAATACCTTTTTGTGTTTCTTTGAGGCAGCTTTCATGTGGTATCTCTAATGGTTTATTTACATTAGTGGTAAATGAACACGATGGTTGCACTACTTCATCTGAAAAGGAATAAATACAAACATAATAGTATTAATAACAATATATTCTTTACTGCACCCTACACAGCACACAATACACAAAAAGAATCAAGAAAATAAATTATTCAATGGACTGCCTTATTGCTATGTAGCAATAAGTCAAGCAACCCATCACAAAAAATAATTAAATAAAGAACAGGGTAGTGGATGCAAGATAACAATAATAAATCGATATATCTGAATTAATAAAGAAAATAAAAATAAACACATTAATTAAACATTATAATATTAAGAGTTTCAAGACAGGGATAGCTTCCTATCCCTGTCTTGAAACTCTCTATCCCTGTCAAGACAGGGATAGAGAGTTTAAGAGACAAGTCTCTTAAACATGAGCAGTGAAGCCATGCAAAGTATATTTAAATAAATAAAATTAACATAATTAAATACATATAACTAGCAATATATAACAAATCATTCTTTCAAATCTAAAATACTCCAGTCCATATACCTCTCAATTCTGTGCTTGCTGGAATCTCTTGAGAGCATACATATGACAGATGTTCATGGAAACCACCTAAAAATTGTTTATAGATTTCAGTTAATAAAAATTTACTATAAAACAAACAAATTCATTTTGTAAAATTTACTATTTCTTAAAATGGCTTTATAATTTTGAAAAATCTAACCCAGCATCAATGAATTCACCAGTTGACTATAGCTGAAGCTGCTGGATTATAAAAATTTGCAGTGGCAAGTTCCTTCATAGTAGTTTTTTAAAATAGGTCAATAATTTAATTTTGTAGAACTCTCATATTAAAGTTTTACTCGGGTCATTGTAGCCAGACTACCAATGTGGTAATTTTAGATATCATTGGTGCTCAAGTTAATAAGAATGTAATGACAGGAATGATACAAAATGAAAATACACTTAACAGATTTAATGATTATAAAACTAGTGAAAAACTATATACCTGCTCTTTCAATTACCAACGAGGCATCTGAGATATCATCCTCATCGTCTAAACTTTTGAAATAATCGTGTTCATTCAAAACATTTGACCCTAAAACATAATATTTTATTATTAGTTACTCATGCCTAGACCACAGCATAAATCGAAAAATGGCACCATTCAATTAAAGGGCCACTCAATTGGTTGACCGATTATACCACTTAGCTGCGACTTAGACAATATTTCTAAAGAAATTCAGTGACAAACACACAAGTAATTACAACAAAAAGTCTCAGTTTTCTTCTGTCAATACACACTGGATATTAGGCGTTAGCTGTTAGGTTAATGCTGAAAATAGCTGTGATTATGCCATTTATAATAAGGTATGCAGTGTGTGTTACTTTTAGGCTCTATTACACAAAGTATGCCACCGACAGTCCGCGTCTGTGTTGGCAAATACAACACTTCAATGTACTTGTAGCAAAATTATAATAATAAAGGTAATACAAAATTATATAGTAATACAAATTAAGTATACATTTTGAGGACTCACTTGCTTCAGCTGTAGAAAGGGCTTCACCATGGGCAATTTCATCATCAGTAAATAAGCAAGGATAGGAATACCGAATCCTTTTACCTTCTTCATCAAACTGGTGTTTGTCAAAATGTATTTCACAAACACGTTTTTTACGTAAAGTATCTTTCGAAAGGCCGATGAGGGATGAATTATATGGCACTAAGAAGGACAACCACAAGCTTAACAAAGAATCGTTCGTAGGGAAACAAAAAAGCCGGTGCGTAGCACTAGTAGAATTGCAACCACCAACACAACACTTTAAAGGACCCATAACGATAATGAACAGCAAAATCGCACTGTAGATTGCTCCGTACAATGTGTTTAGGATTTGAATCTCAACTCAAGCGTAAACGCGAGGAAATACAAAACTTCAACAAAACTTGTACAAAACACCGACACAAGAATGACGTACGACACACAGTTGTCAAATGTCAAACGTTTAATGGCGTTTACAAAATGGCGGCGGTGTGCCGCGATCCTAGCGCCAAAACTAGCCCTTGAAGAACTGTAACGATACCGATACCGATACCGATATATCGGCCGATATAATCGGCAGGCCGATATATCGGCAACGCCGATACAACACGGCCGATATCAACCAGTTCGAAAAGCGCGCGAAACGAACGACGCGTGCGACGTTGCCGCTCTTAGCGTCGCGTCGTCTTACCGGTCGCTTGGGCCGGCCAACACAATGTCCCCCGGCCCGGCCCCAGTGCTTGCTAAGCTTTGGTTGAGAAATGTCGTGTTTCAATTTACGTTACGTCGCCGCTTTTATTTTGTAATTCATTCTGTTTAATTATTGACACTGACTAGTGAGGACTGTTACGGTGTTTTAATTTATATAATAGAAAATGGCAACGCCATTAAAACGTACAAGTTCCATCTGGAATCATTTTCAAATAAAACAGGATGATGATACAAAAGCAACTTGTTTATACTGCAATGTCAGCGTTTCTCGTGGTAGTAAGGCAGTTTCATCGAAGGGCTTTACGACATCTAACATGTGGACACACGTGAAGCGTTATCATGAAAAGGAGTTGAAAAACGACACCCCATCTACCTCGACGACTGAGGCCGGTCCGCCACTCAAAAAACAAGCTACTTTGGAACACATTCTAGACAAAAATGTTATGTACGATACTGATGACCCCAGAGCAAAAGCGATCACGCAAACGATAGCTGAACAAATATGTGTAGATATGGAGCCGTTCGATATAGTAAATAAACAGGGGTTTCAACGCACCATTAAGCAGTTGTGCCCGAAATACAAAATGGTTTCCCGTCCACATATCTCTGAAAATGTGATACCAGACATTTACTGTCGTATGAAAACGAAAATAAAAGAACTTTTGCAAGAACTTCCGCACATAATTGTAACGACTGACTTATGGACTAGCGACGCTTCTTCATCCGTGAACGACTTTATAAGTCTGACTGCTCATGGAGTGAATAACAATTTTGAGCTAAAGAACTACTGCCTAGCAGTATTTCCTTTTGAAGGCGAAAGACATAGCGGTGAAAACATAGCTGAAAACTTACGTCAGTTATTTCAAGATTGGGCTATTGACGAACAGGTACGAGCTGTAGTAGCAGATAATGCACCGAATATGGGGCTTGCTGTAACACAATTGGGTGTGGAACGTATCAGATGTATGGCACACTCTTTACAATTAGTGCTGAAGGATGCGTTTTCGGGAGAAGAGAAAATAAATGAAATGATTACAAAGGCGAGGTCTATAATTGGTCACTTCAGTCATTCTACTTCGGGTCGTAAAATCCTTACTGAAATGCAAAAATCTCATAATGTTCCTTGTCATGTGCTCATCCAGGATGTCGTCACTCGCTGGGATTCTACCCTTCAAGCGCTTAGGAGACTTCTTGAGCAGCGAGTTGCGGTTCAAGCATCTTTACCCCATGTGAAATGTAGAACTGAATTGGCTACAGAAGAGTGGGTACTAATGGAACAGGTTGTCTCAGCGTTGACTTATTTTGAAGAAGCAACAAAGTCCATTAGCCAAGAGTCTGCTTGTTTGTCTGACGCCATACCGCTGATCAACAGTTTGCGAAAAGTCTTAGATCGTATCAAGAACACCACGGCTATGGATGATGATAATGCTTATAGCCCTGAATATAATGCTTTTACACTGAATTTGATAGCTGGGATCAATGATAGATTTGATTATTTAGAGAACGATGAAACATTTATTTTAGCAACAGCACTAGATCCGCGCTATAAATTGCGTACGTTCACTCTGCAATCTACAAGAATGAATGCGAGAAGAATGCTGATTTCATTAATTACAAATAATACAAACAGAGAGAGTCCTCATTCTACAGAGGCGCCGCGACAAAATCAAAATGAGATTTTCTCGGGTGTCTGGTCTGCTTGTGATAGTTTGATAAAAGAAGCCGAAGACGACGAGCCTTTATCAAACATGTCTATTCAGCCTGAGCAAGAGGAAGTAGAATCTTATTTAAGATTTCCAAACATTCCAATCAAACAAGATCCAAAGATCTATTGGCGCCAAGAAGATAAATATCCAAAATTAAAAAAGCTTGCACAAAAATATTTGTCTTACCCAATGAGCTCAGTTGCTTCAGAACGTCTCTTCTCAACTGCAGGCCTGATACAAAATGATTTGCGTAACAGATTATCTGCTGATAATTTAAATAAACTTTGTTTTCTTAACAAAAATCTACCAAAAGTAAACTTTAATTACTGACTTTATGTATCTTTTTTAACCCTAGACACCTAACTTTCGTCGAATTGAAGAGTACGCCACACTAATATCATTATCTGTTTTTGGCAGGCCGAAAGGTTAGGTGTCTAGGGTTAATTAATAACTATGTGATTGATTTTATTTGAAACTAATAAACGTTTTTTTTTTCCATTCTAATAACTGATTTTTTATTATCTAAGTATTTTTCCTTCAGTCTTCAGGACCTAGTGTCAATATCTTATTAACTTCCTTCAAATTTGTTTAATATACATAAAGTACTTTAAGCCATCAATATCGGTATCTGTATCGGTATCGCCGATTATTTTCGTTTAAAATCGGTATCGGTATCGTATCGGCAAAAATATGTATCGTTACATCGTTACTCCACACAAAGTTGTCAGGTAAGTTCTATAATTATGCTTTCACCATTGATTACAGGCAGTCCCTAACTTTTTTTCGGTAAAAAAGCCAACGGTTCGGTTTAAAAGCTAACGGTGAAACATATAAACGGAAATGGTTATTGTATTCACAAACAAAGGATCTTTGTATTGCTTTCTTTGCAAGTTGTTTGGTAACAAATGCATCGCCACACCGCCTAGCCAATTTTCAGCTGATGGATTTAGTGATTGGCGAAACGTAATTGCAATTGAGCACCATGAAAACAGTTCAGGTCATAAGGACTTTATGCTAACTTATTTGAGTCGAAGACAAGGTCTAGGGATCACCAAAAATCTAGAGGCACAAGTAAAAGAAGAAAGAAAATATTGGCAAAATGTATTGCACGAGTTAATGCAGTTATATAAACGCTTGAAGAATTTGATCCATATTGCAAGATATGGAAATAAAGGGAAAGGCAACCCATCATATCTATCGAAAACAGTATGCGACGAGCTTATCGATTTAATGAGTAATAAAGTTCACAAAGTGATTGTCGAAGAAATACAATCAGCTGGATACTTCAGCCTCTCAGTGGACTCTACGCCTGATCTATCACATACAGATCAACTAAGTATTATTTTGAGATACGTATCGCCGTCTGATGGTAAGCCTGTGGAACGATTTATATTAAGGTTTTTAAATTTAAAAAGTCATACCGGAGAAGAGATGGCAAATATTGTATTCAGTTACCTAGAGGGTTGCAAAATAGATATTGCAAAGTGTTGAGGACAATCATATGATAATGCTGCTAATATGTCAGGACGATACAAAGGGATGCAGCAAAAGATTTTAGAGCATAATAAATATGCTGCATTTTTACCAGGCGCTGCACATACTCTAAACTTGATTGGTCACAGTGCTGTTGATTGTTGTACGATTGCAGTGACTTTTTTTTCAACTGCGCAGTTGTTATACACTGTTTTTCGGCTTCTACTCACCGGTGGGCAGTTTTAAAGAAATTAATAAGCAACGATAGTAAATATGTAAGACAATAGTGAATGTACTGAAGCGCGCATGAATAACACGTGTTTTATTTACCACCGGTCACAGTAAGTTCTGGAAGAACGAATTACAAATATTATAGTGGCGACGAGGATAAAAAGATTTTTGCTTACTCATTATGTTAATTGGGAAACAGAACGAGTTCAGTATGCAGAGTGTGTACAGAGTACGTGGTCATCGTATGTGGACCTTTTAGAAATGTATTTTAAAGTGAACGCTATTGAAGAATAAAAAAAACTGCCCATTTTAATTGCCACTATGGGGGATGAGGCATATGAATTGCTGGAAAATTTACCTAGTCCGAGTTAGCCTTCGCAGTTAACATTCAAGGTCATGAGTGAGTTAATGCTGCAACATTTACACATAATAAACAAGAACGACGGTATTGAAAAAAAAATATTGCTGTGAAGCTTGTGGAGCACGGAGTCATAATTATGAGAACTGTCGTTTTCGAGATTATGTGTGTAGCAAGTGTCAAACGTCGGGTCATTTGCGGCGTATGTGCACAGAATGGGGTAACGCGACGACGACACACGTAGGGGTTTTCGTTACTAAAAGTTGATCATAACCCTAATTTGTCAATCATGTAATAAGACATATGTATTGAGTTTAGGTAATAGTACGATAGATGGCGCATAAAGCGGCAGCCATTTTAAGATGCCATTTTAAGCAGTTCATTGACAGCATCAGTCGGAATCTCGTCTTCGTTTACGTTGCACGTGGCAATTCTCGGCGCTTTAAAAAATACTCACTTTTAATCCACTTTTAAGTTGTGATACTTTGTTATATTAGAAGATTTTAGTATGGATATCGAAAGTGAAGGTAAGTGATATATTGTTTAATGTATACAGTAAATTAATTAAACAATTTTGGGACTGTTATCGGTGACACTTTGAAACGGCAAAAACATTTTTTTTTCTTTAAAATAATTTAATAACTTAGTAAATTTGTTATGTTTCCGAGTTTGTCCGAGTGGAAATTTAAATAACGTATTAAAGTAGACTACTTTAAGAAGTCATATCAATATAAAGAAGTTGCGGAAATGTGGCGCTTTATTTATTATGACACTTTTAATATGCAGTATCACTAAGTTGGATTTTCTCTTATCAAATATATTTTACTTTGTTTTAGGTAACTCGGATGATATGAAGACGTTCACTAAGCAATATTTGTGTGATCTCTTGCTTCAATGTCCTTTTAAGCAAATTGACAAGAAACTAGAATATTTGGAAGACCATTTGTTCGAAATCACAAATTGTGAACGTCAAATCCTGAAACAGAAGTTGTCTCATTTCAAGTCCGATTTTAAGACTAAATGGATGGCGGCGTACAGGAAAAGAGACGCATTTGAAAACAAAAATGACAGTTGGTTAAAAGGAATTTTAGCTTTGCCAGTGATGGCGTCATTGACACATACAAGTGGTAGACCCCAAAAACCATTCTTAGAATCGAGCGACTGCACCAAAAGGAGAAAAAATTAAAGATTTGCGAGAACATTCGGATCTAGAGCACTTAACGTACGCAACACAAATGAGCTTGAGGGCAAGCGGCTATGCTGATGCTTCTAAAATTTTAAAAGCATTAAAAAAGTCACCAACAAGGGCAACTAAATTACGCCAACAAATCGCTAAACCACACAACAAGGTACAGCAATTGTCAGCTACAGATGCGCTATCTATGTTCGTAGAAGGAGATTTAACAAGGAGACAATGCAATATTGTCAGAAATGCTGACAAACAGCGCTTTCCGTGTTACTCGCTACTGAAAAATGCAAAAAAACTATGCTATCCGAAACCCGAGGCATTTCTAGTAACATCCACATGTGCAGAGGTGAAACTACAAGATGTTTTAGATCACACTTATTCCCGTTTATGTCAAAATCTGGATGAAGTTATTGAAGCGTGCAATGAAGAAGAGAAATGTAATTTACAACTGATTTACAAATGGGGTTGTGATGGTTCGCAGCAAAGCCAGTATAAACAAAAATTTGAGAATCCAACTGACTCTGATGCAAACATCTTCCAGAGCTCTTTTGTTCCTTTCAGATTAAAAACTAAAGACGGCAAAATATTATGGAATAATCCAGTGCCATCCTCACCTAGATATTGTAGACCCATAAGAATAAGGTTTATTCATGAATCAAAAGATGTGACAAAAGAAGAAATTCAATATATAAAAAGTCAATCTAAAGACCTACAAAAAACCAAAATAGAATTAAAAAGTGGATCTGATTGTGAAGTTGAACACATTCTATTATTTACTATGGTTGATGGGAAAATTTGTAATGCTGCAACTAACACACTATCTACAATGCGATGCTACATATGTGGAATGACTTCAAAAAATTTTAATGACTTATCAAAGAAGAAAACTGTAAACCCAGAAGCACTATCATTGGGAATATCCGTTCTGCACGCAAAGATAAGACTGTTTGAGTCAATCCTTCACTTGGCATACAAGATTCCAACTGGAAAGTGGCAAGCAAGATCTGAAGAGGATAAAATTTTAGTATCGGAGACAAAAAAAAATATTCAGCAAAAGTTCAGAGAGGATATGGGTCTTTTGGTGGATATTCCAAAAGCTGGATTTGGAAATACGAACGATGGGAATTCAGCTAGGCGATTTTTCCAAAACCCACAGTTGACAAGCGAAATTACCGGAGTTGACCAAACCTTGATATATAGATTGAAGATAATATTGGAGGCAATATCAAGCGGACATGAGATTAATGTGGATAAATTCGACAAATATGCTTTCGAAACTGCCCAGCTATATGTAAATTTACACGGATGACATCCTGATATGTGATATAATTTCACCACCATGCACTAAAATTTTGTGCATGGTGGTGGATAATTTAGTCTAGACAATAATCCAAATTTAGTGTACACAGCATAATTAACGACAGAGGACAGTCTATACAGTCTTAGCAATAAAAACCAACTTATTCTATCCAATAATGACCTATAAAAAGGGATTATATTGTAGGTGAAGATACCTGGTCTTGAAAGAAATTAGTTATAATCTTTTTATATCTGGAGAATTTATGGTCAAAGATGTCGATTGCAAAGTCTTTGCTGCTACGGGAAATCTCATTAAATGTGCGACAAATTCTAACTAGAGGGCTGTAAAAGGATGTATTATTTGTGTATGCCTGCATTGCAAATATATTCGGATGGCGCAATTTGTGTCTCATATTAATATTTATTGATGCAAGGAGATCCGGTGCATCGATGGAAGCATGCAATAACTTATGAAGGTAGAGTAGGTCGTATCTTCTACGCCGGGTCTCCAAGGACATTACATCGAACTCGGACAACCTTTGAGAGTAACTAACCAGGGTTCGACCCAGGTTATGCTTCCATGAAATATATTTCAGGCACCTCCTCGTGAACTCTCTCCAGACTATCCACGTGAACCTTGCAATAAGGAGACCACACAGGAGAACAATACTCTAAGACACTTCTCACTGAACCGAAAACCAGACTCAGAATGCTATAAGGACTCTTAAAAGATTTTGTAGACCTCATTATAAAGCCTGTCAGTCGACCGCTCCTCCTTATGATATCCTCATAATGTGGACGGGAAGACAACTGCTCGCCAAAAACAACACCCAGATCCCTAACACTTGTTTTTCTTGATAAGATGATGTCATTTAGGTGATACGACTGGTCTACTCTATTCCTCCTCCGAGTAAATGAAATGACACGACACTTGTCCACGTTAAGATTCATATTATTGGCTTCACACCACTGCGCAACAATTTCAAGATCCTTTTGAAGTGTCATACACTGAGTCCGGTCGGTAACATTAGTAAATATCTTAAGATCATCGGCATATAGAAGTGCCGGACAATTTAAACGACCGATCAAAAACCACAAACATCAGAGGTCCCAGGTGCGATCCCTGGGGAACACCTGAAAATACCGAGTGGGGGATGAGGAGTAACCCTTGAGAGTAACAAGCTGCGAACGGTTGCTTAGATATGATTCTAACCACCTTAACAGACTCCCATGTATACCGTAGTGGGCAAGTTTGAGACATAATAGGGAGTGATCAACCTTGTCAAAGGCTTTGCTGAAATCTAAATATACAGCATCGACTTGGCCCCCAGACGCGAAAACACTACATAGGTAATTTTTATATACTAGTAAGTTACTGAGCGTGGACCTTTTTTTAATAAATCCATGTTGGTTACTCCATATAAATTTAATGACATGGTTGTAGAGATGAGTGTATACAAGAGCTTCAAAAACTTTTGCTAAGCATGAAAGAATGCTAATTGGCCTATAGTTAGCACATGAATTTCTATCACCAGCTTTAAAAATTGGTATAATATAAGCTTTTTTCCAGCGAGTGGGGAAGACACCAGTTGTTAAGGATTTATTATATATTATCTCAAGGGGGGAAGTAAGTTCCTTAGAGCAATGTTTTATAAATTTAGGGGGGATATCATCTGGCCCTGATCCTTTACCCACATTGAGTTGTTTAAGCCTTATATAAATGTCTTGTTCACTAATTTGAACATCATGCAAGGAGAAAGGAAGCGGTTCCGGTAAACTTATAAGTTTATTGGTATTATCAGGTATATTGTACACCGAACCAAAATACTCAGAAAACAGCTCACAAATTCCCTGACCATCACTACCTGTTTTATTGTTATAAGTCATAGTATCAGGTATGGAGACTCTGCCCTTCTTGTTGTTTATGTAGCGCCAAAATGCTTTAGGATCTTCAGTTAAAGAGTCCTCAACCGATATTAAGTATGCTTTGTAACATTCTTTAATTAAGAATTTGCATCTATTTCGCAGCAATGAAAAAGTGTCGTAATCTAGGGGGTTAGAATATTTTTTGTAACGCTTATGCAACTTATATTTTTCTTTTTATGGCAGCGAATCAATGCTGGGCTATACCACGAAGGGTACCCACGCGGAGTTTTTCTACAATATGGTGTATACTTAGAAATAATACCGTCGAGAGTACCGTAAAAATCGTCTACACATGTATTCACATTTGTTGATGACAGTAACATCCTCCAGTCGACACTCCCTAATTCCAAACGTACTTTGGTGTAATCACATCTGTTAAAATTATATCTATTCTTGTGGTTGGGTTTCAGTGGCTTGTCTGTAGTGATCTTTTTAACATTAATTTGATAAGCCAAATGATGACGATCTAAGCGACAAAGAGGTTCAGCTTCCTCAACTATTATGGAGACAGATGGTAAAGTGGACAATACCAGGTCAAGAAATCTATTATTATTATTTGGAATTGAGTTAACTTGGACAAGATTACAGATATTCATTGTATCAACGAGCAGATTTGCCTTACCGTCCTTCGGATCTGAAGGTGTAAGGTGATTTGAAGAGCTACATTTATCCCAATTCATATTAGCGCTGTTAAAATCACCTAAAATAATAACATTGTCTGCAGGAGCCAAATTGAGAATTACATTCTGGTTATTATCGTGAAACGCTGTAATATCCTCAATTGATAAGTCAGGTGGTAAGTAGCAAAGACAAATATTTAGAGAGGGTTCTCCACGATTGCATGCAGAAATTGAAAGCCAGATATCCTCAACCCTACTCTCCCAAGACATGCGACGGGTGACATTAATACAATTTTTAACAGCTACAAGAACACCGCCGCCACTTTTTTTTGTGGAACATGTATTCTCACGGTCTCGCCTGAAAACACTATATCTGTTATCTATTGATTCGTTGTCATACACACCGCTATCAAAATTAGTCTCGGTTAGACAGATAATGTCGTAACTGTTATTCAATATGTTTAAAAATACATCGTTTATTTTGGATCTTGCTCTACCTAAATTTTGATAAAAGATTTTATACATTTAATTGTAAAATGATACCCAAACAGAAAGATATAATTAATCTAACATTAATTGAGTTTATCTAGGCTTCCCAAATTGTGTATGAGAATAGCACCAGCAGAGTCATTCTTGCGCACATAGATTTGTCCATATTTTATCCACACGTACTTGTAGCCGTGCTCCTTGGCTACTTTTCTAGTCGCTGCGTGCAATGCTTTTTGCTCCGGGGACAGATGTTCGGTAACAAAAATTCGGCATGGTTCACCGGGGATATCTACGTCACTGGACATCAGACCAATACTTGAATTTGCTTTTATATACCTATGTGTTGCTGATAGTACAAGGTCCCTGATGCGAGGTGTAGAGAAAGTCACCACGATATTTCTTGGTCTGTTCGATGTGGTATTAAGTTTGGCAACTCTGCGACATGCGCTGATGTGAATGTCCTCTAAAGAAACTTTTACGACATCACAAAGTCTCTTAAATATGGCTATTACATTCTCATTTCTTCGCTCCGGCACAGCCTGTAGTTCTATGTTGCAGCTGCGCGAGATCTTCTCAATTACTGCTAAGCGAGCATTAAGTCTGGTCAGTTCCGCCTGAAGCTCCGATTTCTGCGTCTCGAGTTGTTTTATGATCTGAGAATTATTCTCAATTTTAAAGCGCATTTCTTTTTGTTCCTCACAAACGAAATCCGTTGTGGCACTGAACTCATCCTTGATGATTTTCAGCGCAGAACTAATTTCACTCTGAACCATTTCTCGAACATCCTCTCTCAACACCTTACGAAAACCCTCCATAAAAACCGATAAAGAAGTACTGAGTTTTTCTTCTAAAAGTTCGCTAATTTTATTCATTGTAACTTCTTCCCCCGAAGTAACTACTCCCATAGTTTCAGTGTCTAATGGAAATGTCGATATGTTTGCGTTCATGGAAAGGTCGGGAATCATTTCACAAGACATATTCATATTATCATCGATACGCGGCAGGTTATTCTGACGCACAGGTGTGTTGTCATTAGAGTGAACACGTCGAGTTACATTGCTACACGCAGGGCATATCCAGTTCGACGCTTGTTCCTTTGTAAGTGCAAAAAATTTTTGTTTATCAATATTGAGGCAGAGATGATGAAATTTAGCTATGCATAGCCGACATTTCAGTGACTCCTTTGCACTTAAAGCTTTTTTGCACGCGCTGCAGTTCATTATAGCAACTCGATTGTAGGTTTATTTTGGCCAATAATTTATTACTATAACGTAGCAACAACACTAATCATCCAATGCAAGCAGTAGCGGAACTTGTAAGCGGCGGTAAGAAGGAGAAGCAATATTAGCTTATTTCTAACACAATGCGTAGTTTGCTTATCATGTACTCACTAATTTCAACGACCATATACATAGTCCGGCTGGCGTGATGGAAACAGTTTCACTTACAAAGCGAGCGGGAGCGAGTTCGAATCCAACTGCCGCACACCTCTTAGCGCGCTCACCCCTCCTCAATCGCTTCCAATTGGGACTCCGGAGACACTCCGAAGCAATAATGATCACAGGGGCGAAGCCCTAGCACTCCCACGGCACAAACCAAAAATATTCAAAACAATTGGCAAGAACTTACCAAAACACGAAATTATACATGCCTTGTTGCCGATCGGGCAACTGTCAGAGGAGGCTGCTGAAGCCAGAAATAAATACTTCCGAACATATCGGCAAGGGTTTGCAAGAAAATTTTCCCGGGAGTTGTGTAATAAAGATATCCTAAATAGATTACTCTTGAGCTCAGACCCTCTCCTGACAAGTACACGTATAAACGAGGGGCATTTAAAACGCGTAATTTTTTATTCCTAATTTACTTTGTCAAAATGAATGTAGCATAATATATAGTGGCATAATATAATTTTTGCTTAATCGTTTTATGGCATAATGTGTGTATTGGGACCACTATGAGTAGGTTAGGTTAGAGTTTTGACCACACTCATAACTAGTAAAAATTATACAAAAACCTTGCCAAAACGAAGTTATGCGTTTAGTTGTTATGGTAAATTATTATTAGTCATAAAAACTTTAAGCCTAATTTAAATTAGTACAAAAGTTGTTATGCTACTAAATATAGATCCAGTATAAACATACACTCGTGAACGGGTGCTGTTTGTGGGGATCGAATCTACATCTACATCGAATAAATGATTTTTTAAAACATTCGCTTTTTATTTTATTTATCTCGGTACCAAATTTTATCAAAATTTATTCGTCGGTTTAGACGTGAAAACGTAGCAGTCAAACATAAAGACAGAGTTACTATAGTATTTATTATATTTTTAGGGATATCACATTTAAAAAAGGCTCACGTTAAGATTTTATTTACATAAGATGAAAAAAGAGTTTCGATCAACTTTTAGTAACAAATACCCCTATGTGCGACGGCAGGAGCAGCAGGGCGTCGGTCGGGTCAGCGCCAGCGGGCTGGGCCTGCTGGATTAGCGCCAGAGCGAAGGGGGTTGCATTTCGGTGAAGTGGATCAAGAGACCGGGGACAGCAAGGACATCGAAGAGGAGTTACATCACTTGTGTTTGAATAATTACTCGGCTGTAAGTTTACCTTTTCAAAGTGTATCAAAGTGTTATTCAAATGGAAATCGATACTGGTACGGCTATATCGTGTATTGGTAAAAATACTTATGATAAGTACTTTAAACATTTTAGTACTGAAAGTGATAAGTATTATCACTTTCAATAATAAATACTTCAATTTTACGATGCACAGAGGTGAAATATACCGAATATGTGGCCAATATTAAATCAAGTATGATTGTGCTTATTTAATGTTGTACCTAGTCCCAAATAATAATTTAAATGTGTATTAACAAAATAAAGGCTTTATTTATACAATATTTTTATAAAAAAACCTTTAAATCACGACTTCAGGTTCTTTTAGGAGTACTATAACGTCATGAGGATAAGATTTTACATGCCTTTGTGGTAGTTTTCTAAGACCTGTAATGCAAGGATCTGAATATATTATAAGCTGATGAAATAAATCTTCCATAGTTTGTTTTATAGAGAATTTTCGGGTAAAGCCTTCACGATATTTTTTGATTTCTTTGTTCTTACTTTCTTGGTCCTCGTCAGATAAGAGACCTATGGGAACTACTGCATTATATATTATAATATGTCCATGAATGAAATTTCTGTGAACGGTAGTCGGCATGTTATACCATGGATACCACTTTAAATAGTTGACAGCTGTTTTTCTGAATTCAGAGCGTATATTCTGAACTTTTCTTCATTTATGCCACTAGACATTGTCATCAAAATTATCCATATTCTATAAAGTAGATTTTTTCTTATACCAGTTATTTCTGCTGATGTTTAATTAATGCTAAAAAATCGTCGCGATGAATTCCCATCATTGGTGCTCCCATAGCCATGTTTAGGCTGATCTGCTAAAATTCCCAGCTTAGATTTAAATTCATATTGCACTCTTTTTTTCTCTAATTCTACTTTACATTTATCATCTGCTCCTCTCGCTTGCCACTTGCATACAACAAGTTTAACATCCATACATAAAATCTGATCCAGCAGTGAAGTAAAGATAGACCCAGTTGTAATCGCTGTTGATCTATAATTGGTTTACTTAAACAGTAGTTTAGTTTATTGAAATCCTTTGCTGTAACACCACATAAGTTGCATCTTTGAGTGGAAGCAGTATGTGTGAGTGTGAGCTTCATTTCAGCTACATATGTCAACTCCATTGTTCTTCTCAACTTCTTAAATCTTGAGATTTCCTCCTTCTTGTTCTTTCACTGCATTCCTCAAAATCTTTTTGCGGCCTTCCCGCAGAGCTATTGCAGATTCTATGTCTTTCTTGCAAAGGAAAATTGATAGATGTATCTAACCAGTTACTATACTTTCGAACCGTTACCACTTGCCACTTCTTGTTATATTGATAAATAAAGCGAAATAACTCTTATTTGATATAATTTGGTAATTCATCTTCACAGTGTGTAATTTCCCGAACCTTACTTACTAAGCATTCAAATCGAGCTCCATGATCATTAGAATTACTAATTAAATAAAAACTTACAAGATTTCTACGGCCAATTCCTATGCTATGTTGGATACTGCCTGAAAAGTAATTATGAATACATTTATAACTCGTATATGCAATTGAATTTTGTTATATTTTGTTCAGGTGACGCAAGAGGTAGCACCAAAATTTTATATAATTTAAAAGCTAATGAAACGTAGTTTTTAAATAACTAATAAAAACGGATTGAGTACGGTTTAGTATAAACGTTTTTACTATGAGAATAAAAATAAACAAATAAAAAAAAGCCTCGTATTTAAAACGATACATCTTCACCCTCGTAAGTGATGTAAACATTTCAGTGATTGATTAAGAAAGACACTTACCTGAAGGTATGGAATCCATAATTTATTAATACAAATATTCACTAAACAAATAATAAACGTGATTTAAACTGTAGCTCAAAATCGTAATAAATTAATCTAATAAACAACCACTACCACATTCAAACATGTATGTAAGAGAAAAAAGTATGAAACGTTTTGTTACTCACCAATAGGTGGCGCTGTATACCAGGATAGTAATTTACATTACTACTTATGACTTGCTTATATTTTATTTTTAACGATTTTGACCATATATTGCGCCAATTTCACCACCGTGCGATGGTACAAAAATTAAGCCGTTAGGTATTATACGGTCTAATGTGAGTTGTAACGGTCTTTCAAAATGTTTAGAGTTATTTGTAATAAACGGTGGCTCGACTTCATTATTAGGTAGACAATGGTTAGCGGAACTAAAAATCGTTGTTCCTACTTTTATTTGCCATAATGTATTGCATCAGGGTAATAAAATGTGAATTGTAACTTATCAATGAATAAACAAGTGATTAAATTGCTGGACAGGTATGAAGAATTATTTAACGGCGGACTGGGGCGGTATACGGGGGGCAAGGCGACTTTGAGAGTGCGCGACGGATCTACGCCGGTGTTTAACCGCGCGCGGCCGCTGCCTTACGCGTTGCGGGCACGAGTCGATGCCGAGCTGGACGCCATGCTGCGTGCCGGCGTCATCGAGCCCGTTGACTGCTCCGACTGGACTTCGCCTGTGGTACCCATTAATAAACCGGATGGCACACTAAGAATTTGAGCTGATTATAAGGCTACTTTAAAACCCGTCTTTATTGGTCGACCGTTACCTCCTGCCTAGAAGAGAAGATGTTTTAGTAAATTTTATAATCAGGTGGAACTCGATGAGTCTAAAAAGTATACGGTAATCAATACTCATCGCGGGTTGTTTCGGTATAACTGATTGGTTTATGGCTTAGCTTCTAGTGTAGGAATTTTTCAAAGAATAATGACTAATTTATTTGCTGATGTACCTAACGTACAAGTTTTTATTGATGACGTTATTGTGGGTGGGAAATCTATGTCCAATTACTTAGAAACATTAGAGGCCGTTTTCCAAAGATTACTGAATAGCGGGTTAAAAATAAAAAAATCTAAATGTGTTTTCTTATCACAAGAAGTCCATAGATAACTTAGTTAGAACTGAAATGATGGTTCGTTGAACCCGTTCCACTTGCCCATTTCCTCTTGGTACTCCCATTTTGATCTTTATATGCCTTCATTCCCTTCATTTTCACAATATTGAGCAAAATCTTTACTTGTAAATGCTATTCCACGATCAGAGATTATCCTTCTTGGATTTCCAAACGTCTGCTGATAAATTTCCAGCTTACTAAGTACTTCCTGTGTCGATATGGACTTTGTAGGAAACAACCAGACAAATTTTGTGAATCCATCAATTAAAGTTAAAATATTGTTATATTGCTTACTTGTTTCTGTCATTGGTCCAATGTGATCTATGTGTAATGTGTGGAAAGGTTCTTCGTCTTTCTCTATTGGATTCAGAAATCCTTCTTGCTTTCCTTCTTTCCTCGATGCCAATAGACATAGGATACATGTAGCAATACAATCTTCTATCTTCTTTTCCAACTTTTCTATAAAGTAATCTTTAGCGATTAATTCCATTGTCTTCTTTTTTGAAAAATGACCGTTTTCATGTGCTTTTCCGATAATTCTCATTTCCATTTGTTTTGGTACAACTAAACGCCGCTCTATCCCTTTACATAGCAAATCATTCTGTATAAAGAAATCTTTGTATGGTTTCTGTGTTCGAATTATGTCCATGATTGCTCTGAGACCATCATCTGCTTCTTGAGCTCTCCGTAGTTGCTGATGAATGTCAGTAGATATCACTACTACATATGGGTTTCGACTTAACGCATCTGCATGTCTCATTTTTTTACCAGATCTGTGTTCTATAGTGTATTCATAATCCTGTAAAAACAAAATCCATCGAGCTACTCTTGTTGATAATGCAATATCTTTCTTGTCTATAGTCATCTGGAATGCTTTACAGTCGGTCACTATCTTAAAGTGTTTTCCAAAAATATAGTGCCTAAATCTTTATTCCTTGTATTACTGCTAATACTTCCAGCTTGTAACTAGAGTATTTGCTTTTAGCCTCAGTTGTTCGTCGACTCATGTAATGTACTGGATGTAGTTCTCCATTGCAGTCTTTTTGCATCAGTATAGCAGCATATGCCACACTGGAAGCATAGGTGTGTAGCTCTGTTTCAACATTCCACTCATAAATCTTTAACACTGGCTTAGTGGCCAATTTCTCTTTTAATATTTGAAAAACTTTTTTATGCTCTTCATTAAATTGAAATTTCTCATCTTTTCTCAACATATCAGTGAGTGGGGATGCAATCATAGCATAATTTTCTATAAACTTCCTGAAGTATGAACATAAACCGAGAAAACTGTGTAGCTGCTTCATATTTATGGGCTCAGGGAATTTCATGACAGCATCTGTCTTCCCTGGCGAAGGCATCACTACTTATGCAGACGATGTATCCGAGCGAACGATGGAAAGATGGAGAAGATTGTGAAGTTGTCACCTAGTTATATTCCTTTGTATGCAGGGTTTTATCAGTTTTTTCATGCATGTTTGCATATGTCCTATAATTTTATTTTCAATTCAATAAAACATAAATATTTTATTTATGTATTTTTCCTATTAAATTTTTAAGGGTGAAAATTTGTAGCCATTATGTGTTGTCCGTGAAACGGAGTTGCTTCATTTAACAGCTGTTCAGGTCGCTTGAGTCGAATGGTAATGGAAATCGTATTTAAGTCGGAACCCGGCTTTGTCTTTCCTTTTATTCTGCTGCTCATCAAGGAGTGAAGAGAAGTCTACCGTGTCTCGGCTCGTTTTGTTAAATACGTGAGGTAAGTTTCCTATTGTCTTATTTTCGAACTTTTTTGTAACCCTTGTTTTGACATTGAATTCTTTGAATAAGTAAAACGTCTTTTCCTTGTTTTGTTGAAAAAGGACCCCCCACGAGTTGTTACCTTGATAGGCTTGTGATCTAAGACTTTCCTATGGTTCCACAGCTTCCATTCGTGGTGATCTTGAAGCAGGAAAGGCCGAGCAGTGCTGCGGATTTGTGAGCGCCGGTCACATAGATATTTCTTGTAATTTTTCGCCTCTCAAACCGTGAGTACCATTTTCGTGCATTAACGTGTAGAATCCTTATTTTCTTGATTATCATATTGAACAGATAATTCTTTCGCTTAGATTGAATCGTGGCATTTTGGTTAATAGTATAGTGTTTGAACTACCCATATATATTTTTCTTAATCACCCTCATAAATAATTAAAACTTTTCATGAGTTGTTAGAGCCTGTATCTTATCAGTTCTAATGAAATAAAGTAAAACAATTGAATTACTGGTAAATTTGAAAGTGAATAAATGTCCGCTGTCTGCGACGGACTGAATATTATATAGTAGATGTACAGCACTCTTTTGTCCGATACAGGAAAGGCTGTCTGGTACTGGCTGTCTAGTGATGGATGTCTGGTAATGGCTGTCTAGTACTGACTGTTTGTTACGAGTTGCCTGGTACGGGTTATCTGATACAGGTTGACGGTACAAACAACTATATGTAAGTGATATATCGCTCCCTGTGGATGGGTATCGGTAGTTTGACCCACCTACATTACTGAACCGAATGAAAAGGAAAACCTAATTGTTTTGTTGTCACCTGAGACAAGCTGAACATTAAGCTGTGCCCAACCATTATTTTATTTGTCACATTAAGTATTGTAAATGTTAGTTTATGTCTACGACTTATAACGCTGGACAGTGAGACCGTAGGACAACAGACAGCCCCCGGTTTGTTGTGTTGCCGTACTCCTTCTGAGTACGGCAGCGATGCCAAGGTCAAAATACCCCTTTTTTGAATTTTTTTTTTCATATTTAGGGAGTTATTGTATTTTGTATGTAATTTGTAATTGAATTTTAAAATCGTTATTTCGAAAATTTGCCAAAAAAATTGTGAATTTATTTGTTAAAATTTGTAAATAAATTGTACATAATTAATATTTTTTTTGTTTCTATCTCAAACTATATTATAGGAGAAAACCGTTACAGGAGGTGTGCGAGCGAGAGAAAGAAAGAAAGAAAAAGGAAGAATTATTTTTTTTTGAAACGAATGAGACGTTTGTGCGCTCAGTGCATTTTTTTGTATTCCCTTTTTACTTAATTTTTTGATACAGTAAACGATTTAAAAACGGTCCCATCGTTTAATTCCCGATCCCACATTTATGCTCACTTTGTGGAATAATATTCTACAAGTTTTTCGTCGCACCAGTAAAGGGCTCCAAGAAGAAGGATTAGATCTTAAAACGTGTGCCGATTTGTATCATTCTTTATCGGATCAACTCGTTGAAATGAGGAATTATTTTAAAAAATTTGAAGGCGCGGCAAGAAAATTTTTTCCTAATGGGGAATATAACGAAACTCGAAGACGAACTAGGAAAAAACAAGCAAATGATGGAAATGCAGAAGAAGTTGATTTGAATTCTAGCGACAAATTCCGCATTGAGACTTTCAATGTAATAATTGACACACTTAATGCTCAAATGCAAACAAGAGGTGAGGTGTACCACGAAGTTTCACAAAAGTTTTTATTTCTTGGGGATCTAATGTTCAGAATATGAAAACGATATCCAATTACTGATAGAAGCTTACCCAGAAGACTTCAATGAAAACTTCCTCGGCGAATTTAATCATTTTCTTAAATACGAGTATGTTCAAATAAAATATGAAGCTTCAGAAACAAAGGTCACCCATTCAGATCTTATATGAAATGATTATTAAGGATAAAGTATAGTGCGTTTTCCTAAACATAGAAGTGGCATTTAGAATCTTTTACAGCTTAATGATTGCTAACTGCTCTGCTGAACGATCCTTCTCACAACTGAAAAGATTATAAAACCCACAAAGAACAAAAATCTGTCAAGACAAGCTTAATTCTTTAGCATTAATGTGTATTGAGGCAGACATACTCCGTCAGATAAATTTCGACGATGTAATCTCGGAGTTTGCTCTGAATAAGACAAGGAAAAAAATATTTTAAGTTTTAAATTATACCTACTACATTTTCTATTTTGATGAACTTTCATTTTATACTTCCTTCCAGCAATAGAGGGCCTACACTGCCTCTGTGCTTAGAGCCTCGGATACTATTAAGCTGTCACTGCTCAGAATAAAAGAAACATTGCAGACTAGTGTTATTTGTGTATGACATATAATTGCTTTAACTAAAAAACTAACAATTTCGTATAAGATGTGTTATCATCTCGATATGTAGAATTGATTTGGAATTGAAACGTCGCGACAGCTCACTGGCCGCATGTCCTCAGCCGGTCTAACTTCCCTGAAGTCGCAGTTCATATCATAACAAAACTATAATCATGTGAACCATATCAACTCGACAACCCGTCTACTAGTCGTGTCCACGGCCAATCTTACTTCCCAGAAGTAATCGAATTCCTTTTTATACTCATTATTCACTTATAACAAAACTGTAATAGGGATCTCCTCCTGAGCCCCGCAAAAAAAATGCCACGGTATGATTCTAACAATTTATACGAGAGTAGCTCCACGGCCGTAGCTAGGGGAGGGCATTGTGGGGCAATGCCCTACCTTAAAAATACCAAATACTAAGATAAATTATTAACGAACGTACCACAGTTTTTGACATTCATTTCATATTATAATAATTCTTTGTTCTGTTTATAGATGGCATTTTAAGCGCCATCACGTGAAGGGATTTGTCTATTTAATTATAATATCTGTGATCATAACTAGGAGAGTGTACGGTAAAGAGTATTTTAGTAAAATTCGATACACTTGTTATTTTTATTGTTATAAATAGAAGATTCATTGATTTCGCGATGGATAAACGGGCTTTCTTTGGAAAAAAACGAAGTGTTGAAGAGCAAATTGACCAAGAAGAACCTCACTGCTCAAAACAGGTGGAAGCACAAAATACAATCGCTACTCCTAGTCTTATGTCAACAAGTTCGTCTGCACATTTTGTTAATGTTAGCTATGGTATTCCTTCTAATATTGCACAAATCGGAGAACCAATAAATCAAGTTGTTTTAGACACATAACCAAAACACCATAATAGGGCCTTTGTTTTCAATTGAACCACAAATTGGAAAAAGGGAATTAATCCAAAAAACATGATTAGAGATAATTGAAAAAAACTTATTTATTATTAAAAAAACTTAATTCTTACTTATTTACTAATAGATCTGGTTGAAATATATAATACTCATTTATATATATACATGTAAATGTGTTGGATTTATTCCCTTCTTCCAATTTATAAGATCTATGTACAAAATTATTTGAAATAATATACATTATGAATACAAAAGCTATTTATTTATTAAAAAATAAACTTAAAAACACTATTATACATCTATTTCTTCACTCTCGGAACTTGTAGTTGGCCAAGACACAATAATATCGTAAAAATTTTTGAATTCCTCGGGTATGTATTGGGTTATTTTTTTAATGTCATTCATTTTTTTCTCATTTATGGGTATTTTAGTAACATATGCCGGATTTTCTGGTATTTTCGGGTTCGTAGAAGGTTTTTGAAGCAAAAATGTAGCTTTAACGAAACCATCGATAAATTCGGAACATGTCAAGTAACCTTTATGATTTGAACTATACTCAAAGCTTCGATATTGCGAGATCTTGAATGTTGTTGCCTTGTCTAATGACTTACAGCTTTTTTTAAAACATTGCTGCCATGAATTTTTAAAATCAAGTATGTCATCTGAAATAACAGGTGTAACTGTAAACCCCTTGGTTTTTGCTGCCAAAATTAAATTCTCATATTCATTTGGAACGTAAATTCTGTCCTTTCTCCTAATGAGTCTTTTAGCTGTCCCAAAATTTCTATCACATTGTAGAAACGAGTGGCCAAGGACGGGAAAGTATTGATATATTTTCTCAAAACGATTTGTTGCAACAAGAGTGAGTAAGAATCTTATAAGGTTATTATTTCTATTTTGTCCTCCACAACCATCGCTAAAAATGTGTAGTTCTTTGACAGAGGGAGCCATAGTCTGTATCGTTTTCCACAATAAACTGCATACTTCGTCGGGGCCTCGTTTAGCTTCACCCTCATGGTAAGTGTAGAAATTAGCAGAATTCGTCTTCAAGTCGTGAACACAAAACACATACAGCCATAGTTTTCTCAAATAAAACATCTCTTGAACTGGGATCTTAGGAATCGGCAGATTTTGCATATAATCAAATACAATCGCTCCTACATCTTCGTTTTATATATCCCTACATACGTTTAAGATGTATCATTTTTTCTGCAACCGCTACTTTCTTCGCATTCTCATTGAGAGATGGACTTTTTATTTTCGCGTCGAGTTCTTCGCAAGTTGAGCAAACGTCCACTTGTGGGCGACCGAATCTGTAGCCATGATGTTCATTAAAATATTTTCTGTAATAGTCGTATTTTACGCATTTATATTGAGGGTATTTTTTCAAAAAAAGTTCATGCATTATTTTGACGTTTAGGTTCGCCTCTAAATACTGTATATTTTTGCTGCTATAATGGGATTGTTTTAGGGGAAATGACCGGATATGTTCATCAATAGCCGCAATTGTTTCGTTTGTTAAGGCATTACCCCGATTACGATGCTGTCCTCGTTGATCTTCAGATAGTTTTCCCTCCGATTTAAGGGAGGTAAGGCGAAAAAGTGCCTTATTTTTTATAGCGTATAAAATAGAGAAGGCTTGACGGCATACGTGAATTTTTTCATTTTCTTTAATAGCAAAATATTTAAACGAACTGTCACGTTTTTTCGGATTTTCGTATTTTGAACGGCGGCGATTAACCCTTCCGTATTCAATCAGACTCATCATATAAATGTCTTGCTCATTTTTCGGACGTCCATTGTAGCATTTTTTTTTACAGACACAGTTGCTATTACTGTTAGTTTTTGCTGACACTAACTTCCCAGTACTTGTACTCACGTAAGATTGGCCAAGTAAACGCTGTGACTTCTGCTTTTCTTTTTTGTACAAATGGATGTTTCTAATACCTCTTTTCTTCTTTTTCGGAGTCTCAGCTTCTGACTCATTATCAAATGAATCGTTACAGCTACTTTCACTGCTCATATTCAAACTTTAGTAATGAAATGATAATAAAAAGGTTAATAATCTTCACGACGCAAACCGAACCGAATGCAGTCTTACAGACAACTAAATAAATATGACGTCTATTAGATCCCAAGTATCGCGTCTATAGCGATGCGTTTTTGTTCATCGATAAAATAAACGAGCAAAAATAAACACTAATTATATACTCGTAACGTTGATAGTTAGAAAAAGGGAATAAAGGCAGTATTTGTTCCTTTCTTCCAACTAACCGTTTTTATGGCCGCATGAATCTATACAAACTGAATGGTTTTTGTTTCTTTCTTCGAACTCACAATTTAGCGCTACGTCTATAGAATACAAAAGTGTAAAAAACTGAATATATCAAAAAGTGGCGTTTATTCCTTTCTTCCAATTGGTGGTTCAATTGGTTTAAACGTTGTAAATGGTTGCAGTATTCTACTGAGAAAGATACTGCATGATTGCTATCCATGCCAGCAATTTTTACCTCATGGAAGCAAACAGATTTCGTACACTTCCACAGGATTTAGGAATTGGAAAAATGCCACTGATTCTTAAACTGGTTTTCCAAAACATGAAAAATCTATTTCTCATATTCAAACTACGTCGATATGGCAGGAGAAATTACAAAGAATATGGCGAAACGTTAATAAATCAAAAAGTATTAGAAAAATATAGGTATTACGTGAACTCTTTCATTGAAGTAATACAATTTCTAATTGTCAACGAATTAGCTTTGCAGGGAAACTATATTTTGGAAGAAAAAAAAAGAAAAAGGATAATTTCAGAATTTATTTGAATATACATGTTTCCAAGATCCAAATTTGAACGACATTCTCAGTCATATACCACAAAACGCAACATATGGTTAACCTGAAATTCAAAATCAAATAATTCAAGCAATGTTCGAGTAGTACGAACCACAGTACCATTGTCAAAGATATTAATGAATCTGACGTGAAATGGTTTACTCTAATGGGACGAGAGATAAAAATAACCGCGAAAAATTGCATTAGCAATACGTTACGTCAAGGATGGTGTCGTCAATGAGTCGTTGCTGATGGCTAAGACTACTGAAAACCTTGATGCAGCCAATTTCACATTTAGATCATATTGACCTAGAGGTCAGTTATATACATGGTGATTGATTTAGTAGCCCGTGTTTCGGAGTAGATCAATTATGATACATTTTTACTTCCACCCTTCCTATAACCAATGCTGCCTTGCCTCAAATTCGACTCTTATTACAGCCCTGAGTAGCTCGCCAATCAAACTTTTATGTTGGTAATGTTTACCATAACAGACATACGAGGTCTGTAAATTAAGTAATGAGACTGGCAACGTTGCGTTTGATCTGGCAACACTGGGGGCGCTGTGTGGGTTTTTTAATTGTGTTCTAAAATGAATGACATCAATTACGAGCAACGGCGTGCTATCAGGTTTTGGTTCAGACACAGTGCAACGGAGACTTTTCTTAAACTTCAGCAGGCCAACGGAGATAGTGTTAGTGAAGAGCCCAGGTTTTTCGGTGGTTTAAGGCATTTTCAGAAGGAAGAAAGTCGATTGAAGATGAACCACGAAGCGGAAGGCCTTCATCTTCAAGGACCGATGAAAATGACGACAAAATCCGGGATCTTGTGCGTTCAGATCATCAGTTGACAGTCAGAATGATCAGGGAAGAGTTAAATTTGACTCACACCACCGTTCATCCAATTTTGACCAATGCATTGGGGATGAGAAATATCTGCGCAAAAATGGTTCCAAAAAACCTTTCACAAGATCAGAAGAACCTCAGGAAGGAAAGGTGCCTTGACTTTTTGAATTCAATTAAAAATGACCCCCATTTTCTGGAACGTGTCATTACTGGTGACGAGCTTTGGGTGTTTGAGTACGACACAGAAACCAAGCGCCAGAGCATGGAGTGGCACTCTTCAACCTCTCCGAGGCCAAAAAAGGCACGTCATCCTTGCCTTCAAGGCAAAGATCAAATGCATGCTGATTTGTATTTTTGGATATCCACGGAATCGTCCACAAAGAGTTTCTACCCAAAAGTCAAACGGTCAATCGACACTTTTACCGAGAGGTTCTTGAAAGATTTCGAAAAAGAGTCATTTGTGTGAGACCAAACATCAAGAACAAGTGGGTGTTGCATTACGATAATGGTCCTTGTCACACAGCGATTTCAATAAACGAGTTTTTGGCCAGTAAAAACATTCCTGTGGCTCCTCAGCTTCCTTATTCGCCTGACTTGAGTCCTTGTGACTTTTTTCTCTTCCCAAAGTTGAAAAATCACCTCAAGGGAAATTGTTTTGGGACAGTCGAAAACATTTAAACGGCTGTAACCGACCAGCTGAATGTTATTCCAGTATCAGAGTTCCAGCACTGCTATGAGGAGTGGAAGAAACGTCTCCAGCGTTGTGTGGCCTCAGAAGGAAGTTATTTTTAATATGACATTATAGAATTGTAATTCTTTTTGAATAAAAAATTTAAAAAGTCAGTCTCTTTACTTAATTTAATTTTACTTATGTGATTCAGAACTCACGGTGATTGGTGCATTCAATCCTTTACCCAGATTACTTACCATTAGCAAAAAACGAAACACAATGTTGCCTAGCTAGTTTAACCAAATTATCCTAGTAATACTAATGTTGCAAGTTTGATATTATATTCCATTTGTAAATATTACCTGTTTTTCTAGCGATTTATCGCGACACCGCTCACGTTTCATAACTGCCGCAACCTCGCTGGCTGGCCGCTTCTGTCGCATCATTGTTGTACCATGATGGTTCAAGGCAATGCTCTTAGCTGTCTCAGGGAGCGTCGCGGCGCCCCCTGAAATGGCGGAGCCCGTGTCCATTGCACACCCTGTACTATAGGTTAAACCGCCCCTGCCCTTTTCCATAAAAGTAATTGCTTTAAATCGACTACAGGGCTTTTTAAATAAAAATTTAACTCTGTAGGCATATACGTGTCATGTTGTCCAGCGAATGTATAATCTTTTCGTAAACGAGTTTATAATGATCTATAGAATTTGTTGAACTTGGTCTTTTGGTTGTAGAATTCTCCACCGATAGGTCAATTTCACTTCCTTTATTCATCTCAACATCTAATATAATTTCTTTGATACTATTAATGGCTTTCGAACAGGCAAGAGCGTGTTGGAAATGAATATTTTTAAACCGAAGATCCATGAGAGTGGCAACTGCAAGGATATTCACATTGTCCGTTTGTACCAATCTTATCTTTATTTCTACAATAACAAATATGGAGTTCAAACGTCTAGAAACAACTTGTATCAGTTTCAAATCTGATTCTCGTCTCAATTCATCACTAGCGTTAACACATTGCTTAAACCACGTAACAATTTTTTAACTGTAACTATTAGGTCAGGCAAATTAAGCGTTTTTCTATTGATATTGATGACAATTCAGCATGTGGCCGTAGCAGCATATACTCGTATGAAGTCTTCTACCAAACGCAATATCTATTGCTTTAACAATATTGACGTCTGCATCAGTGACGACTTGCACAATTTTACTGCTTTCAATATTCCAATCGTTACAAGTTCAATCATGTATTCGCTGTGTGTTCCGCAGTATGAAGCCGGGTCCAGACATGTATCATTTGCCCGATCCGATCACCGTATCCGTATCGTCGACGCGTCGAGGCCTATAAAGAAAAGCAAGTATTATGGGACCCCAGCCACAAAAGCTATTACAACAGGAATCTGAAGCAGGAGGCCTGGGATGAACTCTCCGTCGAAATGGAGTGTCCAGTTGACGAATTGAAGAAAAATATGGATTATTTGATGGCTGCCCTTCGCCGTGAAAAATCAAAAATCGCTAAAACTAACTAAAACGCACAACAGGAAAAGGTAAGTAGATACTGCTAGTGTGTGCAAAATCTATGCCGGTTTGTGAAGTTCGCATAAGTCGCCTGCCCTCCCCCCCAGGTCGGCGAACAGAGTGGCATTATTTTGCACGCACTCTACTCGTAGTCGTAGCCGTTCATGAAAACTCAATTGATATTTTATAACTATTATTTTATTATTATTCCTCTTTATTTATCTTTAATCTAAGATTAGGCTTTTTACAATATGGATATAAAAGTAAAATACATATTAAAGGAAATTACAACATAAACACATTATAAAATAATGTGATTATTATTTTTAATTTAACTACACACTAATACCAGAAAGAGCCAGAAATTAAAAACTTTACTCTAAATGCGATGAGATTAGAATAGTTATACTTATTTCTATATCGTAGTAGTAATCATTGCATAATTATAAATTATAGGAACTGATGAAGTATACCAGTCTTCTTGGTTCGCTTTCAAATATTTGTAATTTCTGATGGACAGAAACAAGCTTCGCCCGAGAATTAATACTGTGTATAGCTTCAGCACAACTACATTATTACGTTTAACTTTAATTATTTGTGTTCTTTTTAATAAAAAAAATTGAAAAAATCTTTTTTTTTTTTTTTTAAGAGACACCATGTGGTTGCCACGGCGACATATGCAAGTCTAATTCATATGATCTTGCCATGATAATGTTCCGACTGTACAGCAATATTCAGCAATTTTATGCCTCATTACCTGGGCCGACAAAGCAGGTCTGCGTGGGGTATTCGTGATAGGCAATAATGAAGTTATTAAGAAACAGGAGTCACAATTGTAGTAAAACTAAAGAGAGTAGTAGCTGCCGACGGCGTTAAGCAAGCGGGTGCCATAGTGTCGGCTGAGCGAAGAATTTTAGTTACCGTCGAATTAGCAGCAAATGCAGTTGGTAATACCATACCGCCTATGTTTATTTTTCCTCGCCTTAAATGAAAGGACTTATTCATGTGTGATAGTCCCCTAGAAAGTATTGGAGCTAAAAATAGCTCGGGATGTTGGCGTTAATGGAACATTTAAATCGTATTGCGCTAAAACTGAAGAAAAGTGGCTACTAAATAACCCAGGAAAGACAATATCCATTCTTGAGTTCCTGGCATGACCTCTAGCAGAGACCCCAAATAACATTATGAACGCATTTTAACCCTTAATAACCCAGAGTTTCAATTTTGATACCAATCTTTTAAACCGAATGTTCACATTACTATTAGTTTTTTTTATAGGTTGGCTGTTCGTATTTTACTGTTGTATAATATTCTTTCCAACGAAATTAAAAAAAAAAACAAATGTCATTATTGTTTTATTTTATCTATGACATATTACTTGCGCGGCAAAGTGAACAAGTAAACACATTTTACTAAAAGTTTTGTTGAATACAAATTTGATATATTTTCTTTTTCTGAAGAATATAAAATACCTATACTTTTGAGGTAAGTGAATATATTATTTTCGCTATGATATAATTACTTTTTGCGAGTGCATGTTTTACTTGAAGAAAGTAGTGCTATTTTTGTGAGTATCACTTTTGATACTTCAGGCTTTCCGCCCTACATAAAACCTACCTACTAATTCTTTAGCTATAAAAACTTTTGAACTTCCGTTTCATTATTTTTCTTCATAGCTTTGTGTTGGGATTACTTTTATTTTTATTTTATTATAGAAATTTATCAATAATGCGACCAGAAGAGATGAAGAGAATATTGAAGCGGTTAGAAAATGATGAAATTTCGGAAGACGATTCCACCGACAATGAAGATGACATAGACTATTATTTGAGCCAAAGAGATCGCCAGATGGAGCTAGAAGATGAAGAGGATGTAGGTAATTTTCCCACTGACCCAAACTTGGATGCAGATCCGCCTGCAGCAAACGTAGATATCGACATGCAAGATAATTTAGAGACTGTTGAACGTAGCCCAACTCCTACAATTAGCTTCCAGAACAACCTGCAAACTGCACCTTTCAACTCTAGAAACTTAGTGTGGAGAGTAAAGAATATGGACATAGTCCAAAATGCTTTCCAGTTTGCTGGAAACACTGAGTATTCACAAGAAATTATAAACTTAGACACTCCTTTTCAGTTTTTTTCTTATTTTTTCGGTGAAGAAATTTTAAGTGGACGAGTCAAATAAATATGCCTTCCAAAAGAATCCCAATTTTACAGAACCTGTAACTGTCTTAGAATTACGTAAATTTATTGGAATTCTTATTTTTACTAGTGTATATCATTATCCCAGTGTCAGGTCATACTGGTCAAACATTACAAAGTTTGAACCCATAGCACAAACAATGAATCGCAATAGATTTGATAAAATTCGACAAATTTTTCACATGAATGACGACTCTAAACATTTGCCCATTGATCATCCCCAGCACGACCGACTGCAAAAAGTAAGACCAGTGATAGACTATTTGAGCATCGTCTATCACTAGACGAGCAAATCTAAAACTAACAAACAATGAGTCAATTTTCATGAAGAGTATCAAATATAACCATAGCAACGAAGAAAAACTTTCATGTCAAATCTGTCAAAACAATATAAATAAGTGCTTTAATATGATTAGAATTCGTAAAATGTATAACGAAAAACTATGAAAGCTACAGTTAAGGGTTCACATTAGTCTAATAGGTAGTAAAAAACATAGGATGAAAGTTCGTAAAGGTTTGGATAAGTTTATATTACAGAATTTTAATGGTTACAGGTATAAAATTGAAGGTCCACAGTTATAGGATGGAGAAAGTAAAGAATATAAATGGAAAACACTAAAAAGTTTATCGATATGAGCAAAGTTAGTGATATGAATCTAAGGAATGAAAACGATACAAAAGGTTAGTTACGACAGACATAGACCGTTTACCTGGCGAGCCAGACCTCGGAGCTGTATCGAATACAATTACTCGATTGTTACGACCAGTACTAAGGCACGTCAATCATATAACTTATTTTGACAATTTTTATAAAAATAATTCTCTGCTACATTACTTGACCAACGAAGGTATTTATTGTCTTGGAACAGTACAGAGAAACAGGCTTGGAAAGTCGTGCAAGTTGCCGGAGAAACGGGAAATTATAAAGTCTAACGTACCCAGAGGAACATATCACGAAAATGTGGCCTCTCACGAAGGCCAAGAATTTTCGGCCACAAGTTGGAAAGACAACAAACAAGTCCTATTACTTTCCACGTATGTTGGCGCTGAACCAGCGGATACTATAACCCGCTACGAAAAAAAATTAAAGGCCAATGTTCAAGTATCATGTCCTCGGGTCATAAAAGATTATAATGCATACATGGGCGGCGTTGATTTGATGGATAGCTTCATTGGTCGATATCGCATCCGCATAAAGTCGAGAAAGTGGACAACGAGGCTCTTCTACCACTTGTTAGACATGACTGTCATCAATGCTTGGGTATTATACAAAAAGGGAAACACAGTGAAAGGAAAACTTCAGAAGAATATTATGAAGTTAGCAGATTTTAGAACAGAGCTTGTCGATACTTTATGTAGATATCAAAGTCACTCGAAAAATAAAAGGGGATGACCCAGTACCAACAGTCAACAAGACACTACAGTACCTTCTAAAAGACCCCAGACAGATGTACAAGTATTCTATTCCCTCTATTGACGTACGTTGCGATTGCATTGGTCATGAAAAAAATTTTATGGATTCTAGAAATAAGTGTAAATTTAATAAGTGTAGGAAACTTACCTCCTGGTTCTGTAAAAAGTGTAGTGTCGTTATGCAATAATAAAAACAATCAATGTTTCGTATTATTTCATGCATAGGTATATCTGATTTCTTTATGGCCTTAATGCCTGAAGTATCAAAATTGATACCTGTTTTTTTTCTAAATAAATATGTAAAATAAATATTGTGATTTTTTTTTAGCTATTTTTCCCTTCATCTAGAGTCTAGATTCTAGACCCTCAAGCAAACACAATAATATAAAAAAAATCACTTTCGTAAATCAGGCTACTACGGGTTAAAAGGCAGGCATAAGTCCATACAACCCTGATATATTTACGGATAAAGATTTTGCTCCGTCTTTCGTAATTGACCGACCTGTGTGCGACGATAATATTTAATTGGAATTTTCGATTTTTCAATGGTCAGTTAAACAGCCAGATATGATTAATTCCACAGTTAACAAGATTCTCAATTTTTCAATTGACAGATAGGCTCAAACTGTCAATTAAACTCTCTAACGGACGAATAAACTTAACCGTCCCTTCATACCCCAGTTAGCACGTTATCTGTGGAATTATTTGACGTTTCTGTCATTGCATGATCATTGCGCGCGTTTGGTTTATAGGTTATATTCGTGTTTTGAGTTATAATTTGTAATATTATGGATATTTTTGATTTATTTGATGATGAAATAATCGAAGAAGATTACACAGTACTAAATTATTTAAATCCAGTAGTTATAGGAGAGAGATCTGATAATATGTCTGCATGCGTATGTCTGCTTTTATTTTCTAGAAATGAATCGGTTTCACCTTTACAGCAATTACTGCTGACTTTGAGGTTCTATGCGTGTGGTAGTTTCTACATAACAATTGGTGATTTTGCTGGAATACACAATTCAACTCTGCAAAATTATTAAAAAATTTAAAAAGTGAGTGAAGCAATCGCTTCGCTTCGCCAGGAATTTGTTAGATTGCGAGCTAACACAGAAGAAATATTATCAGTTCAGGAAGGATTTTTTAAAATTGCCCGATTTCCAAGGGTCATAGCTGCATTAGATTGTACTCACATCAAGATAATTTCTCAAGGTTAGTTTGTGTACTGATATAGCCCAATATTACTTTTATTAATTTCTTTTCAATAAAATTATCTCCATCTCCTTAGTTGCAAAACCTTCCTTCGAAGTATCTCATATAAAAAGAATGATGCCCTATACCAGAGTTAGCATGTTCATAATCGTTATTATTTTTTAAGTAGAAATAATGCAGAAGACTACAGAAATCGGAAAGGCTTCTTCTCATTGAATGTACAAGCTATGTGCACTATAGTCTGTCAACGTCGTGCTGACCACGCCTGCGGGGTACAGACGTTGGCGGGGACGCGGCGATACGGTCTCGGAGGGGTGCGAGCGGTGTAGCGGGAGGGCGAGCGAGCACGCCGCGCGCTCGGGAGCGCCAGTCGCCGGTGCTCACTCGCCGCGGTCGCAAGGGTACTAGGGGTTTGCCGCGTTTCGTAAATCACATACGGTATCACGAACCGAAAATAAATGCGACGATGAATAAACCTATCGGACGGCAGGGTAAAGAAATTGTTTTCAACGTAAAAAAGATCGTTCAACGCAGGAATATCAAAATAATATAATTATACTAAAAACCGTATCTGCCGCAAATGTTGTCTCAGAAAAACGATACGAAGAATTGTAAATGAAAATACACTACTCGACGCCGGCGCCGCTGACACTGCGGGAACATCTAGGTTTAAGTCGCCCAGAAAAAATCTATTCCCAAAAAAGCAAAAGGAAATAGAGAGTTTTACCTTAGGTGTAATTAGAAGAAAAGTGTCCCAATACTACACTGTAAAAAAAGTGATTCCCAGTATAAGAAATCTAAAAGCGGAATTAAAACAGAAGGTGTTACATAGATTGCTCACATGAGTATTTGAGAAAGATTCTTCAAGACATGGGTTTTAAATTTTTAAGCTGTCAGTCTAAAAGAAAGCTACTTATCGAACGGCATGATATTATGTCTCTGAGATGGCATTATATTCGTGATATAAAAAAATATCGGGCAGAGGGAAGACCAATTGTTTTCTTGGATGAGACTTATGTAAACCAGGCTCATAATGTGCGAAAATGTTGGCAATCAAACGAAGAACGTGGTGCCATCGGGTTCGGTGCTTCGGTCAATTAAATAAGGCTGCTCAGCTTGAGTATAATTTATTGATGAAATAAGGGTAATAATAAAAAACTGTAACAAACAAAAATAAATTTAAAAAAACAGTTCGTAAGTTACTTACACTAATACATTCTTATCAAATAAACGAATACATACCCCTTGTCGGGCTTCTTGTTACACTTTTGGATCGTACAAAATACAGTTTTAATTTAGTAAATATGTTATATTATTGTATCACCATAATTTATGAATTATTAAAATTACATAGTAAAATTTATACCAATAATATTGTATTATATTATAATTTCATCTTGTGTATAGGAGAATTTCTTACGAACTGACATCCATAAAGAGTAAAATTGATTAGTCAAAATTTTAAATTACGAAAGACGAATAGTAAAATGAAATGATGTTGAATTTCAAAAGCAAAAAGTTTGCATACTGAAACCTAGGAAAACAAACGGTGACATGGCACACCGTTACAATACCGGGGGGGCCGGGGTTAAAAAAAAATCTGAAAGATTTTTTTTTAGATATTCTTGGATTACTCAAGCTTAAAATATTTTATATAAAATGTGATTAATTAATGCTATCATGATTTAATTTAGAAATGGGGATGGTATATATAGTGGATAAATTACATTAGGCGATTTCCCTTTCATAAAATGTTCTTACTTCATCATTCAAACATCATTCAAACAATCTTTATCTTATTAAGATAAAAATTCCTAGCAATTAGAGGTAACTTGTATTTAAGAAAGATTATCTCTAATAAATCGACCTAGAAAATAGTGTAGGCTTCTTTAAAATAATGTCAGTCACCACCCGCTGACTTTAGGTGAATTGTGTAGTGTTGTTGAGTGTAGATGAGTGTGTTGTGTAAGTGTCTAAATGTAGAGTGTAGAATAATATACAATCGTAGTAATAAATAAAGTAGGTAATGCGTTAGGTATAACAATACATTATGTAGTGTTAGATAGTAAGTAAATAAGTATACATAAGTACACAAAGAAATATTTTGATATTGGCTTATTTATAGTGTTATCAACCGCACTTTAAAATTGATATTTGACATTGGCTTGTTTATAGTGTTGTCGTCCGCACTAAATTGGTATTTTGACATTGGCTTATTTATAGTGTTGTCATCCGCACTAGATGAAAATAATAAATTATGAAGACAATTAACAGTATGAGTAGCTAAATAATTAAATGAAAAACGTTATGAGTATTTACAGGGTACAATAAATAAATAAGTAATAATTGGTAACAATAAATAGATTAATAATGTTTAGATATGGGTTTAATATTTTGAATGTGCCAGCGTCCTAAAGGTTTATTTGACAAATCTGCTAAATCGTAAATTAATGGACTGACTTTGTTAGTTATAATACATTTTGTAAATTTAGGTGCTAATTTGGATGAAAAATATTTATCTGAAGAACTAATAGGATAATTTTTCTTCCAAACTATGTTGCCTTTTTCAAATTCAAGATGTTGGTGGTGTTTATTATAATATTTCGTTGTAATTTTATGTGCTTTGTAAAGTCGTGATTGTACATCTGAAAAAATTGGGATCAAGGAGCCAATGTTTTCAGCATATACGTCTCTAGGAGCAAAAATTATTTCTTCAGTTAAATCTTTTGTATTGTATATGGAACCACAGGTAACTAATTCACGTCCGAATACTAAAAATGCTGGCGTGAATTTAGTAGTTTCGTTGACGGCAGAGTTGATTGCGAATTGGATTTTATTTAAATATAAATCCCATGTACGGTGATCATCATCAACGAAAGACGAGATTGCTGTAACTATAGTTTTATTATAACGTTCAACTGTATTTACTTGTGGACAGTACCTGGGAGTGAAAAATATTTTGGGTATCTTGTAAAAATTAAATAAATCTTTGAGTTCTTGGCTAATCATTTGAGGGCCATTGTCTAAAATTATAGTTTCAGGTATTCCATAAGTCATAAATACTAAATTGTCGAGAATATGTTTAATAATAGAAGAAGTAGCGCGTTTAATAGGGTAAATTAGGCAATATTTTGTAAAACAACAGGTAACTACGAATATAAATCTGTTAAGTTTATGAGAAATTGGTAAAGGGCCAATCAAATCGATTGATATGCACTGGAAAGGACGAGAACAATATTTTGGTTTACCCATAAGACCAATTGTGTGTTGGTTTTGATGTTTGTAAGCTGCACAAGTATCACATTTAGAAATAAAGGTTGCTATATCTTTATACATTCCGGGCCAGTAATATTTATCTTTAATTCGATGGTACGTTTTAAAAGTTCCAAAATGAGCTGTCGTGTGCGTAGAATGATTTTGTGAAATGATACTGTTTCTGAGATCAAACGGTATCACTTCTTTCCAACTATATTCGGCGTTAAATGGTGTAGTGCTACGAGCGTATTTAAATAATTTATTATTTATTAAAATATAGTCTGGCGTAGATGTAGGATTAGACTGGCATCTTAAGTATAACTGATTGTACCAATCGTCGTTAATATTTGAAGTTTCGGTAATATTGATAGCGTTTATATGTTTAATACGGGATAATGTATCTGGAACCAAATGCTCTTTTCCTTTTTTGTGTTTGATTTCGAAATTGAACATTGAAAGACGAATGCTCCATCTGGCTAGTCTACCAGTTGGATTATCTAAATGTAAAAACCATTGGAGTGCAGAATGATCGGTATAAATGGTAAATTTTTGGCCGTTATCTAAATAGCAACGCCAATGTTCTAAGGCAGTAATTACGCTAAGTAGTTCACGTTCTGTAATAGAGTAGTTTTTTTGGGCACTGGATAATGATTTGCTCATATAAGCAATAGGTTTTTCAACTCCCTCAAAAGTTTGAGTGAGCATCGCACCTAAGCCATATGCTGATGCATCACAGTGAACTGCAAAAGGTTTTGTAAAATCTGGGCAAGTTAGAATTGGTGTGGAAACTAAAGCTTGTTTAATCTGAGTAAAAGCATCGTCAGCTTCTGAAGTCCATTTAAAAGGAGGTGTTTTTTTACTCGTTGACGTAAGTTTATTTAGTGGAGCAGCTAAAGTACTTAGATTTGGTATAAAACGTCTATACCAGCTCGCTGTACCTAAAAATTTCTTTACATCTTTTGCAGTCTTGGGTGTTTGTATATCTAAAATTGCCTTAATTTTATCTGGATCAGTTTGTAACCCTTTTTCATTGATAACATAACCTAAATATTTCAATTCACTACGGAAAAATGCACATTTAGGATAATTAATGGTAATATTTGCAGAAAGTAACTTAGTATGAATTTTATTCAATAAATTAATGTGTTCCTCGAACGTTTTTGTGGCGATGACAATGTCATCAAGGTAACAAAAGACAGTGTTGTCAAAATCATTAGAAAGTAAATTATCAATAAATCGTTGTTGAGTAGCTGGAGCATTGGTCAATCCGAAGGGCATGACCTTAAATTGGTATGTTCCGCGGCCAGGAACGTGAAAGGAAGTCTTAGGACGATCCTCTAAACGTAAAGGAATTTCCCAAAATGCCTTAGCAATATCAATCGAAGATAAATATTTAGCATCCTTAAGGTTATCGATAATATCGGAAATGTAAGGTAATTTGTAGGCATCTTTTCTAGTAATAGAATTTAATTTACGGCTATCAACACAAAAACGCCATGTGCCATCTTTTTTTGGTGTAATTATCACAGGGTTAAGCCATGGACTTTCACATGGTTCAATGACATCAAGTTCCAACATCTTGTCTACTTCGTTACGTAGTGCCTTCTGTTTTTCTGGAGACAAGCGATAACACTTCTGTCGTATAGGAGCGTGATCGCCTGTGTCTATGTAATGTTCAGCCAAATGTGTTTTGCCTAATGGTAAGATATCAGTAGAAATATTTTTAAACCTTTGAATCATAGTATCTGCTATAGCTTGTTGGGATTCAGAAAGATTGTTAAAAGTATTTAAATGCATAGAATCAGTATTTATTAGAAAGGTAGGTAAATTTACATTTTTATGTAAAGTAATATCAGAAAATAAATGAGGAGCTAAATTGAATGTCTTCCAGAAATCAATTCCTAATATTAAAGATTCAGTAATATTTGGTATTATGTGTGCAGTAACATTAGAAAATTTGTTTTTATATAATACTGGTAGTTTTATTGTTCCAATAGAATGTATGCGTTCACCGTTTGCAACGGTACCTTGAATAATATTGTTATAATGAATTGTAAAACCATATTGTAAAAGCTGCTTATGAGCATTATTACCCAAAATTGTAATAGCACTTCCACTATCTAATAAACCATTTAAAATCAAATTGTTCACTTTAATTTTTATATATGGACGTTCTGTATCCGTATTATTATTAAAAAGGAACGTAGAAATTTTGTAAGATTTAAAATAGATTTTAATAGTATTGAGCCAATTGTTCCAATCGGTTTGATCAAAATAAGAATTTCCACGTTCCTGCTTAATTAGTTTTTTGAATTTTTGCATATCGGGCAATTAGTAAAAATCACATCTTGTTTACCGCAGCGGAAACAAACCTTCTTTGTGCTAGTACAATTAGAAAGAGTGTGATCGTTGGTACGACAACGAGGACAAGTAATTGTTTGTTGTTCAATAACAGGTTTCGTAGTAATAGATTTCGAAGAAACAGCATAAACTTGAGCAGAATTATTGTTAGAAGTATTGGGGGGTAAATCGTAAAAATTATGTAAGTTTTTATTGGGTTTATTATAATTTGGTAAAATATCAGAAAAATTCAGTGATTCGTCAGTTGAAACCTGTAAGCAGTTTTCATACCACTTACAAGATTCAATTAAAGTATTGATAGATTGTAAATCTTGTGGTAAAAGTCGTTGACCATATTCAGGTTTCAAATTCCTTCGTAAAATTTCAATTTTTTGTTTCTCGGTAAGAGGTTCATGTAGTTTAGAAAATAAGGATTCCATTGTAGCAAAATAAATAATAATACGTTCATTGTGGTTTTGTTTACGTGAATCAATAAATTTTTTTAGTTTGTAATCGTAATCGCTAATTTCAAAATATTTTAAAAATTTAATTTTAAATGTATCCCAATCTGGAATAGATTCTTTATTGGCTCTGTACCATTCAAGAGCTATTCCAGAAAGAATATCATAAATATGGTTATGTAATGAAATAAAATTGATATTTCTAGCTGTTGCAAATTCTTCAACCTTTTGTAAAAAATCTCTAGGACAGCCATCGCCGGAATAATTAAATTTTTTAATTTCTAAATTTGATTTATTATTTGTTAAACTTTGTAATGTATGGGTAAGATTTTCTAAAAAAGGTTGTACAACACTAGTTTGTTGTACAGAAACTGCAGAATGATATGTAGAAGTTGGTGGAGTAAATTCTAGATTTTGATAATTTGTTTCATATTGTTGTAAACGATCAAATAAATTTTTTATTGTGGTGATATCCTCGTTTGTATTTTCTGTTGTCAATTCTATTAGAGACAATCTATTTCTGATATGAATTAGGTAGGGTTTAATCTTATTTTTCCTAGTTGGATAAGATGATAATGTGATTGAAATCAAATCTAAACATTTATTGATTTCACTCACATTAATATTGAATTCGATCGGACTAAATGATAAAGGAGGATAGTTAGTAGGGTCTCCTATCATTGGTAATAAAATTTCACGCAATTCTTGAGCCGTTTGGGTGGATTCAAAATTCGCGTTTCGTAATTTCAGTTCATAAATAATTTCTGGTTTATTCAAGTACGATATATCCATGATTAAAATTGGTTATTATAAAAGAAATGAATGTCAAATCGTAAACGGAAAATAAATTACAATATTCTATTTTTTAAATATTAAAAATAATATTATTCGTCAAAAAGAAATCTCAGCAAATTTTTGAAAAAATTAAAGTAATGCCTTACGTACCTTTATATATACGGAATCTTAATTAGATTATTTACTATTAAATATTCCTGTTTTATAACACTATGTTGAGTACGTGTTTGTATGTTCCTCGATACAATGGCATCAGAACCGATCACATTTGTGACCAGCCAAAGTAACGCTGAACGTCTATTGTCTGTTTATGTGAGTAAATGTGATTGTGGTGTTGGTCGTAAAGTGTGCACTATTGTCTTCTATTGCAGTAGTCAGCCTATTTTTCAACCACGTTGCGGCGCCAGTGTTACGGGTTCGGTGCTTCGGTCAATTAAATAGGCTGATCAGCTTGAGTATAATTTATTGATGAAATAAGGGTAATAATAAAAAACTGTAACAAACAAAAATAAATTTAAAAAACAGTTCGTAAGTTACTTAAACTAATACATTCTTATCAAATAAACGAATACATACCCCTTGTCGGGCTTCTTGTTACACTTTTGGATCGTACAAAATACAGTTTTAATTTAGTAAATATGTTATATTATTGTATCACCATAATATATGAATTATTAAAATTACATAGTAAAATTTATACCAATAATATTGTATTATATTATAATTTCATCTTGTGTATAGGAGAATTTCTTACGAACTGACATCCATAAAGAGTAAAATTGATTAGTCAAAATTTTAAATTACGAAAGACGAATAGTAAAATGAAATGATGTTGAATTTCAAAAGCAAAAAGTTTGCATACTGAAACCTAGGAAAACAAACGGTGGCATGGCACACCGTTAGCCTGATAATAGTCCACGCTGGAAGCCGTAACGGATTTGTAAATGATGGTTTACTTATCTTCAAATCGCACTCAAAATCGGGTGACTATCATGGGGATATGAATGCCGTTAATTTTCAAAAGTGGGCAACTGAAAAACTTTTGCCAAACATTCCTGAAAATTCTGTCATAGTAATGGATAATGCGGCTTATCACTACCTAAATTGACAAAAAACCTACTATGAGCTCTCTTAAAGGCGACATGCAAGAATGATTAAAGCGAAAAAATGTGCCTTTTGAAGAATCCGCCCGTAAATGTGACCTCATGAACATAATAGATCAGCAAAACGTCGAGAAGCAATACAGAGTCGATGAAATTATTAAGGCTAAAGGACATACGGTTCTACGCTTGCCGCCCTACCATTCCGACCTTAACCCCATCGAAATGGTATGGGGGGACATAAAAGGAGAATTAGCTAGGACTGCCATAGATTCAAATCTAGATAAAAACAAAGAGTTCCTTATTTCTCTTTTTGCTAATTATTCGGCCGAAAATGGCGTAAATGTGATGACCACGTCATAAAAAACGAAGAAGAATATTATAGGACAGACAAAGTTTTTGATGATGAAATTGACAGGTCAGCATATTTATGTATAATTTAATTTAGGATACCTACTGGCTGAAAAGTGACATAGGTAAAAATGACTTTAATGTTTTGTTTGCAGGATGATTATATCGTTAGGCAACGAAGATAGTGATACAGGGGACGACACCGAAGAAGAACGCGACTTGGATCATGAAGAAGCGAGTGATTGATTTTTATTATTCATTAATTATGGTTATTATTAATGCAACTATATTCTATTTTCAATAAATAAAATTTGTAGTGACGAAATTTTCTTTTGTTTTCATTAAATAAATTTAATAACATTCGTTAGCAAAATAATATATAATTTATTCATACTTTGTATGAATATATCTCGAGATGTATCTCTTGGCATATTCGTACCATGCGGATCGCCGCGCGCGCCCGCTCGTGCTACCGCGTCCCCGCCAGCCCGCGCCTTCCTAAGGCGTGGTCAGCACGAAGTTGACGGCTTATAGCGACTTAATATTTGAAGACGTTGTAACAAGATGGCCAGGTTCAACGCATGACAGTTTGATATTCTCAAACTCTGCAGCCAAGTTTCAGTTTGATAACAATAGTTATCAGAATGGAGTTGTACTTGGAGACAGTGGATATTTTTTAAACAACTATTTACTGACTACTTTAAGTGATCCTCACACAGAAGTTGAAAGACTTTATAATGAGTCTCATATACGTACTCGAAATGTAATTGACAGATATTTCGGGATTTGGAAAAGAAAATTTCCAGTTTTAAGTATAGGACTGCGGTGCCGAATTCCTCTAGCTTACGACATTATTGTAGCAACAGCAATATTGCATAACCTAGCAAGAAACAAAAATGAGAGAGAGCCACCTGTAGATCCTGAAGTCCACATACCTCAACAACCACAATTTGAAACAGTTTTTGCTGACCAGCTTGACAGTCAACGCAATAGCACAAGACTTTCTATGTTAGAATATTTTGAAAGTCTTATCAACCACCAATGACTATACTTACTTTTTGGATTTACAATGGCATTTACTTGTTAATATAAATATATTATAGATATTAAAATACTGGAAAATAGATCCCACATTGGGCATTACATTTTGTCTATTCTAGTATACTATACTTCAGGACAACCAACAAGACACAAATCGTCTATAAGTAAATTATTCAGTGCTTATAATATAAAATCGATGCTAAATTTTGCCTTAATTATAGGTTGCCACGGCATGCAAACGTGGATATAAATAACAGAACACTTTCTGATTACATACACTTATTCGAAGTCAAAAATACATATACTATTACAAGTCAATACATATAATTACTAACAATTAATTTTCAATCCATTAAGTGTAAAAAAGCAATAATCAATAAATTAATTAAAATTATAAAGAATGTAGACAATAATAACAACTAAACAAAAATAAAATTAAAATATGATTAAAATGTCAAATTAAATGTCAAAACAGGCACAGTAAATATTGCTACACAGGTCCAGATATGAGAGCTCGCACCTCCCGCTTGAATTGCAATGGTTTATTGCAAAAAATATCCGCGTGGCATTCTGGCTGTTTGCTTAACAGATTAAATTGTCTTTGGAGTCTATTTAATGTAGCATGGTGGCCCAGGTTACTTTTACTACCCTTCACCGAAAACGTAACATATCTGCCCAAACGAGGGAGCCTGAGAGGAATATTAAAGTTCAAGCGACTCAATAGAAAAGGGCAATCGATTAATCCATTTACAACTTTATAAAGTAACATATGGTCCAGAAGTAATCGTCTGTCCCTCAGACTCATCAGACCAAAAAAAGAAAGACGATCTCGGTATGAATGCAGTTCCTTAGTTTTGTGGGTCTGATAAGAAAGATGCCACATGAACCTTTTCTGGATTCGTTCAATACGCTTAATATAAATGTCATATTGTGGATTCCAGACCTGACTGCCATACTCCAGAATTGAGCGTACCAATGTTGAAAATAGCAAAACCTTAGTGGAAGCCCTTTTAAATTCCTTAGCGTTTCTCAGCACAAAACCCAGCATTTGAAATCCTTTTGTCACAATGGCATCCACATGCTTATTAAAGAGTAATTTTTTATCTAACATTACACCTAAATCACGCACTGAGTCCACCTCCTCTAACACACAACCATCGATGTCATAAGTGTGACTCGTTATGTTCTTGCATCTAGTAAATCGAATGTGCTTACATTTATCAACATTTAAAGTTAATTTATTATCAGCACACCACCTGGCTAGGTTGTTCAAATCTTCCTGTAGTAACGAAAAGTCTTCACTACAGCGGACTGGCATAGCTAGTTTCATATCGTCAGCATACAGGTAACAGGTAGCGTGTTTAAAGACGTGAACAACATCGTTGATAAATATATTGAAGAGGATTGGGCCAAGGTGGGACCCCTGAGGAACGCCGGATGTAGAAACAAATGGAGATGATGAAAAACCACACATAACCACTTTAGAAGTGCGAAGTTCTAGGTAAGAGGCAAACCATTCAAGAAGTCTACCCGCAACACCAAACCGTGAGAGCTTACATAGAAGAATTCCATGGTTAACGGTGTCAAAAGCCTTGCTTATATCAGTATAAATAGTATCAACAGATCCGCGTGAATCGAGCTCGTCCGTTACTTGTGCTAGAAAAGATACTAGATTCGAAGTTGTGGATCGGGACACCAAAAAGCCCGACTGCTGAGGTGATATCTGTTGACTAATATGCCATGACAAAAGCGGACACAACAAGGACTCGAAGACTTTAGAGAATACAGATAAAATTGATATCGGTCTATAGTTTTTTACAGATGAGTTATCACCTGCTTTAAATACAGGGATAATAAAAGCTTCCTTCCACGCTAATGGAAATATGCCCGATCTCAGAGATGCATTGAAAATGATGGTGAGAGGTGGGGAAAGAGGAATGCTGCACTTTTTTATAAAAAGAGAAGGTATGTTATCTGGCCCGGCACCCTTTGTTCCATCCAAACTTCTCAATGCTTTGTGCACTTCCTTCTGAGAAAATTGAATAGCCCCAATAGTCTGGCTCGAGCAAGGAAATTCCATCATGTAGTCCTGTGGAGATGCAGAACTTGTGGTGCTATAAACGGTGGCAAAAAAGGAAGCAAAAAGATTACATACATTATCGCCACCTACAGCTTTAACCCCGTCAAAATTCATTGACGAGGGGTAAATAGTACTGTTACGACGCCGGTTTTTTATATGTGTCCAAAATAATTTTGGGTTTTTGGATAAAGAGTCCTCCATATTATTCATATATTTAAGGTAACAAGCATTGGTCAGATCCGTGCACCTTTTTTTTATTAAATTGAGAGCTAATTTATCCAACGGATTCTTGTATTTGATATACTTTTTCCTGAGTTTGTTCTTTTCATTTAAAAGATGAATCAATTCTCTTGTATACCAGGCTGGATACTTACCCGTAGTTGGCCGGCCTTTTGGCACATGCTTTACAATTGACTCTTTCAAAACTTTATAGAATTTTGACACCATTACATCAACAGAGTCAGAAGAAGATAGATAACTTTCCCAGTGCACTGAATCTAAATCGTCTACAATCCTGCCATAATCAGCCTTATGATAGTTATATCTTTCATTGTTGACTTTACCCAGTAAACCTTTACGCTCCTGGCCATAGATTGAGAATTCCAAAGGTGGATGATAAGGGTCAGTTTTAGTTAAGGGCAGATCACTACAACGTACAGTTGAAATTATGGAAGTAGAAAGAATGAGGTCCAAAATTTTACCTTTAAAATTAAGTACATTATTATACTGAGACAAATTGTTCAGCGCTAGAAACTCCAATAAATGCCTCTCAAGCGTATTTCCCACCGTATGATTAGTTGCAACCAATTCATTGTCTTCATTTTTATTCCAAAAAATAGAACTCAAATTAAAGTCTCCCAAAATTAAAGCCTTGCGGTTTGACTCCAGAACTCTAATACTATTGTTTATAAAACAGTCAAGATCACATTTTTGCACGGGTGAAGGGAGGTACACACAACATAAGTACAATTTGGTAACATATTTTCCCCGGAAATCTAACTCCACCCAGAGGTCTTCGCAGTCACTTTCAGCCTCATACAACCTTCGAGAGCAGAAGCGTTTGTTAACCGCAATGAGTACCCCGCCTCCCAGTTTACTTTTACGGAATTTACAAGTCTCTCTATCACGCCTGTACACAATATACTTATCACAAAACAATTCACTATCAAAAATGGTGTTGTCCAACCAGGTTTCACATAATACTACAATATCGTAATTGCAGCTCAAAACGTTTTTATAGAAGTCAGAGGTCTTCGTGCGTAGACCTCTAACGTTCTGGAAATATACATTTAGGGAATACACTTTGAAGTTAAAATAGGCAACACAATGTGCTTGAATCAGTTAAAAGAACGTCCGAAAAACAGGTGTGATTTATGCTAACTTTTCAAGTGTTGATGAATTTCGTACTAAAATGTATTCCGATGTGTCAGTCTTGCGCATATATATCCGACCAGCTCGAATCCAAACGTGCTTGTAATGAAGTTCTTTAGCTCGGGCTCGTGCTAAGGAGTGAAGCAGCTTGTTATCTGGCGACAAATTTTCAGCCACAAAAATGTCCGTCTTCTTTTCACTGCGAATACCCAGGTGATTCGTATTCAGTTTGTCCAACGGGTGGTTTTTATTGTATTTTATTACAGCAGCCAGGAATGTGTCACGCATCCGTGGACTATTTAGCTTGTATAATATCGAGCGAGGTCGGCGACTGTCGGGATTTTTTTTTGCAATGCGTGAACAATAAAGTATTTCTGATTCATTGATAGGGCAGCTTACATTCTTGCCTAACTGTGTAATAATGCTTATTAAATTTTCCGAGTTACGTTCTGGGACACATTGTATTTCCAAGTTAGATGCTCTTGAGATCTGTTCAAGTTGGTTAAATCGACTGGTGATAGTATTCAAGTCCTGACGAAGAGATACATTCTCCTTTTGTACAGAGGTTAATTTGTTTTTGCAAATGTCAACATCGGATTTAAGTACCTCAAAAGCTTCATTCATAAAACCGATAGATTCCGTGAGCGAACTGATTTCATCTCTAAAAGCTTTCAATTGTTTCGACAAGTCATTTTTCAAGTCATCAGTGCATTCTTTCATGATGACACGAATTTCGTCGCGAATTATAGCACGCAGGTCGGAACGAGAACAAACCATGGTTTCATCTGAGCTGAACAGTGAGACATCTGTACTGGAAGAAAGCTTATTTGACGTTTTCCCTTTTTTGTGTCGCAAAGTAACATTTGCGTGACCGCTGTCAATGGCGGGTGTCGAAGATCGTACTGGGGTATTTTTATTATCAGACCTTGGTTTTTTATTGCGACATTCAGGACACAGCCAATCTGCTCTAGTTGCAGCCGAGAGTTTTTTTAAGTCTTCAGGCGATATATTAATGCAGAGACTGTGATACGATGAAGCACATAAATGGCATTTCAGGCAGAAACCATCCCGAATCACTGATTGACAAGCGGAACACTCATTCATTATGTTACAGAGATTGGCAAAGTTTAGACACCAGCAAAAATTACAAAATAATTAAGAATTCTATTATAAATGGTATAAAAAAAAGTCCGTCACTAATATGTTAATATGATTAAAGTATAAAATTGACATAAAAACTCAAAATTAGAAAAAAAAAGCTTTTCCGCAAAACCCAGGATCGATCCGATGATCGCAGTTGGCACTGCAACAAAAAGTGCAACACACCAAGCAGCAACTAATAGTCTATGCGAATTTAGAGATCATAAGGCCAGCAGTCACTTCACATATAGATATGGACATCCTCCAAAGTTCGTTTCTTTTGTTCAATGCTAGGTAAAACCTTACCAAAAAATTCATGGATACCCACGGAAGATCCACAGTTCGCTCAAATTTTTCACCAATTTCACATCACTTTAAGTCAGATTTTTCATTCACGGGGAAACTCTCTTATAGAGGAATATTTTCGTTTACAATCCAGATAGGTAACTGCATTATTTCCAATCAAAATCAATATTTTTGTAGGAGCAAACAAAAACACGTAATCCACTGTAAGAGGACAAGGAGACAATAAATTCAAATGGAGTCTAAAACCTGCCGTACGTCGTCGATCACAAACTAGGCAAACATTTCATTTACCTCTAGTTATTGGAGAAGCCCGTCAAGCTGAAACTCCGATTGATACATGGTCTTATCTTTTTTCAGAAAATATTCTTGATATAATTGTTACTCATACTAATGAGGAAATAGATCGTGTATGTGCTAATATAGAAAAACTTCAGAGTTATCATGATAAAACTGATATTATCGAAATTAAAGCTTTGATTGGTTTACTCTATATATCAGGATACAAGAAGCAATCTACAGTAGATGTGAACGAGTTGTGGGGGAAGAATTTGGTATGACAGTATTCAAAGCTACAATGCCTGCTCACAGATTTCAGTTTTTATTGAAATGTCTCAGATTTGATAACAAAAATACACGTAAACAACGTCGGAAAATTGATAGGTTTGCTCTGGTACGAGAAATTTGGGATAAATTTATATCAAATTGTGAAAAATATTACAGACCATATGAAATTTGTACTATAGACGAACAAATGGTTGGATTTAAAGGTAGATGCATTTTCAGAATGTATTTACCCAGCAAACCTGATCGTTATGGTATCAAATTTTTTATGTTAAATGATTCGAAAACCTCGTACATGGTAAAAGCTGTGCCATACCTTGGAAAAACAACGCAAAAATTACGAAATGAACCACTTGCGAATTATTTTGTAAGAGAATTAGTAGAGCCAATTAGAGATTCGAATCGGACAGTTGTAATGGATAATTGGTTCACGTCAGTTGGTTTGTTTCAAATACTACTTGATGAATATAATTTAAAAGCAATAGGTTCTATCCGTAAAAATAAAAAATAAATTCCACGTAGTTTTACAGAAAAAGCATCACCATCAACAACTAAATACTGTTTCGCAGATAATCAAACTCTTTTATCTTATGCTCCAAAACGAAATAAAATAGTTTTAATACTTTCAAACAGTAGTTCAAATACCGAAATTGATCCAGAAACAAAAAAATAAACAAAATTGATATTGCAATATAATCAACACAAAGGTGGAACAGATTCATTTGATCAAACTTGCAAATTATATTCAGTTGCACGTCGGACAAGAAGATGGCCATTAAAAGTTTTTTTATTGGAATGCTAAGTACGGCTAATGTTAACTCAACAATTTTATATAATCTAAATCATGTAGAAGAAAAAAAGACTAGATTGACTTTCATGAGAGACTTGTCGTTTGAGCTGATAAAGTCTACACTAATTAGACGTTATGGAACTCCACAACTACGAAAAAATATTAAAACTGCAATAGCTCAACTTCTTAATTACGGAACACCTGCTGTTGATTATTCTGAAGTCATATCAGTACCCAAAACAAGATGTTCATATTGTCATTATTCATTAGGAGTTAAAACAACTATGGTGTGTCCACAGTGTGAAAAATCTATGTGTAAAAGACATCGGTGTCCTTTGTGCGTAGAGTGTTATAACGAAAATACTACTCAAAATATATAATTTATGTTGATTTGTGCTTTTCGTGCTTAAAAATAAAGATTACAACGAGAGATCTCTGATTTCTTTAAAAACCCGTCCTGTACCTACTTTTTTTACATACGCTACTTCAATGCATTCAAGTTGTAAAATAACTATACTTTTTGAAGCGGATTAAAAAACGGATCTCATCACCTTTTAAGCTTTCCAAAACACTATATTTTTTTATATTTTAGTCCATTAGAATCATAGATACGGCACGAAAACAAAAAATCTCAAAAAGGCATTTTTTTTAGCTTCGGTGGTATTTTTATCTATTTTAAATAACACCAATTGATTTAATATTATATCTATTTTATGCGGGATTGTTTAAGCTTTAATTAAAAATATATATATATCTCTAACCTTATTAGGGACCAAGATATTTGGAAATGAATTCTGTCGGGTACTTTTCACCCTCAATGCTTGAAGAGGTATATCGTTTAGATGTGTGCTTGTCAGGGGTTAAGATATTTAAAAGAAACTAAAGATCTAGGATTAATATACAAGAAATCAAACAAGAAAGAAATAGAAACATATTCAGATGCAGATTGGGCAGGTAGGAACATAGAGAGAAAGAGTATTAGTGGATCAGTCAGTTTTTATTGTGGAAACACAGTTGCCTGGTTTTCAAGAAAACAAAATTGTGTGGCCTTATCATCGGCCGAGGCCGAGTACATAGCTGCTGCTATTAGTGCATGTGACTTAATTAATTTAAAAGGACTATCTAGTGATTTTTGTGAAAATTTAAAGTGTCTTTTATATGTGGACAATTGTGGTGCTATAGACATGGCAAACAGCTATGAAAACAGCAAACGTACCAAACATGTGGATATAAAATATCATTACTTAAAGGACTTAGTTACAAAATCTAAAATAAATATTCAACACATATGTTCCAAAGAAAATTGTGCTGATGTATCTACTAAAAGTCTGTGTTTTGATAGATTTTCATATTTGAGAGCAATGTTAGGTATTGCTTAGAATTTATACTTATTTTTGTTGCATTACAAAAGTGTTAAATATAAAAATTAAAGATATAAAGTTAATTTTTAAAGGAAACATTATGTAACAGTAATAATCATTTCATAAAAGTATTCATTTATATTATTTGTAAAAGTTAAAATAGAAATTTCTTTGTTTTTTATAAATTAAAGAGGTGATAGAGTAAGTTTTAATAATTTTATCATGAAAATGTAAACTTTTGTTACATGAGAACTTGACATAAATAGTGATGGGGGTAATGATGTTAGAGCTTCGCTTTGTCGGTTTATCGGTTATATTATACCTCAAAATCGAAGGGGGGTGTTAGATTATTAATCTGTGGTTGTTAATATAGCATACTACTTTTGGATACTCACTCTATGGCACTCTCTCTCTCTCTCTGTGGTTGATATGAAATGGTGTAAGATGTTTTTGCAAAAGTGTGAATTAATAAAAGGATTCTTATAATAAAATCAAGTTTTTATTATGAAGTGCACGCCGCCACGACAAATAATATTACCACATCAATTAAAAATCTTAAAAAAGTTAATCACTATAAAATGTCGCGAAAAAGAGAAACTTCAAGACTTTTCCTGTAGATTTGATGCTGCCATAAGCGATGTACAGGCATGTGGCTGCGAAATATCGGAAAAAGACCAAGTATGTCAATTATCGGCCAGAATCTCATTAGTGAAATTTTATTTTATTTTATTCATATAGTCTATAAAATAAGAAAAAAATCGTCGAAAGAATTACTTCGATACGATTAGTAGTTTCCGAGATATTAATTTTTTAAAGTTCGCTAGAAACGCTCGACCGCGCTCGCATGTGTGACGTCACTGGACATGTTCGCGCCGCGCCGTCCCGCCGCCGCTAGACACCGAACCGAGCTCACTTTGTTGCCTGTTCATTGTTCACCACACCACGCGACGAGCTGTCTCCTACACATTTTTACTTACGCTACAGACATGTCAATAAAGACTTATAGATGGTGTATAGTACCAAAATGTGTGTCAACAACAGTGAGTTCGCCAGAAAAGTTGTTTTTCAAAGTTCCATTTCAGCTCAAAATGAGAAAAAAATGGATGCAAGCTATCAAAAGAGATAACCCGCCCAGTAACAAAAGTTCTGTTTATTGTTGTGAAGATCACTTCGATGTAAGTACTCGTAATATCACTGTTATTTATATTGAAACAATAATATGACAAATAAGCGTGGGTGGGGTAGTGTCACGTTTTAATATGTTATGTCAGGGGTTTGAAATATTTGGTATTACATTTCAATGTTTGGCTTAGCATTATAAAAAATGGTTAGGTAAAAGTAAACGCTCCAGAGGTTCTTAACCTTCGCTAATGCATGTTTTACTACAAATGAATGCATATTGCATAGTAATAAACGGCCAAGTGCGAGTCATACTCACCGGCCAAGGGTGCCGTACTTCCTCTAAGTCTACACACGTACGTAGGTACAGGTAGGTAGCAGTGGCGAAGTGTGCCTACAACTCGATTCCTACTGGCTTTACCTAGGAAAAATCTTATACCTTTGTACGTACGTAGACGTCGCCGTCGATACCCAAATATTATACCTTATGTCTGTCACACCGCTTTTTCTCGGAAGTTTGAATAGATAGAAGCTTGTCATGTATGGACAAAAGTTGAGTTTGAATGTCCGCCACCACGACAAATACTAAAAACTACAAAAAGTTTTATCCGCTAGATGGCATTGATACAACGATTTATTAAAAATGTTAATATCTCAGGTGTCGTTTCAGCTAGACAGTTCAAATTAACATATGTTGTGTAACTTACGTATACCTACAATATTTAAAAACAAAAAGAATTATAAAAAGAGGGGTTCCCATAAAACGAACAAAAAATACAGTACGGCACCCTTGGCTGGCGTGTACTACTCGTACCGTTTATTCCTTCGTTAACGGCACCCTAAAAATGGTAAAAATACCTTAGGTAAAAATACAAAATTAAATTTGAATATCATTTTTTCAGGTTGAGAGTGATATGGAAAACTACATAAGATTCAAATTGGTTGGAGGTAGAGTACAACTCAAAAAAGGAGTAGTTCCTCACAAATTTCAATGTCAGAGAAACACAGAAGAGAAAGCAGCAAGGTCTGCTGTAGAAAAGCGAAACCGTATTGAATTAATTGAAAAAATTATAAAAGAAGATCCCGTACCTTTGACGCCAGATGCGCCTGAAGAAATATTCGTTGTGTGTGCTGAAGAGGAAAAAATAGAAGAAGACCCATTAAGATTAGAGAATGACTCGTATATGGAAAAATCTAAACGTCATAAAGCTGTACAAGTTAGAATTAAAAATCAAGTTGAGAATAAAGCAACCAATACCCAAGAAAAATATTTAAAAAAGGAAAAAAATACTAAAGTAATCGCTAAATCAGCACCGAAAGAGTCTACTTCTATTTTCAGTTTTACTGATTCTTCTTCTTTGATAAGTTTGCAATACGACCCAGAGAATGATTTACAATCTTCAGAGACAGAAGATGCAGAATGGGAACAGGCAACATTTAAAAGTCACATGCAAAAAGCAGCTCTGTTGTGCATATCGAGGGAACCACAACTTCTTCTAGGACTTCCAAAACAATGCTATTTTTGCATCAACCTTTTGTGCGAAACTACGAAAAGTACTCCAAGAGATATAATGATCACTTTGAAGAAAATACGCCTGCATCAATCAAATGCTATCCTTGCTTTGGACTTTGGTTTGTCGGAAAGTACTGTTTCAATAGTGATAAGGTGTACTATTCCAGATATAGCATCTTCGATGAAATCAATAATATACTTCCCGCCTTCTCCAGATGTATTACTAAATTTACCGATTCCTTTTCGAAGAAGGTATTCTCAAGTGCAAAGCATTATTGACTGCTTTGAGATCCAAATAAAAAAACCCACCAATGCTGTGAAACAGGCTTTGACATGGTCTGATTACAAAAGCTGCAACACATTGAAATATTTAATATCTATCACGCCCGATGGCTTCATAAATTTTATATCGGAAGGATACGGAGGAAGGGCATCAGATTCCGTAATATTTGAAGATTGTGGAATTTTGCAAACGTTACCCAAGGGTGCCGCTGTTTTGGCCGATAGAGGATTTAAAAATGTAGCGCACTTGTTACATAAGCACGGGCACAGTTTAATCAGACCACCTAGCGTAAGTGCTCAAGTTAAACCCACAAAGCAAGAAGTAATGGAAACAAAAAAAAAATGCTGCCATAAGAATACACGTCGAAAGGGCTATAGGTCGTCTGCGTACATTTGGGTTTATGCTTCCTCATGCATATGTAGACTCTAAGTAAATAGATCTTTTGGACTATGTAGTTACCACAGCATGTGGGATTGTGAACTTGCAAAGTCCTCTTTTCAGCCACGACTTGTGTTGAATGTATAATATGTATTTTTTTATTCAACTAGCTCTGCCTTCAAATGCTTATGTTATCTGTTTCATTTTATAGATTCCAAGGTAATAATAATAAATAAAACTTCGTATCATAACAGTACCATAACTTTTATTTTTATTTATAGAAACAATACACATAGTTGCATTTTATGTTAGGATTCTCAAATAAAACCGGCAAAGTGCGAGTGCGGACGGACAGACAGACAGACGGGCAGACAGCGTAGTCTCAGTAATAGGGTCCCGTTGACCTTTTGGTACGGCACCCTAGTTACTCTACTAACTTATCATAAACATTGTTTTTCCAAAATAACTTGCATTTTTCAAAAAGATTTTTACAGTATTCCTCATCGTACTGCACTTCGTATATGTTTACTTCTTTTGAGGACTCAAAGTCTACGCTAGCTACACAAAACAGACCTTTTTGTCTTGCTGACATGTGCATTTGTGCCTGTATTTGCGCATAATATTTTTTACCTAGGTGACCTTTCTCGTAGTACGTTCTCATTGTTTTTTCCTTGAAAGGACACTTAATTTCAACGACGCTGTCATTTGTAAGGCCGTCGGGTGACGCACCTAACATCGGCCAGTCTTTATTCAAATAAAGACCAGACTGTATAATTTTTAGGTTTTTTTTTCTGATATGACTTTAATAACATCACTCTCTAGTGTTTTTCCACGCTTGATAGCTGCAGTTTCTTTAAATTTCAAGGCTCCGAATATAGTTTCCACTAGGGAGCCGTCCTTTGTTTTACACTGTGATGCTTCGTGCATTTTTGAGGCTGTAATGCGCCCGTAACGCATTTCGAACCACATATTAGACTCAGCTTGATTCTCAGTAGCATTTTTTACAAGAACACATCTTGAATCAGTCATTTCATTCTGGCAAAATTTTATAAAATTTTCAACGCTCCGATCAGTAGAACTTTGTTTGAAAGCGCATATTAGGTAATGCATAGAAATTTTTTGCTCTTCCGGCTTTTCGGTGTTATATTGAGCGAGTGAGCACTGTACATTAAGTTCAGAAAGCTTTGGAACTAGTTTTTCAAAAAACCGGTTACTGTCGTCTCCAACACTTTGAAGCTGTGTACCAAAGTCTTTAGCTTTGATAAATTTTTCCGTAGTACCAACACCTATGAAATAAAGAATAACTTGTTTGAATAAAAGTATTTCAAAGTAATATAAAATATGTTTTACATTATAGCCATAAATAAAACACACTACAGAATTTTGATTTATCATTCTCACCTGCAAGCTTCGATTTCTTCCAGTAGCATTTGACATCTGTCGGCGACGGCTCCTCAGTGCGACGATGAAATTTTTCAAGACTGAATGTGGAGAAACTGTATCAGGATGCGACTACTCTGGATTGGTCTCCCGTTTACAATGCATGTTCGGTAACAGATATGGTAGTAAAGTTCAACACAATAATTTTGAAATTATATGATGTACATGCACCCGTTAAATATGTTAAATTAAGACGACCACCCGCACCGTGGATAACTCCTCTTGTACGTGTCTCTATGAAAAGACGAAACAAAGCATTTCGTGTGTACAGAAGGTGTCGTACTGACTCTAACTGGGAAACCTACAAACATGCCAGGAACAGATGCAACCAGATGATAAGAGAAGCTAAGCGCCGTTACATCAATCAGAATGTGATTAATTCAACTCCAGCCGAAATGTGGAAGTTTCTTAATTCTTTAGGGTTCGGTAAGGTGCGAGCCCAACATTCATTCTCTCTCGGTCTTGATGATCTCAATCGCCATTTCTCTTCTACTAAAAATCTTTCTGACAATATCAAATTTCTTACTATTTCTAGACTCACTTCCACGGCTGTGTCCTCTGGCAGTCTTTTCTCCTTCGATCCTGTATCAGAAGCAGATATTCGAAAGATAGCTCTTTCCATCAAGTCCAAAGCTACTGGGTACGATCATGTTAGTAGAAACATGATCACTTTATTATTAGATCCTTTACTTCCGGTACTCACTTTTATACTAAATTTTTCTTTATCTTCCGGTTCATTTCCTGACGTTTGGCTTAGCGCGTTCACTATCCCTCTACCCAAAGTTCCCAACCCCAGTTCCTTGCAGCATTTTAGACCAATTTCTATTTTACCTTTCCTTTCCAAGATACTTGAGGCTGTTGTTCATCAGCAATTTTCTTCATTCCTTTTCGGCAACCAATTACTTTCTCCTTTTCAATCGGGTTTCCGGCCTGGGCATAGTACCACTACTGCGCTTTTAAAAATTGTAGAGGATATACGGGATGGCATGGAGGAATCTTGTCTAACTGTTTTAGTACTACTGGACTTTTCAAACGCATTTAATACAGTTGACTATGATATCCTACTTGCTCTTCTCTCCCAGCTAGGGTGCTCATCCCCTGTACTTGCCTGGTTCTCTTCCTATCTTCGGGGGCGCCGGCAAGCCGTAAGGGTCAATCAATCGGTTTCCGATTGGACTGACCTGTTTGCTGGTGTACCACAAGGCGGCGTTCTCTCTCCACTCCTTTTCTCTATATTTATTAACTCACTTACACCTATTCTTTCGACCTCTTATCATCTGTATGCTGACGACCTGCAGCTGTATGCACAAGACAAGATTGATTACTTGGATAGAGCTATTATACAGTTGAATCAAAACCTCAAGCGAATATGCGAATGGTCACAGAGCTTTGGCATAACAGTTAACCCTAACAAATGTCAGGCCATCATCATAGGAAGCCCAAGTCTAATTTCCCGGTTGAATCTGAGCGCCGTTCCGTCTGTATCATATAATGGTGTGGTGATCCCCTACACTTCCACTGTAAGAAGCCTGGGGCTTGTCTTGGACCGTACCCTCTCCTGGGAAGGCCATATGGCGAATGTCTCTCGTCGTGTTCATGGGACTCTTGGCGCATTATACCGACTTAAGAATTTTCTCCCGCCCAGTACGAAGACTGCCCTCGTGCAGGCACTTGTTCATCCCCTTTTTGATTATGCAGATGTTTGTCTCTCTAACATTAATCAAATATTTCTCGATAAGTTGGATCGTCTTCTTAATAACACTATCCGCTTCGTTTTCGGTCTACGTAAATACGACCACATCTCTGATTTTCGTAACCACCTTAAATGGTTGCCAATACGCGAACGTAGGAAATTAAGAATCGTAAACACTCTTTTTGCAATTCTATACGATCCACGCGCGCCTGAATATCTGAAATCTAGGTTTCAGTACTTGGGTGCCTCTCATCAAAAACAACTTCGCTCCAGTTCTAATCTGGTACTCCAGACTCCTTCTCATCATTCTATATTTGTTTCCAAATCTTTTTCTCTTACTGCTATACGGCTGTGGAATGCACTACCTCTGGACGTACGAAATGCTCCGAATAGATTAGTTTTCAAGAGAAAAGCGCGTGAACACTATCTAAAAGATAACAACTTTTCCTGACTTTACAATCTGTCACGTCGATGTTTATTTTACTGTATATGTATATATTTATTTATGTATATATGTATTTGTGTGTTTGTATGTAGGGTATTGTCTTAATATATATATGTATGTATATGTGTATGATTGTTAATTATATTCAGAATTCTCTATCACAGTCACTGCCTTACAAATTTTCTGCTTATCCTCTCCGGTTGACTGGTAGAGAATGCCTATGGCATTAAGTCCGCCTTTTGCATTAATATGGCAATAAAGATTAAAAAATGTATACTTACTAAGTACCCACCTGTTTCATGAAAGTTCCATATCGGCCAATGTTTAGAACCCCTGACAAAGTTTTCAATGTTTTATAAAGGTAAAGTTTAAAATAAATTCTTGTGTTAATACATGTCGTAATCGTAACTAGATTATATTTTGTACGTATCATACTACTGTGCCTACTGCCTAACCTATGTTAACGATCATACATACAAATGTACTTACGTACCTACCTATATATACAGTATTATTGTAACGCGTTAAACGGTAAAAAATAATGTGATATGTGTAAATGTGCATAAACAAATGAGGCTCTTACTTACTTTTTCATTTTTACTCCTCGCATTTCAGCGGCTACGAAATCAGCATTTTTCGTGAAATATTGAGCCACCATCAAACCATCCACTCTAGGCAAGTTATTCGATTGTCCTTTTTGAAAGCCTTCTTCCATGTTTCAAATTAAACAACTAGGTACTAAACAAAAATAATTATTATTGGTCGGGAGACAAACTCGTACGTAACGCGCGGTTAGTAGGTATCAGTGTTCGTGGCGACCTGCGGCAGAGCTGTGAGCGCGCGAGGAACCGCGTGGTGTCAAATGACGTCACACGCGAAGCCCGCGCGTGCACGGAGATTTCATTTTTCGGTTAACTTCCAATGTCTGTATCTTTAAAACTACTTCGAATTTTTAAATAAAACAAAAACAGTTGCATTTTGTAGCCCTGAAGCACCATTCCTAAAAAGTTTCAAGTGATTCTGAGCACCTACTAATCTTCTTCATTATGCAAACGTTATAAACTCTATAGAAACCATGTCTACAGAAAAAACTTTGTCTTTAGAATTTGTCAAAGCGAGACTATTGGATGCCGAAATTATTCCAGTACAGTGATAGGTTACGATGATCAAAATTTTTCTTTTTTAAGTGCAATGACAAGTTATTGTAATGATAATAACTTTGAAAATTCTAACTCTATTGATTGGATTATAGATTTTGGTTGTACTCATCACTTAATTAATCAATCTTATGAGAAATTTATGTCTAAAGTTACATTATTAGATGAACCTATTAAGATTTTAATTGCTAATGGAGACTATAGTTTCCTACAAAAAGGGTATTACAAACCTGTTGCACAAGGATTGCAAAATAAATTTTGAAACTTTAGTTGTTGAAAACTTTACACATAATTTATTATCTGTTAAACGTATGGTCGAAACTGGACATGTAGTTAAATTTAATAAAGGAAATGTATTAATTTATAAAGAAAATAGTAATGTTTATTTGAAAGGTTAATACATCTATATGTAGATCATCATGTTACAGTACAAATCTAGATATAAACGTTTGGGTCATGCTAATAGGAAAAATCTGGCCATCATGAAATTACCCTTTTCAAATATTCCACGTAGTCCTTGTTTGGAAGGTAAATCAACAAGACTTCCATTTAAACCGGTAAGTAATAAACCTATATCTAGTTACATTGGTGAATTGCTGCATACAGATCTAGAGGGACCTGTCAATATTTCTACAATTCATATTCGGTGAGTGGTATTTTCAAACTATTATTAATAATTTTAGTCACTTTTGTGTAGTTTACCTGTTGAAGAACAAAACAGAAGCTGCAAGGAACATTATTAATTTGTAGATTCACGTAGATATAGTTTAGATAGTATAGATAGATATTCAACCAGAAATGGCTTTACCACATTATGACCCGGATATAATTTTCAAATCCTTACGTATGGTACCCGATTTTGACGGGAACCCGAATATTTTAACCCGATTCATTAGACTTTGTGACCAGTTAGTAGAAACTTTTACAATTCTTGATGGGCCAGGAGCCGCAAATAACTTGTCTCTAATAAATGGTATTTTAAATAAAATTACTGGGAGCGCAGCCAGAACTAGTAATTCGAATGGTATACCGTTTGAGGATATTATCCCAGCAAATTCATCGAAAGTTATTAAGATTCCAATCAATACATCTGACGGTGTATCTTAGTCAATGAACAAATCTTATATAACTGTATCGTTCACTAGTATCTGACCACCATAGTTAACAACCGCGAATACGTTGAAGTTTCAAATCGTACCAATAATAACATTATCTTTTCACTAGACCGACCTGCAACAGCTTATAACAGCTAGTATTTAATATCGAGTGCAAACGTACTGAACATAGTAATTCTTACTTATCACAACGCATTCGAGAAATTTTAACGCGATTATTTTTAGTACAGATCATTTAAATGACGAAGAAAGAGCGAATATCATATCCCTTTGAACAAACTATGCCGACGTATTTTATATCGAAGAAGAACCACTAACGTTCACAAATTAAATTAAACATTCGATCCGGACAACAGACGAAATTCCAGTTCATATAAAGGGTTATAGATATCCGTTTGTTCATCGAAAGGAAGCCAACGACCAGATAAATGAAATGTTAGAACAGGGAATCATTCGTCCTTCCGATTCCGCCTGGAGCTCGCCGATTTGGGTCATACGAAAGAAAGCTGACGCTTCAGGTAGGCAAAAATGGCATATAGTTATCAACTTTAGGAAACTAAATGAGAAAACTATCAATGACAAATACCCTATTTGAAATATAACAGATTTCCTTGACAAATTAGGGAAGTGCCAATATTTTACCACATTAGACCAGCATCAGGGTTCTACCACTGCGAAATGAATCCTGAATATATCGTGAAAACTGCATTCAATGTAGAGCGCAGCTACTATGAATTTTTGAGAATGCCTATGGGACTCAAAAATTCTCTATCTTCCTTTGAAAAAGTGGTGGATAATGTGCTCCGTGGTCTCCGTGGTCTACAGACTAGGCAAATAGCATTTGCCTAGTCTACTTGGACGATATTGTTGTTTTTCTCTTCAGGAGCATATGATAAACTTAGAAAAGGTATTGGAGCTATATATATAAGGAACTTCTTGTTAACGCAATTAAAAAATATATTAATCTTAAAGTTAAAACAGCGTTATTGATCACTCCCTTTCTTGATATGTATAAGATCGTACTGTAACGTCCGTGCACATTACTATAGGTAGGATTACTCTTCGGACAGTGTATGGTCAATGCTGGCCGTTAATATTTTAAATTATTACTTTTTCGTATTCGAATTCGCGTGTTTGTGTTTTGCTGGTTGACAATCTTTCTTTCTGACCGAGACCGGCATAGAGTGAGTATCATAGTATTTCATTATAAGTGTTTCGATGTATGTTTTTCACAAATAAATGAAGACTGAAGAATTCTACCAGTTTTTCATTGCGCCACTCATCCCCACCATTAGAATTAAGTTATCAGAGTACCCATTTTACAAGATAAATTAAAATGTTCTGCCATGAGCCTAGTACTTGCTAAAACTGAATAAGAAAACGTTAAGGAATACTTACGGCAACAGGAGTTAATTCGTCATTACCACGATGGTAAAGCAACCATAGAGGTATTAACGAGTGTTTTTCTAGCATTGTCGCGTGGGTATTACCAGCCTTAAATGCTTGAGCAGATATCTAAATTTATAAATGACTGTACAATTTGTGGTCAATCTAAGTACGACCTTAATTCCATTAGACAAGATTCAATATATTATACCACTACCGAGTAAGCCATTCGAAATATTACATATGAATTTATTCACCGCCGAGAATGAAAAATATTTAACCTTTATTGATGTCTCTTCTAAATATGCTCAAGCCTACCATTTACGCGATGGTACAGCACCCAGCAGCGTTCAAGCTTTACTAATATTCTCCACACATCACGGGCATCCGTTGACCATAGCAACAGATCGAGATACTGAGTTCACTAAACAAACGTTTTCAGAGTTAAAAAAAAATTATAAAATCATACATCATAAGACCCTTGCACGCTCGCCTAATGATAATGGTAGCATTGAACGATTTCATTAAACATTATAAGAGCACTTGCGTACATTACGGCTAAAACAACGAAAGGAACCTGAATTCAATCTCATGCCATACGCCTTATTAGCATACAACAGTTCGATTCACAGTTTCACTAAAAGTAGACCACTTGGTTTAATATTAGGACACTCTGACCCCCGTGACCCCCTTGATTTCGATCTGAATGATTTATTACTTTAACAGTACATTCAAACTCTTCGAAAACAAATACAAGTGGTTTATCATATTTGTAGGCGATGCTGTTTAACCGTTGATGATGGTAAAAAACAAAGACGAATTTCTTCTATAGATGTTTTATTTTTCTTCTTACTGGCTACTTATTACTGCTTGACTATACTGCTTGACTGACGTGACTTGACTACGAATATTTACAAATTTGGCCCTACCCTTATTCTAAACTTAACATCTAACTTAGATACTAGTGACGCGCGGCGGCCGACCAATCACAGCGCGTTTTACGCCCGCGCGCCGGGTGGAGGAATCGCCCCCACCGTGCGGACGGCGCCTACGCAGCCAATGGGCTCCCCGATAATTCCGCTAATGTAGGCGCTGTGATTGGTCGTTCGATCTGTACATTTTTCGGCACGTGGCTGTCTTCAACAATATTATTAATGAAACTGCACTTACTAATCGCACGTCTTTTATTAAAAATTGTAATAGGGATCGCAAGCCAGAGGCTGAGTACCAGTCAGGTAAACAAGTATTCATCAAAAATCCAATAGTCGCCCGTCAGAAATTAGCTGCGCATTACACTCAAGATAAAGTTTTAGTGGATCTCCCTATTCATACACTGAAAAAAAGAATTCCCAACTGTTCCCTGTTTTAGCACAGTTAGAATTTTTACAGTTACACTTACTTTAATTTCAGTAAGAATAATGTATTGTAAACATCTCAAACTAACAGGAATTACCAATTGTGGCGACTCATTTTCAGAATCCGGGTTGAATCGATATAAGACTCCTTGGTCCATAACATAGCCTCGTTCAGACCACCGTTGTGCTGATAATTCATCGTTACTTTCTATATCTTTAACGATCTTTTCTACTTCTGGATCAGCAAGTTGATCTCTTCGCAGTTCTGTAGGCGGCTTTCTGGGTAGGTCAATAATTACTGAGCAGATGCCGCAATTCTCTCGATTGTCCTCAGTGCAAACAGGTCTACTTAGGGTGTCTGCTACGACATTAGCTTTACCTGGAGTGTACTGAAATTTGATATCAAAGGACTGGAGTTTTAATGACCATCGTACTAACCTGCCTGTAGGTGATTTTAGAGACAGTAACCACCGCAGTGGTTGGTGATCACTTCCGATGATAACTGGATGGCCATCGAGGTACGACCGGAAACGTTCGACCGCCCATACTACGGCAAGAGCTTCGCGCTCTGTGGTCGAGTAGTTGCGTTCTGCCGAGTTTAACAAGCGGCTTGCATATTCAATGGGTCTTTCATCCTTGCCCTCCCCCTGTAATAAAACTGCACCTAAAGCGTAGTTACTTGCGTCTGTGCGCAGAACAAAGGGGCGTGTAAAATCTGCCTGAATTAAAATTGGAGCAGTCGTCAATAAACGTTTGAGTTCGTTAAACGCTTGTGTTTGTTCAGATCCCCAGGTCCATTCATGATTTTTCCTCGTTAAACGAGTCAGTGGTTCGGCTACTTTTGAGAAATTCGGAATAAATTTTCGGAACCATGAACAGGTTTGTAGAAAAGTTCGTAAATGCTTAAGGTTAGATGGTACTTTCATTTTGAGTACAGCACTTACCTTGTCTGGATCCGTTGAAACCCCATCTTGAGTGATAACGTGGCCGAGATACTTAACGCTCTCCCTAGCGAAAGCACACTTCTTCCTGTTCACGTGGAGGTTGAACTCGGCCAGACGCTTGAAAACTATCTCGAGGTCCTGGAGATGTTGTGAGAGCCCTTCCGATATTATCAAAATATCATCCATGTAGGCCAGGATACTTCCTGTAGTGCTGGACAAGAACGGAGCCGATCTATGAGTCTCTGGAAAGTCGCAGGCGCGTTTTTGAGGCCAAACGGCATGCGCTTGAAACGGTAAGTACCTAGAGGCGATATAAAAGCAGTTTTGTCTCTGTCTGCCTCTTGTACACTGACCTGCCAGTATGAAGACCGAAGATCTAAGGAGCTCATGAAGCAGTTCCTCTTCGTACCTTGCAGCAGCTCGTCGATGCGTGGCATCGGGTAGGTATCAGACTTGGTGATGGCGTTTAAGCGCCTGTAGTCAACGCAGAACCGTATGCTTCCATCGGACTTCGGCACCAGCAGTGCCGGGGAGCACCAAGCTGATTCACATTCTTCTATTATATCTTCTTGCAGCATTTTATCAATTTCTTTCTTCATTAGTTCCTTTTTTGAAGGATTAAGGCGATAAGGAGGTACAGCTATAGGAGCGTGCTCACCTGTGTCTATCCGGTGTTCAGCATATGGAGTGGGATCACCACCTTGTGCAAAAATGTACGCGTGCCTCGATATTAAATCTGCAAGAGCGTGTCGCTCTGCTGGCTTAAGGTGCTTGCCTTCATCTTCTCTGAGAACATCCGCAGAGGCGCAGGAAACAACTCGAGAAGCAGATTCAAATAATAATTTATATTGTTTGTTATTATTATTACTAAAATACCAAATTTTATTATGAAAGTCAATTACCACACCTGCGCGGTAATAAAATCTATTCCCAATAATGTTTCATTATTATTTGATTCGGGAAAAATAAGAAACGGTACTGTAATCACTAAGTGTTTTAGTTTTACCGGTAATGATGTAGTAAGTACATCCATTCTCCTAACATGACCGTCAGCAAGTTTTACCTGCCTGGATGAACGGTTGAGAGGTTGACCCTTTTTTATCAGGAGAGCGTATAGCGTATGACCGGCAATACAATGTTTAGCTGCAGTATCTATCAAAGCAGTTCCTTCTGCATTTAAAATTTCTATATTAAATATGGGACGCGAATCCGGTAAAGAAGAGGTGTCGACGTGCGCACTACCGTGTGATGAAATAGTACAGACATTAGAACATAACGTTTGACACATAATTGAATCATCTATTTTACCAGAAAAAGTTTCGACACATAAAACATTACAATCACATTTACTGTTTATATCATACACTGTGGTATTAACATTGCCCTTATTATTAAAAGGTAATAAACATTCCGATAAAACGACGTAATTATCGTTAGTTAAATTTTCACACAAAATTTTACTGTTCGTATCATACACTGTGGTCGTATTATTTTCATTACAATGTGATTGAACAAAGTTATCGTTATTATTAAAATTGTCACAAGAAGTCTTACAATTAGTATTACTGTACGTATCATACACTGTGGACGTGCGATTTTCCAGAGCAGCATCAACATGCTCGGGATGGAAGTGCGCTGTGATCTGAATCCCAAAAACCACATCGAGTCCGTTATTAAAACAGCATCTCGTAAACTCGGTGTCCTGAATAAGGTGCGGCGTTTTTTCACGCCCGAACAACTGTGCCTGCTATACAAAACGCAGGTCCGGTCATGCGTGGAGTATTGCTCGCACCTTTGGGATGGCTCCGCTAGGTACTTACTCGATGCTTTGGATAGATTGCAGCGCCGCGCAGTACGCATTATTGGCAATGGTGAAGTCACCAAGAACCTAGAAAGCCTGCAACTGCGCCGAGACGTTGCTTCGCTCAGCGTCTTCTACCGTCTCTACCATGGTGAATGCTCTGAAGAACTCTTTTCGCTTATCCCTCCATCTCCCTTCCTCCTCAGGACCACACGTGCTGGTTTGCGTTGCCACCAACTAACTGTGGCAGCGATTCCTTCGCGTACAAAGAAATTTGGCGACTCATTTCTTTGTCGTACTACCAAAAAATGGAATTGTCTCCCGGCCCATGTATTCCCTCCTTCCTATGACATGGGGTCCTTCAAGCGGGGCGTGAAGAAGCACCTTGCAGGTCGGCAAGGTGAGGTTGGCTAGTGCAGTACCTACGTACTGTTTTCACTAGCTGTCCTCACGCTTGGACTACGCCTCCGCTTACCATCAGGTGGAGCGCAGTCATTTGCCCTCCTATACTCGCCGCAACAGGGCACCAAACAGGTAACTTCAAAGCGCCAGAGGACGGCGGTTCTTCCAAGAAGGAAATGAGTGAATTCTATTAAAACTATCACACACTGACTTTATTAATATGGTTCTCTTCACTCATTTCTGCTAGTATATCGCTTTAGAAAGTATTTAAGTGTATTGTAATAGCGTGTGAGATAGGGCATTTGATGCTTTTCTCTCAGCTCAATCTGCATGTTGCCGAGAATCTGATTAGTTAAACGTAGGTAGCTGTTCTTTTTTATTTTATTCTATTGTCGAGGTAGTTGATCCGCTTTAAAAACAAAACTTTTACGTATCTCTTCTTCCTAATTAAAACTTTTTGCTTGCATTTTTGACAATGACACTTGACATTGACAATAAATATTGATTTAAATTTTTTATTGAAATCTCAGGCAAAGGAATCTTTCCCATGGAGTCATATAGAAAATATGTAAATTTTAAATATTTTTGTGCTTTTATTGTAGTTTTGTACTATTTGTTTTTGTGCTTTTATTGTAGTTTTGCACGCTCAGCATTGCGCAGTTCTTATGTTTTGTTCTGCTTAATTAAATATGCTTATCTGTTTTGTATTGGCTAGATTTTTGCTTACCTACTTTTGAATTCTTATAATTCGTTTTAATTTTGTAGTTAATATGTTAATATGTTATATTATTATGAGTGGCTGCCTGTGGGTAATAGAGATGCATACCAGTTAAGTAGTGCCTTCTTTTATTTTTTTATTTTTTTTTTTTGTTCTTTGTTTTATCGGCTCATTATTTTATGAATATCTCTATTACTTCAGATATATTTCATTCCTGTTCTTCTCAATCCAGCCTTGAGAGTAGCCTTACAAGTAGCGAGTCCGTATCTCTCGATGTACTTCTTCTAGATACTTTCCATACTCTGTCGAAAAACTTGAACATTATTCATATAAATGCACAAAGTATCCCGGCGCACTACAATGAGTTACTTACATATGTAGGTAATAGTAATGTACACGCAATTTTAGTCTCTGAGACTTGGCTACATCCTTCTGTTCCATCTTCTTCTTATTCTCTTCCCGGTTTTCATTTGATCCGTAACGACCGTGGTAGCTCTTCACACGGAGGGGTAGCAATTTATCTCCGTACAGAACTTCCTTTTTCGATTATTAGTCAATCTACTCAACCACCCCCACAAGACACCGCTGAACATCTTTTTATTGAGATAAATCTATTCCATAATAAAGTCCTTCTTGGTGTCGTCTATAGTGCGTCTTCCAAATTAGACTTTTTTCACTCGTTTGAACTCCTTCTTGAAGATTTGTCTCCTAATTATGACCATTCTATTATTCTGGGTGACTTCAATACCTGTTTGTTGAAAAATGATTCTCGATCTCGTAAGTTACGCTCCGTCGTTAATTCCAGCAATATGCATATTCTTCCTCTCTCTGCGACTCACAAATTTCCAAACTGCCTACCCTCTCTTCTTGACCTTATATTGGTGTCATCTCCTGATCGTGTTGCGAAACATGGGCAATTACCGGCTGATCAGTTTTCGTACCATGATCTAATTTATCTATCATATCGGATTCGACCTCCAAGACGCAAGGCGTCAATTCAACTACTGCGTAATTTCAATGGATTGAATATTGACCTTCTGCGCGAAGACGCTCTTAAAGTCAATTGGTCGGCAATTGAAACACTTAACACTATTGATGAGCAGGTTGAATTATTTAATTCATTGGTAATTCGACTTATGGATACTCATGCGCCTTTGCGGCCAGTTCGCGTCAAGCATGTTCCTGCACCCTGGCTCACAGAAGATGTTCGTAAGATTATTGACAAAAAAGCTCGAGCTAAATCAAAATTCAAAAAGTATCCAACGGATGAAAACCATGACCGCTATAAGGAAATAAGGAACCGCTGCAATACATTGATCAGGGATAGACAAAGACGCCATATTCACACATCTGTCGAAAACGGCGACCCAGCCAAGGTCTGGCAATTTCTCAATAAGCTCGGTGTTGGCAAATCTAAACACTACTCCGCTATATTATCAAATACTGATATTAACGCTTTAAATGTTCACTTTTCCTCATCTGCTTCTATGGATGAAACCATTAAAAGACAAACGTTAAAATCACTTTCTTCATTGCCAACACCCGCCTTTACTCCTTTTGTCATTAATCAGTTTACCGAGCGTGACATTGAGAAGAACATACTTGTTGTATCATCTAATGCGATTGGTAGCGATAGCATTAGTCGTAGGATGATTGTTCCTCTCCTTGATATCCTTACACCTGTAATAACCAAAATCCTCAATAAATCCATTTCTTCGTCTTTGTACCCTTCTTTGTGGAAAGAAGCTAATATTGTTCCTTTACCCAAAAAGTCTAAGCCTGATTCCTATTCTGATTACCGTCCTATTTCTATTTTACCTTTCCTATCCAAAGTCCTAGAAAAACTAGTTTATCAACAGTTCAGTAAATTCCTGTTTTTGAATAACCTCCTAAACCCAAATCAATCTGGTTTCCGGCCCGGTCATAGTACGACTACTGCACTTGTGAAAATCGCGGATGACATTCGCGTAGGTATGGAGAAACGACAGCTCACGGTGTTAACGCTATTAGATTATAGTAACGCATTTAACACTGTTGATTTTGAAATTCTATTAGCTATGTTGGTTTCTCTCAATGTTTCTCCTCGTGTGATTGATTGGTTTCGTAGTTACCTGTATGGACGACGGCAGCGCATAAGTGTGGGAGAGAATCTTTCACATTGGTGCGATACAACAGCTGGAGTTCCGCAGGGTGGCGTTTTGTCTCCTCTCCTTTTCTCTATTTTCATAAATTCAATCACGCTTCCTCTCTCTTCTTCCTATCACATGTATGCTGATGATTTGCAAATTTACACTCAAGCCCCGTTAGATGAACTACCTACAGCAATTACTACCATCAATAATGATTTGGAACATATCTCAGATTGGAGTCGACGGCACGGCTTGTTAGTCAATCCTCACAAATCACAAGCAATTATCATTGGTAGTTACTGGTATCAAACTAGGATAAACAATGGAACACTGCCACCGATATTGTTGAATGGTGTTTGTATACCATTTCAGGACACTGTTAAAAACCTTGGTGTCCTGTTTGATTGTAATTTATCTTGGGGTCCTCATATTTGTGAGGTGAGCAGGAAGGTGTTTGGCGCGTACGGCTCGCTGAAGCGCCTTAAAAACCTTTTGCCGACAAAGACTAAAATTTCTATTGCACAATCTCTTCTTCTGCCACTGCTTGATTATGCTGATGCATGTTACTCCGACCTAAGTGTCGTTTTCCTAAATAAACTTGAGCGTCTCCAGAACTTATGTATTCGTTTTATTTTTGGTCTACGCAAATACGATCATATCTCCAACTACCGTTCTCAACTTCATTGGCTACCTATTTCTCGTAGAAGAGACTGCCACTTCCTATCACTTCTTTATTCCATTCTCTTTTATCCACATACTCCTCTTTATCTTAAAGAGCGCTTTATCTTTTCCTCCACTAATCCTATCCGAGATCTACGGTCTTCCCACAACCTTTCCTTAGTTATCCCATCTCACTCGACTGATTTTGTAGCGAAGTCATTTTTCGTCAAAACTATTATACTGTGGAACTCTTTGCCTGTAGTTATTAGACGTGCGCGGTCTCGGGACTCGTTCGTGAAACAAGTTAAGGACTATTTCCTCAGGCTGGATCTTTCTTCATTTTAGTACTTTGTCTCTCCTTTAATCTGTTCCTTTTCTTTCTTTTTTTTTTCTCTCTCCTTTTCTCGTTAAGAATATTTATTAATTAAAAGCACTAACCCGTTATATTTGTACTTGGTTGGTATCGTTTCTGTTAGCCAAAGGTTGCCTGGTAGAAATTGCTACCCTAGCAATAAGGCCGCCTTTTGCATATATGTTTATTTCTTTCTGTTTTATGTGTTTGTTTTTAGTGCAATAAAGTGTTAATCAATCAATCAATTCAAAGACACAGTTATTCGAATTGTTTATCGTAATAAGACACAAAATCATTCAAGCTTTACTTTTTAATGTCTCTGGTAGTTATTTGAACTTCTAGAACATTAAACGAAGCAGTATCTGTGACTCAAAGATACGGTTTTTCGAATTATTTATCGTAATAAGAGTCGAAACAGTTAATTCTAATGTCTCTGGTAGTTATTTCAACTTCTAGAACATTAAACGAAACAGTATCTGTAACTCAAAGACACAGTTATTCGAATTGTTTATCGTAATAAGACACGAGATAGTGACTCTATAATAATATTGAAGTTGTATTTAACGAAAAAGTGACTCTTTTTAACCTTGACAGTACCTAACTATATTATATTATCTAAGTTTTGTTTTAGTGAGAAAGTGACTGTTATTATTAAGTTTAGCTATTTTTCTCATAGATTATTTTTGTTTTTCGTGAACTATCGTAATAAGTGATTCTATGATGTTAATTACGTTTTTTTTTCTCCACTGTAGGTGATGTAGGGATATATGATATAATTGTATATTTTATAATTGTTTTTATATAGAAATAAATGCTTAGTCAATCTATGATATTTCATTGTTTAGAGAAAGTAATCTCCAAAATCGTTATGGACGGCTGAAAGGCTAATTGATCCAAACGGCGTTTTTGGCGATATTGCATGCAATAGTTACGTATTATGTATTGAATATCGCCAAAAATGTCGTTTGGATCAATTAGTCTTTCAACCGGAGAAAACATAAATGAAATAGCGCATTTTAAAAATCCCCGCGCATATCTGTTTATGACTTTGGATAAAGTAAAATGGCTTAGTGGATCGCTTTGTATGAAGTTGGCATTCTTCTTCAGTAATTGTGTTCTGTGCACGTAAGTCGCAAGCGCAACGTAAACGCATGCTTTTCAATTGTCACACGCGGTCGCTGCGCCGGTTAAATAGTTTGTTCGTGAGCATAGAGTAACTTATTTATTATATACTGTGCGTGAGTGAATTGTGAAATAAATTAGTGACGTGATCAAAAATGAGCGAAGATGACACCTCGACCTATGCTGATGTTTCCACATTGTTGTCCACTTGGGGTTTCACCAAATATATAGACATATTTGTTGGTGAGTTTTTCAGTCTTAATAGGTACTGACCTACGAAGTATTCCGATTCATCAAATTTACCTAATTGAAAGCTTTTTATTCCAGAATCATTGGTTTATTTGGATACCTACTTAAATCTTGTAAGAACATAAGTTATCATGTGAGTGAACAGAGTGTGATGTGTATTTTATGTGTTTACTGACCTACTAATTACGTAGTACTGTGAGGGTGTTAGAGAATTACTAACTCATAAGGGCCACTTCCATAGTTCCATACAAAAAGGACAGCGCGAAAGCCTAATAAGATGGTATCTGCTGCTATGGCGGTACTGCCGCGCTTCTTGCGACTTAATGTGAACCCCCTATTATGTTGAAGAAGATCTCCAGGATAACCTGTAATGAGCAGACATCGTTATCTTTGGGGCGATACCTAAGACCACTTCACACAGACCCTTCAAATCGTTCTGGCAAAGATTTATGCCTACGACATTTTAAACCGCCAGCGTCGATTCATTTCATTATCATCATTTCAGCAGAGTAATTAATTTTTTATATTTAAAAAAAATATTATAAACTCGTGAAAAACTTCATTTGATTGGTGAGTTTGATTCATTTATCAATTCTGCCCCGAAGATAACGATGTCTGGTTATGAGCTACTTTATTCCACATTTTACTGCATGCCAAATTGTGGGTCCATAGTATATGCGAAAGGTGGAATTATTCAAAATAGGTACCTACAGCCCGGGATAAAAGAAAAACATGTTTCAAATAATTGAAACATGTTTTTCTGTTTTTTACAGTATGAATCTATGGTATAACGACCATTAGGTAAAGTACCAATGGGTTTTTTAATTTATAAAATTGGCTCTTAAAATGGAGGATGTAGAGAAAAAAATAACTAGGAAAGTACATAGGAAAGTCGTTTGCTGCTGTCATGCTGTCAATTTTTTTCTCTATGGCTGCTGTCGCGTGCTGCAGTCAACTACGAACTTGTACCTTTGGTAAATAGTCAAACTAATGTGAATGGGCTATCTATAATATACATATAATCCAGAATTCTATAGAACTTGTATACAGTGTAAACGAACCTTTGTATCACTATTTCTCCATAATGGAACGTCTTAGTAACAGCACAAAAACTTATTTATACACTGGGTATTCTCTTTTCCGATATCCTGAATTGCATTTAATAGTTCATATTAAAAATCTATTTAAATTTGTTAAAACAAATATTCTGTCATATGTTTAGAGGTTATGTTGACTTAGACAAGCAATTTTTGTCTCATCGAAACCTCTGCTTGTACTTGAAAACCAGTGGTGCAACACAGTCAACTATAAACTAAATCACAGTCAGACCAAGACCGAAACTATAAAAGGTAAAATTACGAATATTACAATGGATTTTGATTATTTGTAAGAAATAGATGTATTTTACTGGTGGTAGGCTTCACCTTGTATATGGGTGTGCCGGCTAGTTGGGTACCACCGCCTTCCCTATTTTTGCCGCTAAGCAGCTCACTGCTGTGTTTCGGTCTGAAGGGGAAGGTAGCTAGTGCAATCGCAGGATATACACGAGGTTGAACATCTTATACCTCAGTGGCGGCAACGCACTCGTGGGACTATATTTTGGTTCTGTGAGTGTCTGTAGGCAACAGTAGACACTTAACATCAAGTGAACTGTTAGCCTGTTTGCCGTACCCAGTGACAATTAAGACAGGTATGTATGTTGTAAATTGTATGTATGTTTAGTTATTTATTTTTATTTTATTTTTTTGGAAATTCACATGTAGTAACAGTTACCATGATACTAGTAACTAATGAATATTTTGTTATTGTTGTAATGAAAAAAGGTTGGTCTTGGTATGAATATTTTCAAATTTGAAATGATGAAATTTTCTGCATCACTACAAAGTTCATCAGTCCATCGACAACGCCTAAACCTTATTGTTTACATCGCATACAAGTTCTATAGGCGGTTACTGTACCTATCTATGTTATTATTTTATTTGAAGATAAGTTTTATTTATGTTATCTCTAACATAGTTTTATTGTAGTTTCATCTAAAGCATGTGTGTCATATCAGATTTTTATTATTACTTATTTATGTCCCTTGAAAAAAAAACATGCATTCTTATGTCTGTATGATAAGGAGTGGTTATTGGTTTGTTTATATGTATCAAAATACCCTTACAAGCATTGTTAGTATTACATTATTATAAGATCATCTAAGCATTTCTTGTTCTACAGAAAATGAAGTGGATATTGTAGCCTTATAATTGTTGGATGATGATCAAATAAAAACATTGATACCGACCATAGGGCCACAAGCTAAATTTAAAAAGTCACTTGCTAAAAAAAATACACAATGACAATGATAACACAGCAGTAAGTTATTCATTATTATATTAATTATATGATAAAGAATTATTTATATTAATTATATTAAAAAGTGTTAATAATTGTCTTAAACATGGCAATTACAATTAATTTATTTATTTCTCAGTTTAACAGTATATAACAATTTTAAATTTGATATTCACAAAATATAAGTGTAAATAATTGTTAAATTGTAATAAAAATAAAATTGTAATTGTTCATCACTATTTAATTATTTTATTTCAATTTTCACACAAATGCCATTGTTTTGTAATAAACTTTGAACTTTGATTTTTTGATATTTTTATATTTAATAATAAATCTTTTTAACGGTTATGCACCTACCATTACCTTTAATTTGGTCCCCACATCACCTAAAGATTGACTGGCAGAGAAGGCATTAAGTCCGCATTTGTACAATTGTGCATAAAGCATTAAATAAATAAATATTCGAAAATTTAATCTCAGCTTGTGTCCAATATAATCCGCTTATAAAATAACTTTTTCTATGGGAGCAATTCTGAAATCGCAAATAAATATCCCCTTTTCTTATAATAAACTGGGATATTTTTAATTACAGAAAAAGTTTTTCCTGCAGAAAATGGCTCCATTTATTATAATAAAGCGTCTGAAGACCCAATGCGACCCCGGGGTCGCTTATACGATGCCGTTATAAATTTAAAGGCCAAATACCGCAAGAATTAAGTGTATGAGCCAAGATCACGTCAGTCGATTTGCAACTTATTGCCAACAAGTATAAAGCCCTCACCTCTCACTAATAATAAACGCCAGCTTAAGAGAGAACTCTACCATTCTTACGGACAATGAAAATGAGGACCCAAATCTGAAAGTTGACCTGGATGAATGCTTTGAATGGCTACATTCTGCAGCGGACAATTTAGCACTCTGCACAGAGAAGTGGGCTAAAACAAGAAAACGACGCATACCTGCATGAGTTCCCCTGTCTAATTCGTTCATGGGGGTTTACCATGGTAAGTTATCAAGATATAATAAAATTGTAGTGTCTGTTTGTAATATCAAAATAACAGTTTTCTACCAATTGCAGAAGAAAGTGCCTATGCGGGAACTATAACGAAAATGCAAGTAGAAATAAAAAACTTTTTTTGTTTGTTCCGGGTAATCTCTGAAAAGGCTAGAACAATTTTAACGGGACTTTCACTGGCACATAACTTTTGTTAAGGGGTCTAAGATAGGCTACTTTTAATTTTAAAAAAGTTTTTTCCGTCTTATCTCCGAAACGGCTGGTTCTATTTTGACGGGACTTTAACTGGTAGGTAGCTTTTGTTTAGCGGTCTATCTAACATAGGCTAGTTTAAATTTAGGAAAATAATTAGGGTCTCGTGGGAAATGAAGAAAACCATTTATGCAGCTTATCTCCAAAACGACTGGACCAATCTTGACAGGACTTTCATTGGCAGATATCGGATGTTAAAGAGTGTAACATAGGCTACTTTTAGTTTAGAAAAAGAATTGAGGTTCGACGGGAAATAAAGAAAACCATTTCTTATAATCTCCAAAATGACTGGATACATTTTGACGAGCCTTTCACATTTGACGGGACCGGGATTCCGCAGGGAAAAGAATAAAACCATATTTTGTTTATTCCACGTGAACGAAGTCGCGGGTAATAGCTAGTAATAACAATAAATTTACACACACTGGCAGATCAAGTTTTGACGTTGTACCAACCTTACCGTAGCAATAGAAGCGGTTATCGCAGTTAACTGTTACGCTTGATGTGCCGTTGACCGTACCAATTGACTTTTAGATGTATGTATTTTTATTCTAGCTAATAGAAGATTTTCATCATTGGTATCCCGGTAACAAAAATTCTTTTGAAGATAAATTCCCAATCATCAAAAACAAATACTCCACGTATCAGACAAAATTTCTAGCAAAAGTACTTTTGTAACAACACTACAGGACCTTATAATCGGTAAGTATTATATGTAATGGTTTTTGTAATTTATCGGGTTCAGAGCTGCCCCTTTTGGAGGGTGTCCTATTACTTTGTATTTTATTTTATTTTTTTACATTTTAATATAATTATTATTGGCTATGATTAAAAAAAATTATTTACACCCATACTTTAAATTCGCTAATACGAAATCAATAATAGTTACGAAACGGTATGCCTTATTATGGCTCGTCCACCAACGAGTTCAGTAGTTTGGATACCGTGGATCAAATGTTATCTAAATGTCAGTATTTGTCACCTCATCATCAGCCTGTGTATGTTCCCACTGCAGGGTCTCAGGCCTGCTAAGCTTTTACAAATTGAAAAACTCATTGGTATATGGCACCTGGGTTGAGAATCAAACCCGGACCCTATTGCACGAAAGTCCGTCGTTCGCCCATTACGCCACCGCCGCTCGTTCGTTCATACTTTGGCTTTTGTACGTAAGTGTACTTAATTAAAATATCTATATCTTTTAAACGGGGCCCCTACAGTTGATAATTATCTGATGACAAATATTGACAATTACTGGCATTCGTTTCCAACAATCAAATCTTTGTTAAGTGGTGTGGTTCTCGAGATACGTGGTGAGCCAGCCATACCTGCAAATAGAGAAATGGGGGGGGAATTGTTTTTTTTTTGTTACAATAACCAATATGGGTATCAAATGAAAGCTAGTAAAGAGGTTATTCCAATAAATATACATATTTTTACGATTTATTTTGACACAAACTCAAAAAACCGGTAAATAAAAATAAATATTATAAAAGCAAAAAACCCGACTGCATCAAAGTGAACTAAAAAGATGGAAACAAGATTATTTAGAAAAATAAAAATATGTAGTCGGAGGCATTTTATCATATTTGTTTAAACTTGATGATCATATTTAAGTATGTTATAAAATGCCTCCGACTGTATATTTTTATTTTTCTACATAATCTTGTTTCCATATTAGTTCGTTTTGATGCAGCCGGGTTTTTTTATTTTTATGATACGTTCATGCGCTTTGTTTCTTTATGCAAACTATTGGGGGTTTAGATAAAGTATTACACACTGCACGTAATTAGCAATAATAACACTTGTGCAAGCTATTCAGGTACGAGCCGCAGCAGAGTTATTATTGCCCTTATTACGTGACAATGTCATAAACTACTATTTTTTAATGGTATATATTATTATTCATTATATTCTACCTTATTCTCCTTCGCGACTTTCTGAGGATTTTATTAATAGAAATAATAATATCGTAAATTTTTTACAGACACTGATTCAGAAACGAAAACACTTGCTGCGCAGTTGCTGATCCCTCATCTCATTGGACCGATCCACATCAAAAAGAAAAAGTGCTCTATTGCAGAAATACGCGACAGTTTCATATTACACATATTAGACGATAAACGGCTCACTGAAGAATGCAATAATATTCGCGATAAAAAGCGGGAACTTGGTATGACTGTCCAGCCATATGTTATTGTTGCAGGACCATTGAGTAAAATTACCAATAGGTATTGTATTATTAATGACATAATATTTGAACTGCCAAGCGTAGGGAAAGCAGTAGACACATGCTTCAAAGTAATTTGGGCACTGAATTTACAATATCCTGCGGAATGTTTGCCAGTGTGGCAATTTTTGGAGAAAGCTATTTACAAAATTTCTGTAGAAGAAATTGGTTATAAGGAAAAAGTACCTACCTCTGTTTTGAGTTTGCTGACTGGCTGCGGTCTCGACTAAAATTAACATGGTTGTATGTTTTTTGTGTACTAAAGACTCCTTAGACTTAAGAGCGTTAAGAGTTCATTTCCAAGTTTTTCATAGTGATCACTTTTTTAAAGAATATCGTTGCGCTGAGAGTGGTTGTTCTAGGTCGTATCATCTATTTAATTCCTATCGCAGACATCATGTTAAAAACCACCAATGCGAAAATAAATTTAGACATTCATTTACAACAAATACAACTTTGTCTGAAAACAATACCCATTCTTCGCCTTCGTCTACTTCGAAATCTCTTAATTTGACTAATGAAGTATCTAAGTTGACAGTCACAGTACCGCAACATTATGCTCAGTTGTCTAATATTCCTCCTACTGCAGCTGTAGCATCATTAGTCGCGACACTATATGGATCCTCAAGTTTGCCTAGAAACATCGTCCAGATATTCATCGAAAAAGTTCAGAACATATTGACACGTTCTTTTGTGCCGTTGGTTACCGATGTGCTACAAGAAATGGCTAATGATGGAGGAATTTCTTTTAATACTTCTTATATACCAAATTTGAAAAAAATTCTAAATACCGCAGTCATCACAACTTTTAGCAAATTTTCTACAGAACATCGGCGTTTTCTCTTCTTTGAGCACCTCCAAACTTATATTCCACCTAAATCAATAATAGTGGGTGAGAGCCGAGCGATACAAACAGGTGATAGCAGGCAAACAACATTGTCACTTAATCGTTACATGCAATTTATTCCTCTTAGAGATGTTTTGAAAACTTTTTTTTCTTTCGACTCTATGTTAATTCACACTTTAAAGCACATGCAAAATTTGTACCAAAATGACCAAATTATCACAAACTTTATTCAAGCAAAGTATTGGAAATCAAAACACAAAAATCTTGACAGTAAAAAAGTGATCCCTTTATTCTTATTTTTTGATGATTATGAAACATCTAATGCTCTTGGGAGCCACTCAGGAATACACAAGTTGGGCGCTGTTTACATTTCAATCCCATGTCTACCCCCATGGCGCTGTTCTCTTCTATCTAATATTTTCTTGACTTTACTATTCCACTCTTCTGACAGGTCACAATTTGGCAATAAGATTATATTCCAGCCTATAATAGAGGAGTTGAATTATCTTAGTACTGGTGGAGTCATATTTAGTATTCCCGATTTAGAAGGAGTAGTATATTTTGAACTAGCTTTGATTATTGGCGATAATTTAGGGATTCATTCTATCTCTGGATTTCTAGAAAGTTTTTCAGCTAATTTCTTGCAGAACTTGTAGGGTACAAAAAGAAGACATGAAAAAAATGTCTTATGAAGATAAAACTCTTTTAAGACGTACCGTCGATTATGATGCTGATATTATAGAAAGCGTACCTGCCAATTCTGGTGTAAAGGAAAGATGCGTCTGGATGAACGTTAGTGGGTTCGATTTATTTAGACAAGTGGGGGTCGACGTAATGCATGACGTTTTAGAAGGAGTAGGAAAGTATATTGTCGGTCTTGTGCTTACAAAGTACATAAAGCGATTTAAGTATTTTTCTTTGGAATTACTTAACAGTAGGCTCAACAATTTCGAATATGGCCCCGACAGACGCAATAAGCCCGTTCAGTTCTCTATGGTTCACATTAACAAAGGTAACATTCGTCTCAGCGCGTCAGAAATGTTAACTTTTATAAGATATTTTGGAGTTATTGTAGGGGATAAAGTTCCTGAAGGTGACAGTTATTGGCACCTTTACTTAAAACTAAGAGAAATCTTAGAATTAGCAATGGCTTCTTCGGTTTGGCAGGGTCTTGAAGTCTTGAAGCGAAGATTTAAAACCCAAATGATGATGGGCAAAAGTGGTCCAAGAGCCTCCATCGATAAGAATAATACCAATCGATAGACATTTTTTTTCTCTACAAATAATGTTAAACGTGATTAAAATCCATCCGAGGGATTTTTTTTAAGAGATTCGTTATTTATTATTTTTACCTTGTTTTTTCTTAGTACTTATCTACTTTAATATCATTTTACAATAAAATGCCGACTTTTGGCGGCGCCGACGCAGCGCATAAAGCATTTGCATCACCCTGTCCCCCCTCACCTTCTCACCCGCGCCACAAACAAACCCCCGTCACCCGCAAGATGGGTGCGTACTCGTCAAAACCGGTAGCCATGCTCATACACGAAGACGCACCCCACCATTTTCTTTTGTATTTCGATCTCTATCTAAGATCTATTTGCTAGATGAATACGCAATAGCACTGTAAGCCATTAGGATAAAGAGTGGGGCGCGTCGTCGAGGACGAATATGACACGTGAGTCAGTCTTTGGCTAGAGCTCATCTTTATCATCGTGTTATTTTTCTATGCTGTGATCTATTTTGTGAACTAGTGAAAAGACATCAAACCGACTTATGCATGCTTATGGACTCCTCTTTATCTTTGTGACTGGCAATTTTTGAACCGAGCTATCGATATGTATCGACCTTCGGCAGGAGTTATTTGTTTGCTGTGTAACCGTTCTGTGTTACGAAAAAGACGAATAACATTAACACAAGACTTGTTTCATGAACACCCGAAAGCAGCTATAATTGCTACAGAAAATCTGCATCCGTATCAGGTATGTGTATTATTATATTATTAACATAGATATTAAGTAAGTAGATACATACTTGTTACAGTGAATAACGAAAACCTTTGATGTGAGATATTGAAAAACCGTTAAACTATAGTAATGATAGGTGATTTGATGGAATATTATCTCTAAAATACTTACTTGTTTTCCTTAAAATAAAAGTTAGTAAAGCCCCAGTAGCTTGAACCCTCGACAAAGACTCGAGAAAGGAGATACACCAGTGCAGTTTTATTTCAACACGTTGGGTTGGACTAAGACAGCACTAGCTTTCTCGACGCGATCATGCTATTCCGGCAGGAACAATATCGATAAAACAGGTACAAGTACCTAACTGTTCGCACGGACCCCGCACTTGCGTTGCTTAAAAAGATATTGGGTTATATTCTGTGATAAAGTCCACGACCTAAATACAACCTGAATACCTTTAAGAAAAAGTAACAGGGGTCTCCTGGGTGATCTCGCTCCACCGTCAACCTCATAATTACTATCTTGGCTTGACTGAAGTCAAGAGAGAGCTCATTTTCAGTAAAAAAAGCAATAGTAAGTTATAATAGTGTTTTTTTATTGTTTCAGATATTGTTTTACAACGCTGAATACGTTTGTCGACCGTGCTGGATAGGGGTTTTGAACAATGTACGTCAACCACCAAACGTTGTTGCAGAACCTCCTCCTAATGTTGAAGACCAAGACCATCCAGAACAAGCACAAGATGTCGTGATGCAAGAAGTAGCTATGATTGAACTACCTACTTATTCATGGCCTCCTAACACCACGAATTCCTGTATGTTTTTTGAGTGTCGTCGTGTGACTCGGCGGCGTGTTACAGCTGCTGTAAAAGCACGATTGCTGATGGAGAATAACTATTATGTTCCAGAAGCGGCACGAACGTGTCAGATTCATTCGGAATCTGATGATTGGAATGAATTATTCAATGCACCAAACATAAGTCACAGGTTTACCAGTGAGCAGGTAACTGACATAATTACAACAATAAAGCAAGTTGCAGAAAGAAAAAAAAAATATGACTTTGAAAATCTAGAAGACATAGATGATGACGAGTTATATTATTGGACTGGTCGATCTAAGGAAGCTATTTCTACAATCTTAAATAAAACGCCATCACTCAGAACTTGTAACGAACCGAAAACTGCTCTTGCTATAACGCTTGCGAAGCTAACAACCGGAGAACCGAATACTAGGTTAGCACTGATATTCCACATGAGTCGTAGGAAACTAGAACGATTGATGAAAGAGGCCAGAGATAGCTTGTCTGAAGAATATGTTCCTCGCCATCTTGGATGGGACCATATTCAGCGAGAGAGACTGCTGCAACGGAACCTAATGATACCAAATGCACTTTTTGGAACCCCTGAAAACAATCAACTCATTAGCGTCGCTGATGCGACCTATGTCTATATATTTAAAAGCAGCAACTTCGGATTCCAAATAGAAACATACAGCCCGCATAAGTTCCTCAACTTATTGAAAATATTTACGATTGTATGCAGCGATGGTTACATCATAGATGTAACTGGGCCTCATGGAGCCAAAAAGTCCGACTCAACAATCACCAATGAAATGTTGCATAATGAAGAACATCCATTTCATTGGTTTTACAACAGTGGAGACATTTTTATTCTCGACCGAGGATTCAGGGACTCGATTAGTGGATTAGAGGCTTATGGCTATGAACCGTACATGCCAGCCACTGTCAGGACCGGAGAGACTCAATTAACCACCACCCAAGCCAATGAGTCAAGAATGGTGACAATGGTGAGATGGGTAGTCGAATGCGTAAATGGCAGGATAAAACGTGATTTTAAGCTATTCAGGCAGGAATATAATCACAACGCAATGCGCCACATGTTTGCAGATTATAGGATAGCTGCTGCTTTAACAAATGCATTTCATGTTCCTGTCATGGATAATGTGCATGCTCCTGCATTTCTTGAAAGAATAGCTGTCAGGAGAGAAATGCCAAACGTATTGGCAGATTTTGTGCAACGTAATCGGCTGAATGGGCAAAGAGTTGCATTTCAAAGTATGACCGCAGAATTACCTGGTCTTGAAATATTTCCAAGGCTCACACAAGATGACCTACTCGTGTTTGCAGTGGGGTGTTACCAATTAAAACTAACCAACAGTTATTACGCCGAGCACGTAAAGGATCACGACGGCGAGTATTCCATAGACCTTTATCGAGATGAAGAACGAGTGACTGCTGATTTAAATGCTGCCGGAATCGAAGGAGAGAGTCTTTGGCTTTTAAGGGGTAAAATTCAATCCAGACACACCCGGTCACGAAAGTACTACTCTTATATTGTAATAAAAGATAATACCAGCGGCTTAGATGCCATTGAACATTATTATTGTTCATGCAAAGCGGGGAAACGCACTGTGGGATGCTGCGCCCATGTCATGGTGGTAGCTTGGTACCTTGGGTATGCTCGTTACGAGGAAGTTGTGCATTAACCTGCTAGATTTTTGGATCTAATAATAAACGAGTATTTATAGAATCGCATTATGTTATACTAATTGATTGTTTAATAAAAATGTTGATTCTCTTTATTTTCTATTTTTTATACGATACCTTTTTTCGCTAACAATCGAGCATGATACCTTAAGCCTTTGATATCTCGATTCTATCACCGGACTTACAGATACACGGCAGGATTTCACCCTCACGTAGTAGATATACCGTTCTCGCGTACGAAGCGCTCTTCTTCAACTTTTATATTGCGCACTGCTAAATGGAACTCCCTGCCGTTGTCTGTTTTTCCAGAAGGGTATGACTTGAACACCTTTAAGAGAAGAGTAAACACCTTCTGGTTGATCTCGTTCCATCGTCAACCTCGTCGTCGCTTTTTCAGAGGCGAGCCTGAGGTCAAGAGTGACCCCATAATCAGTAAAAAAATATAGAGATCGCTAATACTCGATTGTAATTGACGTCATATAATCGGTAAATCTCATCAATCACTGTGAGATTAGCCGACAAATCAATGTGACGTTATGCAATCGAGTATTAGTGATCTCTATGATCGTCTCATAGCCCCGCAGGGATATTTTCAATAAATAACATAAATCATAGGTATATATGAAACAGGCACCAGGGTGTGTACACACACAATAGTTCCTAGTTGCAATAACCTAGTTACTTTGATTTTATAACATTGCAAAAAAAAACACCGGGACCAATTTTGATGCCCTTCTGTCATTTTGAAGTAAGCATATGGGCCTTTACTTTGGCATATGTTTAAAATGAGGAACTTCTTAGACCAAACTCCATACAAGTTTGCCCATCCTCTTTTCATCATCTAATACATTACCATAAAGTAATGATCAACTTTGGCCCCCTTCAATGTTTTTCAACTATACGGTACGAAGCCAAACATAGATTGTCAAAGACGTCTGCAAGAGCTTCGAGTAACAGAAGAAACATTACTTTAAGCTTAGCCATTAAACACCAGCTTAAACTAAATGAAATTTTGTTAAAAGATTCTCATGATTCAATTGTAACTTGGAGTCCCAAGAAATTAAAATCTTTGCCGGCTGATTTAGAGCTGATCCAGTCCAGTATTGATTTAAGAGATAATAAGTCTTTACTTCGTGTTCGTTGGGTTGCCATGTCTACTGTTAGATATAATAAAGGGTCTGTTTTGATGTATGGTCCTAATCCAATTTGCGATCACAACGATATTACATTTTTACATGTGGAAAAAGTTTATATTTGTAATGATATGGAAGATATTTTTATAGGGACTCTTTTGCAAACAATTCTTTTTGATAGTCACTACTATGCGTATGAAGTTGAACATCAAATAAAAAAAATAGCCGTTTCGTACAAAACTTTTTATTTTCAAACGCCCCATACTTTGAACACATTACTGTCGCCTCGCAAAAAGTTATTGGTTACGTTACGGAGCCCCATTTAGTTATCATCATATCCGCTGATAAGACCTATTATTAGTCAAATTATATTTGGATAAAAGTAAAGAAAATGAAAATGTATTATAACTTTTTTCGTGGTTATTTGCATATAATTATTTGAAACGAAATAATTAATAATAATAATATTTGTTACAATAAAAAAATTCACATACATACCATGGTAAAAATCATGTTTGAAATAATTAAACTTAACATTTAGGCCAGTCAACATTATGATACATTTGAAATTGCAATAATTGCGGTAAACCTGCATTTTTGGTATGTTGTTGGGGTCCACCTAGGTAGCATTTATCCAGATGTGCAGCACTTTAAAATGTAAGCGCGTTCATTTATTGCTGGAAAACCGCTAAATTTTTTCTCAATGTTCACTATTTTACCCCAAAATGTTGAAAAATGAGAAATGGCCAATTTTCGACCAAAATATCAAATATAATGAGGTATCTATGGGGATATCAATAGGAAATGAGGATGTTGCACATTTATTTACCTTCATTTTGAGACTAAATATGCATCCGTAGGCGCGATAATTAGTTTCATAACGACCATAAACCAAACAAACACTAAAAATCGCTATATTCGCAAATTAACGGCCAGTTCTGATTTTTTAAATATAATGTTAGGACCACTACCAGTACAGTATATCGAAGTTTGCAGCTTTCAAAGACCTGTGGTAACTTTGCAGCACTCGAAAAACAGCGAAATTTTTACACTTGTTTCAGTTCTTTCTTTTAAAGTTTGGATGGAAGCATTTTTGGTGCGAGCATGGTGCGAACCTAAATCACTTAGGACGAAGACTGCTGCAAACTAGCTGCGATCTGCAACGTTTTCGAGGTGATACAATTGTTTCTATTCCATCAACGTCTACAGCCTTCGGTTCAAATACGCAAAGATCGTCAAATGATAATTCTTTATCAAGTAGCGATAGTGAAGACGAGCAGCCCCTTTCTAATTTCATTTCCCACAAGTCATCAAGGTCTGCACTCTCAGCTAAAAAGAAAAAATCTACACATTGGAAAAAAGAGGAACCCGCTTTTATTTGTACTGAATATCGTCCACAGCCACCATCAGATGAAAGTAAAGCATGTCAAAATCCACTAGAATACTTCAAATTATTTTTTCACAATGATCTTATCAAACATATAGTCAAACAAACAATCCTGTACGCTTTGCAAAAAAATAAATCTTTGATGGTAACGGAAGACGAGATCTACGTTATATTAGGAGCGATGCTATTGTCAGGCTACGTCAAGTTGCCAAAAAAACGATTATATTTTTGCAAAGATAATGACGTGCCTACAATTCTACAGGATAGCATTAGATGCAATCGGTTCGAAATTATTCTTCAACACGTGCACTTGAACGACAACAGCGAGCTCGGTGAATCTACAGATAGATTGCATAAATTACGTCCTATTATTGAAAGTCCAGGTGAATCATTCCAAAAACATTACGGAATGGATGAACAGTATAGCATAGATGAAAGCATGATCCCTTACTATGGGAAACACTACGCTAAACAGTTCATCCATGGAAAGCCAATAAGATTTGGTTTCAAAAACTGGGCAATGTGTGCAAGTACCGGATATATGGTAGCTTTCAGCTTATACATGGGAAAGAGTACCGAAAAAAAAGATTTTGGACTAGGTGGCGATGTTGTTCTCCGACTAATTAGATTGAGCAAACTTCCGACTAATAGTGGCATAAAATTGTTTTTTGACAATTATTTTACATCTTTCAGCCTAATGAGACACCTGAAGGAGATCGGCTATTATGCTACGGGAACCTTGAGAGCTAATCGCACTGAAAACTGTACTGTCAAAGACGTAAAACAATTCAAGAGGGAAGCGCGAGGTCATTACGATTACCGATTAGCTGATGATGTCTGTATGCCGGTGGAATGATAACAATGTTGTCACAGTAGCCACTAACTTTGAAAATCTTGCAATTACATCTGCAACCCGCTGGTCTAACGAAAAAAAAGCTAAAGTGCAAGTCCCTCAGCCATCACTTATTTCAAATTACAATAAGTATATGGGTGGAGTAGACAAATGCGACCAGGCCGTGGCAAACTTACGAACTCGGATGCGAATAAAGAAGTGGTGGTGGCCCATATTTGCATATTTAGTAGACGTGTCGGTAGTAAACGCCTGGTTACTTGCTCGGAAGAATGACTGTACGAGAGACACAGAGTCCTTATTCGTTTTTAGACGGTACATAGCAAGAAGCTTGATTTCCACACATGGCATACCGCCGCATCAAGGCCGCAAGCCAGCAAAACCAATATGTACATTAAGATACGACGGTAAAGGACATTGGCTGGTCCCAATAAATACTGAACGCCGGTGTGCAAATCAATGTGGCGGGAAAAGTAAATTCCAGTGTCAGAAATGTGATGTAGGCCTTCACCCGAAATGTCACATGGCATACCACGTCGTAAATTAAAATCTATTTATTTTCTCTTGCTTATTATAGTAAATTTATTCATGAAAGTCGTACTTTTATTTTCATATCTTTTAACATCTACAGTGTCCGCCGCGCATAACGTCCGATTTATCGGACGGGCTATAAAATCTAAACTTTCATATTGATTAAATATTTTATATAATTAAATGGTCAAATACACTCGAAATGAAAATATATTACAGTGATCATAATGAAAAAGGCGTTAATAAACTTTATGCACTAATGGGTTAAGACATTCAATTGTCATCACCAAAAAATCCCCATTTAGTTCCATGAGCTTGAGGAGATAGAAAACTATTGTTTGGATATTCCCTTCTCGAGATATTGTAACAACACCCCCCTTTCCCACAAAAAAAAATAATTAGTTATCTGCGTATAAGAATTTAAATAAAATAAATCTTTAATAAAATAAATATTAACTAATTATTTGGCCATAATTATAAAGTTGTGATCGTCTAGTGGTAGGACTCTTTGTTGTGTATTATATTTGTAGTAACCTTAGATTCTTTGTATGAAGGTGATTGTGAGTGGTTAGAGTATATATTATTGAGGGCATGGAGAAGATTAGATCTTAAACTAATAAATTAAAATAACACTAAAAGGTGATAAAATATAGTTGTGTATAACATAGTCAAAGTAAATGTTTCTTTTTTGATAAACAAGTAAAATATAAGAAATGTTTATTTACTAAATTCAGCTTAAATATTTGAAGGAAAGTTATAGAATGAGTCTGTTAAGTAGGAAAGGAAATAAGGTAAGTAAACAACAACAATGCCAGAGAATATGTAAAGAAAAGAAAATAAATACAGCATTGCTGATGTTTAAAGTGCTTTCGAGCCCCAATCACGCTCAAAGCCCAGGGCCCACCACACGGCCCCTTAACCATTATTAACTCTAACCGGTCCAGCAAGGATTACCTTTCTAATCAGAAAATAAAACTACACCTCCACCAAAAAAAAGAATTGCTCTGCAAAAGAGCAAAAGAAACCCTATGTGATTCGTTAATATACCCAGACTGATGTCCTCCATAAAGACAATGGAACATAGTTTGACATAGCATTAGCTATCGTCCACCGGTACCACGGGGAATGCGCCATTTCGAACACTCCAGTACGGGATAAGGAGACAACTAACACGATATCGCACAGGACCTCACCAATATGGAACACACGTCTAGGAACATTAGCTACCACATCAGAACGACACAATAAAGCGAAGCCCTATAATTATTTGTCAATATAACAGGATTATTTGCCGTCCACTGAGCTGATGGCACAAGTAATCAACCGAGCTATCTCTCACACTTCCGATACTGGCGGTGATCACCATCCTGACCCAGTATAGGATAGGCGTCATTGATACTGGTATCTCACCGAACCATACATTCAAATGGCGGACAACACCTACGATATTAACGAATAATTGGAACAACCCAATATTGTGACTTCTTATAAAACTACGAAAACCTAGTAATAAAAATAGTATGGACAGACTCAAAAGAGTCCAAATAAGAAAAAAGTGAAACACATAAGAATTCTCATTCCAATCTGGACCGATAGAAATTGAAATTGAAATTTAGAATTACGAAACTGACTAGATTAATACAAAGTGGTTATATTTTCTTATGTCAGGTTAGTTATGTGTTATTTGAGTAGTATGTTATGTATATAAATAGATAGTATAATATAAAACATCTGAAAGACGTAATTATAAAGTAATTAATGATAAAACACACACATAAATCCTACTTGATATTATTATCAAGTAGGATTTATGTGTGTAACCCCTTATCATAATTTATCTGCAATAATATACCGCTGTAGGGTTTTCCTATCAATTTCAAGGATACTTCAAAATTCGTCATCCATCATTCATACATAGAGTCATGTGGGTCAAGTATGCGCAGCGGGTAAGTGTGCGCATTCTAAATATCTCCGAAATGGTTAATAACTGATGAACGGCGTCCCCCCTCTCCAGTAGTCCCCGTGACGTCCCGCGAAACGCACGAGTGTCAGCGGCCGGCCGCGCGCCATTTTGTTTCTACGGGTGAGTGAATATTTTTACCTTATATATTACGATTTTTTGTTATTTTCAACGCGTAATCTTTTGTGGTTGTACTACCTTTTGAATAAATTGATATTTATTATTGGAAGGCTTTTTCTATCTCATTTGACAAGGGATAAATGTAATTTCGTTGAGATGATGCAATCGTGAATGATTTTTGAATAATCCTGTGTTGATAGGTTGGGTCAAGTGTGCGCACAAGCTTGTCGAGTAAGTGTGCGCGTGCGCACACTTACCCCTAATGCACAGTTATTAGTGTGAATGTTGAAATGTTGGGTTATTAGTCGTTTTGGCCCGGCCTTACCGTGGCCCGCGGGCCAGAACGGCTAATTCAATAATATATTAATATTTCTTTGGGTTATAAGACCCGTTACACAAATATTGTTCAGAATGTTTTGTTCCAAAGCCTCAATACAGTCGGAGAGGTAAATGTCAAGATAAAATAAAAAAAATAACCTGGAAAATGTAGGTATATTCGTATATTCTTGAGATAATTTTGCATCTGATCGTACCTTTTTACAAGAAAAAACGAGACGAGCCCCAACGGCACCTTTTACTGATTTTGTCATTTTGTCCCGCGGGCTATGACAATGCCGGACCATAATGACTAAATACCCAAATGTTTGCTTGCAGGCTACAAGAAGACAACAACAATGCCCCGGAATTACTACAGAAAAGCTCCAGATAGACATGTCGTCACCGATGATCAGCTGGAAGCTGCAAAAATATTGATTTCAGAGGGTACTAGTAAACGGAAAGCTGCGTCACAAGTTGGATTAAAGGAAAGCACTTTAAGAAAGAGATTGAAGATAGGAAATACAGCGTGTAGTATGGGACGATTTTCTACAACATTCACAAAGGAACAAGAGGACGAAATATTCAGATATGTGAAAGAGAGTGACGCTTTATTTTATGGACTCACTATGCTCAACCTTCGCAAGTTGATTTACGAGTATGCAGAAACGAATAAAATTCAACATCGGTTTAACACTGCCTCTCAACTGGCTGGACGAGATTGGGTTTATGGGTTTCTAAGAAGACATCCTGAATTAAAGTTACGACAGTCAACCCCTACTAGCATAGCAAGAGCCATGGGATTTAATAAAACACAGGTTGAACTTTTCTTTAAAAACCTGCAATACCTTTACAATAAACACAATTTTGCACCCGGTCGAATATACAATTTGGATGAAAGTGGTGTTAATACAGTACCTAAAAAAATTCCAAGAGTAATATCTGTGAAAGGTAAAAAGCTGGTTGGCAAGATTGTTTCAGCTGAAAGAGGTCAAACCATCACACTAGTTTGCGCTATGAGTGCCACCGGAAATTTCGTCCCACCTGCTTTTATATTCCCACGGAAGAGGATGAAGCAACACTTACTTAATAATGCACCCGAAGGAAGTGTTGGAATGGTATCAGATTCCGGGTTTATAAATACTGACCTCTTTGTAGAATACCTACACCATTTCAAAGATAATGTGCAGCCAACAAAAGACAACCCTATCTTATTGGTTTTAGATAACCATACCACCCATATTTCTCTGGCCGCAGTAAATTACTGTCGTGATGTTGGCATCCACATGATTACCTTACCGCCACACAGTAGCCATAAGATGCAACCTTTAGATCGTGGTTTTTTTGGTCCGTTGAAAATCAAGTTCGCATATGAATGTGACAAATGGCTAAGTCACCACCCAGGTCGTGTGATTGGTCAGACAGAAATAGCACAGCTCGTAAATGAGGCCTTTAAAAAAGCAGCAACACTAAGCAATGCGGTTTCAGGGTTCAAAGTTTCTGGAATCTGGCCAATAGATACAGACATTTTCGCAGAAGAAGATTTTGCAGCAGCATCTGTTACCGATATGATTCCCGCTCCAAACCCTCAAATTGTAGAAGAACCTGCGGAAGTACCTCCAGTTTCTGTACTTGTAACATCGTCAGCAACAGAAAACTCCGCTACAGCTTCTGTTACCGATATGGACCCCGCTCCAAATGCTCTGAATGTTGTAGCCCCTGTGGTTCCACCTGTGACATCATCGGCAACAGAAAATTCTGCTGCAGCTTCTGTTACACCTTTATCATCTATTCAACCATTGCCTAAAGCCACAACACAAAATCGTCGAAAGAAAGGAAAAAAATCAATTATTGCCACTGACAGTCCGTACAAATTAGAGTTAGAACAGAAGAAACAAGATGAAGAAGAGAAGTTAGAAAAAAAAAGAGTAAGGTTAGATTTAAAAGAGAAACTTAAATCGAAGAAAACTGAAACTAAGAAGACTGCCAAGACTGATAAAAATAAGAAGCCAATCAATGATGAAAATACAAAGACTGCCAAGAGTAAGACTGCTAGAAATAAGAAACCAGAAGATGATGGCAAAGATTATTACTGTCCATTATGTGATGTCAAATATGTATATCCACCGCCTGAAGACTGGATTGAATGCAATGTTTGCAAGATCTGGTGGCATGAACAGTGCACTAGTTTTGAAGAGGGCATATTTGTATGTGATTTATGCCAATGAATATTTCGGATAATTTCTTCTATATTGACCTCAAATAAGCAAATTTTTATTTTCAAATGTTGATTAGTTTAAGTAGAATTACAAATTCTAATATTAATAAATAAGAATTGTTGAAATGTGACACAATTATTAGTCAGGATCTCTTTATGTTATGTCGCGTACACTTACCCGCACTACTGCGCACTGTTACCCCAATGGTGGGGAAAGTGTACGCATTTCGAATAAGTTATAAATCGCTCCGTCTCAAAGAATTCGTATGATTGACGATACTGTTTCTATTTTGTTATTGTTGATTAATAAATATTCTAACTAATTAACATCGTTTTGTTTAATTCTATCCATAGTTGCATGCTCTGGGAAGTTTCAAAGCTTAAGTGCGCACACTTGACCCACATGACTCTACTATTTTGAATTACTGTGAATTGTTGTATTTTCAAGATTATATTATTTACTAAGAACGTATCGGATATTACTTTCATATCTATGTCAGAAAAATATAAAAATTGATAAAACTACGTTCCCTATTAGCACTTACTTGTGGTCCAAAGCGAAGCCCTGAACCCAAACCTGTTAAACCACACAGCTCAAACTCGTATCGTCAGCTCTTCCTCCAGCGCTTCGCCCTTGTTTCTACTTCTACTTGAACACACACTGACCGACTACCAGAGTTTCGCCTCCGTTGATGTCACTCGCCGAAAAAAAAAAGATCCAGAATCTCCTGCCTACTTCCTTTTATACACTTATCTTTTCTAGAACCTTCTACACACACACATCAATGAGTTCATTCGTTTTAGTTAAGGTATCCATCCCCTCAAACAGTCAAATCCATTACTAAATATTCTGATATTCTAGTAAATTATTCTAATAAAACGATAAATCACCAATAGAATGTACATATTAAATGTTTCGGTATATTCAATAATAATTTGTCTTAGTGTCGTTGTCAAATAAACTCCCTAACAAAATTTTATATTTTAATCATAACTCGTTAACACCCATAATCATGTCCTGGCAACCAGAACCTTAGGAACCGTTTAAATTCCTTTAACAATAACACGAATTGTTTTATTGAATGTTCCTAAAATGTTTATCGAATTCCATTAATAGGTAAATAATTCATTATTTATCGAGATTAGACAATGACTCTTCCTTGCTTCTTTCTCTTTTAGTGCATTTATTAATCACTTAAGCCTGATAACAAAAAAGGTATTTACAGTGGAATAATTAATCTTTTTGCATTAAATTTTCAGTTATTAACTTAGTATATATTTTCAAAAACTATTAAGAACCTTTTAGGAGAATATAGCCATCAATAATTTTTATTACAAACTTTATTAATATTATTCAATTAAGACTTCCGCTAACTAGCTAAATCTATTTGTTCGTGAAATGAGCGCCATCTAGTGTTGTAGTGTTGAGTTACCCAACTATATATACATATATATATATATATATATATATATAATATATATATATATATATATATACCTATATTAAGTTACTATGATGTGGAACTATTACAATATACAGATAATACAATGAAATGTACAATATCTATTAGGATCCTTTTAAGAAGATTTAATGATCAATAAATGTAATTACCAACTTATTAATATATTCAAATACAATTTCCGCTAACTAACCAAATCTATTAGTTCGTGAATTTTTTTTTTTTTATTATTAATTTACTTGCCAAAATACACACACACATTACATTTCATTCAACTGAAAAATAATTATTTTATTTAATATTTTTTTTTTATTTTTATAAGCGCCGCCTAGTATCAAGCTTGTAAACTAGCTGCTCTGTATTTAAGTTACTAGGTACAATATATACGGATAATACAATGAATTTTGCATCTAGTCCGAGAGATGGCAAGACTATCATTTCTAGACTATTGTTTTAGGAAATAAATAAAGCGATATGATTACAGCCATAAGTATTGTCATTATTTATTTGCCTTTTTCAGTGTTTTTTATTTATTTATTATTTAAAGTAACGGTGATATATTTATTATATATGTTTATATTGCGGTGTGTTCCGTCACAATATTGTAGGCGGTGAATTTTTTATAGCAGAATATGTTCGGAAGGGAATTACCCTTAATATCTTATTAAGTACTCGTATATTAACTGTCTCTCTTCTAGAGATATTTCAAAGTTGGCCCTTAATGTTAGGTGACCGCAAATGTATCTTTATTTGCTACTTTTTGTGAGTTTGTGTGTATGTAGAGTGTTAAGATTGGACCACGTATGGAAGAGCGGAATCGCATTTTCCTATGCCTATATCCTTTTCTGTCGCTCAGAGCGAGAAACACTGAGGAAACACGGCTGAACGCAGCGTGCTGCCATATTATACGTGTCATATGCATATATATTTCACCGTCAAGTAAATTGCTACTGTTGCGTAACATTGCGTAACAAGTACATTTAATTATATTTACCAGTTACTTAGTTTAGTATTTAGGTGTTACTGAAAATTGACTAACTAGTCTTACACATTTTGTAGTAGTGTGGAAGTTATCTTACCTTTATATGTATGAAGTTTCATGAACAAAATTAGGTACACAAACCGGCAGATCAAGTGTAATAGTTTGGATTTTATACAGCCCTTATTTCTAAGCAATAGGACCGGTTAACGCAGTGAACTGTTAAGCTTGATGTGCCGTCGACAGTACATCACTAATTACATTATTAGTTTTACGCAATGTACATACATGTACTTACACTCGAGTTCATGAAAAATAGCTTGATAAGTGTACAAAAAGGAAAAATTTGTTAAACATTAATTGATGTTTTTTAAGAACAAATAAATAATTTTAATAAATGCGTTTATCGTTTTTTTATAACCCTGAGCATTTTCTATACAATATTTTGCTGCTGTATGATGTATTGTTTGTAATCATTTTTAAACATTTGTTTTATTTTATGACATTTTCCTAGTATTAACATTTTTCGGATTCATGTATTATCACTGTTAGTTAGAGCTACTATTTTGCTGTAGTTATACTGTTCAATACAGTATGTACAACTGTAAGAAAACAGTAGCAGCTACTTTTTAATGTGTTTTAATTTACTGTCCGGTGTAGTATATGCTAATGTAGACGTACATTACCTACTACTGTTGTAACAATAAGTGCTCGTGTTTATGTGAATACACGGTTTATTGCCGGCCCGGCGCCCGGATGTACAGTCGGCCAAGGAAGTGGTCTACCACCCTAAGGTTGAATTTCGCGTGTTACGTCAACTAACAACTAGGTTGATTTTCCGTAGCATTAATTTTTTGACACGTCAAGTACACGTCATTATTGCTATCTTCATCATTTTGACGTAACCTTTGACAGTAATTATCTATACTAGGGATGTAACGATACCGATACCGATACCGATATATCGGCCGATATAATCGGCAGGCCGATATATCGGCAACGCCGATACAACACGGCCGATATCAACCAGTTCGAAAAGCGCGCGAAACGAACGACGCGTGCGACGTTGCCGCTCTTAGCGTCGCGTCGTCTTACCGGTCGCTTGGGCCGGCCAACACAATGTCCCCCGGCCCGGCCCCAGTGCTTGCTAAGCTTTGGTTGAGAAATGTCGTGTTTCAATTTACGTTACGTCGCCGCTTTTATTTTGTAATTCATTCTGTTTAATTATTGACACTGACTAGTGAGGACTGTTACGGTGTTTTAATTTATATAATAGAAAATGGCAACGCCATTAAAACGTACAAGTTCCATCTGGAATCATTTTCAAATAAAACAGGATGATGATACAAAAGCAACTTGTTTATACTGCAATGTCAGCGTTTCTCGTGGTAGTAAGGCAGTTTCATCGAAGGGCTTTACGACATCTAACATGTGGACACACGTGAAGCGTTATCATGAAAAGGAGTTGAAAAACGACACCCCATCTACCTCGACGACTGAGGCCGGTCCGCCACTCAAAAAACAAGCTACTTTGGAACACATTCTAGACAAAAATGTTATGTATGATACTGATGACCCCAGAGCAAAAGCGATCACGCAAACGATAGCTGAACAAATATGTGTAGATATGGAGCCGTTCGATATAGTAAATAAACAGGGGTTTCAACGCACCATTAAGCAGTTGTGCCCGAAATACAAAATGGTTTCCCGTCCACATATCTCTGAAAATGTGATACCAGACATTTACTGTCGTATGAAAACGAAAATAAAAGAACTTTTGCAAGAACTTCCGCACATAATTGTAACGACTGACTTATGGACTAGCGACGCTTCTTCATCCGTGAACGACTTTATAAGTCTGACTGCTCATGGAGTGAATAACAATTTTGAGCTAAAGAACTACTGCCTAGCAGTATTTCCTTTTGAAGGCGAAAGACATAGCGGTGAAAACATAGCTGAAAACTTACGTCAGTTATTTCAAGATTGGGCTATTGACGAACAGGTACGAGCTGTAGTAACAGATAATGCACCGAATATGGGGCTTGCTGTAACACAATTGGGTGTGGAACGTATCAGATGTATGGCACACTCTTTACAATTAAAAGTGAAAATAAATGAAATGATTACAAAGGCGAGGTCTATAATTGGTCACTTCAGTCATTCTACTTCGGGTCGTAAAATCCTTACTGAAATGCAAAAATCTCATAATGTTCCTTGTCATGTGCTCATCCAGGATGTCGTCACTCGCTGGGATTCTACCCTTCAAGCGCTTAGGAGACTTCTTGAGCAGCGAGTTGCGGTTCAAGCATCTTTACCCCATGTGAAATGTAGAACTGAATTGGCTACAGAAGAGTGGGTACTAATGGAACAGGTTGTCTCAGCGTTGACTTATTTTGAAGAAGCAACAAAGTCCATTAGCCAAGAGTCTGCTTGTTTGTCTGACGCCATACCGCTGATCAACAGTTTGCGAAAAGTCTTAGATCGTATCAAGAACACCACGGCTATGGATGATGATAATGCTTATAGCCCTGAATATAATGCTTTTACACTGAATTTGATAGCTGGGATCAATGATAGATTTGATTACCGAGATACGACCCGATTCTCTATTTGGCACGACATGATTTTTCGTGTATCGCGTTTTATTGAATCGCCAAAGGTGTAGACGCCCGTGTTGACTGGATTTAAAAGTTTTCTCGTCACAGAAAACAGTGTTACTCCAATTAAAATCCAAATATTCTATGGCGAAATTTAATCTGGCCATTCTATGAGCGTCAGTCATATAAATTTTCTTTGCATAACGCCTGTGATGTAAGCCCATGTAATGTAAATGGTTTCTAATGGTTTGGAGAGTCACGTCAAATATGTCGGCAAAATAACGCGTTGGTATAAAGCCAGATTCCTCATAACTCCGTCTCATGAAGACTCGCTGAGCTACGACTCCGAGCGTTCAAATTCCCCTCCTCGCTTTCTCGTCTTATCCAAAGACGGACAGGTTGTCTCTATAATCAAAAATAAAATATGAACAGAAAAAATAAAAAAATTTTTTACCCTCGGACTTGGTCTGAGACTTTACATTAAACTCACGTCAGACATAATAATACTTACCGACACATTTAATTCTCTAGAAATCTCACTAATATTCAAACCATCATTGTGTAATGCGATTATTTGTGCTCTTTCGTTAATGGATAAATTTCGGGGCATTGTAGTGTAAATTAATTAGGAAAATACCTACGGAAAATGCCGAGAAAATATTTGACATGAATGGTCAAGTGATATATTCTTTTTCAGTAAAAGAGTTTTCGTAACAAAATAGTTTCCACTTTGAAGTGACCTACTTAAATTTTAAATTTATGAAATATTGTGAAGACTATTTGTTGTTGCAAATTATTATCTAATGCATAGGCTGCAAAGGTCAAAATAACACGTCAGCAATGTGCATCTCTTTTATTGTTTGTATGTAATTCTAAGATTCGCCTTTAGCGATGCTTTAAAGACACGGGAAATGTTGTCAAAACTGGTAGACCACTTTCTTGGCCGACCGTACGTACGGATTAAAAAGTAGCTGCTACTGTTTTCTTACAGTCGTACATACTGTATTGAACAATATAAATAACAACAGCAAAACAGTACCTAGTACTAAATGTCCATCACAGTAAAAACTACTGTACAGTATCGAATACTGTCTTTCTACAGTAGTTTCAACTGTACTGCACAGTACAAATAACTACAGCAAAACAGTAGCTCCAACTGTCCCACAGTAGTAGCACTAACTGTCCACCACAGTAGAAACTACTGTACAATAACAGTATCCAATACAGTGGACCCCCGATAATCCGGCCCCTGTCTAATCCGGCGCCCCCTGAAATCCGACATGGCTTTGAATACATATTTATTTGACAATCTTCGCTAATGTAGATCACGCAGGTTTGAACAGGTTACAACTCGTACGCGCCACCGCTATTGTGCTCGACGCGTATGCATTGTTTTTGTACTTAGTTTGAATTTGACTACATACTTGTGATAGCGGTACGGCGTAGCGTGCGTTCATTGTTTGCTATTTATTTGTGTATTAGGTATAGTACCTAGTAATGTCATCAACCCAGAAACGAAAGCACAAAACTTTGACAATTAAAGAAAAATGTGATATTTTGGATCGCTTAAATCGCAATGAAACTTTCAGTAGTTTAGCAAGTGAATACGGCGTAGGCCGATCTACAATTTATGACATTAAAAAAAACCACGAGAAGATTAAGAAGTTCGTGTCAACTACTGACTGCGGGCCAGGCAAGAGACGGACACTCAAGAAAGCTGAACATTCAGAAGTGGAAGACGCGTTGTATATGTGGTTTCTTCAGGAAAGAAATAGGCATGCACCAATTTCGGGACCTATGTTGGCCATGAAAGCTAAGTTTTTTTATAAGGAAATAACAAAAAAAGATGATTTTGTGGCCAGCAAAGGATGGCTAGAACGGTTCAAAAGTCGTCATGGCATACGTTTAATGACTATTACAGGAGAGAAACTTTCGAACGATGCCACCTGCATAGAGCCCTTTAAATTAAGATTTTTGCAAAAAGTGAACGATTTAAATCTTGACCCGTCACAGGTGTACAATGCAGACGAATCAGGGCTTTTTTGGCGTGTGATGCCTAACAAAACTTTCGTTTCTTGTAACGAAAAATCCGTACCTGGACGAAAAGTAAGTAAAGAGCGTGTAACCATACTACCATGTGCTAACGCTGCAGGTACACACGCGCTTAAGATGGTGGTCATTGGGAAATCTAATAAACCACGGGCATTCAAAAACATTGATTTACCTGTACACTATTACGGACAAAAAAGTGCATGGATGACAAAAGACCTTTTCAAAATGTGGTTTGATGAATGCTTCGTACCTGAAGTTAGAAAATGGTTAAAAGGTCATAATTTTCCTCAAAAAGCGTTGTTGCTTCTTGATAACGCTCCCGGTCATCCGTCTGAAGAAGAACTGACAACTGAGGATAAATGCATCACTGCAATGTTTCTTCCGCCAAATTGCACTGCACTGATTCAACCAATGGACCAGAACATCATTCAGTTTGTTAAGCAAGACTATAAAAAAAACCTACTTCTGAGAGCCGTATCAAAAGACCAACCAATAGAAAAAACTCTAAAAGAATTTAATATGAAAGACTTGGTTTTTGCTCTTTGTCAGTCGTGGAGTGCGTTATCGTCATCAACTATTAAATCGTCTTGGAAAAAGTTATGGCCAGATATAGTCACCACTCCTAGCAACGATCCACAAATCAGTGTAACTTCGGATGTTATAGAAAAAGTCGCTACTGAAACGCAGATACGTCCGGAAGATTTGGAAATCTGGTGCCGTGGAATGGATAAAGAGGAAAATATTTTTCATGAAATGTCTGACGAAGAGATTATAAAAGAGGTTTCTAATTATACAACAAACGATCAGGAAGATAACGACGACGTGATTGCAACTGCTCCACAAGTCACAGCACAAGACGCAGTTAACGCTTTTGAGCTAGGTTTACAATGGGCTGAAGAGAATGGTACATCCTACAACGAACTTTTACTTTTGAGAAGACTGAGGGACAAAGCTCTGACCTCGCATTATAACAACCTTAAACAAAAAAAAATTGATGAATATTTCCAAGCTACATAATTTGATTAATTCATTACATGATTTTGATTTCTTTTATTAGAACAATTACAGTTTGAAGTATACATAATAGAATTTACTGCTATTTTTGAGCTTTCTCGTGAAATTTTTCATACATTATCTCACCATGGTGAAGTGCAACTCCTGTGATAGTGACATAAAACAAAAGGATAGCATATTATCGTGTTCAAGACCCACATGCAAGCTTCAATATCACCTCGCTTGTGTTCCCAATAAGCAAGGTAATTCATCATCAACTTGGATATGTCCAGCGTGTAAGATCAAACAGACACGTCGTGGAGATAACTCTGATACACCAGTAAAGACCACATGTAGCGAAGAAGAGTTTGTTAACACCAAAAGCCGTACACGTAACCCACCAGCGGTCAGCGGCAGTAGCTCTGTTGACGATGAAAAGCCATACGATATTCTAGGAACAATCAGAACAGAACTGGAACAAGTATTTCGCCGTGAGTTGCCTAACTTCCTCGCTAAAGTTACGGATTCGGTGTCAAAAGCATTGGAGAGTAAATTCTTAGAACTAGAAAAAACCGTCAGGACAGTAAGCGACTTATATGACGGTATTAAATCTACGGTTGAAAAAAGCACATCTTCTGTTAAAAAATTACAGACTGAAAATAAAAGCCTTAATGATCAGATTAAAATGCTTCAAACCAGGTTAAATAATATGGAAGAGGCATCATTAAGACAGGAGCAATGGTCAAGACTTCAAAATATTGAGATAGTGGGTGTCCCAGAGGCTAAAGACGAGTCCTTGCCAGATGTCTTGAATAAAATAGTCAAACATCTTAATGTGCCCCTCGATCCTCACGAAATGGATTTCATTCATCGTATTCAAGCAAAGAGGCAGGTCAAGGGACAACCACGAAGCTTAGTGATTCGCTTTCAAACCCGCAACAAAAGGGACGCAATATTGTCAGCTGCTCGCAAATGTGGAGGAATCACGTCCAGGGATATTGGAATGCAAGGTGAACTTAAAAATATTTATATTAACGAACACTTAACAATACATAATAAGCAACTGTTGTCAAGCTGTAAAAAAACAGCTAAAACTAACAACTACAAATTCGTTTGGACAAAAAACTGCCGTATATATACAAGGAAAGCCGAGAATTCACCGTATTTGCTAATATCTTGCGAAGACGACCTGAAGAAGATTATATAGTGCGTATATACCAGCCATTGTTAGTACTATCTATTGTTTGTTTTAATATTTCAATTGAATTCGCTCATCACCTTATCGCAATTTCATCGCACGACAACACTTCATACTTACTTAACACTAAGAATACATATATACAACCGATAACACTATCCACTAACAGAAAGTATACACATAAAAAACTATTACTCAATTCTTTAACACCTATCAAAATCTACTATTCACTTTTCGGTACCAATGAAATCCAACCCTAAACTACTCTGGTCGTACGTAAATTCCAAGCGTAAGCACAAAACGGGTTATCCTAGTACAATGAACTATGACAATATGCAACTTTCTGATACTAAAACCATTTGTTCGGCATTCAATAGTTACTTTGAGCGTATGTTTGTTCACTCATCAGCGGGAGGTTACTCCGATGGGGATAATCTTTCGCACAGGTCGAATGAGTTGATTCATTCCTTCTCAGTATCCCAAGCTGAGGTTCAAAGGCAATTCTCTGCCTTAGACGCAAAAAAGGGCGCCGGTAGCGATGAAATTCCACCATCCTTTATAATTAAGTGTGCCGCGGCACTCTCTTTTCCATTATATATAATTTTTAATCGTTGTATTGTCGAGGGAGTTTATCCGTTAAAATGGAAAGAAGCACATATAGTTCCAATACACAAGAAAGACTCCAAATGTAGAATTGAGAATTATCGCCCTATTTCTATTTTAAACGTATTCGGAAAATGCCTAGAAAGAATCGTATACAACCGAATATACCCCATTCTAAAGCAAGGTATACCCTGTGAACAGCACGGCTTCATAAAAGGAAGATCAACAGCTTCAAACTTAAGTTTATTCGTTAGCGACTTACGCCGCGGTATGGGTTGCCAGTCGCAGGTTGACGTGGTGTACACGGACTTCGAAAAAGCTTTCGACCGCGTGGATCATGTCATACTTTTGCAAAAGCTTTATTACCTAGGAATACGCGGTGATCTGTATCGGTGGATAAAGTCTTATATATCGAACCGCAAACAGGCTGTGGTGATTGGAGGAGTTCGCTCGGATTACATACGTATACCCTCCGGTGTGCCACAAGGCTCATTGCTCGGTCCTTTGCTCTACATAGCATATATTAGTGATATAACCGCCTGTCTCAGGCATGCTAAGATTTTACTCTATGCAGATGACACTAAAATTTATATGAAAACAAGTACACATGAGGACTGTTTAAAACTACAAGAGGACCTTGATCGCCTTACACAATATTACATTAATAACAAGATCACAGTTAACACTGGAAAATGCATGCATATTAAATTCACAAGACGTAAACAACCTATAGAATATGATTATAAATTAAATAATGAACCGCTGAAAAGGGTTATTACGGTAAGGGATCTAGGAGTGATTTTGGATTCAAAATTAACATTTGCCAATCACTTTGAAAACATAATTAACAGGGCATACAAAAATCTCGGATTTATTTTTAGAGTAACTAAGGAGTTTAAAGACGCCACTTGTATGAAAGTATTGTATTATGCGTATGTACAGTCTATCCTTGAATATTGTAGTGTTGTCTGGAATCCAAAATATGTCACGCACGAACACGCTCTTGAAAGACTACAAATGAAGTTCGTTAAATACTTGAATTTCAGACTCAACTATATCTCGAGTAGTTACGAGGAGTCCTGTAGTAAACACAGTCTCGTTAGTCTTAGGGACAGGCGTCGTATAAGAGATATGCTTACTCTTTACGATATCTATTCGGGACAATTAGATTGCATCGGGTTAATTAACAGAATGGTGTCTTTGAATGCATCAACGAAACGGTCGCGACACACGGAACTATGTCATATACCCCTTGTAAGAACAAACTATGAGGCTAATGACGTGACAGTCAGATTACCTAGAACTTACAATAAATGCTTTTCCGGAATTGACCTTTTCTCTATGTCCAGAAATGCATTTAGAGCTGCTTTGGTCAAGTCTATCAGTGTGGATCGTCATCGATTGAGATGATAATTAATTCTATTACTATTATTGTTTATTGTTGTTATGATTGTTATTATTATTATTATGATTATTATTGTTTATACCTAATCGCCCCGCGAGGGCCGGCGGGCGCGCGGCGGAGGCCGGGGACGCGAGGAACAAGAATCCCAACAACAACAGCGACAACATCAACAGCGACAACAACGCGTGGACATTCCCTCGATATATCCCAGCATCACCGAGGAGTGCCGTCTGTTCGTGGAGGATGTAGAACATAAGAACTATACTCTACTCAAAAACAGACCTGGCATGAAAGTGCGACAGTGTGTTCTCTGCGGCGGTGCGCTAACACATCCCGTTAGCCGACATTTTAGACGGGTACACCCCAATTACACCTTCGACAATCGGCACCCTCACTTCCCGAAGCCGTACTACTTTTATACGGCCGCGGTCGTAATGAGGTGCCCTGAGGAGCTGCGCCCTCCTGCCAGTGTCGCGGAAACAGTCCAGGGCTTCGAGCCTAGCTTCGCGGGCCCATAAAACGTGCGCGACGATGACAACTAATCGAACGCATCGTACGGCATAGTATTGTTTCGTTCACCATCTTCTCAGCTGATTGTAAATAATTACTATTACCATCGACGAACAGTGCATCGTGCTTGAGTCTGCTTCGCATTCCAATACGCAATATTGATTCATTCGATTTAATCACACATGTAGGATAACATAGCTTTCTTTCTTTGTAGCATTATATAATCACTTTTTCTATATATACATATATATGCGCGCGTCAGCGAATGAGCGACTGGCGTGTGTGTCATAATTTTTAAATTGATTCTACTTAACTGTCTACTATTATCATGATTTGCAACGACCAAACAATTATACTCTTCATTTTGTTCATTTAAGCAAGTGAGGACTTAAACATACGCACAAAGTTTCGTTCCTACAACATACACCAGTCTCAGTGTATGTGTAATTCAATATCAGTTTAATTTTAAGTTCAACTCTAGCTTTAGTATAATTTTAAAAACAAATGACTGTCAAACAGTCATTCATTATTTTTAATTTTTTAAATTTTTTAATTTTTTATTTCTTACAAACAATGTCAATATTAGTGTTTAATTCAATACATATCATATTTGTTATCATTATTTTCAAATTGTTAACCAATTGTTAATTGTTAAGTTTTCTTTCTTTTTCTTTATATACATAGTTTCTTTTCTTTGCAATCACTGACTATTGCAGTTATCGAGCCCATATTCGGCCATTATTAGTATTATTATTATTTTATGCTTATATTCATAATTTTTAGGCAAAACTTGTATTATATTATACGATCAACCTACTATCAGACACTTAAAGATTATCTCTTTTAACATTACACTGTATTACGGCCAGTCATGGCAATTGTTTTCTCTTTTTTTTTCTATTATATAGTATTCATTGTTAATTTTTTATTAAAAACAGTTTATTAAACGTTGAAACTTATCTCATTTAGTCATCGAAATACAAATTATAAGTAACAAATTTCATATACCATTTGTAACTGTCATGTCTAATTTTTTTTATACAATTAACAACCAATCTTAAATTGTTATGCCACTATAGTGTCATAAGTTTACTCATTATGATTAATAGGTTATGTCATGCAGTACATTAAAATTGTTCTTTTTCTCTTTTTCTTTATATACAATTACTTATATTCATATACATTCTTATGATTGATCTCAATTTTATATCATACTAAGAAATTATTACATTAAGAAAATATTGTAATAGCGTTGAATCGATCACACTATGTTATATTTTCCGCCCATATCTTACAACAATTTTGTATATTACACATATAACATCAATAGGTTACACTTGGTTCTTTCATGTTAAAGTCAATTCTTTTTATTTTTTCGAAAATTCAAAGTTCAAAAACATTGTAAGTTGGCGTACCATTACAAGGGGAAAAAAAAAAAAAATAAAAAAAAAAAATAACCTCAACCTACATACATTCTATAGATATTACCAACGAAGTACGCCAACTCTCTTCATCTGTCAATCTGCCATGCGGCAGTTAATCTTAGTCAACTTGTCATTATTGTTACAATCTTCTGATTTGTTATGTTTGTGCTATTTTTAATTAATTTATTTGTTACCATGTCACCATTTACCCGCTCATCCAGTCCTTATAATTTCACTATCACTATCCGGGGAGACGAGCTCCTTTCTTTTCTCTCTTTTATGGCCTTAATTAATTAATTTCTACCATCTTGGGAGCCGAGACTTCGACACCGGGCTGAATCGCCGGCCCGGCTTTCGTCGCGTTAATTCACCGGGACCGTCTGGTCGCCTCCGCGTCTGGCGGCCGCCCCACTCCGGTGGGGCGGTCGCGTGGCGCGGGGCCGGCCATCAGCGGTCCTGGCGTCAATTAATTGATTAACCATCACACACACAGGACGACCCCTGACTCTTCTCTTCTTCTGAGATGCTAGGTGCGGACTACCAGCTGGCCTAGGCACTTCTGCGCCTCCACACTTTGTTTTCTTTCCATCTTTAGCCAGCCCTGCGGTCGTCTTGTGAGCGGCGTAGCGATGTCCACTCTTCGTGTGACCCCGCCGCTTCTTCTATTTCGGGAGGACTCCGTGATCGCCCCCCCGCACCGCGGCCGCGGCCGCTTCGGTTGCGGACGGGGGGCGGGGGGGCGGTTTCCGGGACCTCCTGACTTCATTTCGTTCACATTATATCTTTCTTTCGGTGTCGGTGCCCCTAGCGCCCGACGACCCCAGCCTCCTCTCTGGGCTGGGATCGGCGGACGGCGGGGACACCCTCTTTGGGACACCATATATATTTTACTCATCCTTATATATTGTCATCATATATATTTTCATTTCACTATATTGTATTTATTTTCTTTCCTATCTCGGGGGGGGAGTTCCGGGTCCATCAAGAAGTTCGCCGGTCTCCCTCCCTTCTCTTCCGCGCCTCCTCTGTTCTCAGGGGTTGGTACGATCCCCCCTCACAAGGGGGATCTAAAGCATTATTTTCAGTGTTCCATAACTAAGATCAATAATAATTTTTGATTATTTTAGTACATGTATGTGCATTTATGCTTAATTTTATAATAAAACGTAAGCTCTCAATTGTTATTTAATTTACTAAATTCGACTTACATCAATTAAGTATGATTTGTACTTCGAAGTATGTACATATTTGTCGGATTACAAGGTACTCTTTTGTAAAAAAAATCCGGACTATAGGGGGTCTTAGGCAGTGCTCTATAATCCGACAAATTCGATAGTCCGACACTGCCCTGCATAATGTTTGTCGGATTACCAGAGGTCCACTGTACTATCTTTCTACAGTAGTTTCAACTGTACTGACCACTACAAATAACTACATCAGAACAGTAGCTCTAACGGTCCCACATAGAAGCACTAACGGTCCACCACAGTAGAAACTACTGCACAATAACAGTACCTAATACTGTCTTTCTACAGTAGTTTCAACTTTACTGACCAGTACAAATAACTACAGCAAAACAGTAGCTCTAACTGACCCACAATAGTAACACTAACTGTCCACCACAGTAGAAACTACTGTACAATAACAGTATCCAATACTGTCTTTCTACAGTAGTTTCAACTGTACTGACCAGTATAAATTACTACAGCAGAACAGTAGCTCTAACTGTCCGACTGTAGTAGCACTAACTGTCCACCACAGTAGAAACTACTGTACAATAACAGTACCTAATACTGTCTTTCTACAGTAGTTTCAACTGTACTGACCAGTATAAATTACTACAGCAGAACAGTAGCTCTAACTGACCCACAATAGTAACACTAACTGTCCACCACACAGTAGAAACTATTGTACAATAACGGTATCCAATACTGTCTTTCTACAGTAGTTTCAACTGTACTGACCAGTATAAATTACTACAGCAGAACAGTAGCTCTAATTGTCCCACAGTAGTAGCACTAACTGTCGACATCAGTAGAAACTACTGTAAAATAACAGTATCCAATACTGTCTTTCTACAGTAGTTTCAACTGTACTGACCCGTACAAATAATTACAGCCGAACAGTACTTTTAACTGTCCCAAAATAGTGGCACTAACTGTCCAATACAGTAAGCTTTAGACCTGATATTTAACTGTTTAAAACAGGCAAATTTATAACTGATTTAAATAGTTAAAACGTACACAGTAAAAATAACTGTCTTCATTTAACCTCACCTAAAAATATATTGGTTTGCGTTGCATACTTACCACCGCCGGTAAAATTAGACACCCTGAGGCAGTTTCTGCTGTGCACTGAGCTTGCTTTGAACCACACAGATGATATTGTGAGTGTTGGAGATCTTAATCTCGGTTTTATTCAGTGGAATCCTGATAGCGATGGTAAAGTCGGTATGGTTCTGTCTTATTATAATTCTAGTTTGGGATATTGTTTTGTGGACTTTTTGTTAGTCAACAATCTATATCAGCTTAATAATATAAGTAACAGTGATAAACGTTTCTTGGATTTGGTTATGAGTAATATACAAGGCGTTTTTGTTGTGAAGCTGCTTGATTCATTAAGTTAAAGCTACCGAATACATCCAAATCTTTTGTTAAATATAACGTGTACCACTAAGAATTTTTTTAAACCAAAGGAGAACCTGGTGTATAGGGCGGATTTTTCTGGCATTAACGGGGAGTTGAGGGAGATAGACTGGCAAGTATGATTTTCAGAACGTAAAAATGTTAATGCTATGCTTACTAAATTTTATGAAATCTTATAACAACTCAGAGACAGGTTGGTGTCAGTGTATTATAAGTCCAGAAGATCTGGTCGTTTCCCGTGGTTTAGTTATGCATTAAAAAAACTTTTAGTGCAGAAGAATAAATTGAGGAAATGGTTTTTGAAATATTCTAAGGGACGAAATTGAGTGTCAATTGCTTCGGGGACGGTGTCACAAACTTTATAATCAATTTTATAAAGATTATATTAAAAAAATAGAGGCAAACATTGCGGATAACGCGAAATTATTCTGGACCTTTGTATAGGGCAAGCGCGAAGGTTACTCTTCCGTACCAGTTGCAAGTGCACTTGGAGGACGTGGTAGCGGAGTCAGGCTCAGATATTACGGATTTGCTCGTCACTTTTCCTCGGTATATAGCCTTAGTGATCTTAATCGCATAGTTAAGCCCCTTATCCATGGTAACAATTATATGGCTAAGTTAAGAGTAACCGAATCTGAAGTCATCAAAAAATTAAGTCGCTCGATGCAAGCAAAGGGGCTGGACCTGATGCTATTCCTCCGTTACTTATCAGACGTTGTTGCCCAGGTATTAAATTGCCATTGACATTCATTTTCAATAGATCACTTGAAGATGATGTTTTTCCTGGTAAATGGAAGAAAGCTCAAATAATTCCTGTATTTAAGAAAGGGGACACTGCCTCTGTCAAGAACTATCGACCAATTTCATTGCTCTTGTGTTTTGCCAAGCTCTTTGAAATTCTCATATTTCGTATCATTTCTAATTTTAACACACCCATTACGAGCTAAATAATTTTTTGAAAACTTGCGAGAAACCACACCTGGATTTAAAATTATATTTTTTGATTTTCAAAAAAACCTCCATTTGCCTAAGGTACTTTATATTTAAGCCATTTTGGAAGGATCTTCTGATTTACCTTTAAACAAAGATCGTGGTTTTGCGTACTATTGTACAGAAAACGAATTCGGTAAAAATGCTAACTTGGTGGCATCTTGCGTGTATGACCGCCTTTGTCAAACTGACAAAGCAGGAATTACTCGAATACGGTTAGTTGCAGACGGATGCGGCGGTCAAAATAAAAATAGTATCTTAATTGGCATGTGTTGCAAATGGTTATTAGAAAATGTTGACATCAAGGTTTTAGAAATCATATTTCCCGTCACTGGTCATTCTTTTATGCCGCCGACCGTGTTTTTGGCATAATTGAAAAAAAGTTGCGCAGGAATAAGGTCATACTGAAACCAACAGAAATTTCAGACATTATATCTGAAAAAGTAACATTAAGAAAAATCGGCACCCATTCTCCAGTCTGTGACTGGAAAACAGCTGTAAAAGACGTACCGAAACCAACTACAAATTGGAATATAAAATTTTATCGATGTAAACGATTTATTTTACGACGTTCCAAGCAACGAGACAATGTTCTCGTGAGGTGAAAATATTTGTAAACCAAGAAAAAATATCAAAACGATCAATGAAGTCACCATACCGAAGTCAGTTGCAGTTAACAAGGCAAAATTGAATGACGTAAAAAAATTATTGGATAAACATTTTGGAACAGAATGGGAAAGTTTACCGGATTTGACGTTTTACAAAGAAACCTTGGCAACCAGGAGGTTTTACAGGAAACAACTACTACAGACGAGATTTACTGTAATGAGATTGTTGAAGATTCCGAAGTCTTACGTGTGTAATTTATTTGATAAAAATCTTTCTTCGTTACTTTAATGATAGCGAACAGAATAAAAAGATTGTTGTAAATTATGAAGTTTATTTATTGACAACCCTACGTATATTTAATTTTGCTTAGAATCAAAGACAGCAGCAATCTAATTATTATTAAGTATCATATTCAGCAATCTGATTATTTAAGATATTAATTTAATTCAAATTAAATCTATTTAATTCTTAAAATAATAAATTCAAAAATCAAAACCTTACGTAATTACATACACATAAAAAAATATATTTGCTGATTGTAACAGTGAAACTACTTTTCCTAATTACCGTTAATTAGTGAAAAGTCAGATTGCTGTTTTTGATTCTATACGAGTCGACTGAATAGCGTTGTAAAAAAAGTATTTAAGTGTTTCGTGACTTTTCAAGCGGTATAATAGAGCTACAGGCTACCTTTAGACCTTTGAGTACAACAAAGGAAGCAAATGTCATAGTTATAGTAGATCTATGATGCATCTTACTAACTCTTGAAGCGGTTATAGGGTGGCATTAAAGTAAATTGTAGCATTTTGAGTTGCAGTACAAATCTACAATAGGAAATTTTAACGATTGAAGACATAGTTTTTTACTTTTTTCCTTGCCTGCTTAATATTACGTTTTGCCTTAATGTTAAATTGTTACTACACCTAATCCCCACACTAATGGTCTTTACGAATATAAATGGCGGAGTTATGTGGCGAAATTTTAACTTGATAATGGAAGACTGAAGCAGAATGTTCATTGCGAAGGTAAGTTTACTGAAAACATGCATAATCGGTTTTGAAGATTTTGGACATAAAAAGACGAAAAATATTAACAATCATGCTTTGTTGTTGATAATAGGGAAAATGCAAAAAAAATTATATGGACTAAAATATTTTTTTCTCGAATACTTATTATCGTCATATTATAATGAAAAGGTTTATTTTTTATTTACTTATTATTTAAACCCCTAAAATAATAATCAAAAAGCGCAAAATAAGTGAGCGAAATTCATACTTCCAAAACGCGCCACCATTGGTCGAACGAAATGTGACGTCATTTGACACGACATTGCATTCATCAGCGTCGAAACTCATACGGTTTTACAAGTTTTTGTGAAAAAAATAAATAATTTAAACCTGTAATCTTGTGCTGATTGTAGTAAAGTTTAGTTTAGATTTGTAGCGAATCTAGGACGATGACTGAACCTGGTTTTGTCAAAGCACAATCGGACAATCTACCGAAAATAGATGCATTTATGATGACAGCATATTTTGCATCAAATCCCGATTTTACGAGCGCAGAGATCAGAGGAGTGAAAGCTGCAAGGTAATTATTATTGTTTTTCATATACTTAAGACCATAATATAGATTTTTATCCATAAATGCACACAGCAGTTTACTTATAATACACCAAAACATAACCTATACATATCCAGTTGTCATTACTCTGAAACTATTATTTTACGTCTATATATACATGTTTTATATTTGAAGTTCACCCAAGTAGTCCACCTTTGACTTTGTGTATCTGACATAAATATATAATGATTTAATGTTTATAAATTGATAACCTAATTTACGTGGGCTGTTTTCTTTGAGTGTTTATAAGTACTTGTCTATTTCAGGTCTAAACGAGAATCTTACGGTGATTCAGCAGTTGAATACGTCCAAGTAAAACGAGATGGAGACATATGTGTTGTTAAGGCTCGGATTACACCTGAACATAATGTACGACAAAAATGTTATGCTGTTATTTGCACCTGCAATGAAACAGAGGAAACTATTATCTCTGTTCAATGTGAAGATTGTGCTGCACATTTAGGTAATTAAGTTTTACTTGTTAAGCTTCAGTGACCTGCACTTAGGAACTTGATATTTTCTATTAACATTTAAGTCGATTTAATTCGTGTAGTAATTGTTTTGTTTTTTTATTTCTCTTGTTTTAGGTGGATGTAAGCATGCTATAGCTTTTTTAGCATGGCTACATCGGCGCAGTGAAGATCCATCAACAACAAGCATCGAGTGTTATTGGAAAAAGTCGAAATTATCATCAATTGGTACTAGCCAGAAGTTTATTAAAGCCAAAAAAATGTATGAAAAACCTAAACATGAGCTCGTGCCAACATCTTTGAATACCGAAAGTTTTCTCACCGTAGTTAAAAATCATTGCACTTTGGTTGGTGATACAAAGAATCATTCGATCTGTGTTACAGGTAATTTGATCTGACTTTTCACTGAGAACCGGAGAGTGCCTTAGCCTTCTCATTGGTGTTTTTATCAGTGGTTAAGTGAATTGTAGGTGTCGTCTAAAATTACACTTATATGTTAACAATGCTGTGTCAACCTATAATTGGTATATATATTAGATTTAAACCTAACTGTAATTTACTGGAGTAAGTTGAAATATGTATGCTGTTGGTTGTCCATATAAAATAAATAAATAAATAAATAGATGCATGCAAAGAAGCTGCAACAGCTACTTTGGAACAGAATGACTGCCCATTGTGGCACGAGTTGAGGTATGGAAGGATCACAGCTTCAAAAGCTTATGATGCTGCACATTGTAATACTTTTGATGGAACGTTAACGGAGACCATTTTGGGAGCAAGTAAATTGAGGGACACGGAGGCTATGAAAAGGGGTAGATTGTTGGAAAGCCAGGTTTTAAAGGAAGTAGAAAAAATTTGTAAAATAAAAATAAATAAATGTGGATTAAAGTTAAATACTGAATATCCTATTATGGGTGCTTCTCCAGATGGTGAAAGTAGTGTGTATAGTATAGAAATAAAATCAGAAAAAGATGGGACGATATGTCAGTTCAGGAAATAGCGTGCCTGCCAAATACATGGCACAAGTGCAACTGCAGATGCATTTTTCTAATAAAGCAAAGGCACTATTTTGTGTTGCTCATCCAGATTTTGAAAAAACAAAAAAAAAATCAATCTTAGAAGTCAACTACGACCAGCAATTTTGTGAAAATTTGTTAGAAAAATGCATCATATTTTGGAATAAAGCCATCTTTCCTAAACTATGTTTAAATAGATAGATTTTTTTTGTTTATTGTATTTGTTAAGTACTGAATTTGTTTATATTTGATTTCTGTCTAATTATTGTCACCTGTTTTCTTTATGCTATGAAAATAAAACAAATGTAAATATATATTCATTTTTTTATTAAAACATCCTGCATATTTACCAATCCACAAGCTACTATTATTACATCATCTATGATAGGAATTAAGTTATAGTCTACACAAGCATGGGGAAGTAACATATGAAACTCTCTTAACCTATTTATTACCCGTTCAACATGTATTCTTAATGCTGCTATACGTTTTGATTGTTTCACTTCATTTTTAGTACTGGGGGTAGACTTTGATACAGAAGGTGGTCGTATAAGGGTACATCTTTTAGCTTCTAGCAAACATGGTGTCTTTAAAACCCCTGTCAGCCATCACTGCTTTATTAGGAGGTAAAACCTGTAAGTAACTACTATCTTGTACTATCATAACATCAGTAGCCCTACCACCATATTTCTAGGCAATCAATAATGGACACGACATTTGCATACCTACACCTAAAAGATATGGGTAAATTTTTGTAAATATCTGATGATGCTGGCTACACAATCAAGTCCTTAAGTTTTGCTGCCATAAGAGAAATACTTCTAGAAAAAATTCTACAAATAGTACTTAGTCCATCCAAACTGTTGTGCCAAGATGCTAAAGGACTCATTTAATTTAATTTTTTTTGAGGGTTATTAATATGTGTTTACTAGGAAGCGGAATATTATCACTTAAAAGATTTATTAAATGATATGATTGTTTAGGTAATCCTAACAACATTTTTGGCTCTTTTTCAATAGCAGTTAGCATGCTACTACACATTACATTTTTAAACTGTTTTTCGTCCTCTGGATCATTTTGCACTTCGCTTGACTCAGATTGATAACTTGGTTCATAATCAACAGAGGTCAAAGAAGAAAAAGATGACATAGAAATAGTATCCGCTGTGTTTTCAGTAAACAATTTTCTTTTTAAAACAGATAGTTTAACAGGTGAAGTTCCTATATTTCGTGATACAAGAGAAAATGGTGACAATGCTACATTTTGTTTTTCAATAGGTATATTCACATTGACACCTTTACTTCTATAGTTCGGTTGAATATTCACTTGCACAGCTTTGTCACAATGCGATTTCTCCTCAATATGGGAAGTGACAAGCTCTACCTGAAAATCATCACATCCAATACGGGAAGGTCCTGGTTGATCACAGACATTTGTGTGGGAAGTACTTGGACTTGCTTCGTGATCAATTATTTGTGAAGGTTCGCTAACAACACTACTTTTAAAAGCTATCTCTGATGAAAGGGCTTCATTGACCAGTGTCAATCTTTGCCTTTTAACTACAGCCATTCTTTCCTTCTGTAATGGTATCCTCCGTTTTTGACACAAAAATATATGAGGCAAAACTCCTTTCTTCAACCGTAGAGTCCGTTTTTCTCCTTGCTCTTTCATTAATTTGTATTCAATATAATTTTCTGTATCTTCCTGGAAGATACAGAAAATTATATCTTCCTGACGCTGGAATAAAACAACAACCATAAAAATTTCGTCAAACCACAACAGGAATAAAGTTTTTATTGAAAGTTATAGCTACTCATATTTTCTTATAGGTTAGGTTAATTTTAAACCGAATTTTCTAATGTTCATTATCTAATGCAAAACTTACTTTTTACTAATTCACACTAAGCTGTATATAAATAAAGTATACTTACGTTAAAATGATCTTCACAACAGTATAAACACGATTTAGGAGATAATTTATCTCTTCTCATCACCTTAAACCACTGTTTTCGTATTTTCGCATCACTTGAAATACGAAAAAACACTTTGTCTGGTGTTTTCGAACAGTATTTGTGCACTCCGGTACTATACAATACTTATAAGATATTTTTTTGGCTTTTTCCATGGTAATTAACTTATTAAACCTGTAAGTATGTACGAAGTAACTGAAAAGTTCACAGTAAAGACCCACTGGACGTGTTATGTGACGTCACGCAAAGCGCGCGCAAAATGACGGCGTTTCAACTGCTCAAATTTTTTCAATGTTTTAAATTTCATTTTTAAAAATATCTAGAGTATTTTGAAGCCTATTTATATTTTTTTCTACGTTATAAAGTAGTAAAATATTAATTAAAGACAAAAAAAAAACCATGAATTTCCCCTATTAAAAGTGTGAAATCTAAAACGAAACAACCAATTTTAATTACGTTCTGTAAAAGCGCAACAAAAAATATCGAATTAAAAACAATAATAACTAATACCATAAAACAGCTAAGAGAAGCAGGTATTATCATTGTAGCGACGATTTGCGATCAAGAAACATCAAATGTTAGCACGATTTAAATGTTTCAAAAAGAAACAAGGGAGAAATATTTACGAAAAAATATAGAGTACCCATCTAATTCCATCGAAATAGATAATTTGAAATTTTTCCCTTATTTGATACGCCCCATCTATTGAAAAGAATTCGAAATAATTTTCTATCTAAAACTATAAAATTCCAACAAAATGGGAAACGATAAATTGCCAAATGGGAACATTTAAAAATGATTTTGAATGAAGATACAGGTGAAGACGAAATAAGAATTTTGAATATATTAGCCACACTTATATTTTCATGATCCTATTACAGCAATTACGACATAAATAATATTATTTTTTTTTCAGGACGCAATGTGCTACTTGCTGAATGTAAAGACACTGCAGACCTTTTATTAATATTTGACAAATTGTTCGATTCTTTTAATGGTCACTCTTACTGTGATACAGTAAAAGTTCTTAAAGTCTTTCTTGTCTTAAGAATAATTCCCCACATATTCAGTTCTGGATTCAGGAAATAATTAATATAATAACTAAAATTTGACAAACATATCAACCAAAAAGATGGTTCAAAAATTGACAAAAATGAAAAAATACCATGTGTTTAGAACTGGATACATAATATAAATTCCATCATAGAACCGTGGAATTATTTACGAGAAAATTTTAAAATAAATAATATTATAATAAGAAATTTTAACCAGGTTCCCTTAGAAAATTAGAAAAAATTGATACTCCCTGCTTCACTGATATTGCATGCGAAATTGATTCTTTAATTACTGCTTTGAATGAAATAACAAAGATATGACGCTGTTTATATAATAAAAAAATGTAAAACAAATATTTAAAAATAATGTGAATTATGTAATGTCGATTTACTGGAATCTGAGAGAAATGTTGATTCGATTAATTATGCAATCGATTATACAAAGAATTCTTTATTTTGTGCACGCGATGATTTTGTTAAACTTCTCAATGAAATTTATTATTGCATGTTTAAGGGATACACACCAAATGACCGATTTTGATAAAAAAAAATGTGGCGAATCAAAACCCGCCAGATCCACATACTGAAAAAAAATAACATTTTGTACTCTATGGAATCGACATCTTGAACTCTATGTTCCCATTTTACAAATTTCTTTTAAACTCCGATATATACAATAATTATTTACGGTCCATTCTTAGGTTTTGTTTCAAAATCCCGCCAGACTTTTGACAAGTCAGAAACAAAAACTTCTACAACCAATCACAGTGCTGCATTTTGACAGATAAGGGTCAGGGCGAAATTAGATGCAGTAATGGCCGCTCATGCTTTTGTAAGTGTTTCTGTGCTGAGTATTATCGCGAGTTTTAATAAAAACAAAGTCCGATTTAACAAAAAAATACAACCAGTTCCTCCGGAACATGCAAGGAAGCACATAGTCAACAAAAATAATTGGAAAAGGGAGAAAAAACGGCTGGAACGGTGAGTCAAATTTTCATAGTATTTGCTATACATGATGGTGAATGTTTGTGTTTTTTGTATTATATACTTGTCATCGAGACCTGATCCATTAGGCGTTATTTTATTGTAGGATTTTATTCGACACAGGATATTTTCTACGAGATAGCAATAAATTATTGCTTGTTTATTTTCAAATATTCTTCGAAAAAACTACCATCTTGCCCAAATTGCAAGCATAAAACCAATAGTACTTTCAAATGCCTTACATTAAAAACAAAAGATGTACCTCGGTTTCAGAATAATTTTTACAAACTGAAAACCAAAATTAGCCAAGAGAACTTCATTTTAAAACACTGTCGTCTCTCTACATGCCGCAGACAGAGACTTAAAATTCAGTCTAGAGGGCCAAAGAATTTAAGTGCGAACAATTATGTAACAATAGGGAATATGCGTGTGATTTTAAAATGGGTTAATTTTTTTCTTTCATTAAAGTTTATGAAAGAAAAAAATTTTACTTCAGAATTATTCCTACATCAATATTTTTTTATTATAGTTTTTCTTTTATTACAAAAATAATTATTAGAAAGTTCCAAATATAAGTGCGAAATTCAAAGTAGTTGAAACGCAACGCTATTGGCCCGATCGAATGTGACGTCAAAGTCTACAACATTGCTCTGCGGTGTACAATATTCATATCAACAAGTGCATTGTTTTGCGATTGAGTTAGTTTTATAGTGATTTCTCAACATATTTAAAGGTGCCTAATATTCATTTGTCTCGTAAAAAATTTTAAAAAGCGTAGGAAAATGACTGATTGTGGTTATGTTAAAGCGCAATCCGATAATTTACCCAGAATTGATATGTTCATGATGAGCACGTACTTTTCATCAAACTTGGATTACACATCTGCTGAAATCAAAGGAGTGAAAGCTGCAAGGTAATTAAATATTATATTTATTTGAATCTGAATATTTTTTAAGAATAATTACATATATAAAGCAACAGAACATAACATAAATAACCTCAAACATAAATGAGATTGTCTGCATTCACTTTTGTTATTTTTTTAGGTCTGAATGAGAATCATATGGTGATTCAGCAGTGGGATATGTCCAATTGAATCGAGAGGGTGATATATGTACTGTGAAGGGTCAAATAACACCTGAACGTAATGTTCGTAAGAAATGTTATGTCGTAAGTGTTATTTGTAATGAGGCTGAAGAAACTGTCTTGTCCGTTCAATGTGAAGACTGTGTAGCACATAAAGGTCAGAAATAGATGTAGACAAGAATTTTAGTCTAAATTTTGAGATTAAAGTTATGTGAATTTTGAGAAAACAGCTTTGTTAATGAAATTTCTCATATAATTTAAGGTGAGATAGTTACAAACTTTTTATTTTTTAGGAGACTGTAAGCATGTCATTGCCTTCTTGATCTGGTTGCATAGGCGCAGAGAAGACCCACCATCCATTACTTTTGACTGCTATTGGAAAAAATCAAAGTTATCGTCAGTGGGTACAAGCCTCCAATTTATTAAGGTGAAGGATATTTGTAATGCACCTAAGACACAGCCTAACCTTGTTTCAACACAGATTCCATGTGAAAGTTTTTTGTCTATTGTAAAAAAATATAGTGAGGAAGTTGGTGACAGGGAGAACCAATTGATGAAATATTATAATCAGCCGAGCAACTGTGATGAACTATCTATTCATCATTTGGTGTGTATGATAAAGAACAAACCAAAAAATACACAAGAGTTTATTAAATTTTGCAAACAGACTGAAGTATGTAAAGAAGCTGCACTTGCCACTCTAGAACAAGTAACTGTCCTTTATGGTATGAGCTCAGATATGGAAGAATCACTGCATCCAAAGCATACGAGGCTGAACACTGTAATACATTTGATGAATCTTTAACCGAAGCTATCATGGGAGCATCAAAGCATCCAATGAAAAGAGGAAGATTGATGGAAAATGAAATAATTAAGACAGTGGAAGAAATTATGAAAATAAAAATATATAAATGTAGAATCATATTAAATCCATTATATCCCATTATGGGCGCATCAGCTGATGGAGAAAGTACTGATTATAGTATTGAAATTAAATGTCCTTCATCAGAAAAATCTATGAGTCAGTACATTAGAAAGAACCACACAATATCTGCAAAGTGCATGGCACAAGTTCAGTTACGATGCATTTTACTATGTAATCTAAAGCATTATTTTGTGTAGCTTACAGTGATTTTGAAAAATCCAAAAATATTACTATAATTAAAGTTGATTATGACAGAATATTGTGAAAATTTAATAGAAAAATATACTTTATTTTGGGGTAATGCAATTTTTCTAAAATTATTTAAATAGAATAAACACAGAAACAAAGTTCTAATTGATTTATTTTTTTATGAAAACATCCTGCATATTTATTAATCAATGACAGGGATTTAGTTGTGGTCAATAGTTGCATGAGGTAGTAACATGTGGAATTCCCTTAATCTATTTATAACACCTTCTAATGCTGCTATTCTTTTCGACTGCTTTACCTCTTTTTTTGTACTAGAGTTAGACTTAAAAACAGAAGGGGGTCGTATGAGAGAACAACCCTTTTTTCCTAGCAAATATGATATGTCTTTAAAGCCTCTGTCTGCCATAACTGCAGTTTGAGATGGTAAATATTCAAGAAAGCCACAGTCTTTAACTATCATTACATCTGTTGCCCTGCCACCATATCCAACAGAAATGTAATTGACCAAGCCATCAGGTGTACAAGAAATTAAATATTTCAATGTGTTGCATTTTTTGTATTGTGACCAAGTGAGTGACTGGTAGATTACAATTGATGGTTTTTCAATTTGTATTTCGAGACAATCAATTATAGAAACAACGATAAAGGCAATTTTTTTTTAATTTCCTCAGGTGTTGGCCATACATTCAGCTGTTTCATCTTCTCTGCCTATAAATACTTTTTGAAAAAATTCTACTGATTGTACATTGGGTATACCCAAATTGTAATGCTAATATACTGAAACACTCATTCAGTTTATTTTTTTTATAATAAAGTAAATATAATAAAGGATTGGACCTGAGTTGTTTTTGTGGGATCATAAGAGCGATCTTTGACAGGAGTTCAGGACAATCGACAGCACCACAAGAAATTTTGATGAGAAAAATCAGATCAGAGATGTCACGTCAATTTTCTAAAGGGAGCAAGTGATGTTTCTTACAAACTTCCTCATAACGAGTCGAATTATAGTGTTGTTTGGTACGAAGGCAAAGATATTTTATAAATTTTATTTGAATTTTCTGATATGTAAGTGTGGTATCCAGGGTTCCAGATGCAACACGTCACTACGGACGAATGTGCAATAAGATTTTTTTGTGTTTTTGACTGTGTGAAGTCTTTGGAGTTACGCGTCACTAATCCAAGAGCCCTGGATGCTTTTGAAATAATATTATCGATGTGGCTATCAAAAATCAACTTATGATCGTGAAAAACACCAAGGTCTCTCACGACTACATCCCGTTTCAAATACCAGATTCCGCTTCCTGCTGTAAGTGACAACATTACATTTGGCTGCATTTAGATCTAAACAATTGTCGGAACAATGGTTGTCAAGTCTTACTAGATCGTCTTGTAATAGGAGAGCGTCTTCTGATGACGAGATAGGAGCCAATATTTTCATATCGTCCGCGAAACATAAGAGCTGTGAAACAGTGCTCAATATCATTCACGAACACTGCGAACAGGAGTGGCGCAAGCAGTGAGCCCTGGGGATCTCAACTTGGAACTGTAAGTCGACTAGATATATAATTCTTCATTACATCTGCATGTGAGCGATTCTTTATGTATGACGATAACCAGCGCAATAAACCGCACTCCACGCCAATCAATAGAAGCTTGTTCAAAAGCGTTCAAAAGCATGCCGAATCCGGTCGAAGGCCTTACTGTAACCAGTGTAGATTACATCGACCTGAAAGCCATTATCCATAGCAAAAGTAAGTGATTCATTGAGCAAGACTAAATTGGACACGACTGAACGATATTAATGACCCCTAAGGAAACCATGTTGTGTTGGCTGATTGATTGTTTTAATGCAGAGTAAAGTTGCTCGTAATTTTTTTTTTGCAATACCTTAGAAATGATACATAGCTTAGAAATTGGGTGGTAGTTAGCAATGTCCGATCTAGACCCTTTTTTGTGCATTGGTGTAATATATGCTTGCTTCCATACACTTGGTCAATAACCTCTTAAAAAGAATAGAAATATGAATGGCAATGGTTTTAGAACAGTTTATGCGGAGGCAGATTTTGAAGGATCCTGCCTTGACAGAAGTCTGGTCAGTACGTTGATATCAATTATGATTTTAGTAATATTGGCAATAGTAGGAGGCGAATAGGCTGAACTTAATTGTTTACAGATGTTGGAGCCGGCAAGAAATTAGAATGAAAAATTTGAGAAAAAGCATTGCAGATTGACTATCCAGTATTAAATGCAGAGCTATCATAGTCCATATTGTTGGGTAATTCATTAATATTTGATTTAGATTTAATGAACGACCAAAATTTTTTTTGGATTATCCCTCAGTGAATTTTCTATAGAACTTATATTCTCACTATAGCATATTTTTTCCAATCTTTTACATCACTCCCTTAGAATTCTGAAAGATTGTTCATCCGTACGGTTGCCATGAATTTTAAATTTCTTCAAATACTTGTTTTTTCTCTAATAGCTCTTTCAAAGCCGGTGACTACCATTTGGGGTAGTTGTCGGTAATAATAGTTTAGCATGGTACGATTCGATGGTGATACGATTGGTGGTCGTATATATTGGTCTCTTAATGTTATATATGTATTGTAAAAATACTCTACTGCCGCTTTTAGCGGTTTAGATGTTTATTCATAATGCTAGTCTATTTTAGTAATTTCTGAATTAATTGTATTATAATCGGCTTTACAAAATTATCAAATTCTAAATTAAAATTCAAAGCGATATGGTGTTAGGCACAAGCGGATCGTCACTACAATCTGTTACCTGGATACTGTCATTAGATAGTAAAAGGTCCAAAGTCCTCCCATAAGTATTCTTAATGCCATTGAATTGCTTTAAATCAAGAGTAATCTCATCGACCAGTAAAATCTCGTCATTTTTATGAAAATGCTAATGAGAGTGCTGATGGCATGTTTGCTGCTATAAAAGATTCTAGGTATATGTATAATATCCCTTTTAATAGAGTATCTGGCCTTAGTGCAGATAACACAAATTCAAATTTTCGTATGCATCACTCATTATACACTAACATGGTAGATGTAGTACCTGATATTGTTAAGGGTAATTGTAATGCACATATTGTGCACAACTGTGTGAAACATGAAATGGGTTTTCTTACTTATGATGTTGAAAATGTTATATGTATATAGCCATTTTTCTGTGTCGACTTGTAGGAGAGAAGAATTGAAAATGTTTGTTGTAATAGTTGAAGGAGACTTTCATAAGCTTAAGAGACATATTGGCACTAGGTGGTTATCATTACTACCTTGTATTGATACTATATTATTGAATTGGCATCCAATATGCGATTATTTTAATATTCATGATGAGGATTTCCCTATGATAATTTAAAATCTGTTGATGTCAGAATATAACCATGATTTAATTGAAATTTACTTACATTTTAGCCATATTTTAAACATATTTTACAAAACTATTAAATCTCTAGAAGGTAACTCTGACACAATTGTAAATGTATTGGTTTAATGGAAAATTTTAAATCAGAATACTGCAAAGACAAAAAGTCAACTATTTTGGCTATAAACAAAACAGAAATTAAAACCTCTTAATATAATAACATACTAAATACAGCATCTTTAAAAGTAACGCTGAATTTAATCATTTAGAACAAACTATAGAAGGAAAACTTAATTTACAAAGACTAAACATACACATGGACAGTTTATATTCAGAAGTTATCGTTTAAAAAGAACTCGCAAGTCGAATTGTTTAAAAACACAGATTTTATGCAATCTTTTTTGTAAGTCCGTACTCCGTATTTACCTACTTTAAAATCAGATATAACCTATTTCTTCAAAAGAAAACTTGGCAACCCTAGCCATTACCTTCGTCCATTCCATCACACTCGCCGCTGCCTTTTTCTCGTGAATCTACGCCTTCGATATCATCCAACAAGTCCTCAGCAAATAAAAGAAAAGGAACATTAATAAATGAAGCTTACAAAGCCTTTAAACAAGACGACGAATATGATGGCATAAGCTCGAACGTAGCATGTAAGTTGCGGCGTATGAAAGATGAGCAAAGGTTGTATGCAGAATCATTGATTAATAAAGTATTACTGTGCGGAATAAGACAAAGGTTGACAGAAGAAACTAATCTTACTGGTCCTGTGCACACACAGTCACAAAATGCAAAAACATCGTCACAGTTAGCGCAGGTAGATCAGAGACAATATTTTATCTCAGTCAATGTTAGAAGATACTTCATCAGGAATTATTGCATGGAATATGAGCAGCCATCACAAGAGGTAGAACGTTATGATGGATCCAGTGCTATATTCACAGCATAAAACATAAAAAAAATATTTTGATGTTTTATGTATTATTACTCCAAGGGATTGTGTTTTAATTCATGTAGGAAATTTTAAGTCCTCAAAACTTTGTCCTGTCGCCAAAAACCTACTATTAGCCTCTCTTCTGCACTTATAGATTGATGCATTTTTATATTAAATACGTCCTGAACAAGCGGTAAGGGAAAAAAAAATTTTTTTTGGACGGTCTCCGTACTCCGTACGGACTGTTCAACATCAACAACTCTGTCAATACGACCACCCACGCGGATAATACCCGACTCGTCACAGTAAGGCGATAACTGTAGCAAACGCCTGTTTGTAGGGAGCGGCTTACCTTGCTGTAAACACATCAGTTCTGTTTTAAATGTGGCCTGTTGACATTTTTTTATTATAAGTTCCTCAGCTTCCTTCATCAATGGTACGTCAATGGTACGAAAAATATTTGATCGTCTACACTTTCTAATGAACAAAAGAACCCTAGCAGTCGCACGCACAAGAGTTGTCCATTTCGAGATATTATTATCATTTGGTAAAAATAAGTCCGATATTCCCATTGTGGTTATTCATTTTCGGGACGTCGTAAAAACGAAGGTCCCTGAAACCAAACATTGTAATAATCTAATGGAGGAGCATCTTCTCTTGTGGCTACGTCAGCAATATTCAATCCCGACTGCACATGCCGCCACTCGATGATTTTAGTTAGCTCATCTATTTCACCGAGTCGATGCGCTACATATGGTTTATAGTTCCGTGGGTCACTACGAATCCATTGCAGTACAGTGCTGGAGTCAGTCCAGTAATAACGTTTTACAGTTTGAACATTATGTTCACGACAAATCGTATCGGCTAAACGAGCACCTAACAATGTACCTTGTAGCTCTAGCCTAGGGATAGAAATAGGGCGTAAAGGGCTCACTCTGCTTTTACTAGCAGCAAAACATACTAATACGCGTCCATCTAGTAACGTAAATCTCCAATAAATGACAGCTGCATACGCTTTCATTGATGCGTCGCAAAATACATGTTATTGTTTTTCAATAATATCCGAATAACTAATATCATTATCGGATAGGTGTTGCTTTTGTACTCCAGCATAACACGGAATCCACTTAGACGCTTTTAAATAATAACGCGGAATACGTAATGAGCCTAATAGTTGCAGTTCGTTTAGCCAAACGATGCTCATCGCACTGTATATAACTAATCCAAGCGACATACAAAACAGGATATAATTAATACAAAGCATAACTTGTTATTTATCTTGCAAAATACAATTATACCCAATAATATGTATCTCTAGCATGATTAAAATGGAGCAGCATTAAAGCTAATGATATAATAATTTTAGTCCAAGTTGAACTTAGCAAAATAAAAAAAAAAGAAAGAAACAGTGTGTTAATGTTGATTATGATGACATAATTCCTGAATTAAATAGTGACATTACTTTCTTTTTGAATGAATATCTATTACTGTCGAATATATCTATGTCATGATTAGTTTGACTGATCTCATTGTAAAGGTGGCACATACGGACGATTGGATTATAAAAGGATATGTTGTTGCGGAAAACTTGCAATGAAAATGTTTTTGGATTACGCGTTCTGTAGGAAATGTTGAAATTTATGGAGGATAATAAGGATGGTGACTCGATGTATGAATGAATAATTTTATGCAAATGGATCAAATCACTTTGCTTTCGTCTATCTTCCAGGGTCGCAACATTAAACCTAGACAATCTCTCGTTGTGAGATCTTAATTTACGAGATAGACCTTGTCGATAGGATATGCAACGCAGGAACTTCCTTTGTACACCCTCCACTAGTTTAGAATGAGTGTCATAAAAGGGTGACCAAATGACTGATCCATATTCAAGATTACTTCTAATTAAAGAATTGAATAGATAAATGATGCTGCGGGGATTTCTAAATTCTTTAGTGACTCTCAAGACGAAACCCAAAAGGCGAGTTGCTTTGTTGCATATATTATTATAATGTGCTTTGAAGGACATTTCTGAGTCAAAGATTATGCCTAAATCTTTTGCCTGTTCGACACGACTTAGCGGAAGGCCGTCAATGTTATAAGTGAAGCTTGTAACATTGATCTTTTTAGTAAATGTCAGTACAAAACACTTGTTTATATTCAAGGACATTTTATTGTTTCTGCACCACAAGGCGATAGTCTCCAGATCAAGTTGCAGAATTTGAGCATCAGTTGAGTTTTTAATGACTGAGAATACCTTCAAATCATCTGCGTATAACAAAGAGGGACAATTTAAGCTTTTTATAAGGTCATTGATGAATATAATAAATAAAAGAGGGCCAAGGTGCGAGCCCTGTGGGACGCCAGAAGTTATTGTAATAGGTGCAGAAACTTCAGCTTTTAGTGCAACCAACTGAGTCCTGCGAGCTAGATATGACTCCATTCATCGCAACAACGAACCGTGTATACCCACCGACTGCAATTTTAAAGATAGTATATAATGGTCGACCCTGTCGAAGGCCTTTGAGAAATCTGTATAAATTGAATCTACTTGTATATTTTTAGCAAAGACTTGGCACAAATAATTTTTATATTCCAAAAGATTGCTGATTGTTGACCTATTTTTGACGAAACCGTGTTGATACGGAGATATGAGAGGCTGTATGTGAGAATATAGGATATCATATACCAAAGATTCCTGTACTTTTGCAAGACAAGACAGAATGCTAATGGGTCTGTAATTCTCACAATTCGATCTATCGCCAGCTTTGAAAACAGGGACAACATATGCAGTCTTCCATAAGTCCGGAAAAACTCCCGTTCGCAGAGACTGATTGAAAATAATGGACAATGGGAAAGAGAGTGCCACAGCGCAATTCTTAATGATATAAGGCGGTATACCGTCTGGTCCACTACCCTTATTAATGTCTAACTTTTTAAGTTTTTTTAGTATATCGTTTTCTAATAAAGATACTATTCATAGACTATTGCTCGATTCAAATATATTGTTATCCAGAGTAAAGTTTTTAGAATCGGCTTTTTCAAAGACAGAACTGAAATACCGCGAGAATAATTCACAAATACCCTTAGGATTAGACGATTGATGATCATTATATTTCATAGTTTTAGGTATGGAGTCTATCACATTGCGGTTGCTGTTAACGTAACTCCAAAAACACTTAAAATTATTATTATGCAATTCATTTTCTACAGATGCTACGTATTTCTTATGATAAACATTCATCAAACGTTTACATCTAGCTCGAAGCATCGAAAATACATCGTAATCACGGGGGTTCCAGTATTTTTTGTACAGCTTATGATATTTTTGTTTTTCTGATAAACATTTTTTAATTGCTGTATTGAACCAAATTGGGTAATTGACACCATTTTTAGCGGTATATGGAGTAAATTCTGCAAGAATTCGGTTAAAAGTTTCTGGTTAAGTTCTGAAATAAGAGAGACTATGGCAAAAAAGGATAAGGCAAAAAGACCATATAAGAAACGTCCAACTGGCAGCAATCTTATTCGTTATAAGGTTCTTCAAAATTGCTGCAATCGTATGTGTAGGGATGCTAAGAGACGCTTCTTCCATTTCAGTAGAGAGAGAGAGCTCTCTCGCTGATCGCGAACCTACTGATGCCTGGCGGTTTTTGCGCTCTGTAGGAGTGGTTAAGTCTACTGCTACTGTGTCTACTAATGTAGATTTAAACGTTCTTAACAGACACTTCTCCCTTCCTCCTTCTACTATCAATGGTAACGTAAAGGACTCTACGTTCGCAGAACTTTCACTGGTTCCGAAACCGACTGCACATCTTTTGTTTTTTCAAAAATATCCGAAACTGACGTTAAAAATACCATTCAAGCGATTTCTTCCGAGGCTGCTGCCATCTATCTAACTACGACTATTCTAAAGAACTTAAATACAGACTGCAAAAATCACAATATGATGCAAGGCAAAATTTGTTTAAAAGTAAAGAAGTAAGAAAAAGTTGATATGATCAGTACTTAAACACTATCACGTATAATATCGGTGACCTAATACTTCTTAGAAATAAACAAATGGTAAACAATGTTAATCCTTTACATAGGACCATTTAGAGTTATTGCAAATTGTGAGCCAAATGTAAAAATATGTTACGAAAGAAAAGAAATGCTAGTACATAAAAACACACTTGCATTTCCACTCAATATATAAAGAACATATTTATGTAATAAAGATGCATTATAATAGCCGGCGGTGTTTCAGTTGATAATCCGAATCTTCCTACAGAGCAACACTACTTGCAGCAGAAGTAGAAACCCCCACAACGTCCTCAAGCCAGACCATCTGTAAGACAGTTAATATTGTTGAAAGAAATAAACAGACTATTACAACTTGGAGGCATTACAAAATATATATCAGTTAATGGACAATATTTTTCAACGCTATTTACAGTGCCAAAGATACTCAAACCTGTTATAAATTTTCTCCGTAGCAAAGGTTACAATCATCTTGATGACATTAATTGTACTATTAATTATAATACAATTAATGTCATCAAGATATGAAACTAAATACTAAGTAATATTGATTCTGAATGGGAATTGAGTGACAAAGTTTTAATAAAGATTAAAAGTCTCTAGGAGAACCGAACATAGATCTGTTTGCAACCAGAGCAAATAAAAAATGTCAAAGTTATATATTTTGGCATAGCGATCCCTATGCAGAAAATATTGATGCTTTTACCCTTAATTGGGCCAATTTTAATTTTATTTTATGCTTTTTTTCCATTTTCATTGATTTCCAAATGTATACAGAAAATAATTTGTGATAAGGCAGTAGGTATTATAATTTTCCCTCTATGGCCCTCGCAATCCTGGTACTCTTATATTAATGAATTAGCAATTACAAAAGTTTTAGTATTTAAATCCTCGAGAGATTTATTAATATCATCTTTCAGAAACATACACCCTCTACACAACAGCGTTCCAGAGAAAACAAACCCCTGCTGAAACAGTAGATGTTATGTTAGCATCATTATCAATAAATACTATCAAACAATATTCAACAGATCTTAAAAATGGTGGTCGTTTTGTAATTTTGTGAAGATATTTATGAGTTTTCTATACCAACAATTTTAAAATTTCTTACTACAACATCATCACAGGGTGCTTCTTACACAAGCCTTAACTCATATCAGTACGCATTATCACTCAAGTATAGGGACAGATTTATAAATGAAACGATTTTTTAAGGGAGTTTTCAAGCTGAAACCATGCAGAACTAAATTCAACGATACGTGGGATTCTTCTAAGACTAAATCCAACATTTTAGTAAAACGAGATCGAAAACAAGTAGGGGCAATAATTTCTGCAGTGAGGTGTTACAATCACAGTAGAGATATGCTTCAGCGCCAGAGGACAATGCATGCCTCTATGATGGTGTATCCCAGGAAGACGAAGGACCCACAGTTACTGCTTAATGCTACTCCTGGAGCATGGGGAATTGTCAGTGACTCAGGCTGGATGACAGACACAAAGGTGTTTCTTGGATGATTTAAGCAGTTTGTGTTATTTAGTGAGGCCACAGTAAATCGTCCTGTTTTACTTTTATTGGATGGCCAGAGCAAAAATCAATACAAAAAACATAAAGTATGCCAGCCACTTCAGTGACATTAGTTGTTTGAGAAAGAATCGGCTTCTTCCAAAACATCTTGATTATATAATATTTTTGAATGCCAACTGGAAACTGATTGCATAACAATTTTTTTTAAATTGTTGTAATCGTTGTTTAAACAGCAATTAAGAAATTCATGTTCACCAAGTAAATTTTAATGACGATAAGTAATACAGTAATGCAAAGCCAGCGCTGTGATATTATCACATCAAAGCTAGCACTGTGATATTATCACAATGCTGGCTTCTTATCTCAGTTTTTGAATAAAGTAGAAAATACTAGGTCTTTTCGGAATTATATAGAATTTATGTGTATATATTCTATGATGCCAGCCTTCTAGAGAGTTGGTAGTGTAATGACGATGACTCGCACAACTCAATATGGAAGGATTTATTTTGAGCCATTGCTTCTCAAAATTTCCAAAACGTCGCATTGAACTAACAGCTTCTATTTTTGCCAAAATTATTTGACGACCTTCGGGAATATCAGCAGCAGGCAGCAGAGGCAAAAGAGCAGACATGCAGACTATTTGCCTTTCTTCGCTTGTTGTACGAGTAGTAATCTTTAAATCTTTCGCTTTTTTCCACACCGCTTTTTGATAGTGGAAATAGCACCCTCTGATTTCATTTGACAAAAAATGCCTAAAAAAAGGAGTCAACGTACACATTGTGGAAGAGCACGAAGTCATAGAAAAAGACTAGCTCATTCCAACAGACTTGAAAGCTTTCAGCGGGACGTTCAAAGTTCATCAAGCCATATGGACTACGAAATCTAAAACTCGATTAGCACTACGGTCCCTTTCGTGCATCAAACCAGAATGCATAGACGATTCAATCGAATGTCCACATGGGTTGCATCTGGGTTTTTACAAAGTAGGTGAAGATCAGTGCCAAAATGTAGCAGAGGAAGAAGTAATAACCCATACGAACCTGCAAGAAACAATTTGACTTTACAAAACAATCCTCAGGGTAATTTAAATAAGCCTCAAATTTTAGAAATAAGGCGCTTTAAAGCTTGTAACAAGTTCTTTCTGAAGCGAAATGCTACCACGTACCAAGAACCAACACCTTCAACTTCAGGACTATCAAACCAATCACTTTGTTCTATTGACGAAAATATAATAAGGATGAATTTTTCATCACCATCAGTTTCATTTTTCGACAATTTAAAAAGTGATGAAATTTCTCAATATGAGAGAAAAGAATCCACTTACAATAAAAGTAAAGGATACAACAAACAAACAAAATTTTTTTTTTACTGGAAATGATTCAGATGTAGATTTTAACATTTTCTAGTATGGTTGTGGTGCCTCTACAGCATTATAGCTTAATTATCGTAAAGAGTGCATACACTTTCAACGTTATTATTATTTTAATTACAGTAAATAAAAAAGAATGGTTGATTTTTATCATGCATGCCAAAAACCAAAAGCTTCTAATGTATAATTGATTTAAGAAATAAGAAATATGTGATGACAATAAAGACTGGTTATACTGGGAGGAACAAAATGACCGACACAGCCGAAAGTTTTAAGTTAGGTTACATGCAAACGTTCATTTTATTTGACAAATATTTCAAAATAGAGGAGGTGTAAAAATGGAGTAAAAACTTTAAATTTCTAAGTGTTGATAGCCCTATAACGCGCATGCGCAATATCGATTGTGTGCAGATTACAACAAACCGCGAAATACATTAATTTAATTATTAACCGATATCTTAATGATAGTCGATGCTGAAAATGTCCACTTCCTCTCTGAAGAATGAGCTAAGCACGCTCTTTTCAATGCCGGTGCATACACACGCAAAACACATCACATTTAACACAAAACTAAACACAATCTTCACTAAATTAAACTTAACACTCAAGACGAACATTCTAGTATCTTATTAACAAAATTCAATCAAAAATGCACTAGAACAAAACAAAAATCGACAGAAAAGACGCTTCGCAGAGGTGCGTCGGCGGCAATGCGCAACAACACTCCAGCGCAAAAGGTCGGCGGCGACTGATCGGCCGGATAATACCGACAGAATAATGAAGCCGCCTGGCGGCAGTGTTGCCAGGTCATTTTTTTGCGTTACCCCAGACTTTATGTCGGTTTACCCTAGATTAAGCATATTTTTGAAAAAAATACCCTAAACAAATTCCTATAAAAATCACCCACCTTTAGAGAGCTAGTTAACCTCCGGACCCACAACTTTATAAGCGATAAACATTGTTTTCTTGCATTGCAAATTCCAAAGACAACTGGAGTAAGTTGACACAAAAATTGTGAAAAGGTTATAAATTACTTAACCGTCGTAAAATCTTGTATATGATAGTCTTTATTTAAGTTTATTTTTTACAATTGAATAAAGAAAGAAAATCCTTTACTATTGAATCAAGAAAGAAAGAAATAAGACAACAGCTGCTTTGGGGCCGTCCATTAATCACGTGACTTTTTTTTTTATCAATTTTAAACCCCCCCCCCCCCCTCCTCCTTGGCGATACATGGTAAGTTTAAGACTATAACCCCCCCTCCATCCAAATCATGTGTATTTTTAGTACCTATAAAAAATCTTAATTTTTGACGCCGCTTTTCGGTTCAGTAATCGCCGCATGTTATAAAAATCGTGTTCCGATTAAGATTCAGCTTCAGCTTCAGTTCAGTTGCAAATATTAAGCGCGATCGGGCTCACTCGTTGATGCCATTTTTCACAACTATAGAGTAAGTAGGCAACTACCTTTCACACCTTGTTCACACAAGCTTTCACAAGAAACATACCAGAGAATACTTACTCCAACAAGCTCCAACCACATTTAGGCTACAGACAACAGACACAATCGAAAAAAAGACGATTTCTTCCAGGCAACCAGTGGGATGGAGAGAGAGATAACATGAATAATGAAGATGGGGGTGTGAATGTTAACAATACATCATTGAGGCACACTAATGATTTATTTAAAGTATATAAAAAAAAGAAAAAATAAAAAAAATTCGTGCTAAATACACATACAAATGTACGATAAATAAATACGATGCAAAAATATATTCATTAACAACATATACATACATATATACCTACACACTTATATAAATATATACATACACCTATTAATATCAAAACAGGAAAAAGCGATAATAAGGCAGCAGTAAGTTATATTATTGTGTGAGGTAGTATTCTTTAACATATTTTTTAATTATTTGTAAGGATTGCGCTCGCCTGATTGAAAGTGGAAGAGAATTCCATAGACGAACAGCTTGTACGGTAAAAGACGAATCATAAAATGAAGTGCGAATTTTTTCACAAGAAATACTTGTACCAGAAACAAGTAAAACATATTACGAAAGCCGTGAAAATATGGCGGATAATAATAACACCGATGATTTTTAATTAGTTGTTAGTAAAATATCTGAAACCTATAATTATATTTGCCAAAGGCATTTTTTGTAAACCGTTGATTCCTTATAATTAATAATAAATTTTTTGGAATAAAATTATGTGGTTTACCTTCACTAAATCCTTAATTACTTTATTGAGCGCTAAACATACTTCAGGAACAATAATAAATATAACTTGGCTTGAAATTTTAAACAGGTAATGCAAGCTTCTACAGCTATTACCAGTAGGTAAATATCTTAATGTTACTGCCAGTCGCACTTTTTCTGGAATTGCATCCCTCCAATCTGTATCTTTTTTAGCAATCGTTGGAGATATCTTTTGTAGTAGATATTCAAAATCGCTGCTAGAACTTCGAACAAAATTAGCAAATTCTCCAGATGGCTCTGCATATAGTTCTGCAAACTGGTTTTCCATGCTATTTCTGCCAAAAAAATGGCGTAATGTAACAAGTCATTAAATTAAAAAACTATGGTAGAAATTATATTATGAATAAGAACTTTTCCCACTTACTTTGTTCGGTTTTTATGTACAGTCAGCATCCACCACCTTCTTCTTCTCTATTTCTTTTTAATAACTCTTCTAAGATGGACACTTAAATAAAACTTATATGTACTGAATAAATAAATAACTGCGGCAGCTTCGGTCTCGATAACCATTTTGCGTGTGTACGTGTTGCGTCTGACGAGAACCAACACAGACGGATCGACCTTCAGACATGTGGACGGTTCGTGGAGATTCATCTGCGGATGCGTCCGGCGATGTCCGCAGATGAATCTGTCTACGTGTAGAAAAGACATTAAATAACATTGCAAATAACCTAGCTCTGTGATTTGATTGAGAAGTAAAGTTTGATATTATATGAGTTATATTTATGTTGATTAAATGTGTATTCCAAAGATCAATTAAAGAGTTTATGTAACCCTTACTGGTTTTGTGGGGCCACGCGTGGTATTTTTTCAAATTTCTAATAAACGTTGCATCGTGCGCGGCCGCCATTTTGAGTAATCTCATTACGTCGCGACTGGCGGCGGGTGCCGGACGTTTGGCGCTACAGCTTTTACCAAAGCAGAGGTACGTGCGTTTTGGGGGCTGCGCGACCCCCACAATACCAGTTACGTAAATTTTTAATAATTTAATTATTTTATTTAATCGTATTATTTACAGTTATTCTGACAAGATGGCGAGACCTTTAAGTGATAAAACAATAGAAGAGATATTGAACGAGGATTCTGACTCGGAATCAGTGTTTGGTGGCTGTCCAGAAGAACAAATTAGCGACAATGATGGAGTTAGCGATGGTGAAGAGGCGCAACTTCACGATTCTGACAGCAGTGAGGACCTGGTTCCTGAAATCGAAGCCTATTCTTCAAACAGTGACGATGAACCTCGTGCAGGGTCAAGTCAAAGAAGTTATTATGGAAAAAATAAATACAAGTGGTCAATAAATCCACCAGCACCCTCACGTACTCGTCAACATAACATAATTAGACAAAGACCCGGACTGATTGGCCCAGCGGCGTCAAAAAACGAGATTACTACCAAAGAATCATTTGAATTGCTTATAGATGATAACATTGTACAAATTATAACAAACCACACTAACGAAAAAATTACAGAGAGTTCAGAAAAAAAATCTACAAATGCATTTTGGACAAACCATGTTTCTGAAACGGAGATGAAAGCTTTTATAGGTCTTTTGATATTGACCGGAGTATTCAAATCTGGACATGAAGATGTAGAATCTTTGTGGGCCACAGATGGAACTGGTCGCGAAATTTTTAGAACGACAATGGCTTTGAAAAGTTTTTTGTTTATTTTAGCAAATCTTCGATTCGATGACATTGCATCAAGACCTGTTTCATCAACATCACGCGAAAATTTTGATAATAGACGTACTGGAATCACATCGCATATGTGTTTCACCTGGAAGGAGATCGTTTTACTTTTAGTAACGTAGTGAAACATCGTTTTGGCACTAGTGACTCTCCGCCAGGTTACACGAAAAATTACAGATATCCACAAATTCATAAAGTGGAAGTGAAAACACAAACGAAAAACCTCCTAGCACAAAGAGTAATAAGACCTAGCCTTAGCCCTTATAATTCACCTATTTGGATCGTGCCTAAGAAGATGGACGCGAGCGGTAAGACTAAATGGCGAATGGTTATAGATTATAGGAAATTCAACGAAGTTACCAAAGCGGATAAATATCCAATACCTAATATTGTGGACATATTAGATAAATTAGTTAAAAGTAAATACTTTTCAACTCTTGATTTAGCAAGTGGTTTCTATCAAATTGAAATGCACCATCAAGATATTGAAAAAAACAGCCTTTTCTACAGAAGAAGGACACTTTGAATATACGCGGATGCGATTTGGATTAAAAAATGCACCCCCTACGTTCCAAAGAGTGATGGATAACGTATTCACGGGCCTTACAGAGGACCATTGTCTGGTCTACTTAGATGATTTAATTATCCATGCTTCATCGTTAGAAGAACATGAGCTAAAGTTAAAAAATATACTGTATAGAATACGGGAGTATTATTTAAAGCTTCAACCAGACAAATGCGAGTTTCTTAGAAAAGAAATACTAAAACAATTAAGGCTTTCCTTGGATAAGTAGATTATTATTGTCGGTGTATTCCAAATTTTGCGGATATCACGAAACCTCTAAAGAAATTATTAAAGAAAAATATTAAATTCATTTGGACGGAGTAAGGCACAAAAGCAATGGTGTAAAGAATTATTAACTACGGCACCTATATTACAATATCATGATTTTGAAAAGGAATTTATATTAACTACGGATGCTTCAAACGTCGCGATAGGTGGAATCCTTTCACAAGGAAAAGTAGGAGAAGATAAGCCGGTTGCTTACGCCTCTCGTACGCTTAACGAGACGGAACAAAAATACTCTACTATAGAAAAAGAATTATTGGCTATAAAATGGTCAATTAAACATTATATACCATATTTGTTTGGAAGAAAATTCACCATCGTCACTGATCATCAACCACTTACATGGCTAATTTCAGTAAAAGGTCCTGGATCACGTCTCGTCCGCTGGAGATTGGAACTTGAAGAATACGACTATAAAATATCTTAGAAACCAGGAAAGAAAAATCAAAATGCGGACGCAATAAGACCTTTTGTTAACTATTTAAAGAACAATATAAATGACGAAATGTCACTTTTTAGGAAACAATTATTAGAAGGATCAATAAATTCTATTGATATAATTGAATCAACCAGTTCTATATTTGATAATAAACATCAAAATATGATCTTGTTTTTACCTTGTCAAGTAACAACAAATAATGAAATTTATGAAAAACTAATAACATATTTTCCGACATAAATAAAAAATTTAAAAGGAAAATTAAAAACAATTAAAGTTCAGATCCATATACAATAAATAGAATATATTACTTATGTTTCGATAGAAACACCAACTCAGATTCGGAAATCTTAGAGAGTTTCTATAAAACCTTAATTGAATTAAAAATAGCATTGATTGATGAAAATATTACGGATACAACATTGTTTATATATATTCCCGAAACAACATCGCACGATCGCGAATATGATCGAGAAATCGCAAAACAAGTACTATCATATGTTTTCCACGAAAATAATTATAAATTTGGGATTTGTGAATAAACGGATCAAATAATAATACCACCCGAAAGTCAGAGACAAATATCTTACTATCATGACTCGAGATTTGCTGCACATAAAGGCATGGATGAAACAATAAGAAGAATAAAATTAAAAGACAAATGGAAAACTCTGACTTCAGACGTAAAATATTATATTAAAACTTGTGACACTTGTCAAGTAAATAAAATTGATAGAAGAAATTGGTCACAACCATTTGTAATATTATCTAGCGTAAATAAACCATTAGAAAGGATAAACGTAGATATAATTGAATTCGGTAAACAAAACGAAAAGATTTATGCACTTACTATTATTGACGAACTTACTAAATACTTAGCTGCGTATATATTAAAACAAAAATTAACTACAGAAGTAATAAAATCATTATTGTGTTAGTGCCAACATTAAGGCATACCTCTTCATTTTCATTCAGATTTAGGAGCTGAATTCGTATCTAAAGCCATGAAGAAAGTTTGTGAAATCATGGAGATTGAAAAATCAGAAGCGCTAACGCAATTTCCCCAGTTAAATGGAGGCATAGAAAGGGTACATGCTACAATAAAAGACTCTATGATGTGTTTAGTAGCAAACTCTAAAATACCTTGGTATTTAGCACTTAGCATAGCAGTAATGACTTATAATAATTCAAAATACTCATCAACAGGTTTTACACCTACTGAGTTAATGTTTGGCGAAAGTAGAGACCATTTAAGAAGTATAAGCTCAGATAAAACTACTGATTTTTATTATAAAGCATTATCAAGCAAGTTACATAAGCAAGCAAAGGAAAGAAATATAAAAAGCAAAGAGCGAAGCTTAGCCAGAGTAAATTTACAATGATAAGAAGAAAACAGGTACCAGGATTAAATGTCCAGGACAGGTCCTTACGAAGTTAATAAGGTTTCATCTAGAACAATAAGTATTCGTATAAGTAGAAATAAGTTATTAACGGTATCTATCGATAACGTGAAACCTTATTTTCGTCGTTCTATTTCAGATGCACAACAGCCGTCTACATCGTTAGCGCCAACATAGAAAAGGTAGGGAAAAATCCGGGGTTATTTATGAATCCTATCGGTGAAAATTATAATACGAATAGCGAATGGAAATTAATTACTTTTAGACATTATAGTAGTATAGTTAAAGCGTATGATAAGTTAAAACCAATAATATTAGAATTATATAATATAGAGATAGCACAATATACTAAAAATCATACTGTTCATTTTAAACCTTTAATTAAGACGTTAAGTCTAGATATAGAATCAAAACTACATAGTTTACCTAGTTATAATCATGATAATAATAATAGAGTTAAGCGTGGTCTTATTAACCCTCTTGGGTCAGTATTAAAAACTTTGTTTGGAACAATGGATAACGAAAATCGAAAAATATATTCTAAATTAATAAAACAAATACAAAATAACCAGAATAAAACGCAGTCTATAATTAAAAAACAAATACACGTAACTATGTCAATTATGGGATCTTTTAATAAAACTCTTCAAGATTTAATGTTAAATAATAAAATAGAACATGCTTCTCCTTAAAGATTACATTCTGAAGAATGCTGTCAAAATCGCTGATTTAGAATTAAAACAAAAAGTTTTTGAACTTCATGAATACATTCTCGACAATTTGATTGTAATAAATAGCAAATTAGATGAACTTATGAACGCCATAGATTCCTCTTACTCCGGTATATTACCTTCTAATATATTAAGTAATATAAATTTGGTTCATGAATTAAATAAAAGCCCAAATGCAGGAAAATTCATAGAGAGACCTAGTATTAATAATATTCAGAATCGCAAAATGTGTTGGTAAGCGCATAACTCAACAACGCCTCGACCAATTTGGCCAAATCTTTTTTTAAAATGTTCGTTGAAGTTCAAGGATGGTTTTTACGGCGAGAAAAATTAGAATTATTGCTGGAAAAACCCTAAAAATAGCCCTTTTCTTTTTCCCATACAAATGATTTGTAACTAAAACGTAGTCAATTTGAGCTTTATTGCTATGGTATAAAGTTCATATTAAATTACAAGCACTCACTGTTGTCTAAGCAATGTAGGTGTGTTCCTAACGTCAAAGATCATATCTATCACAAAACAATGTGCGTGTGTGCGTTGGAGCACAGAATACATAGTTGGAGGAGTTTAATGTCGCGTTCCGAAACTCGCGTTTCTTTTGTATTAGTTTCGGCACGCGAGATAAAATGCATCAGTTTCCACGTCATTACATGTATTGCCGGAACATTGATGAAAATACGCTCTGTAGTAGCAAAGCTGTTGGGTCCTAGATAGCTCATTGGTTAGAGCAGTCCCTGGATCGCGAATGGGTTCGAGTCCCATTCCGGGGTACAGGTAGATGGATTCTTCCAGCATTTTTCCTTGAGAATGTTTATATATTTTTTTAATTCGAATAGTTTACTTTTATAATGCTGTTGTGTGTAATGTGTTTTTATGATCATAAAAATCTCTTTTTTCTATATTTAATACTATTACTATTAATACATTGCAATAATAATTATGATTCACATGATTAACAATAAAGCGATTACTTACTTTTAAATCCTTATATATGTTTTATTTAATTATTTTTTATTCACAACGCCCTATCACCAGGGTGACGGTTCTGTTCAGGAGAATTTTTTTAAATACGTAGGCAAAAAAACTGCCACATTACAAATCTTTTTGACAGGACGAAGTAGTATAATAAAAACAAGTAAATATAAAGCCTATTTAGAAAATTTTATGTTTGTCTATCATGGAAATTCCTTTGGTCGATGAAGAACCTTATCTTTCATATCAGATATTATCCCTTCCTGAAAAAGACCCCAATTCCTCTCTTTATCATACCCTTGTGGTGCGGAATAAGTATGTAGGGATTACTACAGACCGAAGATTCTACACGACGCTTGATGACTTCACCAACTGTGAAGCCTTCGAAGCCGAGAAACTCATATGTCGAGCACTCTTGATACATGATCAAAATGCCGAGCCTATCTGTGAAACTAGTATTCTGCAACAAAATAAAGAAAATTACAGAGAATATCGTAACATATTAACTACGAATGGACAATTTAAAACTATTCAATACCTAAAGATAAACACCTGGCTTATATTATTCCCAGACTCTATTGACATTGTTGAAGATTGTCACAGAAATATTACAACCACAAAGTTCAAAGGAGCAGGGATCCTGACTGTACCAGCGCACTGCACTGCAACGTTACAAGCAACAAAGCTTTAAGGCGAAAGCGAACTTGAAACTCACCTGCTGTTACCTGAAACAAAAATAGATATTATAGAAGAAATTTACAATCATCCGTTAATTAAAAAGTTTACCTAAAATAAAATTGAATCAAGTGAAATTAGATAACCTGCACACAGAAATGGAACAAATGAAAAATATAAAACAAGAATTAGATAAGATGAAAGCCACACCTGGAAACTTTCAACAGACAGATACATTGTTATTATATTTATCGTAACTAACCTTTTGTATCGTTTTCATTCCTTAGATTCATATCACTAATTTTATTCATATCAATAAACTTTTTAGTGTTTTCCATTTATATTCTTTACTTTTTCCATTCTATAACTGTGGACCATCAATTTTATATCTGTAACCATTAAAATTCTGTAATATAAACTTATCCAAACCTCTACGAACTTTCATCCTATGTTTTTACTACTAAAACTAATGTGAACCCTTACCTGTAGCTTTCATAGTTTTTCGTTATACATTTTACCAATTCTAATCATATTAAAGCACTTATTTATATATTATAACACAAATTATTGCTAATTTTAATTGTTTTGACAGAATTGACATCAAAGTCTTTTCTTCGTTGCTATGGTTATATTTGATACTCTTCATGAAAATTGACTCATTGTTTGTCAGTTATAGGCATTGAAACTCTGTAGTTTTTTTGAATTTTTAGGGTTCTAATTTGAAATCATTTACTTCCAAATTTGAGTTCGTCTTCAGGTATATATAGCCTCGCCCAAATAGTTCTGGATCATTTCAACGGCAACAGTTGCCAAGTTAGCTTTTTGGAGCTCGTACAGAGCTAGCTAAATTCTTAAAAGGCCTATTTCCCGGGGCCGACTGCCCCGGGAACTCTTCAAAGTTACGGTCTCAAAGTCACATGACATCTTTCTGGCTTTAACTAGACGACAACAATTCAATACCCCACTTAACCTCCTTCGCTACTTCACCCCCTGCAATCTTAGACCAAAATTGCCTCTCCTGGAGGCTGTCTGCGAGTATACGCCTTAGACCCGAGCTGCAGCTCAGTTCTGGGCTGCCGAAGAATCCGCATCGAGACTACGCCTCGCCGATTTACGCTCTCGGTTCTTGGCTGCCGAAGAATCTCCTGTTAGACGCATCGAGACTACTCCTCACCGATTTACGCTCTCAGTTCTTGGCTGCCGAAGAATCTCCTGTTCGACGCATCGAGAGACTACGCCTCGCCGAATTTACGCTCCGGATCCAGACGCCCCTCAAGACTGCTGAAGTACATCGCTGTTTCCTTGAGCTGTCGTCGGCTATTTCTGAGAAGCACATCGACATCATCAACGGAACTTCACCGCTGACCCACGCCCCTTCACCAGATCACCTACACTGCCACTCTCACTCTCACTACTTCACTTCTCACCTCACCAGTCACCTCGTTCTTTTTTTTTTAATTCAATGTAAATAAATTATTTTATTTAATTCATCATCTTTTGGTACTTTTTATTTCTTGTTTCATCCTGGGAGTTATAATAGATAAAAAATCAACGTTCAACAAACATACAAGTTAAATTTGTCAGAAAGTAATAAATATCTATAAGGGAGTAACAACGTCGGATATGGTAACTTTTAAATCCTGAAATAATTCGTACAATCTATATCTCAGTAATAGAACCTATAATATTATATGCAGCTAGTGTCTGAGGAAAAGAAGCCAGTAAAATTAGAAGCCAAAAAGTATTTAACGCGGTACAAAGGGGGTTTGCACAAAAAATAGCCAAGACTTACAGGACAGTATCTCGGAATAGCGTCAGCGTGGTCGGGGAAATGATACCAACTTCCAGGTTGTAGATCTCTATTTAACTAAACAAACTTCGTCTTATATAATCTAAGAGGGGGATATCAGGGTACGTGATAACTAAATGCTAAGGAAGCGCATTTATAGAACGTGAATTATTTGCAAATTAATGCATTCCATCCAAATCACGTTTATATCGTGATTTTTAATATTTACATACTACATTACGCATTAGTATTGTCGGGGCTGCTTCCGCTGGACCTTAGGGTCCAAGAAGCATCCCCGCTTTATGGAGCTAAGCGCGGGAAACCCCAGGCAAATACTAAGAGACAGGAAATTGGAGGAGAGGGTATCTTTGCTGGAGTCGAACCACCCCGGCAGCCTAGGTATGATTGATTTTGAATGTTTGGAGAATGCTGAAGAGGATGGTAAACTAGCGGAAGATTAGAAAGTAAAGATATATACAGATGGCAGCAAACTCGAGGGAAAAGTCGGTGCAGCCCTGACCTGTTGGAAAGGGGCTGTTGATATGGCTTTCCGGAAGTTTAAGCTGGAGCCATACTGTACAGTCTTTCAGGCCGAGCTGTATGCCATCCTCCAAGCTACAGAATGTATGATGAGTAAAGAGTGAAAGAAGGCAGCGGTGCTCAGCGATTCGAGATCCGCCCTACAGTCGTTACAGGACTCTTCGCACCCAATCACGAAGGCGATTCAAGGCAACATGATCCAAATTATGGAATTAGGCCGAAAGGTCTCCTTATTTTGGATCAGGGCCCACGTCTGCGTGATTGGGAACGAGAGGGCGAACGAGTTGGCGAAGGGGGCGACTCTCGGATTGAAGTGCAGGTCGCACTATGACGGTTGTCCCATCTCTTTTGTCAAAAGGCACTTACGCAGTTTGACAAAAGTAGAATGGGACAGCCGCTATAAGAGCGAGAGTACCGCTGCCACGTCGAAGGCCTTCTTCCTCAGTGGAGAGAAGACCTTCGGCGTCGTACGAAAGATGAGGATTGACAGGTGGGCTGCACAACTATTAACGGGGCATGGAGGGTTTAGGTCCTACTTCTATGAATACAAATGCAAGGATACCCCATTTTGCGAATGCTACCCCCAAATAAGGCAAGATGTATTTCACATAATATTAGATTGTCCAATTTTCAACGTGATAAGGTACACACTACAAAACAGCATAAATACAAAACTCAGCAAGCAAAACCTAGAAATAATAATAGCAAACAAAGATGAAAGAGATACTTTTATGAAATATGCTTGCGAAATGATTGAAAAAATTGTAAAAAGAAACAAGGACTGAATGGATAAATGATATACAACAAAAGTGTAACTGTGATATTAGTATTTAAGTAAAACAACCTTGTCACAGAATTTAAAATAAAAATAAATTGATATAAGAATATAAAAGTATAAACAAAACCTGTCAACAATATTTTAAATAGATATAAGAAAAATTGTAAATAACTATAAGACAAACATGTAAACTAGCATATAAATCAATTGTAATAGAAATAAGACCATGATAAAAAGAGGGAAAGAGCAATTCCCAACGACAAACAGGTTACACAAACCTGTATAAAGAAAAAAAAACGAAAACAAGCATATAAACCAAAAAAAAGCAAAAAAGACAGCCTGCTAAAGAGTGGGGAAACCTGCTTAAAAAAAATGATAACATTTCTTGAATGATAATGTTTGCAATTAAAAAATCTCTCTTTATTTTCATTCGGTCGTACAATGGCAACATGTGTCCCATCAATGCAGCCCAACACTACCGGTATACCAAAGTGTTCATAAAATCTAAAATGAATAATTTGATTATTACAAATAGTACTTTAATTTTTTACCCTGTTAATATTACCAACTGTCTTTTAATAATGTCCCTTTCTAGACGTGTCTGTGGGAATTTGAATCATTTTTGGACAATATTTTTGATTTAAAGCTGTTGTTATATCTGTAATAGCCCGGGACACGGACTACTGAGACATTACCATAGCTGCCCGCAACTAGCCTTTGATAACTACCAGTAGCAAAGAAGGATATTGCTACTAATAACTTAAAAAACATTGTATAGTTAGAAAATGTACAAAATAAAATTACTTTAATATTATATAGATTGTTACATAGAATATTTGACACATGTGTGTCAACGACAAGTGGGCTTAATAAATCGTTCCCTTCATTAAAAAAAAAGTTAGTCTGACAGGAATTGTCAAAATTGTAATTGCTCATCACTGTGCCGGATGACAGCCTTCCTTTTCGAGATTAGCTGTGTTCGAAAGAGCTGACTTCGGCGTTGGTGTTATCGCGACGTTGAACGCGTGGGCGGCGCGTCAATATCACGACGGCCCAAGGGCAAGACCTATCTTCTCTCCGGAGTTGACATCGCTGATTAGTGATCGCGTGGCAGCGTTTTACTCCAAAAGGTACGATTTTGTTATAAACCGATAGACAAGCAACTTTTGCCGCTGAAGCGAAAAGAGGGTAGGTTGTGAGTCTGATGCTCTCATGACCTCAGATGATGTTAAGAGGCTTTAGTTTAATACTGCACCCCTGTCACTCCGCCCTCGCACGGCACTCATCATTAGGTATATGAAGGTCGTATTCTTTCCCGCTGGGCCAGCTTACACTATGGCTCCAGCGCCAAGATTATATCAACTCAATTATACATTGATTTTAGGAGATTTTTGGTTCCGGTGTTACTGTACAAGAAGTTCCTGGTATCAGTTGGCGGTACAATCTCTTATTTTACTCGCTTCTGGTCCCGTTTCTACAAGCAGAGACCTATCAAAGTAGGGCTGAACCTTCGCTCTCACCCTCTAATAAGGTGCAGTCTTTCCATATTATTTATCCGTGTCCGTTGGGATTCGACCAGCGGTGGTGCTCAACAATTTTCTATTGTTCAAGAATTAACAATTAATAGAGTTACAAATCCAAGATGTTCATCCAAAACACAACCTCATTAGCTCGAGTCACTCACCTCTGAACTGTCTGGGTTAGTCGGCTCATCTTCTATTACTTATAAATACATAATAGTATTTCTATGAAAATAAAATGTGTAAGATAATTCTGGTTTTTTTATTCATACTATACCCTTGTATTAACAAAAAAATATTGTAACAAGATTAATTATTTTATGAATAGATGATTTGTTTACCTTACTTCCTACAATGCAATACTCACTTTAAATTTGGGTGATATATCACTTTTTCTCTTTGGAAGTAGCAAGTAGGGCCGCGATTCGTCGTAAATAAAATAAAAAAAAATCTTTTGTGATCCGGTAATTGGAAACAAACTGGTCGTCACCCATGGAAAATGATTTATCCATATATCAAGACAAGCGACGCTCATTATTTTGAAGTTATATCTCTTTTCATCTGGCATTCCGTAGAATAGAAAAAGGAAACGAAGCGGTCGTCACCCATGGAAAATGATTTATCCATATATCAAGACAAGCGACGCTCATTATTTTGAAGTTATATCTATTTTCATCTGGCATTCCGTAGAATAGAAAAAGGAAGTGCTAAACGGGCCATTATTTCGTACTATTTACTTTACCGTATCTATTTAACTACACAAATCACCAAACACAAAGTCTACAAAGTAACTTTTTTCTTATTGCGTTTATCACAATCTCAGTACAATTTTATCTCAATAAAATCACAATCGCAACTGTCAAAATAACGTCAAGAGTAGGAAATAAAACATAGACTCAATCCTTACGCGATGTCAATTAGTTCATTAAATAACCACACAATATGGAGCCAATTGGCGCTAATATATGGCCCTGCAAATCCATATGCTTTGGAAGTAGATTATCAGTACAGTGCGGTGGCTCCAAAGGATCAAATTTTAAAAGATTTGATGTTATCGACCATCACGGAGGAACAGATCAACTAAATACAAGAAATCACAATTAACCAAACTGAAAGTGAATAATGGTATAACGAAAGAAAAAAAAGGATGACGGCTAGTAACTTTCACACTATTTGCTACTTGAGTTGTAATGATTAATGAGTAGGGATGATTAATGAAAAAATCACAATCGCAACTGTCAAAATAACGCCAAGAGTAGGAAATAAAACATAGACTCAATACTTACGCAATGTCAATTAGTTCATTAAATAACCACACAATATGGAGCCAATTGGCGCTAATGTATGGCCCTGCAAATCCATATGCTTCGGAAGTAGATTATCAGTACAGTGCGGTGGCTCCAAAGGATCAAATTTTAAAAGATTTGATGTTATCGACCATCACGGAGGAACAGATCAACTAAATACAAGAAATCACAATTAACCAAACTGAAACTTAATACTGGTATAACGAAAGAAAAAAAAGGATGACGGCTTGTAACTTTCACACTATTTGCTACTTGAGTTGTAATGATTAATGAGTAGGGATGATTCATGAAAAAATTGCCTTAAAGAAATACTGCGAGACATATGATCTTCACATATTGCCTTGTGGCCTTTTTGTTAGTAAGGAAAGGCCTTTTCTCGCTGCATTGCCAGATGGATTGTAAGGTTCTGAGACCATTATTGAGATTAAGTGCACTTACTCTAGTAGAGACAAGGCAATTAGCAGTACCACTGTACCATATCTCACTGAGGTGGACGGCATGCTGGCTTCAAAAAAGACCACTCCCTACCAGATCCAAGGACAGTTGTACTACACTGGCAGAAAGTATTGCAACTTGATTGTTAACACCTACAAGGACATGAAAGTTGTGTATGTGTATGGGGTTGAAGGTTTCATGAAAAGCATGCTAGCTAAACTAGATAATCTCTATGAAAAGATGTAATTTTTCAGAAATACTTATAATTACGAAAACTTTAATACTTAAGTAAATAAATATAAGAAAATTACTTTATTAATTATTGTTTTTATTTTTATTTACAATAATTCTCTAAAATTACAAAGCATCATGCATATGAAAAATATTTTAGAACCTAAAGGTAAATAGTACTGATTAAGGTCATGGGTTAAAGGACATCGCCGAAAATGGCCCCAATACCATTAAATATTAATACTTCAATAATAATTACTAATTTATTTATTAAATTGGAATCAAATATTTATTTGACACAGACAAGCTGCGATCCAAAATTAATATTTAAAAGTACTTTAACAGTAACATTTTTATTCGCAAATATTCACATTCAATATACTTAAATTCTATTGAGTCAGATGGATGTAATTTACACGTCAGATCAAGAAGATCATTTATTTTTATTAGATAACCTTTAAATCATCGAACACAAAAACATTAAATTAAATTGACCGAAAATAAACTTAAATTTACTAAAAGCGCCATCTCTTGGTGATTTTCCAACTAAAACATAAGGACATAAAAACTGAATATTATACAAACTAAATTCATTAACTGTTGATAATTCACTCTTGTTTATTCAGAAAGATTGATATTCATACGAATATCCTAAAAACTCTTTTTTTCTATTACATTACCTTTATATTTCTCGTAAACATATTAACATCATGTCATTTATGATATTTAAGGCGCCATCTTTTGATGTAAACCATCAAAAAGCTATAGGTTTTTTAATTTTAAGCTTATCAATAGGTATATTATTTAACTATTAGAATGATTTATTTGTCTATTGATTGACTTAGAAACTTTTACAAATCACAACGAAAAACCGACTTTCTTAAAGTTGAGTTTTTTTGCTTCGACAATATAGACATCAATATCATATCATGTACTTAGAGTGCCATCTCTTGGAGGTTTTCCAAACAATTATAACCTCAAAATGAATTATATTTTGCGTGATAATAAGTTCTAAAACTCGGTCGCAGTATAATAAATACATAATTATAATTAGTTAGTGACACACAATAAAATAAGTATTTTCCTATATTTTTTTGGCTCTGGGGCCACCAATGTATGGACGTTGAGCAATGTCCTTTTGTAAGTTTTTGTTAATCCAATGAGTCTTTCTATATGCACTCTTTGAGCACAAAGTTTTTGATCCTGTTTTAAAAGGACTACAGGGATTTGTGACTTTCCTTTTAAAAATTTTGGAATGTTTATTCCTACAACTTTGAACAAGTTTTGAACATTTAAGCCACGGTCTGCCATTATGCTATCGCCTTGCTCGCAGGTCACTTAAAAGACTGCTGCGCTCTACTATTTGTCTGTCACTTGTCGATCCGGCATATGCCCCCGAGCAGTGAGTTAAAAGCCCTCCCGGAGAAGAGCCTACCAGGAATTTTAAAGTGTTTTTGTGTATGTATTGGCCAAAAGAAGCCTTCTGGGCATCAGGTTGACTAGGCTTTTGTATAGGTATCTCAGTAGCAACAATAGTAACCCTTGTGGTAGGATAATTAATCCCGAAACTTTCTGGCATGTTAAAGTTTACAAGCTCTCTGCTAGGCCAAATATCAGTTAGACTCCACAAATCACCCACAACATTTATCCATGTAATAATCACATTAGAAGCTTCTGTTTTACTTATTCCAAACATTTTACTGAGTTCAAAATCTTGCTTTTTTTCTTCTCAATTTGATGAGAAGCATCAGAAACTGGTCTTCGGTACTCATACTTAAATCCCTGCTCCATCTGTATTACAAATTGTGTGCCATCGGCAGTAATGTAGATAAAACTAGCTGGAACTTGGCATATGTTAAAAATTTATCTAAGCCAGTATAAAAATTTACTGATTCTTCATCACTTACTAGTGGTTCTCTTGAAAATATTCCAAACCTTACAGGTGTTTGTGTTGCTTGGGATTTTTTGTTTGTTTGACTGTTTTCAGTTGAAAATAATTGTCTCTGGCCACTGATAATTCCGACTATTTTTTTTTATCCTGGTAATACTGATGGCACAGCAGACCTTTTAAATATTTGTGTTGATGATTGACCCCTGAAACAACAGTCATTCAAATTTAGAAATATAAAGGTAAAAGGTTTAAAGTATTTAAGCAGAAGGTTTAACTTTTACACGAAAGACAAAAATAATTAGCTTTGACTCAGTGAAGCCCGATGTTGTGGTTAGGTTCTATTTGGTATCAATTACTGTTTCTATTAATCATAAAAACAATTACAATCTTGTTTAATTACCGGTATACGGAGTGATCATTGCGTAATCTTCTTCAGTGAAATGGTTACGACATTTCCTCAATCTGCTCCGAAGTACAAAATTTGGATATCACACTTTTATTGCCTTGATCCACTTTCTTTTCACATTTTCATCTGCAGGAAAACGATGGCCAGCGTCCTCTGAACATTTTGGAACACAACAACGCGTAATTTTATTGTAATTTGTTAATTAAAGCCACTATCCATACAATTTTGCCTTTGTTATGAGACCAGCGACGGTGGCGCCAGTTTGACAGTTGCCAACCCCATTTATTATGCCATCAGTAAAAACGTTTTCTATAGCTAAAATAAAATATCGGTTTTGGTTATTGTAATCTTTTAGTAAGCATATTGATTTGGCCAAGAAACCTTACCTAAATCTGTTATAAAATACGCAGCAAATTCATCCCTAACTTGTCGACTAGAATAGCTTGCTCTTCTTGCAACTTGTTGAAGAGGGGTTAAATGTAATGAATTAAACTTCCGAGATACAGGATTGAAAACAGCACCATTAACATCCTTTTCATCAAAAGAGCCTTGTGGTGAATATGTCTGTTCACCATTGACACTCAGACAATTATGTAAATGGACACATGCTTACATTCGACCGTAACCCGCGCTCTGCTTAGGCGGTAATTAAATATTCTCTCAGATGAACCACGTATATGTGTTGCCAGGAAATGGTTTCATTAACATATTATCAAGTGAACATGCATCATCAGCTACCATTACAAAAAGCGAATTTTCTGTTCTACTAGGCAATGGTCTTAGTTCTGGTATATTTAATCTCTGTTCTTTTAGAGTTTTATAAAGTGAACAGTTTTTGAAAACTCCTGCATCTGATATATTTCCTGTTACATAATAAAGATAAAGAAATAATAAAGATTTTTTAAATATAAATAATCATTTTCAGGAACATAATATGGATGAAGGGTCAAACTTATTGAATTCACTTCCCATAGAAGATCATCCCATAGAAGATCTTCCCATAGATGATATACCTAGTGTATCGATAGCATCGGATGTGTCATGAGAGGAAGGGTTTAAAAAGAATAAACCCATCTATCTGTATTGAATTCGCTGTCTATATTGAAAGAGGATCGTGACAATTTTATTGTCAAATACGCCCTGTCAAATATTAGTTTGATATGTTCGGAGAATATTTTGCTTCAGAATTACGAGGTGTTACTGACGAAAGGAATATTTTGGAGTTAAAGAATCAAACACAATATTTAATATACTTCACTAAACTGAATAAAATTAAATGTGACTCCAATGTTTCTTCACAACAGCCAGCAGTTTGGGCTGGAGTAAAGTACATATAAATTGCTGTAAATTTAATACTGAATTGAGAGACTGAAGAAATAAATGATACATATTAAGATACAAAATGATACAAAATGTATTAATTGCATTTAATAAATAGTTTTTCTAGGAGAATTTGTAATTTTATAATTTTTTTAATCAGTTGCGTTATTATTCTGCTCCCAATTTTAAGGATCTACTATGCCATAAAAAAAATTTGGTTGGTTAAAAAAAAGTTGGCAATATTTATAGGCACTCTATCTATCGACTTACCTTTAGATATACTTTCAACACTTTAATAATTGCTTCGCAAACTTTGCATTGGCTAATCTTGTCTTCGATATCCGATGCAAGTACATTAAAGAAGAATATGATTCTCCAGTAGCTATCTCAGACAATTGCTCTGCTGGAGAGATGGTATCTCGGAAATGTGCATTCTGTTTATAAATATATAGTGGAACTTCCTGAAGCAAATTCTCAAAATTTACTGGAGTATTTGAGAAATAATTTCATTCAATAAAACATCTATTCTACCTAGATGGAAACGAGGAGTAAAGACGACCATATCTGTATATTATTGAAAATAAAGATTTTACTAGAAATACAAATAACGAAAAACTTAAAAATTCGAATGAAATAACAGAAAAGTAAGCTTCACTTTAACAACTTTCAGTACAAGTAACATAACTAAATTATAGTTAAATAACATATGTCATTTTTTAGATTTAATTTAGCTAATGTAAGGCCTAGAGATAAGCGGCAAATAATGAATCAATGGAAGTGCCTTAAAGGACAATGCCAAGCTTCCATAGAAACTTCGGCCAGAACCGACAGACAAGAGTGTTATATTATAAGAAAGGGGAAAAAATATAGAAAATTATATGCACATTCTATCTTTAATAAAAGCTCACCAAAAAAAGTTATATTCAAAAAAGTTTTTATTTTTCTTCAACAATTTTCTACATTGTTTTTCATTAAAACAGCCTATTTATATACATTTATGGATTTAAGGTAAGGGACGAAACTTTTTAAGTCATAAAAAGGATCTGTAAATTAAAAAACATGTAAAGATAAATATTTTTAATTATCAGTTGTATCATTTTTAGTTGTAAAAAATTATCTAAAAACTGTGCTGGCTTCCATATTTGACTGATATCTAGCCCATCCTAAATACCAAATGATCATCATTATGTGAGCACAGCAACATACAGTTCTACGCCCCACCAAAATTATTGTAGGTACACTTGCAAGTATTTTCCCTGGAATTCGAGACTGATATAATGTTATCATCATTAGAGTGCTCCAGCTCATGAATTGCCAATTCTTGAGAAGATGTAGAACTTGCAGATAGTCAAGATGGTGCAGTATAATTTACAAATAAACTATTACACTTTTGCCAACAAGGGTGACAAATTCTGTCTGATGGTCGGAGCTGAAAAGAAATAAAATCATTAGAAATATTTTTACATAATCATTTCCTTCGATGTTTATAGCATTTATTCTAGATAAAAAATAGTTTAGATTTTAATTTCGACCCAGGTAAAAACCCAATCAAAATCGAAATACATAATATTTGTGACAGCTCACAACAATTATTTAGTGCAAAACTAAGAAATCTCATACTATGACAACTAAAATCACACAGAATAATGTATGATACAACCACGATTCAGGTACAAATATTTGTGTTCATCACACAAATAAACGCCCCAACCATTCGAACCCAGAACCTCTTGAGGTGCCGCAACCTTAAGTTCTGTGTAGACACCACTCTGCCACAGAGGTCATCATTTGGGTTTGATTTTATATAAATATTTTTAAAGTACAGACACCATCCTATTAGTTTTTAAATACTATCTATAGTTAATTACATGCTCGGTTTGTTTAGATGTTTTGCATTCCATACAAAGCATAATCATAATATAATGGTACATTATAATTGTCAAATAATTGACTTATTATTATTACTATAACTTATTTATTATAATTAAATGAATGTTGTTTCTACTTACTTGTTGTGGCATAATCCTTTTCGCAACAACAGATCTTTTGTCAGTATTGTTAACATATGAGTTCTTATACAATATGAAAGATCTTCCACAATGTATACATACATTTTCATTACCAATACGTGATTGACTTATTTCAGGCACTTCATTTATAGTAACAACCAACACTCATGACACACCACACTGTTGCTTGGTATCTGTAGGTAAAATGTAAGGGTTAATATTAACGTTTTCAGTGATCTATGTTGATATGTAAATACCCACAGCATTTTAGTCGTACATGCATCGAAATACTTACGTCTAACTACGAATAAGCCGAGTCAACAAGAATAACAGGTTCAGTCCAAGTTAAAAGCCGATTCAACATGTCAAACAGATTCTGGTCATAGTTAAAAGCCGGGTCAATAATTAAGAAGTTTCAGATTCAAGTTCGAAACCGGGTAAATAGATAGAATAATAACGAAAACAACAGAAAACACTGAACAACAAAGTGAACGAATTGTACCGCAAATGTAATGTTTATTAATGACTATGACAATTAAAAAAAGTGTCGCCATTAACAGATGTTAAATTGTTTCCATCGATTAATATCGATTGTTAATAAATAATAAATCATATGTTATACTATGATTATTATATCTTTACTAATTATAGTTATGTAAAATAATAAGGAAAAATATTTTTGTGCAGTACCAAAGAGAAAAATATTATAACATGGCGTATTTATTGTACTTTTATTCACTTTCACAACTATTGATTAATTCATAACGATTATCGATTTTCGACGGATTAGTTATTTTAACTTTTTACTGGCAATTTTTTTTGTAAATGGCGTACTTTTCACGTAATAGTCGTTGATTAACTTTACTAAAATTACTCATAACGGTGCTTTTTTTTAATCTATTCATAGTTGATAATTTAAAGTATTATAAAATATAAATTGCAATGATAATGTATTGCTTGTCGGCGACAAGCCGTATTTTGGCATTCTCCTTTAAGAATGAATTATCTTTATACCGCAGATAAGCATCCAAGACAAGAGGTGGGCCCAAACCACCTTCACCTTCTTTAAACTCTTTCGAAATAGCTAAAATGAAACCTGTATTTAAGTAAACTTACGCTTACTCTACAAAATACTCACTACACTAATTAGTAATATGTACATATCAATTTCAGAACAACTCTTATGATATTATCATCGAAACAATAGAAATATATAAGGAAAAGGAACCTTCCCATATCAATATTAGAAATAATAAGGTGATGCGGCCTATAAATATTTTACACATACAACAGTGTTACTACTTTTACTTCTCCATTTCTACTAGTTGTGGTAACCATACGTTATTAGTGTTTTTTGTTTCCTAATAAACTGATGTACAATAATTTGAAAAAATCATTATTTTATTTAGTAACATACTCCCATAATGTCAATATTATACTATTTATTTTAAGAAATTCACTAGGCAACAGAGACTTTTATAATATTTTTCTTTGAAAAAAATATCAATTATAGCATTATAAAATCGAAAATTGTGATTGTGCTTTTACCAAACTTGACAATTGTGACTTAACAAAATATATTTTAGGATCATTCATCACAAGAAATAGAAATTGTTGAATCAAAAAGTGAGCTTCCCAGGATGATGCCAAAGAAGCCAAGAAAAAAAACAACGGTAATTTATTATTTATATTCCCGTTTATAAATATCTCTGTAAAATTCAGAAACTGTGTCAGATTATAAACTGATAATGCTTACAATTCCACAATGACATACATATTTGTGCAGTTATTTATATTTGATGTTTATTTTTCAAATATTTAAATATTTTATATATATTGATTAAATATTTTGTAAATTTTGATATATTCAATCTTAATGTACCATCTTATAAGAAATGTATCATTAAACAATTAGTAACCTGAAATTAACTCCACGTCACACACGTAATTTGGAAACTCATTCCACAAAATAAATAATTTTTAACTTTATTATTGCTTTCAACTAGATAGTAAAATGTACTTGACTACTTGTGGTCAACGGTGTTGGTTTCACAATCACAAAATGTAATTATTTTATTACTAGTTCAAATAATTTCATTGTGAAACTGTTTGGTGGTCCAATAAAATAAAATAAAAAAATATTTGTTCCAGAAAATTTGGCAAAGAAAATTTTAACTTCCAAAAATACCCGTTATAGCTGAAGGGTGTTGAAGTATATCATATAAACAGTACTCTGCCAAATTTTCAAACCTTTGCATTAACTTTTAACTTTCAGTAAAAAGGCTAATTTTTAATAATTAATAAATACATCGAGTGTGCTATGTCACATCACTATTTTAGGTTAATGACCTTACCAGGAGTAATGGCACACTACCTATATTCTATTTTTTTTTCTATTCTCCTAGTACACACCCACACATACACACTAAGAATGAGAGAGAAAATATACTTAAAAACATGTCTGCGTTTGCCAGTTTACACAGTAAATACTTAACCTATTTCGATCGAAAATAAAATGAAAAGAAATTAAATAGGAATCAAATCATTGGCAAAATGGTATGGTAACCGACGCTGTTCAGCCGGTAGTCTAATTTCAGTAAAAAAAATTATAATACATATTATTATCAACGCGCACATCATTTCATAGCATCGTTTCCGACTCAGCTGTTTCTGAATTACAGATCAAACACCATTTTAAGTAGTACCTATTTATGATAGATAGGTAAAATTTATTTAAACACTGATATACGAGTCTAACTTTTAGTTCATACTTTAATGGTCCGACAAATCTGATTGATATTACGATAATAAAAAAAAATGATATGCGACATAATTCACAAACGATTTTGGCGTATTTAAAAATAAATATTTGCTAATTACTATTTGTACTTTACCTTTTCACTTCCTTATTCACTGTTTAAGCATTACTTGTGAGGTTCACTCACCTACACTTTATTAGGCACTTAATTTTATTCCACAAGAAAAAACTAAAGATCGCGGCCAACCTCTGGTTCACTGACGTTTCAGTATAATTACATCTTTTCAAAATAGTCTCAATTTATATCAATACAACACTGCATCCCATGTAACACTGATAAAAGCACTTTTCATAGAACTCGGAATTAGAGAACACGGACATTTTCGAAACGTGATCACATCGACGACGTATGAACAACTGAATAAAGAAAAAGTGATAAAAAGGGAAAGCCGCCAATTTGAGTCCTTTATTATAAGCCGCTGCATAGTGTGCGGCATGTCAAAGGCGCACAGAAAAGTACCTATAGTTCCGCAATTAAATCTGAGAAGTAGCGGGATAGGGTTGCCTTCTTCTCTTATTAGATCGGAAATTTTGTCCTTAAAGCCGGACTAAGTCAAATCTCTCGCGAAGCCGTAAAACAATATTACCGTAGTAGACAGTAATATTAGTTCACGGCTTCGCGAGGGTTACTGCCTAGTTATTCAGAGGGTGCGTTAAGCAAAAATCACTAACTTTCAATTGATTTTGTAGTAAGACGTAACATACAAATAAGCGGTAATTAAAGATAAGATAACTACATCATAATTTTAACGCTTTTATCACAGCCAAAACGTGAATTCATCAAATAAGGCTTGATCGTAACATCAAAACTGCACAACCTATTTTGAAAAAGGTTTTTTTTTTAAAGTAATTTCGGAGACTATACGATGCAAACAAACTAACGATTTGTATTCAAATTTCGCAAATGCCCGTGCAACACTGCGTCTTTTTGGGTATTTGACGTTTTTCGAATTTGTGTGTATTCATAGTTTATTTGATATAGCTTCGGCACAGGTATACCAAAAACCTATGAAAACTATACCGCCGGACATGTGACATTAACATTTAGCTGCACACAATCTAAAAAGTCAAACATGTCCCGCTAAAGACGGATAGATGACAACCCTAGACAGGCGGCAATGTTAAAGTTTGAGCCTAAACTTCTAGTTGCCTAGTACCGAGGTGATCAACATTTTATTGTACAAATTAAAAAATCATTGTTGCAACTAATTTTTTTACATACGTACGTAAGTACATAATACGTTACGTATTATGAACGTTACGTATTAGGAATTGTTAATTGACAAAGATTTTGTAAATTTTTATTGTTGTTGATAAGATAGTACATGGTTGTATTTTTAGTATTTACAAATTTAAACGTTGTTAATGTTTGGTAAAGACTAGTTTAAGTGAGAAATGTGATATACTTTCACGCTGCACCTGCAAACGAGCATGCTTGGCTCAGTCTGTAGAGAGGAAGTAGCATCGACTATCATAAGACATCGTTAAATAAATAAATTAATGTATTTCGTGGGCCGTAGTAATCTGCATACAATCGACATACCTGTTTAAAATTTTAATTCATTTTATACACCTTTTCTATTTTGAACTATTTTTCAAATAAATGACCATTTGTTTGTTAGCTGTGTCGGTCGTTTTAGGGCTTTTTCTATTTAAAGAAATAGGTAAACAGTACATAATAAAACGTCTCATTCATTTTCATTTCTTACAGCATTAAAATAGTGAATCCTATACTCTGATTCTAAAATTCAGTTGAATAGCCCACAGTAATAAAATAGATAATAAATTAAAATCCGTACCAAATGTTTACTACTACCGTATCTAGCATCAAGTAGTCACTCGCGCGCGACATCACACAAACACGAACGATAATGTTTCGTTTCTTTCTCTCTCTCTCTTTCCCTCCCTCTCTATCTCTATCTTACGTCATTGTACACTCGGGGGAATAAGTGAATTTGTTTTAGGCTCGATTTTACCGATTATGTATTGATTTGTCTTACGTATTTAAATACCTAAACAATAAAAAATATTTTTAAGAGTTAAGCTAATGAAGTTATTTCTTAGCACCGGATACAACCCATCCTGCGCGAGTCCAACTCTCACGTGGCCGGTTTTTTTTTTTATAATTAGTTGTTAGCAGTTTGATAAAACTAGGACTTTTGACTAGTGAAATATAAAAAAAACTTCAGTTATTGAGAATATTCAGTTGAGATTTTGTACTTTTCTCAATTCAGAAAGCGGCTCTTTGTCGACATTTTTTCTTGTCAGACGCTTTTAAGATACCTAAGTGTAGTGCATATCATTAACTCTAAGGTAGCAATCCATTTTACTTGAAACAATTTACATGTAGTAAGAGTAAGTGGTTGAAACCATAATCGGGAATGATCATATTCCCGATTAAGGTTCATATTCCATTTTAAGTCTGATCTTTTTACACTGACTGATATGTACACGAATATTGATCAATGTTTCAATTTATTCCCCGACTGTATCTGCGCTGACGTCATATTAGGTTTACTTTCGTAACAGAAGATTGTAGGTACGAGTACCAGGTTATCATGATTTAAAGACACGATGTGTAAAAATTCTGGTTCAAAGATGAAGCAGCTACAGATAGACAAAGTTACCTGGAAGACACTCTGTGATATACGTCGCCTACTTTCATAATATTGTAATTATTTTCATAAAAATGAAACTACCTAATTATGAAAAAAAATTGTTCGTGCAAAAACGAATATTCTACTTATCTAGAGGTCGCGATATTTCTTCTTCCTCTGCTTCTCAATTTGTTTAGATTAGATGAAATTGATTTTATGAGTACATTATTGAGTGACGTGTCGTTGCATTAATTATAAAGATTATTATTTTGGATGGGCCGTCTACAGTTCGTAAAGAGATATTGTACGAGCATTTCAGGCGAAAGTATTTAATCCAGTGCAGTGACTATAGCGTACTGTTTATTGTTTGTTTCCATGCCTGATATGTGCGTAGCACGGGCATAGTAATATGGCAAGGTATATGGTAAAGGGAGCTCTAATCTGAATAAAAACGAATTTTGGAAATAGTTTTAAAATAATGTTTTCGTGTAATATTTTGCATGTTCGAATATTTGCGTATGTACACATAACTAGATAAATTATTTCCCTGTACTGTGACGTAGGCACAAAATACCAGTAGATATAACCAGTCTGGCAAAATAATAGTCTTTGATTTAGAAGTCAATGAACTGAAACAGCTGATCATAATGTCGGTGTGCTTCGATAAATGGTATCGAAAATTTTGCTAAACTTCGATATTGTTTTTTTCAATAAATACAATGGCTACGATATAAAGGACAGCGTCCATTATCTCAGTTTTATGTATACTCAATGCCATTTTCGGGGTAACGGGTTTTTTTGTTATCTTGGCATAGCGGCTCTGTTCAGAAAGACGTTCTAATTTCCAACTGTACTCGTGGGACTCAAATGGATAGTGATTTATATAAAACTTTTTTCTTTGACATCGGTGGACCGCGCCCGGGCAAAAGCGGGGAGAGTGCAGAGATGGATTCCCCGAACTGAGGGGATGGGCCCTTCGCCGGCGGAAATGCGCAGAGTGCGGTTTTTGAATCTCCGACTGGAGAAGATAGGCCGGGTGCGGGTGAGATTGCGCCAAGACGCTCAAATCTGGCAATGTAGCCAGGACTCCCCAACCCATAGTCAGGTTAACCAGGATGGACAATTTGCCCGGTACTACATCAAAACTGGCAGAGGAAAATGTATGACAGGACACATTGTTCCAGGAAGGCATGTATGGGGGACGAGTTGCTCACGTCCGCAGGCGTTGGCCCTTAGATACCCTGCACGTATCCCCCGGGTGGCGCAAACGAGCAACAAAAGAGGGGCCCGACTGGCATCTCGGACATATTCCGAGGAGCGGCAGTCGGGCATGGGTGGGAGGTTTCGGCCTGTAGTAGGCCGTCGTTGGCCCTTCATGGGCCGTCGTGAGGGGTGTTGAGGGTTCTGTCCCTTGACGTTTCGATGTTGGGCTCCGGGTCGGCGCCCTGGCGGTAAGCCAGGAAGCGGCGACGCGGTTCGGGCTGGGCGGGCGTCCTGAGAGTAACTCGGGTAGCGGCCGCGCCAGCGAGGGCGGTGGGCCCGTTGTCTCATGGTGGGCTTGAGCTACGGGTGCTGTTTCAGCAACCATCGGCCGACCCCGTTACTCCGCAAGTGTGGAGCCGGGGCGGGGCTGCCCTTTATTGGGTGTCCCCAGGAGGAGACAACCTCAATAAAAAACAACCAGCCCAAGCTTGACGTGGGCGAGGGGTTCGTGGCCGGCGGTTTTTTGCCGGTCGCTACACGTCCTCTGGAGGTGAGGACCGGGCGACCCTCACCTTCACAACCATAGCCTTGTCTGCGTAAGGCGGCTCTACGCAGATGGACCGTTGTTCCGACCATGATCGTGGGACCAAAATGGAGAAACTTTTTAACAAAAACAAAAAACCCCTTTTGGAAGTAGGTGGGCCGAGCTCGGGCGGAAGCGAGCGGTGTGCAGTAGAGGGAGATTCCCCGTACAGAGGGGATGGGCCTAGCGCGGGCGGAGTAGCGCGGAGACAAGGAAGATCTAGCTCAAAATCGGGGCCGGTAGGTTGTGAGCCGACCCAGAGATTGAGATCGAGATCGAGGAGCAGGGGAGGCATCGAGAGCAGCAATAGGGCAGGCTCGAACAGCAGAGCTGATGACCCTAATGAGAGAGGGAGAGACACTAGCCGTGAATCCTTCAGATCACTTTTATCTGCTGAAGGATCCTCTATATACGGCTCAGTACAGGATATGACGACGGTAGAAACTACCAAAAGGCAGACCAGGAGTACGACACGGAAGCAGAAAGAGGTTGTTAGGAGTGAGTCACCTCTCCCCCCCTCGGGAGATAAAACGCTCCAATCTGCGACCGCATCACCGGTAGTGACAACAGATTTGGAAGACCCTAGTACGTCAAACAAATCTGACATCAATAGGAAGAGTGCAGCCTTCATTCTCGGCTCTGAGGACACTGTAGTAAGCCACTCGAGAAGTAACTCGAGGAACTCGTTTGCTGACAAGTCAGATAATGAAGGGACGAACAGGAAGCTCTCGGATGGGACCGGACTCGCTCGATCCCAACCAATATCGAGGAGTGAGACCTTCTCCCCCATGGAGGGGACGGACTGGGCCCTTGAACTCTCCACACCTACCACAGCTTCCAAGAGGAAGCTCGATAAACTGAGTACCGAAGATGATGGTAGAGCTTCCGACGACCGGAAGGGAGAGCCAAAAGCCCAAAGGCAAAATAAAAAGAGGACAAGGCGAAGGACGGACTGGTCGGACGGACATGTGAGTTCGGGCAGTTCAATTAGCATGGCTGAGGCAAGGAGGAAACTCCAAAAGGAGAGGGAAACCAGAAAGGTGGTAGGAGAAGATTATGCTGGCAGCATCAGAGGAAGCTCAGACTCTGATGGTACAGACGGTTCGGATGGGTCTAGGAATGGGGACCTATCTGGTGATGAACCAGCAATACAAGGGAGCGTATACCGGAAACGGCAAAGCGGCGATGATGATACTGAGGAGGGCACCCCCGAAATCATCGCCAGGAAACATATAAGGACAATTTTGGGGGACATTGATAAGTCCAAGAATGTGAAAGGCTCTATTATTAAGCACATGAGGGAAACTACCCAAAAACTAAGCAGGGCAATCGGTAGAATCGCCAATCAGTCTGAAACGGAGCAGATAAGGAGATTGAGGGCAGATAATGAGAGATTAAGCCGCGAATACGAACACATGAAGAAGGAACTCGTGGCCATCAAGAGGACTCTGGAGGAAAAGAGCCGAGAAAGCAGGAAAAAGGCTACTAAGCCTCCAACTCCTTCCTACGGCAGGACAGAAGACCTTCCTCTCCCTCCATTACCCTCCAATGTGGAAAGACCAGCTCTTACCAAGGACGCCTCCTTTGAGGAGTACTTAGGCCAAATCCTTGGTAATGCAATGAACGAGCTGGAGAAGTCGCTTCTTGTTTCCATAGGAAACAAGATAAATGCGAGGTTTGAGGGTATCCAGGACCGCTTGTTGCCAGAGAAGAACATACGCCCTCCTCTGGCAGCAGACAACAGAAAAAAGGACAAAATAGTGCAGTCTGGCCATTCCCCAGACAACACCACTCCTAGTGCCGGCAGAACTCATACACAACCACAACCCACTGTCTCTAGTGGCACCGCTCTTAAGGGACGTACCCCACATCCTGCCCCTGAAAAGCGGAACCAAAAAGAATCAGCGGCCGTGCAAAAGACCCAGACACAGCAGGAGAGTGAATGGACGGTAGTGGGCAACAAAAAGGTCGAAAAGAGGAAAAGAGCCAAAGAGGCAAAGAAGGCAAGAAAGGTGGCCGCCAATGCTCCCAAGGAACAAAGAACAGCTACCTCCAAGCCCTCAAAGCCCCTTAAACCCACTTCCTCTAATCCAGCTAGGACGTTTGCTGAGGTGACGGCATCTACCAAAGGACGGCTGCCGAAGTCCAAAGGCGAGAAAACCTGGCCTAAACCGAGGCTCTCTACACCTCGGTCAACGGCTGTCGTTATCACCCTTTCGGAAGAGGCCAAGGGGAAGGGTGTAACCTACTCACAGGTTGTTAAGCAGGTCAGGCAAGATATCCAACTCAAGGACCTGGGTATCTCCGCTGTGAAAATCCGTCCCACAGCAACAGGGGGCAGAAAATTTGAGATTGCAGGAAATGCTAGTGGGGAACAAGCCGACTCCTTAGCCAACAAAATAAGGGAGTCATGTGGAGACATACTCAAAGTGGCCAGACCCACCAAATGCGCCGATATCAGAATCTCTGGCCTTGATGATTCCGTGGACAGAGAAGAGGTGATATCGGCCATTGTCAAATCGGGAGGATGCCGCCCTGAACAAGTAAGGGTAGGCAATATAAGTTTCAACGCTGCGGGATTGGGGGCGGTAATATGCAGATGCCCTATTGCGACTGCCAAAGCCATCACCAGTGGTAAATTCCTGGTGGGTTGGACATCCGCAACAGCTAAGGTCCTCTCCCCACGACCCATGCGATGCTTCAAGTGCATGGGCGTGGGGCACACGAGGGAACTATGTCCAAGTGAAGCAGATCTTAGTGGGCTCTGCTTCAAATGCGGTAACAGTGGCCATAAAGCCGCCGGTTGCAAACAGGAAGCAAACTGCCTAATATGCTCTAAGGCCGGCTTGCCTTCCAAGCATACCATGGGCAGCATAAAGTGCAAACCACCGGCAGCAAAGTTTATGGCTAAAAGGATCCGAGCCAAGACTACAGCCACTGCCATCATGATGAGGGAAGAGAATGTTGCTCTGGAGAACGATGAAATGTCTTCGTAATGTTTAGAAGACCCATCAGCTTTCTCCAGGGCAACATAAACCATGCAGCAGGGGCTCAGGACCTCCTGCTGCAGACGGTCAAAGAATGGGACGCTGATATCGCTGTCTTTGCTGAGCCCTACTATGTGCCAGATAGGGACAATTGGACAAGCGATATTAACGACAGCGTCGCAATCCTTATCCCGCGTTCCCGGGAGTACTCTCCGCCTATCCTAACGGTGGAAAGGGGACCGGGCTTCGTGGTTGCGGACTGGGGCGAATTTCGCATAGTAGCCATATATTTTTCCCCCACCAGAACCGTCGCCCAGTACCAGACCTGGATAGACGGCGTGGCCGGGGCTATACGGCGCCATGAAACAAGCAGAATGATAGTCCTGGGGGATTTCAATGCGAAACACACTGCATGGGGATCCCCCAGAGACACGGTGAAGGGAGGAATAGTGGTGGACTGGGCTGGAACACATGGCCTGGAAGTCATGAACCGGGGTAACGTCTTTACCTGCGTTAGGGGTGGGGGTGGATCCATAGTGGATTTAACATTCGCTACCCCAGCCCTAGCACCGCGGTTCCGAGACTGGCGTGTGATAGTGGACAAGTACTCCATGTCGGACCACAGATATCTTAGATTCTGGATTGCCCCGGAATCCGGTATAAGTGGTCCGACATCGACTAACCTACGGGAACTCTTATTTCCCAGATGGTCCACAACCAAGCTAGATAAAGAGCTTTTGGAGGAGGCTGCAGTCGTACAGGCCTGGTCGATTCCATCTGAAATCGACGAAGACACAAACGTAGCAGCGGACAGACTGAGGGATGCTCTCACTGAAGTATGTAATACTTCCATGCCTAAAGTGAGAGCACCACCCCCCCGTAAATATGTTTACTGGTGGACCGAAGAGTTGAGCACGCTCCGTGGCAACACATATAGAGCACGAAGGGCTCTCTTAAGATGCCACAGGAGACGCACCAGAGTTCAGGGTGAAGAGGAGAGGCTCCACACGGCTTACAATTCGGCCAAAAAGGCCCTCAAAGCCGCAATATGTAAGGCCAAGTCGGATGCATGGAGTGAATTCATGGAGGAACTGAACAGGGATCCGTGGGGAAGGCCGTACAAGATGGTTCGTGAGAAGTTCCACCATCAAGCGCCACCCACGGAATCCATGGACCCGGCCCTACTGGATAGAGTCGTCGGTGTTCTCTTCCCAGCGACAATACCCGACCTCCCCCCCAGAATGTCTCTCCCTCAGGAAACAGAAACCCTCGATCCGGATTTCCCTCCGATAACGGAGGAGGAGTTCGGGGATGCTGTCGAACGGCTTAAATACAAGCGGAAGGCCCCTGGTCCCGATGGTGTTCCTGGCCGTATTTTTCCCCTGGCCATGAAACACCTCGGGGAGTACACCCGAGCATTGTACAATGCATGCTTGGACAGGGGTACCTTCCCAAAAAGCTGGAAAAGAGGCCGACTATGTTTGCTGGCAAAAGAAGGTAGATCCCCAGAATCCCCGTCGGCCTATCGTCCCATTGTGCTGCTCGACGAGGTCGGCAAGGTCCTCGAGAAGATCATTGCCGATCGCGTCGTGCAGCACCTGGATACAACGGGCCCAAACCTCTCCACGAACCAGTTTGGTTTCAGGAGAATGTTGGGAACGGTGGATGCTCTCTTGAAGCTCAAGAGCATAACCGAAAAGGCAATCAGTAGGAGAGAGGTCGTCATTGCGATATCCTTGGATATCGCAAATGCCTTTAACACCCTCCCCTACTGCTGCATCAGGGACGCTCTACGCTTCCATCGCCTTCCCACATATTTAAGACGGATCATCGAACAGTACCTAGAGGAGCGTCAGGTATTGTTTATAAATCACGAGGGTCTAATTGTGTCGCGCGAAATGGTCCGAGGTGTTCCACAGGGGTCGGTGCTGGGACCGCTCCTGTGGAACCTCGGGTATGATTGGGCCATCCGAGGAGCACTGCTGCCGCGCATGGATGTCATCTGCTACGCGGATGACACCATGATCACTGTACGTGGCAGCAGTTACTCCGAAGCAAACAGCCTAGCGAGAATTGGAGCCTCCCTCATCATCAATAGGATAAGGATGCTGGGCTTGGAAGTAGCCACTCCTAAGACAGAAGTCATCGCCTTCCATGGTCCTAGGCGTGGCCCTCCGGCCGGTTCCTCCATCATCTTAGATGGGGTTACTATCCCTCTTAAGCCGTGCATCAAGTACCTGGGATTACATCTTGACAGCAGGTGGAATTTCCACGAACATTTCAAGAGGCTGGCTCCCAGGCTTGAAGGCACGGCTGCAGCATTGGGGAGATTGCTGCCTAACGTGGGGGGACCAGGGTCGGTGTGCAGAAGGCTCTTCTCTGGAGTGATTAGATGCATGGCCCTCTACGGGGCCCCAGTGTGGTTCGATGCCCTTGATGGCGAAAACAAAAGACAACTGCGAAGACCGCAGAGAGTCATCGCCAATAGAACCATCAGGGGCTATCGCACGGTGTCGTATGCTGCGGCTTGTGCATTATCTGGCGCTCCCCCATGGGAGCTGGACGCCCGCATCCTAGCGGACATCCACAAGGCGCGGGTTATAGCAAGGGAGAGAGGAGAGAGGCCTTGCCCGGACGACCTATTAAGGGCAAGGAGAGATGGGGAGGAGAGACGCCTTACTGAATGGAGAGGGCTCCTAGAGAGAGCACAGTTTGGCGGACGCACCATAGACGCTATACTCCCTGTCCTGGAGGAGTGGTGCGAACGGAGACGAGGGGGACTAACCTTCCGTCTGGTGCAGGTGATGACCGGACATGGCTGTTTCGGCCACTACCTGTACCGTATCGGGAGGGAAGTTACTCCAATATGCCATGAGTGCGGCAACGCTGATGACACGGCGCAGCACACTCTGGAAGAGTGCAGCACGTGGCATATGCAGCGCAGCGCACTGACAGCGGTGATTGGCCAGGATCTCTCCCTGCCTAGGGTAGTGCAGGCAATGCTAAGCAGTGACCGTGCGTGGAGGGCCATGACATACTTCTGCGAAGATGTCATGACGCAGAAGGAGGCGGCTGAGAGGATGCGCGAGGATGCGCGCGGGGGACCTCGCCGCCGTAAGGGGGGGAAGGAGGAGAAGGCGCTATGCGCGCCTACTACCTCCGTAAATAGAGACCAGGGACTTGAGGCCCGCGCCCCCTTGGTGTGTATGTGGTGCTCTCCGGGCCGGGGTTGGTTCGCTCCTGCGAGCCCTCCCTTTGGCCCGGTGATCATGCACATGCACACCCTCACACTCACATTCACAACACTCACATACACATACAGACTAACATCACTTACACTCAGAGTACCGGTGATCGCCCCTCCGGGGCCGTGAGACACCACCTCGGGGGGTGGCATGGCTCCGGAGGGGCGGTCATTGGATCACTCATCATCACACACACATACATCACACTTACGGACACACTCGCATACACTCATTCACTAGCAGTCACACACATACATCGTCACTCATACACTTAATACTAACTACAACTACATATTACATAAACACTTACCTTATTCCACTTACCTTTCCCCTCCCCCGCCCCGTCGGCGTTGCTTCCATCCCTCTCCTTAGAGAGGGCACCGGATGCCGGTGGGCCGGGGGGGGGGACGCGGGCTTCTTGTTCCTGGTGGGCAGCCAAATTCCCGTGCCTCAGATCTTTCCGTGCGGACCGGACGACGGGCCTCTGGTGGCGGGAGCACGACAGTGTTCCCGTACTCGAGGTCTTGAATCCGCGAAGGTTACCTTCTCGCCTTGCAACCCTGCTGGTTACGATCGGCGGGGAGGCTCGGAGAGCTGGTAGTGAGGAAAACCGAGGAGTCGGCCGGCGTATGCTGGTGAGGGAATTTTCCATCTTGCTCTCTGGTAGTGGGGACGTCGTGGCCGGACTGCCCCACACACCGTTTGGTGTGTGGAGTGATCGGGCCTCGGCGGGGCCACTATCAAAGCGCGACTAAGGAACGGAATACCGGTGACTGGTTCGGTGCACGCTGGGCTGGACATTGGTATCCGGGGCTATCGGGGTGAGGGATTCACGAGGGTTCAGTCCGTGTGAATTCCCTCTCTTAGACGGGCAAGGGTGGGAGATGCTCAATTGCGCATCTCCTGCCTTTGACAGGGGGCAAGTCTGGCGGGTTAGCGCGCTCGCCAGGCATTGCACGCTCCTTGTCCTGTCTGGGGTTGGACTCGAATGTTCCTGAGCCCTTCCCTAACCCGAGACGGGACCCGCCCTGTTAAGGGGTGGGTCGAGCGGGGACGGCATGCGCGGGAAGTGGTCCCGTTGGGGACCGTTACCGCGCGCTGATCCCCCGCAGTGAGGGACATCGCTGAGTTTTAGTGGGTAGGCCTCTGCTTTTTGACCAGTCCCATTCTGGGGTTGGTCCGCAGGGGAGAGTCCCACATAACCCGTGGAGCTCGCGCAGGGTAAAGATGTATGGTCATAATGAGGGTAAGGAAGATCTGTTATGAAACAAGGATAAATTAACTAAAAGAGAATAATTTCAAATAATGATTTATTTACAATTAAAGAAAATAAGAGGGGTATGAGGTGAGTAGTGAGATAAGTAGTGAAAAGTGATAGGTGTCAGTGGTGTAGGTGACGATGTTGAGGAGCTTCCAGAAATAGGTCGACGTCAGCTCAAGGTATCAGCGATGTGCTTCTGCAGTCTTGAGGGACGTCTGGACCCGAAGCGTATCTCGGCGAGATGTAGTTTCTTGATGCGTCGAACGAGTAATTCTCAGGCAGCCCAGAACTGTACAGCAGCTCGGGCCTTAAGGTGGAGACTTGTAGACAGCCTCCAGGAGAGTATATTTTAGTTAAAGTATGTAGGTGGTAGAATAGCGAAGGAGATTTAGTATAATATAGATTTGATGACGTCTAATTAAAACCAAAATGGTGTCAAGTGACTTTGAGACCGTAACTCTGAAGAGTTCCCGGGGCCGACTACCCCGGGAACTTTGGCCTTTTAAGAATTTTGCTAGCTCTGTACGAGCTCAAAAAGCTAACTTTGGCAACTGTTGCCGTTGAAGAGATGCAGAACTACACAGACAAGGCTTTACATACTTGAGGCCGAGCTCAAATTTGGAAGTAAATGATTTCAATTTAAAACCCTAAAAACTCAAAAACTGCAGATTTTCAATACCTAAAAATGACAGTGAGTCAATTTACATGAAGAGTATTAAATGTAACCACGACAACGAAGGAAAAATTCGATGTCAAATCTGTCAAAACAATTAAAATAAGCGATAAATTGTGTTATATTATATAAATAAGTGCTTTAATATCATTAGAAATAGTAAAACATATAACGAAAAACTTAGAAAACAACAGGAAAGGGGTTACATTAGTGTAAGTAGGCAAAAACATAGGATGAAAGTTCGTAGAGATTTGGATAAGTTTGTATTACAGAATTATAATGATTACAGGTATAAAATTGAAGGTCCATAGTCATAAAGAGGACAAAGTGAAGAATATAAATGGAATAAAACTAAAAAGATGATCGATATGAACATAATTAATGATACGCACCCAAGGAATGACAAACATACAAATGGTTAGTTACGACAGATCCTGGCGATTTAATTGGTGACAAAAGGTTTTCTGCCCCTATGGATATAGTAGGGTTTCGGAACCTGCTGCCTCTAAATAATCACTCGCTTATTGAGCACAGGGATATAGCAGTTATTTCTCTACTAATAGCATGAGGAGACCTAAGATGCCGAAAAAGGGCAAAAAACAAAAAAAACAAAGGGAGGTTCAGTTAGTTCAGGATCGAAGACGTGTACACCTTCTGTCAAGAGTGCACCTATTGGTTCTGGGTCTAATATCTGTCTCTAAAATACCGACTGTGACGTCCGTCTCTTTTGAGTCAGATGTGCCAGAAGACGACGACCTATCCGGAGATGACAATGGGAGGAGACATTTTATGAGGAAAATCAGGAATAGAGTATGCCCCTAGTTGCTCAGGCTGAGACCTACTTAGACACCATCTTGGAGTGTGACAAAAAGTCCAAGCACGTTAAGGGTACTTTTCATAGAGATATAAAAACCGAGATGGAGAGGGTGCAGACTATCGTCGATGTGCTTTCAAAGGATCCTCTGGAGCCTACAGTTCAAGCTAAGCAAATACTTAAGCTTCAGGCGAATAACCAAAGGCTAAACAATGCTTCGGATAAACTTTTGTAAAGCTAAGGGCGGAGCTTATGGCTATAAAGAGAGAATTGGATGAAAAGAACCAGCGTGCTAAGAAGGTTGCGGATGCCGGTTCCGGTACCGGAGCTCACTTTATAGGAACATCTGGGGGAGATATGGAGGATCAATGTATAATGATTTAAGAACTATTTAGTTTATGACTGACTTATACTAAGGTGACAGCTAGAACAAGTCTCTAATAGTTATGCCGACGTTATACTAAGTGTACGAGCTAACGCAGTACATAGCAACATTAATATTTAGCATAAAATAAGTTATTGCACTATGACCCAGATGTGTTTGCATACACATCACTTTTCAAAATGTACAAATAATTATTATAATAAACTGAGTGTTTTAATAGCATTCATACGGTTCGGTTTTATTTAGCACTCCTTTGAGTAACCTTACCCTTAGCAAGCATACGAGTGTAGGGAACAATTCCTACACTAAGCTTAAGTTATTCCGGGTTTATTTGTATACATTTTGCTTATTCTAAGGTTATTCTTGGTATAACATTTTATGCCACGTTTATTTGTACCACTGATAGATTAAATTAAAGTCTTATTGATTGTTTCCAGACAAATGGACACACATAAAAGGTTTAACCTGTTATACAGGTATGCAGCGTGATTTAAAGAAATTAAGGAGTTAAATATTTAGATTGAAAAAGAAAAACAGTAATTATAAATCAACATTAGTAAATGTTGTTAAGATGTCTAATGACAAGCATACGAGTCAAGACTTATGAGCAAAATGAGTTTGCCCTCAAGTTATTTATTACAATCCAGTTCCGTGAAACTAAAGAAATAATCCAAAGGGACATCTCTTCACAGATGAAGAGAAAATTTTAGCTCTTTCAAAATGTTATGGACTTCTTTCCAAACATTTGACATTGCCATCTACAAAATTCTTAAAAATTAAATTGCAAAAAATCAAAATATTACCAGGCATTAATATTATGATATCTGAAAAATTAAAACAGACAGTAAAAGACATGAGTCAAGAAGATCGTCTGTGGACACTTATATTTGACGAAATATCAATAAATCCACAAGTACATTATAATGCAGCTCTGGATGAGATTACAGGTTTTACCACCTTTGGCAAAGACACAATAGCCGAACGTGAACTAGTTTTTGTAGTGAGAGGCATAAAAAAAAGAATTTTAAAAAGCCAATAGCTTCTTACTTTACAAGTTGTCTTAATAAAATTATTTTCAATTGGCAATGCATTAAGGAAGTAATACAGCACGTGCAAGTTACTGGTTTATTAATCATTAGCACAATATGTGATCAAAGCACTACTAACATAGGTGCCATTAAGAGTTTGTAGGAAGACTTTCAATTTTTATATTTGAAGAAAGGATTCAAGTGGAAAAATGATATAATAATAATAGGAAAGAATAAAATCATATCGTCTCTCTATGACACACCACACCTTTTAAAAGGGATTTGGAATAATGTAGTCACCAAAGATTGAATTTATATTGATGTAGAAGATGGAATGAAGAAATTTGTCAAGTGAATATTTCCAAAAATTGTATGAAGCAGACGAGACATATGAAGAACATGAATTGAAAGAAGATCCTATAAATCCCCAAAAAATAAATATAATTTGAGAGTCAAAACTGCTACTCAATTATTTAGTCATAGCGTCGCGATTGCTGCAAAGCATTTGGTTGACTCTGGGAGATTGCACTCTGAATGCTTCCAAATTACGCCATTTGTCCTCATACTGGACAAATTAATCGACAGTCTTAATAGTAACACATAAGATGCACGCACCTCATCATAAACTGTGGCAAGATGCCCTAAAATTTAAGAAAAAATATGAAATTCATTGAACAGAAAACCCAAAGCAATTGTAACACTGGAAAATTTGATGTTGTTTTATTTTAACTTTCACAACATTCTATTAGTATTTTCTAGTAATGTTCAAATATATTGTGATTTCTAAACATTGTTTTAAGGATGTCAACTTACAATTTTTTTCTGATAAAGCCATTAGGGCATCCAAATTGTTTTTATTAATATCATTTCATTATTCCTTAACCGGTGACAACCTTCCACTCGTATTTACCAATCTATCAACCACCAAGATACAAAATAGAACCAATAGTTTGTCTTAAAATTATAACTTTAACTATTTTCTCATTTGCTTTCATTAGAGATAACCTTATTAATTTTACAAAATAAAATTGAACCTATTGTTTACAAAACACCAAAGCATTTATTTTGACACTTGGTGTACGTTCCGAAAGCCGTAATTAACCTTAGAACTTACTTTTACATATTTATATTTTCTTCCAAATTAAATTTCTTTTCCCTAATTTTAATAACAAATAAATAGTATTTGACCTTCTTTATAGAATATAATCAATTCGTTAAAATTACAATAAATAGCTATTTCGAAAACTCATTTTTATAACAAAATTATTAAATCAGACTTCGGGTTTTTAGAACGTTGAATTAAGAAAATAAAGCAATAGTGTGAAGTTGTCACCTAGTTATATTCCTTTGTATGCAGGGTTTTGTCAGTTTTTTCATACATTTTTTCATGTGTCCTATAATTTTATTTTCAATTCAATAAAACATAAATATTTTATTTATGTATTTTTTCCTATTAAATTTTTAAAGGTCAAAATTTGTAGCCATTGTGTGTTGTCCGTGAAACGGAGTTGCTTCATTTAACAGCTGTTCAGGTTGCATGAGTCGAATGGTGATGGAAATCGTATTTAAGTCGGAACCCGGCTTTGTCTTCCCTTTTATTCTGCTGATCGTCTAAGAGTGAAGAGAAGTCTACAAGTCTACCGTGTCTCGGCTCGTTTTGTTGAATACGTGGGCTTCCATTCGTGGTGATTTTGAAGCAGGGAAGGCCGAGCAGTGCTGCGGATTTGTGGGCGCCGGTCGCATAAGTGTTTCTTGTTGTTTTTCGCCTCTCAAACGGACAGGCTGTCTGGTACTGGCTGTATTGTACGGGCTGTCTGGTACTGGCTGTATGGTACAGGCTGTATGGAACTGGCCGTTTAGTAAATTTGATACGAGCTGCCTGGTACGGGTTGTCCGATACAGGTTGACGGTACCACCAGTAACTGTATGTAAGTGCTATATCGCTCCATGTGGATGGGTACCTGTGGTTTGACCCACCTACGTTACTGAACCGAAGGAAAAGGAGGACCTGATTGTTTTATTGTTGATGTGGATAAAAATTTTGTTAACTTTATTTAAACACGAGACAAGCTGAACATTGAGCTGTGCCCAACCATTATTATATTTAATAACATTAAGTGTTGCAAGTGTTATTTTGTGTCTGCGACTTATAACGCTGGACAGTGAGACCGTAGGGCAACAGACAGCCCCCGGTTTGTTGTGTTGCCGTTCTCCTTCTGAGCACGGTAGCGAAGCCAAGGTCAATATACCCCTTTTTTATTTTTTTTACTTTAAGGGGGTAATTGGTAATTTGTAATTTTGAAAATTGTAACTGAATTTTAAAATTGTTATTTCGAAAAACTTTATTTATAAATAAATTGTACACAATTTATATTTTTTAATTTTTTTTCTATCTCAAACCAAATTAAAGGAGAAATCCGTTACACAATGTAAAAAATATAAAAACTTTGGAGGGCATGCAACCGGTATGGAAAATATTAAACAAAAAATATGGGTTGGACATAATGCTTCGCAGTAACTTTAATCAGGATCCTGTACTGTTAGAAGCTTAGGTGTGAGAGATGTTGCTCCAAACACAATATATTTTGAAGCAGCATTTATAGCAGTTTTGTTTTTGTTGTTCATCCCACTCAATCAAAACAAATTGTGAAGATGACTTGAGCACATATCTGCAGTCTGTCGACTTTTTACTAACATCTAATGATAAAGAACAAAGCTCTCTAATACGAAAGGCATAAAGTCTACCAGTTTTTCTAATAATTTTTTTATTAAATGATTTAGTTTTATTATTTTTTAGTTAAACCTCAAAATTTACAAATATATTTATTTAAAAAAAAAAATTAAAATTGATTTAATTTTAACCCTCTATAGCCTCGGGTGACATTTCGGTAACAAGCCGCAATTATCCCGCTAAAAAACATACTAAACTTTTAAGTTCATTCAAACCAGTGTTACTGCATTGTTACATAACACACGGAACATTAGTTTTAAGCACAAATAATAGATGGCGTAACTTGTTGATATTAGCGAGTTTGAATTTCTTGCGTTGCTATTAGTGTCAAGTCGAAATTCGTCGAAGCTTTGAATTTTATAAAAATATACTAAAAGTGTATGAAATTGTTTTCGTAACTTATAGCTAAGTGAATGAATTTTTTTTTCATGTATTGTTATCGATGCATATTTTCGCTTTTTACGTGAAAAATGTGAAATTCAAACATTTGTAACATTGAGCGACGATGGAAATATTAATCGTAAATAATGTATGTAGATATTGATGTAAAATTATGTCATTTTTTTGCAGAATGGGGTCGCGCTCACTGAGGGATCAAGATATATGTGAATATTATAACGAACACGGATTAGAGGACGATGATGACAGCGTTGTTTAGATTTAGTGAAGATTTAGAACATTTTCTGATTGTGAAGAAGATAATATTGCAGTTGATACAAATGCAATTATTGGAGAATCTGGACGCAGTGAGCCTATTGCTGACCCCTCGTCTGCACATCCTGGACAGATCCTGGACTGCAGATCCTGGACTGGCACAATGACCATTCTAATACAGCTTCCACTAATATAAAGAGCAAAAAGCGGCAAATACAATGGAAAAAGAAAAACCTAGTTCTAAACCACCAACAGTTGCGATTTACAGGAAATACTACTTTCCCGCAAAATTTACTTGAGCTTCGTACACAATTCAATTCTTTTTTTTTATTTTTTCCAAGGAATTGATAACTTTTATATCTGAACAAACAAACCTATACATAGTTCAAAAAAATCCTAACCAATTACCAATTAGACAGTACATCCATTTCAACGATAATTCTAATTTACCTCAAACTAACGTTGACAGGCTTATCAAAATTAGACCTTACGTAGAAACTTTGAATAGGACTTTTAGTCGAGTTCCATTGAAGGCATATCTTTGTGTGGACGAGCAAATTTGCTTCACTTAGGCAAGGAGTAATTTGAAAAGATATAATCCCAAAAAACAATAAGATTTTTGTACTAAGAGGGGTTTCAGGTTTTGCCTATATAATTGAACCTGAAATAGAAACTGAAAATGTTGTGCTCCCCGACGAACCAGATTTAGGAGCATCATCAAACGTAGTAGTCAAAAAGTCAGGGGGCATACCAAGAGATCAGAATTATCAACTTTATTTTGATAATTACTTTGCTCGTTGGCATTAGTGAAGTACTTTGCTAAAGAGGGTGTATTAAGTCTTGATACGTCTGGATATTAAACTTACAGCAATTTAAAACTTAATTGAACAATAATTTGAAAATCTATATCATCATTGTGGTAATTTGTATTTATTGAACATGTAATAATTTCCATTATTTGCATTAACTTAGAACTTAGTTTTAAAATTTTTGTTATCGAACAAATGTATCCTTAATTTATCATTAAATTATTTTGATATAGGTTATTAAATTTGTTGAACTATGCTGCATCTTGCTGACCTTTTTGTATCTTATTTGAGTGAATTGAATAATAATTTCACGGCAATTTTTTCATTCCACTAAAATGGATACGGAAAATCTTGCACTGGCCTAAGGAACAGCCAATTTCTGTTGCTACGGATACAAATGAAGACATGAGTGGATGAAGGTGATATGTCGCATTTTTGGATTTTCGCTGTTCTATCGATGAATGATGGTGTTATGTGCATACAAACAATTTTAAACCTTAAAACAACCGTGTTTCTGGCTATTTTAGAAGTTCACTACTTGATGAAGGTGTCATGTACACAATTTTTTTGTATTAATATTGGATGAATGTGCTATGTGCACTTAACATTTTTATAAAAGTCAAAAAAGTTAAAAGTTTACTTTTCTACAATGGATGAAGGAGCTATGTTGACATGGTAGCGCACATTCAGTGGATGAAGGTGTTATGTGCTGCACATGTCACTTTCATTCATAAACCGGCCTCACCATTCCGTTCCGTTCATTCGCGAATTCGCGCTCTTTTGACAATCAGACGCGTGTGCCACCATTGTTGTCGTTATAGATTAATTATTGTGTTGTTAAATTGACATAAATAAGTCACAAAAACAATGGCAGGAGCTAAATTAAGAGTAAAGCAATTAGTGGAAGCTGCTATTAGCCGTAATTTGGATGAATCGGCTGTGAAGATTGTTTACGAAAATGATAACCTAAAAATGATCGTCAAGGTGAGTCTTTCTAAACTTTATTTTTTAAATTTGTATTATTTCTTGACTTGTCACAATAATATTATCTCGTAAAGTTAATATTTATTTAAAATTTATTATATTTACGTATATATTATTATATTATATTATTTAATTTTTGTGCGGTTATGTTCTTGAATATTTGTTTGTGAATGTTATAAAATTAATCATATGTGCATAGGTATAAAATTAATATGTGTGATGTTGTAATGGACGCAAAATTTTTACAAAAGGCTTTGTGTGTAGGGTGGTTTGGCATGAGCTGATAACACGCTTGTCTTTGTTATGATCTTTTGCACTGAATGTAAAGACAGGCGAATAAAATATTTATTTGTCAAATATTCTTTCTGCACATTTTTTTTTTTTGTTTTGCATGCATACTTTTTTCTTTGCTTATGGGCACGTTTTTGCTTCTAGATAAATGCAACACGGAGTTAGTGTCTCAGCAAGAGTGTGAATGCATTGAGCATGAACAAGAACTTGAACCCTCGATTTTTCAACTTTCTGTCAATCATGATTATATAAGTTCCAGAAATAATGAACCACATACATCAAGGGGAATACATCCAGTCCAGATATAATAGAAGATTCACAATTTGAGCAAATTAATACATACAAACTTCCTTTGCGAAATAAAAAAATCTACACTATTCTTGAGAATGCAACTTTTTCTGATGAAAATTATGAAGATTTTTCTTCGGGAAGTGATGATGTCTTCATACCGGAAAGTTCACACAAACTCTTCCACTTCTCAAAGCTCTAGTGAGATCGATGTCAGAGTTTCTGCAAAAGACCTCGTAGTTGCTCATCCACCTACCAGTAGAATTCAGGAAAATTCTGTTACATCACAAGAAAATGCTGAGAGTGCTAATGAACCTGACTTTGACATTGCTCCATCTACCAGTGAGAACCAGGAAAATGGAGAATCTCAAGAACGTGATATACCTAGGAAAACGAAAAATATTTCCGCCTAGGGACAACAAATCAAAAAAGCGATCTAGAAATGAAAGGACTTGGAAGAAAAAAGCTGCAGCCCTTGCAAGAGAGAAAGGAGAAGAGTATATATCGTATAAAAATAAAGTCATTCCAAAAAAATCTATACAAGAAGGAATTTTATGTCACGAAAAATGTAGGCTTCAGTGCTCCACTCATTTCGCAATAGATGAAAGGCAGTCTATTTTAGAAAGTTATACTCCTTAGATGTGAATAGCAAGAATGCTTACTTTTTAACAGCATTGTAAGTAAGCCTGTTGAAAGACAACGCTGTAATGCCAAAACCCATAAATCGGCGTCGTACAAGTATATTGTTAAATTTGCAGGGGTTACAAAGCAAGTTTGCAATTGTGTCGGTTATACCAAATAAGTCGGAAAAAAGTAGATCTAGTAATAATGGCTATTAAAAGCGGTATTTCTGCTCCAAAACCGGACTGTAGAGGGAAGCACCAGAGTCGTCCTCACTAAATGGATGAAGACGTTGTGAACCGTATTAAAGCACATATATCGAGCTTTCCCGCCCGAACAGTCCCATTACTCTCGTAGTAAAAATATGCACAAGTTATATCTTTCCCCTCTTTTAAATGTGACCAAGATGCATAGCCTATATCTGGAAATGTGTGATAAAGAAAATTTACCTGAGAAATACAACATTAAAAAGTCTACCTACAGCAAAATCTTTGTTACAGAATTAATTTATCTTTTGGTTACCCAAAGAGTGATACTTGTGCAACTTGCGATGCTGGGTACTCAAATGAAGAACATAAAGCCAACTACTATGCAGCTGTAGAAGCAATGCAAGTCGCTCGAAAAAAACCTACATCAGGTGAGGATGTCCTCTACATTACAGTAGATCTACAGCAAACAATGCCTTTGCCTAAATTGACTACATCCAAGGCATTCTATCTAAGACAAGTCTGGTTCTATAATTTAGGTATTCACGTCATAGATGGAACATCTAAAGAAAAGGCTGTATGTTGTACATGGACTGAAGATGTAGCGGACCGTGGAAGTTCCGAAGTGGCAAGTGCACTCTTGAAGTTCGTGGAGGTAGATGCAAGTTGCCAAGGCAAAGATCATTTGATTATTTGGTCAGATTCATGTGCCGGACAGAACAAAAATTTTAATTTAATATGTCTTTACCAATACATAATCTTAAAAGGATATTTTAAAATCATAGACCACAAATTTCCCGAAGTGGGACATTCGTATTTGGATTCGGACCGAGATTTTGGGAGGATCGAAAAAAGTGCTTCGGAAAAATGATACAATCTATGCACCTGAACAATATCGAAGCATTATTACCAAAGCTTCACGAAACAATATAGTTATTGATATGACGGACCATTTCAGAAAAATAAACGATTGCAAGAGGATTTAAATCTGATTAACAGGAAAAAAAAATACAAATAATGGTAAAATTAGCTTTAGAGATGGCGGTGAAATGGATCAGAGTTGATGAATACGGTTCATATTTATACAAAGAATCATACAACGAAATGACACCGTTCCAGAAGGTTGACATTTTTTAAAAAAAGAGGCCAAGTTGACCCGAATTTTGAGGGGTGTCACGCGTGGATGGAAAATATGGTACTGTCTCGATTGAAAAAAAAGCTAATATTAAGGATCAATTAAAATTTGTTAAACCGGAATATCGGTATTATTATGAGTCCATTCTTCGAGAAGAATAATCGTTTTTTGTTTTTTTTTCTAAGTCTTTATGTAACTTGTCTCCTTTAGACTTAATTTTCTCGAATTTATTAAAATTTTCTTTGCGGAAGAAGGAGTTATGTTCAGTTTTTTTTTTAAATAAAGTACTAAAATACATTTTATATTCTTTAATTTCCCTCCTAATATTAAAATATGAAACGGTTGGCACCGCCAGACTCCTTTATTAGATGAAAAATCTTAAAGCATTTTGAAATATCCTAAAATGTTCATGCATAACTTTGAACTCCATATTTTCGAAATTAGGATTTTGTGACATATCACCTTCATCCACTCATGTCTTCAAATGATTTAGCTTCACCGTCTGCTTTTACACGCCAACGTGCACTGAATTGATAAATTGGACTGATCATGTTTTAGATAATATTACACTACACACTTCAAGACTGCTTGATTACCAAACAACTTTGCAACCATCAACAACGAAAGCTTCATAGAATAGTACAAATTTAGGTCATAATTTTAGTGTTTTGACAATTCGAAACAGTCAAAGTATTATAAACGTCCTGATGTCACCAAAAGAAAAATTTTGTTTGTTGGTAAAAATCTTGTGTTCATGAATTTATCTGTTTTTTAAATTTTGTTTGATGGTAAAAATCTTGTGTTCGTGAATTTATATATTATATGTTTTTTAAAAATAACTTGGTGACGATATAACTCAAAATTTTTGTTCTAAACGACATAAAAAGAAAAACCCGTATTTCATTATTTGTCGTAAAGATTAACATACTTAAATTTGGAGAGTTGTTTTAAATGTTTCCTGTATTTGTTTTATTTTCTCGCAAAAAGCATTGAAAAATGTTGTAAGAAAATTGAGCATCAAAGGTTTTTCGAATTCGTGCCAATGAAAACCCTCGCTACGCTCGTGTTGTCCTTATTAGTAAAACCTTACTTTCCGCACTCATATCTTAAATAACTATTATTATTTATCCAATATTACTTACGCTATCGCTAATCGATTTTAAGAACTACTTTGCATAGTTGTTAGTAATAGTGATTCGAAGTTACCGATAATTCATTATTTGAAAACATTTACTAATCTATTTCTTTTTGTCTATTTCAGGATATTATGGCACCTAAAAAAAAAGTTTAGACTTAGTTTTACGAAAAAATTTATGACAATAAATCTAAATGTAAGTTATGTCAACAAATTATCAAATCCTATGGAAATACAGCAAACTTGATTGGGCATATTTGTAATGTCGACAAGGCTGCTTATATGGAAATCGCTCCATTTCAAAATAATACATCGGAAAGAGAAAATATCACCCAATCTGGTTTAGAGCCAGCTGCTTCAAGTTCCAAAGTGTCACCTCATATTGGTATTGTTGATGAACTTCAACCTGAATCCGAAGCCGTCATTCCTTCTACAAGTTGTTCTCAAAGTACCTGAAAACAGTTAGATAATACTTTAGATTCTGGCTCGGAAGTAAATCCTTTAAAAAGTCTATCAAGTCCAGTTTTCAAGAAATATCCTCTTTTTCAGAATCTGGCACGAAAACAAGAAAACTTAACAATTGTTTGCTATACATGATTTGTAAAGATCACTAGCCTTTTTCAATCGTAATGAAAGATTCAAAAATCTTATGAAGGCAGTTACTCCTCAATATAAACTACCAAGTAGGGCAAGCCTTAGACGATGGTTTGATAATAAATATGAGGTTGTTTCAGAAACTTTCAGAAAAAATATGTCTACAATAGCAGACGTATCCCTCACAACAGATATTTGGTCTGATACATTAAATATGAAGAGTTTTATAGGCGTAACTGTTCATTTCGGCATAGATATTGAACTCATTTCAGTTACTCTCGGCGTATACGAGCTTGATGAAAGTGTATTTGTATTTCGGAAATGCTTGTAAGAACTTGCTAAGTATGGGGTATAAAAAAAGATAATGTGACGGCTGTTGTTACCAATAATGCAGCCAATATGGTTAAAGCAATCGAATTGGCGTTTGTTAAGAAGAAACACATTCCATGTTTTGTTCATACCTTAAATTTAGTATCTGAGGGTACAATGGCATGCTCTGAGTGGCAAAAAATTGTTTCTAAAATAAAATCAATTGTAAATTGGTTTAAACAAAGTTGCATAGCTAGTGACGAATTGCGCAAAGCTACTTCCGCTGCTACTTCCAAAGGTGGTTAGTTTGGAAATAAATGTTTTTTAATTAAAAAATTGTGGCAACCTATCTGTTCCTCAAAAATCTTAGTTAAAGATAGATTTAAGTTAGCTTATGTTTATCGTTTTGGCTTACTACATTTAGTTTTATCTTTCAAAATTCTAACTGTTATGGTACGTTCTTGGTACATTATTACGCAAATGCAGAAACAGAAGATATAAAACAATACAAAGAATTACTACAATTCAAAATGAAACTTTTTGTATTAACATTATTAGCATTTATAAATCCAGCGTTTTCTGATAGAAACGCAACAACAAGTGAAAGTAAGTGCTTGCTTAGTCATACTAAAAGCACATTAGATCCTTTAATTGGGATTCCATTTCAAAAATTGGGATGCTTCAATCACCAATGATCCTTGTGAAGTTATTGAACAAACTTTTGAAGATGAGCCTTTAGAATGTTTTATATATGGAGAAAAAAACAAATTGTGATGAGTGTATTTCACAAAAATCCTTAATGAAGCTATACATTAGAAGAGGACTCCTCTGTAGTTTATACCTATCCATCATCTGTTTAATCTTCGGTTAGATTTTTCGACCGAGAGTGCTCAAGATAGACTTCTAGAAGAAACTCTGAAGAAACTCCTAGTAACAGTAATAAAAGTCAGTAATAAGAGTGGTGATGTGCTGTCCGTCGCGTATTGTACTGCCGCCATTACGTACTGTAAAGTCTCCATCGCCGACAGTAACTTCAACATCAAGAAGTGTCGAGACCTACCAGCTTTTTTCTATGTCATCTGGACTGCCACTTATAATTTAGTAGGTACTTATTTTGTTTTCAATTCCTGAGTATATAGATATTAGATTGCTTTCTAGCACTGACTTTAGAAAGTGGTAAAAATACTATTTAGCACAGCCTCTATGTGGCTTTGTATGTGACATATTGTTTGGATGTAATGTATATCTGTGCGAATAATGAATCCATAGGTACTAATATTTTAACTTTTTAATCTACGAGTTAGCTTATGTAGTTTTTTGGGTTTCGTACCAAAAGGGTGAAAACGGGACCCTATTACTAAAAATCCGCTGTCTGTCTGTCGCCAGGCTGTGTCTCATAAACCGTGATAGCTAGAAAGTTGTAATTTTCACATATGATGTATTTCTGTTGCCGCTATATATTAAAAATATAATATTAAAAATATAATAAAATAAATAATTAAGCGGGGCTACCATACAACAAACGTGATTATTTTGCTCGATATTAATAACGACAACAAGAAGACGTTTGAAATGTTCACAGAATAGGTATTGAGACACATACTAATTATAAAAATAAATAATTTTAATTAAAATAAAATAATATTTTACTCCCATACAAAAAAACGTTTTTATAGGTAATGGTACGGGACCCGGGAATTGTGGGGGATTAGGATTAGGTATTTATTATTGACAGCATGCATGAAGCAAAGTGTGGTGCTCCACACTATCAATCATTATTAACTTTATTTTAGATTAAAAATGTCTAAACGCCGTCGAGAATGGAAAGAGTCGTTGAAGCAAGTAGCTGACAGTGATACTTTACCTGAAAAAAGGGAAAAAGTCTTGACTAATTGTAAGTGATTATCTAAAAATGTAGAAGGAAAAATGATTCTTGTGTCTACTGAAACAAATTAAGTAGAAATGAATAATAATACTACGATTCTTCATCAAACACCACAAGAATGTAATGTAGATAATTTAACCCCCCACCTTCAGAAAACCAGATAATTTTATAGCTAAAACAAAAGAAGTAATGAAAAGTATTACCCCTATCAAATTATTCCCCGTAGCTTCTGAGACGCAGTTTGAAGAAGAATTAACAATGATTCTTGGCAGAAGAATTTGCAGCACGGAGCGTGACGAAAAAAAAATGGAGATTTTAATCATTTGAATAACATAGCACCAATTTTGAGTGAAAATTGTACAAAACAATTTGCCGTGACACTTTCCCCAGATCGTGAAAAGCTACCAAAGGAGTTCTTTCAAAATTCAAATAGAGGTAAAGCATAACAGTAACCTGGATAAAATTTATAATGTCAATCTTGCAGAATTATCAAGTGCGAACAATAATGCAACTGTGGAAACAAGTATTCAATATCCTGATCCGGAAAGGAGAACTAGCGACGAAATTAAAATTTGTGAAAATAAGGGTTCATTAGGCTTTGTTCCCGGGAAATCAAGCTCGAGAAAAGTCGAGATTTAAAATGACACATTCGAGAAATCATGTACCTATATATTAATTATTATACATTATTATATATATATATATATTATAATATATATATTCTAATAGTGATTCAGTATCAGTAATAGAACACCTTTCCATAATTAGTTTAAATTTTTTTTTTAAATATTTTTATCCCTATTGAAACGGTAGAATATGGACATAATTTTTAAAATAAAATTTCAATGAAAACGTCTCTTCTTGCGTATACCACCGTGCATCCCCGCCGCTCCCAGCAGCCCCCCGCCACAGCCCCCGCCGCCCTTCTGAAGGGCGCGCCGCAGTGGCCGCAGTGAGACTCATACGCACGCGCCGCTTTGACGTGTTTTCGTGTTCCCGCGCAAGCGCAGTGGCCGTCGTTCGCGCCCTTCGTGTTGTGTTTTTTCTGATAACGATGTCAGAATTTACCAGTCGTGAGTTTTACGAGATGGTACGAGTTTACCTTCTAAGTGGTGAGAACTTAAGTGCAACTCGGAGAATGTACGCGACGGAGAGCATACCTCGTATGCGAGCCTTTGGGATCCGCAATCCCGCGATACCTAATACAAGAACCATTTTAGCAGCCAATCAAAGGCTGCTCGATCACGGCCAATTCATTACCCCGAGTCATGCACGAGGGTCTGGCAGACCTCGCTTGGCAGTCGAATTAGAAGAAACGATTTTTGAATTCTTTGAACGAAATCCCAGAGCCAGTACCCAGGATGCGGCACGTCGCATTGGTGTGAACCAGTCTGCGGTATGGAAGCTGCTTAATACAGCCGGACTTCATCCGTACCATTTTCAGCCGGTTCAGCAGCTCCATGACATAGACCCAGTATCACGTCGAGCCTTATGCGAGTGGCTTCTACATCACCGCGAAGCAAATATCTTGTGGACGGATGAGGCATTGTTCCCACGTGTGGGACTGTATAATGTGCATAATGAATATTACAAGACCATGACCCAAATGTTGAAACACAAATAAAAATAAAAAAATATAAAAAGATATTAAAAAAGGTTATGATTGGGGTTAATACTCTCATAGAATTCAAACTTCCAACAACAAAATTAAAGAAACCTGGAACATAGTAAGTGAACAAACATGAAGGAAAACCAGGTGTAGATCTACCGCGGGTCTTCTATATGTTGAGGACTGTCAGGGAAATAAAATTGAAGATTCCAAGGCTATTGCTAATTTATTTAATGATTTTTTTTCTGAAATTGCACATATTTTGACTAACCACCTAGATACAGAGGTTCAAAAATGTTTACAATATTTTGACAATTGTACTAAACCATCCACATCAATTAAATTTGACCTTATTGATTATAAGGAACTATGGACTATCGTTAAAAAGATTAAACCTAAATTAACAACGGATATTTATGACATGAATACAAAAACTATAAAAAAAGTAATACTTAAAAATCCTAAAATTATGCATTTGCTGCTTATAGTGTTTAATAGATGCTTAAAAAGCGGTGTATTTCCGGACTGTTTTAAAATTAGCAAAGTTATCCCGTTACACAAAAAAGGAGAATATTGTGCATTAAGTAATTACCGACCGATTTGCATTCTGCCAACATTATCAAAAATATTAGAGAATATAATAAAAAATAGAATTGTCAAGTATTTCGAGGAAAATCAACTTTTTGTTCCAACGCAATTTGGTTTCCGAAAAAATAGGTCTACTGAGATGGCAATTAGAAAGGTCATTTATTTTGTTCTAGACTCTTTGGACGAGTCACAGAAATGCGCGAGTATTTTTTGTGACTTATCCAAAGCGTTTGATTGTCTTCGCCATAATAACCTTATTTGTAAACTTACATATTATGGTTTCGAGGATGTAGAATTAAATATGATGAAATCTTATTTATCAAAAAGAAAGCAAGTTGTTGTAGTAAATGGTGTATCTTCAGATTTAAAAGACATTGATATAGGGGTGCCACAAGGCTCGATTTTAGGGCCAGTGCTATTTTTAATATATATTTGCTTATTTGCTGATGATACTCATCTCGGAATAAAGGACAAGTCGCAAAATAAACTCTAGCAAAAAATTGAGATAGTTGATTAAGACTGTGGATATTTTGAAGGAATGGTTTCAGGCTAATGGCATATTACTGAATGCTAATAAAAGTACAATAATGCATTATCAGGTTAGAAAACGGCTATCTGAGAACGTACTTGTTACAAATAATACTTTTCTAGGTTATACCTTAGACCATACTATGAGCCACTCTTATCATATAAACAAGCTATGCAAAAAACTAGCCAGTGCAAACTACGCACTACAAAAACTGAAGCCCGTAACCAATAAAAAAACATTAATGACAGTGTATTATGCTTATGTGCACTCCCTATAAGTTATGCGGTGACAGTCTGGGGAAATGCTTCTGATATAAATCGTGTACTAAAATGCCAAAAAAGGTCATTACGAATTATAAATGGTTTGCGAAAGCGTACGTCAGCCAAACCTTATTTTAAACAAAATAAAATAATGACAATTATTTCTTTATACATTTATAAATGTTTAATAGAAATACACCATGATCGGGATTCACATTTGAGAAAGATGGACATCCATAGCTATAATTTACGTAATAAGGAACGATTGTGTTTGCCTAAAACAAGATTGGCAAAGGTACAAAAACAAGGCATATATAATAAAATTATAATGTATAATAAACTTCCCCTCAGTATCAAAAACATGGATGACGACGAATTCAAAAGAACAATTTTTTTTTTTTTTATTCAGTATCCCTTATACTCTTTAAATGAATTTATGTCTATGCGTTTGGATGAATATTCATTCCTACATAAAGATGGGTGAGATACGAAATTGACTAGATCTCTATGGTAGATGACAAGATATAATAATCATCAATATTTTATGACATAAAATTATATATAATCTATGTTTGTATAATCTAATTTGTGATGTTGTAATTTAATTAAAATTTAATTTACTGTGATATAATTGATTATTAAGGATCGGAAAAATAACCATTTTGACATTGTTAAGATACTTAATTTATTTGACATTCCTACTAACAATGATTTGACATGCATGATTTAAACCTTTATTTTTAATTTAATATGCTTATTGTAAAAGACTTGCCGTGTGTAACCTTCTGAGTTATATGGCCAATAAATTATTTGATTTGATTTGAACATTGGTGGTCATTTAATAATCCCCATTAAGTAAGAGAAACACATCACCAAGTGCGTTTTAGTGCTAATGTGTGGGCGGGGATAATTAAAAATAAAATAATAGGGCCCGTTTTTATCGACGGCGCCTTAACCGGGACGAGTTATTTAGAAATGTTACAGAATACAATAGAAAATTTGACTGAAGAAATTCCGTTGTCGTACTTCAGGAATTTTTATTTTCAGCACGATGGCGCTCCACCTCATTACGCCATACAGGTACGAAACTACCTGAATGAAAAATATGGAGAAAATTGGATCGGTCGTGGTGGCCCCGTACTGTGGGCGGCGAGGTCTCCGGACCTTACACCCTGCGATTTCTTCTTATGGGGAGAAGTCAAACGCCGGGTGTATTTAGAGGAGGCACAAAGCCTAAAAGACTAAAAAATAAAAATTAATAACGTTTTTAGTGAAGTGAAAAGTGACACTAGTGTTTTGAATAAATTAAATGACAATTTAATAAAACGTGCACGATTATGTCTGGAAAGAGGTGGACTTCATTTTGAACAATTATTAAAATACAGCGATTAGTACATGGTAAGTTACTCGTAGTTAGGTTTCATTTTTGATTGGACATTATTGTAAATACGTAGTTGATTCCAATTTTTTAATTACGCCTTAACGCAGAAGTACCTAAACTATGTAACCTCGGCATAACGTTAATATTTTTTCCAAGTATCTAATTTGTTTCTCTTTTATTTTCTGCATTTTGATGGTCCTAAGCCCATAAAAGTATGAAGGGAAAATTGGAATTACTCTTACAAATCACCTCAGGTCATGGCATAAATTCTAGTTCGAATCTAACAAAATGAGCGGTCAGTGACCCACGCTCGACGCCGTGATACCTACTTAGGCAAAACAGAGTCGAGCGCGCGCTCAGCTGACGCACGGCACGCGGTGTCCATAAATTTAGTTTTAAAGTCTCGATCTTTGATAAGCGATAACTTTATTTTTTAGTATGAGGACATATCAAAATAAAAAATACGTGTTTGTTTAAATTACTTAAAGTTTATTTTCACAAAATCTTCGCAGGGGTTTTAAATTATTCCTGTATTACTCCAAGGGCTTTTAATAAATTTGAATTGCTTTTGTTATAGATTTACCGAAACATCACTATAACAGTTAAGGTGGAAGCATTAAAAGTATGGAAATATGTAAAAAAAAATCTGCAAATGCGCAATGCTTAAAGTGCCCAAAAACCATTTGCTTGCAAAGGTTCAAATACTAGCAGGTTGGTGAGACATTTACCACACGTGCATAAAATCAATTTTACTAAATGCGTGACCCAAGAAGAATCCGTATCTGAAGCATCTATAAGTTCAGGTGAGAGTGCACCGAAAAAAAGCAGGCCTGGGTATAAAAGTATGCAGCAACAGAAACTAAACTTAAAAACTCTACCGATACCATCATTGGGTGAAATATTGGCTAGGCTGGCTGTAGAAAACGGCTTTACCATAAATGGAATCACAAAAAGTGAATTCATTCGTGATTCACTTTCTGCTAAATAATATAAACTGCCCATGTGTGTTAATGATGTTATGAATCTAACACTAAAATACTATGAGGATAAGGAAAAAGATAAAATAAATGATAAAAGAACTTTCATATATTTTTTCTCCAGGTAACAGGCTAAGTGTGAGTATTGACGAGTGGACAAGCACACGTAACAAACGCTACTTTAGTGCTATTTGTCATACCACAGAAACAACACATTATAATTTGGAGTTAGTCTATATACCCGGTAAATGTGAGGCCGTTGAAGTAAGACAAATAGTGAACCACGACCTTCGGGCATCTTCGTCAATGGGATCCAGAAAACTCGTCCGCATCATCCCACCATCCCTCACCGAACCCCTGGAAACCCCCCCAAGTACGTAAAATATTGCACACATGTATTAAAAAATTCAATTTAGTTACTGCCAATCTATCTTTTTCTTAGAATTTTATTAACACAATTTACGCTATAAACCGCTAAAACGAAGAATGATAATGTAATTAAAGATTTTCTAACAACTCTGAATGCAATCATATCATGGTTTCAGTTTTTAATAATATTTAAATATGTTAGTTTTTTGTGATTACATTATTTTTATGAAAGAAAAAAATATTAAAAGATACCACAATAAATGTTGAGTACTGTAGCCACAAAATGTCGCAGATACCAAAATTTGATCAAAAAATGAAACTTCGAAATGAAACCTATAAAAAAACGAAATCAGCGCATTACAAAAAGATATTTAGGAAAGATTGCAGAGTTAGAGAATATTAATAAAAAAATGAAGGCGAGAGAGGAGATTCTTGAAAGTACTTTAAAACGAACTTATAAAAATAAAGTACTTTAAAACGAACTTATAAAAATAGCAGAAGTCACAAGAAAATTAAAATATCACGTCGACTGGTACATAATGCTAAAAATAAATTCTATGTTTCAAATAAGCTGGGCGTAATTTGTAAACCTAACCTTGTGATTATAAAAAAAACAATTAAGCGTCCCAATATATCGGAAATTACAAATTTTTATTTAAGAGACGACGTAAGTCGCTATACAGCTGAACGAAAGGAAACTAACTAGGACAAGAAAAAAAAGAAATAAACAATTAAGATACCTATCTGACATCCTAGTGAACCTATTTAACAAGTACAGAAAGGAAGGTGGACGATACGGACTATCTACTTTTATTAAGTACAAACCATTCTACGTCGTTGCTCCGCGTCTAACTTCCGGGGACACTTGCTTATGTATTAAACATAGCAATACAGAATTTCAGCAAGATGCTTTAAAAAAGGCTGGAGCATTGAAAACAGGGACAATAAGAAATGTGTTGGATAGCATATCCTGCGATATAAAAAAACTACTGTTGCATGTTTTGGCCGGTGCAAATTTCGACAATATATACTATCAAAACCTGCAAAATATCGCATCAAGATCATTGCATTAGTAAATTCTACGAACTTCTACATTTTGAATCTTGAAATATATCTTGGAAAACAGCCTGCTGGTCGTTTGCTGCAAGTAATAAACCGTTTGATAATTGGTTCAGCATTTGCTGAATGAACATAAGTTGACTTCGGTTGGAACTGTGCGTAAAAATAAAAAACAAACCCCTCCTGCATTCACAAAAACTCAAGGCGTTGACGTGTTTTCATCTCGAGTTGGTTACCAAAAAGATATTACTCTTGTATCTCATGTACCGAAAAAAATAAGGTGGTATTGCTGATATCAAGTCTTCACTATGATAATAAAATTGACGAAACAAGTGGAGAAAAGCGAAAACCCGAAATCAACAACTACGAGGGTTGTTGAAAATGTAGTGAGAATCGACGTAGTAATGGAGGGTAATTGAAAAAAAAAATATCGTCTCGGAAAGATTAGGTCTTTGTTATAATACCCTCAAATAATTAGGTTTCTATGTTGTCTGTGTCAGTTGTATTTATTATTTGTTTGTGACGCGTCGTTAACTCTCGCAAAAATGGATAAAATTCAAAAATGCGTGCAGTAATAAAATACTTTTGCTTGAAAATTTTTACTACGGAACAAATTTTTAAAGAGTTATGTGAGACATTGTGGGAGTCTGCTCCTCCACATTCCACAGTGGCTCGGTGATGTTCAGAGTTGAAACGTGGAAGAACAACGGTTAAAGATGACCAGCGCTCGGGCCGCTTTTCAACGTCACTCGGGAAATGGTCGAGAAAGTTGAAAAAATTATTCTGGATGATCGCCGTGTAACTGTCCGTTTTATAGCTGAAGAGTTAAAGACTACTTTTAGAACACCCCTCGTATTATAATAAAACGAAATGTGGGGTTGATGTCGCAGATGAACTTTGCGCCACATTGGGGAACTAGGGGTATGACGGGATAGCGAGGTAAGACGGGTCACGCACACATACAAGAAACTCGATGCTTCCGCGAGGCGGCGCTGTAGCCAATTAGAAGCCGCTTTCGAAAGTGCGTGCGTTCTTTGTTTGTAAACAAATTTCTGTTACAGTGCATAATTGATGTAATATTTTGTGTTTCTAAACAACTTCAGAAACAGGTAAGAAACAGAGTTGAACTAATGGCTATTTTTTGCCTTCTTTTTACGTTTTCCTTACATTTGATATTCATTTTCAAAATCACATTAGTCCCAACCGTGTATTTTATAAATTTTATTTTCTTTAAACACAGTGACTGGGGCAAGATAGTGTAGACCATACGGGGCATAATGGGGTACCCCATTATGCCTCATACCCCAACATGCCCTTCAGACCACGAAATGAGATTAGTTACCTAGCATTTGCTTTATTTGTTGTTGTTTACAGATATATCGATTAAAATATAATTTATTTTGTTTTCTCAGATTAAACATGGTTAGAAACTACAAAAAGAAGACAAAAAGAGGAGAGTGGTCACAACAGTCCATGAAAGCAGCTGTGGACAAAATTTTGAGCAAAGAATCAGGATACAGAAAGGCAGCTTTAGAATATGGTGTTCCTCAAACAACTTTGGAGCGTTATGTCAAAAAAATTAAACGAGGTGAAGAAGTTACCGTTGGCTTACCACTGGGACCTATAAAGTCTGTTTTTTCGCAAAAAGAAGAACAAGAACTTGCAGAATATGTGAAGCATATGGAAGAACGACTTTTTGGCTTAACTACTTTGGATTTAAGGCGACTGGCTTACCAGTTGGCCGTAAGAAATAATAAAAGGCACAATTTTAATACCGAGAAAGAGATGGCAGGTGTTGATTGGCTAAACGGTTTTTTAAAACGCCACTCTGAATTATCAATTCGTAAACCAGAGGCTACTTCGGCAGCTCGCGCTATGGAATTGCAGCTATGAAATGGAGAAGCAGTTGGAAATTTCTACCAGCTTCTTGGGAAAACATATGATGCATTACATTTAACTCCAAATAAAATATATAACTGTGACGAAACTGGCATTTCTGTTGTTTCGAAAACTAAGAGCAAGATAATTGCTTTAAAAGGTAGAAAACAAGTCGGTTCATTATCTTCTGCAGAGCGAGGCTAAATTGACACTGTAGAAATTTGTTTCAATGCTGCTGGGACGTACATGCCTCCATTCATTATTTTCCCGAGACAGCGTATGAAAGCTGAATTGCTAGACCGAGCTCCCGCAGGAACAACATCAGCGTGTAATCCAAAGGGCTGGATGACAGCTGAAATATTTACTATTTGGTTCAAACAGTTCATCCAATTTTCGGGAGCTTCTCCTAGCAATAAAGTGTTGCTGCTTTTAGACGGACATGTAAGTCATACTCAAAATCTAGATGTTATAGATCTTGCACGACAATATGGAGTTGTAATAATTTGCTTCCCTCCTCATTGCATACATAAGTTGCAACTTGCTGATGTAGCTTTCATGAGGCCTTTAAGTATTGGTTGAGCTGATGTAGCTTTCATGAGGCCTTTAAGTAATTATTATGACCATGCTGCTTCAAATTGGTTGAGATCTCACCCAGGACGCGTGATCACCATTTTTCAAATAAGTGAAATATTTGGGCAGGCTTACATGCAAGCAGCTACAATGTCCACAGCGGTTAACAGCTTCAGGAAGTGTGGTATATGGCCATACAACCAAGACAATTTTAGTGATGTTGATTTTATGGCTGCTGAAACTACAAACATACCACTAGCTCAAGAAAATCCATCTACGTCAAGATCTGTCAACCTACCGTTAATAGAGACCGGCGCACACATAGCTCCTCATCCCGGACGTGAAGAACCAGCCACGTCAAGCGTTGTTAACGCTCAGTCGATGGAGACAGACTCTCATACCAGATATGAGTCACCATCTCTATTGAATTCTGGAAATCTCCCCTTTACAGAGTTAGTACCTCATCCTGACCTTGAAGTTCCAACCACGTCAAACGTTGTTAACGCTGAGTTTATGGAGACAGAGCCTCATACTGGACCTGAAATACTATCCCTCTTAAGTTCTGCAAACCTTCCATTAACAGAGTCATCAGCTTGTACAGAATCTAATGATAAGAGAGGCCCTAAATCCGGACGTAAAACAACTGAAACAAAACATGTTCAATCGATTCATGAAGATTTCCTTGCACCTGTTCTCTCCGAAAATAAACGTACGTCAGTTCAACTATACAGGAATATTTTTTTTCCAGTGCAAAAATTTTTTTTGGTGGTTCAGTATCAGTAATAGAACACTTTTCCATAATTAGTTAAAAAATTTTTTTTTATATTTTTATCCCTATCGAAACGGTAGAATATGGACACATTTTTTAAAATAAAACTTCAATGAAAACGTCTTCTCTTGCGTATGCCACCGTGCAACCCCGCCGCGCCCGGTAGCCCCCCGCCACAGCCCCCACCGCCCCGCCGGGACCGAGCGACGCGCGCGACAGTGAGACTCATACGCACGCGCCGATGTGACGTGTCCTCGCGTTCCCGCGCACGCGACGCGCCCGCCGTCGTGAGTTTTACGAGATGTACGAGTTTATCTTCTGAGTGGTGAGAACCTACATAAGCGCAATTCGGAGAAAGTATGCGACGAAGAGCATACCTCGTATGCGGGCCTTTGGGATCCGTAACCCCGCGGTCCCTAATGCTTCGAACCATTTTAACAGACGAAGTCCCAGAGTCAGTACCCACGATGCGGCATATCTCTTTGGTGTGAGCCAGCCTGCGGTATTGAAGCTGCTAAAAACAGCCGGACTCCATCCGTACCACTTTCAGCCGGTTCAGCAGTTCCATGACCTAGACCCAGTACCACGTCGAGCCTTATGTGAGTGGCTTCTACATCACCGCGATGCAAACATCTTGTAGACGGATGAGGCATTGTTCACAAGTGAGGGACTGTTTCTTATGGGAAGAAGTCAAACGCCGAGATGTAGAGGAGGCACAAAGTCTAGAAGACTTAACAATAAAAAATAATAACGCTTTCAGTGAAGTGAAAAGTGACACTAGTGTTTTAAACAAATTAAATGACAATTTAATGAAATGTGCACGTTTATGTCTGGACAGACGTGGACTTCATTTTGAACAAATATTAAAATACATGGTAAGTAATTAGTTAGGTATTTGTTTTGATTCAACATTATTGTAAATACGTAGTTGATTCTAATTTTTTTAAATACGCCTTAACGCAGAAGTACCTATGTAACTTCGGCATAACGTTAATATTTTTTTCTAGGTAACGAATTTGTTTCTCTTTTATTTTTTTGCATTTTGATGGCCTTAACCATAAAAGTATGAAGGGAAAATTGGAATTACTCTTAGAAATCACCTCAGATCATGGCATAAAATCTAGTTCGAATCTAACAAAATGAGCGTTCAGTGACCCGTGTAGATAGGTACCTACGAGTACATGCCTACGGCGTCGAGCGAGCGCTCAGCTGACGCACGGCGCGCGGTGTCCATAAATTAAGTTTTAAAATCTCGATCTTTGATAAGCGATAACTTTATTTTTTAGTATTAGAATATATCAAAATAAAAAATACGTGTTTATTTAAATTACTTAAAGTTTATTTTCACAAAATCTTCGCAGTGGTTTTAAATTATTCCTGTATAATACTGGTTCCCCCCAACAAGATTGCTCAAAATTACTTGAAGTCCAAGCAGGAAGTTCCTTGGAAATTCGTTCTCCCATCCGATCTGTCTGCCGTAATTTAACTTCTAGTTTCGAAAATGTTGTAAAACTACCAACGAGGGAAGAGGTTGCGTCTTCCGATGAATATCACGTAAGTAATGACCATCAAAATATTGACCGGAGCCTGTCAGGCTACACGTCCATCGTTGTCCTATGAAATATTTTCTAAGGGCGATTATTTTTGTTTCAGATTTTGTAGTACAAAATGTCAAAAAACAATAAAGCCGGTAGTTCTAAGTCAAAGCGACCATCTACGAGTTCTGTTCAGGGTCCTGCGAGAAAAATATTTTGTGCAGGAGATCCATCTTTCGAACAAGAAGTGAGTGCGTTGTTGTTAGCTTCGGATCAGTCTGACAATGAAGAGAATATTGAAGATTTTTTTATATTGGAATCCGAACTGATACAAAATCATGAAAGTGACAATGATCAGGACCAAGATCAGGACCAGGACCAGTACCTAGGAGAAGAATCGGGCAGTGATAGTTCGGACAATATTCCACTAACGGAGTTAGTGAGAACTAACTATTACTACGGCAAAAATAGACATAAATGGGCCAAGACGCCGCCTTCGGCTAGGGTGCGTACACCACAACATAATATTATAATATCTCGTGCAGGTTCTTCAAAATTGACTCCTGAAGATGGTAAAGATCCCTGCAGTATTTGGAATAAGCTGTTTGATGAAGAAATGCTCCAATGCATTCTAACTTGGACCAATGTTAGAATTTCTAGTTACAGAACCAAGTTTGTCCGTTATAACAGACCTGAATTGATTGCTTTGGACATGGTTGAACTCAAAGCCTTTATTGGTCTATTGTTTTACTCAGCTGTTTTGAAATCAAATGATGAAAACACGAGTTACTTGTTCGCTTCAGATGGCACAGGTTGTGAGATATTTAGGTGCGGAATGTCAGAGACAAGATTTCTGGTTTTGTTATTGTGTCTACGATTTGACAACCCAGATGATCGTGAAGAGAGGATGAAGACTGATAAGTTGGCTGCTATATCCCCTATTTTCAATAAGTTTGTGAGTAATTCTCAACAGTTGTATGAATTGAGCGAATGTGCCACAGTGGATGAAATGCTCGTTCGATTTCGAGGAAGAAGTCACATGATATCATACATGCCAAAAAAGCCTGGTAAATATGGATTGATAATACGAGCACTATGTGATGCCAATAATTATTATTTTTATAATGGGTATATTTACTCTGGGAAAGATTCGGATGGTACAGGATTGACAGCACAAGAAAAAAAATTTTTAGTTCCAACTCAGTGTGTCCTACGTCTCACAAAACCCATTCAAGGAACCAACCGTAACGTGACAGCTGACAATTGGTTTTCATCTATAGAGCTTGTAGACGAACTATCATCACGGAAGCTGACGTATGTAGGAACGCTGAAGAAAAACAAGAGGGAAATCCCGATTGAATTTCAGCCAAAGAAGAATCGAGAAGTAAACTCTACTTTATTTGGATTTACGAGCACAAAAACGTTATGCTCATACGTGCCAAAGAAGAATAGAGCTGTAATACTTATATCTTCCATGCATCATAGTGACCAGGTAGATAAAAATACTCAAAAACCTGAAATTATTATGTATTATAACTCAACTAAAGGAGGCGTCGACGAGGCTGACAAAAAATGCTCGATTTACTCCAGTAGCCGTCGAACAAGGAGATGGCCTATGGTGTTGCTATATCGTATCCTAGACTTGAGTGCCATGAATGCGTACATTTTATATAACATGCACCAATCAAAAGCTGCGGAGAGAGGAGATTTCCTAAAAAAATTAGCACGTGTGCTTGTGGTGCCTCATGTGCAAAGACGTGTTATAAATACACGATTGCCAAGAGAACTGAGGTTGACCATGACTCGAGTTTTAGGTAATGATATGGTTACAGAAGATGTCCAGGATCAAGAAACCAGTCAAGGAACCAGAAGAGCATGTAGAATCTGTCCCGCGAAAAAACATAGGATGACTACCCATGTTTGTGTTGGGTGCAACAAACCTGTGTGTCTCCAATGTTCCAGACCTTTGTGCACTGACTGCCAATAAATTTACGTAATTAGACTGTTGTCAATTTTTTTTATATTTGTTACCTGAAGTAAGTGTTTTGTGTTTTTGGTTTGTTATATATTATATTTTGAGAAAAAAAAGACTTTTTTGTTATAGGAATAAGTTTGGCTGTTTTTAATACCTAAAAATGTAACCTATGTAGATTTAGACTCAAAAGTGCCATAATTACTGAATTTTTAAATTTCTAAAATTTTTGAAATTATAGTTGATTATATAAGCATGTTATTTTATTGATAAATCCCATTACTTTAGTATTCAATCAGTTTTAATGCGGTCTTATATCAAATTCCCTAAAAAAATGTATATGCATAAAGGAGCCTGTGAGACTCCACGTCCACAGTAGTGTTAAGAAAACATGACGTCCACAGAATATCCCAACACTAAAATAATAACACAGGTTACTAATTTACTCAAAACTATGCAATTACCATATACTAAATATTAATACTAAATATTACATAATATTGACCCACCTCAACGTTCGCGTAACTATTATGTATCACAATGACGCCGGGTTAAATATCTCCAACGGATTCCAAGTAGCTACATCACATTTATCAGAACCATTCACGGCTAAGCTACATTTATCTCAGGAGCCATCTAATGCTGAGTCACCGATTAGGAATAAACAACCTATTGATTCACAATGTTTTTCTTTAGGTCCTATGAGATCAAAAGCTGTACTTAATCAGTGCATTAATTCATCACCAATACCATCTTCTTCAAATATTAAAATAGTGACTCCAGAGACGGTGCAAAGGTAGTACGACGAGGCAGTAAACTTGGCAAGGTCAAAATTTTGACATTGACCCACGAGAAGGAAAATAACAGTGAATGTCTAACAACTTCAAACAATAGTTTTATTTTTAATAACCTAATAAGTTTTTGAGAATAGCGACTTACCCTAGACACCTAACCTTCGTCGAATCGATGAATATTCTACGGAAATATAACTATCTCTTTATCGAGAGCGCCGATCGTCGTGCCGTCGCTATTTAAATCAGAACTCGCCTAGCTCTTTCCGGAGGAGGCCGTGTCGCGTTGTTTTTCGAATTATTGCAAAAATATCGTGTATTATTCGTCGTTTCGATGAATGGTTAGGGTTTGTGTATATTTTATCGTAAATTACGTTTTTGTTTTTTGCAGTTTTTTCAATGGGTTCTCAACATTTACTATCTGAGGAACAAATTACACGTTTATTATTAGAAGAGGATGACGTCAGTGTACGGGTGGCATCATCTGAGGATGAAATCGAAGATAATGTGGAGGTTGCTGATGACGAAAGTGATGTTCAAAATGAGCCTTCTGATCACGAAAATAGTCTCCTGGACACTCAAGAATGTTCTTCATCTGCTGCACTGGAGTCCCAAACATCTTTTGTTACATCAAATGAGAACTCAGGTAGTACTTCATGTATCATAACTCTCTCACAAAGCGACATCCGCAGTCGTAATCGCCATGTTTGGGCGACCAGTAAAGGCCGTACTTCTAACAGAACTGGCGCAACAAACATTGTTCGTGTTGCTCGAGGACCTACTCGTGAAGTTAGGCAAATATTGGATCCACTTTTATTATTTGAAAAAGTTATTACTGACCAAATTGTGGACGAAATTGTAAAGTGGACTAACTCCGAGATTGCAGTAAAGGGACAAAGCTATGAGCAGATAAACACAACTCAAAGTGACACCTGCAAAGAAGAGGTTAGAGCTCTTTTAGGCATTTTGATATTGACGGCAGCTCTCAAAGATAATTATCTAACCCTTGAAGAATTGTTCAACATAGAGTTTTCTGGCACCCGCTATGTCTCATGTATGAGCAAAGATGCGACTTTCTTCTGCGGTGTCTGCGTTTTGATGACAAGACATTTCGGTTACAAAGACAACGGGATGATCCTTCTACACCCATCCGAGATATATGGGAAATGCTTATAACTCAGTGTCGGCAAAATTATTCACCAGGAACGAATGTTACGATTGACGAGCAGTTATTGGCTTTCCGAGGGAGATGTAAAATTCGAATGTATATTCTAAATAAATCGACAAACTATGGCATCAAGTTAGTAATGATGTGTGATAGTGGCACAAGGTATATGATAGATAGTATGATATATCTCGGAAAAGGAACAGATACAGGAGGTTTGCCGTTAGGTATTTTGTCAAGGACCTTACACGCAGTATACATAGGATAAACAGAAACGTCACTATGGACAACTGGTTTACGTCGATACCCCTAGCAAAGCAGTTACTTCAGCAGCCATATAAATTGACGATTGTAGGGACATTGCGAGCAAATAAAAAGGAAATCCCGGAAGAAATTAAAAATAATCGTTCCAAAACCGTTGATACATCTATTTTTTGCTATGATGGACCCATTACACTTCTTTCGTACAAACCTAAACCATCAAAAATGGTGTACCTTCTATCTTCTTGCGATGAGGAGGGCTCTGTCAATCCCGAAACAAAGAAGCCACGTATGATCGAATTCTTTATTTGGTACCTAATATTTCAGATGCCGGCAAAGAGAAAACTGTCTCAAAGACAGCTAGAAATCCTAATAGAATTTGCGGAATCTTATCAGGAAATTGCATTGGGCCGCTTCTGTGGTGGGCCGCTATCGAACCAAGCTACAAAGCAAGCTTGGGAAGCAATTTCTTAATATTGTATAGCAGATTCCTTAAATGATTTTTTGTTTCAAGTTTAAAAAAGCATATTTTATCACCCTGCTTAGTTTCATCCACTTGAGAGGGTGAAGCCATTCAAAAAGTACCAGGCGTGAATAGGTTGATAAGTCGACTTACATATATATTTTTTTAATGTATAATACGCATTAGGATTGTTTTATTTATAGGGTGAACAAATGACTAAGTCGATAGATCTGTTTTACCGCACACAGCAAACATGTGAATTTTTAAATAACTCCCTTACTAAAGGGTACAATGTGACATCTTGAGATATTAAAACATACAAATTATAATTATTTATACAACTCAACATGTCATTATAATACTGCCAACTATTAACGAACAACACGAGATATTGATTTATTCCAACAACCTTCTTAACGTTTTAATAGTATAAATCAAGTTGTTCAGTTATTACCGCATCGAGATGCGTGTGTATTTTGTGACAAATAGATCTATCGTCTATTACATTTTCTATCCGTTGCGCGTGTGATGAGACAAAGTGATATGTTAAATAGAGACAGCTGCAGTTTTGGCGGTTTGTCCTTAAATCACGCCATTTTTTACGTAGGAACTCGCATGTCTTTCGTGTCACTTGTTCTAGTGTCCTTGACCTAGTTTGATTTGTTTTAGCGCGTGGTGAATAATTAAAAACAAATAACAATTGTGTGGTTGTAATAAAAGTAATAATGGCGGCAAGAAGATACCGTTTTTTAGAAGAATTACGTGGAAAATCATTGAAAGATTCTGGTGAGAGTTTAGAATGTAAAAGTGTAGATTTAATTGAGTGCATGAGTAACTGTCTAGACTACGCAGAAAATGAGGCTTTACTTTCTTTGTAGTGAAAACGCTACAACGCCTTTGCGGAATCGGATCTTGATGAATTTTGGTAGATGTTTTTTTATCAATTACTTATACTTATTTATTTACCGTTTCAGAAAATTCATGTAAAGGGAATTTACAGCCATTGGAAACAAAAAGTTCAGATTGTAAAGAGGATACTAATGAGTGTGCAGTTTACGAAGCAATGCCAAGCTTCCATAGAAACTTCGGCCAGAACCGACAGACAAGAGTGTTATATTATAAGAAAGGGGAAAAAATATAGAAATTTATATGCACATTATATCTTTAATAAAAGCTCACCAAAAAAAGTTATATTCAAAAAAGTTTTTGTTTTTCTTCAACAATTTTCTACATAGTTTTTCATTAAAACAGCCTATTTATATACATTTATGGATTTAAGGTAAAGGACGAAACCTTTTAAGTCATAAAAAAGGATCTGTAAATTAAAAAACATGTAAAGATTAATATTTTTAATTATCAATTGTATCAATTTTTAGTTGTAAAAAATTTTCTAAAAACTGTGCTGGCTTCCATATTTGACTGATATCTAGCCCATCCTAAATACCAAATGATCGTCATTATGTGAGCACAGCAACATACAGTTCTACGCCCCACCAAAATTATTGTAGATACACTTGCAAGTATTTTCCCTGGAATTCGAGACTGATATAATGTTATCATCATTAGAGTGCTCCAGCTCATGAATTGGCAATTCTTGAGAAGATGTAGAACTTGCAGATAATGGAGATGGTGCAGTATAATTTACAAACTAACACTTTTGCCAACAAGGGTGACAAATTCTGTCTGATGATCGGAGCTGAAAAGAAATAAAATCATTAGAAATATTGTAACATAATCATTTCTTTCAATGTTTATAGCATTTATTCTAGATAAAAAATAGTTAAGATTTTAATTTCGACCCAGGTAAAACCCCAATCAAAATCGAAATACATAATATTTGTGACAGCTCACAACAATTAATTAGTGCAAAGCCAAGAAATCTCATACTATGACAACTAAATAACACATAGAATACATAAATATGGATGATACAACCACGATTCAGGTACAAATATTTGTGTTCATCACACAAATAAACGCCCCAACCATGGTTCGAACCCAGAACCTCTTGAGGTGTCGCAACCTTAAGTTCTGTGTAGACACCACTCTGCCACAGAGGTCATCATTTGGGTTTGATTTTATATAAATATTTTTAAAGTATAGACACCATCCCATTAGTTTTTAAATACTATCTATAGTTAATTACATGCTCGGTTTGTTTAGATGTTTTGCATTCCATACAAAGCATAAGCATAATATAATGGTAAATTATAATTGTCAAATAATTGACTTATTATTATTACTATAACTTATTTATTATAATTAAATGAATGTTGTTTCTACTTACTTGTTGTGGCATAATCCTTTTCGCAACAACAGATCTTTTGTCAGTATTGTTGTTTAACATACGAGTTCTTATACAATATTAAAGATCTTCCACAATGTATACATACATTTTCATTACCAATACGTGACTGACTTATTTCAGGCACTTCATTTATAGTAACAACCAACACTCATGACACACCACACTGTTGTTTGGTATCTGTAGGTAAAATGTAAGGGTTACTGTTAATGTTTTCAGTGATCTATGTTGATATGTAAATACCCACAGCATTTTAGTCGTACATGCATCGAAATACTTACGTCTAACTACGAATAAGCCGAGTCGACGAGAATAACAGGTTCAGTCCAAGTTAAAAGCTGAGTCAACATGTAAAACAGATTCTGGTCATAGTTAAAAGCCGGGTCAATAATTAAGAAGTTTCAGATTCAAGTTCGAAGCCAGGTAAATAGATAGAATAAAAATGAACAACAAAGTGAACGAATTGTACCGCAAATGTAATGTTTATTAATGATTATGACAATTAAAAAAAGTGTTGCCATTAACAGATGTTAAATTGTTTTCAATCGATTAATATCGATTGTTAATAAATAATAAATTATATGTTATAGTATGATTATTATATCTTTACTAATTATAGTTATGTAAAATAATAAGGAAAAATATTTTTGTGCAGTAGCAAAGAGAAAAATATTATAACATGGCGTATTTATTGTACTTTTGTTCACTTTCACAACTATTGATTAATTCATAACGATTATCGATTTTCGACAGATTAGTCATTTTAACTTTTTACTGGCAATTTTTTTGTAAATGGCGTACTTTTCACGTAATAGTCGTTGATTAACTTTACAAAAATTACTCGATAACGGTGTGCTTTTTTTAAATCTATTAATAGTTGATAATTTAAAGTATTATAAAATATAAATTGCAATGATAATGAATTGCTTGTCGGCGACAAGCCGTATTTTGGCATCATTAAAAGGAATAGATGTAGATTGCGAAAGGTTCCATTTAATCTACGATTCTGAGAAAAGCCTGAATAAAGATGTAAGCACTCAACAAGTCAGCAATATAAACCTCGATGAAGATCTAAATCTTTCCGATGACAGTGTCGCTGATCCAGACTATGAATTACCGAAAAAGTGCAATGAGTCTTATACAGATAGTGAGATAGAAGAACTATGTAATCCAATAATAACTTCAGCCCAAGTTCACGTGAATTTACCATGTCAAGGCCAAGATGAAAGTTTATCTATTTTTAGCAGTGGTTTTGAGATTGATAGATTTCTTACAAGTAGTCCAGTAAATAACAATCCTTCCAATAATGATCTTCGTTCTGTCATAGATAGAATAGCAGTTACTAATGACGAGACTATATGCGAAGTGCTGCCTGATGTCTCAGAAGATCAAATACATACCAAAAAAAGGAAAGGTAGATCAAGGAAAAAGAGAGAAGAATGTAAAAAACTAAGAAATTCTGGTCAAAGCTACGTTACAGAAAAAGGTAAAGAAATTGCTGCGAGGCAAATGCGAGCACTAAGTTCTTGTAGACTGAAATGTATTGAGCGGTTTTCTGAATTAGAAAGAAAGCTGTGCTTTGATGAATATTGGACTCTAGGAAGCAGAGATCGAAGGGCAGCGTATATTGCCAGCCATATTACTATATTACCAAAGAAAACACAGAAAACCGACAGCAGAACAATTAATAGAGATTGCTACTGCAAATATACATTAACAATAAATAATGAAAGCAAACCAATTTGTAAAGACTGTTTTTGCAAAACTTTTGGGGAAACAAAAGGTTTCATTAACATTGTAATGGATAAAAAGAAGCACTCTGCAACCGGAATCATTCCAACTGATACAAGAGGACATCAGCCATCTAAAAATAAAAGGACTGTTGATGATTTAAAATCTGCTAAAGATCACATCTTATCATTCCCAAACTACGAAAGTCATTATTGCAGAAATAGAACAAATAAAAAATATTTATCATCGGACCTTTCTATAGCTGCTATGTATCGTTTATATAAAGAAGGTTGCCCAAATCCTATTTCACTTAAATTGTATTCCCAGTGTTTTCACGATTTAAACTTATCATTCAAAAAACCGGCTAAAGATACTTGCCACACATGCGATCTTTTGAATACAAAGATAGCGTTAACAGAAGGAGAGGAAAAGACCAACTTTATAGTGGAGCTGAGAGAGCATCAATCACAAGCCGAAAACGCTTATGCAGAAAAAAGAAAGGATAAAGATGAAGCAAAGCGCAGTTCAAATTTTCGAGCATATGCATTTGATCTTCAGCAATGCTTACCTACGCCATTCCTGAAAACGTCTGTCTCTTTTTATAAGAGACAACTATGGTCTTACAATTTTACGATTCATAACTTAAGAGATGATAAAGCTACTTGTTACATGTGGGACGAAACCATCGGTGCTCGAGGAGCGAATCAAATTGCTTCGTGTTTGTGGCATTTTTTACAAAATTTGCCACGTGAAGTTACAGAGGTCACATTTTATTCTGACACGTGTGGTGGCCAGAATAAAAATAATGCTGTTGCAATGATGTTCATGTATTTATTGCATGTGCATCCAACCTTGGAGACAATCAATCATAAGTTTTTGATTAGCGGACATAGCCACATGGAATGTGACTCGGATCATGCCCTAATTGAAAGGACTAAAAAGAAAACGCAGCTTAAAATAAACCATCTTAACGATTGGATGCAACTGATAAGATCTTGCAAGATTAATAACGCATTTGCCATTGTAAGCATGAAACTAGACAATTTTTTCAATTTTGCAGAATTGAGCTCGAAGAAAGGTCCATTTACTATTAAAAAAAAGGATGCTTGTGGTGAAAAATTTTTATGGCAACCCGTGAGATGGCTGCAGTATAAGAAGCCTATCGGAGAAATACGTTTTAAGACAAATTTTGACAATGAAAGCCCTTTCAGAGTCATAAATTACAGGAAAAGAGGTAAATACAATTTAGACACTATACATTTAGATGTTGTTTCAAAAGAGACTTTACCAATAAGTAAAGAAAAAAAGAAGGATTTGATGGATTTATTGCCACTTATAGATCCTATTTTTCACGAATTTTATAAAAACATAAAAACTGACCGTGACGTATCCAACATCGATCCTGATTTAGACTTCGAAGACCCTGATGCAGAAGTAGAGGGAGACGAATTCAACTAATTCGATAACTTTGTTTTTGAAATAAAAATAATTATTTTGCAATTATTCGTTTTTTCACTATCTATACATACCTACTTACATAATATCAACGACGACGATAGTGGAACTTTTTATATAGTTTTTGTATACTTTTTATATTTTTAATATTTTCTATTGTATTTTGTTTTTTTGATTGTCATTATAGAAAAATATCGAAACCCACGGAATTTTATTTAGCAATTAATATCATTTATGGTGTCAGAGTGTTTTGTTATGATATTTTAATGATAATTTCTAATTTATAAAGTGTGTGCGTGTTACGTGTGTGAATTTTTATTGTTTTGGTAAGGTTGTGGCGTGTGTTTTTTATTGTGTTTGTGAAATGGTTGTTACTCGCAGTCAGACCGGCAAAGCCGAAGAGCAAACTGTTGTGAGGGAGTCTCCAGCCTCAACTGCGGTTCATGCAGGTACCGCGGGGTCATCGGGGACAGTTGTTCAAGTCACTGCCGAAAGCAGTGTGCTTTGTCCGCCTAATCCTTCACGCTCTTTGTCTGTTACGAGCTCAACCGCAAGCACTACGGCACTACAGCTCGCGGCCAAGGTGAAACATGCCCGACGACTTGCGCTCGTGGAGGAGGAGAGAGAGCGTGCCGCTGCTGAGAGAGAGAGAGAGAGAGAGCGCGCCGCTGCTGAGAGAGAGCGCGCCGCTGCTGAGCGTGAGCGCGCCGTAGCTGAACTCGAGCTACAGGCTGAGCTCGCTGCTATTGAGGCTGCCTCGCGTAAGAGTGAGGCCTCCAGCCACAGTAAAGTGGCACACTGGTTGGACAATACTAAAGTATTATTTTCAGGTTCATCAGTTAATTCGGAGAAATCACAGCGACAGCGGGCACGTCCTGTTTTTCCGCCGCCGCCGCCACCTCTACAAGCACATGTTTCACTAGAAAATTTAGGCACACATACACAAAATTGTACACAAAATAAAGTCTATGATAGTAGTCAGGATACACACGATCAAGACTATAAGCAGACGCTCACGCAGATCTTGGGCAAGCTCACAGAAGCAAAAGTTGGTGAGTCTTTTAATAAAGTTTTAGACATTAAGTTGCCCTTATACGATGGTCGCGTTAGTGAGTGGCTTCTTTTTAAGAAGCTGTATGAAGATTCGAAGGCATCGTTTTCTTCTGCAGCCAATTTAGCGCGGCTAAACACAGCGCTTCGTGGTGCAGCGCGGGAGGCTGTTGCTACGCTAATCGTTTCTGCACAGGATCCAGATGACGTCATGGTGGAGCTTCAGCGAAGATTTGCACAGCCTGATTTGATTGTTTTGCATGAGATAGCTGCCATAAGAGCTCTACCTAAGCTTCCTAACGAAGTTGGTAAAGATCTTAATAGCTTTGCATCAAAAATTAGAAACTGCGTGGAAACAATCAAGCTTTTGCAGCGACCTGAATTTTTGTCGTCGCCTGAACTTTACACCGCGATCCTATCAAAACTTACACCTATGCTACGAGCTCGTTTTGTCGATTATGCAGCTCCCAAGCTTCACGTTGGCAAGGCTAAGTTAGAGCTTATGGCAGATTATCTTTCTCATGAAATTAATTTGCATTCTCAGTTAGTTTTTATTCCTGAAAAAGATATTCATTTTCATACAGATAAAAATAAATTTGACAAGAGTGTCAAAATTCATGCCATAGACGACACCGCTACCGCTGGCGACTTTTTGGACAAGGAGTTTGTACATGTTGGTACATCGCGTTCAGTCTCTTTGACATCTTCTCATAGAATGGCGACAGTACCAACATTACCTGAAAAGTCTGGGAACTCCGTGGTTGCCCAGTGTGTTTTTTGTAGAAATAGTTGTCATGTTTTGAATAACTGCGAGAAGTTCCGTTTGATGACTATTGATGATAAATGGCAGTTTATTATGAAAAATAAAATTTGTAGAAAGTGTCTTAGGCCGGCTACACATAATGTGTACACATGTAGACGGCAACCTTTTTGTAAGGCATCCAACTGTCAGCGACCTCGTAGTCATCACACGATTTTACATCGAGACCTGACAACTACGCAGCATATTGATTGTGTGCCTTCTACTTCTGGAACACAAAATTCAACGCAAAGGGTAGCCGTGGATGAGTCTGTTTCCCATTCTTTTGCAGACGGTCCGCGATCATCGCCAGTCTTACTTAAAGTGGTGCCTATCATAGTTTCCGGTCCTCTAGGTAGTGTGAATACGTATGCCTTGTTAGACGACGGTTCTACGGCAACGTTAATTGATAAAAAGGTCGCAACTACCATTGGAGCGTTAGGTCCTACTTCTTCATTGAAAGTCAACTGTATAGGTGGACTTTCAATGGAGACCGTAGTTAGTTTCGTGGAGTTATCAGTCAAGGGCCGAAATAGCACGGACATACATGTAATTAAAAACGCTCGGGCTATTTCTAATTTAGATTTACGTCCTCAATCAATTCGCTCACAGGATATAAAAGGTTTCACACACTTGACTGATATTGCTCCAGGATTGTGCTACGAGAACGCGACTCCAACTGTTTTAATTGGTGCTGATAATTGGCATCTAGTTATTCCATTAGCGATACGGCAAGGCCCACGTGATCAACCAGTAGCGGTACAAACCTTGTTGGGCTGGGTGTTATTCGGGTTTACATCCAGTCGAACTAATCCGGTTGAAATCGTTAATCACGTGACTACATCGTCGTCCTTTTATGCATGTCAAAGTTGCTATTCTAAAGATAACTCTCTGGATGAATTGATCAAAGAATATTACAGTTTGGATTCAATTGGTATTACTAAAAAAGATTTTTATTCAGACGATGTTAAACGTGCGTACAATATTTTGGGAAAAACTACACGTCGTTTGCCTTCAGGTCGTTTCTCTACTGGTTTGTTATGGTGTGCCGATGATTTACATGTACCAGAAAGCTACAATTTAGCGCTTTCACGTTTTCAATCTCTTGAAAGGAAATTTTTAAAAGATCCGGTCTACGCGAAGCTTTACCGTGATAATATAGAGAGCACTATTAAAAAGGGTTACGCAGAACCCTGTGATTCCATACCTAGCTCTGACGGTATCACTTGGTACTTGCCGCACTTTGGGGTTTTTCATCCACAAAAGAACAAATTACGGGTCGTTTTTGATGCCGCTGCTAAAGCTATGGGTGTGAGTCTCAATTCCTTGTTATTGGCTGGTCCCGATCTCTTACAACCTTTGCTAAGTATTCTTATGAGATTTAGAGAGGGTTTAGTAGCGCTAAACGCGGATATTCGGGAGATGTTTCCTCAAACAAAAATTAGGGAGGAAGATCGAGATGCACAAAGATTTTTGTGGCGTAGTACTCCTCAGGGTCCCATTAGCACCTTCCGAATGTCTTCGATGATTTTTGGAGCCGTTTCAAGTCCTTTTACGGCGATTTACTTAAAAAACCTTAATGCAGAACATTATCGATCTGATTTTCCTTTAGCAGTTGAAGAGATTGTGACCAATCACTATATGGATGATTATTTAGGTAGCCTGAATAACGTGCAAATAGCATCAAAATTGGCTCGTGATATAATAGACGTGCACTCTCGTGCTGGCTTAGAAATGCGCTCGTGGGTGTCAAACTCCAAAGAAGCGCTTGGGTTGCTTCCATCTGACATGTTGGCTCCTCAAGTTAATGAAGTTGCTTTGGGACCATCAGATGGACGCGTTCGCGTTTTGGGTACTACATGGAACATTGATAAAGACACTTTAATTTTTCTCAGGGACTTTAAAGAAATACCAGTATTTACTAAACGTTCAGTGTTATCTCAATTAATGAAAATATATGATCCTTTAGGTCTTTTGACGCCTATAGTAGTTCGTGGGCGGATTTTGTTTCAAAGAACATGGCGTTTAGTAAATAATTGGGATATGGTTCTTCCAGAACATTTTATTAAATTATGGAAGTCATGGTTTCAAGACCTTTTACAATTATCTTCTAGTTCTATTCCCCGCTGTTACATAAATCGTGATGATCCATGCGAGGTACAACTTCATGTTTTCGCTGACTCAAGCGAATTAGCATACGCTTGTGTCGCTTACTGGCGATTTTATTATTTTGACGGAAGTGTGAAGTTGGCTCTCATAGCAGGAAAGGCTAGGCTAACCCCTTTAAAACCAGTTTCTGTACCCCGCTTGGAACTTCAAGCAGCTTTAATTGCCGCTCGTCTTGCGCAGTACATTATTGAAGCTCATAGGTTTACAGTCTCGTCTACAATTTTTTGGAGCGATAGCGTAACTGTACTTCGTTGGTTAAGGAGTGATGCACGGGCATTCAAACCTTTTGTAGCTCACAGGGTGGGTGAAATTTTAGAACTTACTACCGTTGACCAATGGAGGTACGTTCCGAGCTCGCTGAATATTGCTGACGATGCTACAAGGTCAATTTCTAATTTCGATTCCTCATCCCGTTGGTTTGTTGGACCTGAGTTTTTGACCAATTCAATAGAAAGTTGGCCTAAATTGCCTTTTAGAGAGCTATCTGTCCCACCTGAGCCAGATGAACTTAAACAGATGGAACAGGTCGGAGTTTTAAATACCGCATCTTCATTGCCTTCACCGGTAGTGGCGGATATTACGCGTTTTAGCGTCTGGTTGCGCTTACTTCGCGCTTCAGCTAGCATCTTCCTGGCAGCTAGACTTTTTAGACTACTTTTGGTAAGAGATTCTCAAAATTTACCCTCAAATTCTAAATTTTTGAACTCTCTCGACATCAAGACTGCAGAGAAAAATCTTTTACTGCGAGCACAACTGGATTCATTTGGGACTGAATACAAACTTTTACAAGAGAATGCACCTTTTACCCGCAAGAGCACGCTATTGAAGTTAGATGTAATCATTGGCACAGATGGACTTCTTGTTTTATCTGGACGAACTTCTGCTGCTCAAATTGAAAACTTTCGATCGAATCCAATCGTGCTAGATGCAAAACATACCGTCACAAAATTATTGATCGACGACTATCACAGAAAGTTTGCTCATGCCAACGTCGAGACAGTGATCAATGAGATGCGTCAGCGATTCTACATTTTTGGTTTGCGAACGGCTGTTAAACGTTTGACGAAGTCCTGTTATTGGTGCCGATGCCATAAAGGTGTGCCTTCTGTTCCGCCAACGGGAGATTTGCCAGGAGATCGTCTTACCGTAGGAAATAGGCCCTTTACGTTTACCGGCCTCGATTATTTTGGGCCAATTACCGTTAGTCTTGGACGTCGAAAAGAGAAACGCTATGTGGCACTTTTTACTTGCCTTACTGTACGTGCAGTGCACCTGGAAGTTGTTACAAGTCTGTCAGCTGATTCTGCAATCATGGCCTTACGTCGTTTCATCACAAGGCGAGGTTGTCCAACCCGTTTATATTCGGATAATGGAACAGCTTTTGTTGGCACCGATAGAATCCTGAGAGAGGTTTATGAGGCTGAGATGCAAGCCGCTGTAACAAATTTACAAATTGAATGGCATTTTATCCCTCCAGCATCACCTTTCATGGGGGGATGTTGGGAGCGCTTGGTCCGTTCTATAAAGGTTGCTATACACGCCACAACTAGAAACCGGCTGATGACTGATGAAGTTCTGCATACGCTTTTATTGGAAGCAGAAGCGCTTGTTAACTCGCGGCCCTTGACACATGTTTCTGTAGAGCCAGGCGCAGAGGAGTCAATTACTCCCAATCATTTTCTATTAGGATCCTCATCACCATATTGGCCACTCGCCCGGGTGGACGATGCTGATCTCGTAAGAAGAATGTGCTGGCGCAAGGGGCTTCGCTTGGCGGACCATTTCTGGTCTCGTTGGGTCAAAGAATATCTACCCATATTGACCCCTCGCACACATATTAGACCTTTGTCCCCACTGAAAGTAGGAGATTTAGTATTTGTTGGAGATGGTAACCTGCCACGTGGGTCGTGGCCAAGAGGTCGTATTTCAAAAGTCTACCCGGGCAAGGATGGAATTACCAGAGTTGTGGATGTAACAACCGTGGCCGGGACCCTTCGTCGTCCAGTTCGGAAGTTGGTGGTGGTGGACACGTCGGCTCCTTATTAAGTAGTGCGTTGCACGGGGTCCGCCATGTTGCCGACGACGACGATAGTGGAACTTTTTATATAGTTTTTGTATACTTTTTATATTTTTAATATTTTCTATTGTATTTTGTTTTTTATGATTGTCATTATAGAAAAATATCGCATTCTCAGTATTCATCTTTTTAATAGTTTTAACTTAAAGTTCTGTTTAGCTATTATTACTTACTAACACTAGTTGATAAGCTTTTTTATTGTACCTTATACTAACCAAATATGATCTACTTAATTATAACAATGTTTTTCGATATAAATATTATTGTTAAACTAACTTTTTATTGATTTTTTTCAGTATTGGATAGAATTTAAAGCCAAGGTTAAAGCCAAGGCCGCAGATGTTAGGAGGAGTGCATCGGCTACAGGTGGAGGGCGAAGCAAACTCATTCCTCTGAGTGACTTTGATCAAAAGGTGCTAGCCCTCTTAGGACCTATAGCAGTGGAAGGTCTGCCTGGTGTTCGTATTCCCATTGAAGTTAGTATTTTTTTCAGATTTCCTAGGTGGTGTGATAATTCTAAGTCTTCAAAAAACTAACATGTGTAAAAAACATTTATTTTTATTTTAGCTGCCAAGTACATCAACTACCCCACAACCATCTGCTGATGACTTATCACCAGCAATGGAAGTGGAATGGTTAGTTGAAGCAATGGGTGGGACAGTGAGGAAGTGGAGCAAGAATTAGTTCAATGTGGTGAGCCTCCAGTTGATTCTGAAACTCACTACACTGAACCGATTCCGGAGCAGACTAGCAGAGTAATAGCTGAAGAAAGTAAGTACCTACCTCCTTTTTCTTTGTCTTGCTACTAATATTATAAATGTTAAAGTAATTTCATGAAGTTACAGAGAAGATTAGAATAGAATTCATTTATTTTGACAACACGCATCATATAAATTATTTACATTATACAATGTTGTTTGATATAAATTTGTACATACTATAACATTATTTAATTATATAAAATAATTCTCTTAGATATTTTCTTTGTTTTGCTATGATTGACTAGTTTATTTAAATAATTTAAATTTTCAGGTGGTACTGCTCCAGCTCCAGCTGTTCAAGTTACACACAATATAAGAAGACCCAGGGCACAAAGGCAAAGTATGTTATAATTTAATTATAGTTATTTAATGAAAATTTTGTAAAATATGTCATTTATACAAGTAGGAATCCAATGAAATGAAATGTCTCAGTAGATTTCAAAAAACATTATTCTTATGCATTACAGTTCGTCGACATGAAGGCGTTCCTCGATGGGCTGACGAGTTGGAAGAAAGGCGCATTGCTATCGAGGAGAGCCGTATTGCCATTGAGGAGCGACTAGCTAGAGTAGAGGAGCGTCGTGCTGCTTCGATGGAGACAATAGCGAATCTTTTAAAAGTTTAACAGAATTAATTAAAGAAAGAAAGCTGTTGCTATCACTGTTGACTGGCTTTGTGGAAGATACATTGAACGATCTCCCACTAGACCATTGGCGCAATGTTTGGTTATAATACGACGGCGCACCACCCGTGAGCCCAGTTCGTGAGCGGTTAACGGAGATGTTCAGTGACTAGTGGATCGAGCAAAACGGACCTCACGCATGGCCTGCACGATGAAATGCGCCAAAAATTGAAACCGCCAAGAAAATGCGTCGGAAAATCATTGCAGTATTTGAGGTCCTTAAACCGCGGTTGTACGAAAGGGAATTCTGGAAGGTCGCCAATTTGATGGGTTTAATAAAACCTAATCCATTTGGAAAGGCCATTGGATGATGTAGACGAACAATAGGTAGACGAACATAGACGGTTGACAGTATTATCGTGTACTGTCACTTATACACCTACCATTTATATTAGTTCCGTTAATCCTCATCTTTGACATGTGGGGAGACAAACTGATAAAATAAATTTATAAAAATATTAGCTCGACAGTTGGTATTAGAGCATAAAAAGTGAAGATTTTGTAACCTAAGTTTGCGCCGTGAACTTAGAGTTTGGCAAGAATACTTGATTTTGATAAACCAGAAACATGTGATGATGTGTAACGTGGTATATTATTTAGACGAAACTACATTTATTTTACTACTGGACCATTACATACATGCAATTGGTTTTTCTATCAGAGGTCCACAGTATGCGCGGTTCCGAAGGGGCGGAGCTTAACTTGAGTTTGTTAATAACCTCTGAGCTGCATTCGTTGTGATGCTATCACAGGCAACTAAAAACTTTATTGCGGATGACCGTACCGCTCTGCTATATAAAAAACGTTACCAATTACGATATTTTAAATTGCTCCGGTTACAATCAGTTTCAAGTATGCGCATATTCCTGTGACACATATTTGGCTCTCTCTTTTGATCGCTAACAATGTATACACATTTTCGTCGCAGATGAACTAAAACGAAGTTCATTCTTGTTAGTATTAAGTGAGACGCGATCGTGTACCCATGGCTACCGACAAAGTTCATTTACGCCACTGTATTTTGTACGTATTCCAATAAGGAAGAAATGCTCCAGAAGCGTATAGAAATTTATTGAAAGTGTTTGGTGAAGGTACAGTTTCTGATAGAACATGCAGAAGATGGTTCAAAAAAATTTCATATAGGTGATTTCGACCATTCTGATAAGCCACGGTCTGGGCGAACATCTTTGATCGACGACGATACTGTCAAGATCATGTTAGAGCAAGATCCTTTTTTGACAACATCAGAGATTGCGGAAAGGCTTGATTCAGCTCGACAAACCATTTCCAACCATATTCGGACACTAGAGTTTGTGTGGAAGTATTCGAGATGGGTGCAACACAAGTTAAGTGAAAAGAATTTGAATGATCGAATCATCATATGCACATCTCTGCTTGCACGCAATAAAATCGAACCCTTCTTGGACCGGATCATAACTGAGGATGAAAAGTGGATTAGCAATGAAAACATCATAAGAAAAAGGGCATATTGTGAACCCGGAAAACCTGCCCCCTCTACCTCTAAACCGAAGTTGAGCCTGAACAAGAGAATGTTGTGTATATGGTGGGACATTCGAGGACCAATACATTTTGAGCCGTTGAAACCAAACGAAAAATTCGGAGAGGTACTGTCAGCAATTGGATAAATTAAAAACAGCACTCCAAGAAAAGAGGCCGGCGATATTCAATAGGAAGGACATCATACTGCTTCATGACAATGCCAGTCCACATGCTGCTTTGGGTACTCGACAGAAAGTCGCAGAGCTAGGCTGGGAAATTCTGTCACATCCACCATACTCCCAGGATTTAGCACCATCTGATTATCACTTGTTTCTGTCCTTACAAAATTTCTTGCAGGGCAAACAATTCAAGAACGAAGAAGATATCAGACAAGCACTGATTCAATTTCTGGCCTCTAGGGTTGACATTTTTTTTAAAATGGGATCAATTGCCATCACGCTGGCAAGAAGTCATAAATAATGATGGCAATTATATTATTCAATAAAGTTTATTCAAAGTATGAAAAAATGTATTCCTTTGTTTCATTCTAAATGGGACAGAACTTTCCGGTAGACCAAATATAATAGAGTGCTACCTGCAGTGTGTGCTTAATTAATAAATAGTTATTGGGAAAATTACTGAACTTAATCGGTACGTCTGTTGCGATAGGACTTGGCAGATTACTAATGGAACCTATTGGGATTCCAGGATCCTTGGTACAGCTGAGGACAAGTTAAGAGGATCCTGAATCTGACTGATTCGCAAGCGACAACTCTGCTAGTCAGGCCAGTGATTCCCTTATTAGCTCATAGCCATCGTGATAAGGAATCAGACAGTACATTATCGTCGTAACTTGGTTAATCAGACCTGCCGCAGATGAAGCTGATAAAGTCAAGACACGAATGACTTGTTTATCATGCCAACCTAAATTCAAAAGAAAGTCGACCTATAGATGCTATTAGTGAAAAAAACAAGTTTGTTTGCAGTACGCGAAACTTGTTTATTTAGTGTACTTAGAATTTAAGTTGGATTGGGGACAGTCTTTTTTTTTCAGGAGGCTTATGATCCTACATTTATTTTTTTCTAAGAGTTATATTTGTCATAAATAGTATTTTTTGTTATTCTGGAAGGAGTATTTTTTTGTGTTTTGTTGTTTTATATCGAGTAGTTTGATTTTACTAAAATTCAAGCCAAATATTATAGAAGTGTTATTTTCAAATATAAAATAAAGTTGATTTTCTTTCAATATTTATTTTATCTTTAAACCCTTGATGAAAAATCGCCTCTCAGACCTCACATCGGTACTACCGTTACAAAAATACACGTCGGACTCCAGAGTGTTATGAATGTGGTAGTAAAAACCACCAATTTTATTCAATCCCGAGGGCTTAAACATCGTCAATTCAAGGTGTTTTTGGATGAAATATCAGCCAAATCTGACGACGTAATATATTATTCTGAAGTCAGATGGCTAAGCAAAGGGAAAATGCTGAAACGGTTTTACGAGCTTATAAATGAGATAAAAGACTTTATGCAAATAAAAGATAAACCACTATCTGAATTGAGTGACCCAAAATGTATAGGTGACTTAGCATTTCTGGTCGACCTAACTGGCTATTTAAATTTCAAGCTTCAAAAACAAGGACAGTAAGTTAATGATTTGTACTGCCATTTGAAAGCGTTTCAGAATAAAATCCGCTTGTGGGAGGCACAGATGCTGTCTGGAAACAGTTATCATTTCATCACGCTCTCTGCGTGTGAGAATATTGCTTATGCTCAATATGCTGAACTCAAGCAATTTTCGAACAGATTTAGTGATTCCAGAAACATGGAAGACTGTTTCTATTTATTTGCTACTCTACTGGAGTTGTGTGATTTCAACAAAAAATACCTTGAAGGTGACCATTTTCCGCAGCTAAGAAAATTCGCAAGAAGATTGATTAGTGCGTTTGGCAGTACTTATCAATGCGAACAGTTTTTCAGTGATGAAAGTTAATAAATCGAAATATCGTAAATGTAATGTAAACAGTAGAAGATTAAAATCATGCGAGTTTCTAAGACGTAGAGGAATGAGGTCACAAATTGTAGGCCCTATCGTTCAGGAAAAGGCTCAGCAGTTTGCAGTAGAATTGGGACATGCGAAGTTCCGTGCTAGCAACGGGTAGCTTCAAAATTTTAAAAAACGAAACGTAATTGTTTTTCAAAATTTGTGGTGAAAGTGGTAGTGTAAATGAAAAAGTATGCGATGATTCGAAAGACAAACTGGCAGAGCTGACCGCAGGATACGATCCCGAAGACATCTTTAACGCAGATGAAACTGGACTTTTCGTGAAATGTGTACCTGACAACAGTGGCGAATTTAAGGGGGCGGCGAATTTTACCTTTTTGACGTGATAACGTCAAGTAAATCGATAAACACTGGCAGCACATACGAAGAAGTGTAATGTTCCGCCTGAGCCTGCGCGTGCAAGCGAGAGCGCGGAACAAGCGATAGAGAGGCACAATGGGCACGCGCCGCGCGTGGCGGTGACTTCGTTAACAATTATGTCCATTGCTGTTTTTGCGTGCATCTTTTAATAAATTTACAATAAAAAGAAGCGATGAACAGAAAACACGATATTTATTACAATTTTATCGTACAGTACGATTCGTACTAGCGTAGCGTGGTCAATGTTTTATTCAGTTTTCAGTCTCGACTGGGCGAGCGCAGAGGATAGTCGTGGTATGTTTCTTTATGACGTTATTACTTAAAACTATCGTCCGTAAACCGACTTTACAGACAATGGTTTTTTCTTCTATGAAAATAAAATGTATTATTTTGAAACTTCAATTATTTTACATCCGCATTGTTGTTTGATAGTTTCGTGGCGTCATGATTGTATACAAAATAGTATATTAAATTAATATATTATTACGAAGTCAATATTCAGGCAATTCTTGAAATTATAGAAAAATATACTATATACTATAAAATTTAATATAAAAAAAATATACTATAAAATTTATATTTTACTTGGAATATATTCTAAATTCTATTTTGTTAATATAGTATATTTTTCTTCAATTTAACCCTGAAGTCGCTGTCAAAAACACGTTGGTCGGCAAGAGAAGACGCCTGTAAAGCATTGAACGTAGACTGGGAGGAAGTGTTGAAAGCACTTAGGCTAATTGCTGATGACCAAAGAGCATCCACTCGCAGTGAAGCATCTGGATATCTTGTCAAGCTTCAAAGACTCGAAACAGCCTTTTTGTCAATTTTGTGGGGGGATTTGCTTTCGAGATTTAACGTGTCCAGTAAAAAACTCCAATCGCTTGAAACAGACTTGGAAACAGTGTCAGTTCTATATAATTAATTGTTAGAATATATCAAGAGCATAAAACAAGAATTTGATTTTGATATTTACGAAAATGGAGCACTTGTAAAATCAGAAGTAAGTGTCTATGAAGATGAGACGAAAAGAAAAAAAAACAAGAAAACTTTTACCTGGCGAAACCAGGGAGGGTGAAATACAGCTGACAGGCCGGGACAATTTCAGAGTAAATACGTACTACGTAATCCTCGACACTCTGATCAATGAAATAGAAAAAAGAAAGAATTCGTATGACGAGATGATTTTCAAACAAATTTAATGAAAAAGAACGACCAAAAACTCTTCAGCGATTGTATGAGATCTTGCATGAAAACAACCTGCTAGACATATTCCCTTACATAGATATTACGTTGAGGCTATTTTTGACCATCCCAGCTACTAATTGTACAGCAGAAAGGTCATTTTCTGTTCTGAAACGGATACAAGATTATTCTCGCTCTACAATGGGTGAAACACGTCTTCAAAATGTAGCAGTCTTAAGCATTGAACATGCGATAACTAAGAATGTGGACTTCGAAGACGTTATTGACGCTTTTTCAAACACCAAATCTCGAAGATTTCGAAGAAAACAGTTGTAATTTTCCTTTTGAACAATTCTTCACCAGAAGTATGATTTTATGTTTATTAGTTTCAATCGTTTCTAAAGTAAGTTTACATTTTTGTTATTTGGATAAACGAAATATTAGATTTATATCTTATTAAATTTTTACACAAATGTTACTATACCTACATACAAATAAATATCGTTCTTTGTGTATTGACATGTTGTAAGTTTTCCTCTCTCCTGTAATTTATGACTTTAAAAAAATAATTGAATCATACTATCCTTAGTATTATTATTAAATGAGAAATAGCTAAAGTAAATAATAATGAAGAGTGTGCGTTTGACCTTTCTTGCTAAGAATATATTATAGATAGAGTAAACATAGAAGAAAATTTAAGACACGAATAACCTATTATCAACCGGCGCTATACTGGTGGACGTGGACCGCGGGGGTGGCTGGGGTTGTGGCGGGCGGGGCGGCAGTACGCTATCAGTCCCTAGGCGGCAAATATCTAAATCCGCCTCTGCGTGACAAAACGTTAACATTCAAAGGAGATGAATCTAAATGGCGGAAAAAAACAGCAAACTTCGCTTAACAGTACTGCTGGGAACAAATTGAACTGGGATCTACAAACTTAAACCACTCATCAACGAAAAATATCAAAAACCGCGATGTTTTAATAATGTCAATAATCTGCCAACAGATTACACATCCAATCATAAGGCTTGGATGACCTCTGATGCTTTTTGTAATTGGCTTAAAAGTCTGGATAAAGAAAAAAAAACAAGAAAATTCTTATGTTCATCCATAATTGTACTGCACATGGAGAAATTCTGCACACTTCGAACCTACAACCACTGGACAAAGGCATCATCCAAAGGTTCAAAACGTATTACAGGAAGGAAGTTGTCAGACGACTTGTTGACGATGTTGATCACCAAACGCCAACTACAATTTATGTTTTACAACCCATGTGGATGAACGCAAAAGCTTGGAATCTAGTCACTGAAAGACCATTGCAAACTGCTTCAAGAAAAGTGGGTTTAAAGTAACGTGCAAAGATGAGGAAGACGACTTACCACTCGCAGAACTTGCTAAGACCTGGCAAATAGTTCAAGAAGAATTGCACTTTCAAGAGACTGATTTCGAAGACTTAGTTACCTTTGATAATGATTTAGCCGTCTGTGGAAAACTAACTGATGTTGACATTGTCACATCTGTGTTGCCGGTTATACTAATGCAGAAGTGGCTGAAGACGAGGAAGAAGGGTATGAAATTGATGAGCATAACTTCACAATAAAAGATGCTTATAATGCTTTAAATATAATAAAATCTGTGTTTCTCAAAAAGGGAGGTTTGAGTGACGATGTAGTCAAATCCATCATGAAATTGGATTGTGCTTTAGATATGCAAAAGGTGGTAAAGAGACAACTATTGATGACTTTTTTTCTAATCAAGATGAACAAATTTTGACACATTTGAGATTAAGCTACTATGTACCACATTGTTGATTCTTAACCTGTAATTATGGATTAATAAAAACAGTAATTTAATAAAAACGAGTTTTCATTTATAAGTAGAAGTTGTTTGCTATAACAAGATATGTATGTAATGTTGAGATGAATAAAACTATTTTTTTACCTCTTTATAACAAATTTTAGACCAACCTAACCTCAACATAACAAACCTCAGTTCGAGAAATTACTTGATATAACAAATATTTACTTGTTCCCTTCCGATTTGTTATATAGAGGTTGCAATGTATATATTACTTCTTTTATTATTTTAACATTTTGAAAATAATTAATAACACTATTAAGAATAGAAGGCAGTTTTACTTTAGAGAAAATAATAACTATAATAATAATGTTTTCCATTTGTTTGTGTAGTAGCATCAAACATGGTTGCATAATGTTTAGATGAAATGAAAACAATATTGTCACATTCAAGCCTCAATTTCACTTTCACCATCTGAGATTTTCACTGACAACAGACCGCCTCTATGACAATCAGTTAAGTAATGTAATAATTCTTTTTTTAGGAAATGAAGTTTGATTTAGCAAAACTTTCAACAAATTAGAACCTAATGCACTGATTTGTATAACCAACATACTGTTAAAAAGGATAAGAAAAGACAAAGTTGTTTAACTAAAAAAGGTATCCCATTCTAAGGGAACATGATAAAAAGATAATTACTAGAGTATGGATCTTAGAATGCCCCTATACCATTGTATATTGAATTCGTTCAATATGTTAGTACAGTTAAATCGTAAATTATGGTAAATAGAAACTTAATTCTACCAAATATATATCACCACAATAATACTAATGCACCACAGAAGCGAAGCAGAGAGAAGTTCTTCGTTTATTTCTGTAATACATTAGTATACTTGCAATATACATTTTCAAAACAAATGAGATCCATCAAATCTATCTTCACTCCAATTATGTTCACGGCTACACGTATTTCCACAAACATGTAACAAAACTTCTAATTTTAACCACACTTTAACACTGCTCCAAGATCACAAGAGATGCTGCAGATATACGCTCCATCGAAGTATCACTCTTATCAAGGAAAATCAAAATAAAACAAAAATTACCCACACAAAGACATAATTTTGAAATAAATGGTTGAAACTCATTGAGCATCAGCAAGAATCAGCTCTTCAAAACATCTTTAAAAAATATCTACCTCAACAATAGGTGACTTTGATTTTATAAGCACTTAACAATACATTATGAATAAATATCACGAATTTCAACCTTCTATTTGAACCCCTTTCCTAGTATGTTCATTTTAGTCAAAATGGTTTTACCGAACCATAAGCTTAAGTACGTAATGTTTAATTTAAAAGTAGACTACTTCTTAAAGTTTAAACTACCAGTCTACTTTTTCACCCTGGACAGATACTTCAAAAATAAAATTCTTCGTGTCCGTTTTATAATCTCAACAGCACGCACAAAAAATTCTTACTCAAAAATTTACATTTATTTACTGTGTTGCCAAGTTTTTGCAATTCTTAAATAGGGATATGCCTCAACCGCACTTTAAACGAAAAAGTATACTAGATTCCCGTTTCATACATGTCACTGACCAAATGTGAACCTACTGTTAGACTACGATACTCTTTATCGAATACCATGAATATCAATTTTTATCGATTGTATTAGTGGAAGCACTATCTGTCAGTGGGTTGTCACTGTCACCTTTGAAGTTGACATTGACGGATGATAAGATGATTTTGAGCGGGAATTGAGTAGTAAAGGTTGTTGTGAAAGGTTTATGTAAAAAAAAAAACAGTTTTATAAAATATATGATAAATCAGTCAAAGTTGTGTTTTAATACTACCTACACAAATACCCACTTATTAAGTACAACGGTCAGTTGTACAAAAGTCCATTAAGGTTTAACGACGCATTCAAGCTCCAATTAATGTCTTTGTATCGCTTATTGGTCAGTTGCACAAACTATCATTAGTGTTTAATTACGTTTTTAAACTCTAATGAATGTCAAATTTGTATGGGTAATGACACTTTAACATACGGTGGGCAACAACCGGCCCGCGGGCTGGATGCGGCCCGCGAGACGTTTTGAAAAACCTAATTTACAATAACATTGTCATAACGCTCATTTGCGACAAGAACGTGACAAAGTTAAAATCTCAATTTGTGATAAAACGCTCTTGAAAGTTTGAAATTCCTGTAACTTTTTAATAATTTTGTTTAGCCTATTCAGCTCAATACAACATAACTTCAAGGTTTTCGGTTTTTGAATCAAATTGCATTCAGACTTTTAAGTTAGTTATAAAATTTATTATGATTATTTATTTAAGAAAGGGTCCTCCTTGTTGCGTTATTCTTGTAAAAAAAATCCAGTATTGCAGATTTTCTTGAAAAAAAAATTGGATAAAAATCTAAATCTTTACAAGTTATGTCGTATTGTTACGTTTTTATTGATAATCTGTAATATAAAGGTATGGAACATTTTAATTAAGACATGTTACTGTCGTAGAAATCTCTTTATTTTTGTATTTTGTTTTACAAAATGAAAGATATTTTAGCGAAGTTATTGTGTAACTTTTGCTGAAATACAAGTAATAATCGAAGTCACAGTCAAAATAATCTTTATTCAAATAGACTTCTTAAAAGTACTTTTGAATCGTCCAACATCTCTACCACGCTTTCAGGATGTATTTTTGCCGAAAAGAAGAACGAGCAAAAAACTCACCAGCTCTAGTAAGAGTTATCACATTTACAAAAACCATGTCATTACCAGATCAATACATTATAAACAGAGAGAGAGAAAAAAAACTATGGTCTTATAATTATAACATAATCATTTAATAATAATGAAAACAAGATAATGAGTTTAGAAGTAATCACCTATCCAGTTGCTGGATCATCTCAAGGCCAAGCGTTCTTATCTGTTATATCGGATACTTTATAATTAGTATTTTTTCTATAGTAGATTTTAACTGCATGAAATCTTATTGTTGTATTTTACTTGGGACCTTATTGTAGAAGCCCACACAAAGACCCTTGAATGAGTTATTAACTTTTTGCAGTCTAGTGACAGGCACAGTTAATTTATTTTTATTTCTTGTATTAAAATTGTGTACATCACTTTTTATAGAAGACAAAATAATATTTTTACGAACGTACTTTAAGTTCTCGTATATGTATTGAGAAGCAACAGTCATAATGTCTATTTCCTTATTTTTCTCTTAAAGAGTCCCTAATCCTAAGATTATAAATTGATCTAATTGCTCTTTTCTGAAGCACAAAAATTGTTTGTATGTCGGCAGCATTTCCCTACAGTAGGATTCCGTACGACATTACACTATGAAAGTAACTGAAGTATACTAATCTGGCGGTATCTATGTCAGTTAACCTACGTATTTTCGTTACGGCATATGCTGCAGAGCTAAGTCTACTCGACAATTTATCAATATATGGGCCCCACTGTAGTTTAGAATCTAATGTTATTCCTAAAACTACCGTGGTATCCACAAGGCCCATGTTCTTATCTTTTATATTAGCATTTATATCTACTTTTTTAACAATAGGTAGTACAAATTTTAGGCATTTTGTTTTTCCTTCATTAAGAAGAAGATTATTTACATTAAACCAATGTACTACTTTAGCGATAGAATTATTCAAATCGTCATTTAGAGGTAACCCTCTTCTAATTTTAAACAAAAGTGAAGTGTCATCCGCAAAGAAAACTATTTCGTGATCATTCCTTACGAAGTAAGGCAAGTTATTTATATAAATCAAAAACAAGAAAGGACCAAGTATTGAGCCCTGCGGAACACACATCTTAACTTTCGACCCAGGGGATCTTTTGCCAGCAACCCTCTGTACTCTCTCAGTCAAGTACGAGACAATAAAATCCAATGAGTTATCTCTAAATCCATAAAAATGAAGTTTACTAATCAATGTTTCATGAAAAACAAGCCTTAGATAGGTCACAGAAAACACCTAACGCATCATGTGAATCCTCCCAGGCATTAAAAATTTCTTGTATTAACTCGACACCGGCTTCGATTGTTGAGCGACCCCTTGTAAAATCAAATTGTTGTCGATTCATAAGCAAACATGCCTTTAAAATAGACTCAGCGACAGTGGAAGAGGAATTCAAATATTGTGTAATTAAGACTGGAATATCAGTAAATAAATTTTCAAATTTTTTATCATTTATAATGCAACATTGTAAGCTATTCGTTGTAAAAATGTATTATTTTTTATCAAGAAAGTGTTTTATTTGGGATAACCAACATTAGTACCAAACATTTTGTACTTTTATTAACAACTGTAACGGAACATCTCAAATTAATCAACAAAAATAATTGTTTATTTCAGCAACAACGGTACAATCCTCTGTAAACCATAGCATACGATTACTATTTTTACTACAATAATGAGCCACATAAAAATGTCCCGTTATAGCTGCGAAAATAAGTCACAAAAAAAACAAAAATTTGTATTTCCCTTTTCAACAAAACCTTTCAAGAGCTGTTACATTTTTGATGCCATCAGGCACCACTTTCCTCTTCAAGCGAGCGGCGACAACTGACATGAACCGATCTTGCATTGAACTAAGGAGCGGAAAGAGATAGCGCTAAACCGATAGTCACCATCCTTTTCCTTCATTACTCGGTCATTTTCGGCGCTAGAAATATCGCGTTTTAGCAGCAAGTAGAGCGCGATACGCCGAATTCTACTGTATTATTATTCAATAACGATACATATTTGCGTTAACACGTTCTTGTCGCAAATGAGCGATAATATTTCATGTCTGATATCTATCGCAAAAAATATGAGCACAACTACTCTACTTTAAAATTTACTACTTTTAAACGCAGCCCGCGACCGTATTTGCACACTAAAGTTTGGCCCACAACATGTCTAAGGTTGCCCATACCTGCTTAAACGAATGTTTGTACAGCTAGCAAAATGTCTCTTAAAACTAATGTCAGTTTTAATCGACGTTTGTGCAACTGGCTGTAAGTCCCGAAAATCGCTAATGTACTGGAACCTTATTTAAATTCACCCGCATGACGTCATATAAATATAGAAAGTATAAATAGAAAAGAATACATATACATAAATATTTCAATAATTAAAATAGATAGAGAAAATATTTTACTACTGAAATATTTATGAATGATTTCTAAAATATTATTAAAATAATTTCATAACTTTTCTCTAAAAAACTTAACATAACTCTTCTTTTCTCTAAACTTGCAAACTCATATTCGTAATCCTTTATGTACTGTTTATATGATAATTGTATGGCAGTTCCTCCAGGTTTCTTTTATAACCTTTGAGATTGAATGAAGCGCGATTTATTAGACTTATATATTATTCTTAATTATTGAGGTTGTAAAAGTCCCTTCTTGGCATTCGATCAGTCTCTGCTTCAGTCTTGTAATGCGTCAACATAATATTTATATTTTCAGAATGGTTCGATTTTAAGTACGCCCAAAAAAATCGATATATGTCGGTTTTCCTATACATTCAATACCACCTAGGTATTTATTTCTACTTGATGTCGAATTTAAAGTATCGATGGATAATTTTATCAAATAGTTTTAAATGCCTCACCCTCGTCATCTTTATTGATTTTTAAAGCAGATTTGATACTATTAATAGCCAGTAGCAATACTCTGTTTACGGAAGAAAGAGAAGCATTCCGTGATAAAGTATCGATTACAAAATACTTGATATCCAAAGAAAAGTTCCAAGGTAAGTAATTGTATTTACTCGTATCGTTACATCCCTAGACATGTTCAAGGGTAAAATAGGGATGGGCAAAAGGGAAAAAATATCGATATTTATCAAATTGATCTTTAAATATTGTCAAAAATATATCGATATATTCTGCGCAATAAGCGATTATCTATAAAAATAGACAAAATATAAATAAACACCTGGTTGTTTATATTTCAAATCATCAACACAACAAAAATTACAGAATTCAAACAAATCAGTATTTGTCTGATAATAACATCAGGAGCACTCTGTGATACCAACCAAACCAAAAAGCAGTGTCATTGTCATAAAGAAACAAAAAAGACAAGCAAGTAATTTCTAAACTCAAACAGCCTACTGCCTACCTACTTTTTTTAAATTTAAGTAAAACGTGATGCGACGTATGAGCTGACAGCAGAACTTTAAAAAATATATCTGGAAATAAATGTCTAATGCCGATATATCGCGAGAAATAATATCGCCGATTTATATCGATTTTTTTCATAAATAAAAACGATATTTTGTTAGTTTTTGCCCAATCCTAGTATAAAATAATTTCCACATGTTTATCGTCTAAGTTACATATTATTATTCTGTTTGTATCTTGGAGTTAAAGTTAATATTTAAACAAATAGAACTTCAAGCAACGTGTTTTCTTACTCTGCATATGTTTATAAAGTGATAAGCGTCTAACATCTCCAGGAAATGGCTGACGAAGAATACGAAGCAGAGGATGCTGGTGCTGATTATGACGATATTGCCGAAGAAGATGATAATATTGAAGAAACCGAAGAACAGGAAGAAGATGGATACAACGTGCAATGCCTTGCGCCTGGCCAGGCAGGCGGCGGAGTGGAGAAATCTAAGCGTATCACTACTCGATACATGACGAAATACGAACGCGCCAGAGTTCTAGGTTAGATGTTTTGAATTTTTATTTGGTTTACTCGGATTCTATCTATCTAGATAGTTCCGAGTAACGACGACTTCTGTATCCGAGTAATAATATGGAATATAAATAAAGAATATTTTTTATAATGTCTTGGGTCGGAATATTGTGCTACCATTGTGTTTTAGATTTCTATAAAACAATTGCTTCAGTTACTACTTCAGGATTGACCTGTATAATTGTGAATCCATAACTTTTATAAATTATTCTATAATCATTGCATAAGACTAAATAAGTTTAATAGTATATTAATATCATTGTAGGATTACAGGAAAACATTTTATCAGTGAACAGTATTTTTCTTTTTAGTATCATTGATAGAAAATATTTATAGCAGTGGTAATATAAAACATATAGGAGGGGTTTACTTTTAAAACACAATAAAACTTTTTTATATGGAAACAGAATCAGTATTTTTAATCAAATCTCACTAATTACTGTTTTAACTGACACACAACTTTTGTGTTCATTGCAAACTTAGTTCAATAATAAAATAACAATAATAGAGAATACAAAAGTTCGATATTTTACAATAAAAGACTAGCTGGTTTTGAATGTAGACCATACATATATATAGATACTTCATTGTTTTCTTTACAGAAATGAACTTTAACTAAATTTACCTTGAATATAAAGTCGAGAATATATACCAAAACATGCATAATTGAAATTTAACAAAACTACCCTCTGCAGCATGGGTACACAACATAATACATTCATTAATTACTATAAATAATAGATATTTACTATATTAAGTATTTACTTTCTTTTTAGGAACAAGAGCACTGCAAATAGCAATGTGCGCCCCAGTAATGGTCGAGCTAGAAGGTGAAACAGATCCTCTACAAATAGCCATGAAAGAACTGAAACAACGTAAGATACCTATCATTATCAGAAGATACCTGCCTGATCATTCATATGAAGACTGGAGTATTGATGAACTTATTATAATTGATCATTAGAACTATGTCAACTGAATTCAGTTCATTTATAATGAAATCTGAATGATTAAAATTGTTAACGATATTATTTGCCAAGGTGAAATTGGTACTGTGTTTCCAAAAGAGGGAATTATTTATCTGATAAAAATGGCGGAGCTTTAGCTGTTTGTCAATTAAGTTCTTACAATGAATCCATTTTGAACCTGAATGATAATTATCTAAGATTTACTTTTATTTCATTTTCTTAACAACTATGGTCTATAACTCTAATATTTCTATTTAAAAAAAAAGAATTGTAGAAGTTTATTAAAATTAAATTTTTGTCAAAAGCATAATTTCTACTCACAAAAGTCTACACAAAAAATGAGATCCTAGCCACATAGCTTGAGGAACTTAGAGACTCAAGAAAGATTATTGTATGACCTTATGTCACTCTTGACCAGTTTCTCTAGTATGTCATGCTACATGGGCACCTGAAATGCTACTGTATATATACAAAGAATAAATAATTTAATTTTCATGAGATAAGTAATACAGCTGCTTGGAATTAAATGTATTTTGTGTGTTGTCATTTGTAAATCTTGAATTTTGCGACGCAATGATTAAAGAAAATCAAAGAGGTAAATAAATGTTACCTATAAGTTTGTTATGATGTGGTATGATATATTAATGTAATGCATGAAGTCTAAACTTAATTAAGACATTACCAGTTAAGTAAATATATATTTAATAGTACTACATATTTTTTATTTTAAAGAGATTTCCTATATGTGTTATTTTCTCTGACTTAACAGTTTATAATTATGTGATATTATAGATACCAAATAATTAAAGTTATTTTTTTTTCTACATACTTTTGAAATATTTTTGTTAAAATACATAGTTATAGTGTTCTGATTTTATTATTTTGTCTTTTTTTATGAATGAAAATGTACATATAGCTATATTTTCATACTTTTGAGCTGATTCGTCCCTTGTGGACAAGGACCTAAGCCAGGGGTCATTTCTTTATCGAAACCTATTAAACTGACTATAAATGAAAAATTAATATTCAAACTAATTCCCATATATAATATGAATGATATTGAAATGAAATTTTTCAGTAGCTCTACAAGTACGAACTTTTGTAAATTGGTTTTAGCTCTTCTGTCTCATAAGGTTATGAGACGACAAGCCTAGGGGCTGCTGTCGTTATACGGCTATGTTATTATATCGACTGTTTACCGAAACCTACACACGATACCTATCATTATGAAGGCTGGCCACCTCTGCTTCACAATACAGTCTATAAGCTTCTATCATTGGCCGTAAACTTCTTGAGGGTAAAGTCCGTTGCAACGTCACTAAACTATTGGTCGAGTAGCACGCTGATGCACGTCTCCCTTTCTTCCGAGAGTTTCTAAGAAGAAAATCACGTAGTACCTATAATTAGGTTTCAGAACTATCTATTTAAGTAAGTTACTTAAGTTTGATTGGCAGTAGTGCGTGTTAAAGAGAATTTAAACATTACGTTACGTTGTCTTCACAATTTTAGGTACATTTATTCTAGCCCGTCTACAGTTTAAAGGAGGCCTGCATCAACCAGGGGCCTCCGTATGCTCAAATAAAAAATTCTGAAGATACTACAGAAAAAAATCTAAGGTTACCAAAATTAGTATCTCGTCTATTTTATTGCATTTGAATATATTCAAGTTTTAGATTATGTCACACACAAAGGACATCGCCGAAAATGGCCCCAATTCCATTAAATATTAATACTTCAATAATAATTACTAATTTATTTATTAAATTGGAATCAAATATTTATTTGACACGGACAAGCTGCGATCCAAAATTAATATTTAAAAGTACTTTAACAGTGACATTTTTATTCGCAAATATTCACATTCAATATAGGTACTTTAATTCTATCGAGTCAGATGGATGTAATTTACACGTCAGATCAAGAAGATCATTTATTTTTAATAGATAACCTTTAAATTATCGAACACAAACACAAATTAAATAAATTGACCGAAAATAAACTTAAATTTACTAAAAGCGCCATCTCTTGGTGATTTTCCAACTAAAACATAAGGACATAAAAACTGAATATTATACAAACTAAATTCATTTTAACTGTTGATAATTCACTCTTGTTTATTCAGAAAGATTGATATTCATACGACATAACCTAAAAACTACTTTGTTTTTATTACATTACCTTTATATTTCTCGTAAACATATTAACATCATGTCATTTATGTATTTAAGGCGCCATTTTTTGATGTAAACCATCAAAAAGCTATAGGTTTTTTAATTTTAAGCTTATCAATAGGTATATTATTTAACTATTAGAATGATTTATTTCACAACAAAAAACCGACTTTCTTAAAGTTGACTTTTTTTACTTCGACAATATAGACATCAATATCATATCATGTACTTAGAGTGCCAACTCTTGGTGGTTTTCCAAACAAATTATAACCTCAAAATGAATTATATTTTGCGTGATAATAAGTTCTAAAACTCGGTCGCGGTATAATAAATACATAATGAGAATTAGTTAGTGACACACAATAAAATAAGTATTTTCCTATATTTTTTTGGCTCTGGGGCCATCAATGTATGGACGTTGAGCAATGTCCTTTAATTCGTTGAAACCCCTCTCACCGTTCGGTCATTAAAGTAAGTAAAGGGGATCTCGAGAATAGGATAGTGTCCTACAAACGAAAATACAGGTTTCAGTTATATGTTCGGGAAATATAAATCATTTTAACTTAGCTACTCATATTTAACAAAATTTTTAAGGCACTAATTTGGAAAATATTGCCCAGACGTCAAAACGTTTTTCGGTACAGTATCACTAGGTGACGTCACTGCTTAAGTTTGTAGGTAGCATTTTCGGTCTACTAACAACAGTTAAAACATGGCACCGTATCTTCAGAACTGTTAATCGCAGAGGTGCTGTTACTTTACATTATATTTAAGATATTATTGAACTATTTATTTATAAAGTAAATAAAAAAATGTCAACTAGGGCCTTTAGTAAGGTTAATCCTTATCGAAAACGTGAAGACTAGACTAGTGTTTCCCGTTTGCCGGGTCGCGACCCAGTATCGGGTCCACATCAAGGCGTTCTTGCCATGTTTAAATTAAGTTAGCTCAACAAGCAATAACTTAAAATGTGAAGCGCGATTTTCAACAATAGTTTTATTAAAAATAAATATAGTAATCAACTTGAAGTGGGACCTTAGGATAAAACACGTCAAATTCCGCGAACTTGGATTATTTAAAAAAAACAACAGTAGCTCCATAATTTCATTAAACTTTTGTGTCCTTTTTACTATTAATAAATGGGTATTATTTGAACGCTTAATTAATGGACGTAAAAAGTTTCATGCGTCATATCCCTGTCCTATGTGGGTTCTGCTGTGCGTAGATTGTCAGCTTTCATTATTCTATTTACAGATAAACAACAAGTGGAGGGCATTTGGACAGCCCAATCCCAAAGTAGATTATAGGTCTATAGATCAAGCATATCATGGATATTATGGAAACACCGTTGTGCACAGTCCTAACAGATGTCAATATAAAGATATTGTTTTTAGAACGTAATTTATTTTGTAAATATCTTTTTAAGCCGGACACTGCCGGTCATGAATAAATCATTACTTTATTGACATTTCGCCGATTTTCTTACACGAATGTTGCTTAATCCCATAATCGCATGAACACGCTAACCACTGCGCCGTTGAGAGCCTCGCACTTTTGATTCTTAAAATAGACTGAATGTAAACTATTTACGTAACCAACATTGAGGCGGTGGTACACATCGGTGCACCGAGTTCTAAATAAACGTTTTGGGTGCACTGTAATATTCTACACGACAGTTGAAATATCGAAGCAAATGGCGAAGCGCCTCGGCGGCGTCGGCCAACAGTTGCCGTTATATACCTATAAGTGAATTAATCAATGTGGATTTGCACTGCACTACATACATACTGCATGCCAAAACGTTTTAACTAGTAGTTAAATAAATATCTATATCAAAATAAAAACTTAACTGATCGATGTCTGTACATTGAAGATATATGAAAAAAACTATTATGAGGGGCATTTATTAACGTTATAGAACACAATGCAATAATTTTAAAAAAAATCTGTCTGTTTGTCTGCGTTTGTGCAAGTTAATCTCGGAAGCGAATTAAATGCAGTTTTCACTGTTGTATTGTGGTAATCTTATGTTAACATTTAGTGCAAGATTTATTTCAATCGCTTCACAAATACAAAAGTTATATCAATAAAATTTAAATAAACACACTACGTGTTCACCAAAATTGCTATGAAATATTAACTGTTTTATTAAATTTTCGTCTTTGATGATCGTCATAATCAGCTCTATTAGTCGGTCTCATCTGTCCGGGAGAGGCTCTCGATGCGAGGAGACCAATGGTCTAATACTTGAGTATCCTGGTGACTAGGCCACGGCTGGCTTCCCGAGAGGGTGCACCGAAGAGGTTTTGGAGTGTAGGCCTCCGAGCATCCACTAGGCAACTCACTGACGGGTGAGTCCGCGAAGGCGAGACTGCTAACCCCCTGTTGCTTGCCAGATAACAGGTACAGTGCCAAAAGCATTGCCTTAACGTTAAAAAAAAGTTAGGTTCACGTCAAATGAAGTGAAAAATGTAAAGACAACTCGAGTTAAATCAATTTTCTTTCCTTTTATTACTCTTTCTTATGTTACTCTGTTTTTATTTAACATACAAATTGCTTTAGGTACTTCAAAGCTGGTATTTTCAGTCTCCACTGGAGACAATGGTTTATTCATAGGTCACGATACTCATGCGATATTACGTGAGTCTGGGGGTAGGTTTAGGGTAATTCGGTGGCGTAGTGGATAAGTGCCAGGCGGGCGCCCTGTTGTTGTTGTCAAGCAAGGAGAGGTGGCCAAAAAATTATTATCTCGTGCTACCCCGTACTTCGGAAGGCACGTTAAGCCAGTGGGCCCGGTTACATTTGGAGTCGTTAATACCCTCTAATCCACATTGGCCCAGCTTGGACGGTCATGTCCCATCCTCCTTAACCATCCGTAAAGAAGGGCTGAGCTCCTGCAGTGGAGACGTAAAAGGGCTAATGTTAATGAGAGTAAATCTAAAGTTCAGTTAAGCGCCTGACGGAAGTTGAACAACACCAAGCGTCATTGACTGCCGATTGCAAGTCTCATGCTCTAGTGCTCTAGGAGAACTCATACAGCAAGCGTTTGTTCTTAGGAGACTTCTGAAGATGGCTTAACACGTGTAACTGCTGATCGTAACACACATGCAGTATGGTATGAGTCTGGAACTTCCTTTGATAGAGAAATGCGCTTCAGCTCTGAAAGAGCTCGCAGTTAACAGTATAGAAATGGAAAAAGTAGTTTCGATTATCGCCAACCGGTGTTGCCTTAGGCGTACCATAGATAAATTTTTACACTATATAATGAACTAGCTATTTTCTCTCGCGACTATGATTGCGTAAATTTTATGATCCCGTAGGTGAAAGAATTTTTTAAATCGATCTAGAAGTTTTGGAGTGAATTCGATGGAAACAAACAATAAAATATTTCCTCTTTATATTAATATAGTATAGACTGTAAGAGATCCTATAGCGTAGTGGGTGCGCAACAAGAAAATGACATGGACATAGTTAAATGCTTGTTTTACATAACTACATACAATCACGTATTGCTTATTAAACTTATTAACATGGTGAATTAGTATCGTTTCCATCATATTTTACGATTAATCAATACGGTGTACCACAAGGTAGTATCTTGTGTCCAAAATTGCTTATACTTACACATTATTGTATGTATCAGTGATTTGTAGGTACTTTCTATCAATAAGAACATTGACATTATCTGGTCATAGATTTGCATTGTGTTTGTCGATTATGATTTCAATTATAGTGAATACTATGCGGGTAAATGACGCCGAAAAGCAATATGCAAGAGAAGTTATTCACTACCAAGGTAGTTTATCCCGCACTAAGTCTTGTTGGAGTTGCTTGTATTGGCCTTCATAGTGTAATGACGACAGTAACTAACTGAATAGAGCTTTAGACATCGATGTCAATGACAGCGGAAGCCGAAGCGGTAGCGGTAAGGTTCAAAGCATCGCGATCAGCGTCACCGCGGTTCTTAATCGCGTGCAATCTTTTTCTAAGTCTGACAAAGAGAACGCACTTGTAGCTATTGTAGATAATACTGTCTACCCCTATTATCTGTCGGAAGACATACTAAACAATATTAAAATAAAACGTGTATAACAACAAAAATCGAATTAACTGTCTACACAGTTAGATACTAGAACTAGTAGTGTTTTACAATTTAAAACCTCAGTCACTGTATATTTATGTATCAGCATCTGATACATAAATATACAGTCGGACGCAAACAAAAATACATATATTAGAATCAACTATCTGGCAAATACCAGCGAATACTCTGATATGTATGCGCATACTATTCCGTAAGGTCTAGCTCTATTGACAACAACATAAAAGATGTTGTTGCGACTGACGTAAGAACGCGGTCTTACTAATTTAGACCTATAGTGGTAAGAGTTAGATTAACATAAGAAACATGCTCCAATTCAGCCTTAGTACACAATCTTGTTCTTGGTAAGATGGACACTGTCTACCTCTATATTCTAATACCAACGCCCGCTCCACAAATCGCTGTCATCTAAACCCGTCTTTACCACGAGAGCTGGCACACGATGCAGAGTGAAATTCGCCGGTTGCTCCTACGGCTGCTGTAGTCAGTACCCCTCCGACCAGCGATGCCGTGCTGTCTCCGGAAATAGAGTACGGCCAGTGTCGCAACTACCCATACTCCCAGACCGTAACGCCATTAAATCGCGATTTATTTCCGAGCTCAAAAAAAAAATTCTTTAATTCATTTTAAACGCTCTTAATAAACCGCGATTTAATGACAACTCGATTTGCATTCCTAATGGGGTGCGGATCGCGTTTTTAATTTATAAAAAATATCGTATTCAGTGTAGTGTTAAAATCATTAGGTCGATCGACCGGGTGCGCGAGTGTGAGTGCAAATGACTGATAGCCCGTTAACACGGGTTGAACTTGACAAAAAATGTGGACCAAAAGATTAAAGTTATGGAGGTTTATGTTGTGCATATTGTTCGCCGTGTCGGCGCTCGCGGTGGCAGCGAGAGGTGAGTATCGCGACCGATCTACGCGAGCCGTGCGTTTGCGCTTTGCGTCACCATACCGATCGCTATTTTCGGCGTAACTTGCGCTGAAATTATGTAAAAAGCTCGCGTATGGAAGCTATTTTTGGCGATAACCTTAGATAATGTTTTCGTATGAACCACTAACCTACATTATTACTTAAATATATCAGTGTTGTCTTTAATAGTTTTATTAGCTTCATAGCATGTCGGGTGAAGTACACCAGAGGTGCTCACGCGTTGGCAATGCTAGATACGTAAATAGAAATACAGGGATTTGTCGTTGCGTCGCCATCTTGTGAAAAACGATAGGATAGTGACGACATTATAAAAATGTGCCTTTAAAATGTGAATGTAAATTGTAATCCATTAATACATTTCTTCTTTAAACATGTTACAGGACATATTTCTAATGAAATAAAGGTATAATATATATAGCTGCTTACACTGAAAATTTGATTAAAAAATATTACAAAAAAATTTGGTACTTTAATAACGTGAAAAGCGTTATAATCAACTAAAAGAGGAAAATCTGATATATAAATCACAAAAAGTATTTATTAATGAAAAAATACGACATATCCTTCTACAAATAAATAGATATTTAAACCGCGATAAAAATTATAAGAAAGAAAGCATTGGCTTCCACTCATATCTATAGTCGAGTAGAAGTCATTATTTGAGTCTAAGCAATTGTTTAAGTACATGTTTTTTATTTAATAGACGAGAATTATGATGAGGTAAGAACTGTTAATAGCTAATAATAATAGTAACTATTAATAGTTCTTAATTCATTCTTGTTTATTTGGTAAAAATATAAAAATGTCTGTTTAAGTTATGCCGTTTTCTCAAATAATTACTTACGACTCGTGTTATAGGGGGACAGCAATGTAACTGCCGCTTGATAGCCGACAGGGATGAGTGGGATTCTCCACTCACGCGGACCCGCCCGAAGAGCTAGTCAAAACGCGGATAGCATACCCACCAAACCACCAATGCAACCTTACTTTCGGGGGAAGGCTGTGGGATCCGGCAAGGACTATTCCATACCAAAATGTGGTTGTCCTACCTAACCCTCTATGACTTGGAATGCGACTGTCTAACTCTCAAGCCATAAGATACGACATCACAGCGATATTATGGTAGATTTCGTTCTATTTAAATACTTGCAAGTGTCTTTTGATGGATAAACAGCTAAGTTGGTAACAATGCTGTAAAACCCATAATCATTCTTCTTTATCATTCGATCGTCGTTACAAAGTACATGTCAAAGTAGTAACATGAAACAAAATATCGTTGAGGTGTCGTATCCTATGCCAAGAGTCATGGCTAGAGAATGCGGCGATCGCTATCTTGCTCCTTAGATCCTTCCCTACCTAATTACAAGGAGAATGGACACATACAAGTGCAGATCGACTACCACTGTTAATGTGCATTCTGTAGCTGTCTGAAGCTGCTGAAATATTGAAGCTGCTTAAATGCTGCAGCAGCAGAATGTTAAAAGTGACTGCGGCGCCCTTTCCACTTAAAGGATTACAAAAAATGTGTATCACTTTCCGGTACGCATTATCATATATTTGATATATTAAATTTCCCATCGTATTCAAACAAAACGCTTTCAACATGCAGTTCTGTATTGAACGGTGCATTTGATTCAACTTCATGTAATTAAAATTAACTGTATCTAACAATATATACAGTATTAATCGAGTGCATTCTGATTGAATCCAATGTCAATAAAATCGAAGCTAATGTAGTTACTTTGTAGGTACAATTTGTTTGTTGTCGGCACAGTGTGTTCTCTACTTCCATTATTCTGTTAGCCGTCACCACATCGTTCACTCCCTTTCACTCTTCACATCAGTCACGGTCAGCACAAACGTCCCTTAAAGTTTAATGTCGACTTAAGCTCTAATGTATGTTCTAAATTCTAACAATGTTATTTAGCATACTTTTCAATCCCCTCTCGCCTCTTGAGATCATCAAAAAAATTGCAATTGGATATGCCGATGCATTGTACTCGTACAATCTTCTACGGTAAGTCTTTTACAGTCCAAGCCGTGCGCTTGTGGAATGCATTACCTGTATCGATTTGGAAAGCTAAGTCCATTAATATCTTTAAGGAACTCGTTAAACAACATTATTAGTCCATGTAAGCTAGTAGTTCATATGTATGTATAAGAGTACGTGTAGTATGTATGTATATGTGCGAAGTAGGTATATCTACTTATATTGTTTTTCTTCCTACACAGTATACCTATATATGTACACCATCTACTACCCCATTATTATTAGCTCATTTATGATTTAACTCCATCCCAAGGTTGCCTAAAAGAGATCACTTTTAGTGATAAGACCCCCATTTGTACGTCTCCTTTCTACAATTGAAATTGTAAGTGTTATGTGTGTGTACAATAAAGTATATTCTATTCTATTTTAAATTTGAAAATTTGTGTGGCTAATGTGGCATTAAATTAATGTCAATTTTAATGAACGTATGTGCAACTAGCTGTCTGTCTATCAATTTCTTGTGGATTTACCTTTGCTCTTTGTCTTTTATCCCCATCATTATTAATTTCATACCTTCTCATAATGTTTCAATTTTCTGTTGGTGCCACTTTCAAACGTCCTCTTCTCTTAAAATGAGTATAGACATTGTCATCTCTAATGAGATGTTTGTAGTATTCATTTAATTTATTTTTATTGTCCCAACATTCAGTGAAGAATTCAGCGACTAAGTGATCGTTGAGAACAACGCCGTCACATTGTAGAAGTTCAATTAAGTAAAATCTCTAATAAAGTTATAATGATTTGCCGATTCGACGTTCGCGTCCGATAATGATTTTATCACATTACATATTGCAAAGCTGATCCTTTTCTCGGCTATTATTACCAATTTGTAAATTTTGCCTTTCAACTTGACATGCAGCCAATCTGTGTATCACAAATTACTCAAGTGACTTATCGGCATTTTAGTAGGTATATAAAAAAGTAGCTTTTAACGAAATGTGAATTGAAAAATATTTAACAAGCCGCCAAAATTTTCTGATAATCAATAAACTATAAACAACTTTGACGACATTTTTTATTCCGAAATATAGATGCAGACGACAGACACTGGCCATCGGCTTATATGAATAGTTTTAATATATTTTGTATCCCTTTGAATTTGTATTTTTTTATATTTTGTTCTTTTTGATATGTGTCAATTGTAAATCAATAATTCATTCAATAAATTATATCCAAACCTAGTGTGTCTCGTAGATTTTTTAAAGTCGCCGCTAGGTATCCAAACTTACTTTTGAGTTACGATAGAAAATTAACTTACGACTTGATTTGCCACTACTACAGTTCAAAGAAAAATATGTAGATTTATGTATGCAATGTATGTGTATAAAAGTATATTGAGTATCTAAAGTTGTCTAACAATAAAAATGAGGGAATACAGTTATTTTAAATTGTCCGTAGTCGTTGTGTATTCACCTTGTAGTCGTAAAATTGTACGTAAAGCATCACCTTGATGCGGTATGCACCAAGGCCAAGATTCTGGGTCACTCTGGAGCGCTGAAAAATATTTAACTCACGGCGGAAGTGCGTCGTGTGGAAATACACTAGGCGCGCTATTCACATGCCGTTTTGATTTATTTTTTAGGGTTTCAACCAAAGAGTAAAGACTGTACCCAATTGTTGTCCCTCGTCTCATGAGCAGTGGTACCTAGCTATATAGTTGCAATTTTTACGGATGATCTGTGGCTGTTATCGCTATTACAACTGTATAATATAAATAACTGAATAATATAAATATTTAAAGGAGGTTTCCATACAACAGACTAGAATTTTGCGTTTTCTATAGGATTTTCATAGAAAAACTTTGTAAATATAACATCCACTCAGTGAAAATAGATAATCTTTTACCACTAATAAGTTAATGAAGTGGCATTTAACACTTAAAAGCTGTATAATGATATATCCCTAATATCGATCTAAATCTTAGATACTCGTACATATCATAGATATTAGATAGTTTCTAAAGTATCTAAGTTGTCCTAAATGTAGCTTGAATAGCATTCTACATTTCGTCCGCTGGTCATTGTCGTAATTATATCACCAATATAGAGTTATATACCTACTTATGATTTAGTTTTGATTGATAAATGAGTCGCTAAGTTATTAATCCAAAATATACATATAATAATATTAGAAAGAATGAATGAAATGCGATGGCTTTTTCGTTCGTTCAAAACTAAGTTGCGTAGCGCTACAAATCGAGCAGTTTCATGAAAGGTTTAGTCGACTCGCCTTTCAAGTCCTTTATGTATACTAGCTCACCCGGCAAACGTTGATTTGTCAAATAAGTGTCAGTGGACCACCCTTATCAATCAGGGGTAAATAAAAAGTTAACAAACAACCTATTCTCAGACCTACTGAATTCACTTAAGGAGTATGGTAATTAAAACTGACACGAGAATTTGATATACTAGTTACGTAGTGTATATAATGTTTATCATGTTGTATATTTATATACATATATAATAATTTTTAATTTGTACCTATTTTACGCCTTTTCTTTATTAGCGTATGTTGTTAATAAGTTTCGTACTTTAATTATCTATATTTAAATATTTTATATAATTCTATTTCTGATGGTTTTCAAAGAAATGTAAATCAAATGAAATTAGCGTGAAAAAATAATGTAATTTTATGATTATCATCAATATATCACTTCAAGAGATTGATTATTAAATTATATATTGTGTCGGCATTATAAAAATAACAACATAAGAAAATCACAGATAATAAATTAATAACGCACAACTTAGTTATTACTAAGCGTATTGCAAAAACTTAAAGAGTAAGAATTAATCTAAACCATCTTTGTACCTCATTGCCCATGGCAAATAGATGAGGATACAGTCTAAAACCGAGGAATTACTCGCAAACTTACGACTATTTTTACTGCTACATGATTCCATCGGTTAAAAAGTGATTAACGTGTTTATCAATTTCCAATATTATTACAAGAGGAAACGGATTAATCTAAGTATTTTAGAGGTACCTTCGTTATTTGGTTGTATAGATAAAATTGTATAAATTCAGGTTTTGGATGTTATAGAATAATTACAAAGCCAATTGAAAGTTAGTGTATTTTGTTTAGCGTCCACTTATGGTACTTTGAACACCATTAACAAGTCCAACTGCATACGAATTTATTATAGATTTCGATGGTGTAAATGAGTAGAAACGCAACGGTTGCATTTCTTTTTTTTTGTCAATGTTTTCGTATTTAAAAGATTTTGCAAATATATGCTTTGAGATCAAATCACTTTTGTAAGATAAAATTATTTATAATTAAAACGTTACCTTATTAAAAAATATTCTAGTGATTAGAATCCCAATGTGGTTATTTTTTTATATTTTCATAAATAATTATCAAATCAAATTCCGAGTGGTACAAACAGTCTTTTCGATTTTTTGAATATGTCTCTACTCTTTAAAAAAAAACAACGGGTCCACAGACAAAACATTGTAGCGGCGTTTAGTTTGTTTAGAATGAAATGGATTTATTACATTTAGAAAGGTTTATTGCTCAAAGTATAACGTAAAATTGCTTAGTTTTATATTATATCAATAAATATATTTTATTACAAAGAATTTTGCAATTTTATATTGCCATTACTTTGAAAAAAAAATATAATACATTACAAGGTTTCTTTCTAGTTGAGACTGAGAGATGTCAAATGTGGCCTATGAGAATGACCCAACTGTAAGTATTATTACATTTAATCAATTTTGCATTCTCAATGACTAGAAAAAATTCTTCATGAAAAATATTTAATAAAACACTTTTTCCCTGGTACGCTGTGATGTACTATTAATTATTTAATTAAAATAATAATAATAAATCAAAAAATTATAAATTATCGCATGAATATTATGCAGTTCATAAATTGTATTCATAGTATGTATAATACAGTATCGTATACTAGTGTCTGAGATACAAATAAAGTAGCAATTATAATGATAGATAAGTAAGAGCTTGTAAATGTCACGATCAATATTATGAGAAACCGCTCGCTGTTAAAGTATCTTCGTTGTAAAATAGTAAGTACTGTTAGTTTATAAGATTAACGAGATTTTCACAATCATATTATATCTAGAGTTATTGTATTGCTAACTCTGCGATAGTTTATAATCTAACGAGACAGGTTTCAAAACTCTACGATAGTTTAACGAGACAGGTTATAAAATAATAATGTTTACAATTTAATAGTTATAATATAGCAAAACAGTAAATTAAGAAAAGAAAATAAAGTTCACGGTCAAACCCTTGGCTACAATATATAACTTCATTGCAACTATGTGTTAATACAAGATATTCTTTATAATTAATTGGAAACATAACAAGAACCTTGTCAAGGAATAACAATATCTATACAATTGATATTTATATTTTTATAACACATTAATTAACTCAATTAACATCACAATAGAATGAAAAAGATGTCAATTCATGATTACGTTACCTATGTTAAATATCTATTGTATGTATTTTTCGTTAAATAATATATTAATAATAAATGTCAAAAATAATAGCAGAAAATAAATGATAATTAAATTTTCAAATAAAATACTAATAATGATAATATATGTCAAACGGTATACTAATTATGTAAATTTTTGTATAGTAAAAGAGTAGGATAAGAATTATTCTAGGAGACAGAAAATATGATAAATAAATTTTTGATGTTTTTTACTCTTTCACGTAAAAACTAAAAATATATTTCAAGTGATCGTGATCGTGAAAACCACGTGAGCGAAACCGCTAGTTAAAGGTCATGATAGTGTCAACATAGAAAATGGACTTTTTATTTTGTCTCGTGTCTCGTTGTTTTGATCTTCGTTGTTTCATATTTACATAAAAGAAGTGTTTTCAGGATTTGATCAGTCCTTATCACTGCTGGTCATTTGTGAGATTCCCGCCTCCCTAGTATCACATCACATATTTTGCAAATTTACATTTAGAAATTATTGAATAAAAACAGCAATTCCGAAATCAGTTGTATTTCTATTTAATATTTTTTTTAATAATATTGACATCAAATCAAACAACAAAACGAAAAACGATTGACTATAATAGTTGTATATGTTTTTGAGGTTTTCGTAATGTAATAGTTTAAAGTTCCTGTATTAATACTTAGATTATAATAGATTTTGAAATGTGACGTTATGGAATTGTCACAACCTTGTCAAACAATGTCACACTTCGTCGATTCCCTCTCTTCCTCTTAACCTGTGAAGTAATTTATGGATGAACCCTTAAAGTAGAACTTCACAGCCAAGGTCATAATTTAATTTATTATATATGAAGGTTATGGTATAATAATAATGATTAACGAAATAGAAAACTTTTACAGTCTAAACCAGAGGTTCCCCACCAATTTTTTCTCGTAGACCATTTTAAAAAATTTCTGGTTTCTGTGGACCCCCTGCTGCTACATTTTTACCATATTCCAAAAATTCGTCCAAAATGTGAAGATCTAACGATGGAAATTGGCACCCTTTTTTATTTCACGCCAACGTTGACCTCCGTTGAACCTGAACCACTTAGGGAATCACTGGTCTAAACGATATTAAATAAACTACTATTATTTTAATGCAATATTTAAAAATGATCCATAACATTTTTCACCGTGAATGCACAATTTGTACGCATGCATCACTTAAACCTTATTATACACGGAGTATGTACTACGAGTTTGCTACGGACTACGTGACGCTACGACATGAGGAAACCTTTATGAATGCTAATGGTTTATTTTGTTTCGTTATTTTTATCTCACATTATGTTTCTGTTTGTGAAAAGTGTCGTTCGAAAATAATTAAAAGTAAAAAAAAGGAAATAGTTAAATAATTGTCACTTGGTACATGTCCGGTCAAAGAACGAAACATTTCTGTCAAATATTATAATAAAAGGTTCAATCAAAGAGCGTATTTTTTGTTAAGTTACACGTTGTTTTTTTAAGACCATGGGTCACCAAAACTACCGTTGACTTCGATTCAGAAAAAAATAAATAATAAATTACTATCGCAAATTCAATTTGTAGTTAGAGAAAACTTCTAAAAATATCGTGCTATCGCTTTTTAGAGTTCCATAACCAAAGATTTGAAAAATGGGATCCAACTCGTCCGTCTGTCTGTCACCAGGCTGTATCTCGTGAACCGTGATATTCGGACAGTTGTCCACGTGATGTATTTCCGCTACCACAGGAAATACAAATACTTGAATTAACAATTATACTAACAAGTCTAATTCATGAGTTTTTCTTTAGCTCTAGCTCGTTGGTTTTAAAAATAAAGAATGTACTATTTTAGTCTTGTTTTATCTATATTAATATTATAGAGGTAAAGTTTCTAGCTTTGTTTGTTTTAAAGGTAATCTTCGGAAATACTGATAGGATCATGAAAATACTTTCACCTACGGGTAGCTCCATCTTACACGGTTGCTATAAGCTAAAATTACGTACGGAGTCGCGGTAAAACAGCTACTTATGTTATAATGTCGGACTTTTTAAACAAGAGTAGTGAAAGCGACGCTTCACTTTACCAGTGTTGTTGTTTGTTTCAGCCGATGACGAGGTACCTTCGGAGTCACAATGCCGTCCATACATCGAAAAAGCTCTGAAAGAGCTCGAATCGGGGGACGTGGAACCAGGTTTGTAATTATACTGATTTTAGTTTTTAAAGGTCGTTATCCCCAGCATGTAAATGTCTCTTCTACCTATTGGGGAAAGACCAGCGACCAGCATGTCAATCCATCTATTGGGGAATAGGCCTTACGGGTAAAATGACAAAGGGAGAATGGATCAGAATTCACTACGCAGGCCCAATGTGGATCGGTGGGTTGATAACTACATATATTTCTACTGAATTTGTACCAAAAAAGAACGTATATATAAAAAAACGTGTAATTAAAAGCAGGGAAACAACATTATATACTAAAGGGAGTGATGAAAATTAAAAAATGAATTTATAAAATTATCTCTACAGAAATAAAACACTACGTTACCCCAAAAATTCAATACCTTTTTCTATTTCTTTTCGTAAAATATATTCTTTTTACAGGAAGAATTGATAGAAATGTTTACTGTATTATAGCCTTAATCGCCAAGGGCAATATTTTTGATTAGTAAATAAGCACCGTGACTCGCGATCTTTGTCTCTAAGCAACTTTCGCAAGGCATACAAATAAGGCAAAGAATGGGGGACCAAAAAACTATTATCTCGAACAACTTCATATTTCGGACGGCATATTAAGCCGTTGATCCCGCTGGTCCCGTCGGTTTCCAATCCGCATTGGGCCAGCATGAAGGTAACGGCCCATCTTTCTTAATCACCCTTAAGGAAAGCCTGAGCCGCTGCAGTGGGAATGTAAAAGGGCTGACGATGATGATGATGATTTTGATTTTTTTACGATCAATTCAGGAACAGTCTTCTATATTTATATCCAGCTAAAACAACTGCAGATATAACCGCGATTAGCGGGTTTAACGTGCTTTAAGGAGCACGGAGGAGCTTATTTTTATAAATTTTTGGTCACCCGTTCAATGTCGCCATATCGAAAGTTTAGCCTCCGCAATCATAGACAAAATGGGCTTACCAGTAGCCAGTATGAGCTGTAAAGGTGTATCTAGTATTGTTACAATAGCGTAAGCACCTCTATAGATAAAAAATGATATTAAAATACAGTCTCCTACTTACTGTAACTACTTTTACTCTACTGTAACTCACTTATTACAAATGACGTGAAACATCTGGTACATGATATATCTGACAATAGGTATGATGACTAATTTTTGTTTGTTAGTCCGTCTGGTAGATTATTGAAAATTATTAAATAAGTATTTAAAATTTTTAACGAAACATTTTTTACATAGCAGTGACGTAGCAAGCCCTTATTCCTCAACTTTCATGCCTATTATCTATGCCATTTCTTTTTAAATTGAAGAAAACAAAAATACGTATCTAATATTTTTTGTATTATCTGGCTGACGGGCTAAATAGATTTTTTAACACAAACTGTTATAGAAAAAACTAAAATAATTATACTCTTTTTGTTTCAATCAAACCTAAAAGCTTTATCGCTATATACCCATAGAACATTACAACAAACCTCCATCACTATCCATTAGCGATCCCACCTTAATTTCATTTATAAGCTCACTCAATAGAGGTAAACAAGAGAAGAAGCTATTCGTTTTAAGACAATGTTAGTTATGATGTTGGATTTCTTTAAATAATCTAACCTTGTCCAAAATTAAACGCAGCTAAATCGTTTTTTAAAAGCATCACTATTTTCATGAGTAATATACGAAATTAACGTAGACGTCTGTGTTATTAAATGGTGCCCTAAGCGATCAATTAGATTGCATAATTGATTACGTAATACAGACTAAGCTGAAATACAGTTTTTTTTAGAAAAAGAGGTAGTTTCCAAGGCTTCCCGCGTACTATTTTAATTTACGGCATAGTCTTTTGTTTACTCTAGTATAAATCTACTGTTTAATTGCTTATAGTTGTATTAATTATCTTTGGAAATATGTATATGCTCTAAGTTTTTTTGCCTTCTTCACTCTTTTTATCGGTAAAATACGTTTTCAGTGTAATAATGCTTTATATGTTTTTGTAATTCTTTTTTTTAGAATAAAGAGTTCTATATCCATAGTTAGAATAAGTATAGTTATATAAATCTTAGTAGCTTTCAATAGTGACCCTATTAGGCGTATGGCAAATTTTGTATGCGGTAGAAATTATGCACTACTGTGCAGTGGAAATGATTGAGGAAAAAGCCAAAAAGTGGTTTAATACACTTTGAGTGGGGACAGCCCTTGGGGATAACTCTTAGGCACCAAAGTGTGGTTGGGTGTCTTTTGTTTTGTGACAATGTTTGTAGGTAAATTCCTCAAAGCCCTTCTTTGGAGCATGTCCCACGCGTGTTCTATGGGGTTTAGGTCTGGTGATTGCGCGGGCCAGTCTAAGACCGATACATCGTGGTCCTGCAGCCAGTTGATGACCATTCTAGCTGTGTGGGGACGAGCATTGTCATGCATGAACGTGAATTCTTAACCCATTTGTAGTCGATGTGGGTAGACTATTGGTACTAGTACTTGGTTGAAGTATTTTTCAGCGGTCATGGAGTTTCTGATCCAAACGAGGTCTGTTCTTCCACCAACACAAATTCCCACCCAAACCATAATCGTACCGCCATGGTATGGATGGATTTCCTGAGGGTGTTGCAGGCGGCTCTCATGACCAGGAGTTCGCCATTCGTGTACCCTCGCAAATCAGGACGGAAATCGAATCGGGACTCATCGGTAAACGGCACTACAGACCACTGGTTACCTTCTCAGAGCAAATGTTCACGCGTAATCTGCTTCCACGAGTTCCTCGGCGTAGTACAGGAGTACGAAGCGGTCTGCGAGCATGAAGATTAGCATCATGCAGTCTTTTCCTCACAGTTTGGTCACTCATAAGCAGCTGGTGCCTTTGAACCAACTACTTGGCCGTAACATTTGGTTGCCTTTTCGCAGCAATTTGTAAAAATCAGTCTTGTCGTTGGGTGGTTATGTGCTTCCCGCCTTGGTAACTTTCAGCCACTTCACCAGTAGCACGATAACGGGACCATAACCGTGATATCACGTTTTGTTTTGTTCCGATGTCCTCAGCAATACTCCGTTAAGTAGCCCCAGCTTGGAGCATGCCTACTGCCCTAAACATTTCCTCTCTTGTTAAATGGCGTCGCTGCATAATGCATACAGTAGCACAAATTCAAATTAAACAAGCTAACTTGTTTTAAAACTTTCGATTAACACAAAAAATCTTTAAAAAGTATGGTAGGTATATTGAAAACTTCGAACTTCACTTGAATTATGCCGCGCAAATCTTTTGTTTGAAATATATATATATTTTTTTATTTAAATTTGGAATCATCAAAAAATGCCTACAAAATAAGTTTTCATCAAAAGATTTTTAAACCGCCCAGTATTTTTTGAATATAGAACTTTATACAAAATATCCCTAGGCGATGTTGATGTGTGTATATACATAGACGTCATATATAATTAAACAAATACATCTTAATCTTATTACTTATCTATCTTTTACTTTTATTATTATACTTATCTTTATCAACAACACATAACTAAGTCGATTAGTTGAACTTTCTTTTAATTCTCAATATTTTTTTATATAAATGCCTAGTGGGCAGCAGTTATTTAATATATTACGTATATGTGTGCCGCAATTTATTGAACAAACTAGTTATCTATCTATTTTATTTGGTATAGCTACAGAACACTAAATTAAGGTCACAGACTTACAAAAATTATAAATTAATTTCATGAAAAGCCTATTTCTCCGAAAAAGTAATTTCGTCTATTTTCGTAATGGAAATACGACTTCAAAGAAACGCATTTTTCAATACGAGTATTTTATGATGGAACACAGGAAAGCCTTGACGCTGCCTCGGAAGTCTGATAGACTGATAATCTTCTCAGAAATGATTTTAACAAAATTATACGAGCAATTCCAAGTTTTACATATTTGTCAGTTCTGGCGTTTCGCGACGGATAATACGGACCGTCAGATATGCACCGAAACCCAATGCTTCCAGATTCAATCACCAATTACAGTAGATTTACTGTAGTTTAAACTTTTCTGCTTTATACTGTCATGATAAAATACAGTTTATGAATACGCTGTATATTATTTGAAATTACTTAAATTCGTCAAATATAACACGTAAAACGAATGGTCGCTAAGCTTGAGGTTTCTGTGCAGGGTGTCCCCCAATTTTGAGCGCATCTTCTGTGATCTGTAAAGGGTGGAGCGCACTGTACCTTACTGCAAGTAGCGAATCTCGTAGTCTCTACGTAACAAGAAAATTTTGTATTTTTCGTCTAATTGATTACATTTATATGAATATTTTGTATTGTTTTGAATGACGTAAACTTAATTTTTTTTAACTACAAAGTACTTTAAACTTAAAAAGAATATTACTGTGGTGTTCGTGATGTTTTTAATCTGTCAAGGACAAAAAAGATAAATCGGTATGGGTATTCAGTAAATCAATGATATTAAAACGAAATAGAACTGTCTGATCATAAACACTATCAAAGAATAAATAAACTAGCGTAGTTTTTGCTTTATTATTTAAATTAAGTTTTCCTGTAACCGATTTTGATATCCACTATATAAAGAAACTACTGTATTTTTAGCTGACAACATTCTAACTTTACTTTTGGGATCTGGAAGCACTGACTGACCCTTACCTATAGCTTGGAATGCTCATCGGACATTGCACACGCCTCATCCTGTCTAGGGGGCGGAACTCCAATATTCCTGTGATCTTTTTTTTGACGCTGAGAAATGCGTAACGCACACTCTGCGCGTACTCCACGGGTTATGTGGGACTGTCCCCTGCGGACCAACCCCTATGGGGGTGCTGGTCAAAAAGTAGGGGCATACCCACTAATACTCAGCGATGTCCCTCACGCGCAAGTAGGGCACGGCATGGGCACCCACGCACGACTCGCCCCTTTAACAGGGCAGGTCCCGTCTCGGGTTAGGGGAAGGGCTCAGGAAAATTCGAGTCCATCCCCCCTGACAGGACAAGGGGCGTGCATTGCCCAGCGAGCATGCTAACCCGCCAGACTGCCCCCCGTCAAAGGCAAGAGATGCGCAACTGAGCATCTCCCACCCTAACCCGTCTACGAGAGGGAATTCACCTGGGCTGAACCCTCGGGAATCCCTCACCCCGATAGCCCCGGATACCAATGTCCAGCCCAGCGTGAGCCAAACCAGTCACCGGTATTCCGTTCCTTAGTCACTCTCTGATAGAATGCGGCAGTGTATGCGGCAGCCCGGCCCCGACGGCCCCACTATCAAAGTGAATATTCCTGTGCCCTGCCCTCAACCCGTGGTGGGACACGGCCTGCAAGGGGAAGGCCGAAACGGGCGCGAACTTCGTAGGAAGTGGTCCCATATTCCGGGACCGTCACCGTGCGTCGCCCACGTCGAGAGGGCCATCGCTAGGTATGAGACCCCCGATCTGGGGTGGACCCGCAGTAGAAAATCCTACATAACACGTGGACCCCGCGTTGGGGGAAGCGGGTATGCGTAATGCATTTCCTAGCGTCAAAAAAAAGTTGAATGCAAGAAAATGTATAAAATTCTCGTTTTATTTCGCAGAACCGTAAAACTGGGAACATTACGAGTACACTGTTACAAACAGATCGTAAAAATTGACCTCAATGGATAGAATTAAACAGTATTGACAACATTTCAGGTTCCTAACGATTCTAATCCGATGTTGATTCTAATTTGATACCGGCAAGGAGGCGTCACCACACTTCCCGCTTATTTTTAGATTGGTAAAGTAACATGTGTTCTATGATTAATCACACATGCATAAAAATAAGAATAGAGGATGATTTATTTGATGTCACATAATAGTAGGTCAGCTTTAGAGGTTAATCGGATACCTTAAAAACAATGGAAACATCTAACGAGGTTCATTTATAATGACCTATTTACGAGGTTATTAATGTTTACACTGCTGCGGAACAGGCCTTACCTGAGACTATTGCCCACCATACTAGACCAGCAAGCCAACTTTGCTAATGTTTACGTAATAATAGCATCTCAATAGTATCTCATATACTTTCATTTTTCTGTCACCATTGATATTTGTGTAAGACATTCCACTTATAAAAAAAAGTAGTTGAGATACTATATAGATACTATTGGCCTGTAGAGCGCATTGATGGATATTAAAACTACAGATATCAAGACGGGACCAACTCTTTATATTTCTCTCTGATATATTTTTATAGACACCCATAAATGCACATCTGAAGAATGATACTCTTTAGTATTCTAAAACTCGTACAAAGTTTACACATGAAAAACGTTTTTCAAAAATTAGAACCAACTTTGAGTTTAAAGAAAGTGAATAATTTAATAACTTATCTTAAAACCATTAAAATTTTTCAAGAAACATTGAATTGGACTGAGGTTTCCTGTCGTGCCGAAAATTTTGAAATTAATAATTGGTGGAGTGATCGCGTAACAAACACACAAATATATATACAGTCGAATTAAGGACCTCCTCCTTTTTTGAACTCGTTTAAAAATGGGTCTTCATGTAATGCATAAACTATTGCATTCGTTAACACTGTATTAGTTATATTACCTAATAAAAACTTTTAATGAGAAAATAATGTCAAGTTCACTTATGCCCGGTTTCTGAGGTACTTTTAACGGCAGTTTATCGATTCGATAGCGCTATTGACTCAATAACTCTTAGAATTGCGTTTCTGAACATCACCGCGTCAGTTAAACTCCGTTTAAACTAAGGTTAACTTAACTGACCATTTTATGCCGTTTATCGGTTCCATAACTTTATTTGACGTTTTGGACGTGGTCACATCATGCAATTTTTAGGTTGTTATTATTACGTGGTGAATTTTAACGTTGCGGTATAGCTAAATTAAACTCGAAAAAACAATGAATAGTAGTATAATTAATACAAGCAGTTCGACAGAGTCGGATTGTAATGGAGTAATGGAGTTTATTTCTAGTATATTCTATACTAAGTCCGGGAAACTAAAAAGCAATTTGACTCGAGTTCTTATTTTTAGTTCATCCTTTGTCTATTACTTTAGTTTAAAAACACAAACAAACAGACCCAGTATATAATTTAGCCAACTTTAATATGATCTTGTTATTTTTTATCTAAGGTATTATAAAAGGAAGACTTATGAAAATTATTCCCCGTAAATAAGTTTTATGGCAAGCTACTCAGTATTCTCTCAAACCTAGCAATGGAGAGTAGCTCGGTGGCGTAGTGGATAAGCGCCGCTGCCCGCGATTATTGTTGTTAAGCAACTTTCGCGAAGGTCGGTCATGGGATGGGTGAGAAATATTATCTCTCGACCTAATGCCTGCCTCTTTTTTATAAGGATATACATTTTCATGTATCTTATTTTTTTAAGGATGTACATTTTCGTCCTTCGGCATTACATACAGACACTGATAAATAACTTATTTTCATATTTTTACGATAAAATAGTATTTAATAACTCATTTAACTTAAAAAAAAACTATTATCGTAAATTAAACATGTACTAAGTGAAAAATAAAATAAAAGAAGTCAAATTTAGGTCGCTTCCTTGAAGAGTTCCATCTAGTGGTAAATTTAGGAACTATTTATTGGTTACATAGTTATTGAGTAGCTTGTTGCGTGTTCAGAAACGCAGTGACAGTTAAACGAAGTTTATCTTCTCCATAGCTTTAATGGAGCGATAACTATTGAGAACTTAACTGAAGCCCTCAGAAACCGGGCATTATTTAAACAAACGTAAAATTTTTAAATTGATAATTATTTTGTAGCATTAGGAAAACTAGAGACACACATTTTAAATTATAATAAAGATAAGAATTGGACATGGGTATCTGAGGTATCAGTTTATATTTTGTTCTTTACATAATATAAAGTTTGTTTACGTTTTTTCAGATTCCACGGAAAAAAACGACAGTAGTGAAGTAAGTGTAGATGACGATACGACGGAAGCAAAATCAGATGAAGACTTAAGTGATGGAAAAGACAGTAAAGAAGATGACGGGCCATCTGTAGAAGTAGCAGACGAACCTTATGTACCTCAAGCATCAGTCGAAGATTTACAAACTGAAGGTGACGACAAATCAAAAGAAGACGAGTCAATGGAAGTTAAGGATGACGAGAGTACAGAACAACAACAAGGAAACGACCAAGACGATAACGGAGACAGCAAAGAAAATGCATCCGCTGAAGACCCAGCTGAACAAGGTATATTTATTTGACATAAAAATAGTGTATTTTTCAATATTCAACATTCTGAAAGGTATAAAGTTATGTTCTCGAGTATAAAGCTAACCAAAACATGATAAATTCAAATTCCGATGTTATGTCTTAAACGTATAATATACATGAAAAATCTTTGACCATTCTTTCGCTAAATAAAATAGCACTCAGAAGACTGAATACAAAAAAATATATAGATCAGCGTGCATCGATTTATATTACAAACATGTAATTATATATTTTACAGATAGTAGCGAGGACAAAAATGAAACCAAAGAAGATGAGGCAAATGACAGTGCAGATGCAAAGGATGATGATGATAATGACGACAGCAAAGAAGAGAAAGGAAGTGAAAATGACGATGATGGTGATAATAGTAATGAAGCTGATGATAAATCCGACGAAACTCCCGATGTGTCTGTAGAGGATAAAGATGATGATAAGACACAAGAAAACGATGATGATGATGGATCTCAAGAAAAGGCTGAAGATCAAAACGAAAACGATGCAGCAGATGATGATTCCAAAGAATCAAAACAAGAATCTCAAGAAGCAAAAGATGATTCTCAAGAAGACAATAAAGAATCTGCAGAAGATAACCAATCTGATGACAAAGATGGAGAATCAGTAGAAGAAGCTGCCAAGCCTAAAGAAGACAGTAAAGAGGATGACGATGATAAATCCAAAGAAGAAGCTGATGACGGTTCCGAAGAAGGTAAAGAAGACGATAATGACGGTAAATCAGAAGAAGATACACATGAAAAGGTAGAATCTGAAACTACTGACCCAGATAGTTCAGAAAATGCTGACGGACAAGACGACACTGATACCACTGAAGATAGTGTGGAAGAGAAAGATGCTGACGACACAAATGAAGATGAGTCCGAAGAAGAAGGCACGCCTGAAGAAGACTTACTGAAGGTAACTTTTAAAAATATATCTTTAATAATATATAACGTCAAATATAATCAAAAATAACACAATTCTAGTTTACTGCTATAATATAAATTGTATGGTGGTGATATTTGTATAAATGTCGGCTAATTCTAATCAATTGCACATTGATTTACACATGATTACAAATCACAATTAACGATTCAGTTTGGTTTACCAGGCTGAGTTATTCACACATAACTTTTTACTCTTTTGTGACTAATATATCCAGAAACTAGCACACTAAATTAATTAACCGATATAACTTTAGAGTGTGAATGGTAGCATTTCTGTTGAAACAAAATAAACTAAATTTATTTTTTATTACCATTAAGATAATTGAGGTAAACGTATTATGACTCATTTTATTAGTTAATAAGTCAATAACCGACTAGTGAAGTGAACTTAAAGGAATCGTCCTTATTTCACATGTGGTCCCGTATAAATAAATCATTATGGTATAGTGTACGAGAGTATAGATTACATGACAACGTTACGCTAAAGTAAACTCGAATTAAAATACCTTTATGTATTGAATTGTTAATATATTGTTAAATTGTTTATATTTGAGAGCACACCAAAACTGTTTGATGCCAATATCAGATTCAAAAGTACAAGCATTAAAAATAATATCTTTGGATTTTTGCTCTAATTTGTTAAATTGATTAAACACTTCTATTTCAGACTGGAGATATCCCTGAAAACTTAAGATCCCGCGATCACATCACTAAAATCTTGAGGCTTGATGAGGAAGAGAATGAAGCCGAACAGATAATCGAGAGATCAGCTGACATTGTTCTCAGAGAACTGAAGAGGCTATACGAAAACTCAATCAAGCCCTTAGAAGTACTATACAAATACAGGGATTTGAGCAACAGACATTTCGGAGACCCGGAAATATTTTCAAAGCCTTTAGTTCTATTTATGGGACCTTGGAGTGGAGGAAAATCATCTATTTTGAACTATTTGACAGGGCTGGAATTTACCGAGTGGTCTCTGAGAACTGGTTAGTGATACCATTACAGTAATATAGTCAATATTATGAAATGAAAGAAATATAAAAGCTATGTTTTACCGGCTTTCAATTTAAGTTGCTTCTTCGTGACTATGAAATGTATCATTTCAAATGTAACAAGTTGTATCAAGTTGTGCACTGTATGCTCGGTTCTCTTTTTTCGCCAATATACCTAATGCTAATGTAATATGAACATGATTCGCCTCTCTCTCTCATGTAAGTAATGCTCGAGTCAGTAACGTCACAGTTCATGAAAATACTCCAAAGAACACCTTTAATGTATAATCTGCTTCTAGCGCCGGTGAAAACATTCGTTGAGAGAAAACGATACGTATTGGTATCCGTGTACCTATGTATCGTTTACACGTAGTCAATGATTATTGTACGAGATGGGGGTCCAGCTACTTATCACGTCTAGGAAAAAAGGCAGTACTATGTGGAATCGAAATGAATTTGCATAGCGATTCATATCTGTATCATTGTTAGTTTTTCACTTGTAGTAGTGTACAGTATTCATCTCTAGCCTAATAATTTCCCCACTGCTGGGGTTCAGGGCTTCCCGGATTCTTCGTTTCGGAAGAAAAAAAAGGCCTGCCTTATGGATGGAATAGAATAGTTATTCTGTAAATTGTAAATATAAAATATTTTTTTTCGATTTTAGGCGCTGAGCCTTCACCGGCGTATTTCAATATTCTTATGCACGGCAAAGATCCCGAAGTATTGGACGGAACTCAGCTAGCTGCTGATTGGACATTTGCTGGACTGCAAAAGTTCGGGCAAGGCCTAGAAGAGCGACTTCGAGGTCTTAAATACCCTAGCAAGATATTAGAAAAAGTAGGTAGCTTCCGATAGATTTTTTTGTTAAAGTATAACTTTACTAGAAAAATGAAGTTAATCATTTGATTACGATGATCTAACATCATATAATAGAAACCTCAGAGCTTGAATTACACATAGCAATGACGTATCATTTTTGCTACTGACATTGAGAGCACTGATATGTCACTGACACTGACTTGTGTACGTTCATAAAGATTGTATGGAGAAATAATTATTACTGATACGTGTCTGATTTGAGTCAATACTATGCTTGAAATGAATTTGAGTCTGAAGAATTCAGTGATCTAAAAAACGAAGGTACTACAACACCTGAACTCAAGACAATATAGAAAAGCTTATAAGTCTTACTGATTTCCAACGACTAGTTAATGTAGAAAATTCAATACGTAAGGAGATAATGATACATTTGCTGTTAATCCAATATTCCGTTTTCTAGGTGAACATTGTTGAAATACCTGGCATTCTTGAAGTGAGGAAACAAGTGTCACGAGTGTTCCCATTCAATGACGCCTGTCAATGGTTCATCGACCGAGCCGACATCATTTTCCTCGTGTACGATCCCTCCAAGCTGGACGTCGGACCAGAAACAGAAGCTATTCTTGACCAACTCAAGGGCAGAGAATCACAGGTACCTAAACATAATAGCCAAAAAACACATTAAGTTTTGCAATAGTGAAAAAACCCATTGGCACTATGAGCACACCATTTGGTCATTTACGAAGCATTGTGTTAATCAGTCTAAAAGGTAAAATTTAGCTCCCGAGTTATCTTCTCGTGATTAGTGTTCATTTTATTAAACGAAAAATTTACGATTCGAGTCAATAATAAATATTTTTTATTTCCGAAAAATAGAACCAACTTCAAACTTTATTTGGCGGAGATTTGCTGTTGGTTATTTATTAAATGATAGACGGACGACATCGGTGAGCAATATCAGTTATATCTTACTGTAATGATACTGACTTATTCATTTAGACTCGTATCGTGCTCAACAAAGCGGACACGGTGAAACCTGAAGAGCTGATGCGCGTCCAGAGCGCTCTCATCTGGAACATATCGCCGTTGATGAGTTCAGCGCAGCCGCCGGTTATGTACACGGTGTCGCTGTGGTCGATGCCGTACGAGCCCGGAGCGCCGCAGCGGCTGCTGCAGGCTCAGGAGCGCGAGCTGCTGAAGGACCTGCGGCAAGCCATCGACAGGCGCATAGAGAACAAGATCGCCAGCGCACGGAGATTTGCGGTAAGTTACTTATCGTAAACATCATCGTTATTAGAAACTTCGTTAAGTTCTTGCATTGCAACATGTAGTTGTACACAAAACATTGCAACATGTAGTTGTACATGTGGCAATGTTTTGTACACGGCGTCACGCTAAACAGTTAAGTCATCAGTGGTGTGACTTAGGTGACTAGAGCATCTGGCAAAACTTGAAAATACCGTATCAATTTGATAAAAAGAGATTCAGTGTTTTGAATTTATTTATTTTAGTATTTAATAATACTATCAATAATAATCTATCACATTTCGCGACTATAAAGTAGCGATCTGTTAGCTTTTGAAGATAGAGGAATTTATATTTGACTAACACATTCAAGGTCTTTTAAATAATAGTTTTTACATTATTTATCTTTTATTAATAGTCCTAGTTTGGACTCCTGTCTTCTACATAAACTTGCTGTATTTTTATGTTGTACACATTTGTTGCTCGAAATGTAGAAGAAAATAAAATAAAGATTATTATTATTATTATTATTATTAATATTAAATTAATTAATCTCGTGTTATCACAATGTGATTCCAGGAGTCATAAAATTCAGTGAGTGAAAAGAGTTTTAATTTGTAAACGATCAAAAAACATATATAGACCGTGCTTCGGGTCTCTCTGTCTAGCCTAATGTTTAAGATATATGTATAAGATGTGATGTGAAGATATATAACAGAATATTATTATTAAATTGTATCTTTCCCTTCAGGTGCGTGTCAGAAATCATGCCAAAATGGTTGATTGCTATCTGACCACTTATTACAATCACAAGACTATTTTCGGAAACAAGAAACTCATCGCGGACGCCATCATCGAAAACCCTCAGAACTATCACATATATGAAGGACTGAGCACGCTCACGAATATTTCAAGGTAATATATGTATTAGATGTAAATAAGTGGTTCACATGTTTGTACAAGTCAAATTTTACAATTTGATTTAAACACTTTGAATTAAGTTTACCTTACTTCTCAGAAATTTGATTGAAGGTTTCTAGATTTCGTTTTTTTTTTTATTGTCTTCTTGTGTTTAAATATAATTGATTGAGTTATAAATTAATTTTGGGAGACCAAGAATATCTGTAAAATAAAATCAAACTTGATTAACTTGGGGTCTGAAATGCTATATCGTTGGAAAAGAATATCTCGCGAAAGTTGCCGTTTAACGAGAAACTGGAAGCACATCAATGTGGATGTAGAAATATATTGTTTCTGCATTCTTCATCACCAACAATGTGCATAATACCTACTCTAACAATGGGGGACCCCCTTTAGATGAATAATGTGGAACCAATGATTATGTTAAAAAACATTGTCGATTGCTAAGGACCAATTAAAAATATTATCATAAGCCAAACTCTTTATACAGCTAAATATTTGATTTAAATAATTTGTCGCTAGATTGAGTCTCACTTAGATAAAGATTTAGAAGAATTCATTCATAACTGTGATCATACTCTCGAAATTTTCCCATTAAATCGTTTTTCCTTATATTTTAGGTATTTTTCCTATTATTTATCTAACTGCTCCGCCGTTGTCTAAACTTGATGCTTAAAAGTATAACTCTATTTAAGTGATGTTGTATCTTGCCGGCAGATATGATTTGCCTGATCCAGAGACATATCGCGACTTCTTCCGTCTCAACCCAGTGTACGAGTTCCAACAGCTGTCTGCCACCTGCACGTACTTCAGGGGTTGCCCGATCACCCGGCTCGATGTAGCCATCGCTTACGACCTGCCCGAGCTGGTCGGAAAATACAAGAAAATGGTCGAAACATCCACGCCACAAGGAATGCCCAAGAGTTGATACCCCCTGCGAACGAACGAAAATTGCGCACCATTAACACAACACGCTTTTTAATAAAAAAAAGGAAAAAAGAATTGGACAATATCATTTTGGGCACAGTATGCATTTCTTATTCAATTGGGCATCAAAATATTTTCTTTCTTTTATTTTGTTTCATCGCATTTCTATTGTTATTATTATGTTTTGCTTAATATTCTGCTTGTTCCTATTTTCCGGTGAGCGACGCGATGTGAATGAGTTTATAAATATGTGATTTATATTTTCTTTTCGTGCGTTTATTAGTTGTGATACATGATATAAAAGCAAGACATCTTCCAATTATTTAATTAACACAATTTTTTGTACGATTCTCGGAGAAAAATGATTAATATAATCTAGTCATTATGTTAAAGTTTGTTAGTGAAATTTTGTTAGGTTCTTTTATTTATTTAATTTAATGAAGTCGAGGAGTTCCTGTAACATTAGGGCTAATCCCCATTAAACGATCTTTGCCTTACTTCTTTGTTAGTTATTTATTGTAATATTGAAATAAAACTATTTAAGTAAATAAAAAAATATATAAAACGCACGTGTTTTTCATTTAGAAAAATAATTTAAGCTGAAACATAGTCAACAGCACGTCAGATCATTGAAACTGTCAAAATCCCTTTGATGTTAAGGCTTTGATGGGGAAGGTAGTGTTCATAGTCAACAGTGATCAATTATAATGGTAACCTGACGTGATGCTGTATGTACAACATAGCAATTTTAAACCAGCCTTTTCACTATAGGAAATAAAATACGTTATTCTTATAACCAATTTGGCTACCTCCCAAAAAGTTTCATAAGCGTTTAAAAACGCAACAAGATGTGGGAAGACAAAAAAAGTTGCTTCTAGGAAGAGTCATAATTTTTAAATTTAATTAGATATAATTAATAACTACGACAATTTATTTGTTACAGCAGCACATTAAATAACCAGAAATTGACAATTTATTTATCCTAATTCAAAACACAAATTTTATTTTTAACTAGCTGTTTTCCCGCAATTTTGCCCGCTTTTATTATAGCCTATGTCATCCGCTTATCTGGTAGCTTCATTATATGAAAAGATTTTAAAATCAGTCCATGGTTTCGGGGCGTATTTAATACAAACATGCTTATGCTTATTTAATCTTTTTTCGTCATAATATTAGATGTTCAAATATTATAAAAGATGACGCCATCCTTAGAGGTTTAATTCTCTAATGCTCTAAACACATGACGTAACCAGTTTTCCATCAGCTATCGTAAGCAACTGTTTATCTATCACGGTTCATAGATATAGATGAACAGCTGAACCTTAGTTATAGGGTTCCGTTTTTACCCTTACAAAATACCCTGTACAAAGTATCTGGAATACAAGATACAAAATACTTTTAAATTAAGTATTTCAGATACCAGATACAAAATACTTTCGAGAAAAGTATTTGAAATACTAGATACAAAATAGGTATCTTATAAATACTTTCGATAAATACAAATACTTTTCTAAAAAAAGATTTGAATTTAAGTTTGTTTATTAAAGACCACAAAAACCTAAATCTTAGACCAGATGGTTCCAGGGACAAAGTGGATTTTTTAAGCATTTTTCATTAGAAACAATTTTTGTAAGCTTTTATTTAGTTTTCTGTGTTTGTACTCAAATCTAAATTTCACCCACTTTTCCTCCGTTTTATTTGTTTGTCAATCACAATGTAACATATAAAAATGCAAATATTTAATACATCAGGTTTAAATTATTTTAAATTTTTTAGTTCCTTTTTAATAATATTTTTTTTCAATATAGCATTGTGAATGAAAAATTGCTGAAATATAACAACAACTCTTAAAGAAATCAGCTGGACGGGAGGCAACAAATACTTCAAAGGCATTTTGTACTGCCTCTTGGGAATTTATTTTTTTCCCGCTAAGACGTTATCCAAATTCTGGAAGAATTAGAAGTCTGTAGGCGCATGGTCTGTTAAGAACGACGGTTGACGGAGAACTTCAAACCCCAGCTCTTGTAGCTTGGGTACCGCCAATTGTGTAGTATGAGGTCGTACGTGGTCGTGCAGGAGCAGTGGAACCGAACGATTGACAAAACCTGGTTGGAGTTGTGCCAGCTTCTCCGTCATTGTGTTCAGTTCTTCACAATACACACAGTAAATCTGCAGTAATGCTCGTCCTGTTTGGTAAGAAGCTGTGATGAAATACATCCGCGTTAGACCACCAAACAGCAACCTTTTCGTAAACCAATAACGGGTGGTGCGTTCGTTTGTAGTGTTCGCTCTGCAAACGTTGTAATGTTGCGTGCCGCTTTGCTGCCACGATGGCACACGTACTCCATAATTACTCCAATTTTTAACTTATCCATGACGACGAAAAATATTCAAATGCATTGAAAACAAAACACTTACTATTGAACAAATGACGATTTTAGAAAAAATAATTTGATATTAGAATTATCAGCCAAAAAAAATAGTTTGATTTTAAATGGCTAGTACAGCAGAACGGCAATTACATAGGTAAAGACCTAATATTAAGACAGGACTCCGCCCATTTTTTTGTTGTTTCTCAATAAAGATCCCTTGAATTAAATGGTTACTTATTAAAGCAAAATCTACTATACGATTACATCACAGATTGTGTTGTATTTTTGAAAAATAAAGGAGTAAAGAAATTATTTGAAGAATTTTTTCTATTAACAAATTTATTTTTATGACGAATTAGTTGAAAAGCAGTGGGTAATTATTTTCAATATATGCAATGACAGCACTCGTTTCCGAACTGTATCGAATTTCACAGTGAAATTTCTTTAAAAATAAACTTTTTGAATGCTGTTGTTAGTGGAAAAAGTATAATGTGCAAAAAAATAATAAAATTTAATAATGAGTTTAATTGATATACTGAGTTTTATTTATAGCATATAACCGGGTTTTTACATAAATCAAGATTTTTTATTGCTTGTAACTGGTTATTCGATTTCAAGCCCTATGCGCCATCTATCAATTTTTACTAGGGAGGGTGTATTACACCGGTATAACCGTACGTTCAGTTCTACGCATTTACTTTTTAAATGACACCAAACAATGTTTGGATTCGAGTTATTTTTAACTAAATATTCATTGCGTTGATAGTTGACATTTTCTTTTTGTAAATATGTATGTTTTAGGCAAAGAATGTTTTGTGATATTTATAAAATGTAAGAAATAACCTTTTTATGAAGTATTTTATCAGAAAAAGTATTTAAAAGATACTAAGATACTAAACAAAAGTATTTAAATACAAGATACAAAATACTTCCTAAAAAAAGTATTTTAGATACAAGATGAAAATACGTATTTTGTATCTTGTATCTGTATTTCAAATACTACAAGTATCTAAGATAAGGAAAAATCTTATAAAACTATAATAAAGACAAAAAGCCAATTAAAAGTCCCCACCATTAGTAACATACTACTCTTAATATGTATTACAATAGCCATTAATTATCACGCACGCACATACACCTAGTACCCAGCTATAACAAAATCGGTAGTTAATGATATATAGGTATAACATGGTACTCACAAATCGTTGAAGAACATACTGCTTAAAATACCCCTTGCCGAAACCTCGCTAGTGTCGATGAGATCTAAGTTAGCCTGCCTTGATAGGTCATTGAAATTGTTAAGAGCTCGCCAAAGATATGCATTTTGTCTATAATTGGTAGAAACGGGAGGGATATATAAAAGAGAATTGAATCTGAGGGGCTTTGTTGGAGTTCTAAGAAAAATTTTAGAAACTAATTCAGGACACTAATTACACCAGATGCAATTTTTAATAAATATACAACGTCTGCAATCTCACGGCGCCTTTCCAATGGGAGCAGATGATGTTTTTTGCAAAGATCCAAATAGCGTCTCGAGTCATAATGATCCTTAGTGCGAAAACAGAGATATCTCAAAAATCTCCTCTGTATAGACTCAATGCGCATTATACATATGTATCGTATCTAGGATTCCAGATTTGGGATGCATACTCAAGATGACTACGGACAAATGTACAATACAATATTTTCAGTGTCTTTGCTTTAGTGAAATCCCCAGAATTACGCATCACAAATCCAAGGGCTTTTGAGGCCTTAGAAATGATGTTATCAACATGCCTTTCAAAAATGAGCTTATTATCATGGAGCACTCCTAGGTCCCTGACAACAGTTTCCCGACTTAACTTTGTGTTTTTTACCGTGTAGTCAAAGTGGACCAATTCTTTCTTACGGCTATATGTGACGACATTGCACTTAGATGGATTGAGATCCAAATAATTATCGATACAGTAATTATCGAGCCTCAGTAAGTCGCCCTGAAGAAAAGCTGCATCGGCTAAAGAGGAGACTGGTGCAACGATTTTCATGTCGTCTGCGAAACATAGAAGCTTAGAGAACTTAAAACACTGCTCGATGTCATTTACAAAGACTACAAACAGAAGAGGACCAAGCAACGACCCTTGAGGAACGCTACTAGGGACCGCCAACCATCCAGAGATATAGTTTTTATAACAACTGCTTGAGAACGGTTTTTTATGTATGAGGTCAACCATCTCAACAAATCGCCATTGACGCCAATGTTTCGCAACTTGAGCAGAAGTAAATTGGGCTGGATCCGGTCAAATGCCTTGCTGTAGTCTGTGTAAATGACATCAACTTGTTTACCACTATCCATGGCTACAGTGAGATATTCATTCAATAATACAAGATTTGATACAACCGACCGACCCTTTAGGAATCCATGTTGCGTGAAACTGAAAGAATGCTGTAGCGCTGAATAAAGCTGCTCATAGACAATTTTTTCGAAAACTTTGGAAATAATACAAAGCTTTGAGATTGGCCGGTAATTAGCTATATCTGATCTGGAGCCTTTTTTATGAAGCGAGCAGGTAAAAGATCAGGTCCGGTTGACTTTGAGGGATCCAATTTTAGAAAAAGTTTGGTTACTTCATCGACGTTAACAATGATGTTGCTTATATTAGTAACCGTTGATGTGAAATAGCACTCGTTAAATGAATCAATTGAAGAAGCGGGGACGTTTAAAAAATTTGAATGGAAATATTTAGAAAATGCATTACATATTGATGAACCTGTATTATATATAGTATTTTCATGTTTAAGACTGCACGGTATTTCATTATTATTACATTTGGACATAATGTACGGCCAGAATATTTTGGGGTTATTCTTTAGCGAACTTTCAACGGAATTAATATAATTTCGATAACATTTTTTTTCTAGGACCTTACAGCGACCTCTTAACAATTTGAAGGATTTCTCATCCGCACGATTCCCGTAAGTTTTATATTTTTTTAAATATTTATGTTTTTCATTGATCACTTTTATCAAAGCAGGACTGTACCATTGCGGATAGTGATTAGCTTTGATCAATTTGTGAGGAATGTAATCCTCCCGCAACCTAGAGAAGACATTATAAAAGTACTCAGTCGCTGCTACAAGAGACCTAGATTTAAATTCAGTATCCCAGTCAATTTTTGAAATTTCCAAATTTATTGCATCGTAATCCCCTTTGTTATAAAGATATTTAAGATGTGGAGCACTAGTTAAAGGGGTAAAGTTCGCAAACTGTAGTTCAATAGACAAGGCACCGTGATGAGGGTCAATCGGCACAAGTGGGCTATCACTACAATAGGTTACTTGAACAATATCATTAGAAAAAACAAGATCTAAAATTCTACCGTATTTCGTACACCATTAAACTGTTTAAAACCAAGAGTAGCGATCTCGTCTAACAATAAGGTCTCGTCGCATGAGCCAAACTTAGAAGGCTCAAAGTAACAGTTATTCACGTAGCTCCAAATTATACCACTTAAATTAAAGTCACCTATCAAAAGAAATTTATCATACGGATAATTTAAAACCACGCTATTTAAGCTGTTTAAGTAATTTGATAATTGCTGGGAAAAAGTAAGACCCAAACTTTCATTGCATAAATAAAGAGCACAGACATGCAAATTAATAGTCAAATTAGTGTTACGTTGTTTGTGCACAACTGTCAACCACAGATCCTCAGCGCTAGAGTGAAAAGAAGGCTGTGGCATTACGTTCAGTTCACGGCGTACAGCTATCAACACTCCACCCCCGTAGATTTGACCGGTAGCGGCGTAATTACGGTCACGCCGAAAAACAACATACCGACTATCAAAAATTTCGGCATTCGTAATACTATCTAGCAACCAGGTTTCAGTTATTATAATTATATCGTAATCGTTACTACCCAAACTACGAAAAAAATGTCGATGTTTTTGTTCGTAACCCCCTAGCATTCTGATAATAAATGTTATAATTATTCCTTAAATTATCCATATGTGTAAAATATCAATAAAATGAAATGATAACCGGTATAGTAAGTTGTAGATTAAAATAATAGCAATTGAAAGCCCGACACAAAAATAATACATATAATAAATAAAAACTATGGATTATATAATATATTGTAAACGAGATCATAATATAATGGAAATTAAAAACGTACATCAATATTAATATATCCCAATATTTGTCAGGGAATAAATCATATATCTTTCTCAGCATAGTCAAATATAAAGTATATAATATAACACAGGTGAAATAAGTAAAATAGTCGTAAGTAGCAAAAGGCGTGCAAAACTTCACATAATTATAATAAAATGACAAAATAAAATAAAATAATAAAATCAGTGCAGTGCAAATCAAAACGGTAGCATGAAGATTATTAAGTCGAGAATAACATAAATAGAAAGCGAGACTGGCAAATGAAGCACTCAAGGACACAAGCAGATAAGCAGCACAACTCAACAACGACTATTGAATAGAAACCGGACAAGTAAGACCGGTTATGAACAAGTAGCTTGAGACAATAGCAAGGAATCGGCGCAGCTGATAACGCAGTGATCACAAACCTTTTTTGTAACAGCAACGAATTAGTATTGCGCATGACACAAGCAATTATAAAAGTAAATATAATATAAAAAATTAGCAGCATTGGTAAATAAGGCAAACGAATATAACAATAAATTAAACGATTTTGTTTAAATCACTTTCACTTGATATTATCAAGACGTGAGAAGTGTCATTCTTCCGAACATGGATTTTGCAGAACTTTACCTACACGTAGTTGTAGCCCTTTGTTTTAGCCGCAGTTTTGGTTTTTGTTAGTAAATTTTTATAATCCGGTGTTAAATGATCGTTTACATAGATACGTTGAGTGTTTCCCACAAAGCCAATATCAGCAGCGGTAATATTTTTCTTAGCACGCGCTGCGGCCACAAACTCTTCCTTTATATATCTATTAATGAAGGTGATTATTATAGATTTTTCTTTGGAGTTGTTGACGGGTACTCTGGCTATATAGTTAATCTGTGTCTTAGCAAAAGCACAGCCTATGGCATTAGTCAGCGCCTCTGCAACGACGAAAAGGTTTTCATTCGCCTTGACTGGAATCTCTTTTACCTCGACATTATTGAGCCTGGCATATTGATCTCTCAACGCCAAGTCCCTTTTGATGGTAGAAATTTCATTGGTAACCAAATGAAAAGTTGTCTCTATCTTCTGGACACCAATCATCTTGCGTTCTATATCCTACATACGAGCTGCTTGTTCATTCAGTTTAGCACTGTTGAAGTCACATGATTCTTTCAGGTCAGTTAATTCTTGTTTCATGGATTTGACATCATCTAAGAGTGCAGGCAGACTAGCAAGTTGACACTTTACCTCGCGTAACTCGCTGAGTATAGTGTCAAGCATGGCAGAATCACTACCAGGTATAGGTGAAGATCTTAATAACTTGCATTGCGGACACTTCCATACTGCTCTACGCATCAGGACCAAGCTTCCTGTATCCGGCCTCCGAAATATTGGCACAGCCAAAATCGAGGTATTTCTTGTATGTCCCACATTGGACCCTATCGTTAAAAGACTCATCACACACGGCGCACTTCATTCTTACAACGAAAGTGAAACAGAATAGCAAGTTAATAAATAAATATTCAGTTTCATTAAAAACGAAAAAGGTTGACGTTATATGTTTTCGCAGGACAGGTTGTTATATACGTGCTACTAAGGCAAGCGAACTAGAGTAAGGTAGAGTGGAAATATTTTCTATGGTTATATAAATATCATGCAATCTGAAGTTGACATCAAAAACATCATGTTGTCTTTTTTTAACTAATAAGAAGTTTCTTTAGTAAACAAAGATAACACTAGTGTGACAGTTCAAAATTTTTTACGTGACGTCATGAGATATAGCTATCGTACCACCTGTCAGCCATTTGCAAATTTGCTGTGCGTATTCTCGGAAGTAGTTCAGCTGTCAGTGTTATAAATTTTGTGGTTATTTTCATTTATAACTTTAATTTATATAACTTTCATGGCAGAAAATTGTAAATTATTTATGCAAAACAATGCCTAGGTGCTGTATAATTGGTTGTGCGTCATCAATATCCCGCAAACCGAGCAATATTACGTTTCACCGGTAAGTTAAACACTTTCTTGGAATAACAGTATTTAAAACGTAAGTAAGTTATTCTGAAAATGATTGCGTGTATAAATCGATACATATCGTATTTTGGCGTGTTCTATTTATGCTATATTGCTCTTTTCGTTTATATTTTTATAATATTTCGGTCCGTAAATAATATTGTTTACATGGCTAGTGTCGTTACTTTAACATATGGTTTATATCGATAATTTTAATATTTAAAAATATATTAATTATTTTAGATTACCAAAAGATGAAACAAAAGAGGAAAATGGCCGAGTTACATAGAAGCAGAAAATATTAAATGTAATGAAAAAGTTACTTTTATCTGCTCACTTCATTTTAGGGAAAGTTGTTTGAATCGAACTTTAAATATAATAAAATTACGAGATGATGCATTGCCAATCAAATACTCTGGTAAGAATTTTTGACAATTGCTTTTAACTTATTTAAAAAAAAATGTCTATTACACTTAGTAAATTTTCATTTGATTTTACTGATTTATTTATTTAGTTTTTTATATAGTCATTTTGTTATTCTATAAATGTACCTTATTTTTAGTCTTGCGGTCATATGACGACTATTTTAATTGAAAAAAATCAGAATGCAATATATAATAATATTAAAATATAAAATTCTGATCATAATATACTCCCAGTAAAATATACAATAAAATGAGTTAAATAATTTTAATAAAAATTAAAATATGCACACTTATCAAATTAAAGGCATAGTTAAAGGTTTTCTTTGCTGTTCAATAGTATAATCTTAATACCCAAATAATTATTTTGCGGCGTGGATGTTTATTTTGCTGATGCATCATAAAATACGCTACCTTTTTGAATTTTAATTGCTGACCGTTATCATGATTGTTCACAGAACATGAATTGCAGACTGTTTTAGTGCTGAGAAAATATTTGTATGCTTGCCTATTGATTAATCGGCTGTTTTCTTCTTGCTAACCAAATTTTTAAATAAAATGCCAATTGTTACTTCTTTAATAATGTTACTGTTATGCCAATTGTTACTTATTCATCACCAACTTTGTTTTCTTTATTTTCTCTTGTTTATTCATCAAAGTTTACAGTATTTTTATGTTCTTTTACCAATAATATAATACAAAGATTATGTAGGTGGTTCAAGTTTTCTATGTTTACTACTAAACAAGATGTTCTGAACTAAAATTGTGACACAGTACGCACGGTATCTCACTTAATGAGGAGGAAGCGAAATTTATTCAGTCAAAACAATTTATTGAATAAAATAGACAAGTTGGCTTACTAGTTACAAGCATATAAGAAAGTCGAAACTCTGTGCTTATAGTTCAGAAATCTATTACGGGAAACCTTGTACCGAGAAAAGAAGAAACTGTAAGAAAGGAACCGGTAAGAAACTGCAAGGGCTGCTTTTGCATCCTGTTTAATTTCGTACTGAAAAATAAAAAATGACTTCATTGGACCAAAATGTCACTTTCCACCAAAACAATAAAAAATATATAACAGACAAAAATAAGCATAATAATTCATTCGTCAATCGACTCATTAAAAGCTTATTGTAGTTACCGTGGTAGTTATCTTGGACAGTAGTCACACTTCCCGTGGATGCAAAATTAAACTTATGTTAAAAAAAAACTATTTAATTATAATTGCAAAATGTCAACTTGACAATATATATGGAAATAATTATAAAACACGATTGATATTATTGTAAAACTTTTAAGATATATATTTTGGTACTATAGTTCTTAAAACTATGTAAAATTGGCTATATTAGAGGAAAAAGAAACATATTTATCGAGGTACAATCATATTATAAAATTATATTATTAAATAATATAAATGTGAAAGTTTGTGAGGATGGATGTTGGTTACTCTCATGTAAAAACTACTGAACGGATTTTGATGAAATTTGGAATACGAATAATCTTTTACCCGTGGGAAGCGCCATCATACGCTGGTAACATATGTTATATTTACTATAGTGACGCAACGGAGTCGCAAGAACAAAGAACGCAAGAAATTTTAGATGTCCAACAAAATACGAGTAAAAGATTGCTTAATGATTTATAAATAATTGATAAATTCACGCCACTTTTAAAAAAATATTATTTTCTTAATACTGGCGTGAATTTTTCAATTTAATTAATAATAATCATAAATAGGATTGGTACGTAAGTGTGAAATGAATAGAAGTGTAATAGGTAATAGTTCAGCCATGCCCCTAACAATGAAAATTATATTATATTATTTAATAAGTAGTAGTATTGTAGCAGTTTCACGAAATACTTACTTTTATTTAATATGACTTCAATGTCGATACAAGTATCGATATCTTGGGTCGCGCCCTATGACAATCCGCCATCGAAGAATTTGCATTTGAAGTTTAGGCATATACGCTTTTTTCGTAGGTATGGCCGGTCCTCTTCTTTTATGTCTATGATCGACATGCCTAGACCCATAGAGTAAGGTAGAGTGGAAATATTTTCTATGGTTATATAAATATCATGCAATCTGAAGTTGACATCAGAAACATCATGTTGTCTTTTTTTAACTAATAAGAAGTTTCTTTAGTAAACAAAGATAACACTAGTGTGACAGTTCAAAATTTTTTACGTGACGTCATGAGATATAGCTATCGTACCACCTGTCAGCCATTTGCAAATTTGCTTTGCGTATTCTCGGAAGTAGTTCAGCTGTCAGTGTTATAAGTTTTGTGGTAATTTTCATTTATAACTTTAATTTATATAACTTTCATGGCAGAAAATTGTAAACTATTTATGCAAAACAATGCCTAGGTGCTGTATAATTGGTTGTGCGTCATCAATATCCCGCAAACCGAGCAATATTACGTTTCACCGGTAAGTTAAACACTTTCTTGGAATAACAGTATTTAAAACGTAAGTAAGTTATTTTGAAAATGATTGCGTGTATAAATCGATACATATCGTATTTTGGCGTGTTCTATTTATGCTATATTGCTCTTTTCGTTTATATTTTTATAATATTTCGGTCCGTAAATAATATTGTTTACATGGCTAGTGTCGTTACTTTAACATATGGTTTATATCGATAATTTTAATATTTAAAAATATATTAATTATTTTAGATTACCAAAAGATGAAACAAAAGAGGAAAATGGCCGAGTTACAAAGAAGCAGAAAATATTAAATGTAATGAAAAAGTTACTTTTATCTGCTCACTTCATTTTACGGAAAGTTGTTTGAATCGAACTTTAAATATAATAAAATTACGAGATGATGCATTGCCAATCAAATACTCTCGTAAGAATTTTTGACAATTGCTTTTAACTTATTTAAAAAAAAAATGTCTATTACACTTATTTAATTTTCATTTGATTTTACTGATTTATTTATTTAGTTTTTTATATAGTCATTTAGTTACTTTTATCTGCTCACTTCATTTTACGGAAAGTTGTTTGAATCGAACTTTAAATATAATAAAATTACGAGATGATGCATTGCCAATCAAATACTCTCGTAAGAATTTTTGACAATTGCTTTTAACTTATTTAAAAAAAAAATGTCTATTACACTTATTTAATTTTCATTTGATTTTACTGATTTATTTATTTAGTTTTTTATATAGTCATTTTGTTATTCTATAAATGTCCCTTATTTTTAGTCTTGCGGTCATATGACGACTATTTTAATTGAAAAAAATCAGAATGCAATATGTAATAATATTAAAATATAAAATTCTGATCATAATATACTCCCAGTAAAATATGTAAATAATTTTAAAATGAGTTAAATAATTTTAATAAAAATTAAAATATGCACACTTATTAAATTAAAGGCATAGTTAAAGGTTTTCTTTGCTGTTCAATAGTATAATCTTAATACCCAAATAATTATTTTGTGGCGTGGATGTTTATTTTGCTGATGCATCATAAAATACGCTACCTTTTTGAATTTAAATTGCTGACCGTTATCATGATTGTTCACAGAACATGAATTGCAGACTGTTTTAGTGCTTATAAAATATTTGTATGCTTGCCTATTGATTAATCGGCTGTTTTCTTCTTGTTAACCAAATTTTTAAATAAAATGCCAATTGTTACTTCTTTAATAATGTTACTGTTATGCCAATTGTTACTTATTCATCACCAACTTTGTTTTCTTTATTTTCTCTTGTTTATTCATCAAAGTTTACAGTATTTTTATGTTCTTTTACCAATAATATAATACAAAGATTATGTAGGTGTTTCAAGTTTTCTATGTTTACTACTAAACAAGATGTTCTGAACTAAAATTGTGACACAGTACGCACGGTATCTCTCTTAATGAGGAGGAAGCGAAATTTATTCAGTCAAAACATTTTATTGAATAAATTTATAGACAAGTTGGCTTACTAGTTACAAGCATATAAGAAAGTCGAAACTCTGTGCTTATAGTTCAGCAATCTATTACGGGAAACCTTGTACCGAGAAAAGAAGAAACTGTAAGAAAGGAACCGGTAAGAAACTGCAAGGGCTGCTTTTGCACCCTGTTTAATTTCGTACTGAAAAATAAAAAATGACTTCATTGGACCAAAATGTCACTTTCCACCAAAACAATAAAAAATATATAACAGACAAAAAAAAGCATAATAATTCATTTGTCAATCGACTCATTAAAAGCTTATTATAGTTACCGTGGTAGTTATCTTGGAGAGTAGTCACACTTCCCGTGGATGCAAAATTAAACTTATGTTAAAAAAACTATTTAATTATAATTGCAAAATGTCAACTTGACAATATATATGGAAATAATTATAAAACACGATTGATATTATTGTAAAACTTTTAAGATATATATTTTGGTACTATAGTTCTTAAAACTATGTAAAATTGGCTATATTAGAGGAAAAAGAAACATATTTATCGAGGTACAATCATATAAAATTATATTATTAAATAATATAAATGTGAAAGTTTGTGAGGATGGATGTTGGTTACTCTCATGTAAAAACTACTGAATGGATTTTAATGAAATTTGGAATACAAATAATCTTTTACCCGTGGGAAGCGCCATCATACGCTGGTAACATATGTTATATTTACTATAGTGACGCAAGGGAGTCGCAAGAACAAAGAACGCAAGAAATTTTAGATGTCCAACAAAATACGAGCAAAAGATTGCTTAATGATTTGTAAATAATTGATAAATTCACGCCACTTTTAAAAAAATATTATTTTCTTAATACTGGCGTGAATTTTTCAATTTAATTAATAATAATCATAAATAGGATTGGTACGTAAGTGTGAAATGAATAGAAGTGTAATAGGTAATAGTTTAGCCATGCCCCTAACAATGAAAATTATATTATATTATTTAATAAGTAGTAGTAGCAGTTTCACGAAATACTAACTTTTATTTAATATGACTTCAATGTCGATACAAATATCGATATCTTGGGTCACGCCCTATGACAATCCGCCATCGAAGAATTTGCATTTGAAGTTTAGGCATATACGCTTTTTTCGTCCATTCAATATAACATTAGAAAAAAGAGGATTACAGAAGCAGCAGTGCAGAACATTTTATTTTCAAGATAAATTTTAAAAATATATATAATAGTTTTGTTGAAACTTTGAACGTTAGGTAGTCTGAAAGAGCAATTTTCCATTTTTTTACAATACCTCAGGGTTGAGATGATGAAAGGATTTTCTGTTCTTTCGATTTTTGTTTTGATAAATTCTAATTGTAAGTGTATAATTAGAATAGAATGTTGTTATATAGTTATAAATTTTTATTATAACTTTTGTAACTTTCATTCAAATATTGTTAGATAATTGATTAAGATATTGAAAAAACTTCCTGGAATGTCAGAGGTTGTAGGCCATTCGGACCTGCACTGGAATCGTCCATATTTAGCAAAACTTAACATCAAAAAGATAACAACTAAAACAAAACTATAAGAAAACAACAATAATACAATAACAACTCAATCACGGAATACGGTAAAACAACAAGAAAGGCAATAACATTCACAATTATTGAGAATCCCAGATTACGTATTTTGACTATTACGAATACATCATAATCTGACAATATTAAAAAGCTGTACTACTGAAACATTTGAAGGGATTAGGCAATGTTTTAAATTTAGTAGAGTTATAGTGACATGAGAATTGTGCCGAGACTATCCAACCCTGCCTCTCTAGGTTCTTTAAGATGAACACTTTTTATTGTAAAAGTTATTAAATCTTTTAAGTTAGCCAAATACTCATAATTTTGTTTAACAGATAGCTTAAACAACAACTGTTAAGTATAGCAGCTGGTATTTAAGTGGATATGTAGCAAATAAGCCATCAGTCTTAAGAGTAACATGATTGTTAATATTTTGTCACAAAGTATACCATAAAAATAACCTTATTTAACTTCTGTTTAATGCTATAATTACTGCCATCTAGTGACACTTTGCAGTTTCTCTATTTTTTTAAATACTTATCGTCAGGCTACTGATACATTTACTCTTTGGGCTGCGCTCGATATTTTTATTTATAAATATCACTATTCGATTGAATCGAATAGTAATCGGAGCGAAGCTACAAATAATCTTTATATTGTCTTTTTCGCTTAGATATTTTTAAATTATATTTAACATTGGTTGTTTACGAGATAAAATATAATTTGCGTTGAATTTCAAGTGTATTTAAGTAATGCACACTGATTTATCACCACATTTGCACACTGATGAGTGCAATATTTTTATAAAAAAATTGCAGGATTGTCATGTCGAGGTATTGCTTTACATTTTATTACATATTTTTCTCTTTTTTAATCTTCATTTACAATAAAAAGTTATACCATTGTATTACATTATGTATTATATAGATATTTATGACTACTTGTTAAATCTAGAAATAGTATGTATGTAATAACCTCAAAATATATAGAAAATGGTACATAGCTTGTAAAATATTTCTATAGATTCATGTATAACCTCATTCTTTATAAAATTGTTGAAGGAAATAGATCCGATGCGCTAATTTTAAGCAGTGAGCGTTTGAATATATTTGATATTTTTCTATTACAGCATTCATTCCTGAAATTCATGGGATACTGCAATGATTTTGATAGGGATATGAGAAGGTGCCTTAAAGCAGAGCGCATAAACCGCCAAAAAGCTAACTTAGAAAATTCCCGGAAGCGGCACGCCGAAATACATGCACGCATACGAGCTCAAGAACGTCGAGAAACTGAACAGCGAGCCAAAGAACAGGCTGCATTATAACTCCACTAAACAAACAACTCCCATCGCAATGACAGAATTTAATATCTTAGACTCAATACCAGACTTAACTAAAGTGAAGACATTCACAGAAAGATATTTCACCAAAAGATATATTCTTGACTTTGGTGGAATAAAAAACAATGACATCATGCTCATGTACCATTCTAATAGAATAACCCTTCTTTACCTTGCCCCGAGTCATAGTTTTTTCAAAAAAGAAGGAGAATACAAACTTAATTTTTCCATTGGTAATATTAACCGACTGAATAATGCTGTCAAAGGTAAAAGTAAAAAGGGTGGTCAGCATTTAACACCAAATTCCATAATATGTAAGATAGAGTATGATGATGGCACTAGCTTCGAAGTTCCTTGTGGTATTAAAGGTACTCTGATAGAAATCAATGAACAGTTGGTTGATCATCCAGATGTGCTAAAGAAAGAGCCAGATGATGGTTTTATTGCAGTTATTTTATCAAGTATTGCTAATTCTGAAGCGACTAAGAATGAACTGTTGTCTCATGAAAAATATGTTAAGTTAATAAAAGATGTTAGTAAATAGTTTTAATTTAGTAAAATATATTTTTAATTGCATTTCAAATCTTTTTATTTACACACAGGTACATAAAGCAGGGTTACCATATAATTGAAGTGTAGATCAAAAGCAAAATAATTTGGAACACTTGCAAGTATAATAGCACAACTCATATTTATGAAAAATGCTTAAATAATCCATTAATCTCAGGTACCCCAAGATGGGATTCAAACCCACAACCTTTTGCTTTCTGGGTGACTGCTCTAACCATTGAGCTACCCAAGAGCCAACAGGACTGACAACTTTTTCAAGCACTTTTTACTTTTCGCTACTAGTGAGTATATTTAAACAGTTACCCTGTTTCTGAATTGAGAATTTATATTTGAGAATGTCTCAAACTTAAATATCACTTAAAAAGTTAATGTTTCCGATTTAACTTTTCTTAAAGCAGTTTGATAAAAAGGGACACTTGTGAAAGTTATTGAAAATAATTAATTGAGATTTTGTACTTTTCTCAATTCAGAAACCGACTATTAGTCAATCAGAGCACTGGCCCGTATTGTGAAATGTTGTGAGTTTGAATATTTCAGGGTACCTGGAGCTAGTGGATTATTTAAGCATTTTTCATTAAAGACATCAGTATAGCGTCATAAAAAAAGTTACTTCCTGGACTTTGTCATACCATCTCTGACTTATAACTTCTAATTCTGTGTAATGGTTTCCGCTGAGATTTTTAATGTTTGATAGGTACTTATCGGTTTGATAGGAAATTTGTTGAAGAAGGTATAAATAAACCTAAGTTTATCATTGATACTTATAGCAAAACTAATTTTGATAAAAATTGAATTTGTAAATTCCTCATTTAAGATTTCCTAATAGAAAATAGACAAACCCTAAATTAGCTAATGACGACAGAATTAATATTTATTTACCTAAATGATCCAACATATCATTCATTTATTATCTTTACAGACACTAATGACCCCCGACCCCCGCATAAGCAACTGATAACTGAAACGAACTAGTCGCTTTTCTTTTACAAATAAAAAAATGACTTCAAAAACTTTATGCAGAATTTTAAATTCTAATTTATTCGTAAACAACAGTTTAGTGCTTCGTCGATACAGTGAAAGTGGTAAAGCTGTTAAAACACCATTATATGACTTGCATACGAAATACGGTGGGAAGCTGGTGGACTTCGCCGGGTTCCTGCTACCGGTTCAATATTCCGACATGAGTGTATCAGCATCGCATTTGTTCACTAGGACCAGTGCATCTATATTCGACGTATCACACATGCTTCAGACCAACGTCAGAGGAAAAGATTGCATTGCGTGGTTCGAGTCTATTACACCCGTCGATTTGAAAGGCATGGCTAATGGTACCAGCTCACTTACCGTTTTCCTGAACAATAAAGGAGGGATTATAGATGATTTAATTGTTACTAAGGTGAATGATGAAACTTTATACATCGTTTCGAATGCTGGCCGACTGGAGGTCGATAAGGAGCATATGAGTGAAGCTTCGGAGGTGTTTCGTAAGCGGGGGAAAGACGTGGAAATCGAATTCTGGAATGTTAACCAGAGAGCTTTGATAGCTGTCCAAGGGCCGAAAGCCGTTACAGCTGTACAGGCTCTCACTAAAATTCCATTAGACGACTTGACTTTTATGACGTCAGTGGAAGGTTTCGTGGTCGGTGCAGAATGCAGGATTACCCGTTGCGGTTACACTGGCGAAGATGGAGTAGAGATATCTATACCAGCTTTGAAAGCCGACGTGGTGACCGAAGCTTTGTTACAGAATAAAGATGTGAAACTTGCCGGCTTGGGCGCAAGGGATTCCCTACGTTTAGAAGCAGGATTGTGTCTTTACGGCAACGATATTGATGAGACAGTCACGCCCGTAGAGGCAAATTTAACGTGGCTAGTGTCCAAAAGAAGGAGGAATGAAGGTGACTTTCCTGGAGCAGATATAATACTACGCCAGATCAAAGAAGGTGTCAATAGAAGAAGAGTAGGCATAAGAATGGAAACTGGTGCTCCAGCGAGGAAAGATGCCGTACTCAAGAACACAAATAATTCCGAAATAATAGGCAAAGTGAGCAGTGGTTGTCCGAGCCCTTCATTGGGTGGTAATGTAGCCATGGGTTACGTTAGTGAAACATTCAAGAAGATTGGTACCAAACTATTAGTTAGCATCAGAGGCAAAGACGTTCCTTGTACCGTAAGCAAAATGCCATTCGTTCCAGCTAAATACTACATAAAGAAATAAAATCCTTTTAGTACAAAATTATAATAGTTTTATTTATATTTGTTTGACAAACATAATAACTTTAGCAATCGTTATTATTAACACTGGGATTTCAATTTAAAAACATAAATATATAATATTTCTTTTGCTAACCAATACTATGCTATATTAAGTAAACTAATTGTCAGACTTACGATAAATTATCTAACCAGTATCTTTCCCGAAACAAAACATTAATCGATACTTAAAATAATCAAACTTAATTATTCTATAACAATTTATTTTGAGCAATAATATTATTTTAATTACATATTTACAATACATAATCGCAAATACAAATGTCATTATAAAGTTATTTCATAATGGAATCAGAAGGAATGTAGTCAGGTAGGTGTATATAGATAATACATTGTTTTGAACTTTTATTAATACTGTTAGTCTATAAACTACTTATGTACCACATTATCACAGTCGTATTTAAGGTTTGATCTATGGAATGATCATAGGATAATATATCAGTCAAGATCAATTAATATACTGATCAAAGTATGGGACAAATTGCGATATCAACGTTTCTTTGCAGTCTTTATCTATATAATTGTGTTTCAATGATTAAATAATGTTACTACGGTAAAACACACCTTATTATCATTGCAATATGGCTCATCGATTGACCTGAGCAAAAGTTTAAACTCGCCGTAGATAGCAGCACTAATGCATGTAGTAAACAAAGCCTTTCGAACATTTTGTCATTTGGAAATTAATTAATGATTTCCTGCTTTCTTATATCCAAAAATGCAGCAATTATGTATTATTATAACCACAAAAGGTAATTGATCTACCTGTAAATAAATTTAAAAAGTTAATGACTATTTTAAGGGTCGCAATGCATGGAATTGGCGTAGTGGATAAACGCCGAGGTCCGGAATCGTTGTTGTTAAGCAACTTTCTCAAGGATCGGTCAAATGATTGGTGACCAAAAAATTATAACCACGAGCTACTCCGTGCTTTCGAGACATAAAAGAGCTGATGATGAATGCATGTAATTAACAGCCAAAAGACGTCCTGAACGAGTGATAAGGAAAAAAATTTAGACGATTCAAAAGTGCTTATAATAAGTTTACTTGAGTAAAGAATTTTTCATTTATCAGATAAAATTACACTCTTCTAAATATAAATCCAAAAAATGTTAATATATTGATATGCTCACTTTACTTTTTGCTCACTACTCTGTGAATGAAAGATTGACATTTATAAAAAAAAAATGTTTATTAAACATGCTTTGCTGCAATCTAGCTACAGAAAGTTGCAATAATACGTCTCATTATTCAAGTTACGCGAGTGTTCGAACGACAAGGACGAAAACCGAGTGCATCGTATTTTACACCTTATGTCACTTAAAAAAAGACCGTTTATAAATTCTAATAATACTTTATATTATCGTAGGTAAACGAAGACTTACGATGCGCCATATTGGTTGGGTGTAACTGTTCCAATCTCAATTACTTTTGTCAACGTTCAGTTGAAAATGTTTTGATTTATATTTTGTAGTTGAGAGATTTTTGTTTTCTCGGTATTTATTTCAGATTTCAGTGATAATTAACGAGATACCACAAATATCGGAGATCCCGCGGAATTGAAAATCTATAGGCCCGCAGACACCGAGATTAAATACAGGCTGCAGGATTGGATGCCCTAACTTTTACTGTATTTAATACAGTTAAGAAGTATCTTATACTTGGTAAATTTAGTTTCAATATATATGTAGTGATATATAATTACAAAAGTATTTGTAACATATTAATTTCATGTCAATGATGAAATTACACTCTCCTTTCTCTACTGAAGAAATAAATTGACATTTACATACATGATATTACAGAGGGAAATTGAACTGTATATAAAAGGTCTCATCACAAGTCTCAATAATTATTCTTGTTTCAATTTAAATAGATCTAAAATATAAAATTCATATATTAAATTGTGTAGATAGAATTAGCTTTCATTCCCAACAATCCCTGTGTATTTTAATGTTTTCTATAGCACGTTTAAATAATATATCTTTCCGCTCTAGCATATAACGGTTTTGAGAGATAGAAAAGGATAGGGCGACTTAAAAAGGCGACACCATGCTGCCAGATGTAATAATCCCTTAAGTTAGTAGTTCAATATCAAAATAAAAATAAATTTAAGGTTTTGTGACCTAATACCTCTTTGAAACAAATTATAAACAATTTACAAAATTTAAATGGTAAAGAAGTTTCGCAGATTATTATCGTTAACGATCATTGTGACATAGGATATTTATATGTTAACATATATTTCAAATATCCAGCTTAGAATTAAGATATCCTAGGGTTGAAATTCTTTGTAGAAACGCATCCTTCGTATTCGATGCATCAAATTACTTCTAATAGTAAAATAATTATTGTCCAAACCGTTGGACGGAGATCATTCTGTTATACGCGTTAAAATCGCGCATTGTGATGTCATCAGTTATCAGGCGTCTCCTTGAAACGAGATTGAGCTAAAAGTGCGAAGTCTTCGTTTAGTTTCTTCAATTTTTCAGTATACTGTAATAAATAAATATATACCAGTCAATGAATGTCATGAGATAAAATAAAACTGGCAAAGGAGATCTCCATTCACAGTCCTAAAATTAATCTAATTATTTGTATATAATATATTATTTATTATTGCTCAGCAGCATTCCAGGCCACCTATAGAGGACAAAAAAATGGTAAAGATTATATAAATAAGATTATATAATATAAATATAAATAATATAATAACAATGATAGGAAAGATACAAGATATAACATAATAAAAATTATACATAAGAAGATATTTTTAAGATACGGAAAGGAAATGGCTTTTAACTCTATCGCCAAAAGAGCTCATATAGATATAGATTATATTTAAGAATAATCGTATCTTTCCCCTTTATAAATATTAGTATAGATAAGATTTTCTTACATCACCCTGTTGATATTGCTGAGCTTCAGTTTGTTTGCCGTTGCTCCTCTCCTCTTGTATTCTACAGTTGACATGATAATTTATCTGGTTCTGTAGTTTTATAAAGATCTTTCGATATTCGTCTTGTATTCGGTTCATCTCGTTGCTTATGTGCGCGTCCTTCTTCGACATGTAGTCCTAGTAATAAAATAAAATCCTAATGATACTCTGATGGGTATTTTATTTTATATTAATAACTAATGTTATGTTTATAGTTTACATTTTCAAGTAAACAATAAATGTTTTTATATTTGATAAATTTCGCATCTCAGGGTGCCTTTAAGCATTTTCCATTAAGAATACATGTTTTTGTCTATCATATTGCATTGATTTTTATACTTGATTTTGTTTGTTCTAAAGATTTGATCGATGACAAAGGTTGGTTGTTGGTGTTTTTTTTTTAATTTTTACTCTGCTTGGTTTTTAGCAATAGGGCTACTTAATAATATACAGGGATTATGATAATTATGTGAATGACATTCTGCGAAAGTGACCAATTTTTTTGAGATAGTGACGTACCACGTCATATTCGTTTTGGTGCAATGCAATGGTAAATACAATGCAAGCAAAGGCAATAGAATAAGTGATTATGTTTTCCGCTAAATGAAAATGATCTTTGTTATCGTAGGCTTAACCTCAAATAGGGAACATTACGCAAAGCTCGGCATAGATGGCAGCACTAGCACTTGTAGTAAACGACAAAGATTTTCTAACTTTTTGTCTTTTGTAAAGTAAACGAAGGGATTCCTTCTTACATCCAAATATTAATATTACATATAAAATAATGTACTATTGAATAAAATTGTACTCTCTCCTATCACAAATTAAAAAAAAATAGATTCTACTATAAATACTACATATTACATATAAGTATTACTTTACTCTTTGCTCACTATTCTGTGTATGACGTTTGACGTTTATAAAATAATGTTTATAGCATATGTTAGTGCTGAAATCTAATAAAAATTCACTTAAAAATATTGCAGCTCTCATACCTTTCGTTTGACATTTCTCAATAGCTTTCAAAATATTTGTATCTATCACTTGTCTTAGACAATACCCATTAAGGTTATATTATCTCAAAGGGTTTGGAATCGATTTTGAAATAAGACAATCAGTCCCGTGCTTTTATGGACCAATATAAATGAGAAATATATAATGGTCCTACAATCACGTGATATTTTTTTAATACAATGTTTTTATGCCGAAACATTTATAATAGAAATATTTTCGTCACACTAACGTAGATCATACAATAGTTACGTAGTAAAAAAAAATTAAATTTCCTCTTCAACGTTTGTCATATAAATGTCGCAGCCAAGAGGTATAATCAGTCGACTAATTGGGCGGCTAGTCCTTTATTTGAATGGCGCCATTCAAATAAAATGCTAACTTTTGAAACGCCGAGTAGCTTATAAAGTTCAGCCAACTAATTCATTAGCTGTCTAAATACCTAATAATAAGTACGGAAATTTATTAATAGTATTAGAAGTCAAACAAAATAAATATTGTAATAGATGATTTTGTATAAAGCTCAAAAACTTGTTCCGTTCTGTAATCGATACAAAATATAGGACTGATCAGAGATAATAAAAACTGCTTATTTCCGGCTGGGTGTTAATGGTCCACGTACACTTGCTGAAACGCGACTAAAGTGAAATTCAGGCAATTGCCTTGCTGTTTTGTTGTCAATTTTTAAATTTTTAATACATAATTTTAATAAAACATACAAAACTTACCTTATAAGTAAGAACAGTTTTCTTGACACTCCTATATTTGTCTTGTAAGCTCGCATATTCGGACTGCAACCTCTCATATTTACGCTCCAATTGTGCGCACTTCGTTTGCAATTCCACCATTTTACTCTTGACCGCTTGACATTCTTTCGCGCACGTAGAATTCCTTTCCCTAAAATATAAATAATAATATAATTCGAATATTGACGATAGAAATATATTGATGGTTGACCACTTCATTAACCGGATGGTTAGCACGCTTGTTTCAATGTATCGTTGGACATATCTGAGATTAATTAATATTTTCTATAAGATAAAATAATTTGATATACTACTATTTTATAAAATAATTATAAATATATTATTATCATCAAAATTATGACTGGCGATGACTATAGTTTAAATTGTAAGATTTCTACTAGTACTAGTACTAAAAAAGTTAAGTTTCCAACGTTGTTTGTTTTTAGAGCTTTAGATTTACGGGAAGCAACATCATACTTCGATGCTATAGCTACGAGGGTCGCGGAACATTTTATATGTGACAATTGCGCAACGAAATTACACAATAAAATAGTACAAATCATAAAAATACATGCATTGTAAAACTAGACAATTACATGCAAAATTTCTGATTAAATTAATGTCTAATAATATAATACATTTCAATTTGCTTCAGCCGGCTTATGGTTTAAGAATAGTGTTCATTTTACTCTTCGTTTTAGTTTTATAATAAGATTGATAATATACAAACCTCTCATTTTTTATCAAATCTTCGAGTGAACTCAAGCGTGACATCCTCTCTTTATATCTCTCAGCTTTCAAACGCCACTCGACCACACTGTCATTAGCCTTCTGACACTCCGCTTGCAATTCATTATGTTCCTTTATAAGTACAGATATTTCATTCTCCTTAGATTCTAATATCTGAGTCACTTTAGCCCTCTCGGAGAGTATAAAAGTCTTCAAAGTCTCCACCTCTTGAGCTTTCCTCTCGAGCAACTCCTTCAATTTACTGATAGCACCGAGATGGTCATTCTCCATCTCTTTTATACGTCGAGCACAATTCATTTCCATTGTCTTCATTTCTAATGTGAACTTCTCTGCTATGTGATCTCGTATAGCTTTCTCTTTCAGCATTAAAGCAGTCTGGGAATTCAAAAGTATTGAAAGTTTTTATTAGTGGTCGAGGGTTTAATCGGTAGAGGCGTTGGATTAGTTGGTCGATATGTCAGTGGTGGGGATGAGGGAGCGAGAAGGATGATGGCTGTGGTGGGGATAAGTGAGGGAGACGGATGATGTCTGTGGGGAGGATAAGCCTGCCGGATGAAATTATGTGGTGGGAATTAGAGAGCAATAGGGTAACATAATAGTGTTACAGACGATCTCCACAACCGAGTAGTTGGCACGCCGGTTTCAAAATGTCGCCATTTCTGAGATCCCGAGTTCAACTGAACCAGCCAGGTCAATGTAGAAAATTAAATTTTCTATATTATCTCGGGTCTGGTGTTGTGGTTGTTGTCTCAGGGCTTCAGCTACTCATTTTCGAATCTGAGCAATGTATGTGACGTTGTCTAATGTTTATAATTATCATTATTATCAATACCTTTCTGAATTTTTTATTACCTGATTATTTAATTCCAGGATCTAAAACACCACAATGAATCAGAGTCTTTCTATCCACTTTATATATTTTTAATTAACAATTTTGTTTCTTGCTATATGTAGTGAGTATTATAATTTATTTTATGTAGTGAATTTTAATTTTAATTTACGTATGTTTTATGTCTGCCTATTTATGTGTACATATATATATAGGTTTAAGTCTTAATTTATTTATCTATTTTAAGTTTTATTCTCTCTATAGCCTCTTAAGTATATAATTTTTAGTATGTATATTAGACGTTTATTCCTAATTTCTTTATGTATTAATATACTTTTAAAAATTATTTATATATATTTTTTTATTTTATTTTTACTTACAGGTCTATTCTTGTCAATTGGTGTTTGGGGCATTTGTAAATTACATAGGTGTAGGACAGTTTCTTCTACTCTTGGACTGCAGATACAATCTGATCTATCTTTTAGCTTACATCTATGTGAGTAGTGGACCAATACCTTAGCAGCGAGTGCGTCATCACAGTCCTGGACCAGTTGATCGATGCTCGCGTCTGTGGTGGGGATGGGGGAGCGAGACGGCGACTGCGTGTGAGAGGGAGGTGCCGACGTGTTAGTGCCGACGGTGCGTTGTTCCCGCAACTTGTTGAATCTCTCCATTATGTACTGTTGGAAGAATTCCGCTTTGCCCCTAAGCTCTTTCATTAACTCTTCGTTGCTCTCCTGAGTTGCTACAATAATGTATGTATATGTTATTTAAAAAACACAAGCAAGTCTCGCAAATCGCTAATGGCAAATTGCACCTTGTTTTGAACCTTATAACAATTGACTAATTATGAATAAATAAGAACAAAATACGTTTTTCATAAAAAACAACCTTATAATGACGTAGTAAATCAATTGAGACTTAATAATAACAATAATCATTTACATCAAGCATTGATACTCATATTCACAATCAAATTAGTTCATGCAAATAAATAAAATTGGAAATTAAAATATGCAATAAATTAAAACAAAATTGAATGAAATTCATAGTTAAAACATAAATTCCTTACAATTAGGGGCCGGCCTTGGATATAGATAGACTTGGACTTAAAAAGAAATACGCTCTTTATATATTTTTAAACTCTAAATCCACTATACATACATACTACGAGTACAATGTATTTTTATTCAGTAATTAAAACGATTTTATTCGTTAATTACTAACATAGACATTGAATTGCCGTATTCGTGTAAAGAGTTCATGACAATCATTGATTTCAATCACTCTGATAATGAGGAAGTATTTAAAAAAAAACGAAAGCACTAAAAAGCACCTCCACTAGATGGCGACTCTAGCAAAAGTTGTTTTTTGTAGGAAACGAATGGATCAAAGACAGTCATTTCCATTCCTTTTAACTAATATTATAAAAAAACTGAAATTGGAAAGGTTCGAAACTTAGATCTCAAAACAAATACGAAAAAGTACAAATAGAATACGAATTGTTTATTGAGTTTTGAAAACTAATTTACTTTTAAACATAAAAAAACCTAGTTTGATAGCGACATCTAGTTTGATTTCGGGAACTAATACTTCCTCATTATTAAAGAGAGTAATAAAAAGAGAATAGACATATATTCTCTGATTTGATAATTCATGATCCCTGTGAATATCCTGCTAATTTTGTTATTGCTGTTTGTATATAATTACTTTATTTAAAATTGTTATTGCGATTAATTTGTGTTCGAGCTTATGTTTTTTTTGTTTATTCAAATCTTTGCTGTTAATTTTCTTTTGTATGGACGATATGTGGATGATTAAACACCTAAAGTGTAAGTGTTATAAAGATTATTTGTACACCGCCATCAATCTATAAACCCTATCAGACTTATTAATAAACAAGATTTAGCGTCAAGAGTATTTTCGCTAAAATTTCAATTTAAGTATTATTTCAATTATGAAGAGAATAACCTTCTAGGAGTTAATATTAACCCGTACAACCTCGTACCAGATTAACCTTTGCTAAAACCCTTAATAATAATGCTTAATAAGATGAATTTTGACTAATATTAAGTTCAACCTGAGCGTAAATTTATTCCAACGCTAAACCTTGTTTATTTATAACACTGTATTGGTTATACGCTGTCTTCCTTTAGTATTTACATTGTCACTCACCCAACTTGACGCTGAATTTACTCAATTGTTCATCTAACTGTCGTATGCGCTTCACATACTTCTCACATTGAGTGCACGCCTCAATGTCTTTCCTCAACGATTTTTTCTCCTCTGAAACGAAAAAGATTATTAATATAATACATCAAAAAAATTATGAATAAAACTATTTAAACACACAAAAATAGAAATATGAAATTTTTTATAAATTTAATTTCGACCAGTCATGATCCATAATATGGATATGGATTCCATATCATACGTTCTCTCAAATAATTATTTCTCTCGACTATAGATACAAGAGTTACTATTTATTTATATAATATCGGTATTACATGCTTTAAGAAATTAGATTTTCTAGGAGTTAATTAGAAATAATTCCTAATACAAAAATTTATTTATTGATTTAATGTTATTAAATGAATTATCCTCCATACGCTCTAGTACCCCTTTTTTTACTACTTTGTCGTATAATTGGTTACTTGGCTGTTGTGGAAAAATATTTTATCAAAATAAGACAGTATCATATGATCGGTCATATTAAATCAGATTTATTTTTGTCACGTTACATTTTGACCTGTGACGTCAGATTTCCATAAACATGGGCTCTGGTTGCACTCTCAACAAAGACGTTGATTTTAAGTTTATTGAAATGTGACGTCACACGATGCTCCATTATGGCCGCCCCGCGTTTCAGTTTTTGTAATTTACAAATCATAAATCGCAAATAAATTTTGCAAAACTAAAATAAATTGTTATTATTAAAAATAAAACAACATAGTTATTACCAGTGGTCGGAATTAGGTAGAGTTATTCATGCGCTTACACTGATTTCATACAGCGAAAGAATAAAGTGGATATTGAGGCATATAATCCCGAGATTAATTTTAAAGAGCAGAAAAAATCCCGTGATTTTTTAAATAAAAAGTTATTTACTTTTACACAATTTAAACTACTGCACGCACGACGTTGCCAAACTTACATCAATGAAAGAAAGAAATAAAGAAATTCCGGGAAGGTCCACATTAATATCAACATTTCGATGCAAGTACATAAATAACTCTACCTAATTCCGACCTCTGGTTATTACCTACATAAAAGTTACCATTTCCAACATGTTTCATAATTTATTGTTGTAATAGGGGTGTAGACAATTTTTATATATTTTTTTGTGATTATCGGTAATAGTTAAATATTAAACACTACCAGGAAAATAAAAAGAATATGTATTTTTTTTTAGTTTACTGTCTACACCCGTATTGTCAAGTAGCCAATTTAAGCATAACAAACAGCTACTTTTACATGTATAATATTTATTAGTAAGAAACTAATGATTATAACAACCTTCCAGATATTTGTCGAGCTTATCTCTGAACTCTATTTGCTTGTCATTAAAATCTTTCTGCAACTCAGATATCCTCTTGTTGGCCATCTCTAATTCTGCTTTAGTATTAGTCAATTCGAGTTTCAATTTCTCCATATTTTGCTTCTCACTCTCTATTCGTTGTATGTACTCTTTCTCTTGAGATTTGAACATTTCCTTCTCTGTATTGATTTTACTTTGCAACTCTTTAAATTCCCTTGTGATACTATCCCGGGAACTGCATGCCTATAAATCAAAATGTTAATTACTTAATTTTTTTAATTATATTTTAACTTCCTGGTGTGTTGGATTCTGTAGTAAATAAAATGGAGTATGTAGTAACTAAATAAATAAATAAATAAGTCTCAAATGCGCCAATTTATAGTGCTTGAATTTATAACACAATATTTATGGGTATTACAGTGCATTAATGATGTAAAGAATATGAATATAAAAAAAATAATTGGAGATAATTTTGTGAGGTAAACAAAATAAATATCGATTAATTTTCTATTTTTAGAAAAACTTACTCAATCTCATAATCGCATTCTCAGTTGTTACTTTTTATAATTATATTATTTACTGCCACTTTCGTTATTAATATAGTTTAAGGTTCAGTTTTATACATATTAATTAAGAATGATCTATTTAGTAACATTTAAAATGAAATTATTTCGATTATATGACAAGTATAGTTTATTCACTTGAACACGTATTGATTGCGCACGTAGTTAAGTTGTAATTGCGTTTTTATACTCTAATATTCTTAAATCGTTTGAGTTTATATTTTGTGATTGTGTGTGATATACCTGCAAGTATAAGTTCTTCAACTCCCCGTTCTCCCTAAGCGTGTCCTTCAGTTTGTCCCCGCATCGTTCCAGCTCCCGCAGGAGGCTAGCGTTGGCTTCCTGTGCCATAGAAGCCCTACTGCCCTTCTCACTCTTCAACTTATCATAGTCCATCTCTAACTCTGTGTATTTCAACTCCAACTACGAATCGAAATGGAAAGATCATTATCATTATACTTATAAAGAGGAATAGTTTCTAACTTTGATTGTTTATAGGGGGTAAATTTTGGAAATACTGATCTGATCATAAAAAATCTATCACCTACGGGAACTAAATCATACGTGGGTATTATAGCTATGTAATTTACACGGGCAAAGTCGCGGTAAAATTGCTAATATAAAATACAGATGCGAGAAATTAAACAACAGAAAGACGAGAGTTATTCACAAATTATACTTTAAAGAGTGCGGTTTCCTTTTTCGGTATGGAATTCTATGAATAGGGCGCATTACTGCAACTTTCTGTCGCCAGAGTGCAGCCACTAGTAGTCAATATTATTTTTATAAACTTCAAACTTCATTCACAGAGTAATGAGCAAAGAGTAAAGTAATAGTGATCATAGTTGGAATTAAATATTTCTTGGATTTAATTATAAAGAGTGTGCAATTATCATTGTTTTATATTTTGGATGCAATTAGGGATTGCATCATTCATTTCTAAAAGACAACATTTTCGAATTTTGTTTTTCTACATATACCACGTGTTACCATGTACCACATATACCACGCATTACCTACGTGTTACCATCTACGCCAAGCTTCTATTCATAGTATAAAAGATGTCGTTTCCCGTTGTCTCTACGTGAGATCTTTTAAACTACACAAACGATTTTAATGATGTTTTCATCAATATACCAAGTGATTCAAGAAGGTGATAAATGACAATACTGGATCACGTGATCGAAACCGCTGTAGCAAAGGTAGTATATAATATTCCATATAATATCTTAAAAACCAAAAACCTTTTTATTATCACTTCTGATCTCTTCCAACTGTTCCTGTAGTCGATCGTTCTGCAACTTGTAACTCTCCAGCAGTTCACTGTCCGTATTACTGCCGAGCAGTTCCAGCTTGTTCTGGAGAACGGCCAGCTTAGAGTTCAGCTGTAACTCTACACCCTTCTGTTCCTCAATCCTGGAGCGAAGTTCCGACTCTTGTTTACGATGGAGCTCCAGTTTTTTATCACTGAAATATTTCCAGAATAGACATGCGTCCGGTTTAAAAAGAGGTTAAGTAAATTTTATTATGAATTTAATGCTTTAGAATAATAGTTGTGCAAAATGACTACGAGTATCATTTGTGATTTTCTTCTGTTGTCAATATCGTAATCGAATCGATAATATCGAAACGAGACATAATTTAACTGTCAATCTCCCTAATAAATATACTGATAATAATACTCGTAATAATTGACATTATATTTACGCAATAACTGCATTCAATGCACATTTGCTTAAAAACAATATCGATTCGTCATATTAATCGAATATTGTAAGCAGAATACCTCACTACCAATTTCAGATTGACAGATGTCAAAAGTGGATGCATAAAATGACACAACTGCCCCGCGATTCTGTAAAAATCCAGACCCGAATTCGAATTCACTCACGTGTCCGACTCGTTAAGTGTAGAAATTCTATTGATTCTAATTTTGATGTAAAAATACAAAACATAATAAATGGATATACGTGTCTCAGATATTCTTCCTATGTCATTTAGAAACTCACTTCACTTATGCCATAAAAAGTTATTACCAATTCAAGGTTGAGCAGATGCCGCTTTCTAAAGTGAATTCGATTTCGGGTTATGGGTTTTTACAGAATCGCAGGGTTGTTCGAACATGTTTTAATATTATTTCGTTCTCGTCAGGTAAATTAAAATTATTTATTAAATAGTGAAAAAATTACGGTACATTCATATTACTCAAACGTTATTTACCTGAGCGAATGTGACAAACAAGTCTACATATAGGGATGTCTATTTTACAAAAAGTTAACATCGATATAATAGCACCAATGTATTATTTAGCAAAATAAATAACATATTATAATTGATATGTCTGAGGTTCTTATTTTATTAATTTCATAATTTATTATTGTTAATAGATTTTAGCTTTTCATATTTTTTTATTTACACTTATATTTAATAAGAAATTAACACCTACGTCGTAACTTTATTTTTATAACTTAAGAGTGCAGTGAAACAAAAAATTCATTTATCAATGAGTACATATAAAGTGGTATAATAACACAACATATAAATTGAATGTATGAATTGTGTTTTTGTTAATTTTTCATAGGGTTTCATGAAATTCTATTTTCAGTGTTTTACAAAACTGACTATGCATTTGTATAATATAATGATAATATACCGTTTTGATATTTCTTCTTGTAATGTCGTCAATTTCTGTGTTTGTGTTCTATATCTACTTAATATTTCCTTGAGCGTCGTCAATTTGCCAGGAGATGGAGATTCTCCTATAAGAAAATAAAAGATTTCATGTTAAATTATATTTACTACAATAATACATGACACCTACATGTACAGTACTAGTGTAAAATAAACTTTATTCAAATATAATTATTAAAAATACATACTTGTGAATAGTCCAACATTTTTAACCTAGAAGCGATTTAGAATAGGGAGACAACCTGAATTGATTTCGCATCTCGATGAGTCTTATAACGAATAAGTCCCAAGTAGCATTTTGGTAATTTTAACTTTTTAACGGTAAATGCTTGCTTTATGGGTTCGACAAAGTATAACATTAGAACAATATTATAGAAACTGACAAGCTACAGATGGGGTGAGTAGGGGGGGGGGGGGGATGTTGGATAAAGTAAAATTTCAAATCCGTAAATGTTTACTGTACTAACCCATATAAGCACCATCAGGTAATACTTCAGCCAACATCTGATGTAGCGTTGTTCTCCAATTGTCATACTCCTTTTGTACGTTGGACAATTTATTTCTACATAGTACCAGTTCGTGTGCGGTGATTTCTAATTTTGACTAAACAAAGCATCAAATGTATTATAATTCATCATCATAACATATAAGCTAAAAATATTATTAGCATTCGTACGTCGGATCCATATCCGGCTCGAAGGACCATGCAAACAGTAGGCGGTAAACAACATTTTAAACATGCGGTGTGGCAGACCATAGAGAAAAATGATAAGAAAGATTTGTTTTGTCAAAGCCTTTATTGAATATACTATAAATTACATACTGAAAAATTTCAATATGTAAATTAATTTCTACAACTAAACCAGCTCAATGAATGTCAGAGTAAAATGCTGGTGACTCTTAAAACCGCCATTTACTGGGTCCTATTGATTAAACTGATAATAATAATTGTAATGCTATCTCAGCACTCGGTAGTGCAGTAGTTAAGAGCGTTCAGTCTGCAAAGTGAAAAACTTTCAACACTTTGCTGTGGAAGGCATGTTAAGCCCAGCTGCATCTGAAGTCGTTTACCCATCCTCACTGGGCTCGCGTAGTGGGTCATGGCCCATTCTCCCTATTCCATCAAAAGGTAGCAGTGGGGATGTTCAAAAAAAGTTAAGTAGTAATAATGATGTGATGTAACTCACCCCCAACTCCTTGACTTGTTCCTTAGCTGTGTTCCTTTCAACGGTCAACTGTGACACTTTCTCCTTGAGTTTAGCAGTTTCACCGCTCACAAGTTTCTTCTGTGCTGATTCCAGTTCGTTCACTAAACGATTCACTAGAGCACTCTTCTCCACCACTATTTCTTCTTTCTCCCTCTCGATGTCCTTACATCGTCTCTCTAAGACTTTGATATCCTCCACCTAAATGTTTTTTATCAAATGACCATCAAATCAAACAGAATATTTACAAGAACAAAAACAAGACTTAAGCAAATATATACATACATATATACAATTCATAAACAAATGAGAGAGTTGACAATATTTCAAAACATTCATTCATTATTTTAAATTAACTATTACAGATAAATACCACAGTTTTCGTATTTCTTTTCTTAATTTTTAATCAAACTTTTAATACAAATAAAATGTGATTTATCAGTAGCTTATTAATTAGACGCAAAAACGCGGCAATTTGATCTGTGACATCATTCAAAATGGCAGCCATATCATTTTGAAAAACATTGACTTCTGGATCGATTCAAATCAAACCTAATTTGGTATAAATAAAGAAGTAATTAAATAGTATTATAAGTGTCTGCGTTAAATTATCATATTGTGTTGGATATGTTTGAAAATATCATGTTTAGTTGAATATCGATCTTATTTAAAGATTTAAAACTTCATTTTATCGAGATATAATCTTGACATGATCGATTTGAATAGATTTTTTTTTTCAAAATGAATCCGCGTGCCTCATGTCATCGTGAGCTATTATGTGGATAATTTCGCTTTTGTACTGGTCGTATGAAACTCATATTTTTAAATAGGAAAAATATTTAAAATATGCTTTTTTAATATATTTTTTTTAGATTTACATTATATAGACACATAATTTATATTATATTTCGTCAAATTTTGCATTAACAATGCGATATTGGAAAATATTCTTAATGAATGATGCTTAAAAATCAATTTTGTCGCTGGTACTCTTAGATGGGACTCGAACCTATGACCTTTAGAAATCCGGGCGACTTCTGATTGCGAAAGTTCATGGGTTCGAGTTCCATCTCAAAGTGCCAGGGACAAAGTGGATTTTTAAGTATTTTTCATTAAGAACATAATATATACTTTTTCATCTACAGTCAACTAGTGGACTATTACCAAAACAATATATATATTCAAAATCTACTTACTTTATCCTCTAGTCTGTTTTTTACTTTCAATAAATCATTCTGTAATCTGTCTACCTCCTCTCTATGTCTGAAAAATATTGATCTTATAAAATATTCTTTTTCTATTAGCTTCCAATTATAAATATAATAAAAAACAAATACCTGTCCTGTTGTTCTCTAAAAAGCGCATCTGTATCGTGTGTATGAGCAACCTGAAACATTCAAATAGGACGACAATTTTAATGAAGTATAAACGTCGATCGTAATTTATAATATAGATTTACTAGCTTTCGCCAGCTGCTTCGCCCGAGTGCTCCCTAGGGAACTATTTAGTGAGTTAATTCACGCTCAGAAGTATCCGTATACCAAATTTCATCAAAATCCGTCCAGTAGTTTTTAAAGTAACAAAAAGTTTGTTTGTAGAAGTAATAAACAAACATACATTTTTTCATCGCACATTTGACATTAACCTTAACAGCAATAATGTGCAATCCAACCTTTATGTTCCCGCGATAAATTATACCTTTCCCTTCATAAATTATAGTCTATGATACCCCCACGCATATTCTGCGCCGCTTGGCTATGGATTTCTAACAATTAAATAACTTATAAGCGAAGCCATTTAATAACCTGTAATCTCTATATATGATCTATTGTCTTTATCTTTTTTTTTATTTCAGGCACAGACTAGTGTGCCTTTACTTTAATATAGGAGATCCGGCAGTGTCGTAAATTTTCTGTTATTTTAAATAATTCCGAAATGTTTAATTTGTTTAATTCGTACCTGAACAGTATGCAACCTTTGCTGGACGTCCTGAAGGCTGATGTTGGCGGAGCGCAGTTCCATTTTGAGCTGATCCTTCTCTTGGTCACTCTCAATCAGTTTATCTGTGAGTGATGTCACTTGTTGTTCCAACTCTATCAATTTGTGCTTGGTTGATGCTACGATATATAATATATCAAAGTTTATTTTTAAAGTCTAATTTAAAAAAATATCGCAATCCCTTTCAAGTGATCATTCAGATCATCATTCGTTCCGATAGTGGTTCTCGTAATAAGACAAAATGACAGACAAACTTTGAAATATTGTCAACACCCGATGATGCTTTTTGATCACAAATTCTATAACCGACCGTTGCGAAAAATACCTAACATCAGCATCGTACACAGAACGAACTAACCACTACGTCATTTATTAAGCTCAAATAAATAATATAGTACCAAGTAAATGATGAGCTTCCTGTAAGGAAAGTTCCGCTTTATCTCTGTCATTGATGGCGGCGGTGAGACGCGCCCGCAAACTGTCCACCTCTGCGTCAAACTTCTGCATCTGATCAGCCAACTGCTGACATTCCTTCACACGCATCTGACGAACAAATGATCAGAATTGTTGCAATTTACCATTCGTTCGACAGAGAACTTGGGGATATATATTCTTTCAAGCAAGAACATTTAACAAAATCGATTTACTATTGACGAGGAATAAACATACAAAAAATATTCAGGTGAATACGGGTGTAGACAGTAAACGAAAATAAATACACATATATTTGTTTTACCGATAATCACACTTTTATGATTATTATATTTATAATATTGCTTAAATTAATTATGAAAAAACAAATATTATACAATCGTTGTCACGTGACCGCAAACAGCGCGTGACGTCACGCCCCTCTTACTCATATCAGAACTTAGAGAATTAAAACCACATAGAACGATCTTATTTTTGAAGGGGCGTGACGCCATGGCAGAAGTTGTCGTTCACACGGAAAATTTAGAAAAGTTAAAGTGATATTTAGATTTTAACTTACTATTTACTATTTATACTATTCAACTTATTATTATCTATTAAATAAAAATATATGAAAAACCTGTGACGCCCCTAATGGTATAATCCGTTTTTAGAACTCGGTTAAAAATAATGTTATCGTTCAAAATAAATATTCTTACCTCGTACATTACTTTCAACTGTTGACTATTCATTTGCTCTTGTCTGGCATCAAAATTGTTGACGCCATTAAGATGTCCTGAAAAGAAGTATCCATCAATTAAACAACTCTTAATTGGTTCTCCCTCTCTCTAAATTCGTTCCCTCGCTGCTGAGGATCGTGACTCATCAACTCGTTCTAATATAAATCAACATAATCAACATACAACAACCTGAATATGAAGTAAGCGTGTTCTTTGTGCTGCGGAGGTAAGCAGTAAGCAACTTTCGTGACGCTTTGTCATAGAATAGGTGACCAAAAAATCTCGAATTCTTCCATGCTTCAACACATTAAGCCAATGAACCCGACTACATCTGCGACTGACAGTTGTTAATACCCACTAAACCGCACTGAGACTGTGTAGTTAATTATGGCCCGGTCTATTTGATTGAATGGCATAGGGGAGGCTTGTGCCCAATCAGACGGTCTCATCAGTAATAAATGGGCTTCAATCCAATGAAGGTATAATATAGCATAAATCATTATTTTTGTATATTCTTTACTTAATTGACAGTAGCCACCCTTGATGATTTTTTTTACATTTTAACAAACAAATTCATAAAAATCGGGACTGCCCTGGAATATTCGGGACGGGTGGCAACCCTGCTTGTGCCCCAGCAGTGCATTTCAATAGGCAAAAATTATGATGATGATGAACTAATATGCACGTCTTGAATTTTATATTCACCTTTATTTTGATAACTATAAGGTGTGAATATACAACGCTGTCAGTTGCTTACACACTCGGCAAAGTCAAGCGACAGCGCGCTATTTGAATGATTTTGATTAGCCGACATTTGCCAATTTTTTGGGGCAATTAAAAACGTGCTAAAACATCATATAATCAATAAAAAGTAAACCCTGCAAAAGATTGCTTCCTAACCAACATAGTAAAGAAATACCTCTCGATTCATGCTGAAAATAATGATTCTGCGCATCACCAGCTCCATATGGACTAAAAGGTAGTTTGAGCGGTTCCTCTTGTTGTCTCATATGAGGATTACTCTTAGGAGTCTCACAGTATGCCTTAGGAGTATCCTGCTCCTTCAAATGATGTAATGATTCAACATAAGTCGGAGGTAGACCACTTCGAGTATGTTGTCGAACTGTTAAAGGAGATTATGTGTTAAAAACTGCAGATCGGATATGCAGCAGTCAGTAAACAGTGGCATTCAGATATGTTAATTACTATAGTGGTTCTACTATACATTCAGAGTACACAGAGAGGATAAACTATTAAAGATTGTGGTAAAAAAGCAAAATTAAAAGTATGATACATTGTGCCCCTTCTCACACAGCGCTATTGAAAACCGTCCAAGTGCGAGTCCGACTCGTACACGAAGGATTCCGTATCGATTACGTGCAAAAAGATCAAGTTTGTTGTATAGGAGTCCTTAAATATTTATGTTTACATCATCAGTGAAGAATCCAACTGTATAACTATGAGATACAGCCTCATGACAAACAAATGGATAGACAGACTGACCGATGGACAACAGTGTTACTAAATGGGTTTTGGTACGGAACTCTAAAAAGAAGGTCTACTCTGTTTATTGGAAAACGAAATATCGCGTTTTTTCGAAACTCTAATATGACTTCAAAGAAATTAGTGTCCGTCCAAAAATTCGGTTTCGGTCGAGTTTCGGCAAAATAAAACGGGTTTTGGTTTCGGTGACATACCTGCCGAAACTACGACCGAAACTGCATTGGTGATTTCTCGCGCTTTGATCATTTGCCCAGAAATGAATTTTTTGAAGTCTGAAGCTTGTTTATTTGCAAGCAAGTTTATTTTTATTTCTTGTATTAAGATTTTGAACACTACTTTTTGTGAAGGAATCGTAGTTTTCTTGCGTACATAATATTTTCATATACGTATTGAGAGGCAACAGATAAAATATTTATTTCTTTAAATATTTGCCATTTACCGTAAATTATATATAGTGCGGACAGCTCTCTTTTGTAGAATTAATATATCTTGAATGCTAGCCGCAGAGCCCCACAACAATAGGCCATATGTCATTACACTATGAAAATAACTAAAATATACCAATCCTGCTATTTCAACATTTGTCAAGAGTCTAATTTCTCTCATAATTCGTCAAGAGTTTAATTCTCACACAAATTCTTCTTAAAGTGAGGAAGATCATTAATGTAAATTAGAAAAAGCAATGATCCTAATACCAATCCCTGAGGTACGCCCATAGTAATGGCTGCCCCTGTAGATTTCGCTGCATTAATGACTACTTTTTGAATTCTAACAAAAATATATGATTTTATTAGATAGTGAATTTTTCGACGCACCGTAATGCTCTAATTTCCCCAACAGTGTTTCATGACTAACGCAGTCGAATGCTTTCCACAGATCGCAAAAAATGCCAATAGCAAGCATCATAGATATGTCTTAGAAGTGCAATTCTAGCGTCTGTGGTACATTTGCCTCTGCTAAAACCAAACTGATTTTTGTGAAATAATTTAACGAAAAGTGTGCAAATAGTTGATTGGAAATATTTTTTATATGTATGTATTTATATGTAAATAATTAAATCAGGAAAAGTTCCTTCATCAATGCACCTATTACAAAAAAAAAGTTAATTGAGGCGCAATAGATGGTGTTACAGATTTGGTAACATAAGTTGAAACGCCTCAAAGATCTTCGGTTTTTTTATTATGAAACATTAGGGACCTATTAATGGAATTAAATGTTTTAATAATTAAGTTGTCGTTAACATGCTTAAAATAAAATTCAGTATTGCACTTATCAACAACTGAATCTAGATGGGTGACCGTAAGTCTAGAACATGTACTAAGATATCTAGTGATTTGTATTGGTTAAGACAAGGAATTTCTCAAATGTATCGGCAACCGCGTCATCTGTTTTAAAAACTTTATTATCAACCTCTCATGTGCGAATATTACATTTATTATTCCCCGTTTCTTGATTTATGATAGTCCAGGTTGTTTTTGTTTCAGATATATATTTTGCTTGTACTGAAAACATACTTTCCTAAAAAATTTTGCATAAATTCTGACGTATAAACTTTGGATCAGTCGAGGTACACATTAGCCCATAGAAATCGTACAGCCTATTTCGACTTTTGTAGATGCCAGGTGTACCCATCACTAAATTTCTTCTTTTGGTTACTAAAGTTAATTGCTTTGAGTTTAAATGCTTTGTCTAATTCTCCTTTTATCAAGTTAAGAAAATATATTATGGGCATCATTTATATTTCCCAAATTACTAGCTGTCAACTGAGTTTGATTTGTAGAAACAGTGTATTTATTTTTTTCTAAATTACTTTTGGTAATAGGTTTACAAATTGTAAGTATTCCATTTAGGAGAAACATGATAGTGCTTGAAAGTTGCTAGAACTCCGCTCTGGTCAGATCGAATACAATTTACTATCAATTTTAAACAACTTACATTTACAAAAAATATTATCTAAGTAAGTAGCATATGTGGGCGTAATGCGGGTAGGTTCATTCAAATATTTTCTAAATAAAAACATTTAAACAAGTTAAAAAATCTACTTGATTTAGCACATTTTATTAAAATATCTACATTAAAATCACCACATATTCTTATAAACTTTGCAAACTAATTTAAATACATCCTACATAGAAGATTCAAATTGACAGTAGCCCCATCAGGTGGTCTATATGCACATATAACATACTGTTAGAATTACACACATGACAATTCAATATGTTATTTAATTGAGAGGGATACTATATCTTTAAATTCTTTATATTTTAATTTATATATTTTCCAAAACTGTATCTATCTATATGAGTCTGTATCATTCATTATAGACTTTATTATTATACATCAAAATTATTTTGATTACCTCCTCGGGCCCTTATTTCATTAAAATATCTTTTCATGTTTTGGGTCAAATTAACCCTTGTCGTCTTTTTATGTAAGCTATTTTTCCCGTCTTTGTTAAGTGTTAACGTCATACCTAAAACACTTGGACTATTAAAAAAACAAACGATACTTCAATTATGTAATCTGCATAGCGATTCTGGATATATGAGGTAATAAAGAATCCTATTAATCCTATTAATATTATAAATGTGTAAGTGTCTTTGTTTGGATGTTTGTACGTCAATCACGCCGAAACTACTGAACGGATTTTGATGAAATTTGGTATACAGATAGGGTGTTAGCTGACTTAGATAATAGGATACTTTTTATCCCACTTAACATTTCCCTAGGATCCACGCGGGCGAAGCCGCTGGCGAAAGCTAGTATTACATGCATATAAGTACATATACATAAACGTATATATAAACGTAATACTTTTTTTGCATTTGGATAACACCGGTTATCCAATTTCAAAACTGATTATAATACCGGTTTCTTTATTTTTCCCTTAAAACATGATCTTTGAGTTTCGGTTTCTACTGAAACTGAAATTGTTGCCGAAATTCGGTTTTAGTTTCGGTCATAAAACCAGTTTCAGTCGGACCCTAAAACATGCATATTTCTATAATTTATGATGCAACGGAGGTAGGGTATGTGCGTCAGGCTTAATTTTTAAATCTTTTAATATTAATTTGAATATACGAAATAATAAAATCAAGATTTTTTATTAATAAAGTTATTAGCCTTCTATCCTTATCACTCCTGCGCAAAGATTACAGCTCAGCAACTGTGACGCCACCGCCTTGATTATATATTTTATTAGTTTATACCTCAGTAAACTAATAAAATTTTTGTTTGTTGTTCTTATGAATTCAGTTTATTTGAACTTGATACCATGTATTAAAATGATAAATCTTACATTACCCTACTGGTAATTGATTATAGATATTTCATTCTTACCACCATTTTGTCCTGCATCCAAAGTAAAATTGCCACTGCTATTCACAGAGCTAGCTTCGTCATCATCTAAGAGGTCATCAAATGCATTTGCCAGCTTGTGTTTTAACTGAAATTTGAAGATGATGAAATTTATTGAATTATTATGAATTAAATTAAAAAAGTAATTACTAATAATCCAATCAGTCTGCATGATCCCGATATTGCTATTAAATTGTTTTTGTGTGTTCTTCTGCAATCACTATCAAACCATAAGCAGATATCGTGTAAGCTATTAGTCGTGTAGAGCGTATCCTCCATCGAGGATATCTACCTGGGATATTATGATATTTGAGAATTGTTATATCGGTTTCGGTTATGGTTACAGATATGATTTCTTTTCGAATTATCAGGTAATTTCAGTTACGGATACTAGATTTTTGAACAATTTTAGATATTAATTACGTTATATTTCTAGAGTATAAACAAAATTCTTACAAAATGTCAGATTTATCAGGTAGTTAGCTAGTTGCACCAACATCCATTAAAAATGTCATTAGTTTAAAGCGAATTTACCTATACAAATTTTACAACCATTAGAGCTTAAAGACGACATTACACCTTATTGGACGTTTGTGCAACTGACCGACTGAAAAGCATTTAATAACTTTACGTTATCTTGTTGTGGCAATGTGGAATTCTCTAAGGTTACTGTGGGACAGTTTTCTCAACGGAGTGTAAAGGTCACATGGCCTGATTTTGTTGCACTGACTTTAACTTTCCGTTTTCGTAGAAATTTTGTAATGGCATCAAGTCTTTTTTGAAAGATTTCAGAAGTTTCACGAGGGTTATTACTGCTTGCCAATATAGCTGTCTCATCAACATATGTAGAGGTTATGATTCCACCTACATATAGCCTACAGCCATAACTGTCTCCATTCTAATAGGGTCTAAGGTATATATAGTGTAAAGAACTGGTTCCAACACAGAGCCTTGGGGTACTTCTGCTTTTATATCAAAGAATTTAGATTTGCTTCAGACTGTTTTACTTGGAATATTTGTCCCCTAAGATATAATTTTAGAAGGACATAGTTACTATGTGGAAGACTTATTTTTAATTTACTCTGAAGTTCCTTATGCCAGACTTTGTCGAAAGTCAAGAACACTGATGAGCAGTATTCTTTTTCTTCTTATTTTTTCCACTTCTGTGTACTTACTCAATGGTAGAGTGTTGCTTCCAAATTAATTATCTGGAATTGATTTGTTGTTCTGTAAAAGTTCTGGAGAAGCAATTTTTCCAGATTTTTGACAAAACAGGCAACAGACTTATTGGTCTGTAATCTATGGGTTTCCCTGTTTTATGTGTCATGAGGATTTGTGATACCTTCCAGAGGTTCGGAAAATATTGTACCCTCAATATTCCACTATAGTGCATTGTCAAAAATAATATTGCCTTTCTTGGAAGTTTTATCACAATCATTATTATATGTAATGAATGTATATTATGTAATGAATTAATATCCTGGTGCATTTTTATTTTTGACTTCCGGGATCATCACTGGGGTTGGAGGGAGAGAACAGATTTGTATAGTTTGGTTGAGTATATTCTCTACTTCGTATATATCAGCTAAAAATATTTGCTAAATGATATGCAAATAAGTCTGCCTTTTTTGTGCTGTGCTCGCTCTGCCGCTATCCCTTCTAATAGAAGGTTTTGGTATTTGTGGCCTATCATACATTTTTATGAATATCCACAATGAATAAGTGAACAAAGTAAGTGTAAGTGACACTAGTTGTTCCTGGAGTGTACTGTTGCGCCAATTGTAGAGTATTTTTCTCAGTTCTATTGCCTTGTAGTGCCATTCTGTTTTCCCTTCAAAACGCCTTTATCTTTACCTTTAGCCTTTACTTAAATGGCAGCATTTTTGCAGAGAAAAATATATTTTATATACCTGTATACTTTTCCTTTAAAACATTTTGAATCCTCACAAAATGGTCTTTTGATCAAGGACTAGTAATAAACACAAAGAAAACTACTATACATACATACAATTAAAAATAAGAAAAAAATCATCATTATAACTTACAGCCCACTGCCATACTTGTCTCCATTTTAGTATGGAGGTTTTGGGATGTTCTTGTGAAACTATAGAGGTTGTTAGAGAGCACATATAATAGGGAGTGAAAATCAATGATAGGATATCTTGGAGAGAACAAACTATCAGCATATGTGAAAAGTTATGGGTAATACTTGCAAAATTATCAATACTGAAGTATAAAGTTAGTTTTAATATATTGATTTTAAATGATTTTAATTCTGATTAAAAAAAGGCTATAATTTATACTAAAGGTATCAAAAGTGTCTATAACAAAAAAACATTATAGTATATACTTTTTTATAATAATGTATATGGGAAAAGAACAATGAATTAATTAAATTCAAACTTATTTAATCAACTCCCTTTTAATATATGTAATATGTAGAATACAAAATTTTAATAAAACAAACTTAAAAAATATATTTGAAAAATATTTTATAGTCAAATTGGTGAATTAAACTAAATTTAATAGTACTTTACATAAAAATAAAAATTATTTGATAGTTAAACAGTGATTTGTAGCATATCCTGTACAAATAACACAACTGATGAGTGAGATTGTTTATATAATTTATATGTGTGATAGAAACTGAATACCAGGCTTGAGTTGGCCCAGTGGTTGTATGCTTATCCTAAATATTTTACAGATCCCGTTCGTTCATTGTTCATTTACATAAGTAATTTAATAATAGAGAATGTTTAAAGGTTTTAATTAAATTTTAATTGTGTAAATGCTAATTGATTTACTCAATGTTACTAACCGATAACCATAGGCAAACTGTTTCATACCTGCTAATATAAATAAGCCGTTAAAGTAGTGCACAGACAAACCTTTCTGGTTTTTATTGCACTAAGTGATACAATTGACATGTAATTTGTTATTCATCAATAAATATAAAAAAGCAAACCTCAATGTAAGATTATGTTTTTAAGAATTAGGATAAAGAAAAACTGAAGTACAATTCCTATTATGGTGATTATAAAGAAGCTTTTCAAATTATAAGTAAATGGATAATTATTGATATTAATAATACTTTAATAAAGTATCAAAAATATATAGGTTTTAACAAAATGCTAGCTAATAACAACCAAAGTGAGCATGTTATGTGTAATTACCTCTTCGTTGCGTCTCTTTTGATCTTCTAGTTCCTCTTGCTCCTCAAGTCTATCTTGAGCACTGTTATTTATGTGAATGCTGGCTGCTCCTTGAAATAAGCTCATTCCAGGCCCCTCCATAATTGAGGATACTCACAAAATTTGTAATTTAATAAAATAATACAATCTGCATACGTAAGATAAGAAATGTAGTAGCTTAATAACTTGTTAGCATGGTCCGTCTTTCGTACGTATTCCTTTGTTTACAATCATATCATATGATTTTTTATCAATATCACACAAATAGTCACGTCCAAATATTGTATGATTGCAACGGTTTTAATACTCTTTGCAAATGGTAAATAAAATATTTATTTATTTTTATTGACATTTGAGATGAGCATTAGTAAACAATTATGGCGTCTACATAAAATTTGACATTTAATAGGGTTGGGAAACATATGTGGAAGTATTTAAAAAAAAAGATTAGTTCTTGAAATCATACTAAATGTCACTCGCGATGTTTGGATTTTGTTTATGATATTCATTCAAATTTTTTTATGATATTTATTCGTAATAAAAGTAAATTGAGTATCTAAAATTAATAAAAATGACATCGTTTTGTGTTTCTTATCTTATCTAACTTTAAACTGTTTATTGTGTTACGTGTAAAGGAACAATGTTTGGTTTATACGTCAACATTAGTGATGAGCGAACTTATTGGTTGCTCGTAACTGTGGTTTGAATTCAGGTTTGGAATGAAGAACAAAAAGCGGAGCGCAGAATTCAGCTTGTATTTGTATGTGTTATATTGCATCCACAAAACGAATGATATTAATATAAATATCAAAATCAATTCAGTCTAGGCTGTAACATAGAACTTGTAAAAGTCGAAAACTTTGCCAATGGTTCGCAAAACTAAGGCGGATCTTGTACTGACAAGAATCGGCAAGAAATTTAGCAAGGGCTGCTTTTTTAATTTCAACTATACAATATTTGAGGGAACGTAACGACTTAATGCACACGACACCACCGCAGAGATTTTAAGAGAGTATGACTACTCTAAGTACTTAGTAAATTATATATTTTAATAAAACTGATTTCTAGAGTAGGTTGCGTAGGAAGTCAATATATTATTAACAATATTATTATAAGAAACAAAAAGCACATACCCACCGTACGAATTAACTTAACACATGGCTCGATGTCCACCGTCGACTTGCAAGATCAGTAGCAATAGTATAATAATTGTACGTGTCTTTGTGATTTTGAAATTTAAAGTTATAACTTTGCTGTTCGTTTAGAACAGACGTTTCTTGTTGATTGCTGAATGTTTATTAAGATGATTTAATTATAATATTTAATATGATTGATTGAGAGACGATTTAAATATAATATAATATTTAATAACTGATCACAGTCTTAATTTCGTAAGCACAAGTTATTTGTACGTTTCACTTAGCACAAATATCATTTTAGCCAGAAGTCATGTCATTTTGTACACATATGAGTTTCGACTAACTTAAAAGATTTAATAACTATTACAATAAAAAGTGTTCATCTTAAAGAACCTCAAGAAGCAGGGTTGAATAGTTTCGGCACGATTTTCATGTTACTATATCGCATCGATGCAGAAATATATTATTTAAAAAAATATAGGTATAGCTTCTGTGCGCATCGATTTCGTAAATTACGATATTATATACGATTTGTATGGCCCACACAGAATACATTAGGGATGATGGAAATAAGAAAAACATCGATGTCATCATCATAGGCCCAAAATCGATGTTCGATATTTATCGAAAACGGAACATCGTTGGAAAACATCAATGATTTTTTGCAATAATTTACAAAGAAATAAAATACAGTGAATCTTCCGAAATTTATTAAGAAATAGAACAAGTCATTACATATTCCTATATTTTATATCAACTGATTGAAGGAAAACGTAGAGATCTTTCTCACCTCAGTTGACATAGAGCGATCTTTTTCAATGTACAAATGGATTTTAAATGTTCGGACAAATTCATTGAAGCCAAAAAATATTGAAAAGTAGAAGCAAAAGTATTCGCTCGTATTTATAAAAAAGGCGAAATATGCGTATGAGAATTTGCTTAAGACTATCAATAATTTGTATTGTAAATTAATGTAAAGTAATAAAAATTTTATGTTAATTATCTTTGTTTTATTTGTCTATCTCTGACGTAGTTATTATTATTTAGTTGTAAGATTGTTGGCCACACGGGATTGTCCATTAGAAATCCCGGGAAGGTCCACATTAATATCAACATTTCGATGCAAGTACATAAATAACTTTATTCCTAATTCCGACCTTATAATACTATTCTTTGTTAGTTTGTGCAAAGAAGTAAGGAATTAGCTACATATTACTGATCTGTGGTAGTTGAATTTAGGAACAACATCATTCAGGAAGTGGAGATGGATGACATTGAAAGTGTTATGCTTAAAGTAAATTCAGTTTTAAAATTGACCGATTTTGATTACTCAGTGTCCCAGTTTAAAAATATTGGTCAGAATTATTTTGGTATAGTTGTGCCTGTTACTGTAACTGGCGAAGATGATGGGAAAAGGGTGATCCTTTCATTATCACTAAAATTGGCACCCACTGATGACCGATACAGAGTTAGCAATGCAGTACACTTTATGTTTGCTAGAGAAATATTTGTTTATGAAACCATTTTAGAGAAATATCACACTCTACTAAGGGAATTACCATTAGATGCGCAATACGTGATACCTAAATGTTATTATGTTTCCAAGGAGGACGGTAAAGAGGTTCTAGTCATGCAGAATATGTGTGCAGATGGTTATAAAATTTTCTTAAATCATCTGTTCCATGATCTTGACTTTGATCATATGAAGGTTTCCCTTGAAAGTTTAGCTGTATTTCATTCACTATCATGTATTCTAGAAAAAAGAGATGATCAACTTTATAATGAAATAGCATTCCATTGTAAACCTCTTTTGAAAAAATACAATATAAGATTCATGGAGGTATTACAGGACAGATTAGGAAAAGCTATAAAAATATTTGAAGGCACAGAATATATTGTAAAATTGTTATCAGAATTGAAAGCAAATTGTATCAAACATGTTGAAGCGGCAACATTAGCAGTGTGGAAACTGTGCATCTGTCATGGTGATATTTGGAAAGAAAATATACTTTATAAGTATGATGAGGTAAGGTTTTACTTTCCAGGAACCTAATCACATAATCAATGATAATGCACATTAATCAAATTTATGTTTCAGAATTGCAAACCTGTTTCTGCCTGTCTAATAGATTATCAAGCAACTCGAGTTTGTAGTCCTGCATTAGATATACTATATTTAATTACAACAAGTGCTGATTCAAATTTAAGGAAAGAACATTACAAAAGCGTTTTAAAAATTTACTATGACAAATTCTCAAAAGTTTTATGCAATGCAGGGTTGGAGCCAAATATAATTTATTCCAGAGAAAAGTTTGATATTGATTTAAATACTGTTGCTCCGGCTTGTTTAATTCTAGCTAATACTTCATTGTGGCTTTTTAATGGGCTACAAGAAGAAGGGCATGTAAGAAGCAAACAGATTTTAATGTCACCATATGAAAAACAACAGGCTGTGTCCAAATATAAATCTGCTATTCAAAATATTGTGGATGATTACATAAAATATGGTTATTTCTCTTCTATGATTTGAGAATATTTTTCAGCAAAAATTATTCGTGTGTCCTTATTAATTTTCAATCTACATATTTATGGAATGACAAATGTGAGATTTTTGTGAGGTAAAATGGTATATAACAGGAAAAGTTTTGCAATGAAAATATTTCAGGCTTCAACATCATCAAAGAAGCACCGAAACGATCAAAAGTGTTTTGTGGAAAGTTATTGATAAATTTGTTTCTACAGGGTGACAATGATTTTTTTCTTTTAGGATAGTAGGTATATTTATAATCTGACGAATATGAATATCAGAGTCAGCAAATACAAATAAACTATAAATATCAATCACAGTAAAACTGAATAAGCCTTTTATTTAATAAGAAATAATACTTACTATAATATTATAAATCGTGGAAGTGAATAAATTAATATCAATTAAATTTGCGACAAAATAAATTTACTATAAAATAATATCACTTAAAACAGCTTCTTTCTCGCTAACATTGATTGGGTGTGCTTCGTGTTAATAGTAGTGACATTGTATATTTATGTAATAATTAACTAAAAATTAAAAACACTTCTGACAGGTCATAAAATGGATCCCGACCACCCTGAGGCCCTAGACCGCCAGATATTCAAGTTTTGCCCACTCCAATGTTTTCTCAATCCTCTTTATTGCTTGACATTAAGTTAGACGGCTACAAATTTTGGCTTCTTTTGTAAATGGCTTATCTGCGCATTTCGCACAATTCTGCCAATGTTGAGAGAAATTAATTTCTTCAAATGAAAATCAATTAAGGCTGGAGTTCACCGACTTTTTAATCAACTGATTTGTACGTAACAGTTGTTTAAATACATTTTTGTGTACACCAGACACCAATGACTTAAAAAAACGAAAGCACTAAAAAGGCACCTCCACTTGATGGCGATTCTAGCAAAAGTTGAATTTTGCAGGAAATGAATAGACCAAAGACAGTCATTTCCGTTCCTTTTAACTAACATTAAAAAAACTGAAATATGAAAAGTTCGAAGCTTGGATATCAATACAATGCGAAAAAGTACAAATAAATATGAGTGGTTTATTGAGTTTTGAAATATTATTTGGTTTTAAATTAGAAAGAAAACCCGGAAAGATGTCATGGAGAAATCAAGAACATACCGTAGAGACATCTAGTTTGATTTTGGGAACTAATGTTTTTTTTAATACTTCCTCATTGATAATCTTTAATCGGCCGATTTACTTAATCGAGCCCTACAACCCCGTTTAAACGTTGATTACTTATATTGACTTATGTCATTATTTGATTTCTCTTGCTTGGCTTTGTTCGAAATGTTTTGTAGTAAATGTTAGAAATCAAAATGCAATCGGAAGTTAATTTTATATTAAATATTTAATATATCTAATCATTATATTATATTTTTAAACTATTGTACAGAAAATAAATCTATTAGAAACACTCAACACTTCTGTTTACCACCAACACAACACCAAAAAAATAAAGAATTTCCTTGATAAAGTTATTAAATCGGATTATGTCGCCGATTCGATTTGATTTTTGCGAATCTGTTTTATAACTAAGTCCATTAGGATAGGATGCTCTACTCATCACTTAAGAAATTAGACGTTTTATCTGTCCCTCTTTTTTAAAATAAATTAGTCACTTTTACACAATACAAAAGCTCAGTGGCGTAGCGGATAAGCGCCGCGGCCCGCGATCTTTGTCGTTAAGCAACTTTCGCAAGGGTCGATCACGGGATGGGTGACCAAAAAATTATTATCTCGAGCTACTCCGTGCTTCGGAAGGCACGTTAAGCCGTTGGTCCCGGTTGCATTTGCAGTCGTTAATACCCTCCAATCCGCATTGGGCCAGCGTGGAGGGTCATGGCCCATCCTCCTTAACCATCCATAAGGAAGGCCTGAGCCCCTGCAGTGGGGACGTAAAAGGGCTGATGATGATGACGATGAACACAATACAGAAGCAAATTAAATAATTGTAAACAAATAATTTACACAAGTCCAAAAACTCTTCTTCTTCTTCTTTTTTAATTTATGGACTATTTGTGTTTACACAATTCCGCCAATGTCATGTTTCTAGTCTACAAAAAGTAAAGTATATGTTCTTCTTCTTCTTAACTTTAATGACACTTTGCTTTACCACAATACTGCCAATTTCACGTAGGAGACCATTACACTATTTAAATACATTCATTCAACCAAACAATTTTGAATTACCAATTCTATATTTCTACACGGATTTACCAAAAACAACACGTTAAACGATTTTTTTATTTAAGGAATAATTTTATATAAACAATCATTTAATCATAATCATTTTGAGTCTTACCACAGACCATTATTAAATTAATTAAATGAACGAAAGATATCACCACTGACGGTAAAGTTTTAGTTGATTAACACTGAAAAATTTAGTTAGTAATTTAACTACTGAGGCATTATTAATCGACTGAAGAACAAACAAAGTGGGCGAGAAATAATGATTTATGTTTTGATATAACAATGGGGATGATAAGTAGAAGCTAAAGTAGATGGCGCCACCGTAAGTTACCGTAAGTTCTGACTGTCGGAGAGCCACGCTTCGGCATGAATGGACCGGCTCGACCGGAGTGATACCACGGCCTCACAGAAAACCGACGAGAAGCAACGCTTGCGTTGTGAGTGAGGGTACCGGAGACCCAACCCGCCCATCCCTCCCTATGATGGCGTAGTTGAATAGAAGCAATTTATTACCCCAGGAGGGTTCCAATTGCGCTAGCATTGGGGAATCCCTCCCTGGACGTTCACTTCCAGGGTTCAATATACCTGGGCGTGGACGTCCCTCGTATTCTGGTCCGCGCTCATACAGGAAACAGCAAAGCCAGGCTTACTCTTTTTGACCGAGACGCAGTTATCGTCTCCGGTGGACACTTCTTACCTGTCCTACCCTGGGTACGGACTGGAGCACACCGCCGGTGTATGTGTGTACCTTACCTTGAAAGTAGGGACCAGTCCATCCTATGGCTTCGGGTAGACAGCGACGACCGCCCCCGCGTCTTTTCGTGCCTCTATAGGTCCCATGAAGGCGATGCCGAAACTGACCGACTCATCAAGCACGTCCAAATGGCTGCAGACTCTGTGCAGCAGCAGATCCCACTCGCAGAGATCGTGATACTGGGCGATTTTAACGCTCATCATACCGAATGGCTTGGTTAGTAAGACCGATCACGCAAGCCCAAACCTCCCATCCCGAAGACATCGCCGTGTGTGGCATTACAAGGCGACAGACTGGGATGGGTTGCGGTCCTTTTTTGCGTCCTACCCTTGGAAACGTATCTGCTTTACGCCGGATAATCCCAACAACGCCGCCGAGTCTGATGCTGATGTGGTGCTTTAGGGTATGGAAACTTTCATTCCATCCTCGGTTGTCCCTTTTGGTGGCCGATTCCAACCTTGGTTTGGTCAGTCCTTGAGAAAGGCTTCTCTTCGAAAGCGGGAATCGTACCAAGCCTGGGCAAATGCGGTATTGTCGCGGGATGTAAATACCAGCGCCCTTAAAAAGCAATACAACTTTTCCTTCAGATGCTTCAAAAGAGACATTGCAAGAGCGAAAGCGAAGTACATCAGTAGAATTGGCAAGAAGCTTGAACGTCTTCCTTCGGGGACGTGTGCTTTCTGGTCTCTTGCCAAATCTATTCAAGGTAATTTCTGCACGCCTTCATTTCCACCCTTGTACAAAGATAAGTTATTTTCATTAGCCCCTGATGCAAAAGAGAAAGCCGATCTCCTGGGTAACTTTTTTTGCATCCAAATCAACTTTGGATGACCGGGGGCTGAAACCGCCCACCATTCCACGGTGCAAGAGCTCTATGCCTGATATTGGTTTCACAAAAGCAGTGCGTCTAGCGCTACTCTCCCTGGATATTCACAAGTCGAGTGGGCCCGATGGTATCCCCCCTATTGTGCTAAGGACGTGCGCTCCAGAGTTGGCACCGGTCTTAACGCGCCAACTCTGGCGTTCTTTCTATTCCGGTTCTCTTACTCATCTGGCGTCGTCCCAACCTCATGGAAGACTGCTTTAGTGCATCCGATCCCAAAAAAAGGTGACCGCTCGAACTCGTCCAACTTCAGGCCGATCGCTATAACCCCTTTGCTTTCAAAGATAATGGTATCCATTATCAACCGCCAGCTCCTTCGGTACCTAGAGATTCGCCAGTTGCTTAGTGACTAACAATACGGATTTCGTAGTGGTCGCTCTGCTGGCGATCTTCTAGTTTAGTTGATACATAACTGGGCTAAGGCAATTGAAACAAATGGGGAGGTCCTGGCAGTAAGTTTGGACATAGCGAAAGCCTTCGATCGAGTGTGGCATAAAGCTCTTCTATCAAAACTTCCCTCGTATGGGCTTCCCAAGAAATTATATACATGGGTCACTAGTTTTTTGGCAGATAGAAGCATTAAGGTTTTAATCAACGGTGAATGCTCAGACCTACTGTCTATTAATGCTGGTGTTCCCCAAGGATGTGTGCTATCGCCTACACTTTTTGTTCTGCATATTAATGACATGCTGCAAATTAGCGGTATTCTTTGTTATGTGGATGACAGCACGATGGACTCCTTCTATAATGGTCGTGCAGGTATTTCTCGGGAAAGCGTCATTGAGAGCCGGAATCAACTTGTCTGTTATTGATTCTTCGTAAGAGGAAGTCTCTAACTGGGTTCGACTTAATTTGGTCCATTTCAACCCTACTAAGACAGGTTTGTGCGTTCACCGCCAAAAAAAACTCATTTGCCGTATCACCTCGCTTTCAAAACATTCCCTTAATTGCCTCAGCCAATATTGAGATTCTACATATCGAGAGAGGTCCTCCGTGGTCACTTAGAGGGTAAGGCATAATTAGCATCTAAGAAGCTTGGTGTGCTTAATAGATCGAGGCAGTATTTCACTCCAGCACATCGTCTGCAGCTTTATAATGCGCAAGTTCGGCCCCATATGGAGTACTGTTCTCATCTTTGGGCAGGGGCACCCCAATACCAGCTTCTCCCTCTAGTTCGCATTCAGCGAAGAGCGACTCGAATCGTCAAGTCGGCTTGATCCACTGGCCCTGCGTAGAGATGTTGCTTCACTGTGCATCTCCTATCACATCTATTACGGGGAATGCTCCGAGGAATTGTTCGGACTCATACCTGCCACTACTTTCCGCCATCGTTCCACGCGACAAGAAATCCACGCCCATCATTTGGATGGTTGGAAGTCCTCAACTGTGCGTTTTTCTAGAAGTTTCCTGCCTCACACAGCCAAACTCTGGAACTTATTTGTCGGTATTTCCGGACCGATACGACCGATACAACTTTCAAGCGTAGAGCATATTCGTCCTTCAAAGGCCGGCAGCGCGCTTATAGCCCCTCTGGTGTTGCAGGTGTCCATGGGCGACGGTAATCACTTACCACTGGTGATCCGTATGTTCGTCTGCCCCTATCCCTATAAAAAAAAGTTATAGATAGTATCAAGAATAAGAGTAGTGAAGCACTACCAAGGAACGTATACTCTTGGCGTGAGCACTACGTTCGTGTCTAACTAGAAGTCCGAATACCGTCTCGTATTTAATATATACCTATATTATCTGTGGATAAAGGCACAACTCACTCTTGACCTTTTTTATAATCTATTATTTATGTAGTTTGTGTACGCCACAAAACGAACACTGTATTATCTTGTTGACAAAAATGAGGAAGTATTTAAAAAGAACTTTTGCTAGAGTCGCCATCCCACTAGATGGCGTCTTTATAATGCTTTTTTTTTTAAATACTTCCTCATTTCTCACCATTCTTCACGACATGAGCCATTATCAGACTCGCGCTATAATTGGCGCCCGACGTGGGGCTCGAACAATATTTGTTGTATTAAGATGAATATGCCTTTATTCAATTTTATTTTAACGAAAAACTCGACGCAACGTTTCACAGTAAATAACCAGTCCCAGTGAGGTACTTTTCATATTGTGATCGCATGTTGTATATATAATATTGTACAAGAGATGAAAAATTCAAATTTGGTTTCCGGCTCAACCGGAGTGATACCACGGCCTCACAGAAAACCGACGTGAAGCAACGCTTGCGTTGTGTTTCGTCGTGTGAGTGAGGGTACCGGAGGCCCAACCCCTCCCTATTCCCTTCCCTCTCCCCTCAACCCTCCCTCCAAGGCCGGCAGCGCGCTTGTAGCCCCTCTGGTGTTACAGGCGTCCATGGGCGACGGTAATCACTTACCATCAGGTGATCCGTCTGCTCGTCTGCCCCCTATCCCATAAAAAAAAAATTTTTGATCGGGATCTGGTGAAAGTGATGATCAGCAAATGTCCCAGAAGAATATCATTACTGAAGGACACGGGACTCCATCACCGCCAGAAGCTTTGCTGTTGCCGGTTGCAGGCTCAAGTCATTACACTACGCCTTCAGTGAATCACAAGGTAGATCGCTGATCTTGACGGACAAACAGTTGAGTCTTTTATTGAAATCACTACAAACATCCTTTATAATTTTGCTAATTATACTGTTCAATTATATACAGTCCTAAGCCTGAAAAGTATGAGGGGGAGTTTATCGATTTTCTTTTAATTTAGTAAGTACTGCTGTTAACTATAGCTCTAAATAAAAAATATATGATGAAAAACTGGAATTTAGGGAACCAAAATAAGAAAACCAGGATAGGGCTGAGTGACAACTATATTTTTTGGCATGTAAAACAAAAAATACGTACAAAATCAATAAAAAAGTAAAAAGGCTACAAAAAAGGATGGTTGGCTGATGCAAGGTTGGTAACAACTGCTATAATTTATTTCGAACTATTTAGACTAAATAATAATGAGTTAAGAGTATTGCACGTAATCTATTTAACGTACAACATAAAATAATCAATGTGTTACAAGGTTTAGCGTGCTAGAAAATTTTCTTTATCTTTAAGAGTCTTTACGCACCCTTACGCCTCTTTGAATTAATGCGTTAATAAATTAGCTTCTTCATTAACGAGTTAAAAAAAATATCAATAGTGCGTTAATGATTTTTAGTCGTTTGGAACGCACTCATGATTGTCCGTCATAGGATTCACTAACACTATCTGTAAAAATATATAATTTGTGGTCTGTGCTCACAGAACAATAAACTGTGCAACACATAATCACACATAATACTAATCTGTGGTGTATGTATGTATGTTTGTGGTGTTTATTTTGTGGTTTATTTTAAAATCTTTGAATGGAAAATTGATTGCGTGCGTTTAACTTTAATAAACTATTTCGTCGATTAGTTTGTGGTTGAGTTAATCATGTCTTTTAATCCTGTTACTCATGTATTATTTGATATGGACGGTTTGATTCTCAGTGAGTAATTGTATTTTTGTTTCTTTTTTGTGAATTGATGTAATAAGTTAAAATTTATCAATAATGTTTTATTTATGTTTAGATACTGAAGACTTATATACCATTGCTTTTCAAAATATAACGTCTCGGTATGGAAAGGAGTATACTTATGATTTAAAAGTAAAATTAATGGGATCACAATCGCATGAAACTGCAGAGACTATTATAACACATTTACAACTTCCGTTGACCCCAGAAGAATTTATGAAGGAAACTAAGAGTCAGTTTCAGTCGCTGTTCCCAAACACTCAAGTTTTACCAGGTATAACATAATGTCATGATTCAATTAAATAAAATTTGATATCACCAGCATGATAAACTCAAGAAAGTCTTCCTCTACACCAAATGTAATTTTTTTTAATTCAACATTATTAACTGTTGGTGTACTTGAAAAGGTGATATTCGGTGCACCTATCCAAAATGTTTCAGTATAGTACAGTATAGTGCACTACTTCGGTTGTGAAGTAACTTTCCATTACAATATTTAAAATTGTAAGTAAGTATTTCATTAGATTCCAGCAGAGCAATCCTGTAAAAGCAATATCCACTTAACTGTGATTTGTTATTAATGTTACATGGCATATGTGAACTGAGTTTCAAAATGACAAGGATATAGAATATCTAAGACACACAGGAATCAATAAATCAATCTTGTATTGTATTTTTATACAAGAAATGGAATCAATAGAATTTCTATACTAATATAAGTTAAGCGGATTCACTTTTGAAGTGAATTTGGACACATTCTAGTGAATTTGAATTCAGGTTTAGTTAGTTTACAGAATCACTTTGAAGGTCATAAAAGTCTAAAATTGAGGTACAACAGTAGGTACTTTAAGTAATATGGATACTCTACTTTGTTTCTTTGCTGAACTGAGAAAGGCATAATGAAAATTTTTGTTCCAAACTTTATAAGTCACACCTGTGGCATCCATTACACTAAGTAGTCTTTGTATTCACTTAATATCAATTTAAGGGTTAAATGCAGAAGTTAGGATAGGCTAGTTGCCAAGTTTTTTATTTTATAAATAAATAGTCCATTAATATCTGAGAAATGATGTAGAAGTAACAGTATGTCTGCAATTCAAGGCACTAAGTGATGTCGTATGGTGCTATGGTAGCAAAAAACATATAGGTGTCTGGGAAATCTTTGTAATATCTTTGTTATTTGTGCATTTATAGCTGTTGTTGTATAATGAATGATGTGACATTTTATGTTATTAATTTAATGCTATGTGTATTTTTGCCAAGTTGTAGAAGCATATTATTTTGCAAATAGTGTAAAAAAAAATATTTTGTTGAATATTTATAAGTTAAAATGGTTCATATATTCCGAACATATGACAGAAACCTGCATTTTCACTTGTAGGTCACAAGCCTATTTAAAGAACTTAACAATGTAAGAACAGTTTGAAAACTTATTTTAGTATAGAGCCTAAACATACTATGAAACCATCATCTTTTTACAAAATACAATAAAAAAACAATAGGTTAACTGTTTTTACTGACCTCAGAGATAATAGTGTTGTCTTCAGAGATAAAAGTGTAGTTGTCAGAGATAATATTAAAAGTTTACACATTATTCTTATAGATGAGAACTTTTGACAAAAATGTCTAAGAGTTTTCTAAAGCTTGATATTTAACTATATTGAAGTACTGTCCGTATACATCCACTGAGTACCCAGTGCGAAGGTCAGGCACTGAAACGTCTGACCTTTTAGCTACCCACCCAAATTTTTAGCGATTGCTGAATATGCTTGCTTCATTATCTAAATGAAAGTACGAGTATTTTTTTTTATGAATGAACTTCTAATAATTTGGTAACAAATTGACTTCCAACCATAACAAAGCTCATAATCAGAGCTTATTCATACACCAACTCTTCTGCGGAGTTTCACAATGAGGAATGTCATTAAAAATATGTTACAGATATTTTTTCGATACGTCTATTTATTTATAACCAACATATAGTTTTCAGATATTCAATTTTTTATTTAGGTGCTCGACGCGAGGTCACTGCTCGCTGCTGTGATGTCACTTTATCACACTCGCTTAGCTCATACTCCGGAGTACTTCTGACATGTGTTTGGTTGGTTTGTTTAATAATTATTTAACATCTCGAATCCACAAACAAGGAAAGCACTTATTGTGTTGAGCCTAAGGCTCTTTACTCATAGCACGATGCGATGCAATTCGATATTGTGTAAAATGTATGAAGAGTCGCAAGTTACTCTTGAAATTGCAATTAGGAGCGATATCAGTTGTGCAAACTCATATGCGCGGATTGATGATCCCTATTTAGGAACTTTATATAAATATTTTGTGTATGCATCACTAAAATATTGAGTATCTATAGAAAAAGAAATATATTTACAACGAAAGCCTTAAATTTTTTATTTAGTTACACGACGTAACCACGAAGAAATCGGTGAACATACCTACTTGCATAAAAATAATATAATATATACTATCGATAGCTCAATAGAAATAGGGAAACCAACTGTTCCCCAGTTGAGGAAAGCTGAAGTAATACGAGGATCGGTTGCAAGACAGTCATATGAGTATGTGAAAATATTATCACATTATAAACATTCACAGGCACCAGGCACGATTAACCGCCCACCTTCTATTTCATTCACTTCGTAGAAATTGCCAAACGTAGACCATTTGTTAGAAAATAAATGTTAAAAACTGTACTTAAAGAAAAAGAAACAAAAGAATATTGAAAAAAAGAGTCTTTTATAAAAGGATACTTACCAAAAATCGATTATTTTAAAATCTTCAATGAAAATTTTCAAATTTTGGTTTTGAAAATAATGGGGCAATTAAAAGATAAAATAAAAATTTATACTGGGTTTTGCCATCACTGGCCCTTATGACTTCTTGGATGTCATAAGGCCACTGGTGGCAAAACCCGGAGTGTCAATCCATCCATGATGTCTTGAATATCCGATTGGGGGATAATGTGCCACTGCTCTCCTGTAGCCGTTTTTACTTCTCCTATAGTCGTAGGGACTGGTACTCTTCCAAGTCTTTTAAGATTGTCACAAATGTGCTTAAACTTGAATCCCGACCTCATTATCTTAGTTCCATAAATTAAGAATGATACCTATAGTTTGGTAATTGGTTTCGTTCAATAAGAATACCTGTGCTTCAGTACCACCAATCCGCATTCGGGATCTACACGCGGGCCTAGTACGGAATGTTGGATGTATTGGTTAAATCTATCATGAAGACCTGTGATTTAGCATCACAAATTCGATTTTTCGTAATTTATGTTTGGCTCGCCGCTACCAGGTGTTCCAGCATCTGAGCTCCGCACTGGGTACTAAGTGATTTATTATATATTTATTTATTACTAGCTGACCCGACAGACTTCGTCCTGTCAAAAAGATTTGTAATGTGGCAGTTTCTTGGCCTACGTATTTAAAAAAATTCTCCTGAACAGAACCGTCACCCTGGTGATAGGGCGTTGTGAATAAAAAATAATTAAATAAAACATATATAAGGATTTAAAAGTAAGTAATCGCTTTATTGTTAATCATGTGAATCATAATTATTATTGCAATGTATTAATAGTAATAGTATTAAATATAGAAAAAAGAGATTTTTATGATCATAAAAACACATTACACACAACAGCATTATAAAAGTAAACTATTCGAATTAAAAAAATATATAAACATTCTCAAGGAAAAATGCTGGAAGAATCCATCTACCTGTACCCCGGAATGGGACTCGAACCCATTCGCGATCCAGGGACTGCTCTAACCAATGAGCTATCTAGGACCCAACAGCTTTGCTACTACAGAGCGTATTTTCATCAATGTTCCGGCAATACATGTAATGACGTGGAAACTGATGCATTTTATCTCGCGTGCCGAAACTAATACAAAAGAAACGCGAGTTTCGGAACGCGACATTAAACTCCTCCAACTATGTATTCTGTGCTCCAACGCACACACGCACATTGTTTTGATAGATATGATCTTTGACGTTAGGAACACACCTACATTGCTTAGACAACAGTGAGTGCTTGTAATTTAATATGAACTTTATACCATAGCAATAAAGCTCAAATTGACTACGTTTTAGTTACAAATCATTTGTATGGGAAAAAGAAAAGGGCTATTTTTAGGGTTTTTCCAGCAATAATTCTAATTTTTCTCGCCGTAAAAACCATCCTTGAACTTCAACGAACATTTTAAAAAAAGATTTGGCCAAATTGGTCGAGGCGTTGTTGAGTTATGCGCTTACCAACACATTTTGCGATTCATTTTTATATATATAGATTAAAGTATAAAATACAATATTATTTGGAATCAGTCCAGCAACACCGTATTTATGATAACTAAGCTCTAATAAATGTTCTAAATTTGTAAAATAACAGTTATGTCACTTCAAACTTAATAGCAATTTAATGGAAGTTTGTGCAACTGGATGACATTCTTATAGCCCTATTATATTATTTATATATTTTTTACTTCTAACAGGTGCAAGAAGACTTATTGAGCATCTGCACAAAAAAAATATACCTATAGGACTGGCCACCAGTTCTAGCAAAGAGAGTTATGATCTAAAAACAGGTAAACACCATCAGGAGCTCTTCGCAATGTTTCCATACAAAACCTTGGGCACTTCGGACCCTGAAGTAAAAAGGGGAAAGCCTTATCCTGATATATTCTTAGTAGCTGCATCTAAGTTTCCAGATAAACCTAGCCCCAGTAAGGTATATATTCCAATGATTCTTCTTTTAGTCTGTAGTGGTTATTTATTTGCATTAACAAAGTAAAGAGTCATGTCTAATTTTGATCTAAAAATTTACTAACGCGTTGAGTGATGTAATGTATCTCTAAATGTAGCTTATTTTTTACTTATTTCATACTAGAAAATTAAATCTTAAAATAAAGTCAGGATAAAAATTGCGAGGTTGATATTTATTTTTAAATTGTATTTTGATACTACCCGAATGCGATTCGGATCCAATGACCGTTTGTTACGTTTTGTTTCATTTACCATGGAATAATATTTTTTCGTCATAAGGTAAAAAAGTGAACACTAACAATTTCATTTAGATTTATTTCTATATTTACGAATCAAACTTTAAAATGCTTTGATTTTAATGCATTAATTTTTAAAGTAGCTTCACAATTATCTCGAGTTTACATAGCTATGTGATAGCTGTTACAACCTCAATAAATTATTTATAATTTATGAAAAAATGTTAAGATATTACATTTTCACCAAAAATTAATTCAAATTATCACTAATAGTGGGTAGTCGCGACCTTTAAAAAAAAACATGTGACATGATCTGTTAGTTTTGTCTGTGATAAGATCCTGACAATAGAAATATGATGTAGAAGAAATATGAACACCGCATTGTGAAAATGTTGCTTCTGTGATGCACTTCGACTCTCTGCATATATTGCCACTAATAAATTGTTTGTCACAATTGTACAGTAATAGCTGGTTTACATGTTATGAAGTAGATAAGTAGATTTTTAACTTAATTTTAAGTAATAATGTATATGTAAACACACAAATAAGTAATAAGTAGAAAGTTGAAAATGAATTCATAAATATTAAGCTCATAAATAGTTAACTTAATTTTAACTTATTTGTATGTTTACACATCTTCATGAATTAAAATTAAATTAAAAATCTACTTGTTACTTAATCACGTGCAAACTAGCCATTAGGCCTAACTAATAAAGCGCATAGTGAATTCTTTGATTATAATAGGTTGGGGAAAAAGTTTCTTCGCATTTTATATGAAAATTCAAAACATTTGAAAAAAATATGTATTTCCATATAAATATGTAGGTACTATTTTGTTCAATAACTTTTTGCCATCTTGTATAATCTTGATACGTCTTCTTCTTTTTAATTAATTACGTTGCCTTTTTCTTTAGATTTGACACGTTAAACCCGTAAAATATTGCGCTTAAAAACAGCGTTTATGGTGGTAGCGCAATGATATTAATCGTGGTAGCGTAACCATAAAAGGTGAGAAGAAATATTTATTTCCCTATCAAATCCTCAGCATATCTATTGTTAGAACAAGATAAACATACTCGCATCGCATAGCTATACGTGTCAACTGCTGCATCCTCATGCACGAAAAAGTGGCCGCGTTCAATAACGGTACAATATTTTTATTAAAAAAAAAGTAATTACAGTACTTACGCATGAAATGATATCTTTTTGCTTTTGTCACTGTCAATGTGTAATTTGTGCATTGTTTAAACACGCAGGAAGACATTTTATCTTATACTTTTCACTGAAAATTACAAGTAAAAATGACAGCGACAACGTTTGCTGAAACGTGACTAAAGTGAGCTCGTATGGTACCCAAAAATCCAACTTTTTTGTGTACTCAGCTTTTTTCAAATACGCCTAAGCTATTTTGTGGTTAAACCCCAGTTCTTCACTACCTTCCGGAGCGACGTGCATCTTTGACATTAAAATTTCCGGACTGAAAACGCTTAAAGCAAATATGTGCTACTCTCACAGAAACTTTTTTCTTTTCAAAATTTAAACTTTTTAATGATACCGAAACCATCCAGATACAAATGGGATAATCAGTAAAAAAATATTACAAGTTTATGCAAATGCGAAAAGACTTTCTCCAACCTAATAATATACTAGTCAATCTTAGTTTGCGCTGAGCAGATCGATTAGAAAGACATAAACTCGTAGGTATTTGATTATAATTACCATAAGGTGAAAAATACTACACATTTGGTCTCCATCAATCACGCTCTGTGGGGGTCAGTTGCGTGAATATTGGTGGATCGCTTGATAAATAAATGAATGAATATGACACAATATTACATACATTGTTCAGATTCCAAGATGAGTAGTCAAAGCCCCCGTATTATGGAGTATCTGAGACAACGAAAGTAACACAACACCCAGACCCGACACAATATAGAAAAGTTCATTTTCTACATTGACCCGACCGGGGATCGAACCCGGGACCTCAGAGATGGCGACACCTTGTAACCGGCGTGCGAACCACTCGGCTACGGAGGTGTGATAATTGAATTTTCACCTACGCTTCGCTTAGAAATTTAGCCTTTTGTGCAGGATCAGTGGACTATACAATCAGGTAAAAGAAAATATAGTCATGAATATAAATTTCATACCAAAAATTTATCTCGAGTTCCCCCGTGCTTTGGAAGCCACGTTGAGCCGGTGGTCCCGGCTGCATCTGCAGTCGTTAATACCCACCAATCCGCACTGGGCCTGCGTGATGAGTTTTAACCCGTTCTTCCTTTCAGATTCGATTCCTTCCATAGGGCAAGTCTGGGCCCCAGCAGTGGGATATTAATAGGCTGATGATGAGAAACTAGAAATGACTACATATTTAGTAAAGTAAGTGAACGACAGCATGAAAGTTTAAAGTTTAAAATTTTATTTCATAGTGTCTAGTATTTGAAGACGCAGTTAACGGCGTGAGAGCGGCGAGAGCTGCTGGAATGCAAGTGGTAATGGTGCCCGATTCTCGCTTAGACAGAAAACTGACAGAGGAGGCGACCCTGGTGCTTAACAGCTTAGAGGAATTCAGACCGGAGCTGTTTGGATTACCTCCCTTCGATGATTAGATAAAGATGCGAGGTTTAAAAAAAAAGTTATTTTGGTTAAGAATATATATAAAATAGGTAGGCTGGTTGAATATAGACAAATTTTACACATTGCGGTTGGAACAGTAGGTACTTTATACAATTCCTAAAGATTACATACATTACCTAAGGAAAGTATAGTAACAAATAATAGACAATAATATAATATTTTAAATATTCCCCCAGGTATTTATTCTACACATTCCCTTGGTATTGATGACTGCCGGTAATATATAGATACAAACATAAACTGAAAATAAAAAAACCTATACGTTTAATTACCTGTGTCATGCAAAATAAATTGATTTGGACACATAAACTATAAACATTCATTACGTGTCGGATAATCAAAGGTGTTAAGAAATTTGCGTCACTTCCGGTTCTGCTCGATATGGGAGTACCATAACAATAACTCATATGCGTTAAAAATATCTGAGGAGCTCGATGGCGCAGTGGATAGCGCCCTCGGTCTCCGATAAGCAATTTTCGCAAAGGTCAGTCATAGGATTGGTGACCTAAATATTTATTGTTTCGAACTCCTCCGTGCTCCGGAAGGCACGTTAACACCCACCTATTCGCACAGGGCCCGTGTGGTGGGTCATAGTTCATTTTCCCTATTCGATCCATCCATAGGGAAGGCCTGCAGTAATTAATAGGCGTGGGATACGGCCTGAATAGTGTATTAGTTTTTCTTATGAACGCCATGTCCTATTCTATCTAATTCAACACGTGCTGACATCAGGTGTTTCAGCACTTGACTTCCAAACTGGGTTCTAAGTGATACTCTTAGTACCTGCTTTAATATATTGAAATATCAAGCTTTAGAAAACTTACATATTTTTTCACGATCTCTCCGTCTAATAAGGGCGGATCCAGCCTTCAAATCAAGGAGACGTCAGAAAGGTGGGGAGTGTTTTGAACTCCAGGGCCCATTGTCTGGGTTCGTCCTTGAATGTGCTCTACTTAATAATTGGCTTTGCATTTCTTTTAGCTTGAGATAATCTCCTAGGTACTGAAATGTTGCATTTTAAATGTCTATTAACACAATGAAGCAGAGCTTCTACTTATAAGTAGTTTTTTAGATTGATTATTGACATGTTATTTTTTCATTATATTATTTTAAAGATTGTGTTATAATCGTTTGTGTTATAATAGATTTAAGCAAGTTCAGTGTGCTATGTAAAATCTCGTAATGACTGCATTTTACACATAGCATTGTGGTTACCAGAATATGTAAAATTTTCGCAGTTAATTTAAACTGTAAACCCATCGTGTTAGTGTGACTATCAAGTGTAGTTTTATTGTTTTGTATAATCTAACGTTCTGTTGTCAGTCTGCTTTTTATAAAATCATACTTATCATGTAAATTGTTTATAATGAAGTAATCAGTTAGTTTATGGCTAAATAATTGTGATATATGTGTCAATTGTAAATGTTAAAGATCAATATTGCCTATAACTAAATAAAGATCGTTTATTGAAGGGATTATTATATTTGTTCTATTTTGCTTTCACAATGCTATACTGGGAATTATCCCATCTCACAGTACCAGGGACAAAATGAATCATTTTTCATTAAGAATATTATTGAAGGAATAATTTTCTTTTTGTATATATTTATAGTTAAGCTAATGGTGTCAATTCTGTTGTTCCACTCTCTAAAGTATAAAAGAAATAAAAAACCGGCCAATATTATTCCCGTAGAACCTCGTACTAGGTTAACTTTGGCTAAGTCTGTTTAATAAAATGAAATTTAACGGAATCACATACAGGTTAAATTGTTGATTTTTTTGAAGTCTGATATAAAAATATTTAATTTAAATTTGGAGTTGTCCTAACGGTTTTCCATTTCTATTAGATATTTTAGTCGTTTTCTGAATGGAAAACTAGTTGTCAGGATTAAATACTAACTTTAGTCTAGTTCGTGCAACAGAATCGCTACCAAAAGCTGTGGTTATTTCTGTTGTATAACTATGTATTTAAAAATAAGCTGAAGGTCATAACAATTATTTTGGAACAAGCCAATAACGTGTCCGTCTCTTATTCTTTTTGTTCATAATATTACTTTCCATTGATTTATAAACTAATATCTAGCGCTTATATGTATAAAACTGTTAAGATAACATAACTAAGTATATGATGTTATCTCTCCGACCTCTATTTCCATGACACTTGGAGATTTGCCAGTTATGTAATACCTAAATCGTGTGATGTATTTTCATGTGACATTATATTTGAGTACAAAATTGTCTGTGATTAAAAATATAATTGTAACGTTTACAAATTAAAATGTCTTATAAACCTGTTACTCATGTTTTATTTGATATGGATGGTTTGATATTGAGTAAGTTTGTTTTACTATATTTTTAAAACGAATCATTTGAGTTTACCCATTCTTTTATTTTATATCTACTGTTTTATTTATTTTAGTTAATTCCATTATAATTAATAATGGAACTCTAATTTTCCCCTTGTTGATTACATGAACTGTGTTTATCCAGTATGGTTAATCCAAGATGGCTCCCATAAAATGGCGATTACAAACATGGTATCTAATTAATTTTGAATTTATCTACTATACATTTTCACGGGTTTGGCTGATAGAGAATGCATTTTCTGCATTGAGTCCGCCGTTTGATATTTTATAAGCAAATAAGATTAAATAAGTAAATGAGTATGTTTAGACTGAGTAAAACACCGTAGAACGGTAGTTATTCGGATAGCTTGTAACGGTGTGCCATGCCACCGTTTGTTTTCCTAGGTTTCAGTATGCAAACTTTTTGTTTTTGAAATTCAACATCATTTCATTTTATTATTCGTCTTTCGTAATTTAAAATTTTGACTAATCAATTATACTCTTTATGGATGTCAGTTCGTAAGAAATTCTCCTATGCACAAGATGAAATTATAATACAATACAATATTAATGGTATAAATTTTACTATGTAATTTTAAAATAATTCATTTATTGTGATAAATAATGTGATATGGTGATACAAATTATATAACATATGTAACTTCTAAATTGTAATCTGTATTTTGGACGTTCCAAAAGTTAACTAGAAGCCCGACAAGGGTTTTTTCTTATTACCCTTATTTAATTAATAAATATATACTCAAGCTAAGCAGCCTTATTAATTGACCCAAGCACCGAACCCGTAACAAGCTTATCACAGAGCTAGCTTTTCCAATTTTATTTATCATTACAAATTTCAGATACTGAAGATCTTTATACGATTGGATTTCAAGAGATCGCTTCTAGGTACGGAAAGAAATTTACTTATGATTTAAAAGTTAAAATTATGGGACAGCAGAGTAAAGAGTTAGCTTTGTCTATAATAGAAGCATTAGAATTACCGATGACCGTTGAAGAGTTTGTTACTGAATCTCGCATTTTATTTGAAAAATTGTTTCCGCAATGTAAACTGTTGCCTGGTAAGTATTTTATATAGCAATGGTGATAAGACTAAAGTTCCGTAAACTTATCCCTCCACCCGCACAGATTTTTGTTATTAATATGAATCTATTTTTAAAGACATATTGTGACGCTAGTTTTTTTACAGTATTATATTATCATGATTATGGCGTCCCCTGACACGCGCCCGGGGCAACTACCCTTCGTTACCTCCCTGCACTATAACTGTCTCTATTTCAGGTATTGAAAAACTTGTCAATCATCTTGTTGCCAACAACATTCCTATTGGCCTCGCGACTAGTAGTAGTCTAGAATCTTATAATTTAAAAACTCGTAGTCACTCACAGTTTTTTGACTTATTCCCTTACAAGACTTGGGGTTCCTCGGACCCTGAAGTGAAAAGAGGCAAGCCTTACCCAGATATTTTTTTGGTAGCAGCCGCGAAGTTTCCAGATAAGCCAGCCTACGAACAGGTAAACGGTTCTATAAGATTTATAGGGTTATTTTATATTAAAAATTGAATAGACATCTTGAAGTTACTGTAGGTAGAGCATCATCATCATATTTCTGTAGTCAATTGTGAACATTATTATTAACGGATTAAGGCTTAAAATGGATTTAAGAAAGCCCTTTTGGCTCAGTCTATTAATGTTAACTCTTGTTGGGTGCAAATTTTTCCTGCGGAAAAAACAATGCGGGCAAAATACGGATCGGTTATCATACCTAACCTCATCAGGTATAGTCGGGACCGTTTTCCAAAGCACTGAGCAGATAATATTTTTGGTCACCCATCCCATTACCGGCCATTGCAAAAGTTGCTTAATTTGCATAATCGCACCACGACCTCCATAAATAAAGTCGATGAATAAAATGCTTATTTCAGTGTTTAGTATTGGAGGATTCTGTTAACGGTGTAAAGGCTGGCCTGGATGCTGGTATGCAAGTAGTGATGATACCGGACCCGAAGCTGGACCGAACGCTTGTACCGCACAACACTATTTTACTAGACTCGGCTGAAGAATTTCGACCGGAGGTATTTGGATTACCTCCCTACTAGAATTAACAGACCGACTGTAATCCGGGAATCTATCGTACCTTACGAGCGGTAAAAGCAAGAAAAATTCCAAACTGTGTGAATATAATTGCATATTATGCAATTAGCTTGCAGTGACTGGGTACACATTAGCCGCTGGTTGTCCTATATCTCCAGAAAACTATAAAGTTTTTAATTGTAAAATAAAAATATACATACATTCATAGGCATTTTTATAATCTTATAAATAATAAAAATGTTTACAATCTGCCGACATAAGGAAAATAATAAAATGCAATAACAAATATTATTTGACTATTATATAGATATTTTCTGAAAATTACATTATAACACATTGTCCTTATTACATAATTAGAAATACATAGAAATACAAAGGGAGAGGGATCTCACAAAACAAAGATTCTTAAAGATGTTTAAAAATTAAAAATGAACAAAAAACAACTGTATAAATTTTCTAATAACATTTTATAAAAAAAATATAAATATTGTTAATTAATTAATTATAAATTATTTAATACCACATATTAATACGTTTATATCTGCGCAGAAGGTTGAATTTCGAAATAGAATAAATCCTGGCCAATTAGAATAGCCATATTAGTTGGAATTTAAGCCGAATTTATATTATGAACGCAGCCATTTTCTCTGAATTGTTGATGACATCATTACGAAAGTACTTTCACATGTGTTCAATTAATTTCGTGAAACTTGTACATATTTTTAATACAGGTAATTAGGTATTATCAATTTTTCATTCACAATGATGTAATGGTAAATATTTATCATTGTTCAGACAATCCACCCTAATAGCCGAAAGAAATATAAAAATAAAACTCGTCAGTCCTTTTGGGTCTCAAGTCATTGGTTAGAGCAGTCGCCCGAATAGCGAAAGGTCGTGAGTTTGAGCCCTGTGTCGGGTACCTGAGGCTGCTGGATTGTTTAAGCATTTCTAATTAAGAATGTTGTACATATTTAGTTTCTTGGCACTTCGTAATGTAAATCCGTCTTTACTGTACCTATGTAACAAATGGATGTCGCTAATGTGACTAGCATAAATACTCAATATTAAATAATGACTTGGTAACAATAACTGTTGCTTATATACTATTACTTTTTTACTGTTTATCGTCATCATAAGTAGTATCTATAATTATAACCCGTTTAAATTAATTTTATCAATTGAAATTAAGTACATAAGCAAACAATAGAATATTATTATATTACACAGAATATTATTTATGTGCAGTGTCAATGTGTTTTGATTAACTTACTTATTCTAAGATACTTTTTTTTTATTTAAGTTGATGATATCCTTTTTAATTAAAATCACATACATTTGTTTATAAAAGCACCATGAAACAGACATAAAAAGAAATTAACGTACACAGATGATTAAGCATCCTTATTAATGAAATAAATATTAAACAACATACATTGCTCAGATTCCAACATGAGTAGCTAAAGACCTCGTATTGATGGAGTATCTGATACAATGAAGGCACCACCACACCCACACCCGAGATAATGTAGAAAAATCTATTTCTACAATTGATCCAACCAAGAATCGAATTCGGAACCTCACAGATGGCGATACTTAGTTATGGAGGTCGTTAAATATTGTATCACAGTAGTGTAATATTGACATATTTTAATATTATGTGGAATCATCCATCACTTACAATTATTTCAATGAAACTGCATGTCATTTAAAACTCACTGCAGATCAGAAACATAATAGAAGATAATTTACTTAGTTGGGAATTGAACTTGAGGCTTCATAGACAAAAACATTTTGAAAACAGCATGACTCTACCACATAAGTCAATAAGCTACCTACTAAATTAACAAAATTTTTATGAAGGATATGGAGGTAGACCAAATAGTTCAGGTTTAAAATCTTCTAATGACCTGAGAACTAATGTGGCATCTTTTAGTTCTGCAGCATCTATTCGAGGATCTGGGACAACCACCACCTGCATATTAGCTGCTCTTGCTGCTTTGATACCATTTACTGCATCTTCAAACACCAAGCACTGAAACAACATGAGATAATCCAAAGGCCCAATTACATTATTATTGTAAAACTTCTCTGTAATCCTTGACTACAAGGACATCAAATACTTAACAGCTTTCCTTTTAAAAACAATATGAGAAGAAATGAATCAAAAATTAGATTTTTGGAATCTTTGTGAACCATTGAACAATTTATAAAGTTAAAATTTATAATATCACTTCTTCACTCTGACAAAACACTCAAAAATATTGTGGAGTTTTATCATTTTTAATTGCAGCTTTTTTGATGTTTTTCTTTGCATATAACAAATTAACAATTCACACTAAATGTTGTTTGTTGTAAAAACATGTTCTTTCTTCTTGCTAATTAAAAAAGGAGTTTGATAACAACCATATTTGAAAAAAAATAATACTTACATTTTCTGACTTTGGTTTATCTGGAAACCGTGAAGCACATACAAGAAATATAGCTGGATCAGGCTTTCCTTTTGTCACTTCAGGATCCGATGTGCCCATTGTAAGGTGATGGAACATACCCAGCAATTCTTTATGGTGCTGCATCTTCATTTCAACGCTTTCTTGGCTAGAGCTTGTAGCTAATGCAATTGGTACTCCATTATCTTTAAGATGCTTAACTAATCTTTTGGCTCCTGTTAAATAATAGTAACACTTGTCCTTATCAACTGACACTTTTATAATATCATATAAAATTCAGAGAGCAATAATTTAAAATAATACCTGGCATTACTTTGACATTAGGGAACAAAGCAGTGTAGAGTTTCCAACATTCTGCAATAAATTCTTCTTTTGTGATGGGTAGTTCCAAGGTTTTTATAATCTTTTCAGCACATTCAGGGCCTTGAAAACCTAATAAACTAGATTTCAATTCCCATGTGAATACTTTTCCATACTTTGCACATACTGTGGTAAAAGCCTCCGTGTATATGATTTCAGAATCTGTAATTCATATTTAATAAATGAATTTAATTCACAGTTTTTATTTTAGTATGTCTAGTAACCATAAATCTTTAAAGTTTCAATGTGTTTAATATTTCTTACCTATTATCAACCCATCTAAATCAAATAAAACATGAGTAACTTTTTGAAATTGCATTTTCTCTTGTCTAAATTTTGACTAAATCACAGAATGTATAATGATGATGAAATAATAAAAACAATATTCGCACAGCTGTACAGCTAAAAAAAACATTTCTAACGTTTTCAAATTGTTTGTTTGCCTAAAATTTCCCAAGTTTCCACATATTTTCATCATAGAATAATAATTTTCATTCATATATAAAAGTACTCTGTCATTCATTAAGTTGGTATTCCGATTTGAGATATTGATTCGATTTAATCGAAATCAATTTTGCTTTTTCGTATAAATTTTTTCCACTCGGATCGATTTCAATGTCATCGGAAAATGAACAGAAACAGAAACTTGATCATTACTTTTAGTCTATTAAAAACTATCTTTTATTTTCCTCAATAACTTAAAGAGAACTGGCTGCATGTACTGTTATATCTTTAGCTGTCCGAAATCTGGGTTATTATTTTTTTTCCAAAATCACAGTAATGATTTTTTTACTGATTTAATAGATCGATAATGCCCCAATAATGTTAGAAGAATATATCGATTTTTGATAGATCGATCTTTACGTTTCGATTCACAAGGTAGAAAAACTTATATATTAAAGTGATGTACCTAGTTCAATACATTCGAATTGCGTTTCGTTCGGACTCGAGTCCGTTTAATCCTGTCTCGTGTTTGAAACGATGATATTTGTTATTAGCTCGAAACTGTTCTCCATAATGCATCGACAGAGTGATACAATAGATTTAAAATTAGACAATTAGGGGGCTGGCTGTATGTACTATAATATCTTTAGCTGTCCGAAATCTGTTTTTATTTTTATCCAAAATTACAGTAACTATTTTTTTTCTTGATTTAATAAACGCATGCAGTTTACATGTGCGTTTGTGTTGCGTTTTACGCGCGTTCGACACTATAAAAACCGAAAAATCCGTATCTACGGCGCAGAGAACGTGCGTTCCTGAAACGCGCGTCGTCTGCGTGTTTAAAATACTGCATGTGTGGGGGCTTAAGTTGTATGTAATACAATTATGCATACTCAGAACTGTTTTACCCCTATTATTACATATTATTTTTGAAATTGTTTTTTTTTTTGTTATAATTATAATAATATTGTTTATAAGCTTCGTGATTATTACATTTTTACATGAATAGAGGCATGCATAAAGATATAAGGTTTTGTCTTATTACCTAGGTATTCAGTATGTATGATGTTGCATAAATTTTATTTATGTTATTTTTAGTTAGACAAATTACCAGGTTGGTTTAGAAGTTAAAAAACAAAGTCCATATTTTTAAACTTATCATTGTATTATTCTTATTAGAATATCGGTAATGATAATCAATATTTAATTTTTTATTATCTAAGAACATTCAGGTTATTAAGACAAATCTAAAGATACCTCAATTATCTAAATCTGTTCGGTGGTTCTGAAGATATGAGGTAATAAAATGTTTTACCAGAAAATAAAATAGTTTTTATATGCAGATACCTTATTCGAGACCTAAGATTTTTTGCTTGTCACCGTGCAGCGGTGGTGCAGCAGCCGTGGTTTCACTTGCCATATTCTATCTCACTGGAGTCAGTAGAGTTTAGTCATTAGGCAGTATTTAATATTAGGTCTCCGATAAGGTTTCTGTATATTGAGTGTTTTATTTTCAGGTAAAACATTTTATTATATGCGCTGAACCGTTATTAGAGTCCGTTATCCGAGACCTAAGAGTGAGATAAGCCATCATACTAGCTGTCCCTGAATGGGACCTTTTTGGTACATTTTTGTTTATGGTTTATAATTATTTTTTATAATGTTTTTGTTCATTATCGATTCCTTTGGTTTTTTGCAATATATGTCACAAGAAAAAGACGTATTTTTATTTGCTAAAAATTCTTTAAAAAATAACGGCTAAATAGTATTATCAGTCGTTTACAAGTGGTCCTTTCGCATATATTATTCGAACCAGCATCAATCATAATGGTAATAAATGGTAATAGTAAACTGCAAGAAAATATGTCTGATGGCCAAGCATCAAATACTGAAGTAGCCGCAACACAGCCCGCGGAGGAACATCAGGTACCGTTTGACATCCGCTCACACACATCACAGTCGGTAGCAACCACACGCACAAGTCGCTCTTTCGCTACAGTTACCGCGAGAAAACTCGCAGCGGAGGCACAGCATAAACGTTATCTCGCTCAATTGGAGATGACCGCTATGCGCGCACAAATAGAAGCTGCTGAGGCCGAACATCAGGCTGAGCTAGCGGCAATCGAGGCAGAGTATAGTGATCGCGGATCACGTCGCAGTGAGAGGAATCGTGCCGATATCGAGCAATGGCTAGGCAATATCGCTCCCTCTGTCACATCACATCGTGACGGAGAGCCATCCCTCGTCAAACATTTTTTAAAGTCCAACAATGATGGACGTCAGGTAGGGACCAATAATCATCTATTTTTGTGTTCTCAGGAGTTTCCACAAGGTGGTAATGTTATTTTTTCGCCCAATATTGCAGTACCGAGTCCTACACAGTTGCCTCAGCCCAATTCCTGCGGAGGTGACAGGGCCACTGCCATTAATATTCAGAGAGAGGATAACACCGTCGGAAAACTTATTGAAGCCCTGAAATCTTTTAGCAAAAATAGCGGTCCTATTAACAATAAATGTTCAATTAATCTGCCAATTTTCGATGGAAAATCTCCATTGGATTGGCTTTCCTTTAAACGTGCTTTTCAGGATTCTGCAGGATCATATTCGGAATTAGATAATCTCGCACGCCTGAATCAATCTCTAAGAGGCATAGCGCGCGATGCAGTAAGTATGTTATTGGTGATGGCTCACCGAGCCAACGACGTCATTGACGCTTTAGATCGCCGCTTCGGCAGGCCTGAGCAAATCGTGTTACAAGAGGTCAGCGCGGTGAGAGCCTTGCCCAAGGTTGGACCTGATGTTAAGGATTTAAATGTTTTCGCCACACGTGTACGAAATTGTGTAGAAGTTGCCAATTTATTAAAACATAGCGATTATTTGCGTTCACCGGAGTTGTTCGGCGCATTGCTTAGTAAGTTATCTCCACTATTACGTACACGTTGGTTTGACTTTGCTGAAAAACATGAAATGACGGGGTGGGCTAGAGTTGAAATGCTTTCACATTTCCTTACTCGTGAGGTAGACTTTGTGTTGAGATTTGGCACGATAACTGATTTTAGTGCAGGCCCTGCTCACAACCAGAGATTGCATGCGGTTTTGGAATCGAACTTAGGATCGAACCCAAAAATTCGTGCAGGCCCTGCTCACAACCAGAGATTGCATGCGGTTTTGGAATCGAACTTAGGATCGAACCCAAAAATTCCCAAGCGTAAATCGTCAAATAATTCAGTTGACCAGAAAATTTGTTTACTTTGTAAAAACAAACATAATTTGTCAAATTGTCAAAATTTTTCATCTTTGACAATCGATGACAGGTGGCATTTTATCAAAGAAAATAAAATCTGTTATCGTTGTCTTCAAAAAGTTCCACATAGTTTTAAGTTTTGTAATAAAAATAAGGATGGTTGCACAATAGCGGAGTGTAATCGTAAGCATCATACACTTCTGCACAACTCAAATTTTGTTTTGGCGGCACACACAAACGAGTCTAATACACAATCTAATGATGTCTCTGTGCCTCCAACATCAAACAATACAGACCAGGTAAATATTAACACTACTTCAATCTTTGTTAATCCGTCACAGCGTCCTTTATTAAAAATAGTGGCAGTCACGGTGTCCGGCCCGGCTGGTAGCGTAGACACATTTGCTCTATTGGACGATGGTTCGACAGCGACTTTCATCGATTCTAGCATAGCCTCACAAATAGGAGCCGAAGGCCCCGAAGGACGTGTACATTTAGACTGCGTAGGTGGTCTATCGAGAGATAGTGCTGTGCAATATATAGATTTTCAAATTAAGGGTCGTTTCACAACTCAAACTTTTGCTATAAAGGGCGCACGCTCTATCTCTAACTTAGGGTTACTTAATCAATCGGTTACTCGCGATACAGTATGTTCTTATTCTTACTTAGCGGATTTAGTTGATAAGCTATGCTACGACGAAGCTAAGCCAACACTCATCATTGGCATCGATAACTGGCACCTCATAACTGCGACCGATATTAGGAAGGGTACTAGATCGCAGCCAGTCGCCATACGTACTCCCCTTGGATGGGTGTTGTTCGGATTTTCAAGTAGCAGAACTAGGGTTACAGACTTCACTTACACGGTGTCCGAGCGCCAAGGTGATGACCCGCGGCACGACTTAGAAGCCCTCATCAAACAACAATATAGATTGGATTCGATCGGTATTTCAAAACACGAGCCAAGGAGTGCTGATGATAAGCGCGCTCTTGAGATTCTTGATCAAACGGTTCGACGGCGGGCAGATGGGCGTTTCGAAGCCGGTCTGTTGTGGAAAATGGAGTACCCCGAGGTACCTGATAGCTATCCGTTGGCATTTTCTAGATTTAAAACTCTCGAAAAGAAGATGTCAAGGGATGCTGATTACGCGTTGCGGTACTGTCAAAATATTCAGGACATGATCAATAAAGGCTACGCCGAGGAATGCACTGGAGTTGCGCCGCAATCAGTTTGTTGGTATTTGCCTCATTTTGGTGTGGTAAATCCCAACAAGCCCGGCAAGCTCCGCGTTGTGCACGACGCCGCCGCGAAAATTCACGGCGTATCCTTGAATTCCATGCTTCTGACTGGACCGGACCTTTTACAGCCTCTGCTTGGTATCCTGATGCGTTTTAGGGAGGGGAAGATAGCCTTAACCGCGGATATTAAGGAGATGTTCCCGCAGGTGAAGATTCGTGAACAGGACAGGGACGCCCAGCGTTTTATTTGGCGCGAGAACCCTACAGGTCTGATTAAAGTTTACCGTATGTCTTCCATGATGTTTGGCGCCTGTTCCAGTCCTTCCACTGCTATTTACGTTTTAAATAGAAACGCATCAGAATTCCAAGCCGAATTTCCGGAGGCTGTACACGCGATCCGGACAAATACTTACATGGACGATTTTATAGAAAGTGTCTGTAATTCCGTAGATAATGCAGCTCGTTTGGCCGCTGATGTTTTTAAAATCCACAAGCACGGCGGTTTCGAGATGCGTGGATGGGTCTCTAATATGCCTGAGGCTTTAAGTCAGCTGCCAAAAGAGACATTATCTGACGTCTCAGTTCTAAATAATAGTGTAAATTTAGGTAGTTTTCAGTTGCCGACATTCATCCGTACACTAGGTCTTATATGGCGACCTAGTTTAGACACATTAGGTTTCAACATAGAACTTAGAGATATGACATCAACTCAGCTAACTAAACGAGAAATTTTATCTCAAATCATGCGCATTTATGACCCGCTTGGTATTTTAGCCCCCATCGTAGTGAGAGGTCGGATTTTATTCCAAACTTTGTGGCGTAAAAATATTGAGTGGGACGAGCAGCTAACAGAGGCAGACCAACTTATTTGGCGTGAATGGTTTGACAGTCTCCGTTCTATTGTCGACTTACAGGTGCCACGTTGTTACTGTCTGAGCGACTACATTGTGGTGGAGTTACACGTGTTTTGTGACGCTAGTGAATTAGCTCATGCAGCCGTTGCATATTGGCGGTTTATTCTTCCTTCTGGAGAAGTTAGGGTCATGCTTATAGCTAGCAAGGCACGTGTTTCGCCACTTAAGCCCGCTTCGATACCGCGTCTAGAGCTACAAGGTGCGCTGATAGCCTCTCGTCTTGCCACCACAATTTGCGAGACTCACCGGTTCATTCCCAGTCGCCGCTTCTTCTGGTGCGACTCTATGACTGTGCTGGGGTGGTTAAGAAGCGATGCCAGAAATTACAAGCCATTTGTGGCGCATCGCATTGGCGAAATTATAGAAAATACCAACGTGAGCGAATGGCGTTGGCTACCTAGTGACATGAACATCGCAGACGACGCCACTAGGGGGAAGTGCGGCATTGAGTCGCGCTGGTTGTTAGGCCCAAGTTTTCTTTTGACCCCTATCCACGAGTGGCCAATGGAGCCTCAAATATCCACTTCATCAATTATGGGTCAGGAGGAAATCAAGCCATCAATGCGTCATCAGTCACCATCAAATAGTTCATCCATCATCGAATCCATCAACGTTACATATTCGTACCAGTTACCCGTACCAGTAGTAGCAAACATTCCTCATTTTAGCTCGTGGATTAGACTGGTAAGGGCAACTGCAAGACTCCATCGTTTCATTGCATTTTTATTTAAAAATAGGAGCCATTCCTTTCATAATTTTTGGGTGAGGGATATATGCTTATATAATAATGAGGTTGCGCATAAGACTATTTCTTCTTCTACTACCACCGCTACCACTGCTTCTGCACCATTAACGGCCGAAGATATCGTACGAGCAGAACGGCACCTTTTGGGGTGGAGTCAGCTGAACACCTTTAAAGAAGAAGTCCATAGTCTCCAACATAAGCGACCTATCTCTAGCAAAAGTCGGCTCACCATATTATCTCCGGTACTTAAAGACGGTCTGCTGCACCTTGCCGGAAGAACATCAGCAGTTTCTAACATTCAGCCTATAATCCTTGACGGCAAAGATTTAGTAACCAGGCTCCTCATACATCGTTACCATCAAAAATTTGCTCATGCCAATACAGAAACCATCATCAACGAGTTGCGTCAGGAATATTGGATTCTCGGTTTAAGAAACGCAGTTCGCTCGATAGTTCGCGGCTGCCAACAATGCAAGATGCTCAAGGCACCAGCGCTTCAACCACCAATGGCAGACTTACCCGATGTACGGCTTGCACATAACCAGCGCCCCTTCACTCACACTGGGCTTGACTATTTCGGGCCTATGATGGTCGCTATTGGGCGCAGGCGGGAGAAGAGATGGATAGCATTATTTACCTGCCTCGTTACTCGGGCAGTCCACCTCGAGATCGTTGCCAGCTTGTCCGCAGACTCTGCTATCATGTGCTTACGTCGGTTCATCGCTCGTCGAGGTTCTCCCAGTACCATCTACTCCGACAACGGGACTTCATTCATTGGCGCCAACCGAGAGCTTAGAGCCCTTTTCAATCCACTGGTGTCAGACTTCGTAGCTGACAAGAAAATCTCCTGGCACTTCATTCCCCCTTCCGCGCCTTTCATGGGAGGGGCTTGGGAGCGACTGGTCAGGAGTGTCAAGTCTGCCCTGAAGGTAACATTGAAGGAGCGGGCACCACGGGAAGAGGTTTTGGCAACTTTGCTGGCTGAAGCTGAGGCAGTTGTGAACGCACGGCCGCTAACCCACGTATCACCAGACGCTGACTACCCGGAGGCTCTCACGCCAAATCATTTCCTCATAGGAGATTCTTCGGGCCGTACTTTTCCTAATGAAGAGCTCACAGACGCAGCGTTGGTGGGCAGAAGCAGTTGGCGGAAGGCCTTACGCTTGGCCGATCATTTTTGGCGTCGGTGGGTTCGCGAATATCTGCCTACCCTGGCTCCCCGCCGCGTACCGGGTACAGATGTCGCAATTAAGGTTGGGGACCCGGTACTCATTGGTGACGGCAATCTACCGAGGGGCACCTGGCCACGAGGCGTGATTGCGGCTCTGTTTCCGGGACGTGATGGCGTGGTTAGGGTGGCAGACGTGCGTACCCAGGGGGGCATAATGCGGCGGCCGCTTAAAAAACTGATACTTCTTTAAAAAGGGGGAGCATGTCCCTGAATGGGACCTTTTTGATACATTTTTGTTTATGGTTTATATTTATTTTTTATAATGTTTTTGTTCATTATCGATTCCTTTGGTTTTTGCAATATATGTCACAAGAAAAAGACGTATTTTTATTTGCTAAAAATTCTTTAAAAAATAACGGCTAAATAGTATTATAGCTATCACGGATTTATATACTAAAATCTTTTTGTAAGCAAGACCTTCTCTTAAATGTAGGTTAGCCAAGTATTTAGCCAATTGCGATTCCGTTGGATAGTAAATATCAACTTCCTCAACTTGATATCAATTTCCCCACTTCTCTCAGAGTGATGAATATATTTTCTTTGTAGAAGTTTTCCCGCTCGAGTCTAGTAACTCAATTTCATCCAATGATCATTCATTTAGTAAGTGGTTCCATCTTTTACTGACCAAACTTCGAGACACATCTGGTCCACCTGTGCCGGTGATTTCCAAGTTTGTGTGTTCAATAAACAGTTTCTCAGATGTGCTATTTTCAAGGTGCTATAGTTCGACGTTTCAGGTCCGAACGCCAGAATATCTTTCTCCATTGTTAGACAACCAGTAGAAATATGCCCTCGGTCCTTTTTAGTTGTGCTAAAACTCGAGGTACCAGGTGTGCTGGTGGATATATCTAAGCCTTGCGGTACCACCATTCGTGCGTCGTGGTATTCTGCTTTTGAATCTCTGCAGTCTTGTGACATGTACCGTGGAAGAATGTGAGCCTTTTGAGATACAAAGAGGTCGGTCTCTGGTGTACCCAAGCGTCTGAATATCTTCCGTAACGTCGGTTGAATTAACGTCCACTTAATTTGTCTCTGTTGTCGGGAGATCATATCTGCTTCTACGTTATACATTCCGGGTATATACTGAGGAACAACATGGATGTTCTTCTGATCTAATCGTCGATATAGCATCGAAGTCATTTGAAGGAGAGTTTTCGAACGTCTGCGTTCGTTCCGTATGTAGCTCACGACACTCTTGTTGTCGGATTGTATTAGATCAGTCGTCTTCCGAAACTGTGTCACAAATGTTTGAACTGAATTGATTATTGCCCACATTTCTTTTAGATTGCTGTGCCATGTTATCTGATTGGAAAGCCAAGAGTCTCTCGTCCAATAAATGCCGTTTACTACTGCATCCCAGCCGGTGTCTGAAGCATCCGTTGTCTGAAAGTGAGCAACGGGTGCAAAACGAATCAGTGTACTTGCTCCCATGGATTCCAACCACCACTGGAGTTCTGTCAAGACCTGGGGTTGAATTATGCTCTTCAACAGTGGTTGCTCTTTTTGGAGCAAAAATCTTGCTTTTTGTAAAGGGCGGCAATGTAGTCGACCTCTGGGAACGGAAACTGGAAACGAAGCAAAGTGTAGCGTTCCCAATATTCTCTGAGCATCCTTGTGTCACCAAAAACCATGACCTAGAAGTTGCTCCAAATTTATTTAGATTTTTAGTCTTTCTTTGGCAGGTATATATTTGATATTTTGTCTGAGGCGACGCCCAGATACTCGATCGTCTGAGTTGGAGTAAGAATTTGCACGGCTTCCGCGGCCTGATCGTGCAACATTGCTTGGCTCTGATTGACAATTAGATAATAGTCGAGGTAAACGATTACCCTCATACCTCTGTTGCGCAAAACCTCTGCTACCCAATTGTAAACTGTCGCAAATGTCACGGGTGCTGATGAAAGGCCGAACAGTAAGCTGGTGATTTGTAAAAGTACCGGTTCTGTTGCATTCTCTGACTGGTATTAAACCCTCAAGAACGGCATATGAGGGCGAGCCGTTGGAACATGAAAACAGGCCTGTGAAAGATCTATTTTTATTGTCCAATTGTATTGCAGAAAATCTGGCACCCGATTGACGTTGATCAATCTGAACTTGAACTGAGCTAGAAATCGATTCAAGATTTTTAGATTGAAAATCAGCCTGTTGCTGGTATCCAATTTTTCACAAGGAACATTGGACAAATAAAACTCGAAGTCGGCGGCGCGGGTAATAAGTAAATATATTTTGATTTTAAAATTTTTCGTGACATTTCTGCACTTTTTTGGTGTCTGATATTTTAATAAACGTTTGTGACTGATTAATGGCGGTACTTTGCAAAATGGTATTTGATAACCTGATATTAATTTAGAATGTTTTGGCGCATTTAACTTTTTCCAACAGTTTATGTAATCCTTTAAACAACCGCCGTAAAACGAGTTTTTTCTTCAGTCATTTGCGAAATCTACTATTGCTATTCCTGCCAGTTGAATTATTAAATTTACTATCCCGATGTTCCAAATTAAATTTGTTATTGGTATTGTTTTTATTTGATGAAGGTTCGACATCGCGATCGCTTGGTGCCGGCTTCCGCAGCCGCTTAGTGTAAGTAAAATTATTTTTATTTCGAAAAGTGCGTGTGTCTATTACTAACTGGCCTCAACGTTTAAAGGACTGTATTGCAACAATGGACACCAATTCGAATAAGCTGTAGTATATATTTTTAATGGCTTTATATTAACGTATTAAATTAACACATTGTAACAGTAATAAATGTAACGCTCAATAAATAAAAATGATTTTTTGTGTAACAATATTTATGGCAAGTCTATGTATATTATATTCTGTTTTTTTTTAAGTATGGCAACAATAATATATTATATTTTGATTATTTTTGCATTCACAATGCCTTATTTAAAATTATTCCTAATACAAAATGCTTAAAATTTTGTATTAAGAATAACAATAATATATCTATCAAAATGGCGTATTATGCGAGAACTCCTATTAAGTGTTCTACTGTATTAATCAATCCGCTTGCCATCCCCCCTCTACACACAGCATTATGTTATTGCGACTAAAACTTTGCGTGGCTACCTAATCTGGCTAATAATACAGCAGTCTGGGAAGCCTAATCGACGTTTAACCATTTTTTTTCGCATATTCTTCTAGAAAATCAAATCACAATATATACATATGTGATTTGATTTTCAACATTGCATCAGTCTACCCTGTGGACAGAATCAAATACCAAATAGGTGGAACGGGTCATAAACTACGGTGTTATTATATTTTATCAATTTGGCATTCACAATGCTATACTGGAAAATATTCTCAATGAAATGTCTAAAAAATCGAATAGTCCCTGGTACTCTGAAATGGGACTCGAATCCACGACTTTTCGCAATCCGGGCGACTGGTCTAACCACTGGGCAACCCGGCTATAGTGTTTCCTTCTCTTTCAGTCGCCAGTTACCAATATTGTTATAGAACAGGTCGACTTATTTTTCGACTTATAAATTCACGTTTTCAGAGGGGTAAGCATTTATGTGTGATAGTTAGATGATATACCTACCTATAGCCGTTGCCGCTAGGCTCCCATACAATACAACACACATGATTATTTGCGTTCTTCCTGCTTCCTGCGCCAGTCGGACTCGCACTTGACCGTTTTCTTGGTCTTGCGAAAACCCTAGTGTACTTTTTTGACGTTTACGATCAAAGTCGAGATGGAATCCGGTACAGCGCCTCTAACAGTAACTATCAAGGACTTGAAATCTCCATACAAATACTTAACGCGCTTTTCCTAAATTTCTTAATTAAACTTAGCAGAGAAGCCTGGTTGTTTGTTTCATTTCGTATTTGATTAGATACGTCAAGTCGTCGACTAAGCTTTACTCGCCACTTATTTAAAATAAAAAAATGTAACCTATCTAAATCGATTTATCGCCTCTGAAAGCCGATAAATCGATTTTGTTAAGTTTACTTAATGTCATGAAAATTGATGCAGCCGTTTCCAAGATTATAATACAGGAATTGCTTTTTTTAGATAAAAAAAATATAATAGCGTTAAATAATTTTAAATACATAAAACTTTATTGAAACATCCCTTAAAAATAAATGTTTATTTAGTAGTCTGAGGTTTTTAAGCAACTTTCGTTGGCTGGTCATAGGATGGGTGACCAAAGTTTATTATCTCGAGCTTCTCCGTGCTCCGGAAGGAATGTTAAGCCGTTGGTCCCGGCTGCATCTGCAGTCGTTAATACTACATACCGTCTCTCTATTTTCGATTCCATTCGTTACCATCCATAGGGAAGGCCTGATTCTCCCAGCAGTGGGGTCTATACACAAACAACGCTACTATTTACTAGTGTTTTTATGATATATAACGTCTTTTTTACGACCTTTGTTTTCCAATAATCAAAGTTAAATTTAATAATCGCGTTAGTAAACTATTTTGACTATTAAAAGCTATTAAAAAGTCATGTTAAAATAGGCGTTCTTTATTTTTTAAATACAAAAACATAAAATACGGAAAATCAGAAATTAAATCGAAACTTAAAAAACATAACACCATTCTAAAGAAATGTTTTTTATGTGCACAAAGAATTAATAATAACAGGTACATACGAAACAATAAAAACAAATGTAAAGCCACCTGGAATACAATAACATCGATGACTTCTAAATAATATACATGATTATGAAATTAATTCAATTTCTTATGATAATCAAATATACAATAATCATTAAGACATTAGCAATATTTTTAATATTTTTTTTTTAAAACTTGACGAACAAAAATGTCTGAGCATGACATTTCAATCAATTATTCATGATACTAATTCTTCTACAATATTTCTGAATCCTATAGATATAAATGAAACTTATAAATGATTCTATCTTTAAATAACAGTAGAGCCAGTGGTTATGACAATATTACTACATACATTCTTAAATTGTGTGCCTTTTTTATATGCCATCCGATTACTCACCTTATAAATCTATCATTTGCCGAGGGGAAGTTTCCAGAGAAGCTAAAAATCTCTATTGTAAAACCATAATCTAAGAAAGGCAACAGGATGGATCCAAATAACTACAGACCTTTAACAGTTAGTGCCACTATTATCCAAAATCTTCGAAAAGGCCATGCATTCCAGATTGATAGATTTCCTAGACAAACACGATTACTTTCATCCAGATCAATATGGATTTCGTAAGGGTCGCTCAACTTCTCTAGCATGTTTTGAGTTTATACGCTATGTTACTGAAAGCCTGAATAAAAAAACTCATTATGCTTAGATATGAGTAAAGCGTTTGATTTCATTTGCCACTCAAAACTTCTACACAAACTAAGCAATTGTGGTATCAGAGGCAATGCTCTTGAATGGATAAAACAGATAAAATAAAAAATATATAACAAACATATAGATCTGATCTTAAAATTAAAAATGCCGGCGTTCCTCAAGGAAGTATTCTTGGACCACCGCTGTTTCTGGTACATAAATGATTAGCACAAGTAACAAGTGCATAATGTTTGCAGATGATACAACAATAATCATTAAGTGTGATAGTAACAATATCGAGTTATTTGAACGTCAAATAACCACAGCATTATTAGATGTCACTAAATGGTTAGATGCAAATAATTTAAAATTAAATATTAATAAAACTCAATTAATCTAGTTCAGATCATATAACACAAGTTCAGATCATATAACCTGTAAAAATTAATTACAAAAATATTGAAATAGACAAAGTAGATTCAGTACGTTTTCTTGGATTGATATTGATAAACATTTAAATTGGAAGCAGCATATTGACCATATATGTGGAAAACTAAACGGTTTTATATTTGCAATAAAAAAACTGAAACAAACAGTCTCTGTTGAAGCTGCTTTAATCGCCGACCATGGATATGTGTTGTCTATTTTGAGCTATGGTTTGTTATTGTGGGGAGCTTCTGTTGATCTTGACAGACTTTTTAGAGTTCAGAAGAAATGTATTCGTGTCTTTTGTAATGCTTGGTTTGATGATAGTTGTAAACCACCTTTTAAGAAACTTAATGTTTTGCCTCTACCCTGTATGTATATAAAAGATGTATGTTTATTTGTTCACTCCAACTCCAAATATTGGACTAAACGTGTAGAAGTTATGCCTCGGCAAACTAGACAAAAATATATATATTTATTGTACCAGCCTCCTTGTCATAAGGACATTTATAAAAAATGTATACAATATGTACGTACATAACTTTATACAACAATTTCCCAGATGACATGAAATTTTTGAATATGAATGAATTTAAATTAAAATTGACAAAGTATTTTATGCTTCTTTACTGTGAAGGAGTATTTGTCTTTTAAGAAAATTCCATGATTAGAATATTTGCACGCCTGTTCTTGGGTAGAATACTGTACCTATCTAATTTTTTAATTTTGTGACCTTTTGATTGTATTCTAGCAAATAAAGACCTTATCTTAACTTATCTTATAAAACGGCATTTCATACTTTAACCCCTAGTAGTTATTAAAAATAAAAACTACTTCTACCCAGGTAAGAAGCAGTTTTTACCTACGTAAATTTGTAAATTGTCAATAAAGTCACGAAATTCGCGATCTTTTTACGGATTCGATTGACTTATTTCAAGTTGTGCCAAAATATATGTGTAACATTTGATATCTTTCCTTTATCTTTAAATTACATTCCTTTTGTTCAACGAGGAGCATGAAAAATATTTATGTGAGTTTCCGAAACTTCGTTTTTTTTTAACTTTTACAATACTGTAACAAATGAAACTAAAAAATGTTTTAGCAATCGTATTGTAAGATAAGTGATAATAAATTACACACGAAATTAGAAAAAAACAGAACTCTAATAAAAAAATAAAACCTAAAAAGTTTATAGATATTACATCTTTTTAGTTAATATCAATAAGGTAATATTTTAAGGACTATTATAACTTTATATACCAACACTACGCTTTGCATAATAATCGCAGAGGTTAGATTCTAACAGGTTATTAGGCTATGACGACGCCTTAACCTTAGAATAACGTCGATGCATCGTAATTATTATTTATGTCCATTAATCAACAGTAAACATATCGTCACTATGAAGCTAGAAACAATTTCGTCTATCTAATATGGACATTAATTATTCGTGTTCTAAATTCTGACAACCTTGAACTAATTTCTAGTCCACATTTTCACAATCGCAGCCCTTTATCGATGGTGTTATTGGGTCAATTAAGAGTGCGTTGCGTGGAAGAAAGTCGGGCATAGTGATACACAATCATATGGGCATGGTACGATATCCAAGATCCATAGTTATTAATGCTTGAATGTGGAACATAAGCGTTGGAGCAAAGCATGAAATAAGTAGGTATATAGGGACGTGATACATTGGTAACTTCTCAGTCGGTGGCGTGGAGGCTCGCGCGCCGCACGTTGGTGTATCGTATCGCGTAATCGTAAATAGATAAAGGAATTCTTGTGTGATGTTAGTAAACAAAAAGTGTATAAATAAATATAACGGCGTGGTCTCAACGTCAGTCTTCTTTTGAACACGAACCGGCAACCATGTCTCTTCCGGGAGCTTTCCTGTTTTCACATTACGTCGAAAGCTTTTGGGTAAGTAAAATTTATTAGGCGTTTAAAAATTTTCGCGGCATTTATTTCACTTTCTCCAACTGAAAAGGAACGTAACATTTCAATTTTATTTATTATAATAATTATTAAATTATATTACATCATATATTATATTTTTATCATTTATTTATACGAGGGATCCTATTAAGAATGACTAATAGAGACCGGTTAAATCGACATTTTAAATGTAGATACGAATGTTAGATGATACAAAACCATAAAATGTATGAAACACGACTGCAAGTGGTAAAAATATAAATTATTCAGAAATCTTTCTTGTGAATTACTACGCGCTACACGCCGCTTGCGTGTTTTGGTAGAGTTGTGCTACACCGTGGTTTTCTTTTTAAATTTTCATTGCTTTTTTTTTGTATAAATCATGAAGATTTATGGGAGTACAAACACTTTTAAGTGGACGTAATGATTTTCATTAATCATAAAATGTATCTCAGATAATTCGCATTAGTTATATCCATTTGAATAAATATTGAGAATCCAAAAATGTTGGGAATTAGCATAGAATTTTTGTTGATAAAAGCAGAAAAAATACTTATATTTATTTTTCTCGAAATATATATGTCCATTGCTTATACTAATGAAATAAGCGCTTGAAATTTTTGAAAATAGCAGGAGTAAATGGAGCGTGAGTTAATTCACGTGTTTTTGTCGCAACGTAACTTAAAACTTGCTATTGGTGCTGTCGTAACTTGAGTTATACTAAACGGTCCACGCATTGAACCTTGGGTTAATCTAGAATATATTTCATAGTGCATGTATATACAAAATAATTTTATAATAATAAAAATAGGCTATTTCTAAAGCTATTTCTAAAATTACTTGATAGAAAAAAACATAATAGTAACCCTTAAAATTCACCATTAATTTTCTACTTCGTATTGTAATTATACCTTTAATTATATATCGTTTAGTGGAAATTGATAAATTAATTATGGCCAATTTTACGATAATTATAATATTTTTCGAGTAATTAATTAAAAACTTTTTCTGTGTGTAACTCGCCATCCTCTATCTCTGTCTATCTTATTGCGCGTATTGTATCTGAATAGTCAACAGGCTTTCAGTTTTACACCCCAAATACCTACTGAAGACAGCGGCTAGACTTTTAGTAACGAAAGTACATATGTAATTTATTAAAGCTTAGGGGTGTCTGGCAGAGGGTTGCTTTAGGTACTGTCTAATAAATAATGTCATTAAAAACCGGCTCAATGCGAGTCGAACTCGTGCACGCAGAAACATAAAAAAAAAATCTATGGGAGCCTCCTTAAATATTTATTTATTGATATTAAGTATTTGTTGTTATAACGGCAACAGAAATAATACATCATCTGTGAAAATTTCAACTGTCTGGCTATTACGGTTCATGAGAGTCTCGGTAATAAGTGTTTCGTTTAAATTTTGGATACAGAGCATTAAAAACGCGCTCAGAGCTTTATACTGAGACGAATTCGATACTGTTTTATACAACATCGTTACCTGTCACCTCCAAAATAACCACTATCTTTTCAAAGTCCAATCTTTCTTATAACTCATATCTGTGTTGGAATAAACATTCAGGTTTAATAAAATAACGAAGGTCCGGACGTCGCCGCTTTTAGACTATAATTAATACAAAATTTTGGCGTATTCGAATGTTTTTAGTTAAAAATATATTCCACCTTTTTTAAATTAACAAAATTCGATATGACTTTAGAATAAAGAGCAAATATTAGATGGCTGATTTTAATTTTTTGTCAATTATGGGAAGCTACATTATACGCGTATGACAAGCCACGTTACTTGCGAAAACAGCTATACTATAGGTAATATTATAAAGACGAAAGGTTTGTTTGTTGAATTGAATGGGATCCGAAATCACTTGACCGGATAAGCGGGCGCCAAGAGGTAGACCTGCTCATGTGTACTTATGGAAAATAAGAAAAAAATTATATCTTATTAATCTTTTTTATTATAAAATTAAATTCGAAAATCTTCGAAAATTTACACCTTTTATGATATTTTCAACTACCACGACCACAACTTCTCAATTATGTTCAATCTTTTTTTGGTATCGGATACCTAAGTAGCACTACTATTCGCTACAACTCTTAAAAACACCAAAATGCCCGCAGTTTTTACACAAAAAACAATGAAAATGTATTTTTTCCTTAAATTTTCACAGATTTTTACGTTCCGTAATCTTTGACTTACGGTCTTGTAAAAAAAAAGTATGGACACCACTGTGGCAAGTTGTTTTTAAAATTGACTGAACTCATCAAGATTCCAAAATGGTATAATAATCTAAGATAACTAGTCACAGTAAAAAAATATGCACACCATTTGTAAACTAAGAGTATTCCGGGCGTTGGATTGGGCGACTTGGTCCTATCTTATGGCCACCCCGATCACCCGACCTAAACCCCCTGGACTTTTTCTATTGGGGTTGTCTCAAAGACAAAATCTATGAAAAACCCATTACGACATTGGACGAGCTTCGGCAAAAAATTAGTCAGGCTGCGTCACATATCAATGCTAAAAGGTGTCACTTTTCTCGGATCGAGCTTGAGATATCGTATGGGCACGCCCGAGAAAATTTATATTTAGGTGTAGACAAAAAGTTTTTAAGTTTGTCATGCTACGCATGCTGCATAAGTAGAGAACCATTTGCCTACACCCCAATATCACATCACTCTCGAGCCGAGAAAAGTAACGTTTGGGTTTAGACAAAACGTTCTCGAGTTTGTCATGCTACGCGTGTTGGGTTGAGGAGCTCGTTGATGCAGTAGTTGGCGCCTCCGGTCTGTAATACTGCAGTTAAGCACCATTCGCAAGGGTTGTTCATAGGATGGATTACCAAAAATTTGTTATCTTGAGCTTCTCCATGCTTCAAAAGGCACGTTAAGGTTGATTTCGGCTGAATCTACGAGTCGTTAACACCCACCAATCCACACTGAACCCCGTTGTTGTTCATAGCCTGTTCCCCCTATTTGATCTGGAAGGCAGCCGCAGTAGTGGGAACATTAATAAGTTGATAATGAAACTGAATTTTCAAAGATTTTCGTTTCGACCATTGTTCATGGTCAAGATCGTTGACAATAGGCGCCTGTATGGCTGGTTAACCCGGGAGTCGATCACGCGACGCGTGTAAGAGGTGTGGCGTTGCGATCACACAACATGTGCGCGCGCGCCTACTGTGCCGAGACGTTGAATATTCAACGTACTGTTCACTCATCGCGATATATTAATATTCAAACGGCCACTAACTTCTGCTTCTGATTCAAGGTTATTTTTTTTCTATTTAAATAATTAAGAACTATTGCGAATTTAATATTGTTAACAACTAAAACACATTTTTTGTATCTCCTTTTTTAAATGGAGCAGTTTTTTGGACATGTCTAGCCAGTCTAGGTTCCAGCCGAAGCATAAAGTTTTTATTAACAATAGTATCTAACCCGGCGAATGTCTGTCGCCCAATTATATATGAAAATAAAAGTATCGTTTTTACTATTTTAGTTCCATTTTTAATTTTTTCTCTCCATTAAAATCTTTATCAGACCTCAACGAATATTGCATACGGGACGAAGAGAGCGTCTACTTTTTAGTCCACGATTAAATGTCCCGTATCGAATTGCTTTTCGTTGTGTACGATCTTAATTTTTTTTAATCAAAATTGCTTAAAAAGTCATCGAGTTGGGATGGGAAGTGGATTTTTTTAAAGCATTTTTCATTAAGAATATTTTCCAGTATAGCACTGTGAATGCAAAATTGACCAAATATAATAAGTCTTAAATTTATTGAGTCAAATAAAAGTTATTTAAGATACGAGTGCGGAAAATAAGGTTTTACTTTTTGTGAGAAAATAAAACAAATATATAGGTTAATAAAACTAAGTATGTATTGAAGGTAAAAATTATTTGCTAAAATTAAACGTGATGTTTGAACATGTTTTCGTGTCATACATTTTTATTTGAAAATATTCGTTCTAGGCTCCTTGAAATACTTTTGCCTCTAAAGTTTGACATTTTTTCATCATTTTTTTATAAATTTCTTTGGTACTCGGCCAAAAAAAAATAAAAAAATACTTTAAGCACGTGTGCAGTAAAGGATTTCAGTACATTTTTATTTAACACGTGTTTTAAGACTCACTTTCGGTGTTTACAATGGATTAAAAAAATAGCGCTTTATGAGCAACTGCATTGAAAAATATATTCTTTAAAAGGCATTTATAACTTAGATACATTTGACTTACACCTTATCTTCATTCCAGATTTCTTGCGGGATAGGTCGAAATTTTACTCTCCCTACGTAAAAAATCGAAAACATGGGAATCTAATATTCGAAAGGATTTCAAAAAATGTTGAAACCTAATACTTCAATTGTTGAAAATATAAACAAACATATTTGTATTTTAATGGTAAAATTACTTTTATATAGGTCAGGAGGTAAGCTTACCTAATTCTAGCTAAAATCACGTGACATACTTTATATGTAATATGACATTTTGCCGCTCAATCATTAGCGCCAGCTAGCGGGAAGAAAATTTAAAATCGTTGCAATCAACACCTTACCGATTGTTTGAATTGACAGATTAGGAAATTGATTTTATGGGTATATAAACACGGATATCTCTATTAAAGGTTATAGTTATTGTCGTTTTGCGTTCACCAGTTTTTGATGGTAGGTTTAGTTTCGCTTAAAACATGTTCCACATTGAAACTGAGATGAAAGTATAAAGAAACTACTTATATTATGGTCATCGCAGAATAGCTGATTTGCTATTTAGGGGTTATCATCCATTAATTAGGAAATACAGACTCACAGAATAAAATGTGAGTTCTATCGAAGCCGATACCGTCCGTCGAGCGAGCTCGCTAACAAGATTACCTTGAACTTGAGTCGGTGGCTTTTTATTACAATTAAATAATTCGAATTGTTAGTGTTTTTTTCACTTACTTAATAAAACAACACACGTGTTCATGTATAATGAACGTATTCCTGTTTTTGGCGTCTACTTTTAAATTGATGAGAAATTAAAATGATGTTTTGAATTTTCTTCTACCTTAACTACTTTAGGGTTTGATGACGTTTTTTAATAACAAAGAATGAAATAAATGATAGTGTGAATTTTACAGGTTTTTTTAAGTGAGAGGACTTTTCAATTTCTGTGTAAATTCAGTTTTGACCTGATTATCTTCACTATGACATTGTTATATGAATGTACTCTTCACTACGTACTTATTATTTTGACTTTGTTTCTTTTGTTCACAATTTAAATTAGATAATTAGGTTATGCGTTTCGTTTTCATTGTCTTAAAATGTAATCCATTGTAGACTAAAAGCTAATATTTTAAGGTTGTTTACTAGTACTGTTAGTCAGACTTGGCGCGACGCCGTAAATTAAGTGCCTAGACACATAATATTATTTAAATGCTTGTGTAAGCTGTTATTTATTTCAATGGGTAAAAATTGATTTGTTAACGTAAAATTAACATCGAATTGTGAAATAGAGATGTGAATGAAAACTTCTAGTAATTTCTTTTATTGGTTAATATTATTGAATAACTTTTGCCAATTAAAATTGAAATGAAAAATAAATGCCTTCCGTATTATAAGTAAGTATTTTCAACATTTCGCAAAATTAGTACAATTATTTGAGGCAAGAATACGAAGTGTTTATATAAATTTCTGGAAATTAATCGAAATCAATAAAATAATATATATTATTTCAAATATTATAATAATTAGAACAAATTGTCATCTTAATCGAGAATTTAAATTTTGTAAAACATATCTTTCGACTGTTTGGGTGGATTGCCTGAACATTGATGAGAATGCGCTCATTAGTAACGAAAAGTAACTAGTGCTCGAAAAAATCGTCAGTCTTGTTGGTTCTCGGGTAGCTCAATGGTTACAGTAGTCATCCGGATTGCGAAAGGTTGTGAGTTCGAGACCCATCTGTGGTATTAATGTTGGATTTTTTAAGTATATTTAATTAAATATAAGTATTTATAAGAATAGCATTTGTATGTAAAATTGATCAAATATAATAAATAAAAAAAAGTTTACGTTTCGATAATAGTTGGAAAATTGCTCGATCTTGAGAGTAAGAACGCTGCAAGTATACTATGAGTTCTTTGGTCAGTTCACCATAACATAGCACGCTTGAATGATGCACAATATGAAAGCAAACATACCCAATGAATTATTAATTCATCTGAATTACTTTTTTTCATATTAATAAGTGTACGCTAACTCGGCTACGTGTTATAGTGACACACACAGAGTGATTAATAAGTCACAAAGTAGGTACTGATTTTTAACGAAAGAGTTCCTTCAAAAGAGATTGAATATCTCTCACATGGAAAAAAATAGTGTTAAAATATAAGAAATTTTCAAAAATCGAATGAGAGAAATATTACAATTTTTAATATTAAGTGACTGAATTGCCATAAAAAATATTCGACTGAACATTAAAGAAGGCCTTTTTATTGGGTAACATTTAAAATCACTTCCTCGTTGTAAATGTATGCGTAAAATTATAATGATATGTTTACAACTGATAGTGGTAAAATAATAAGTAGCTAATAGTTCATGCGTAATTGTTAAAAAAAAAGGAAAATAATACTCACCAATTGCAAAATCAATTGAACTTAGACTGGATTTTATTTAAGAAAAAATGTTATAAGTATAGTACGTTTACATATTAACTACTTATTGTTATTAAAAAATATATGGCAAAAATGTTTCACAGCCTTAGTAGACTGTGGTCACACCCAATGAAGGCATAAAGTAAGTAAGAAATTAAGGTACCACAATAAATAATCTTCTGATGATAATGTTTCATATTTACTAAAAGTACCTACTTATTGTAAGTCGTTAAATTTTTAATGGGACAATAGATACTTTTAAATATAAAATATATTTGTTAAAATTAGAATTGAGAAATATATAAAAAATAGACAACTAAATTATAATAACAGTCTTTTCCTTTTTTTGAAGGCGATACAGATCATAGTGTCTCATAAATTTTAGCTTCCGTTCGTTTCTCTCAACACAATTGATTAAACAAGTTTTTCGAGTTGACTTAAAATTTTTAGAAAACCTTTCTTTTGGGCTTAGTATCTAATATCTTAATAATACGATTAATTTTCTATATTACCTTTTGACTTTTGGTATAAAGCTTATCAACATCTCACAACGCTTCAGAACTTTCTTTTATTTCTCTAAAAGAAAGATCTGGGGTGCGACTGCATAACTCTCTAGCCATAGGGTACGATATCTTAGCGATGTTATGACGATATCTTGTTTCATTTTACTAATTTGACATGTCTTTTGGTGGATAAATCACAAAATTGGTAACACATTGATGCTCTAATCAAATCCTTAAACATCATTCTCTGTCGTTCATTCTTAGTTACTAAAATAACTACATATTAAAGTAGTAAAATGAAATGATATATCGCCATTACCTCGCTAATATGTTATATTCTATGGTTAGAATTATGGCTAGATAATTAGACGGTCGTACCCCTGATAAACGTAATCATAAGAAAACTTATATTCAATTAATTATTTGTATTTGTATTATGTTTTCTTCAGAACATTTCTCGATATTTTCATAGTTATATTACTTCTGTAATACGAGTAGTATTTTAGGATGCTTGTAAGTGTACGAGTCATACTAGCATAGAGTTGCCATCCGTCCTATTTATCCAGGACATGCCATGGTTATATAGTTTCCCTCGATATCCTGCATTCTGGCTTTCTGGGTTTTGACAAGCGTCCTGGGTTTTTTAATCAGCGTCCCGATTTTTAAATGTGCTTTAATAAGATCATGTATTTTAAAATTCAGACATTAAATATAATTCAGGAGTATTTGCACTGTGCGGTGGGATAAATTTTTATTGGTTTATTAAAGATCAATGCCCTTTTTGTCTTAACATCGCTCTAACTTGGAATCGCCCAAATCTGTCGCCTAAATGTTTATATCCTAGTTTTTAAAGTTGAAGTAGGTAACCCTATATTAACATAAAGACGTTTTTTAGGGTTCCATCCACAAAAAAGAATAATAGAGCTCTTATAGGGGTATTCGGGTGGGTGACACCTGTCGCAGCTAATTTCCTCCAAAATAACTGTATCGGTTTTATTTAAATTTGGTACTTATATAAACCCGGTGCCCTGAATATGGGCATAGAGTAAATAAATATATAACAAAGTAAATAAATCTTAAATGAACATGAAAAATCAAATATATAACAAAACGTGCCTCTTTAGGAGGCAACATAGAAAATAAAAGAAGAGTTAGTAACTATTCAATGTTGTGGTATATCGAATGAAAGGGCTTATTTTGAGGATTTCAAATATAGATATAGTTTTCGAGTTATTTAAGATTAGCTCTTATCCCGCTATTTCGCTCACGCATATTATCCCCTATATCACTTACTTAAAATGTGGATTCCCGTAGGTAAAATTATTTTCATGATCGTATCAGTATTTTCGAAGATTACTACCTACAAACAAACAAGTTTAGAAAGTTAACTTCTTTATATTATTAGTATAGAAAATACACAAAAAATGACCTTTCACCCTGACCTCCAAAACCACTGATCCTAAACTTTTGGTCAAAATATATAGAAATTATTTATGTATATAAATACATAGATATCAGATCACTGGAGAAAATATAAGACATATTTTATTTTGGGAAAAAAATATATTTTTACGATACCCTCTGCCACGCACGTGTCTGAATCACTTCTGCTCGGTTTTTTATTATGTTTACAAAGAAGTTTACTATAATAAGATGTTATCGGCGTCACTTTTACATGCAACAAATGAACTTAATCACCCTTCAGTCTACAAAGTGGGCTATGCAAAATAGCACACAAATATAACTAGTGTTATAGTGACACATATCCGAGGGGCGATGAGCGAACCGGTCGACCTTCGGCGAACAAAACGAATCCTGTCTGCAGGGAACCAATGTCTATGTCGAGCCCTCGATATTACAAATCCCAGATAATCATTTACCACCGTATTCTTTAAGAGCTATGGTGCAAATTTGGAGAATGTTTCGTGGACGCATTTATTTAGGGTGACTTTGTAGGAAGGTCAATAAAATTAATAAGTTATTATTATTGAATCGGTTAGTTGACCTTTGATGGGTTAAACTGTTAGGTTACCAATAATTCAATCCTTAATTATAGCCTGATATGTCCGATGCTTGCAATATTAACATATTTTTACCAATCTTTTAAAAATTCTGTTAGTCATTTTAAATTAGAAAATTCCTTAAGTCTCGATGGACAATTATAATGTTAACTTATTTTTATTAATTTGATACCATTTAAATAATTGTTAAATTTTAAAATCGATCGTAATCGCTTCGAAAGTTATTGCGATTGTACTAGCTACTTATGGAATTCGATAATGAATGGTGATTTGAAAAAACAATAAAATAAACATAATAAAAACTTGACTAAATTTAAATTTTAAAGAACGATATCGTTAATTAGACGTTAATTGCGAAAAACGAGGTATGTCAAATTAACGATATCGTTCATTGAATATCTTTCAAAAACAACACGATCGCAATCATTATTATATGTCAAATATCTGTCAAATGTCGAATTGGATTGCGATAGACTTTAAAATTAGATAATTAGGCCCCAGATTAAGTAGTTTGATGATCACCGTGGCCGATTAGTTCGCATACTGGTATCAAGGTGTATCCAATTTTGAGTTCCTGACTTCGAGTCCCAGTAGAGTAGTTCGGTACAGTAACCTTTCTATATTGACTCGGGTCTGGGTGTTGTGATACCTTTGTTGTTTCAGATTGCAATAATACAAGGTCTCCTACTGAATTTGAGCAATGTATGTTGTCCAATACAATATATATATATATATATATATTTTTTTTTTAAGATCTTGTCGTACGAGTATTTACAGATAATTTTAATACCCACTTATTAAACTAATATTCTCATACATATTTTTTTTTGGCAACTATTGAAGTTGTTCTGTGTAACTATCAAATAAATAAAGATCCAGACCCATATTTCATCATTATCTTAAATGAGATTCTTGGAAAGACATCCTAATATATCAATTACTGAAATACGTTGAAGAAAAAATACAAGCATCTATAGACTAGAAAGAAGAATATTTGTGTTTGATCTTGTCATACCCATATTTTAGACGCGGAAAAAAATGAGGAGATTCTTAGTTTGACTGTATCTTTTTAGGACTTCGTAATTCAGAAGGAGAAAATGAAACTCTAATAGGATTCTGTATTTGTTCCCTTTATTTCGGGAACGCGTAAATTTAACGCACAAATCACTGCACTATCCAGCTCCTAGATCAGAAACTAGGAGCTCGATAGTGCAGTGGTTTGTGCGCTCGGTCTGCGATACGATTGCTAAGCAACTTTCGCAATGTCCGGTCATAGGATGGGTGGCCGAAAATTTATTATCTCGAACTCCTCCGTGCTTCGGAGGGCTCGTTATGTCATTGGTTCCGGCTGCATCTGCAGTTTTTAATATCTACCAATACGAAATAGGCCCGCTTGGTGAATGATGGCCAATACTCTCAATCCCAATTTTTGATTCGATTCTAAGTTCGAGTTTAATTTTCAATTTTTTTTTATTTTGGATTATAAAGCGATGTCCACACTTATTATTATACCCTATTCTCGGTGTTTCATAAAATATCATGAGATTAGGTCTGTAGCTTCTATGTATTCTGTGGTTATCCTGAAAAAATAGTAAGCTCTCTGTCATACCATAAAAAATTATCAAATGAAAACTACTTCATAAGGTAATAATGGACTTATTTCATTGTAGCTTTACGCTGCTTTACACACAGCCTAATGACGACGACGCTGCGTTAGAGCCCGTTTTCTTATAAAATAGTACACTAAACATTGAATTGAAACCGGAACTTATGACGACACATAGAACACCGGTTTCTAATCGAACACCGGTGCAAGCCACGACTAAGGAGGTTGTAATTTTAAAGGATCAGTGTAATAATAGGTAAATAAAAAAGTCGAACTTTATCGGTTTTACATATAATTACTCATAAATGTTATTATTTAATAAAGTATATAATTATAATAATGATTGGAGTGTCACTGAATCATTATCTTTTACTTCTTTTGTTCTTTTAATACTTCCTGGGAATTGAAACCGCTCCCCTGTAATCCCACAGGTCTATCATTGTCGATTGTATATACATAAACACATTGGCAAATCTCCACGCTTCTTGTGACACAATTTTTTAGTATATAATCGCTGTTTTATATAGTTATAGCCTATGTCATCCGCTTATGATGTAGCTTCCCTTAAGTGAAAGAATATTCATGATCGGATCAGTATATCAGAAAAATTACCCCCTACAAACAATCTTAGAAATTTTATCTCTTTATAATATAAGTATCATCACATCATCACCACCAGCCCTTTTACGTCCCACTGCAGGGGCTCAGGCCTTCCTTATGGATGGTTAAGGAGGATGAGCCATGACCCCCCACGCTGGCCCAATGCGGATTGGAGGGTATTAACGCCTACAAATGCAGCCGGGACCAACGGCTTAACGTGTTTTCCGAAGCACGAAGTAACTCGAGATAATAATTTTTTGGTAACCCATCCCGTGACCGACCCTTACGAAAGTTGCTTAACAACAAAGATCGCAAGCCGCGGCGCTTATCCCTTACGTCACCGAGCTACTATAATAATATAAGTATAGAGGAACACATTTGTTTGAACATAATCACTTCCTTATGTTAATAAATTATTTGGAATTTCCAGAGAATTGATCATGTTATGTTTATAATAAAACAAAGTGGAACTATACAGTCGTTTGCAATAATTTTATAGCCTGACAAATTCGATAATCCAACATTGCCAAGAAAAATGATGATTGGATTACCACGAGTCCACTAAATGTAGTTACCTAATTAAAATATTTCGGCAATTTCGTTTATAATCATTGCAAACTTTGCATGCACAGTGTTATCTTTTCAATGTCATAGGTTTGCTCTTGAATAAATCGATGAATTAAGAAGTATCCGTCTACCAGGTAATTTTGTTTATTTTTACTCATTAGCGCATAATGATGTGATAAAAATTAAGTCATACTTATTACTCAAATATTAATCGTAATTATAAATATTTACCAATCTTTATCTAGTGCAGGAACAAATATAACCTTTTATGTACTAAATTGACTATTAAAATATGTACAAATTGATTATGTAATTCTACGTGAGAAAGCGGGTGATAAACCATTACTTGGGCCCAATGTGAATGATTGCCAGTAATAACTCTTAGAAAATATATTTTAGTTACCAACAAAATAGTCGTAATGAGAGTTCGGTGGCCGATGCGGAAGTCAAACAACCTATGCAAGAGTCATAAGTTAGGTTTCAAATACTTATTATCTTGAGCTCCTCCGCGCTTTGCAAGGTCTTTAACACATGCCAATCCGCATTTTACCCATTGGATGTGTAAACGCCCACTTTCCTATTTGATTCGATTACATTCATAGGGCCTGTGTCCCAGCAGTGAGGATAGAATAGGGCGATGATGACTTATTTGTCTATTTATAAACTTGTCTTTTCTATTCTGTCTATGGTCTGAAATGGTCGTACCTTCGTTGTTTATAAATTTCCATAACACATTCGAGTTTTTATCTCCTGGGTGCTATTTATTATTAATCTGCAGTGCTATTATAGTCAAAAACAGCGCTGCCACATCGTAGAGGTTTAATGAAATGAATCTATGTCGTTTTGAAGTTGCTTTTACTTAATTGGATCTCTATGTGACATCGGATTCGGGATTACTTTATAGCCTACGTCGCCCGCGTATGATGTAGCTTTTCGTAGGTGGAAGAATTTTTTTAATCGGTCCAGTAGTTCCGGAGCCTATACATTGCTAATAAACAATAAATTGAATATTACCGCAGAGCAGAGTATAAATTGAATATTACCGCTGAACATTTGTACAGTTAAATATATTTAATTTCTTTATTTATTTAATGATACATCGTTTAGGTCCTAGTATAGTACATATTATCATATTTGCGGTTTTAGAATCTATAAATAAATGTGTGAAATCATTGCCAAGATCAAGGACATGTATGTGCGAGCGAGCAGCCGTCCCGCCGCCGCGCGTCATTAATCGGGCCGACCTTGGGTTTTGCACTTTTTGCGGTATCGATTTCGTACGTCACATCACCCCTCTTCTCAATCCGAAAATGGACTATACATACGTGTTGTGATGGGTGTCGATAGTTTGTTATCGATAGTTAAACTCGACAAAAAATTATATTAACAATAATGCGTAACGTAGATAAATATAATTCTTTACTCACACAACTGAAAACTATATAGGGTTGCTTAAATCTAGAATGGGCAAAGGCGGTATTATTGTTAAAGTTATAAGAAGAAACCGGAAGTTTTAGGCTTTCGTCATTAAATCTTTATTTTATTTAAGCTGACAGCTTAAAATAAAATTGGCTACTGAATTTGATTGTACATATTTATAGTCAAGGGCTGTGCTCAATCATCATCATCATCATTTTAAGCCCCCACTAAAGGGGATCAGGCCTTCTTTCGCTCAGGCGTTAAGTAGGATAGGCCACGACCCTCCACGCTGGCCCAATGCGGATTGGAGGGTATTAATGACTCCAAATGCAGCCAGAACCAACGGCTTAACGTGCCTTCCGAAGCACGGAATAAGTAGCTTGAGATAATACTTTTTGGTCACCCATGCCGTGACCGACCCTTGCGAAACAACAATGATCGCGGGCCATTTCGCTTATCCACTACGCCATCCACTACTCAACCGCTGTGCCTAAGCACGGGAACAATAGGCTAATAATAAGGAATAACAGGTGGAATAGTATTTATATATATATTGTATAAACTATCGATAGACTTTCGCAGTGGTGACAACATTATTCTGTATAACGTTCCATAATTATACAACGTTGCGTTTTCTCACACTTCAATCAGAACGTTCCTTACTGCAAGAACAATGTATAATAAATTTAATTTCGTTTTTGTTTTATACTTTAGAGACTGCTCGATTCTCGTGTCGAACCAATTAAGGAATGGTAGGGCGATTGTTAGAAAATTTTAACGAACCACACTTGAACAATTAACAGATACAGAGATGCAGTCGGTTCTCAATAAAAACCACTATTAGAAGTAAAATTTAGTTAAGGTAATTATAGAGGACGGGGCGACGGGCCGCAGTGGGATTGCGTTCTGCCTGCGATGCGGAAGTTAAACAATTTTCGAATGGTCAGTCATAGGATGCGTGATCAAAAATTTATTAACTTGAGCTCCTCTCTTGTCGATTTAAAATGTCAGGTGAAAGTATTAAAGACTATCCTATCAATAACGTCATTAAAGCAGAACAGCTTGTCTCAAGGAAACCTTGGTGAATCTATTTCCTTTTTGTACTTTCTAACGCAGCTGTTTTTTTCTAAAAGTGCACCTTTAAAGAGTTCTATATATGAACTTTAAAAAAGGTTGCATAGATATATCCAAAACCCCACCTTCTTGAAGCCATCATGGAATTCGAAGCACTTCGATCGCCCCTTGTTTTATTTTTCTCTCAACGCTTCGGTTAAAATATTGTTCCATTTACTTGGTTAATTCACATTATAGAATTAGTTTTTTATCAACAAATATAGCGTGTTGATGATCATCCAAATCATAGTGTCAGCTGGTATAGGTTCAAGTCATAGTGGTGGTTATTGTTAGGTAAATACTCTTAATATTATTTAGAGTTCTATAGCGTCCAATATAGGGACACTGTTCACCTTGTTGTTTTTGTATTTTTATATCTATAATACGAAACTGAAGAAACTAATTTTAGAACGTTTGTACGAAAACATAATGAACCTCCTTATGAGTAGAGTGGAATCGTTAGAATTCTAATACTGCTTTTTTTTACCTGCCACTAATTTGCAAGGGGAAAGAAAATTCATTGCATTGATCCACTGTTACTTATAAACCTCCGTGGAAGTACGTTTATTTACACATCTTCTTTACTTGCGTTTTACACGTCGCGTAGCTCATATGGCAAAAATACTGATAGGGATAGACCAAGTGCTCCCTCTCAGATATGGCCCTGGGTTTGAAGTTGAACGTAAATGTCAAAAATCTTTCAATCTGGAAACTCCCACTGACGAGAAGCTTACTATATGCTCCCCGCTGTTAAAAATTTTCCGTAAATTAGTTGAAAAATAATAAAGATAAGTCCAGCTGTTATGTGTCTGTGTTGAAACAGGTAAGATCGGCTTACTTCAGCTATTTATATAATAGGTGGACGTTTGACTATTGTGGTTATATCGTATATCAGCATTGCGATTCTGTAAATATCCGAACCCGAACTCGAATTCACTCAGGTGTCCGACTTCTCTTCGAAAGCGACGTCCGCTTAAATTTAAATTGGTATTAACGTTTCGTGGCATAAGTGAACTGTGTATAGATAAGGCCGTCCAATAATCACGTGATGTTTTTTTTAACATTTTTTTGACCCTCTCTCCCCTTTGATGATACATGGTGAGGTTTAAGACTATCCTCCACAACCTTCAACCAAATCCCGTATATTTAAAAAAAAACAAAAAATCTTAATTTTTGACGTCGCTGTTCGGTTAAATAATCGCGCGTTTGAGGAAAAAATAAATACACGGATATATTACTACACCCCCCCCCCCACCCCCTTGTGATATTTCGTGGTTTTTGACAAATCCCTCTCCCCCCTTTCGAGCCTCACGTAATTAATGGACGGCCCCTAATAGAATATCTTACGGCACGAGACAAATCTTTTTTTTGTGTACAAAAATGGAATCAATAGACTAAATGACATGAATTAATTCGAGTTGAGATTTTTACGGAATAGCTCTGCAGATTATAATTATATTTATGTTACAAAAGCATAAAACCACACCAGGGAGCCAATTCTACTAAATAAATTTTGTTTAAATCGAATCGAAACCAAATGAAACTACAGTTTTTAATGGTTTTTCTAGTCACTTTGTAGAATAGAAAAACCATTAAAAACTGTAGTTTCGTTTCGAAATAAATTTTGTTTAAATCGAATCGAAAACGGATCGAAACCAAATGAAACTACAGTTTTTAATGGTTTTTCTAGACACTTTGTAGAATAGAAAAACCATTAAAAACTGTAGTTTCGTTCGGTTTCGATCCGTTTTCGATTCGATTTAAACAAATTTATTTAGTAGAATTGGCCCCCAGGACTTTGTTAGGAGCTTTCTTAACGTTAAAGGGTAAGGCATTCTAGAGTGGTATGGCAGTAAGAGTGAATGAGTAAGAAATGAAACCAGAAGAATGAAATGACAGTAGTTTACAGACAGAGGCCGTTAGAAGTGCGAAATTTACTGGCATCTCATGAGGAGGACAGAGACTTAAATCTAGATTTAAGATTTATTTAATATTGAACAAACAAAGCGCACCAACAATTATCAGATTCAGAGAATACGAAGCCGTTTAAGTTGCTGGCGATATAGTATGATATGGTCGTATTAATTTAACCCATATATTCGTTTGTCTTTGAATCCTTTCAACTCAATCGGCCCAGCTATCATATTCTGTACCAGCTTCGAACTTGATGTCGACCACAGCGCTGTCACAGCACAGACGCTCAGTGAAATTACAATTTGAAGTAAGTTTCATTTGTAAGTATTTAATAGAACCAAGTGTTATTTTGCGGAAGTCAATTTAAAACCGTGAAACTATTATATCTAGCAACTTCTAGACCCAGTTAGTATCCACAAGTAGTGTACCGCTTGCACACAAATTCATATGTATAAATGGCAATAAATCTCGAAAGATCACCACTCGACACGTGTTTCACCCTTCCATAGAGGAATTCAATTAGATTGAATCTTGATACTGTGATAGCACTGCACTAGGCGTCGAGTTTGATTTTATTATAGAATAGCACTGTAACACCATAAACTATTATGGTGAAATAAACTGTAATAGACAGAACCGGCCAGTCCATATAGGCAAATTAGGCCCAGGGCGTCTGCCTAGGGCGCTCGTATTTAGGGGTGGCATGGCATAATCTATTTTGTTTCATTATTCGAATCCATCCGGTACAAAAAAAGTATTTTCTTGATTGAACATGTGTCTATATCTACGGGATTCAAAAATTCAACTACACTTTTTTGTCGGTGTGCCTACTTTAAAAAAAAGGTAGGGGGAAAGTGCTTGGTATCTAGCAAGGAGCTCTCCGGGTCCAGCCTCTCAATCGGTGTAACTACCAGGTATTTTGTTGTTATTTACGATCGTTCATGTACTTTGTAATTTTTAGAGGTACTGAACTTTAAAAAGTACAAAGTACATGTTGTTGTTTAAACTATTTCAAACGGAAATATCTTTCGTCCAGTCTCATTTGAACTGTAATTAAGATATTCCGAATTTATGAGGTTCGTGAACCAGGGACATGTTTGTCTGAAAGAAAAAATGTGATAACGTTGCTCATAAAAATGGATGTGCCGCCGTACGACAGATAACCTTAATCTCTAAACTTTTAGATTCAAATTGTCTAGTACCTTCTTGTATTTTTATTGCGCAGCCAGGGCTATCAAACTGTTAATAAAATATACTTTTTATTGCAGTCGAAGATAAGATGGGGCAGATCAATGGAAATAAAAATAAGTATATTTTATTTTAGTAATTTTCCTCTAATGGCTACTACTATGTAGGTCTTGTTTGATTGACCGGATATTATGCAAGATGTACGTTGGTTAAAAAAACACTTGAGGACGATATCTTAATATTTAATTTTTGTTTTTATTTATTTCACGAAAGGAAACAATTTCATGGAAATCACAAACGTGACTCTTACACTCGGATCCATAGTCGAGAGAAGTAATTACTTAACACTTAATAATGTATTCTAACTATTAACAGTTATTATTTCATTCAAAATCTTGTTCATTAGGTAAAAATATCCGTTGCTCTTTAGGAATTACTTCTCTCGATTATAAATATTACGACTGTATTTTAGCTATGCCTTTATAAAAAACAACCTAGTGTGAGTCGGATTCTTGCATGAAAAGTTCCGTACCTTGTATAAAACCGCAAATATCATGTTTGTTCTATGTGAGCCTCTATTATATCTTTATTTTATTCTGTTTTTTAGTATTTAATATTTTGAAATACATTATGTATAGGAACTTCAACTGTGTAAGCTTAGCTTCCACGGTTCATGAGATACGGCCTGGTGACGGACAGACGGACAGCTTAGTCTTACACTAGTATCTATAGTCGAGTAAAATTAATTAATTAAGCAAATATTTTTAACAGAGCAACATTAATTTGAATAAAGTTAGAACGGTTAATAGTAAGAATACTATTATTATTAGCTATTAACGTTCTTATTTTATTCATATTCTTTTCTATTGATTAAAATTATCTGCTGAAGTTATGCCATTTTCTGAAGTAATTACTTTTCTCGACTATGGGCATGAAAGTTAGTAATTATCGTTTTTACCCTTTCTTATTTAACCCTAAAACAAATTAGTTTTGCTATAGCATAATCGCTGTACGTAGAATACTTTCCGTTTTCTTTCATTTATTTGTTCCTCTGTATCAACAGTATGGTTTTGCCCTTGATAATTGTGAATTTAGAGCACTCCATGATCTACATCTGTAAAGGCATGTTTGTTATACGTTATCTTATCTGCAATATTATCTCTTTGAATAGTTTCTAGCTTATGTTGGTCGACCTTCAACTTCTACATATTTAGGTTGAAATTTTAAGGCTCATCCATAATGGCAGCTACTACCGCTATTGTCACCAGCCTTTAATGGCTAGTCCACACGAGGATACAGTGATTTGACTGAGCAGTCCGGTTGTACGTTTTATCTTGCGTGTTACGGAAATTAGAGCAGCTTTTTGTTTGGAGCAATTACATATGGACAGCGTACTCAAAACGCTACGGCAAATAGTTGTGGTGTGGACCGGCCATAAGGATAGGCAAAAACAACATAGAAGATGGCGTATTGTGCGAATTAGAGTACCAAAACAATTTTTGATTACTCGCAAACCAACACAATTATTGTAAAATTTCTCAATCCTCACCCTTGCTTACAAAGTCACTCGTATTTTTATTACTTTTACCTATGGTTAATAAAAAAGTGTAATTACTAAGAAATGTATTAAATTGTGAATTTTAGAGGTAACTTTGTATTTTAACTACTAGGAAAAATTTGTAAATTCACCACGTTATTCTTAGAAATGTGATGTAGATAGTATGAAGATTAGTCTTAATAAAAGTACTTCATCACGAAATCATATTCTTAGATATGTCTTAGTACAAAGTACTGCAAATATTATTTATTTATTATTAGATCTTAATATCACCAATATTTGGACACAGATCTTACCCATGGATCGAATCAAATATGATGAGAATGTGTATGATGGAATACATTAACTTAGCAGATGCTTCTTTCAAGTTATACACGTTAACCTGTGGACAATTCTAAAAATATTAGCGTAATTACTGAAAGTCAATAGCGCTTCAACTATAGTACAACCCTTTATGACTCAGTTCTTGTTACAATAATGTACAATGACAAAATGTAAGTAGCATACCATCGAGATGCGATTATAACGTAAAATTTAGCGGAATTGAGACCCTGTGCGATTATTGGCATATATGTGTATATATTAAATAAACAAATTATGAAATTCTCAGGCGATATTTTTTATTTTATAAAATCAGTTTATCGAGTAGTCGAGTCTCACCCCTGAATGTTAAAATTACTTTTTTATAGAGTCTCTTTCTAAAAGAACAATAAAAATATCGAACATTAGCTGAGTTTACTGTCAGAAAATTAAAATGAGAACAACTAATATCGTATTTCGTTTTTTAGAGCGGGTCCTCCATCGTGTCCACAGTTGCGATGGCGTAATTGGACGTTAAAATTAATGCACTCTTAATACTCATGTCGAGTGAGATTAATCTGGCAATGTGTGTATGTGGACGAGTTTTTATGTTTTAGATTGAAGATACTTTGATATCGTGTTTTCAAATGTCGCAATCAATTTGTTAACCCTAAAACTTACGAGTAATAAACAAATTGAAATTGGCAGGAGCGTTGCAATCGTAACGATTAACTCTGCAATTATATTTGAAAGTGTCTAGTCCAGGCTTGTTGATTTATATGACTGTCCTAAATAAGACGTTATTCGTTGAAAATAATATAAAAAAGTATAAAAATAGTAGGTCATATAGCTCGGTGGGTAAATTCAGTGACACTGATCGTCTACATACTATGAATGAAAAGTATTTCTAAACGAAAAAGAAATTGCTTCAAAACCATGTCTAGAGGAAGAAGAAGAGGAGGCAGGAACTGGAACCGACCACTTACCCTATCGACTTTTTGACTTGCATCAGTGTTGCCAACCCTTATTTAAGAAAATTAGTAGAATATGTGCCGAAAATCGGTAGAAATTAGTAGAATCCAAGATAAAAATCGCTAGATCTACCACCTTAATTTAGTAGGTTTTTAACACGCTTATATTAGTTTCACTTATATGTATGTATGTATGTTTGTAACTCTCGTTTGCGCGCGCATGCTGCTTTTCTGGGGCTTAGTTGCTGATTTTCAGGCTCCCTCTCCGGAATCGAACCCTGATTTGTCGTTACCCTTTACAACCATGGTCGGGTAAGTTAACTCTCCGTCGTCTCTCATGAGGTGATGAGAAAATGAGCGGTAATTCAAAATTACTATTTTCCTCAAGACATATATTGTAAATTAATTTGTTAGATATTGATTGCAACTTAATACAATATATATATGCCAAGAATAACAATGGTAATAATAATATTATTATTACCATTATTAAAATTTATGTAATTTAAATAAAATAAATATAGTTAAAAAAACTAAAAAACACGCTTTTATAGCATACGAAACTAAAAAGTAAAAAATAAATATAGTAAAAAACACGTTCTTAAAAAACATTGACATAAAAAATTAAAAATTAATTTCGAAAGGAAGCTTTAAAAAATGCACTAGCATTATTGTAAAAAAAAAGAGTTTTTACTATAATACAAAAAAAAGATTTTTTTTATTTATTTATTCGCCGTTGACTAAGTCACAAAGCTATACCGCCTCATCCTTCAAATCCAAATTAAGAAAATTAAAAACACATATTACAAAATTTACAAAAATAGGTAGATTTAAGGCTTAGGTTGGTAGACAGGTAGATTGAGGGCAAAGTAGGTAGATCTACTTAAAAGTTGGTAGATCTGGCAACACTGACTTGCATACCGAAGAAATCGTAGCCTAGAGCGAAGGTTCATTGAAAGACTGAACTTTAGACATACTATTATTTTATGGTAATAGTAAAAAACTTTGTGTTATAAAAAAAGCTTTGTGTTATAATTTAAATCATAAAGAAATATGATCATACCGCGGTTCACAATGATAGCACGCCATCTGTTATCCAAAATTGGAACTAATTTAGCTAAGATTATATATGTACTGATTATCTTATATTGTTATGGTATAAGTAACTCTTTTTATCGTTTATTATTATTTAATACACTTATTTATCTATTTATATTTTATTTATGTAGCGCATGAACGCATATCAGTTTAAATAAGTTCCAACAGCTTTAAATTGCGACCACACCAACGTCTTAAAAAAAAAACACAGATAATAGTATAGACATATGGGCGATTGGAGTAAACTTCTTTGCTTTTTGAACGACCAGAAATTGGCGCCAAAAATGTACGTCCCGATTTTCTTTTGGACAAATCCTCGCCTTTGCTGTATTGCATTCTTTAAGAAGGTTCCTAGTAACCAACTGACTTTTTACGATCTCAACGTGTGTTGAATTTAACAATAAATTAACAGCCCTAATGAAAGTGAAGCTGACCTATCACGTAATAGTTTTTGTTCGTTGTTTGCCGTCATATACGTAACTTCATAGATTTCTTATGGGTAACAGACACTGATAATTTTACAATGTATGATATTGATGCGATGTATGTGTTAGGTAAGGTAAGTTAATATTAAAAGTTAAAGGCAAAATATTTTAGATTTTGACTTGTGGGTAATGTGAAAGAAATAATTTTCTTAAAAACTAGAAAGTCAGATATAAAGAAAACTCGACTTCTAAATAGAGATTCTTAAATTTGTTAATCACCTTTGTAAGTTTTAAAAAATGTTTTTGATATATTGGAGTTTTATAAGAAAGTACCACATAGAATTTTTATTTACTTTACTGAGAGTTATATTTATAATTATTTCAGTTACTTTGATATAAAACAAAACTAATGATCCGATCCGAAATTGATGGGATCTCGAATATGCACCCTTAAAAAATGTATAAGAATTATCAAAAAATAAACATTTTGTAGAATTAAGCATCTCCTTTTTTGAAGTCAGGTAAAAACCTGGCCACGTTTCTCGGTGATTGTAAACTTTATCATAAAAGTATTTGAAAACTTGAAACAATAGGTCGTCAGGCCACAAGTTGTGAGTACTTAGGACCTTGGTTATGTGTACAAGTTAGGAGGATGTTCTATTTTTGGTTTAAGGTTAGGCAGAAGTATAAAAAGTAATACAATTATAAAAAGTAAGATTATATTCTTAATGAAAAATGTTTAAAAATCCACTTTGTCCCTGGCACTCTTAGATGGGACTCGACCGAACCCATAACCTTTCGCAATCCGGGCGACTCCTCTTACCACTCAGCTACCCTTGACCTAATAAGACTGACGAATTTTAGTATTTGTAATCCGGGTGACGTTTCTAACCACTGTGTTATCCAGGACCTAACTGAACTTCCTGTCAAATATATAATACTACTTGTATATGTCTAATAGAATAATTAGATAATATAATCATTACATACATATATCGACTCTAAAAAGCAAACACACGCAAAACCAAAATTGTTCTTCTGAGCAGAAATACTTTAATTTTTTTTCGATAAATGATTCCTATAAACATCCACTTTGGTATTGGTAACAAATAAGGTGTTCCTTAGTCGATTTATACAGAAAAGAGATATTTTTTTGTGAAAAATGTAAAGAGTTTCCACTGTAAATATCCATTTTGGTTTTGCAGGTTACACACGTAGGTGTTTGCTTTCTAGCGTCGATATGTATACTCATGTTACCAATTGTACTTGAAAAATTATTCAACACGTAATCACGCGTAATGCTTCCTTACAATGCTGAAAATAACTAACGATATTGATGATCATAGTTAAATTCAAAATGTTTCCTTGTAATCAGACTCTCGAAGTAGGTATCTTGTCAATATAAAACTTTGCTAATTAAATCTATTATATGGATTTTCAAATTTCCATAGAAAATGAAGGACTATTTGATTTTTGTACTAAGATGTTTGAATGCTCGTGTAATAAAAAACAGGCAAGATTGAGTCGGAGTTGGCAATGAAGAGTGTTTCGTACATAAGTGTCTTGGTTCCACATATTTTAAAAAAGCCATAGGCTTCTCATAGGTTTTACTATAATCTATAGTAGAAATTCTATTCTATTATGTATATACCTTTTTATTTTGTTAATTTTAATCTTAAGGGGAATTTCAAAGTCTTCACTAGTTTATCTTGAAATTATAACAAAATATACTTAAGATTATTTATTATAATGATCCTTTTAATTTTATGTATTACACAATATGGGGTTGCCAATTTTCTTTTATTCTTCAAATATACCCCAAATGAGACCTCCATTTTAACGACTCTAAAATTAAAACATTCAATTTTCATTTTTTGTTTTAAACTTCCACTGTCATAAACAATATAATGATAGTTACTTATGAGGTATTTATGATAGCAGCTCGTAAATAACTATCATTCTAGTAAAAATTTAAAAACCTCAGTTTTTAATTGTAATTGTGTCGCGTATTATTTACCATTCTCTCTAGTAGTTTTTTTCGCATCAGCTATAATCAAAGCATTGATTACCTAATTTAAAATCGCTACAATAAGTGGAGTGAAATGATAACAATATCCGAAGTATTAAAACACATTATATCAAAAACACGTTAATTCAATACCTAGACCAATTTGGATTAATCAATGCTTTATTGTATGTAGACAGTTTATTTTAATACTTCTTGGTATTTGTTTTATCAACAACAAATAAGTACTTAAATTAGTAATTATAAGTAAAAACATCTATTTATATTCATTCAACACAATCTTCTATTTATCAAGTCAAGAGTTTAAAGTTGTTTATTGCAAATTAATTGCCGATTAAATAAGAAAAAACAAATGCTATATAAGCTAGCAGATAGTAGGAATGTGTTATTATATCGACGCTGGAAAGCAAAAACGTAGTAACCTGCAAAACTTAAATGGATATTTAGAGTGGAAAATCTTTATATTTCTCAAAAAAAAATCTTATTTCCGTATAAATTGACTAAGGAACACCTTATTTGTTACCATGGATGTTTATAGGAATAACTTAGCGAAAAAAATAAAAATAAAAGAAACCATGGGCGTTTATAGGAATTATTTAGCGAAAAAGTCTGCTCTAAAGAACAATTTTGGTTTTGCGGGTTACTACGTCTTTGCTTTCCAGCGTCGATATGTAAGTTTTATAAATGAGCTATTAAAAGTCTGCCATAGCTATTGGATCGCAATTAGGTCTCGTATATATGTACTATGGTGGCTTCTTGGCCATTGAGTTTGTCTTTATATCGTTTGTTTTACGGTAAGAATAAGGAATCTTTAAAGTTTAACCCTTTTTGTTTACAAGTCAATGGAAAGGTGACAGAAATTGTATATCTCGACGAACTCTCTTATGATCTCTCACCCGTATTATTAGAGGGCGCTGCGCTTGTCGTCGAATTCTAGGCAATTTTTATTATAGTATAATGAGGTCAAATGATGTCTATTCAAAAAAGAAGACTGATTGCATTTTGAGAAAGTATTTCTTTTTAACCATCTTTAAAATAAACGGAAGTTCTCAGTTTGACCTCTATGTATTTATGTTTGTTTGTGTGGAATTATCTCGCGTTTGGCTGAACCGATTTTGTTGCTGTTTTCAGCATAGTATTTGTTAGACTTAGGAGAAGGTTTTAGGTATATTGACCGACTAAAAAAAACGGATGTTCAATTTAAAACGGTTTTGATGCGTTTTTCAAAAAAGTATTTTTAATGTTACCTATTATATAAAACAATATAAATATCACTAAAAAGCATGAAATAAATACTAAAAAAATAGAACCGACTTAAAACAAGTGAAAAATATTACTTAAGTCGGGCGGAGGTTTTCTGTAGGGTATTCATTAATGATAGGCGCCTGACTTCAATAGCATTTTCTTGAATAAGTCGCTTTTGAGATAAGTATTATTTTGCACTTTTTTAAGTTTGAAGTCGGTTCTATTTTTTACAATAAAGGTGTTGAGTGTAATATGTCTGATGATAATCGTTTTAGAAATGTCAAAGAGTATTTCATTGGGAGAATAAATAGACTAGGATATTAATTGAATTTTAGAGATATTTAAAGTCATTTTTTTTATAAATATTGTGTTGGATGTGTGTTTTGGTATATAACGTAGAGGCGCGGTATCAAGGTCGTCAAACCAACAATATTCAAAAAAATATACGAGTATACAATCATTAAATTCAACATGACAAGACAAACATGTATTTATGCGCAAAACTCATACAAAGTATGTTATGCAAATAACGTTTTTTTAAACGCGTCGACATGTTCAACGAACTGTAAATACCGCTAAATTTCATTGCATTCGCAAGTGACAATTACCGTTAAAGAAAACCGCAATGTCAGGGTGTCCCATACACCATGAATCTGTGGTATAAACCGGTGGTCTCTGGAAGCATCCCAAGTGGTTTGCGAAACCTCATTATATTATCAATACTAATATTATAAAGAGGAAAGATTTTATTGTCTGTTTGTTCGCAACGAATAAGCTCCAAAACTACGGGGCCGATTTTAAAAATGCTTCCCGTAGTTGAAGCTTATTCATATGCGGTAAACATAGGTTATATTTTATCCCGAAAAATAGCGAATAAAGAGATGAAAATGGGAGAAAAAGTTTGTATAGGGAATTAAAACGTTACTTATGTAAAAGTTTTACATACATTCTTACTATTAACTTTTATTAGATTCTAATGAAAATTTATAGTGAGTAAAAGGCGGTAAATTTGTAAATTCTTGTATATCTGTAGATATAGGATGATAAACGTTTTTGATACTTGATTATTTTTTTTAGTTAAATAAATTATAATACGTATACTAGTCACAAAATGGATTACATTAAATAAAAACATAGGAATGTACACAATGAACTTTACGTGCTACAGTTTACATTTACCTTACGTAACAAGGAAATGGATTAATTGTAACCGGTCTTTGTTTACTGATGTAGCTATTCCTTCACATATCTGAGAAAATACTGATACAAATACAAAAATATATAGAACTTAATGAAACAGATTTTAAACATTTCGAATTCGATCAAACCGTGTCCAATAAAACAAGATATTTCTATAATAACATTGCAGATGTGTGAATTTTTTATCGACAATATAGGTCGAGTAGACCTCATTATAATATTGTCAATAAAAAATTCTCATATCTACAATGTTATTAGATTGGCACTTCACTTAGAGTTTACGCAGACAAAATCAAGATTTGTAACATACATAAAGGTTTTTTTTTGCACGATTTGTGAGCATTGACTTTAAAAGCGAAAAAAAGCAAAATAGAATAAAAGAAATAATAAATTGTTCAGAGCGTAATATTCAATGGATAGAGTTATTTCTTTTCAAAAGATTATTTTCTTTTATAATTATATTTTATAAACTAGGTGTATGTATGGGCTCTGCAATTACCACTAAGACTTGACGATCTAAAAAATAAACTTTCCTTAAAATAAATTTTACCTTTGAGGTCTCTCGAAGATCTCACATTATTTATTTTTCATTATCATCATTTTAGTTGCTTGACTTCCGCATCACAGACCGAACGCGTTAACTCTGCCTGTGCATTTGATATTACGCCATCAGAATTTGATTACGATATTGAATACCGTCTTAACATTAACGGCACTATCGTCTCGTCTTACATAACATTTCATAACGAGTCAGCGACAGTTAAGTGCAATGTCAAGAGCATTGCGTCTACGGCACGGCCACCTCTGCGCCGGCGCCGGGTCGATGGCCGCGATAGCAAACAAAATTTCGATGAGACCTCGACCAAGTAGATTCGGACACACGCACGAATGATAAAAATATTAAATTGCGATGCAAAAGTACGTTGAACTGAACTTGACCATTAGTTGGATCCGTGCCTGTACGAAAAACATCATTATCATAATATTTTATGCACGATAACAGTTTTATGTAAATATGAGAAAAAAGAAGTGATTTGGTTCAGATGTTTTACTTAAGTAAACAGAATTTTAAACAAAAATATTATCGAGAAAATAATTTTTATGAGTTATATTTGTGAATGTAATTTTAACGATTATTTGAAAGAATGAATGAAAATTTACCACTTTTAAGTACTAAATAAAAGTGGGCCCAGTATAAATCCTAGTGGTCATCTTTACTAATCTTATAGGTATGTAGGTAGTTATATTTTATAATTATGTGTGGTTTGCTTCTATGTAAAGTAAATTAGAAATAATCCATTAGCGTTCAATTACGGAGATTGAATAACTATGCAAAGTCATGCAAACCATGTTATCCTGTTAAAAAAATGATAGGTTGATGATAATGATATCGGCTTTTTTGCGTATATGTGAATATTTCACAAGTGCTTTATGGTGTAATATGCAACCATACTCTTTGTATTAATGCTTTCACCACCTTCGTGTCACCATCATTGAAAATCTTTGCTGGTAGAATCAATAGTGTAGTGTAGGTAGAATAAATCGTGTGATAATTTTTTATTTCAAAACCATTTTAGAAAACTCTTGTATTTAGCTCTCTTTAAAGGTTCTACTCTATCAATTGCTCTATTAATCATCAAACGTTTTTATTTAATGAATATATATTATGATATTGTTTAAATGAATACGCTAGGTTTTAAAGACTATCGTTTCTTTTTCAGCATCAAAATTCGAGCCCTCCTTTAGTGGACTGGTCGGGTCTTCCTACATTAGTCTTATTGGTGGCCGCGGTGGTTGCAGCTACTGCAGTAGCGTTAAGAGCGGTGGATGCTCGCCCAAGGCGCTTACCTGGGCCCCCTGCTTTACCTCTGTTAGGAACAAGATGGCTCTTCTGGAGTAGATATAAGATGAATAAACTACATGAAGCATATGCAGGTGAGATATTATGTTATGATTATGTTTACGATTACTTTATAATAAAAATCGGACAGTTTTATGGGAACCCATTATTACACTGGTCGGTGACATCCGCTTTTATTGGTCGATAATTGTTTTATTTGTCAATAAGATGAGCGCGTCCGCTTATTCGCCTTAAAGTATCTTAGGCTTTATACATAATATATTAATAATAATATTAACGAATGTTTATAATTAAGTTTGATTGGTTTGTTAGTAGTATTATAATCTGAAAACAATAATTATCATTTGTAATTATAATCTTGCCTTGTTCCCAATTTCCCTAAGGGTCAGAGCAATGTCTAGACTGTCTTCCTGTTACATTAAAGTTGAACAATTTATTATTAGTTAATACATAAACCTTGTCGTAATAAAGGATATAATTTAATTAAAAATAAAAAAAATATTACAAGGCTAGTGCCGTAAATTTCGTTTTTACTGTTAACGTTAATCGCTGCAACTGACCTTTTATGGCCAGGAAGGTAGGAAGTGAAAATCCGAAAAGAGAATCGTTTGCCTAAACTATAAGATTTATGTAATGATAATATAATGATAAAATATTGAGCTTAACTACAGTGGTCACCATACAATAAGTAAAGATAATTTATTTTATAAAAAAATTTATCTTTACACAATAACTATAGACTTTAAAAATCTTAAAAAAGTGAAAATTGATGATTATTTATGAAACGTGAGGGTTACTATATTTATGAAACTGCTATAAAAGTCGGGCTAGTAATAATATATCTACACACGATTTCAGCATTCTGGTTAATTTAGAAACAGGGGTGCGCCTATTTCTCTAGTCATGATTCTACCCATAGAATTCGAGATTTAATTTATGGTACAGCGATTTGGGATAAAAATACTAATTTGGTAATGCTGTTGTCATATATACAATCATCATGCTTTATCATTCATTCGTCGTTAACTAAGTACATACGGTAGTACCATAATAATGAAGAACCAACTTTTCTGATGATTTGTCATTTTTTATTTTGAACGTTCCTTCTCTTCTCGTGACTCTCACTAACCAACGGCGGCGAGGCATGCCCGGTGTAGGTGACAGTCTTCGGTCTCGAAGATAAAAAAGTTTTTATATTCATCATCATCATCATCAGCTCTTAGACGTCCTCACTGCAGAGGCTCAGGCCTTCCTTATGGGTGGTTAAGGAGGAGGGCCATGACCCTCCACCCAATGCGGATTGGAGGGTATTAACGACAGCAAATGCAGCCAGGAGCAAAGGTTAAACGTGCCTTCAGAAACACGGAGTAGCACCAGATAATAATTTTTTGGTGACCCATCCCATAACCGACCCTTGCAAAAGTTGCTTAACGACAACTATCGCGGGCCGCGGCGCGTATCCACTACGGTTGAGATTATAACAACTTTTGCATGACCATAATAAGCCAATGTATTCTTGTATCAAATTCTTTATAATAGGTTTGTGATTATAACAATATTAAGTTACACCACTATAAAACTTATCCATTTTACGTATAATTGTTGCGTATAGTGGATTTATAAACCTATAAAAAACCAAGTAATAAATGCAAATGGTTTCCAGTTTGTTTAGCACTCTTATTGGCGTACTTTACTTGTAATAGTTCTATAATGAGTTATTTTAGCAGTTATAAGAATAGCTTACTAGTTTATCTACTCTCGAGTACATTTACACCCACAGCATGCTTTTATAGGGCACCTAAGCGTATAATATATCCTTAATTTTGATCTATAAGTGATTATAAGTTGATATATAAGATCAGATATACTACAAGGCCCAAGTGACTCCATGCTTCCTACTATAAGCGTGGTAGTAAATACTATGACCGTTAAGAGAATGTTATAAGTGCTGAAGGCCTATAACAACTGTACTATTATTATTCTATAACTAAGGTCTATAGTTACCATGCAGTGATAAAAAATATCTATATACCATTGTGACTGGTTTTGAACTAAACGATTTTATTACATAATACTGGCAGACCCGGCGAATTTCGTACCGCCATATATCCGTTTTGTTTATAAATTATGTTTTTCTAAATTTTCTTATATATAAACCTTGTCCTAACAATTGGGAACATAAAAAAATAATCTTCCAATTTGGTGCAGTCATTTACGCATACATACATTTTGGCGATTCATTTTAATATATTTATAGATTAAAGAGCGTTTATGTTATGTTTTTAGAACAAATCAGTGTTAATGTATGGGACCTATTTGGGGTTTACAACATTATGTTAATATTAACAGTTATAAGTTGTATAAACTTATAAGTTACTTATAACTACGCGTTAAAGTGTTTTTGAATTTTGTTAAGTGAATCAGTTATATTCGTAGACGGCATCCGTACGATCTCTATGGTCATTATTGGTGAATAAAACTATCACCAATGAAAGCGAGTCACAAAAATCGGCATCGACTAGTTAAAATGAGCCGAGCCATGAACGCATCCCACCATCAAATATCGCATTTCCTTTATTTTATTAACGACTAGCTTTCGCCAGCGGCTTCACCCGCGTGGACCCTAGGGAAATGTTAAGTAGGATAAAAAGTATCCTATTATCTAAGTCAGCTAATACCCTATCTGTACACCAAATTTCATCAAAATCCGTTCGGTAGTTTCGGCGTGATTGACCGACAAACATCCAAACATAGATGTTTAGAAACATCCAAACATCCAAACAAAGAACCTTTCACATTAATATTAATAGGATATAGTCTTGTCTTGGTACCAATTTAGTATAATCTTAACTTAAAACAATTGGCCAAAGCGAATTCAACTTGATTGCACCCGCTGTCACAATGAGAGAATTTGCACGCAGACATGTTCAGGCGATACGGGCCGGTGTTTGCGGAGACCACGCCGGGGGGAGTCGCCGTGGTGTCCATCGCTGAGAGGGGAGCCCTGGAAGCGGTGCTGCGGACCCCGGCCAAGCGACCGTACCGTCCACCGACGGAGATCGTCCAGGTCTACAGAAGAAGTCGCCCCGATAGATACGCTTCGACGGGCCTTGTTAACGAGTGAGTGATCTATGTATCGTGTTCATCACCAGCTTATTAACTCCCGCAATGCTAGGCTCAGGCCTTCTCTATGGATGGAATCGAATAAGAAGAATGGGCCACCACGCGTAGTGTGGATTGGTGGGTATTAACGAGTGCAGATGCAGCTTAGACCAATGGTTAACGTGCTTTTCCAAGCGTGGAGGAGTTCGAGATAGTAAATTTTTGGTCACCCATCCTGTGTCCGGCCATTGCGAAAGTTGCTTAACATGTGTATCGCAGACCAAGCTCGCTAGTCACTGCGCCATCGAGCTATATATCAACTACTACACAGTGCTATACTTTTTCAGAATAGCATTGCGAATGAAAAATTGATCAAATATGATAACATTAGATAATTTCGGCTGAAGAGGACACTACGGCATTGGTCTTTAGCTTGTAAGATTTAACCCATCATCATTTAAGCCGAGAGACGCCCACTGCTGGGCATAGACCTCCCCGAAAGATCTCAAATGTGATTAGTCCTGCGCCTTTTTAATCCATACTAACTAATAAAGCAATTTCATAAAAACTTGTAACTGAATTTATGGAACGATTAAACTAATGAGAGTTAAGATGACCATGAAACATAAATTAGGTTTTTGAACTTTAATAATTTAACACTAAACGATTTTCAATTTGTGATCATGAATCAATGAAGGGAACCACCATTGTTCAATTCACATATGAACTAAATTTGGTTTGATGAATATTCCGATGTCGATTTTAATTTTTTAATTATATTTTCGTGTGCTTGCATTGTGTTCAAGGTGGGTAATCTGTGTAGATTTTTGTGTAAAGAATTTGTCATGTACAGGTGGTTCAAATAAGTATTTAGTCATTCAGATGAAGTCATACGGTATGTTGCACAAAACGTTAAGCTCTAATGGAGGTCAAATTTGTATGAGTAATGACGCTATAAACTAATGAAAATTTTGATGTTTGTGCAACTGGCTGATAGCTAAGTAGATAAATAATATTAAAAATCAAAATAAACTAGTTTACCCATACGTTTCGGACGGCTGTCTCTCCTATTCGGGTTGCGACTCGATTTGCTGGGGGGGAAGCCTCGCCTCTTCGATTGTACATACGATACGAACAACTTGTCCATCTGACTTATGATACAAACAGCAAATAATACGATAATATCAATATACACAATCTATGCAAGTCACAAAAAGAGCAAAAACACCATAGGGTGCACCTTTTTTATGTTTTCGCATTGATGATACACCGAAGACATATTTTGGAAAATAATCCGAATTCCATGATACAATAACCTTTTGTGTTTTCATCAGCCTATTAATGTGCTTTTTACTGGGACTTGGACTGATGGTTGTGGCTAGAATTATTCAGGAAGATCCAGCTATCACCCACCACATGGGAGGATTGTGGGTGATTGTAGCCAATGTAGCCACAGTGTCCGAGATTATACATTTTTGGCCACTCATCTAATAATCGACTTTTGCGAAAGCCATTTAACTTCCACAATCCCAGTTCGAACGCGCTAATCTTATTATTTTAATATGAGAAATAAATAGATCACGTTCAGCCGAAATACTTCGCCAATGCAGTCACATTAGACAATATTAGAAAAAAAAATTAAGTCTGATACTGAATAGGTTTTTTTTATCACTGAATGCATCTATATCAGAATTTTCGAAATCGTCTTATGATACTAATTACATTTAACTTGCTTCGTACATAAGACCGACTCTACATACTCATGACAACTTATAACGCTGACACAGAAAAATACCAGGCTTTTATGAACCAGACAACACCTCAGCCGTAATTATGTTACAGAAGTATGTAAACATAATTAATAATTACCCACATATTACTATGAATTAAAGTCGCCCTTCTGTAGTGTCATTCGACGTCCCTTAAGGCTTCTCTTTCTTCTACAATATTTCTTCAGAATGATTCATTAACTGTATCTTACATATATTTGTGCCATGGTTACTAAACCAGCAACTTAGTGATTAAGCTCCCAAAAGATACAAACATTTAAAAATAACCAAGTAATTGTTATAGAAAAAAACGTACAATTACACTTAAGATAAAGATACAGTCAGATACACAAACCATTTAGAAAGTATTTTTATGGGTAGTTAACTGCTTAAACAATTGCCATCCCCAATTCTATGAGAATGAGTTAGTGGTCAGCTTATTGCTAAAATGGATCTTACGGTAATGATTTACGTAATTGGTTTTTTATCATGAAAAAGGAGACTCTGTATGTAAGGCGTGTTTTTTTAAAAGTGGTTCCTGTGTTTCACTGGTGTTAATTAATTAAAAATAGATTTCATAAATATATGTTTGATAGAATGCTGAATGAACGAATTAAATTTCATGTTAGGTTACCTATACTATACTGCGAAATTATTTGTAATTCATTACTCACAAACCATTATGATATTTGTATATATAAGTATCAACTCACTTAATTACCTATTTTTTTAAGATTTCCTCTGTAATGAAAAGTGAAATTAATAGGCATTTTTTTCTATCCTTCTAAAATTCTTGGTAGAAAACTAATTGAAATATAGTATTTTTAGTGTATGCCCTCTTAACCACTTCGTCATTTAGCCACCGGTGAGTGGTTTCATTTATGTTCAGGCGATCCACAAAAACAGTTGAAGAAATATTTTTACAAAAATTTAAACTTTTAGAAGAGATTAAATAATTTGTTATAATTTTTATATTTCATTTTTGTATTGATATTCTTTGAAAATATAAATCGTAAAAGTTACATAAAATATTTGCTAACGCAATATATCTCCCAATACCTGTGACCTAATTGTCTAAATTAAATATCTTCATCCCTTTCAAAGGTATAGCCATTTTGATAGTGATTTACGGAAATATGTACCCTTGTTCTGTTCAGAGTCGCACCGATTACGCACCATCACAACACCACACAATAACTTTAATAAATTATACATTTTAATAGCTCAATTTTCAACCTTTGCTCATTTATTGATATTGTCTGTCCCATACATTGCCATGCCCAATGAGATAGACAGGGTAATCCCTGTCTAATGACTATTAGGAAGTACTACAATTGCAAAACGATGTCATTATTAAATCTAAAGACAGTATTTATTACCTTATTATTTGTAATAAATAAACAAAACATGTGTAAGACGATATACAATTAACTAAATGTTAATCAAATCGAGCATAGTAATTAATATAAAAATTCAGATTTCAATTACCTACATGTTGTAGATTTATTTCAATAAAATAAGAAATTGACCAAGAACTGGTCAGAATCTCAATAGACAGACAGATAGATATATTTTTTATCATTCGAAATTTTGTTATTATTTATGACAATAGATAAAAATTCGACATTTCCTCACTTCTTTAATACCGTCTGAAATAAAAAGAGACATATAAATCTGTTCTTTACCTAAAGGGTACAAATAACACATATAAGAGTTTGTAGTGTAATTTCCTATATGCCTTTGCATTCGGCTCGGTCATACGGACAAATTATGCAACTCCCTAGGACTCTAATATTTGAGGAGCAGCAAGGCGTTGCAAACAGATTATGTTTGCTCTAATAATTTAAATCTTAAAAATGAAGCCTACCTTCAAAAATACTTTTGTTTCTTTGAACTCAGTTAAAGTCTACCGTATTCAGAAATATAAAATTTTCAGACTGTCCCTGAGGAGTGTCTTTGTCATTGGAAAAATTACATTATTTAATCGCTGATTCTATTAAAAATATTTTTTGTGTATATACGTCTATTTAATAGTGTAATTAATTAATATTTTTAAGTGTCCTATGGGCATGCAACGATCAAATTAATTTGAATTTGAAAAATTCAATGTTGTACCGATCCCTTACAGCGCGAGTTCGATACTTCACGTTTAGTTTTTACAGGACTGCCATAAAAAAGGAGTATATATGTATTTGAAAATTGGCTTAACGCATAACTAATCGTAGTTGTCGTCAAGCGAAATCAATACAAGGCACCTTATAATTTTACCTCTGTTTTATTAATTGAACGTTTAAGATAAGAGCGTTAAATGTGAAATCAATTACCTACAGTTGTATGTCGCTGAATTAGTTCCACTGTGGACTCGATTGATAGTTTAATTCAATATAAGACTCAATTTAGCAGATTTGTTATCTGCATTATTATTTATACTTTAAACGAGGAGTTTGATGACACAGTGTCTGGCGCGTTCGGTCTGCGATACGGATGGAAGCTTTCAATGGGTCGGTATAAGATGTGTGACCAATAATTTAGTATCTCGAAGTCCTCTGTGCTTCGGAAGGCACGTTAAGCCGTTGGTTCTGGTTGCATCTGCAGTCGTAAACACATACCGATTTGCACTGGGTCCGCGTGGTGGGTTATGGCTTATTCTCCCAATTCTATTTGATTCAATCCCATCCAGAGGAGAGGCTTGAGTCCTAGCAATGGGGACATTTATATAGGCTGGTGATGATGATGAAGGAGTATGGATTTTACATGCTAATTTACTTGCTACTTAGGTACATCTAGGTTAGGTACAATCTGTAATTAAAAACTTATCGCAAAACTTATACACACACATATATATATATACATATATATGTATATATATTAGTATATACGCATATATGCCCACGTAAATTATAGTCTACATCACGTTCTTTGTTAACTCCTTATGTGTACAAAATAATATATGCCTATTTAAACAATTAAGTATACTTTTCTGTAAAGAGGTTCTCTTTTAGTTTCGAATACATGAATATTATTATCGGTCGTTAAATATTACACTAACGTAATTATAATATTTATAAAACACATAAAGGCTTAAGTATGTGCCTTTAATATTATTTAATGGTTGTATAAAAATCACCACGATACTTACTACTAGTTACTAGTTTAGAATTCTCTAACATTTCGATCGTATAATGGTGAACATAACGTTAAAAATAACTAGTAACGTGATATTATAGTCTCATAGATAATGTTGAAAAACTAATAACTAACTCTAGTCGAGCAATGATGCCTTCTTCGTATTTTTCTATCTCTTGTAAAGAGTGAAAAAAATTATAAAATACTTTTATCTTATCATATTTTTATGGTCTAAGCATTGATTGCCTACAGGTCATAAAGATAAATAAAAAAAAGTCATCGACGACTATTATGGTTATTATGTTTATCTATGTTCTCTTGGTGTTTTATTTTTTTATTCTAAATTTAAAAAATAACGCCAACAAATTATCTGTAATTAAAAATGACAAAACTACACTAAAAATTCGCCATTATTTCGATTTCCCTATATTGCTAGGTGCAATGTGATAGATAGAGTCGGTAATTTTATATGGCGTAGTATACTGGTCGATGACAACCGTGTGCGGCGCGTGCGAGCGAGTTCTGTTCCTTGTTATAATTTTTTTACTACAAAATAAATGAATAGGTAGTTTTTTTTTATATTTTCGTGCCTGATATTGTTTATAGTCCGGTTATGACTATGGTTTAGGAAATAAAAAAAGACCTTAAATAGCTTAATAGCCTAAGATTGTACCACTATAACTATGCCCTCAAATTTCCACGAAACGCATGCGCATCATTTTTTATTATTTAGGCGAGGATTTTACCAATTGCGTTACCTATTGTTATTGGGTATATGTGTCACTATATTTTTATTTAATTTTATTTGTCGAGAATTTAATCCACTTATTGTTGTTCGTTGGAAACTGTTTCTAGATTATTTCTTGCTACGTGAACACAACTTTCTTTGATGACGTATCATGTGTACTTTAAGCGGGAAATTCACTAGACAGGCTGCAGACATGCTTGCCAAACATTGCTACTATAGGTGTAATGACTACGACGGTCCTACACTACCCAGACCAGACATATCCGCACTATAGTAGCGAGGTCCGACGGGCTGGCCGTCTAGTGAATTCCTCGCTTTAGGAACTATAACCTTATTTCTACACGAAGGTATCAAAAAGAAAAAGTTGTATGTTACATTTACATCCAGCGGTGGCCTCGGAATGCAAGGGTTAAAACTATTATAAGAAATACTAGTTATATCTATTTGACAGGAAACTATTTTGCATAAAGCGAAAAAAATCAATGCTGTCTGATTTTGCACAATACTTATACGTGACCGGTAAATTTATATCCTGGTCGAAATATCTACGCAATATTCAAGTGATTACTTCATTCATTGGCGTATGAACATCATAACATTGTATAAAACTAGCTGTTCCTGCAACTTCGCCCACGTAAATTATAGGCTTTGTAAAAGAATTTTATGTACGGATCAGTCATTCAGAACATTTTTGGAGATGATCTGAATGACTTCTTACAAATAAAGTTAGAAAATTTACCTCTTCGTATTAGTAAAGATAGATTACATAAAACTAAACTCTCATTTTTCAGTCAAGAGACAACTCACTTTTTGTTTTCGTTGGTTTTAACGTTATTTCACACTGTTATAATCAATAAATAAAATGTATAATTCCGTAGGTATACCATAATTGAACAAATATACTTCTGTTAATTTACTTATTTGCAAAATAATGATATATGTAGTGATAGGTATATGTAATAGAATTTATGAGTATAAAAATTAAACTTAGATTAGGTATAGAATGCCTACCATGGCCGGTAGATATTTCTATTTATACTTAATGAATAAGTCGGTAAATACCTACTCAATAATTTGTCTTGAAAAAATCCAGACGCAAACCTACGCGCTATTGAAAACGCTTTATATAAAAACCCGAGGTCAGGGTACGTATGGGGTACGTATAAAGAAAATTAAATATAATAATGTAGAGAAATCTACTAAATTGAGGTAAATCAATTATATTAGTATAAATTCAAAGTCGAATTCGAATTCACTCAGGTGTACGTATTCACTTTAAAAAGCACCATCCGCTCAATCTTGACTGTGTAAATAACGTTTCGTGGCACAAGTGAAGTGAGTTTCGAAATGACATAGTATTAGAATATTTGAGACGCATATATACAATCAATTTTGTTTTGTATCTTTATATAAAAAATGGAATCAATAGAATTTCCTCACTAAATAACGTGAATTTGGACACATGAGTGAATAAGAGTACGGAATCGGATTTCTACAGAATCACCTGCAGCAGAGCGACCGCCTAGCTATCTCACTCTTACTCTTGCCATTTATTGATTTTATAAATGAATACGTTTATATTCTTCTATAATGTTCTTTTTTATTATTTACATATTTATACAATGGTTCTGGGTTTTGTTGTTTTCTGAATTATAATAACTTGAGATAAAAAAAAACGAATTAAACAAACACAGCTATTAAGAAATTTCTACTGAAGTAAAATTAGCATAAATAAAGAACAGAAATACGTTCATTTATAAAAACGAATACGTTTTACAGCTATGGCTAGACTTATAGCGAGAAGGATATAAATCTATTGCATACGAGTAGAAAACCATTGCCAAAGACACAGATACACATAAACTTTCCAAAAGAAAATGAACTACATTATATAAAAAGGAGAATAAAAGTTGTAAAAGGAAGATTGTAAAAGAAACTATATTAGTATATATTAGGTATTTGAAAACCTATCAATTATTATATTTGATTTATTTTGCATATACAATATTGATAAATATCTTTTATAGAAAACACTTATAAAATAACTAGTCCCAGTACCCCGTTCGAACCTATAGGTGGAACCATGGGTTGACTATGTGTATATTTTTAAGCATTTTTAGAAAAGTTAAACTAAATAAACAAATATTTCTATGTATTTCTTCTCACAGGCAAGGTGAGAAGTGGTACCACCTCCGTCGCCACCTTACGGCTGAGCTGACCAGTCCTCACACGATGCGTAACTTCTTGCCCCAACTGAACAGCATCAGCGACGACTTTCTGACTCTACTCCAAGCCTGTCGCGCTTCAGACGGAACGGTGTACGGTTTCGATCAGCTCACCAACAGAATGGGACTCGAATGTGAGCGAATTGATTCTATTTTTTTTTACTGTTTTATACATATGTTTTCGCACACATTACTCAGTTCATAACGATTGCATGAGATCCGAATATAAAAATATATACATTTTACAAGCGGTTTATTGGCTATGTGCACGACTTCAGCGACACCTAGCGTCCTCAACCTATGCAGTTTTAACGCTTTGAAATTAAAAGTGTCATTTAATAACTATCAAAAACAACAACTATCTATTATTAAAAATATCAAACAAAATATCAAAACAACAACTCTATTATTTTATATTACAAAACTACAGCGATACTGTGATTTGGGTGTACAGAGGGTTGGAAAGTCATTTTTAATCTTTGAAATGAAATGAGGTACGTAACTGAATTTTATTTAAAAAATGTATTTTTGTTTTGGTAATTTCTGAATTTATTTAGGTCATTTTTTATGGAAATTTTACTGTAAAACAAAAATTAAAGCGGCCTTGACGATTTCATTAAATAATAGTAAACATATACAATTATTTCTGTATCGTTAGTTTTAAATAGATGAAATATGGTTTTTAGATCCAAATGAGTATTATTATGATGGTTTGTGTGTACTAACAATATAAAATAAAAACTTTAATGCCTTGCAATGACTTTTTTTAAAGAAGGTAATTAATCAACGTTGGAACTCATAATTAGGACTAATTTTTTATTTTAATATCAATTCGATTGCAGCTGAAAACAGCACGACTAAAGTAAACCATAAAAGCGAACATAAACATTTTTTAGTCATTGTATTTAGAAAATACTCGTACAAATAATGATAATAATAACAAAAGTATTCAATGAGAATGTTATTTTACTTTAAAGTATATGTAATGTGAAGTAGAATTAATAAAAAAAAAATCTTTAAGAAAATTTACAAATAAATTTTAGCACAGTTTATTTATTGTTTTAACGATTCATATACAAATTTTGTTATAGAATTAACTTAAAATAATAAAAAAATAATCATTTATTTTAGTTTATTCTTTTTGTGTTATAAATCGTGATTAATAAACGTGATTAAGAACATTAATTCAGTGGAAAAGAAATACAAGTATATAATATAATATGATAGATGACAAAGCTCATAATGTTTTTACTTTTGGCCACCATGAGCGCTGCGATACACCCACCTAGCACTTCGCGCCCAGCGAATGCGTTCATGATATTTTTTTTAAGTTGGGCGCTACACAGTTACCGCCCAAAATCAATAGAAATTTCATGATCATAGAACATATTTTTTTTATTTTTGAAATCGGTTTTTTAGATTATTTTATTTTTAGTGTTATTGTAAAAATATTGATTTTATTTTAACAAAGATAATTAGAAAGAAATTTTGTTTAGTTATACGATATAAATATGTCGTCTATGTGGGTATTTGACAGAGCGTTTCAGTTATTTTGTTATAAAAATATAACTCCTAATCTATATCAAGCTTTAGTGAACATAAAAAATACCATAGAAACACTTCGTTCCGATTTTGAGTTCAAAAAAAAACATTTAAAATTCAACTCTTGTATATATTTTGATGCAGCTTCAATGGATGGAGTAACCTGATTCATGGAGGCGATTTTAGTATTTAGTATATCGCACACCTAGATCTAAACTAAGACAACTCAAAAAACTAATGTGGAGGTCTGACAATACATTTGTTTACTTGGCAGGAGCACGACCACTGTTGATTCAACAAAAGAAAGCTAAGGTTATCTAGCGGCTAATCCCCGAACCTTTATTGAATGTGTTATGTTGGATAGATGCGTATGATCACAGAGTATTTGAATATTGTACTTGAAGTGAGTAATATTAGATAGTAAGGGACACTAAGTTCCAGTAGTAGTGGTAAGCATCATATTACACTCTAAGCATTTTTCCTATGTAATAATTCTATAAAATTAGTAATTAAATAAGTATCGTCCGAAAAGGTTGTCTCATTTATTTGTTTACTGAACGATCCCGACCACCCACCTCATGGCGACCCTGCCATGCGCCATCAAGATCCGAAGGCAAGAAAACAACAAGACGAAATTAGAAAATCCTAAAAATGTGTAGATCCACTGTTGAAAAAGAAGACGTCTTCGTCAGTCAAAATGCAGCTGGTAGAAACAACGACGCAACGTTGAAGGACCTCGGTGGACACATGAATAACATCATACTAAGTCAAAACTTACAAAAATTTTTGAGTTGTCTCAGTTTAGATCTAGGTGTGCGATATGTAATGTACAAATTGGCTACACTATAATGATAAATGTTGAAAATGCCGGAAAAATCGTGTCGATTACACGAAACTATCTAAAATAGCATGCGTACGACACTCGTAATTTTGACTGTAAGTAAGCTTACAATTTATTTTGAGGTGAGGAATGTCTTACCTACTCCATAATTTAATTAATTACAACAGAGGAATAGTTTGTCAAAAAAAATATTTGTAAATTTTGTTGAGAGATAATAAGTTAACAATACTGTTGGACGCATGTGACATTGGATCTGTTATAAATTATATAGAATTAAATAAAAAGAAATAGCTCATATAAAAAAGCTTGTTGGAATATGATGGGTGAATGAATGGCATTATACTGTCACTGAACGGAGATATTGACGATACACAGTATTCGTTTGTTTCTGAAAACACTGTTACAATAATTTAAAATTGATAAAAAGTCAAGCACGCTGTGAATGTGAATGCATTTTATCTCGTAAAGTAATTAAGGTAAGAAGAAAAGGACTTAACAAAATATCTGACAGTAGAAAGTCGGTAAAATATTCTTGTTACATACCTCTTAACACTGGTTAGTCACAAAGTTATTATCGTTTAAGTTATCATGATTTATATTGCAGTAGACAAACACTGATAAGGCTCGATTTGATGTTAGCATGTGCTCTGTCTACGACGACCCTATGACGCGCTTTGATAACGAATGTAGGTCAGTGTAGAAATAGCACTGAGCCGACAAGTGTGAACGTTGCACTATTGATGCATTGTGAAATTGTAGCCATGACGCTTTCTTATCGGTATTGCCGGAAGTTATGTCTTGACGTTAGTAAAACTAATGGACTGGGTAGTAATAATAAACTTGTCTTATGACGTATTATCTATGTTATATGAATGTTTAAAAGTCCTATTTCTATTTTAGATGTTATAAGTTTTAAGAACTTAAGCTTGTATGTTGTCGTTGTCATATTATTGATAAATAGTTTGTTTTCAGCCAGAGTATACTGTTATAATTATCTGTGGTAAGGTCGAAGTAAAGGACGAAGTTACATATATTATTTATCTTAAGACACATGCTATAAATAGCATATACTTGAAATTGCAAGCTATATCGTGATATATTTAGCCCTATTATACCGTGACGTAAACTCATTAATAACCTATCACGGTTAGCTCGTTTTTATGATATAAATCACTGTTACCTATTACTGTTCGAGTATTTAACCATGTTGATTGCGTATTGAATCCATTATAAATTGGATACGGGGGATCACGTGATTTTCATGAAACATTGTTGATAGTGCTGTAAAAAAAAATGCGATTAATACAGTAACTATTAGATGGTCTATCAGTTTTAAGTGCTTCGTAAGGCACGTTAAGCCGTTGATCCCAGCTGCATTCTGCAGTCGTTAATATCGGCGTGGGAATGAGCCATCTCCCTTTTCTTTATTTAATTATTAAGAGAGATCGCATAAACCTGGGCCGTTAGAAAAGCATAAGCCGTTGGAAAAGCAGAAAGCTAGTGAGTAGGGCATAACGATTTTCAGCCATCACATCTGAGAGCTATTAAATTATCATAAGGAAGAAAAACACTCGATCTTTTGTTTTCCTCGAAGATTATCTTTCTTGTTAGCTATTCTAATATTAAAAAGAGGAAAGATAATAAGCTTCGAAACTACTGAACTGATTTCAGAGATTCTTTCACCTATGGGAAGCCTCGTCATATGTGGGTGCATAGTTTTGTTATAAACAAAACTGCTGATCTAGTTAAAAAAAATCTTTATGTATATAAAAATACCGTTGAACATTGAAGAGAGAATAAATCTTAGAGTATAATATGAGTTAAAACTCTGCAAAGAGAAGCTTGATGGCGGAGTGGTTATCTACTACTACGGAAAAGAGAATAGATATATCTAAAAATATTATATCTAAAAAAAAATATAAATATTATACAATATCACATACATTGCTCAATTGATGGTATCACAACACCCAGATCCGTGATAATACACAAAATTTCATTTTCTATGTTGATCCGACCGTGAATCGAATCAGAGATGACGACACTTTGGACACCGGCGTACGCCGTGCCAAAATTAATATTTAGCTGTCGAGTTTTATTAAAAAATCGGGTCAAAATGAAAAAGAAATCAGGAAGCGGGACCATATCATTGAAATCGAGATCCCGAAAATTAGGGATTAAACAATAGTCTGTTTGTGTCCCTAAATAAATAAATGCAATGGTTGTGGTGACATTATAATAATGGTGTGTTCTTTCATAGCTGTGTGCGGCCTGATGTTGGGTACAAGGTTTGGTTTCCTGGAGCGGTGCATGTCAGGTAGAGCGGCCACACTCGCAGCGGCTGCGAAGGCACACTTCAGAGCGCAGAGGGACTCTTACTATGGTGCACCACTATGGAAATTTGCCCCCACCACTTTGTACAGGACGTTTGCGTGGAGCGAGGAGACTATCCATGTGTGAGTAAATCCTTGTGTTTAGGAGCTACTTTAACAATTTCCCTATTCGATTCCATTCCATCCATCGGAAAGGCCTGAGCCCCACCAGTGGGGATAACGTCCCATATTCCTTTTTTTAATGTTCAGATAATCCACCCAAATAGTGCTACACTGACAAATATTCTTAATAAAAATGTCATGGGTTCGAGTCCCATCTCAGTGTGTTAGGGACAAAGTGGATTTTAAAGCATTTTTCACTAAGAATACTTTGTAGTCGAAATTAAAAGAAAACTGAAATAATCTGAAATATTTAATTAAAGAAACCTAAAAATAATAATGAACTTATACCTACCTAATAATAGAGGAATATAAAAGTATTCATTGATAAAATCAATAAAACCGTTTTATGGTTAGAGTTGGCCATAACTCTAGCCTTAGAATCTTAGCTAAAAGGCGATTTTTCGTCTTTTTTGGTAAATAAACTGCTTTAATGAACTGGAGAAATGATAGCAACTGTCTAGTGTTTCAAAATAACAAATTATTATTAAATTATGATGGTGTGTGTTGTCGATATTGACAGAATTCTGTAGACTACGATGAAGGGATAGTAAAATTATTTTAAGAGTTTAAGCAGTTTTGATATTATTTTCTGACAGGATAGTATCGGATCTGATGGAGGAAGCACGCTCCCGGGCTGAGGGCAGCGCGCAAGACGACGGCATGCAGGAAATCTTTATGCGGATCTTGGAAAATCCAGCGTTGGACATGCGTGACAAGAAAGCTGCCATCATAGATTTTATTAACGCTGGAATTGAGACAGTAAGTACGAGAAAACGATTATCACATGCAGTTGAGAGGTCGTCCTAACCAAAAATTACTAATAAGCATTAAGAGAGTAGGCATTAAAAAAAAATTACCAGAGATGTGAGCGTCTATACTCTTTAACGATAGGGTTCGACATTTTATCGAAGTTATAGCGATATTTCGTTTCACTTACTATTTTGACACGTCTTTTGGTGGATAAACGAACGACTAAGTTTTTAACGCTGCTGTTACATCATATTTCTTATTATTCATTCGTTATTAACCATGGAGTCTACTCCATGTTAATAACATAGTGTACATGTGAAAGTAGAAAAGTAAGGTAATATTTAATGTTTGTGACGAAAATGTTACAGAGTGCCTAACGAAATTTATTATGAATTCGAGAGAACTGCTTGTTTTCTTAAATATTTCCTCATTCATTATCGATAAAGAAGGGAAGCCCAAATAAGCTGTAAAAATGTGAAACTACGATGTTTAATGGGAATAAGTGATTCGGTCAACAGTCGTGACTTAATAAATTTTGCTCTTAAAATAATTTAGACGCTCTATTTCGCCATCCTCTATCCCTATCTGTCACTTCGACTGATCTGCTGAGCGACCGCCTAAATCTTCTTACAATAACTCTAGTCATAAGATACGACATGTTAGAGATATTATGTCGATATTCCATACATTCGATATTCCATACATTATAGTCATTTTACGACTTTGACGTGTACTTTAATGGCAACGAAAAAATGATAAAAAATTATAAATATGTATTTTATTGCAGTGTCTCGAAGTTAATTATCCCAAATTAATCCACCAAAAGACATGTGAAAATAGTAAAATGAAATGCATTATGCTAGGGAATGAGCGGTCGCAATTGTTGATGTCGCATGTTTTTGTCTGTCTTTTTCTCTTTCTCTGTCTCTTTCCGTCTGTCTTTTTATGCATTAATCTGTCTTTTTAAGCAGTTTTTAGGTTTATAATATTCCTGTCCAAAGAATTATTTTACATTCTTTAGCCTTTCTTTTTCTAGTCTACTACTAATTTTATGACTATAGCTATAGCCTAGATTTTTAAACGCCAAATACAACTCTACTAATGGTCGTACAGTTTAGCTATCGAAATAAATTGCAATTTTTTTTCGCCACATTCTGATTTTAGTACGTTTTGAAAGATGTCCTTTCTACGCTTCCTATAATGCGTGAAACTTAAGTTAGTTTTGATGGCATTTGTTAACATATTGATGATTACAAAAGCCATTTAGAGAGTTCCATAATATAGAATTTTTTAACGTATTTGTGAATAGTACAGACTATCGCTTTAATAGTATTTTCTAATATTTTAATAGTATATGAAGTCATGACCACAGAACTATTTATTATCTTAATATTATCAAATATGTTATTTTGATCCTTGACACGGTTGTAATATGTACTATTGTCAACAGTAGATACTTATGATATACCTATTTGTATCGTTATTAATGAGAAACCCGCATTACCAAGATTTATCATTGTGTATAACGTAAATATGTAGTTGTTTACCTGTACAGAGAAGTTAGTTTGGAGTTTACCCTGATTTACGATATCTTTAGGGTATTTTTCTTTTGAATTCTCTCTATGTTTTAGTCAGTTTCACTTTTATTCCTCTTAGCCATAATTGATAGCAATTATAACTCATTTTATATTATAGCTTCGATTATTTTTTTTTATAAAAACCAATCTTTTAGTACCTGTTCTTAACATTAACTGATGAATTTATTGGTTGATCGATTATTACCGATTATTCCGAACCTGACCCGAAATCCTAACTCGGTTGCGGTTTGGCTTAAGTAGTTACATAAATTTTAATATTCATGTTTCTGTACTGGTAAGGATTGAGTCAAAATGTAATACACGTATATTTCGTAACATTTTTTACCTACTACCCATTAAGGATTGTATTGGACTGATTGCATTGAACAGTATTGGAGTAGCGATATTCACCGCACCTTATATAGCGATATTCACCTTATAAAAAGAATTTTGAAAATCCGTCAACATTCGCGGAAATTTCAGTAAAAATACGTCGCCGCCAAACATATACCTAGACAGAGCAAATATAAATTAAATAGGTCGTAAGAAATACTTAGGTAATATTAATTATAATAATAGCCTCCGTTGTTCCCGGTAGCGTCAATTTGAAATAACTTTTCTATTTTGTCTTAGTTCTGATTGTTTTAGCTATTTGGGATATGAGCAAAGCGATGTTGTCTAATATTTAAATTTATGAAATGACAGCTGGCCAACAGCCTCGTGTTCCTCCTGTACCTGCTGAGTGGACGGCCTGATTGGCAACAGAGGATCCGCTCTGAAGTGCCGTGTGGTGGTGAACTGCGCGCTGAGGAAATTGCTGCCGCGCCATCGGTACGCGCTGCCACCATGGAGGCATTCAGACTGCTGCCCACCGCACCGTTTCTGGCCAGATTACTCGAAGCACCAGTGAATGTGGCCGGTCATAAGTTGCCTGCTGGGGTTAGTATGCTGATGATTTCCTTCGATGAATGTGATGCCAAAGATATTATAATATGACATTAGAATTTCTTTTAATAGATATTAATGAATTGCAAAGTGACAATGGTTGTTTCCCAAAAGGAGGTCAGTTTCTCTAAAACTGTTGAATTTATACAATTTGTGTAATATATGGGATGACGACTTATTTTGTTTGTTTATCCGCCAGGTAGAGTGTTAAGAGATGTTAGACACGTAATTTTTTATTTTTTTCGTAATCATAAAATTACGGCGTTACATGTAGTTGAAATTTCGCATGACGTCACGTTATGGTACGTTTTCTACTCAACTGTGACGTAGCGAGCGCCCGCTCCTCAACTTTAATGCCTGTTGTCTAAGCTATTTCTTGTTAAATTGAAGTAAAAAAAAAAAATCTAATATTTTTCTATTATCTGACTGACGGACTAAATAGAATTGCATCTTTTTTACCCATCGTCATCCCTATTGTGATGTTTTATTGCATTTTGCTATTGTGTTATCTGCATGGGGCTCAATGTTATAAGTACAATGGCGACATAGCAAAGAATTTAAAAACTACGTTTTATGACATAGTACATGATAAATCAATGTTGACATATGTCAATAACAAGAACTGTTAGCAAAAGATTATCGAAACGCCATTAATATATGTAAAGTAAAATATAAGTAATGTAATCATCCATGGTACCATGCGCAGGTAGACGGATGAGTCTACACTGGGAGTACGGTATACATGTTTCGCCTTCTCCACTTTCATTACTGTTCATTCATGCTCGCCGATTTTTATGGCTTCAGACATCATCTTCTAACATCACGTGATTGATTTGATCGTGAAAAGTGTGTTTTTCTGCTTACAGAAGCAGGAAAACACACTTTTCAACATCACGTGATTGATTTGATCGTACCACAATTAGCGACATGAATTTTAGTCTTGTTTAGAGTTCCGTATCTAAAGTATAAAACGGGAACCCTATTACAAAGACTTCGCTGTCTGTTACTGTCATCAAGGCTTATCTCATTAACCATGACAGTTAGTTGAGTTTTACACAGATGATGTAGGTAATATTTTTTATCTACACTCAAATCGAAAAATTTTAATTACAAATTCAAAGACGATTCTATACACACGCACTTTATAAACGCATATACACAAAATTAAAAATAAAACTCATTATAGTACCGCCAATTGTATCATAAAACTCATTATAGTACCGCTATCTTTTTTTATTAATTAAACTAGTCTCTGGTTTTAGGCTGAATATGAAAAAAAAGTGTACGCATGCGAAGTTCAAACTGTGAAAAAATGGCGCACGCATAAATTACTTCTTTGTAACGCACCTACTTTGTTTAATTCCAAATTTTCCTATGAGTGAAGATAAAGTAGTGTATGAAACTGCATATAACTTAGGTATTAAAACACTCGATTCAACCTATTATCGCATTCGGCTTCCTCATGTGATAAACAGACTAATTTTAATACCCCTTCTTATATGACAGTTGCATAAACAACTATTTTAATGTATGCTCATTGAAAAAAAAGGAAATTATAGGAAAAACCGACTTGATAGATTTATTTTTTAAAACAATAAGTATCTAAAAAGTAAGTCATCCGTCTATCACTCAGTATGTCGGCCAGCTATAAAAAGTGGCCTGCATCAAAAGAGTCTGTAACACTCATTGTCGTGCGTTGTCGTGTAGACGTTCGTGTTGTGTCACACGGGGGCAGCGTGCCGTCGCGAGGATAACTTCTGGCGGGCGACGGAGTACCTGCCGGAGCGGTGGGTGAGCGTGAGGGAGCCGCACGCCGCCTCACTAGTGGCGCCCTTCGGTCGGGGCCGCAGAATGTGCCCCGGCAAGAGATTCGTGGAGTGCGAACTGCATTTGTTACTCGCTAAGGTACACTCGCTCGATTACTATAATATCATCATATCACGTCGTCCCCTGGCTATTAATGTCCCCACTGCTGGGGCTCAGGTCTTATTTTTTTATTTATATTTAACACCTTTTGCGAAGTCTTTTAGACCCTCCTTATTTGGGCAGACTCGTATGTAATACATGTAATGTTGTTTTTCTGGTTTTGTTTCATTGGCGCCCACCGTGTGACCACCGCTAAAAAAATATTTTCTAGTTAAATCATTAGTAAACTAAAGCATATTTAAGAAGTCTAATACTTTCTGCAATTCGATAACTTCATCAATGTAAAATTGATGATGATTGCTTACAGATAATGCAAAGATGGCGAGTGGAATACGACGGGGAACTCGACATCCAATTCGACTTCTTGTTGTCACCAAAATCTCCAGTATCGTTGCGACTAGTCGAGTGGTAACGAATTAAACCAGTGCTTACTGTTTATGTAATTATCCAAGAAACCATTTAGAAAGGGGGGTGTTCACATTAAATAATGGAAACTATCAAAAGAAGGGTTCCATCTTTTTCTTGAAGAAAAGTGTAGTCACCATATGAAGTTTATGAATCAAAGTCAAAGTAAAAATAAAAATGTCTTATAAACTATTTATACGAGGTCAATAGCCGAGATAATTCAGTAAGCTAGTCCAGTAAAATTAGAAATCGTTCTATTTCATTGGACTGGCTTGATCATTATCTTCATTTACACTAAGCTAATATTTATTAGCTTACTGGATTGTCTCAGCTAGTTGGTCTCGTGTAAACGGACCATTAGGGTGGGTGCATATTTAACGGAATATGTCTCCCGTTTCGTTGGTCGCGGAACATCTGAACCGATAAATATATTATGTGACATTTCATCTTTATAACATACCTTCGTTAGACACTTGACGGTTCTTACTTTAGATTTGTACCGACTCTTAAAAAATGTAGAGGAAATTCTATGTGGGCTAAAACAGGAAACCGTAAAGCGGCGATTCAAAATTAGATGCAACACGACGTGCATTGATTGGCCTTCTATTGCAGTCAAAAATAGTTTCTAGAAACACATGCTTTTGTTAAACCAATATCAATCTAAAGTAAATCACATAAAGCCTATTTCTGTACTATGCTAATTATAAACTTCATCGCTACATCTGTTTTTGTGTAGACTAGAAATATTTATGTTTTGTTTTCTTAAACGTGGCGAAACTAAAGCTATTTTAACACAGGTATTGTTATACGCAATTACACGAATTGTGGTGTGCAAAACATGAATAAGATGCTTATTACAGCATAAAGTTCAATAAAATATTTTTTTCTTACGTGAACTGGCCCTAATAAAATATACAGCCAGTTGTAGAAAAAAATAAGGCTGCTATGGAGTTTTAATTTCAGATTAGTGTTAAAGCGACCGTATTTTTACTGCAACTGCCTGATAGAGTTCAACTCCATATACTTGCCAGTGTTGTTGGGATAGCGATAATTTTTGTATCGATAGTGTATTTTGAAAATTGTTGCTGGATATTGAAAGTATAAATTGAATTTCGTCGATAATATAATAATAAACTATCGATGGGTAAACTAGGGCTGGCGAAAAACTGAAAATAACTCAAAGTATTATTTAAACATTGAAAGAAGACGATACGTTTCGTTATCCATAGACACCCATCGTTCTTGCGGAGCACTGTTTAGTGTACGGGGTAGGGTCGGCGACCTATAGTGTCCCGTATAACAAAACGTAGTATGCGGAAACGATACAGTTATATGGATTACGATACTTAACATTTTATTTCGACGTTCGCTTCGCATACTTTCTGTCTCATTGTCTGCTTTTCGCACTAAGAACAGGCTATATCAACATTGTAATGTGCAATAGTTATTGTTGAACTATCATTGATTGGACGAGTTTTAAAGAACCTGGATCTATATACTATCGATATGTTATCACTATTGCAACAACGCTCATACTTACCAAAGATATAAAGCAGAATGTTAACACGCCTTAGATAAATATAATAAAGTAATGAAGAGAATTGTAATGTTTTGGATTTCTGATCCTCCGAGCCGTATGATTAAGTTTAGTTGCCATGACAGTTAAGTAACAGGGTATTGGCACATTCTGCTCAAAATGTACACTTCTATCTAGTTGTAAGTACTGTCCACAAATAATATAAGAATGTATTTTGTATGTTAACTATATAATGTCCCTTAATTAGTATGTAGCTTTTATAATATTATGAAAATAAAATATGGCTGTGTTATTATCAAAAACGTATTTATATTTAAAACAAAAATATTAAGAACCGTAAATACCTCTTGTTAATAAGACTGCGTACTGCAAGCACAAGCATTTGCCAGCATTTATTTTTGTTAATCTTGATTATGTTATGTACTTATATTTACATAATTGAGTGTAAACGACTGTTTCGAAATAAAACATTGAACCTGCCAATTTAATGGAAAAGCTAATAGGTATATCAGTTTTGCATGTTTTCTCTCCAAGTCTACATGAATCAAAAGCTCTTTTAATGAAAATACATAAAGTATGTAGCTAAGATTTGAAGATTCATACAAACAGAATATGCCATGAAAGCATTATCAACATCAAAATTTACGTAGTTGAGTGGCGAGTGTAAGTTTTATGTTAACACGTTCACCAGTGAGTGCTTAAAGAATTTGTATGGGGATTTGTAGTTCTTGATAGTTACCGCTAGGGGCGCTGTGCCGGTTTTCATACTAAAATCTTAACGCGCTCACGAACGAAGGTGAATGTAAATATCAAAGAACTTGCAACTAAATAAAATCATTAAGGGGCGTTTTCTGTGTTTTATTTTGAAGCAGTCGCTTGGCTTGGGTGATATCCGATAGGACACCATTTTGAGGTTAAATTTTACAATAAGCTAAGCATATATTATTTTTCTGCATACTGTAAATTTATTTTAAAATGCCTTAATATTATGTTATTTCGGTTGGAAAATCTATACAATAAATATTATTGTTCAAGTAATTCCGAAAAAATGTTATGAAACAATTAATTATTTTTTATGAAACACGAATGCGTAACCAATTTCCTATATGAATGACGACGCCATTGGGTTAACGAATTTCATTAGAGTATAATATTGATATAAAAATAATAAATATATTTTAATGTGTATTTGAGTTTTCATTCAGCAAACGTATAAGGCAAACTTGCCTAGTCATATGTCTCTAAATGAGCCTGTTTTACCGCAGATAAAATCGAGATTTATTTGTAGTATTGTAAGTGACAATAACCCTTATTATCTGTGGAATACATGGATTCAAAATGATATACAATAATGAATTAGTAATATTGACCGCTCAAAAAATAAAATGAGACGTAAGGTCTCCCACACATAACTGAAAATTCTAGTCGTATTACAAATAACTGCGAGTTCGCACGAATGTACCGCAAGAAATTTCGATCGAATTTGCTTCACGCGTTCTTACGATATTACATCATATTTGATAACAAATACTTTTTTTTAGAAAGTATTTTCAAGTAAAATTTTCTCATCAGCGTTAATAAATTCATCCATTGGGTTCATCCATGTCGTTATCATCGTCATGATGAACCCAAAATCTTCTTATTTTTTAATATCTATTTAACAATAATAGCAGTACAAAAAATATTATACAATTCATGTCACTATTCCTTAAACACGTCCAATGCGGCTGATTTCTGTTGAAGCTATGGTCACTTGAACTAACGTTTTTCTGCACGTAATCGCATCACCGGTTTGTGCGATGCGGCGTCGTGTCGCATAGTATGGGAACCCTGATAATGCATCTGAAATTCAATTTCAATTACTTGGGGAGAAAACTTAACGGGCTTAAGGTAGAAATTATCTGCATTAGTCATTTATCTACATAAGAAAAAACTATTACCTATGTTTTAAGTATAATTAAGTTTTTAGCATACGTTTAAAGAGATGTGTAACTTGTTTCATAACGCAATATAAGTTACATTTTTATAAATTATAATTTTGATAGGTAATTAACTCCTTCCTATTTTTTTTATAGTTAGTTTCTTGCGTGCATTTGAATGTGGTGATGTTTGGATAGTTAAAGTTGCATTACCAAGTGGCATCTATATTATTCAATATAGCTTAAAGTTACATATTACAAACACTTGACAAATTCTCAATTCATCTTTGGGTAAACATAATAATATCAAAAAAGATAAAAGCAAATAATCTTCTTTCTTTTACACGTAGCGTATTCAGAAAACTGAAATTATGATAATTAAAAGGTCAGCCATAAAAAAATTTGGTTAGCCACAAAAATCAGTATTTTAATCGTTTGATCAGCATTTAAAGATTTTGTATGCAAGAAAAATAAAACAATCGGCAATTCTTGTTTCGCAAATAATCTTGATAATGATCAGTAATTTAATCATATACAGTCAGCTTAAAATAATATGTGTATGTCAAATAAACAGTCTATCCCCAAAATAACTACTTGATCAGAAAGATTCAGGATTGGTCAGCAAGAAATATTTGTCCGGTTAGCAGTTCATTTGATCGGTTTGCGTATTTAAAGCATGGTTAGAAGAATAACTAATTGGTTTGCATTTTTATTGAAAAGTCTGCAATGTACGTTAAAAGTGGGCAGAGCAAGAGTAGTCGCATGATACTAGTAGCCAATCGCGTGCGTGTATTGTCATTCGGTGTCTATGCGGCGATTAGTAGCTGTCAAATTACAGTGATAACAACTTGTTTTATGTTAATTAGTGTGAATTTTGATATTTTGCGAGTGTTATATGAGTACTGTAGGTAGCAGCCGGGACCGACGGCTTAACGTGCCCTCCGAAGCACGGAATCATCTTACTTTCGGACAATCAGGTGATTCAGGCCTGCAATGTCCTAACCAAACTGGGAAAAACTCACAAAGAAATATTTGAGAGTGTCCCCACCGGGAATCGAACCCAGTACCTTCGGATCGAGAGCCTAACGCTCTAACCACTAGGACACGGAGGCAGTTAATTTAATTAGTTAGTTTACTCTTAATACCCATTCATTATTTTTGTAAGGAATGCGCCCATTTTGCGCCAGTCATTATTGCTATTTTTATATGCTTCACAAAATTAGATTAGTTGCTTCACTCTAAGTGCTGTTCAAAATTGTATTTAACATGCGTCACTCATTGCAGCTTATATGATTATTATGCTAATAAAAAATAATTACAGCCGTCCAGAATGTAAAAAATTGTCGATTGATTTGATATTGTTTGCTAGCCATGGTCTGCTGACCAATCATATATTTCAACTGACAGAATACTATCTGAAAATGTCAGTGTTCTATTCGATTGTATGCCTAATGGTGCTTTGTGAGTGTATGTCAAATGACTTATTACGAAATGAAGTTTATGCCATTACCTGCTCTGCATATAACATTATGACATTTAAATTTATTCCTTGAAGGGAAGATACGTTTGCTGACACAGTTTCTGCCCCGGTTGGAAAATAGTAAATCCGGGATTGGCATGCGCAAGTAGAGAAATTATTGGGATGGCTATCTACTACTACTCTAATATGATAACTCTTTGAAAATAATCATTTTGCATACCAATAGGAAATTGTGGTCAAATTTATCAGTGTGAACACCGTTTTCTTACATTCATATTATTAAAAAGCAAATATTGACAAATCTGAAACGATACATGGAATGGAACCTCTTATACTTAGTTGCCGCGGAGTAGGTACTGCGTTTTGTTCTACTGAAAGCTATAGGGTCACTAATCCGATCCGATACAATATGCAGTATTCCGAGTACACGATACAAGAGGTCTATCAATAGCAATACATGAGGGGTTTACTTCCGAAACACACTAAACCGTTTTTATATAAAAAGAGAATGAGGACTTTTAGAAGGATCTATATGCATTTCTTTTTTAAATTTCCACTTTTACATTATTTACCTACAACCTCACTTAGAAACCTCACTAATTACATTTTAAACTTAGGCATAAATATTAATGTTTGCTACAAACTTTGTCCAATAATATGTTTAGATTTTTATTGATTTACAAAAAATGTTTTAGGTAGTTTGAAAGTAGACCACCAAGCTAACTACTAAACTAATCGAATACACCCCTTCAAATAAAACAATAAAATTGGTTTTTGAAGATATCAATGTGACGGGTGGGTCAGTTTTTTGTCGCAAAATTTATTGTCATCAAGCCATCATAACGTAAATCTTGTTACGAATCCTCTTACCCCGAATGGCAAACTCCCATGAGTACGAGTACCCTACTTTAAGAAACCCTGCTTCAGAGTATTAAATCAACTAAACAAGATATTGTCCATTTTATTGCCTAACCTTACTAACCTAGGAACAGAATATAGATTTAATTTCAACACAACTCAAACCTCCGTGGTTTTTAGACGTTATCTTAAACTGTTATTTATATGTTTCTTTACTTGATAATGATTGAAAAAAAACTAATTTAGTGGTTAAGCAATCTGCGACTTTTTTTTTGTATTCTGCTCCACACAACCAGATAACAAATTGATAACAAGACCGCAGATAAATATAGTAACATCTACCGACACTCAATAGCGTAAACATCAGTCAACTTTGAAAAGGAGCAAAAACAAAACGCCACTAAGCGAACGCATGTTAAAAATGAAGTTCTGCGCGAATCTATCGTTTATGTTCAGTGAAGCACCCTCGATATTGGAGCGATATTCTTTAGCTAAAGATGCCGGATTTAAAGCAGTCGAGACAGGTTTCCCGTTTGGACACTCTTTGGAACAAGTGAAACAAGCTAAGGAAAACTCTGGTGTAGATCAAGTTTTGATTAATCTTTTGACAGGTAAATATTTGACTTTTAAATTATGTTGTTTGTACCTATAATTACATACTGTTTGTTTTATATTTGTACATACCTATTTAAATTTTTAGATTTATTATTTTCATAATAAAATCTAGAAACATCTGCCATTTAACAAAGACAGCGGTTTTGTAAAGTTCCTGTATTCCTTTAAAATAATATTTTTTATTAGATACTGAAGTGTATGAACTAAATAAACCATATTGAATAAATAATGTAATTGTAATGGATAAATGAAAATTCAAGAAAATTTGAAAGTCAAATAAGTGTTTGAGGTTAGTAAAACAATTTGACAGTAACACTTTCATATTTTTGCCTAAAAAAGGTAATTCATGTCAAACAAATCAAACAAACTTAAATGTATTTTTCGTTAAGTTTTCTGAAAATAAATAACATTATCCTAAAAATTCTAATTTTTTCACTTGATCAAAGGTTCTTTCATAATTTATTAATATAATAATTGTATTTTTTAGGAGATGTAACTAAAGGTGAGGTTGGTGTAACTGCAGTACCGGGCAAAGAAGATGAATTCCGGGCCAATCTCAACACCACTATTGACTATGCAAAGGCTGTTAACGCTAAGAAAATTCACATAATGGCTGGGAAACTTGACAATGTTACAGTTAACAATTGGGTAACATATGAAGACAATTTAAAATATGCAGCGAATAAACTGAAGGAAGACAATATTTTAGGGGTTATTGAACCGATTAATCAGCATTCAGTGCCAAAATATTTCTTAAGTGACTATAGAAAAGGTGATTTATCAATTTTTTATCAGTTAATTATATATAAGCGTGTATTTTACATGATGCAGTTAAATTATCGAGTATTTCAATATAAACTGTTTGTTCACAGCTATTGAAATAATACAAAGAATAAATAGTCCGAACCTGAAATTGATGTTGGATATTTTCCACTTGCAACAGATCTGTGGTGATATATCTCATAATATTAAAAGTTTCATGCCATATGTTGGTCATATACAAGTATGTATCTTTGAGTTGTATTTTAATATTAATACATTATAGTTGTGTTATATGATAATGGTTACGGAAACATTACAGTAAGACAATATATGTGGTTCATGGCTGCACCTCGAGTTACCACAATATGTCAAATTTCTGCATTTGATTTTGATATCTAATTTTAATATGTTAAGGTTTAAAATCAAGTGGGGAAATGTGATAGTGTTGTGTAACTTAGTGCTGTCGACTGTACCTACGGAAGGCTAAATAATCGTGTCCAATTTTGACCTAAAAAGCTAGCTTACCTTTATTTATTTCATATCAGGAAGTTAAATCTTAAAATAATCAATCAATGTATGGGAAGTGGATATGATTCTTTTCAATATAGAATTATTTAAGTATCACGTGATCGGTCCACCAATATGTAGGTAAGCGCCTGACTCCTACACCTTAATTCACGATAGATTTTAAATCAAATGTCCGTTTACCGTCACAATTGCATACGAAAATTCACTAGTTGACATATTAGTTTGAATTTACTGTAGGACTAGGTACAGACTATGTCATCCATTTTTCCCCACTTCAATGACTACTTCAGGTACCTATGATTTATACGTTGTTATTTATAAATACGGTTTAAGATAAATTTTGTAATCCAAAAATTATTGTCCCAAAAGTGAAATTGTTTCCAGAAACAATTAGCATCTATGACTTTAATAATGATACATTGCTCTTTGTTTTATATTACAGATAGCTCAAGTACCTAATAGAAATGAGCCCGATACTCCCGGCGAGATAAATTATGAATATGTACTAAAGCAATTGGATAACCATGGATACAACGATTGGATCGGACTAGAGTACAAACCAGCTAACAATAGCAAAGATGGACTTAAGTGGATTAAAAAGTTTGGTTACGATCTGTGATTGAAAATATATTATATAATCAATAAAAATATGAAATTTAGATATGTGTATTGATTTAATAATAATAATTAGGGAAATAAAACAAAATTCTAATACTAACTTAAATAAGATTAAATGTTATGATGCGGTGTTATAAAATTGTTGCACCCAGTAGTGTTTCTTGACACTGTCCAATGATAATCTCTCTTTGCTTGATGGTCGGAGAAGCTGCAACAAAGAAATTAATACTTATAATATTTATTGCAAAAAATTATATGTCTGTAATTGTAATTAAGAGTTGCAATGTTAATTTATCAAATAATCGTCAAATTTCACTGAATTTAAAAACATCGGTATTAAGAAAAAATGTTTCTTAATTTTATTTGCCTTAGTAAGATGTCGATATTGAATAAATAAATAAAATTAACAATAAACTACCTTCGAGATAAGATCTTTGGCTCCTTCTGGTACATGACTAGGGTAGGTCATGTCTAACATGATGATTCTTTGGTAAGTCTTGTCCTGGCCCTCACTTTCAAAAGGGGGTTTACCAACTAAAAATTCATATAACAACACTCCGATACACCAGTGGTCTACGGTGACGTCATACACTTCCCTCTTCACCATCTCTGGAGGTAGATAATCAAGAGTGCCACACATTGTTTTGCGCCTGAGGATAAAATTATAATTTTATTGTGATTTTAAGTTAAAATTTTCTTGATTAAAATTAATGACTCTTTTTCTATATATTTTTCTACTTCCTATCAAGACATTTTTTTAAATCAGAGAAAATGGGTATGAGAAATATTACATTTGATATACATCTAGATAAAAATATCTATTACATGCCAGACCTTGCTACCATAGTTCTGTGTAATAACTGCAACAATCCTACACTAGCCAATATACAACAAGACATATTGTAATGTGGTCTGGCAGATGTATCCATATAGTGAATTCCTCGCTTAAGATCCTAGTGTGTCATGGCACTGTCATTTTATCAAATGCACTCAATATAAGGTGATCTAGTTTGGGTCTGAGTAATGTACAACATTGCTGTCTAATATAATAAAAATAAATATAATGTCTTGTATAATATTGACAGTAGCAATAAGTTGAATGCATAACTAACCTTTCCGATGGTGCATGCACTGACCAACCAAAATCGGCCAATTTGAGATCACCATTAAATGCAACCAATATATTTTCTGGCTTTATATCTCGGTGTATAACATGGTGCTGATGACAATATTCCACTGCATCTGCAACCTAAAGTTGACAAAGATTTGAACTGTTTTTATAAAATCCTCAAGTACCTCCTTTTGAACTATAAACCACTTAGGTTGTAATTTCATTATTATAGTTAATTTTGATAAGCATTTAGAACATCAGCAGTTATTTTTGAAGTATAAAGTATAATCTACTTTTAAGCCTAGTGACATTAACGGCTGCTATAGTACTTATTTTCTATTATTAGAGGCAATGGCCACTTAAAGTTATTAGAATTTTCAATTATGTTTGTTCTAGGGCAAAATTTTCAACATGGTGATGAAAGAAATGTCTTTTTATATTACCTGATATATATATTTGGCAGCTCTAGGTTCAGGGAAACGGCCTTTAGGTGAATTTGTCAAGTGTTTGTACAGTTCACCACCAGCTGCAAACTCCACTACTAAATATATGCGTCTTTCATCATGGAACCATGTGAGCAGTCGTAGAATATTTGGGTGTCTAAAAATTGTAAAAAATATTCATCATTATTTATTAAGAAAAAAGGTATGCGCCTCCTTAAATCAACATAGTCCATATACAGATTCACAGAACTTCTGAGATGCTTCCAACTCTGGGCACTTATGCGCTATGACCATTTATTGATTCCAAACCATGTCAATACCAAATTAAGTTTTATACATTTGCAATACTTATATTCTTTAAGCACACTGAATGAAGCTCTGTGAATAACAAATGACTTCTGTGTGGTGTAAACTGTCAAAAATTTCACACTTGAATGGCTGTGTCTATTCAAGTTTAAAACATGACATTCTAATTGGCTGCTCATAGGTAAATATTGTGCAGTAAATATCTGAAATAAATGGTGAAACCAAAAACAAGACTAGGCATGTATAAATGAATACAGAATATAATGATTCAGGAGATTCCTTACCATGACTGGTAAGGGCAAGATGTGATATTCACTTGGTTTACGCTAAGTAAGATTCAAGTGTGAAACCTCAATTGTCATAGTGTATCACATGTGAATCAATCTCATTTTGTATTTTTATACAAAAAAATGGAATTAATAGAATTTCTACACTAAATTTGGCAGAAGAGTGAATTCAAATTTGGTTTGTATTTTTACAGAAGTGCTCTGCAGAACTAAAAGTTATTAAGTGCAGCTTTTAGCTGCAGCCAAAAACTTCAATGCTAATATATTTACTAATATAAACTTTATAGTATTTTAATTAATTAGGTACTCTCAACAATCAGGGTCAATCGTTCATCAATTCTGGATGAACACAAAACATCAGAAAGCTTTTTTAAAATTCAATGAACATAGATCAAACATAAGATCAGTGTTCATTGAATTTTAAATATCTCATCATTAGCAACCTCTAACGTGATTGAATTAAAACAATAATACAGTCATGATTTCATTTTAATAATAAAAATAGGATAGTTTACGAGACTTACTTTAAATGAGACTGAATCTCAATCTCTCTTAACACTTGCCGTTCACACTTAGACTTGGATATCTGCGACTTGAATAGAGCCTTGATAGCAACGAGATACCCAGTTTTCTTTTCTCTGGCGACGTGTACATGTCCAAATTTGCCTCGACCCAATCCGGAACCCAGCTCAAAATCGCGTGGTGACCATTTATAATATCTAAAATGATATATTTATTAGGTATAGTTTCTTAGAATTTTTTATAAGTAAGATGGGCATGCTTTATACTAACGGATTTCCGTAGGCTTCGTGGCTGATTATTTTCGCTTCGAGTTCTTCCACTTCGTTTTTTATCGTTGTTGCAGTCATATTCAGCTAATAATGAGTAATTCTCCACTATTTTAGAAAAAGCAAGTAGTTAACCGTTACAGAAGACAAGGACATTAATTCAAAATTTCAAATCAAAACAAAACGACGTCATGTCGTATTTTTTTTTGTTTATGTATTAACGGCTTTGGAAATATCCAAACAGCCACATCTTTAGTACATTGTTCTTTATAAACGTCATGTCGTACAGACAGAGTAGGGATGTCGTTTTGAAATCGATTAATTGAATTTCCATTTATTAATCATTTCAGAAATCGATAATGAAATCAATATGTAATACTGAAACATTTATTCGAAAATTCACGGTCAAAAACCATTTATGACTTTTTCGGTTTTGGTTTTTAAACATTAAATCAATTACACTTAAGTACGTCATCGCCAGTAAAAAGAGTTTAAACCAAGACATATGAATAGAGGCCTATTTGTCTAATTTTACAAATTATTGCATATGACATTTGAACAATATTCATAAATGACATGTGATAGCGATTGCAATTGTAAAATTTTTTTAAGATATCGAATTAACGATATCGTCAATTTGACGTTAAATGGAATTGTCTTAGATCTACAATAACATTGTTGAATACATTTATTGAACAACAATATTAAACGGCGCTTTCTATTCAAATGTTCAATTATACTGCACAATAATACTAATTGCGCATTGTTTTAGTGTTTGGTCGGAGAATAGATCGATCCCGCGTGCATTGTGCATTGGACACCAAAACGTCTGCTCAAAAATTTTAATATTGCAAATATGAGTATCATTGTTAAAGAAAATTAAGAATTGATTAATTATTATATTATTACCATTCGAATAAAGATTCAAATAAAATGTTAAAGTATTTAAAAATTGAGAAATAGTATTTAAGAGAAGTATTTAAAAACTATCAAATATACTTATAAAAAAAAGACTTGATGTTAACTGAGAAAGAAAATTTAGAAACTTTTTATAACAACTGGGCTTGGTACAATTACAAAAGCACGTGTTCTCCTCGTCAAGACAAAACAGACAAAAAATTAATATGTGATACTGACCCTACACGTCGCAATCGAAAAATATGGCAAATAATAAGTAAGCTCGCACAAACTTTCGTTCAATTATTGCGGAATCTTCTATATTAGCTGTAGATGATTAATTATATTGCACAATATTGCGCAATATTATTGATCGTTTAAGGTATGCCTAAATTATGCGTTAGTCACAAATATTACTTTAAGTGTTTTACAAAAGTTTTTATTGCGATTTTTGATTATTCAGATCATCATTCGTTCCGAAAGCAATTGCGATTTTAAAGGTTACATAATTCTATAAATCGCTTCTATAAATTGCCTTTTAAAGGAATTGCGATAGATTTTTAAGTGAGAAAATAGGCCACTGCTGTCATACAAGACTGCGCGCAGACATACGTTTCTTTTTACCATATCAGCGTTGGTCAAATTGGTTTTGGATTCTGAGAAGGAAATTATTTATTCTTACTTTTAAAGTTTTCCTTTTGTGATGAATAAAAATTTGATAAAAATAATAAATACTAATACATTGATAGTAATACATAAAATAGATCTCAGCCTTCTAAATATACACCAATATAAAAAGACTGGTTTTTCATTTTTCTCGCATTTATTGTGACATTTAAACACTAATAAAATATTATTTACTATAGATTTTCTACATGTGAATCGATCAGCCCGATTACACGATTCGGATATTTGATCGATTTGGAAACGAATTTTTTTAAAGCACCGTCTTCTCTACGTCGTTATGTTTTTATATTGGCGTTAAAAGCTCGATACTAGTCCTTTTGAGTCATGTATATATATGTAGTTAGTTTTTCACTAATTACGTTAAGTGTCAAGTAGTTGACAGTATTGTGGTGACGCAAAGTGCCATTAAAGTTAAGAAGAAGAAGAAGACTTGCAGTGTCAAAAAAACGTTACCATTGTTTACGTTTTAACCGCGATATTCTCTCACTTATAACTAGTAAGTGACCAACTACATAGTAAGAGACAACAGCCCTGCGATTCTGTAAAAATCCAGACCCCGAATTCGAATTTACTCATGTGTTCGAATTCTCGTCATTTAATAAATAAATCCTATTGATTCCATTTTTTGTATAAAAGTACTAAACAAAATTGATTGATTAAACGTGTCTTAGATATTTTAATCCTATATCATTTCGAAACTCACTTCACAAAACATTATTACCAATTCAAGTTTGAGCGGATGCCGCTTTTTGAAGTGGACACCTGAGTGGATTCGAATTCGGGTTTGAAGTTTTACAGAATCGCAGGGCTGGTTACTAACCAACTAGTAAGGTAGAGAATATCGCGAAATGTCTTATTATAGGTATAAGCACTGCAAAATCTCATTATTTCTGAAACTACAAATGGATTTATGTAGCCGCACGCCGGTGTCAAGATGTCGCCATCTTTGAGGGCCCGGGTTCGATTACCGGTCGGGTCAATGTAGAAAATTAACTTTTCTATAATGTCTCTGGTCTGGGTGTTGTGGTAACTTGGCTGTCTCAGATACTCCATAATATGTGGGCTTCAGCTACACATCTTGGAATCTGAGCAATGTATGTGATGTTGTTTAATATTTATTTATTTATTTTATATTATATTTCTAAATCGTCTTAATAAAAATGTTATATAGCCCTAAAATTCATTATATTTTCCATTATTTCTACAAAAATAAATGTTTTGGTTGAATAACTGAACGTTTTTTTTTAATTTAAAAACAATCTGCGGTTGAAGTACTTTTGTAATTTTCTTCGTGTTATTTAAACTAAATGCTTACGTTAAGATGTAGCTTTTTGAATTTTCAGTAATGTTTAAGTCTAGAGTACAAGAAACTATCAACGAAAATTAATAAAAGCTTAGAACAGGATTATCGTTAATTGAATGTTTCAAATGACTGGTTTATTATATTATAGTGCTGTATGTTGCATAGAACAAGGAAAGCTCTGCGTTCTGTGAGATGTACTTAGAGACAAGTAGTTAAATAAGTGTCTCCTCGATGTTATGAAAACATACGCATGTTGCAGTAGTGGGTGGGAGGATAGGGCTGTCAACTATTATATTCCAAATAAAATGTAAGTAATAAGGTAATATTTTTTGTTTGTGATTGATTGATTCAGCTATTCAGCTGTTCCGGGCAAAAATTCATCGTCCATTATAATAGCACCAATCTCCATAGATATAAATCACGAGCTTGCTATTGCAAAGAAGGAGTGTCAAATGTGTGATATTGATGAAATAGCGTAATTATACAACAATATCTAACGAACTCAATATTATGGTATATTTAACATCATTTGCTTAAAATAGGAAACTCATCATTTCTTTGGTGATTGATGTTAGTATAACGGCAAATATGTTGTTATATCGGAGCTCATAAAAAGTAAATACTAAAATCTTAAATCAAAATAAAAAATATATATTAGGTCCTTACATATGAAAATGGAGTTTTGGCGTACTGGCCAAATTATTATTTTTTTCTTCTGTTTGTCCTATTTACGTCACCCAGTATAAAAAATGGAAAACTTGAAATATTGTGTAATTTACGAGTACGAGTTCCACTGTGGTACCAGTGCTGCGGAAACGGCTCGAAGGGTTAACAGTGTGTATGGCAGTTGTGTCGCAAAAGAAAACACAGTGCGTTTTTGGTTCCAACGTTTTCGTTTTGTAAATTTCAACCTGCAGAACAAGCCCCGTGGACGGCCGGAGACCTAACTGTACTGACCTAACCGGCACAATAATGAAGGGTTTTAAAATCGAATGATTACCTGTGATGAAAAGTGAATTCTCTACGATATTTAAAAGCGCTCATCGCAATGGTTGGACCCTGGCATGCCAGCTAATTCCTGACCTAAGCGAAAATTTACCTCAAAAAAGTTACTTGTAAGTGTTTGGTGGACTATTGCCGGTGTCCTTCATTACAATTTTCTCAAATCTGACCAGACGATTACGGCAGTCGTCTATTGTCAGCAATTGCAAACCATGCTGGAAAAACTAGCTGTTAAAGAACCGAGGCTGCTCAATCGCTCTACGCCACTGCTAGTTCATGACAACGCTCGACCATTTTACCGTTTAATTACCATTTTATTCGAAATTTGGATAATTTCCTTCAAGGGAAAAAATTAAACTCCGATGGGGCAGTGCAAATCGCCTTCAAAGATTTTATTGATTCCCATCCGAATGGTTTTTTAGTAAGGAAATCAATGAACTACCTATGAGATGGCAAAAGTGCATAGATAACAATGATTTATACTTTGATTAAATAAATATATTAAAAAATATTCGACTTTTTGTTCCTCCTATACCAAACACCAATTTCATATGTAAGGACCTACGAGTAACATACATATTTAACAAATTTTACATTTACTTGTCTGTCAGCCCTACAGAGAAGGAACAACCCTAACCAACCCTAACATAGGGCTCGTCCCTTGCGTTATCGCCGGCACTATCTCAAGTTTAGAATATATTGCCGAGAACGACGCACCAGGAGTAAACATAAATGGAATGAATCTTTGACCGAAGTTGAGATGAATTGTAACATCGTCGACTTAAAACTGTCTTTAAAATAAAAATATAAATATTATTTAACATCGCATACACTGCTCAGATATCAAGATGATACCATAAAATTCTAACGCAGTATCAGAGTATCGGAGATAAAGATGGTATTATATAACACTACGAGACAATATAGGTACCATTAAAAACATAACATGTACAAAAATGCACAAGTCCTACAACGCAATGCTTCTACTGTAAAAAGTTAGGAAATCAATGTAAACCAAGTAGATCAATTCAGTACCTATCTTGCTGTAAGAGCCGCTAACAAATAGATTTCGCCACACTTAACAAAGGCACACAACCAATAATCACCTAAGTCCTTTTAAAACCAATAAAGCACAGACAAAATAACTTTAGAAAGATTTTTTTATGTAACATCCTTTTACCATATTTATGCGTTTCTAATCTACATTGACCTGACCGGCAATCGAACCTGCGACCTCATATAAACTATTGATGTTGTTAGATTAAATGTCATAAATGTAAAAGCTTGTGCCGTGACCCTTGAATTTCTAACAACAACCATTTAGTTAGTTACTTGGTAGAGGGGGGACACTTGACTCTAACAAAAATTGGCACTTTAAAGCTTATTATGCTTATTCAATGACATCCTATACTGGTGGAAAAAAAATAACACCTCCACTTTACATATAAGGTATCCTCAAAATTGCAACTTTCTAGCACTAATAGTTTTAGAGTTAAACTATCTTTTATATTTATGATGCAACTGGACCTGTGTCTGATTTACAGACAATCTTCACGGATGATAATATGATTTAAAAAAAATATAAGATCCTTTCGAAATGTAACGAAATTTCGTTCGTGGACTGAAAGAGTTGGCGTCCTGTATTTAGAGCAAGCAATATTAGCTTTCCTTATTTATAGGCAGTTATAAAAGTACAAGTATATGTTGAAATTGAGGAAAAACAATAATTTTAAAGTAAATACACGATCGGAAATTGTAAAGAACTTTCTCGTTTTGCGATTGTGGCGTTACGATGCTCTAATGATGCAATCAAAAAGAAATTATGTGGTAAATAACAAGAACGAAAGGAAGTATTTTTGCCGACTTCTTTGCTGTTTTGTTACATTAGAAAATTGTGATCCATAGCTATATTGTTTAATTGTAGGTGTATTACAATGGAATATCGAAAGAAATGTCAGGTTAAATTGTTACAAATTGATTCTTCGTTTGTTTCAGCAAAATTAAAAACGTAATAAAGGTATGCTACGTTTTTTTTACTGCAAATTCATTGATCGTTAAAATAATTACATTTATACGTCATGAATACTAGAATACTATATTCGTATTTATATAAAACTAAGGACTAGGACCACGCAAGGTTTGATATGTTATCCGGTTAAAATAATTCAACGCTTGTCAATATGACGTTTTCTCTACTGTCATTGTGAATTTGCTTTAGATAAGTTTAGACGGCTAAATATCTACTAACTTTAGTTCCCGTTTACGAACTATCAAATGCGCAGAATGGCGTGTTTAGATACAAGTTTTGGAACGACCCTCGTTGCTGAGGGGGGTGGAGAGAAAATGGCGGGAAAAAGTGGAAAACGCGCGCAACTCACCACCGTGGGGGTGGCGTCATTCCGTAATCAGACCGCGCGGCCGCGCGCCGCTCAATCGATACTAAAACGGTTTACATATTAAAAACAACATTTCTAACCCTTCTTTTAATATAATGCAGACTCTTTGGAATCAATTAAAGAAGGAAATTTAAAATCAGTTAGTGATTGTTTAGTGTTCTAAAAAAAAACTAAAAACGTAAAGTGCGACGCTAAACGATTTATGAGCCTAGGTGAGTGTGATAATAATTATTGGCACGTTATGATGACCTAGTTACCGGCACACGACCTTTCCTACGGGACGATGTACGATCCATGAAATAAGTATTTTAAGTGTAATTAGTGGTATTCCAGCATGCGGCGCAAATAACAGAACTGTTAATACTAATATGATATTGCGTTGTAACTATTTTTTCTTAATTGTAAATTTATTGCCTTGCTTATTGAACATCGTATTAGATAATATTGTACTTGTTGTATTGTACATCGTATTACAACCTATTTTCTTACCGAAATTTTCAAATTTCATCAAAGCACCCGTTATTGAGATAAATAAGTACATACACGTATTGTGCGTCAAAAACTCATATTTAAATAATTGTTTTTCCATGACTTTCCTCGTTTAAATTATAGCGTATGTCACCCTCATGTAATTCCCGTTTTGAATTGTCTTATGATGTCCACTGTTGAAAGAATTTTTCATGATCAGATATTTTTTATCGAAAATTACCCCATATCAACTAATCTTTTACCTTTTTATAATATTAGTAAAGATTAATTACTTCCAAACCATTACGATAATTGTAAAAGTGCTCCGTTAAGCCCTTAAAAGATTGAAGAAATTGGAAAAAATATGAATCAAATAGGCAGAATAGGCCATGCATGAACCACCACTGCTGCACGGCCCAGTGCTGATTGGTGAGTTTGACAAGCAGATGCAGCTGGGTCCAAGGACCGGCCTTCCGTGCTTCTGACGTGCAATGGAGTTCGAGATAAAGAAATAACGCGATAGATTTTGATAGGTATTTCACTTATCTATATTTCCCGACGTTTCGACCAGGTTACACCGGCCGTGGTCACGGGCTGACTGTTTCTGCGATGCTACGTCTCATCTTCCACCGTCCAGTTTTTTCCCCAGGCACTGTCACACACAACACTAACGGAATCCCTAGTCTGTATCGCAGCCGTATCCTGGTGGTTCAGCAACCGCGATTTTTTTTTATCGCTGCATTCCACGTTGTTGACAATTTAATCTTCGCGATTGAAATTGCTGGGACGTTTTTTAATTTCAATCGCCTCATGCACAATCCGCGAATAGAAATGACGATCCGCGGATAGTATCCGTGTACGACGGAATTCAATCCAGTGGTTTGTGCCTCTTTCCAGTAGGTGTTCTGCGATCGCCGATTTATTTACCTGGCGGTTTTTTACAGCTGTGATGTGTTCACGGACTCCTTCGTTTCGTCTGACCAATGTAACAACGACTACAATTGCAATCACTCTTTAACAAGCCAGGTGTTTGTAATGGTAAAACATCCTTCGGCGTTCCCACGATGTTATTTACCTTTAAGCCAGGAGCATATACTGTCGGCACAGAGTAATCACGTAGTACTTGGCCATTCTTGTCCTTTGACATCCTTATGGCATATAGGCTGGTTGTCTTTTAGCCTCAAGATGTCTACTCTTTATTCTCGGTTGCTTGTGTCGTCTGTGCACTTGATATCCATTCTTCTTCAGTACCTCCTGAACATGGGCCAACTCTTGTCCTACATGTTCAGGGTCATACAGGGCATAAGGTCTGTTCTTCAATGAAGTGGGCACTATCCGTGTGTGTTGGTTTGTAGTAAACACAGTGAAACGTCTGGAAATATAGATAGGTGATAAAACTAACTATCAAAATCTGTCCCTTTAATATCGTATACAATCGAATATAATGCAATGCGAAAGTTTTAAAGTTTATATTTTAAGGTCATGACCCGATTTTGGTCATATAAAAGTTAGGAAGAAGTGAACTTTTATAGATCGCTGCTGGCAACGGTATAAGCTTTGCCATAATTCAACAGTTTAAGAACATGTACAGTCAAAGTTATACTTATATAAATATATAATACTAATATAACTTACATACAGGAAAATGCCTATATGTTAGTAAGTTACAACGCGTTAAAGTCCCAAATGGCTAAAAGGGGCAAAACTGGGTCATCTACTATATTATTTGATTGAATCTCTACGCTGTGATAGCGTTGCGCTCAATTTCCAGTTCGTCACTGATTTTTTTACACTGTAGTGAGAATAGGATAATGTAATTTAAATCATTTTTTTTGGATTTTAAACACGCCAGTGTTAAACAACGGAGGCGACAGTACCTTATACAAATTAGGAGGCCTATTACAAATAAAAAAGCTTGCCTCAGACAAACTGGGTTCGGACGGCCACCGGTGCAGCGCATTTTGTAGTAATTTTTAGGATATATTTATCGTTGTTATTGACATAGGACAATTTTGTGCTTGAAAATAATGAAATCTTTTATTACACGAAGAAATATTTTTTCTGGTACAAAATTTTCTTTAATAATATTATCGTAGCCTGATATTTAACTTAGTTGCCAAGTACTTGATACACCATAAGGGAATTTAAAGTTAGCGGGGTCAGCTATTACACAGTATTTTGTATAATTTACTCCCTGGGGTAGAATTGCTATTGGTTGGTTGCCAAAAGTGTATGTTGTCTGTGGATGTCGTTACGGAACTTTGACTGTTTTACTACTTATATGTATGTATTAAAATGAGAAAAATATATCATATTTGTACGAGCTTTGTTACAGTCAAAACGTGAATTGTTAAAATTTAGAGAAATCTATAGAAAAGAAATCATTTAATTTGTCTTAAAATTCAACATTTTCTATATCTGATTGTTATTCGCCATTCTCTTTCTTTCTTTATCTTACCGGGAGTAAAAAATGAGATAGACAGGAATAGTTTTTCTGTTTTATGCCCCTCTTATGAATACATTTTATATTAAAAGAGCAACTTAAACAAATTACCAATATCCAAGATTTTGACCCACTGCCCGAAAAGGTTGGCGACCCCTGGGGTGCAACTTCGTAACCTAACCAAACTCTCTATGTTAGCTCTCTAGCCATAGGTTACGACATCTTAGCGATATCATCGCGATATTATGTTTCATTTTACTATTTCATGTCTTTTTGGTAGATAAACGACTTGGTAACACTATTGTCAAACATTATCATTCGTTCGTCTTTATTAAAATATAAGGCAAAATATCAAAGCACTTTACAAAATCAATCACTTTACTCATAAACCAGCTCTTGTCCCGCGACTTCACACGCGTAAATTGTAGCATAAGTCAACTCCATATACATATACCAGTAGGTGAAATCTATCCATCCTATAAAATAAACCCCTCTCTGTCTGTATACTGAGATCTTTTAAATTGCAGAACGGATTTTGACGCGGTTTTCATCGATATCCAGTGAGTGAATCAAGAAAAACGTAGATTTAATACTCTGCGTTTAGATGTGTAATACAAAACCACGCCGGCGAAGCCGCTGGCGGAAAGCTTGTGAATTTCGAAGGGGATATGTCGCAGGAACAGTAATTTATAAATTGAAAATTATAAATTACTCATATGAATAAGGTGTACTATAATTATAAAGATGTATAATTATATTATAATCCACTTATTTTAAGTGCTTTACCTTCAAGAGATAAGTTACTTAATGTAAAGGCGTTTAATGTAGTAGGGTAATTGAAGATACGAGTATTTTCTCTCTGAAAATGTTAGTTGTTAGTTGAAGATAGTAGCTCGATCGTTGTTCTTAAGTAACTTTCGCATGTGTCGGTCACGGGAGAGATGACCGAAAATTATTATCTGGAGCTACCCCGTGCATTGGAAGGCATATTAAACCGTTGGTCCTGGCTGTATTTGCAGTCGTTAATACAACCAGTATATTATATATTGGGCCAGATTGAAGAGTCATGGTCCATCCTCCTTAACTATCCACAAGGAAGGCCTAAGTCCTTAAATTTTCACTCACGCGTATTATTTACAAATACATTGCTATGTTTAGTAAAATGCCACAAAATGTAATTGATCTACCAATAAAAAAAATATTATAATTGATCAATTTTGCATTCATAATGATATACTGAAAAGTATTCTTAGTGAAAAATGCTTAAGAAGCGTTAGAACAGTCGCCTTAATTGCAAAAGGTCATGGGTTCGAGTCTCATGTCAGAGTATCCAATAAGTTCATTACAGAGTATCAAATAAGTTGATTACAAGTATGTAATTATTTTATTTCATAAGTTTTTGCATTCACAATTTTATACTTTAGGCTGTTTGGGTGAATTGCCTGAACATTGATGAAGATATGCTCTGTACTAGCGAAAAAGTAACAAGTGCTTAAAATATTCAACAGTCCTGTTAGGTCAGGAAGCTCAGTGGGTTCGAGTCCCATCTCAGAGTGCCAGGGACAAAGTGGATTTTTTTAAACGTTTTTTATTAAGAATATTATTGCATAGTTTTTTCTTCATTCTCACTCTTTGCTTTCTTGGCGAATTGTTAATGACATGGTTTTGTAACAGGACACTCTGTCTATACATATAAAATATTATTTAAAAAAAATATATTAAGACTGTCATCTTACTCTCTTGTTTGCTTTCTGTCCAATAAAATCTTTAAGAAACCTTTACTACAACTAATAATTTAGTGGTTATGGGCCCTCCTTCCACCAAATCTTCGACCATCGTCGATATTGTAACGTCTTCTAGTTCAACGGTCGCAAAATTGAAAGGACGTGAAAATTACAACAACTGGTGCTTCGCCATTAAAATGGTACTAATTGATGCAGATCTTTGGGACATTGTAACACAACCTGAAATAATGCGTACGAAACTTACATCCCAAGAATTTCAGCGAAGCGATCAAAAAGCGAGGTCCAAAATTTGCCTTAATATTTCAGAAAGTGTTTATCCTATTGTGATAAATTGCGACACCGCTGAGCAGACGTGGAAAACTCTACAAAAAGAATATGCTGATAGTAGCCTAAGCAGACGCCTATCGCTGCTTAAGAAAATGTTCAATAGCAAACTTGAGTTATACACAAGCATAGAATTTTACATCAATGACATTCGGGACACTCAACAAAAACTGTCGGCTATGGGGAAGCCCGTGGAAGATGAATTTGTTGCTGTGGTAATGCTTGCTGGATTGACTGAAGAATACTTACCAATGGTGATGGCTATCGAACATTCTGGAGCATCTATAACGTCGGATTTTGTCGCTACAACACTTTTAAAAGAAGAGCAACGGCGCGTAAATACCTCTTCCAACAACACCGTTCTTGCAACCTCGTCCAAAACTGTGTCGAAGTGTATTGTGTGTGCATATTGTAAAAAACAAGGGCATCATATTTCGAAGTGTAGAAAGCGTAATTCCAAAGTTGTAAATAAGGTTTCATCTAAAGTTAATTATACATCAGACATTACACTTTTATCATCTTTTCATTCATTCACAGGCCATAATTCTTCTTCCTCTTCCTTATTACAGGATTGGTTTGTTGACTCTGGTGCTACTAGCCATATGAGTTGCAATAAGGATTGGTTTACTGATTTACAACCTCTCCGAAAGCCAATTTCTGTAGCAAATAAAGAAGTTGTCTTCAGTGAAGGTAAAGGCACTGTTCATGTAAATATTTCTGATAGTATAATAAACATTTCTGACGTTCTTTATGTACCACAACTTTCTACAAATTTACTTTCGGTTAGGCAGTTAGTTCTGAAGGGTTTTGTAGTTATTTTTTCACCTAAAGGCGCAAGCATAATAAAAAAAGATGGGTGCAAAATATCTGGCTCCATACTTGCTACAGCCTCTAATAGTGCAGGTATGTATAAACTAAATGTCTCATCCATTCCATGCCGAGCATACGTAATGAATGAGTCTGCTTCGCTGTGGCATAGACGCCTAGGTCATCTTCACTACAAAGCCATGAATATTCTAAAAAACAAACACATTGGTGTCTGTTATTCTGACGTGATTTGTCAACGTCAAATCTGTGAACCCTGCCTTCAAGGAAAGTTGTCAAAAAAGCCATTTAAAAAGTCTGAAAGTAGGTCTAATAATAGATTAGAATTAATTCATACTGACCTCTGCGGACCAATGAGTACGCATACATGGGGTAATTCTCTCTACTTACTTACTTTTACTGATGATTTTTCTAGGAAAACTTTTGGCTATTTATTAAAAGCAAAAAGTGAAGTATTTGCAAAGTTTGTTGAATTTAAACATTTAGTCGAAAATCAAACAAATTTAAAAATAAAAGCTATCCGATCGGATAATGGTCGTGAATTTGTAAATAACCAAATGACTAGCTTTCTCAGGGAAAATGGTATCATTCATCAACTGACGGTTCCATACAATCCTCAGCAAAATGGCTTAGCAGAACGAGTGAATCGGACAGTCATAGAAAAAGCAAGGTCAATGCTTCAAGATGCCAATCTTCCTAAAGCTTATTGGGGTGAAGCTGTGAATACAGCTATTTATCTTAAAAATATTTCACCAACTCAAGCTTTAAACAATAGAATACCCGAAGAAGTTTGGTCAGGTAAACGTGTAAATCTTTCACATTTGAAAGTTTTTGGCTGTCTGGCTCATGTCTTAGTACCTAAAGAAAATCGATCTAAATTACAATCTAAGACAAAATGTTGTATTTTCGTAGGCTACCCAAGCGATAGCAAAGCCTATCGTTTCGTGGATCCTAATAATCCAAGGAGCGTTATTATTGCTCGAGATGTAGTTTTCTTAGAGGATAAGAGATACAATGATCCTTCATCCTCTAAACCTTCAAATGCCGTTGAAAACTCAACAGTTACTACAATTGAAGTCTCTGCACCTGCTCCTACTACTTCCAATGAATTACACTCTTCTACAGCCAGCCAAGACTCATCTTCTGAACCTTTTATAGAACCCATAACTTCACAGTCATCAAGTATTGAAGAAGTTCCGGATATGAATGAACCACAAATATCTGTAATACCAAGTCACAGTGAAAATGGGCAGCAACATCGTTATCCACGACGGGAACACAAACCTCCCGAAAAGTACGATGCAAGTGCTTATCTTGTTTCTCCTGACACCGAACCTGAATCTTTTAAGAAAGTGCAGGAAGATGTTCACAAGAGCGAGTGGATTGACGCCATGCAGTCAGAATACAATGCACTGATGAAATATGGAACCTGGATTTTAGTTGATAGACCTGTGGACAGAAAACCTATCAAGTGTAAATGGGTCTATAAAATAAAAAAGAACACTAGTGGGGAAATAGTGAAGTATAAAGCCCGATTAGTGGCAAAAGGTTTTACTCAAGTCTACGGTGTAGACTATGGAGAAACTTTTTCTCCGGTCGCTCGACTATCTTCTATTAGATTATTGTTTGCCTATGCAGTCAAGTGGAACTTACATATCGACCATGTTGACGTAGAAACAGCTTTCTTAAATGGTGATCTCGATGAAGAGATATATATGGAGCAACCTGAAGGCTTCGCCACTGAACCACATCGCAAAGTTTGCTTACTTAAAAAATCCTTGTATGGTTTAAAGCAAGCTCCGCGACAATGGAATAAAAAAGTATGTGAGACTATGGTCAATTTCTCTCTCACGCAGGCATCATCTGAACAATGTTTATACTTCAGAAGAGACAACAATAAACTTCTTATTGTTGCTGTTTTCGTTGACGATTTCTTTATCCTTTGCAACGATGATAATATGAAGAATCAGTTCAAAATTGAACTGAAGAAAAATTTCATCGTCAAAGATCTGGGACCAGTAAAAGATTGCCTAGGGATAAGAGTTTTCCAAAGCGATGGCAAAATAAATCTCGATCAAACCCAATACATAGATAAACTGATCGAAAAGTTTGGCATGTCTGATGCTATTCCTGTGTCGACACCAATGGAACCTGGTATTAAACTCACACTTCCCGGTCAGGACGATGAGCGGGTAGATCTCCCTTACCAGGAACTTGTCGGCTCATTAATGTATATTGCAGTTGGCACGAGACCGGACATAGCTTATACAGTCTCCTATCTAAGCCAATACAATACACATTACGGGGAGGCACACTGGAGAGCCGCCAAACGTGTACTAAGGTACTTAAAAGCCACGCGACAACTTGCTCTTACCTACACTAAGGACCAAACTCATCTTGTGGGATATGCTGACGCTGACTATGGCAGCAACATTGTAGACAGACGTTCCTACACAGGCTACAGTTTCAAGCTTAGTGGTGCAGCTGTGTCGTGGGAGTCACGCAAACAGCGTACTGTTGCTCTGTCCACCACTGAAGCAGAATATATGGCTCTCGGAGAAGCTTGTAAAGAAGCGATTTACTTAAAGTCCCTAATTAAAGAAGTGTTTAATAACGACCATTCCATTACCATTTTCACAGACAATCAAAGTGCACTGAAACTCACGCGAAATAACACTTTTCATGCTCGTACTAAGCACATCGATATCAGACATCATTTCATCCGTGACGCACTCACACAACACCAACTAAATATTGATTACATTCCCACTAACAGTATGATTGCTGATGTATTAACTAAGCCCTTGGCTAGACCTTCTCACTGTAAATGTGTACAGTCTTTAGGTTTAACTTAGGTTTAGTATTTTATTATTATTTTGGGTTTGTATTTTAAGGTGTATTATTTATTCAAGATGTCTAGGTAGATGTTAGTTAGTAAGTGTATGTACAGTGTAACTTTTGATATGTCATATTGCTTTCTCTTTATAGGTATTTGGATTACCTAAGTACAGAGTGTCCCTGTTACGGGGAGGTGTTAAACCTACATGGTTTTGTAACAGGAACACTCTGTCTATACATATAAAATATTATTTAAAAAAAATATATTAAGACTGTCATCTTACTCTCTTGTTTGCTTTCTGTCCAATAAAATCTTTAAGAAACCTTTACTACAACTAATAATTTACTACTGATATTATAAATGCGAAAGTTTGTAGGAAACTATTTATAATGTTTTATATTCTTTCACGCAACATCTAAATTTTGATATTAGAGAATTAGCTTGCAGGAGTGGGTATGCGTATAATCTATTTTGGCCTACCTAAAAGTAATTTCAAAACTACATATTTCAATAGGATCTAGAAGTCTCGAGGCATAATAGATAAAATTTCATGGCTGTATAAGAAAATAAGACGTATGAGTGATCCTTGGTCATTTCGATCATTTTCTTTTTGAGGTACAGAATCTATATACTTATTTAAAGTAAATAGAGCCGCTATTGCTTTAACGCACTATAGGATTCAGTAAAAGGTCATTAAGTTACGCTACCCTTGCCACGTGACTAGGGTGCATAAGTGGGGTTACCAACTTTTATCGGGAGATAAAGTATATTTTGTTTTTTGGTGTAATAAACATCTTGAAAAAAAAGAGTATTTTAGTATCGTCAAAGGTTTTTAAATACTGGTTTTAGTCTTTTTTTAATAAAAAAATAGTTGGAACAGGCTGAAATATAGCAATGGTTATGGAAAATAAATACGCCCTGGATTGCCAGCAGTGCCGGCTCAATGAAACTTGACATCCTTGTAAAATAAACAATGAATATATGTACACCGTTTAAATAGTGTAATTTTGACAATGACATAAAAAAAAATCTTAGGTACAACTGGTCTAAAAATTAATCAATTTTGAATAACCCATGGTTAAAGAACAAAAGTAATTAAAGTTAGTGCAATTTTAAGATTTAAATAATTTAAGCAAATATAATCTGTTTGCTGTACCATGCCGCCCCCCAAATAAGAGCGCCATAGGCAGTTGCATCGTTTGACGGTATGGACGGGCTTGCCCCGGTCGCCAGTATTAGGTATATGGTGTGACAGGTTCGATGCTTAGGCAAATGAATAAAAGGCTGACTAAGCCTGAGAACTTGATTTAATTAAGGGTTAATAAAAAATCTCCCTTTCTTCGGGTTTGGTGAGTAATTTAACTTTAAACGGTAGTACGACGCAATATAGTATACATTTTTTTTACAACATATTGTTATTTGAAATTAAGTAAGTATAATGTTTCTAACTCGACGAATTTTCACGAAATGACATTCATAACGAGCTTATTGGATTACTCAAAATTACGAAAAGTGTATAATAAAAATAAATGATGTTGAAGATCAAAGACAAAAAGTTTGCATGCGGAAACCTAGGACAAAATAAACGATGGTACGACGCACCGTTACAATAAATAAATTAAATTTGTTTTTTTGGCGAGTCTCTATTAAACACGTATGTATTTAATAGGTCATATCAATCTCAACTTAGAAGGAAATTAAGTTTGTTACAACGTTGCACTTAGTCTTTCGTAATTGATGTCAGTATTTAGAGAGATTTTTATAATAATTAAAATATACGAGTATATTTATCTCTAATAGTATAAATATGAAAAGGGGTTCGGGCACATTTATTGAAAGTCAATAATAATCCTTTTCAGAGCCTCAAGTAGCTCACGAGCCATTGTTTGGCGCTCCTTGATTTATAACTTTAATTTTTAAGTAAGTACTTCTAAAAGAAAAAAGAATATTTATAAAATTATTAATGATTGTTTGTGTCCCAAAATAAAATTTGTTTGTTTAAAGTTTACATTGCGAATTACGAATTAGCGTTAGCTTCTGTTTTGTAAACGAATGTTACATATGCACGCGGCTTGCTGTCTAAATTGAGTTGCTAGTTTACGAATATTTATTAAATAGAAAATAAATAAAACAAAAATGAAATAAAATTTCTTTTTTTCCAGACAATTAAGTCCATAGATTGTTAGTAGATGGATTAGTTACAAACTATGTTAGTAACAATTGATTTCTTTTTTTAAATTAAAAACAGTGAAAGTGGCTAAAAAGTCAATGTCCAACCACTTCTCTCCCGAATTCGACGATTTTTTCTCATTAATGCATAGAAATCATCAGTCGTTGTATCAGCAATTTTGTTTTCAGAGATGATTATAGGTTACGAACTTTTTAAAATGTAACTGCACATATATAATATTTTAAGTGTTCTAATACATCTCTTCAAATTTTAGATGCACTTGTAAATCAACCGTGTTTTGTATAGAATATATGTTACTTACAACGATGTGTGCGATATGTACAGTTACTAGTCGCAGCAATAAGCTTAATAGAATTACTTGACTCATTTCTAAGAAACGTTATAATTACGAAGGAAATCATGTTGCATTAGAAAACTGGTAACTACAAAAGAGATTTAATTTAATTTTATTCGTTAAATCTTTCACAGATTGATTAATATGTAATTGAATATATGAATTATGTGAATCAGTGTAATAATAATAAATATCAATTAGTGTTTATATAGGTTGGATGGATGTATCGGTAATTTTCCATTTAAGAACTTAAAAATGGACTGAAAGTTTATTATAATGTAGGTACATTATTATCGATAAAATTAAATTTTGGAAATGGTGCGGCTGTGAGAGTAGGTACTATTAGGTTTCGGATACGATTACGGATATGAAATTGAGTCGAATTATCCGTTAGTTTTGGTTACGGATTTAAATCTATCGTGCTCCTCATTCTTAAGTGAGAAAAAGGTCGATATTTATTCGTTTCTTTTCGACGGTAATTGTCTATGAGTGGACGTTGACCCTCATTCACTACGCTCCCGGTCCATAAATATTATACCCTCTACTTTACTGAATGTTTGCAATAGCTTCAGGTTATTTGTGATTGTTAAAATTTATGGGGAATAAAGGAAGCTATGCTAGAAAAAAAAGTATATGTTTTCTAGCATATACATACGTATATCCAAGAAGTGCGAGTCGGACTCACACACTAAGGGTTCCCACCTAAGAGCCCCCATTAATATTAATTTTATTCAGTTTTTTTTTAAATATTAATTGTTATAACAGCAACATCGTCTTGTGACCCTTTTCCATATATCACTAGGAAGGGACAAATATTTCTACTTGATTCTAAGAAGATTCCATAGAGTATACGTCAAAATATAGCACGTGTTTAAAATTCTCTTTGCTCTAATAATATTAGGTCCTTACATATGAAATTGGTATGGGAGGAACAAAAAGTCGAATATTTTTTGAATATAATATATTTTTTTAATCAAAGTATAAATCATTGTTGTCTATGCACTTTTGGCATGTCATAGGTAGTTCATTGATCCTCTTATTAAAAAGATATTCGGATCTATTAAAACTATCTTATTAAAAAGATAGATATTAAAAGAATATTCGGACGGGAATCAATAAAATCTTTGAAGGCGATTTGTACTGCCCTATCGGAGTTGATTTTTTTTCCTTTGCAAGAAGTTATCCAAATTAAAAAAAAATAGTAATCTGTTCGAGCAAGGTCGGAGAGTAAGGTGGATGTCTTAGACGTTCCAATTGAAGCTCTTCTAATTTGGTAGTCGTCTGTTGTGCAGTGTGTGGTCTAGTGTTGTCGTGAAGTTGCAGTGGCGTAGAGCGATTGACAAGCCTCGGTTGTTTAACAGCTTAACAGTTTTTCCAGCATGGTTTGCAATTGCTGATAATAGACGTCTGCCGTTATCGTCTGGCCAGATTTGAGAAAACTGTAATGAACAACACCGGAACTAGTCCGCCAAACGCTTACAAGTCAATTTTCGCTTGGGGCAGGATTTCGCTGGCATGCTAGGGTCCAATAATTGCGATGAGCGCTTCCGATTATCGTAGAGAATCCACTTTTCATCACAGGTAATGATTCGATTCAAAATCCCTTCATTATTGTGCCGATTAAGTAATGTAACGCAGCAGTCGAAGCACGTTTGCCAGTTTGCTTCACTCAATTCGTGAGGGACCCACCTTTCAAGCTTTTTAATCTTTCCAATTTGCTTCAAGTGGATTAAAACAGTTTTATCACTAACACCGCAGCCTGCAGCTATCTCGGACGTGGTTTGCTACTTCTACAATAGCCTTCCAATTCTTCATTATTAACTTGGGGCTCAGGCCGTCCACGGGGCTTGTTCTGCAGGTCGAAATTTCCAGAACGAAAACGTTGGAACCAAAAACGCACTGTGTTTTCTTTTGCAACACAATGTTAAAGCGTCAATGCCAAGTCAATGCCATAGACATAGACACTAATATGTTTCGTCTATGGAATAGGCGAAGGAATTGCTTTCACCATATAGCCGGACCTTGGGTACGGCTATATATTTGTATTTTTATGTGACTGTATTTTTGTTATGTTGTGTTACTGTTTGTGTTTTCCACCGGATCGGTTCCAGCGGAAGATCAGCGCTGATCACAAGACCAGCATATGCTGAGCTGGAACCGTTTTGGGACAGAGATTAGTTGTGTCTATGTGATTGTGTTGCTTCTGTTTTATTTTTGTCCCAAATAAATGGATTTTATTTTTTTATTTAACTCTTCGAGCCGTTTTCGCAGCACTGGTACCACGGTGGAACTCGTACTCGTAAATAGCACGATATTTCAAGTTTTCCATTTTTTATACTGGGTGACGTAAATAGGACAAACAGAAGAAAAAAAAAATCAAATGAATGCCGCCTAACGAAATACAAATACATGTGTAAATATGGCTGTATAAAGAATTTGGAATTCCCAACCAAGGAGGAGAAATTTTCACGCATTCACGTTATTTAGTGAAGAAACTCTATTGCTTCCATTTTTTGTATTAAAAAACAAAACAAAATTGATTCCGCACTAAATTTGGGTTTGGATTTTCACAGAATCGCAGGGCAGGAAACCGAATTTTCCAAACGGTATCGGTTGCTTGGAAAAAATTGCTTCTTAGCGATAAGGCAGCCGATTGTACTATTTGTTCTATATTATTGTTACCTATAATTGGTGTGTTTGTACAATAAAGAATTATTCTATTCTATTCTAATCTAATTCTGAAGATGAATGCGTACGATCAGGCTTAGAGTACTTGACTTGATGATTCGACTATCCTAAATTTGAATTGTCAGTTTTCTCCTTTATGTGCTATAGTTTTACCGATTCTGTTGTACCTTTAATTTGAATTTGTACATTAATTCATATGGTAAAGTTTATAATTATACTTATATCCACATTAATACTTATCTTAGTTATTATTAGATTGAACCTAATTTAAACCTAAATCTAGTTTGTGCCTATGATTTGCAAGCATTATGTAGTATATTTTAAATTCTATTCCACCCTTAAAAAATAATAATCTTTTTGCTACTATTTATAATAAACAACTTTAAAAGTTCAATATTGTTAAGAAATCAATCAAAGCTTTCACTCCCACAATTTACCCGTATCAAGAGAAGTTATATCATAAACATGTCGAAAGGCAGAGTAAATTATCCGTGAATAGCATGGGAATTTAGACTTTATTATTTAAAGAGTAAGATTTAACTAATGTGTGTGTGGTTGGAGCCCTTTAAGCTGTGGAAAGCTGTACCACTCGTCAGCAGACGAGTGCTAGGGAAAAGATTGCGGTGACCTTAAAAAATTGTCTGTAGGAAGAAATATTTCAAATAACTTGAATGCTACACTTTCCATTATTGCATTACGAAACCCTTGAGATCTTGTTCTAAATATACTATGCTATTCTGTAAAAACCGCTTCAATGCAATAAAACCATCATTAAATTTTAAAGTAAGTTTTGTTATTTTATACAGTATACATATATATATATCCGAAAATTATTTTTATATACAGGGTTATGTGTAATTAAACCGGATCCTTTTAAGGAGTCGTAGGGCAGGGCGTTTATAATTATTTTCACCCCATATTGTATATCCAAAAGTTTTTTTTAAATGCACTTTTGTTTGCAAATTTACAACAACAAAAAATTAAGAATAATATATGTGATGATGTCTAATATTTATTTAAGAAATCCCACCGCCCAAAATTCAAGATCAATAGCATATCCTAAATATATATTTATATGTTTCTTACACTAAACTAACTAGAAGTTCCACCCTCCGCACGACACAGAGGTTTATGTTTTCCTTTCCGCACTAAAGGCGGGTTAGAGATGTTTTAGACCTCGTACCCCACACAGAACCTGAAACAACATATAAAACTAAATATTCTACTTATTAGTATAATACACGGAATATTAGATTTTGTTTATTATAGGCTCCATGTAAATATTAGGTTTAGAAAAGGTATAATATCGCCAAAAGTTTAATAGCCGCTGGGCCGCTTTGTTAAATTATTATCAACTATATGCTTGCATATCTAGTGAGATTATCAAATAGAAAAGAAATGTCTCCACAGCTGCTTTGAACTGACTAACGTACCGTTAACTATTCGTTAGGGACACTTTCACTCGAGTACGCGCCCTGATGTTAAGATACAACAATCGCTACATCTGAATAACTGTGTCGTAAGTGTATATTACTAGCTGTATTCCTGCGACTTCGCCCGTATAAATTATAGCCTATGCTATCAGAATATGATGTAGCTTCCCGTAGGTGAAAGAACTTTTAAAATTAGTTCAGTAGTTTCGAAGGTATTCAATGTAAACAAACCAACCAACCAACATAAGATTACTTAAATCTTTACAACATTAGCATGGATAATACAAGTTAATACTGTGTTCATACTGACAATAAGTCAATATTTTAATCACCAGCCCATTAATATCACCTGTGTGGCCTTCCACATGGATAGAATTTAATCAAACCGAATAGGGGGAGTAGCTCGGTGGCGTAGTGGATAATCGCCGCGGCCCACGATCGTAGTCGTTAAGCAACTTTCGCAAGGGTCGGTCACGGTATGGGTCACCAAAAAATTAGTTTCTCGAGCTACTCCGTGCTTCGGAAGGCACGTTAAGCCGTTGGTCCCGGCTGCATTTGCAGTCGTTAATACCCTCTCATCCGCATTGGGCCAGCGTGGAGGGTCATGGCCCATCCTCTTTAACCATCCACAAGGATGGCCTGAGCTCCTCCAGTGGTGACGTAAAAGGGCTGATGGATGATGGATGAATAGGGAGGATGGACCATGACCATTCAGATGCAGCCGGGACAAACGACTTAACGTGCCTTCCGAAGCACGGAGGAGCTCGAGATAATAAGTTTTAGTCACCCATTCTATGATCAGCCACTGGGAAGTTGTTTAACAACCGTATCGCAGACCGAGCGGGCTAACCACTAAGCACCTAACCCCCACACTGGGTACTGAGTGAGGTATACTTTAAGTACTTTAACATACTTTTTTAGTCCCACACTAGAGGGATCAGCGGGTTATGTGGGACTCTCTGATGCGGACCCACTCCAGAATGTGGCTAATCAAATAAGCTAATCAATAAAACTCAGCGATGTCCCTCCATGGAGGCGATGCACGGGGAGAGGCTTAAGACGATCGCGCCGTTCGCACTCATTTTGATCCATCTTATGTGGGTCCCTCTGCGGGATCGCACCCCGTGGGTCAATGCGCCCGCCGAACTGGTAACCGAAGGGCCTAAAAGTACTGAAATATAAAGGTTTAAAAAGCTCTTGCGCATTTTTGTCGATCTTTTTAGAATATATCTAGGTTTGAACAGGTTTAAACGTTAAGTTTACTTCAGTTAATATTAGTTATTTTCTAAATTGAAAACTCAGTTTGGTAGGTTTCTATATTTAAAACTAAATCAAGTCTAGTTTGTTTACAAGATGTGCCATGAACACCTATGTCAAGAGTCATTTATTATTAGGTACCTAAAAGTGTTACGTCAAAAGAATTTGATTGTTAAACGAACTTAACGTAACTTTCGACCGACAATGATAATCCATTTCATAAATAATATCTATCGAAATAGATACCAACAAATAATACGATATCAATCTTTTGAAATATGATCTCTAGAATGGCATAATTGCGTCAGAGTGGTTGCCATCTCTTTCTTTATTACGTGTTGATTGCAAATCGAAAGTGTTGTGGTGTGGACATGATCATTAACAATTTGAGATTATACCTAAGGACATGCTTTATCCATTAACGGAATGAATGGTAGTGTATAATTTTGACCTAGGTTGTACTGAAGCGGCTAGTGATTTAATTGATTTTAATTGAATTAATTGAATTGAAAACTTAAACAGGTAGACAGAATAGCTAGTTTTTTAAACATCTACATGAAATAGTTAAGTTTATTTAAATATTGAGTACTTTAAGAATTATTGCGACAAATAATTTAGTTAAATTTATTCATAATCACTATCACCAGCCTATTGACGTCCCCACTGAGGGTGCTTAAGTTAATAATACTGCTGGCAAATCCGTAATAATTTTAATTTATATAGTATATATCAAAGTAGTAAAAAATATGAAATATCACCATAATATCGCTAATATGTCATATTCTATGGCTATAGAGTTAGACGGTTACATCTCTGGTCAGTTTCAAATCATATTCTAACAGAAACTATAGAAAATTTACTAGACTCCAGTCCAAGGATGAGACTTCATATAGGAATGGTGAATTTATTTAGCATTTTTCTTTGAGATAATTATCAAATATAATAAAGAGACTAATACCCGTTTTGCTTGCTTAGATTAAAGTATAAATATGTAACTTAGTTACACTAAACGGAAGACGTCACACTCGGAGTGCGCGCGACTATTGCGAGCTCATCTTATGGTCAATAAAACAATGACAGACAAATGAAAGAGAGTTACAGAAATTGTCCGAACCATGCACGCGGATATTATCGACCAGTATAAGTGAAGCATCACCCGAAACCGATTTCTTAAAATTCCAGATAAGTCAATTACATTTTTATCCCTGAACACATAATTTTACGCAAGTGCCTAGTGCAAGGCGCCGCATAACGTGTCTTATTTTTGGGTATATTCATAATAATTTCCTAAATATTTAGTGAAAACCGGTTAGTGCAAAATATTTATTCACCAAGAACCAAAATCTCTATCTGTAGGATTATAAATATGTAATTTACATGGTTACTGTTTCGATTCTATATTTACCTTACTTTATCATAGAGGATTGGGGTAAAATGCCTCGTAATATTAAAATCTAGGTTTAATTTAGCTTTAGAGTGAACCCTGAGGGAATGCTCTGGTCCATAAAATGACTACGGCAAGTTTTCATTAGCTCGGTAGCCGGTTATCGCTTACTGGATAAGTCTAACGGATTCGAAGCTCAATATTCGAAAACCGCAATTTCCCTAGTATTATTAAATTCAGCCCACAAATCGGTAAGGCCATAGTATAAAAGGCGTAGGGTTGACGATTTCTTTCTACAATATTTAATTTGTAATATTAATATTTTTGATAACTCAAAATTGACGACATCTAAAGTTGAACGGTTCGTACGCCGTTTCTAAAGTGTCGCCGTTTGTGAGGAGGATTCGATTCCCGATCGGGTCCATGTAGAAATAGAACTTTTCTACGTTTTGTCTGGGTGTTGTAGCACCTTCATTGTTTCAGATTAGCTACTCATTTTGTAATCTGAGCAATGTGATGTTTTTAATATTTATATTTCTTAAAAAAATAGTTACTTTTTCTACGATAATATTTTTCTAAAATTTATTTCTATTTAAGTTGTATAACAAAAATATACGGCAGATTTAGCGGCGGTAATAGCACTTTTAATTTTATATTTAAATATATTTCAAAACCAATTACACACAGTTCAAAACCAATTAAAACAGTTAATAGTACAGTAGGTTCTACAAAATTGTAAAGTTTATCTATGCGACTTTAAACCTTAATATTTTGAAAAGAAGTTAAAATAGCAATGAAAGTGACTTGATGTTAATTGTTGGCTGTTACAATAAATAAAATCAGAATAGGCTCGTATTTTCAGAAGGATATTAAGTCTTCATAGCCTGAAGGTTTTCAGGCGCTTCTTCTAATTATAGATTATAGACATACTTTTTCTAATATAGTTACTTTATGATTTTACGATTTATTTGGTCTTTGTAAAATATTATTTTATATTGTTATTATTCTGTATAAACACCCGAAAGTGTCTATCGGAGTCGATAAAAACTGACTCATATCAAATATTTATGATGAATCGTTTTTATTCAGTTTTACCACTTGTGACTGTCAATTGTGATAGTAAATGTTCACATGGTATGTTTTGCGTTAATAGCGTAATGTAATATTTTATTAATGTATTAAACCTTTTACTCTTTTCAGTTTCTGTATAATACCTTTATTTCTCTAAAGTAAAAGTAGGTTTAATTTTTCGAACCCTATTAATGTATAAAATATAATAATCAAATATAAAATTAAAAAAGCCCTATTAAATATAATAAGTATATCGATTTGTTATCGGTAATAATATGTTATAAGCAAAAGTTTCAAAATTAAAATAATCTTCGATTAAAGCGAAATGATATTATATTTACATATTTTTTTATAATAACCTTATTGGTAACCCTACACCACTAGATACCGGGTGAAGTGGACCGAATCGCTTGTCAACCGGTCCGTCTATTGTTAGCCATTGACTGGTTGAATTATTTACGAATCGTGCGATACTACTACAGTGCAGTACAATATTATCTTTCCTTTGATAGATATTGATGGCAATCCTGTTAGCACAAACTTTAATAGACTAAATTTGACATTGATCCTGACTAACTATATTTAAATTCTGTAGGTACAAACTTTAACAGACAATCAGCCAGTTGATTAGACATCTATTAAAAATGTCATTAGTTTAAAGCTACATTACCGATACAAATTTGATATTCATTAGAGCTAAAATTTTTCATTAAACCTTAATGGACATTTGTGTCATTGACCGACTGAAAAGCATTTAATATTTTTTATTTAAATGGTGCGCAATTAATGAATAGTTATTTGTACACTATAAATAAAACAAAGGATATAAAATCAAAAAGAAACAACACTAATTTTATAGTAATTTCTTAGCTAATCCTCATTTAATATCCTATATGTCGACAGCGCATAAAAATTTAAGCCGCCATCTTGGGCCATCCACGAACTAATTTGATGTAAATTAACTAGCTAATTGTAATCTAAATCATATATATGCATATTTTCAATTTAATCAGCTGATGACAACTGCTTTAAAATTCAGTTATTAGATTTGACGAACATAAATAAATTAATGCTAGAAATTCAGTCTTTATTATAACAAAACACTAAATTCCAATGACATTTGGTAAAATCTGAGAACGGGTGGACCGTTTCGGCTCATTTGGTTTTGAAATACAAATTAACAAAGGATTGTTAAAAAGTCTGTCCTTCTTATACCTTAAGGAGAATAGTAAAAGTATTTTTATTAGAGTTTTTTTGGGTGTTCGTTTTTGGCCTTTTTATAATGTAAATTTGAATCTTCTGCTTCTAATCTGCTTTAAATATATAATCACAAGAACGTAATGCTGTAGGCGCTGTATGCTGAAAGACGGGTTGTCGACTCATTTCAGCAGCAGAGGCTTATTAAATAGATATAATATATAATAAGCTCAGATGTAACAAATTTATGTATAATTTTCATTTTGTCGTCAAATAAATAAATATTATTATTATAGTGATAGTTTAATCTAACATGAAAAAATCCCGACTGCGTAAAAACGATTTTAAAAATACATGAAAGAATTAACTTAAATAAAAACTAAAAAAGAAAGAAACAAGCCCAGTAGTTTAGAATTCTGTTAAGTAATACAGAACAGAACGACTCATAGTCGGGGCCCATTCAAATTTTACCAATCAAATCTTCCCGACTATGAGTCGTTCTGTTCTGTATTACTTAACAGATTTCTAAACTACTGGGCTTGTTTCTTTCTTTTTAGTTTTTATTTAAGTTAATTCTTTCATGTATTTTTCAAAATCGTTTTTTCGCAGTCGGGATTTTTGTTTTTCTTTAAATTATTTATTTTTATTTTATACTTTTTAGTAACGATTCATTGACTTCGTTATAATATGGTAAATTTCGCATTTAAGTTATTTAATTGAGGGAGTTAATATCGTCGGGATTATTAAGTAATTTGCGGTGGTCTAAACTACTGATGATTAGTCCCTCTAGAGACCTAACTCGGCTCAAACCACATATGCTTTATTTTTTTACCAAAAATATTTGTTGTAGATGCTTTTTCACTATTTTTTTTTGTTTGTACTTTAAATAATAAAAACTTTAATCAATAAGTAAGAAAATTAGCGAGAATGTTTTGTTAAACAACTTTAAATCGTTATTTATCCTAAACTATTATTTAAAATGAAAAATGATAAAAGGACCCTAAAGATGATTTTAAAATACCCATTCAACGAACATACATACATGGACAGATAAACACATTACCCTCCTTTGCGTCGTGCAGTCGGGTAAAAACACTACATATAATCAAATAAAAAATTATATTATAATATTAGGAAAAAGAGTGACAGAAGTCACCATTAGGTTGTTATTTAAAAGCGGGTTCCAAATGAGATTTTGAATGGTCTAAATGTAAAATAAAAGTAAAATAAACAGTAGATAGGAATTATAAGTGTAGGTATGTTATTTTTGACCATATAAAACATTTGCTGACAGAATTATTGGCTGCGCGATTCTAAGGTGTTATGGTCATGCAACATGTATTGTAACGTAAAAGCCTTTTACAATATTTTCTGGCTTCGCATTATAATCGGTTAGAATTCTTAATTATACGTAGGTTTGATATTTCTCGTCATCTATTTTGCAAGTCACGAAGTCCTTATATTTATATTTTAAACTTACGAAAGTTGCATGCCTGTTAAGATGTTGCAAAATCGTCCCAAAATGTATTGGTTCTAAGGCAGGTCTACCTTATATTACCTCAAAAACCAAAAAATCTTAGCGATTATTGAGCTAATATATAACTGTGTTATATTGAAGTTAATTAATTAAAATATATATATAATTCGTTTTTGCCATTGTTTTTGATCTCGGCGGCATGCAAACGGTTTGGAAATAACAATGTGAATCATAACTCGTACGAATTAACATGATACATGATAACCTACTATTTGTCGTCGAACGAAAATTCGGAAAACTGTACATTGTCAGGTTGCATAATAAATTATCGAAAATGCGTATCTTTGGAGTCGTATCAGCATTTTGAAAATGGAAAACATATCGTTTTCGGAAAATAGAATAGACCTGCATATGTCATGGTAATTTATACAAGTAGTAGGTATATATAAAGAATAAATGTAGGTACATTCTTAATAATATTTCCAAATCTTTGCCTACAGGTGAGGTGGTCAGAGCACGTTGGATCAAGACCTCGTCTTCGTAAAAGCAGACTGAAATATTTTGTTAAAACCTGTGTTCGAGAAGTGAATTATCGAGCGACAGTGAAACCCAGTGAATTTAGTTATTCAAATTCAAGATGGCGACTGCTCCTGCTTCCTGTATGAGCACCGAACATGGCTGCGTGATGTTCGACTGTCTCGTTCATCTCTGGGAGTGGTGAGTAGATATAATTACTAAAATAACTCCTCCCATTAAGTCATATTTCAAGGGTTGATTTTATAGCAGATTCAACTTCTAGATTGTTGGATAGAATTGACTTTACATAACTCCACTGAAATCTATTCAATTGAATGAAGATTTACTTTGCTAGAATATTATAATAGTGATGACCGTGCATCTCGCTCAAGACAGTTTTTTAACACTTCAATTTAGGATAAGATAAAATTCATGCTAATGGTATATGAGCTTAAATCTTTGATTTTAGTTTGTATTATTTTATGGTTTTGATGATTTTTATATTAAATTCCTTAAAGTTATTTATTTAAGTATTCTATGTACGCTATAGTGGTAGTTTCTTTATTTATTAATGTTGAGATGACCTCAGTGATTTCAGTTTCACATGCTACTGACATTATTTAGATTCCGAGACCCTGGCAGGTATCCCCGAAGCATAATAACAAAGTCACTAAGCCCCCCATTTCGCAGGACCGTATTTGGTGCTCATTCGCCAATTCCAAGACTTTGCAATCTTGTGAACAAATATAGCGATACATTTGATGTCCACTTTGATTTCCTGAACAGCATGCGAAATATCGTCACATTGTCTCATTCTAATACTTAGGTTTTTGTGTCGGGGTTTTTTAATATAATTTTCCACTACATAATTTATTCACTATATTCCTTCACGGGTTTTGCTTAATTTGTATAGTATACTTAACTTTATAGTAATAAAGTATATGATTACTGTTAATTTTTACTAAAATAAATAGGAAACATTTCATTAATTACTATACATATTTTAAAAACTCTCAACGAATTCACTGACGGGAAGCTCCATATACGCAACACAGTTTATAGCGAAGTCGCGGGAAAACTGCTAGTTTAATGTATAATACATAATTATTAGTAGAGACTACAGGCGGTTCATCGACATTTACATTATTATTTGATAGTGTGTTAGACTGGACATACTGTATTGATCGAGGGCAGTTTTAGTTTATTTTAAAATAGTGTGAGTTCGTTAGAATGTAAACTCTATCGGTATATAATTAAAAGTCAAATTTACGGATAACTATTTCCTCATTCATTATACAGTTAAGTATTCTAAAAAAGAGCTAATAAATACTGTAAGTGATTTAAATGAATATTTTATTGATGCATATTGACTTCTTATAATTGTCTGGTAACTATGACTCCACCACATTCATAAAAAACAACCATGAAATGTTAGATTCACATATTCGATTTTGAAGTTAATTATAAACCTAAAAAAGGAAAATGTCAGGAAGTTTGTGCGATTTGCTGTCATGCATAGTAACATTAATGGCATAAACAATAGGCTTTAAAGTAACCCAACTAAAAAAAAAAAAATGAAATACTTATAGCCATAAAACCTGTTTGAACTTATTTTATAAATTGAAGAAATTTAGTTTTGATATCTTATGTCCTGTTCATTGGAGCTTTACTGATCTTTATGTCACTCCTCTATTCAAAAAGTGACAGGTGAACATTGAACATTAATTGAATATAAAAAATTACAAGTCTATAAATTTTGTAATGCTATACATACTTTCGTAAATCCGTTATAATAAGGAGGTATATCCGATCTTTTACCTTCACCTTATAAGTTGATCAATATCTTAGAATAAAGTGAAGTTCTTAATTTTACAATAGTTCATTGTTTTAATTTTAAAAAGCGACCGTAAACTTTTCCTTTCAAAATTAATAAAGGTATCTTTGTCACATATTTTTTGTCTCGCCATTGTTTTATTGAAAAACAAAACTATTAATAATTTTCGTGTTTTAAATAGATTTTTATAAGTTAATATAGAAATTAGCTCGGCGGCGTAGAAGATAAACGCCGCGACCCGCGATCGCGGTTGTTAAGCAACTTTTGCAAGGATATTACATGGGATGGGTATCCAAAATATTATCGTTATAAAATATTTCGTACTTCGAAAGGTACGTAAAGCAGCTTGTTCTGGCTGCATTTGCAGTCGTTAATACCCTCCAATCCGCCTTGGGCCAACGTGGAGGGTCAAAGCTCCATTCTCCTTACTAACCATAAGATAGGCCTCAGCCTCTGCCGTAAAGAGGTAAGAGGGCTGATGATGATGCTGAATAGAAGCAATAAGTATAGTTATTATATAAAATTTAATTATTGCATGCTTTATTGTTTGCCTTTAAATTATTATAAAAATTAGGTCTGATCAATTTAGATATGCAAAAAGGAGTTAGTACGAGTACTTTAATAAATCTTTTAAAGTTAACTAAATCAACATTTTCGTGAGAACTCATTACACATTAAAGAAACGCCTTTGACGAGGAAACGTTAACTGTAAGTTGGGCAATAAGCATGCGTCCCACGAGGTAGGTCTCGTAAGAGGATTCCACAAGGAATAAGTATCGGGTACTAATCCCCGTTCCCGAAGTGAGTGTCCGTAGAGTTTTTAGTGGGCACCTGAGGTTCCGTCAGCCATCGTATGTATTCACAGATAATTATTTCATAATATAACCCCTTTGCTTATAGACATAGGATGGCTATGCATTACATTATGGTATTCAAACATTTTAAAATACGAGCTAAGCAAAATTTCACCACTGTCAACTGAGTTGCGCTATTTGGCAATGGTAAGGTACGTCATAACTTTAACTATTAACAAGAACCACCCAATCTTCATTCATCATCATCACCAGCCCTCTTACGTTTCCACTGCAGGGACTCAGGCCTTTCTTATGGATGGTTAAGGAGGATGGGCCATGACCCTCCACGCTGGCCTAATGCGGTTTGGAGGGTATTAACGACTGCAAATACAACCGGGCCCAACGGCTTAACGTGCCTTCCGAAGCATGGAGTAGCTGGTGATAATAATTTTTTGGTCACCCATCCCGTGACCGACCCTTGCGAAAGTTGCTTAACGACTACGATCGCGGGCCGCGGCGCTTATCTACAACGCCACTGAGCTACTTCAGTCTTCTTTAATTAAAGTTATTGTTTTACTATGTCATGAAAGAGGATGGTGCAATGTCTTTTACGGTCAATATTTAAGTCAGCTTGATATTATTGTCATATTTGACATTTACCTTAACTTTGATTGCGCTTATGGTGCAATCCTTAGTACGTAATACTTACCAACATTTCATAAAAATCTGTGTTTTGTGCCTTATTTGTATCAGTCTATCCCTGAAACTATGGTTTTTATGTAAGGTGTTTTTTTCTAGATGTATGAAGAAAAGTAAATTTAATAAAACTCAAGTTGCATCAGTCAGTATACGATACACAGAACTGTTCTATCGACTGTATAGATAGATCTTTATAATATTTCCCATCAGATTGTTATGGCTACAAAGTGTAGCTTAGTACTGATTGAGTTTGACATTTAGTTGTTGACATCCGGTATAATTGGGTATAATGGGATACGTCATTGATGCAGAGAAAATGCCGCGTTCAGCTGTTGAATAGTAAATTGAGGAGAGATCGTCGATGTGTCATTTTGTAATGGAAAGTTGTACTTTCTTTACTAGATACTTTCCGTAGTTTGTTTAAATATATTTTAAACTTAGATGATCTTCGTATCAACGTATTGTTAGATTTGCACCGACACTAAAAGTCAGATGAAAATTATATTTTCTCATCTACTAATACGATACTGAGATATTATTTGGGGCAATAAGGACACTAGACAATAGATTGTTGGCCTCTTTATTGAATGCAAAGTATGGGTGTGATGCGTATTCTTATTTTATTTATTTATTTAACTTTATTGACCGATATAAAGTTGGTACAAAAGGCGGACTTAATGCTAATAGAATTCTCTTCCAGTCAACTTTTGGGATAATAGATAAACACGATTGCGGTACAGAACAATAAAAACTTTAAAAATAAACTGCTACAGCAAATACTAAACTTATCATAAAAATACCAAAAATATAAACAAACTTACACTTAATTTCATATATACATGCACATATACATACACACATATATAAATATATATTCATATACATATAAATACACGTACATCAATACATAGATGATCCTCACAAACCTTGAAAAAGAATGTAGTGTTTTTTTTTAAATGAATGTATTTGGCGATCTCCTGATCTCCGGGGAGGCTATTCTACAGTCGAATTGATTGTAGAGTAAATGAGTTGGACATAAAGCCAGTGTGAAAAAAAGGAGTGGATAGTGTGAGAGAGTCTGAAGAACGCAGGTGGCTCTACTCGGGACAGTGTGGCTCTACTCGGGATATGAGACATGAATACCATATGTAGATATTGTAAGTTTAAACTACCAACATTTAAGGTTTATAATCGCATGGAGTTGGCCCTTTGTAGTGAACCTGACGTTATCTCTCTTACTTTTTTCTTTGACGCGACGTGTTGTGCATCATTATAGCGAAAAGCTACTTTTCCATGTAAGCTCTATAGGACTTCTATATAGCTCGGAAAACAGCGATGGATTCTTATCTAACCATTCTGTCGTCGAGTGGATATTATCTAAGAGTACAATAGACCATTTTCTCGTTCAAAGTATGAATGAGATAGTTGATGGTCACGCTAATTATATAAATGGATCGATGAATAACCATATCAAGATCTATCTTAAGTTATCGCAATGGTATTATTTATCGTTTTTGAAATCTATGGAGAAAACATTTTTCATTGGGAAGCTGGAAAGTGGCATCAACTTATAACCGCGAAAATTAAGTAAATAAAGTAAATAATACATAGTGTGATATTTATTAATAAGGACACTGCAAATTAATTGACACTGATATTTGCAAAATGAAACACTAAAACATCTCCTGACTCAATGTGGCACATTGATCAAACAAAGAAAGCGTACATTTGGAACGACGTATTAATTATCCCACAGAAAATAAAATTTCTAAAAGACCAGGAATATCATACATTTTTTAGATGCTGAAATAGCTACTATAATGCCGGTGGCGAGACGCAATAGGTTCTTTTAGGTCGCAGCGATTACAGTTCTACTAATTACCTAATGTGAGGCATGTTAATACACTTATAAATGTAAATAGTAAAAAAGTTAAGTTGGTGGAATCGACAAAGTTCCTTGGTATTACACTAGATTCCCGACTGCAATGAGATCCTCATATTGATAATTTGTCAAGTAGACTAAGTTCTGCAGTATTTGCTGTTAAGAAAATTAGACTCTTGACAAATGTTGAAACGACAAGATTGGTATATTTTAGTTATTTTCATAGTGTAATGACGTATGGTCTATTGTTGTGGGGTTCTGCGGCTGGCATTCAAGATATTTTTATTCTACAAAAGAGAGCTGTCCGCGCTATATATAATTTACGGTCTAGAGAATCTCTCAGAGAAATATTTAAAGAAATAAATATTTTGACTGTTGCATCTATGAAAATATTATGTACGCAAGAAAACATTACGATTCCTTCATAAAAAAAAGTAGTGTTCATAATCTTAACACAAGAAATAAAAATAAACTTGCCGTTCCAAGCTTCAGACTTCAGAAAACCAGAGGATCATTTCTGGTTAAAGGCATTGCTATGTTCAATAAAGTTCCACAAAATGTAGTTGACCTACCCGTAAATAAATTTAAAATTCATGTAAAGAACATACTTATGAGTAAAGACTATTAATATTATGAAGTTGATGATTATTTTAAGGATCGCAATGCATGGAATTAATAGCCTTCGCTTTGTTCTATAAAGACTTATTATATGTTCAACCTATGTCCTACAGACTTTGAAAGTTGTATTTATTATTGTGATAATACATATTATTTTGGTAATGACAATATGATTTGTGTAAATGTCATTACTTATAATAAAGAGCTGGTAAATTTCTTTTGCTTGTTCTTCATGTCAGCTAAAAGGCGTGGTAGGGGAAAATAAATTTTTCGGACGATCCAAAAGTGCTTGTAATTGCCTACTTGAATAAAGATATTTTCATTTCATTTCATAAGAATATTGTCAGCAGAAAACGAATAATGGCAGATGACTCGGTTTTGGAAAATTTTGCATTAAGAACCAATTTTGCCGTTTTAAGTTACAATGAATCGAACTTTCATAGGTGTTATCAATAGTGTTAGTTTGCCATAATTCAACATTTAAAATATCGTACACAGTAAAGCGATACATTTGTTTATGGGACTTCAAAGCGTTTATAACGCTTTGAAGTCCCAAGAGAACAAAAAGGAGCCAGTGGCCAAAACCCTAACAATAATATTAATTAAGATAATTAGTGATTTCACTCGTGTCTCGTTATTAGGGAATCGTTTTAAAATCAGCCCTGTTATTCTGTTAAAATCCAAACACGAATTCGAATCCACTCAGGTGTCTGAATTCACTTCAAAAAGGTAATATTTTTCGTGTTATAAGTCAAGTCAGTTTTGAAACGACATAGGAATAGAATGTCTGTGACACTTATAATCAATCAATTTGGTTTTGTATTTTTATACAAAAAATGGAATCAACGGAATGTCTTGACTACTAAATGATTTGATTTCGGGCGCATAAGTGAATTCGAATTAGGTTTCGGTTTTTTTCAGAATCGCTCTGGTGGTCGATTATACTATACCCGTCAAGACGTGTAGTGGAAATATATGAAACCGTTTCCCTACACATGGCGTGGGATAGATATAATTGCGGTGTTAATTTATTTTCGTAAATATTTTAATCTAAAATGTTAGATTCTTCATCTACTAGATATTGTATTTTATTAACTGCAGCTGTTCTATCAACACCTTACTCTAATGGAGAAAAATTTTAATGGGAGAAGTATAAGTTTTATGCCAATGTCTTATATGACAACACTAGAATATCAAAATAACACAAGTACATTACTTTACATTTAAAAGTTTAAAAACCGCTTCGGAGAAAAGAGACAATTTCATTTCGGTTTTAACTATAAATATGTCAACGTAAGAATGTGTGAAAAAAATGACATGTAACTTACCATTCTGAGAAGCAAGTATTCAAGTAACGAAATTATTCAGTTCATAGAAAGATAAGTCAAATTAAATTTTCATTGTTATTTATAATTATAAAAATCTACTTTCCTACCCCTTTATTTATTAAACTAAACTACGTAGTTAAAGTCTTTGTATAGTAAAAATCTGAAAAAAGAACGTATAAAACACCCATATCCAAAATGATAAAATGATAAAAAAATTACGATGAACTGACAGGGAATCGACTCTGTAACCGCTAAGGTACCACCTTAAAATTCACACAGAGGTCGTCATTACTTTGTACGTCAAATAAACTTCAAAGGGTATTTTTAACTAAAATATTATTTATTTTTAAATTATTTTCTAAAAATGTTGCAAACCCCGTATTTTGTTGACACGGTAGCGTTATAATTGACATAAAACAGCTTCTTTGATGGTGACAGCTTTGGAAAACGTCACGTGTTTCGTCACCGGTGACGATAACTTTGTTTATTTCTGTATTCTGACATTAATTTAAAAACGCTCTTTGTAAAAGAAAAATGCTTAAAAAATTGTCAGTCCTTGATCCCACCTCGAGAACTGAAAACTGGTGATATTTAAAAAAAAAAAAACAATATAGCATTGCGAATTCTAAATTGTTCAAATATAACACAGTAAGTTTGCAAAATCAATAGGGATGTGACTTTTTGTTTTTCTGTCTACCGGGTTGATTACTAAAGAAAATTAAATACGTACTTTTCATTATATGCGTAATCAATAAATAAAAGCGATATATTTAGTTGAAATGTCGCATGACGTCACACCTTTGTACATTTTCTACATAGTTGTGACGTAGCGAGCTCCCAGTCCTCAACTTGAATGCATATTATCTAAGCTACTTCTTGTTCAATTTAATTCTATAAATAGTATTTCTTTTTTTTACCCAGTCATCATCCCTCTTTAATGGTGAAACGCCTTTTTTTCGAATTTTGAATCATTCAATCAAATTTTAAAGTCTACCATCAAGTTGTCTTCAACTTAAGTCACAATTATAACATACAAATTTTAATTTTCATTGCCAAGGAAGACTTTGTTTTTAACGTGTCTTATGTCACTTAAAATTCGTATAAGGATCGTCAAAGTAATATTTGCAATAATATAGTAAAACCACAATCGTTTTTACACATGATATAAATCGATTTGTGTGACCTATAAGCCGATCGACACGGATTTATAAAGTGTCGACTCAACGGAATCCCGAATGACGAATGCGACGGCACGCCGTAACCTACAAAGCTGGAGCTCTATATTTGAATCGCATTCGTTTGAGAAGTCGTATACGACTTAAGCATAGAAGCACCTGCTGTTGATTTCGTTTACCGAATTTTCAATTGTATGTCTCCAGTCCTGCTATTAAGTTGAGCTTTATCCTTTTATCCCTTGTCCGACTTTTTTACCATACGGAAAAACAAAGTAAAAACAATGAAAATTGCCTATGGTCCTATGCTCTTTAAAACCTGATTTTTTGTTATCATATTTTTGCAGTTTGTGATATTTTTATTTTATATAACGATTTTGAAGCATGACCGTTCCATCGCAGTCTATACTCTGCAAGTTGCACTAACGTCCATTAAAATTGTCATTAGTTTAAGCGTCATTACCCTTACAAATTTACCATTAATGAGAGCTTAAATGTCATTAAAGCTTAATGGAGGTTTGTGCAACTAACTGAACACGTATGAAGAGGTTTATAAAGATCGTTTTTTAACTGTAAAAAGCTATTATATAATGATGAAATTGCGCCCACAATACCAGCCACCGGGGCAAGTGCCCCCACTTCTCCCTTCCTAGATCCGGGCCTATGCATGCTACTAAGAAACTTATAAGGAAGTACTTTAAAACGTGTGCCAAATGGAGGAGAGGGAGGGGGAATGGGAACACCCTCCCCACCATTAGCCAAAGCAGAGAAGCATAGTTCAGAAGCAAAAGAAAAATAAATTTTTGTTACTATACCATCCAGATGCACTTAAAACTTCGACTTTATGTTATAAACATTAAAGTTTCACTGCGACTTTATTTTATAAACATTAAAGTTTCGTTTTCTCCTGTAAAATATCAAATAATATATGTCAATGATATACGAAAGGCTTTATTGATATCTATTAAAAAAATATAACCCCGAAATTCCAGACAATCTCTACTCTAAGCTTTGCGAACGTCTAATACTGGTTGTCTGTATTTTCAACATTTGTTTTTGAAACTACAAATGTTGAAATAAAGAATGTACCATATTATAGAAAAAATAAGGGATAGTAATTTAAAGTTAATTTTAATTTTATAACTGAGCTAATGAAAAATGGAATTACTGATAGGTAAATATTATATCTTTCAAAAATTTCAAAAGAACGAAAAGTGATAAGTAAGTATTCGATGCGAGTCGAGCGATTTAGTGATAGAAGTTCCTAGATCATTGATGTGCTCGGCGAATGTTTACCGCAAAGGGAAACTGTTGCTGTGTACAGAAATGGTAATTATCTGTCGAGTCGACAAGTTGGTCATGCAAAAAAGGTTGGGCTCGGGCTCTGAATTTAATTTGAAGGTATTCTTTTTGTTTTGTTTCGATGTATGAAAGTCTTAAAAATATTTCATCCTATTAGGTGCGTATGTGCACCAAAAATATCTTTCATTTTAAACAAAAAGCTCTAATTAAAAATGAGAAAAGATAATCACTGAGCGCTAGCAACAGCGTCGATAAATAAATAAATATTAGACAACACATTTATTGTTCAAATTCTAAGATGTGTAGCTAAAGCCCTCGTATTATGGAGTATTAAGATACTCTATTAAGAGATATGTTGACTAAGGACAATAAGGTGGCATAATACCTAAACCATATAGAATATAGAATCAAGCCCGGGATCTCAGAGATCGGCTATGGAGTTTGAATAAAATAATAGTTTCAATATAGTAGAATCCCAAAGAGTAATATAACTGTAAAGAATTTGTAATTCCGAGAAAAAACATGTAGGAATCGTTACGGCAATGAGTTTTACAAACGAAAGCGAGGGGCCCGTATCAAATATTAGGATTCCACGCACGTCTCACCATCTGGCAAGATTTGCCGCCTTGTTGTCCCTTCACTCGATTGACTGCATTCATTACAAGCTTTTATTAAACCAGACCACCTAGTTAGCATCTATTTATATTTGAAAGATTTACAGACGGACAAATATTATAAAGAGGAAAGATTTGATTATTTGTTATTGAATAGACTTCGAAAGTACTGAACCGACTTTAAAAATTATTTCTTCTACGGGAAGCTACATTTTAAACGGGTTATATAGGCTATAGTTCTGTCAATGTGGAAATCTATTTAGTCGGTCAGGTAGATAATAGAAAAATATTCGATTCATATTTTTTTGGTTCAGTCTAACAAGAAATGGCTTTGAGTCTGAAAGCGTGCAGTCCGTTGTTTCGCTACATTTCTGCAGTGTAGCAAAACTCGTCTCCTCTTCCTCTAGGTAAGCCTGGCACAGTGTACTGACAGAGATGCCTAGATTATGTAGAGTTTGATAAAGTGTCCATGTCCCGTGAGAATACTCACAATTAGTTTTAGTATTTGTCTTGGTAGTTTACATATAACTCACTGGTCTATCTTCGAGATTGCTTCCTTGGCTAGTTTACTTTTTTTGACTTGTCCGCAGTCCATGAGACTAATCTAGTATTCGTCATGTCTACCGCCCCCGTAACTAACCTTTTAGTAGACTATGTTCGAGCAATTCCGACATGCTAACGCTTTCGGATCGTAGTTTGTGTTATTAAAGCCTCTCCTGGCTCGACAGTCTGCCGCATCATTGCCTCTAGATCTATTTTTTAATTTAAACTTTTTTGCTCACAGTACAAATTGCGGACTTAATGCCATTAGGAATTCTCTACCAGTCAACTGTAGAATTGTATACAGATAGTATCCATTGTATAGACTATCCATTGCAGTGTCAATTTACTCTCTTTACTCACCTCTGTTGACTTGACAATCATGAAGCAGCTCAAGATTATACATTTTTGGTTTCTTATTGGTTTAATTAGTTTAAATTCTTATTAGTTTCTTCGTTATAAGAAACCAATGACGATTTATTATCATTACAAGAAACCCATGTCTTTTTTGTGGATATCTAAAAAAGTGTAATGAAGGGCAAATTATGAGAGTCAGTCAAATGATCACGAACTTGCAAAAATATCCAATTTGAAAGTTTCTTTATTATAAGAAAATAATAGCAACAAGCTTGAACTAAAACGAAGCAACTAAAGCACTTTTATTACGGAAAAAATCTAAAATAACGAATGTAACCGTATTTCCGATTTCCGTAATAAAAGTGCTTTAGCTGCTTAATTGGGATCTGAGCAATGTATGTGAAGAGTTCGATTGTTTTAAAGTTATTTTATTACTTAATCGGGCTCCTAAACAAAATATTTTTTTTCAACTTTAATTCTTTATTATTTTTAATTACTATATCGTAATCTTCTCAGTGAACCCTTTCATATTGATATATTATGAGAGTACTTAAAAATTCAAAAATTTAGCTCACCACTATACTTAGCTAACCTTGCATGTCTTCGAAACTTTTATACAAAATATCAATGTTATCAGTAAAGTTGTTATAAGATTCCGCCCTCATGGAGTGTAAGGGGGGAGGGTATAGAGTAAGAGTAAGGGCGTCATACGATACTGAGTTTCTGTAGATTCGGGCCTGTACAAGATTTGAATAACATACATATACATTGAAAATTAAATAAAAAAAAACAAATCTTCCTCCTTAATAGTATATTGAATAGTAATATTTGTAAGCATTTGTTCGCGTTGGCAGGCAGCAGTATCGAATCATCGACGAGACGGCTAATTGGTAAAAGTGTACCAGCTCTGTCCGAAGCCAATAGGAAAGGCAAATAGAGGAGCTGCCCGCGCTCCGGAACTGAATCACGTTCCACGATAGGGCTGCGGTCACATTCTTCATGTAGTGTTCTAAGTTTTTCTGTATCTGATTTCTATTTTTCATAGTTAACATTTTTTTTTCGGTTTCATTTTAAAACCGTTTTAGTATTTTAACAAGCAAATATTATATAGCTTGAGTAGCTCCGCTACGAGATGGGTAACCAAATAATAATAATAATATACTTTATTGCACACACGAGTTACAAATTACACAGTTTGAGAAAAGAAAAGAAAAACAGCATAAAAAAGGCGGCCTTATTGCTACATAGCAATATCTTCCAGGCGACCTATGAAGGAAAATAGATAATAAATAATATGGGGTAATGGGTGCAACATGTAGAAGAAATATATCTTAAATGAGGAATATAAAGGAAGTATAATGAAAAAAAAAAAATTACAGTTATGATAACAATTCATGGTCTGGAAAGGAAATGGTGTTTAACTTGATCGCAAAATGATTTCAGCGAGCGAGCTTTCCTGATGGTTTCTGGCAAAGAGTTCCACAGTCGGATAGCGTGCACAGAGAAGGAATAAGAGAAGAAGTCAGTTGTGTGGTGAGGAAACTTGAGGGTAAGATTGGAAGAGGATGAAAAATGGGATGAGGGGTGGTGAAAAGAGAAGCATTGCTTGAGATAAGGTGGGGTAAATGGTAAGAAAAGTATAGAATAAAGAACCGTTAGAGTGTGCAAGTCCCTGCGCCGGCGAATAGGGAGCCAGTTGAGTTTGGAGCTGAATCTGATGCAGGCATTCTGCAGACGTTCTAATTTAGTGAGAAGTTTCTCAGACAAATCTGTATAACAAACATCAGCGTAATCAATAATGGACAACATAAGAGAATGCGCTAAAGTGACTTTGGTACTGGTCGGCAAAAAATTACGTAATCGATTCAGAGAGCCATATGCTGCAAACACCTTCTTCCTAACAGCCTCTACCTGGGGTTTACAGGAAAGACAGCGATCAAAGACGACGCCAAAACTTTTGACAGTTTCGATATAGGGAATAATAGTACCATCAAGAATTACAGGAGGAAGTTGGTCAAAAACGACCCTAGAAGTGAAATGAGGACTACCTATTATTATGGCTTGAGACTTGGAAGGGTTAACGGTCAAACCGTATGATTTACTCCTACTACTAATAATCGGTAGGTTTGAGTTAATAACAGATACTACTTCTGAGAGATGCAGAAACGGTGCCTGAGTAAATATCTGTAAATCATCAGCATAGAGGTGATAGGAACATGAAAGCATGTGAGTGATGGAATTTTTAAATATTATAAATGAATGAATATATATTTTTTATTGCACTATGAAATAAACTGAGAAAGTACATTAAACTAGATACGGTAACACAAAATTCGGCATTATTGCTAAGGTAGCAAACTCTACCAGGCGACTCTACACTAAAGGGAGCGATGCCAATTATGAAAATTAACTGCGGGTTAGTGAGTTAGAAGCAACAACACATGAGAATATTCTACAATAAATACAATAACTAAATAAATAAAACATAAGAAAATAGCCTGCTTGAGGAAATGTTCTTTTATCAATTTAATAAATGAGCCCCGTGACTGCGCGCGTTTAATATCTATCTTATAGGCAGAGAGTTCCATAGTTTGAGTACTTTAACTGAAAATGACTTGGCTACGAAATCAGTATTGTGGGAAGGGGTAACTACGGATAAATTATAGGATGAGCGCAGATCTCGGGTCTCAAGTACTCTGTGCTTCGGAAGGCACGTTAAGTCGTTGGTCCAGGCTGCATTTGCAGTCGTTAATACACTTCAATCCACAATGGGCCAGTGCGCATGACCGTCCGGTTATGGCCCATTTTTTATCATCCATAAGTAAGGCCAGAGCTTTTACAAGGAGAAGTAAGAAGACTGATATCGATACCCGCAAAAATCCTTCGAAATCCCTCTCTATCCAAGCGACGCGTGGACACATCAAGCATACCTCTTTCCGCGTCATCATCAGCGTCATCATATCTGACAAACTTCATTCTAATATTTACTGCATTAACCTTGAACATACACTTGTAATGCACCTTTTTTATTGAAAGCGTTTTAATTTATTATAACTAAAATGATACGGAAAGTGTTTATTTTTTATATTTCCCTCACATTATCCGTTTTTATTTCACCTATGCGACTTGTGCGACCTTGTGTGACAGCGCGTATTCTTTCACAGCGCGGTATCGCTGTTATTATTTATTAACTGAATATCGTTGCTGTTTATCATGGCAGCCCTAATTACAGCAAACAGTGTAGGGTTTCCTGGCCGTTGTGGTGCCCTGAATTGCCATTGTAAAAACTACGGAGCTTTGTTGTTTCACCTGTTAACGGTTCGTTTCACTTTTAGCTTTTAATTAGGACGATAGACGAAAGTTTACTTCGTTATACACAAACATTCGATTGTCTGTTGTTAGATTTTCATTCGGTAGTTTCATAATGGTTTATCAATATATTTTACGTTACCGTTTGATTGTAAGCATGATTTAATAGAAGCATGAAATAGCGGCGCGTGATAGACAAAAATAATATCATTTATCATGTTATATATATCCATTTAAAATAAAAAATCTTCAGCTTATAAAATACTGAAGCTGAAGAGTGGATATTAAAGTTTACGCGGAGATAGAATAACGCATACCAATGTACATACATTTATTTAACGTAATTTTAAAGGTTATTATTTCTTTACATATCACAAGCCACTAATGAGCTTAATCAATCATAACAAATCTATTTGGTGTAGGTATAAATTATGTTTGAACACTTGCTAATGGGACTTAAGTGGTTTAAGGGGTCAGATGGATGGATAATTTATAAAATGGGAAAAATACTCATAAGCTCATTTTGCATTTTCGTGTTTCCAGTTTGCAAATGCGTCTAAACTTTAGACCTGCATTTTCATTCCTTCTAAATCACGCAACCGATTTCGATGTTGTTTTTACTGTTGGATAGGCCATTTATTGAGTAATATTTGCCTTTTTACTTACACGTGTTTCTAAACCCGTCGTTGTCTCTCCTAATATTATTTGTATAGCTAATTACTTTTTCTTAGACTACGGTAAAGATTTGTCAGAAGAATATTATGTGTTAGCACTTCAGTAAAATAATTAAACTTCCTTTTGAGCAACAGTCTGTTTTTGATTACTTGTATATTTAATAATTGTGATGTTTACACATGCATATATTACCGTCAAATTATTATATTCTTTACACTTAAAATATATTTTAATGATGGACCCTTAATAGGATAACCTTACTCCACATCCTTTTGTAATGTTATTTGTGGTGGAAATAAATATTATAAAAAATATTATTATTATGGTCAAAATTTAATAATGAATAATATTGTCTGTAATTATTATTTAAAACATCAAAATAATTACCCTAAAATTCAGCTAAGATTGATAAAATTTTCTCTGTTACTTTTAAAAAGCTTGTTTAATTCATAATCCCATTAAAAATTAAATGTCTGACAGAGCTTTTTGTCGTTACCAAACTCTTTATTATCATGCTTTAGTAAGTTGTCCACCTGTTTTTATTTACCAATCTAAGTTAACCGTTAACGAGGCCCAGTATTTTAAAATTTTGTCAACGTTTTCTTTACAAACAGCCTTCCACAGCAACCTCCGTCTTTGTTCTTTACTACAGGAATTCAAATTACCTTATCGGCACGCGGTCAGCCACAGGTAAAACCGGTATTACACCAAAACTTTTAGTACGTTGACATCTTAAAGTAATATCATAGGATTTGACGACAATTTTAATTTGAGTCTTTATAAATGTGCCACCGCTGACGTATTCTGTCGTCTCTTTTCATTTTGTACGATGTTTATATATCTATTGCGAGTATCGCCTCCCACTCATGCTGCCTGCCGTGACGGCGAGTCGAATACGCTGCTATTTCATCAGTCTGCCGCGGACGTTCGTTGGCGCTCTTATAAAGCAAGTTCGTGCTTCATATATTAAAAAAAAGACCGATCAAAAACAATTAAAAGTGAAATAGATAAATTAAAACATTAGCATTATAAAAATTCAAAAAAAAGGGAGAAAAACGTCAGTGTGGAAAATCAATATAAATAAGTTAACGTAAAGTTCAAATTAACGATAAAGTTTTCGTGTTTTGTGTTTAAGAAGCTTTGTGAGTTTTTCTGAAATTAAATGTGAGAACATCCATAAATGTTAAATGAAGCAAGTTAATATCAAAGAGGATTTAATGCCGCCAGCGAATAAGGTATGGGAAACCGATTATAATGCAATAGTAACTAGATAGCCGGTCTGACTAGTCCAGATGAATGTAATTATAGCCGTGTTCTTTAGCTTTGAAAAAGGATTGCGTTCCATTAGGATTAGAGCCTTTGATGATACCCTGGAGCGTACAATTTGGGTCTGTCTGTATCCGGTCAGTCACGCGAGACTTAAATATTTGAAGTAGGGATGATATATATCAGTCGGTTAAAGAGAAAGATGCACGTTACACTAATGTGAAGCCAGGTGTTTAGTCAACAGGTGGAATTCAATACAACTGACTTTATTTAAAGGTATACAAACATTTTATAAACCAATAATAGAAGATATTTTGAAAATTATATTGACAAATGTAGACAATGTAGGATAATCGAGATGATTAGGTACTGTTTAAAATTAAAAATAATTTCCAAATCAAATTATCCTGCCCTCAACTCGTACCTGAAATCAACAAAAGAGTCTACTAATGCCAAATACAAACAGGTTCGTGATTCAATACACCTCCTATTCAAAGCCTCATCATTGTTGACTTTTTGCCCTCCAACAACTTACCATCCTATTTATTTTGCATGTGACTCACTTGCATGTGACGAATCAGCTACTAAAAATAAAAATTCACCATCAATTTTGTGTATATCTCCAAACCAAACTCGGCGAGAGTCAGCGGCATTTCAAAGGCCTTAATTTCCCTGAGACTTAACGCAGGTAGTTGGGAGACCTTTTGCATGTTTTTTTGTCTCCATACCTTTGTTTGAAGCTGGCCAGATGAATGGCCGATTGCCGTGTGAAGATTTGTTTGTATGGCGTCTATAAGATTCTATTGTATTTAACACTTGTCGTGGTATTAAATTCCAAGAATAAATAAATTGGGTTAAGGCGTCCAATACGAAATATTACTTCTAAAAATTAGTTATTACCTACTTTTCTTGACAAAAGTAAATGTTTATTATGTTAGTTTTGGTGTTTACGATTCAATAGACTATTAAATATATCTGAATGAGGTTTTGAATGTGAAAACATTGAAATAAATGAATCTCTGTGCAAGCTCAGCAGCTAAGGTATCAGTATTGATACACCACCCCTCTCATCCCGCGGGGTGATTGCCCGCGCGTCGCACTACGAAACGGGGTTCAACAAAAAGCCTTCCTTCCTTTTCAACTTATCCTGCGTTTGTTTTAATACTTTCTTTTATCCTATAGTGCCATACGACGAGCTCACGGGATATTAATTAAAGTGATGCTACACTTCTTAAAAGCGATTTAATAGCCCGGAGAATTATTTGTTGAAATGCTAGCTGTTTCGTTTATAATGAATGTAATCATGCTTCTGAGAATGCTATTCATAACCGGTTATTAAGAAATATTATATCACTTACTAATGGTTGGTAAGCATAAATCAAAGTGTTGGATAGATTAAATCTCTCGTGCAAATATTTTTTTCCTTTAACGAATGATATTTTGGTCTTTAATATTATCGAATTTTGAAAGCGAATAGAATTGTACGTAATCTATTGGTTCTGGCCTTTAGATCAATCATCAAAACAAGTCTGTATATAACGGATATTGGCGGTCTCGAGTCACCAGTGCTGTTACTACATTGAGATTGTGTGTCATTAAGTATAGAAGTTTTTTGATTGTTCTGTTCTGAGTCATTACGTTTTTAATTTTCTTAAAATTGAGTTATTTTGACAGTTAAGGTTGAGGTTTATTTCTTTACTAAGTACAAAAGAGAGACCTGTGATATATATAACTATAGAGATATTCGACATTTAACTATTGGCATATTGCGGAATGTTGCGCAGCGAAAGGAGCTGCGGAATGCGACGGACGTCCCTGCAATCTCGCATGAGTTGTAATCTAGAAATATTTTCATCTTGAGTGGTTTCGCCATGGGCTATTTCGTCTACAGCGAACTTAAGTGCACAATTTAGTAATTCCGGACTAGCTTTTATAATTTTATTATAACATGGAAACTCATGATCATTCTAAGAATATATTGAACAAATAAAACTTCTATTTGAGAAAGATTTAAATTGAGATTTTATTGACTCAAGAGAGCATTCACAAGATGACAGATTAGATGCTTAACATTGATCTCGGTGGATTCAAGATACTTAACGAATCTTTTCAGCTTTAAACATTTTTTCGCAGTAACTTATGAGCCGAAATAGACATAAGTGTCATCTTAAGTCAGCAAAAAATAATATAAATGGTTGGCGTTCGAAGAAGAAAATAAAAAATATGGCGAGGTTCTAGACGAGATTGTTTAAAGATGAGGCAATCATGTGCAAAAAGAGAAATATGAATTGGAATTGTAAACGATGGATCAAAAAAGACATTTTTGCTTGTTAGTTTCGTCCTCGCTACGTTTTGTTAAGCGTCAAGTGATAGGATTGGTACAAATTTGTTTAGGAATTGGAATTTGATGTTCTGCAATCTTTTACGACTGAAAATTTCCATATTCTATGTATATTATTGTGTTCGACAATGGAATAGCTTTGTTTAAGTTTTTAATTTATACTTTTGGTGTAAAAAGGCTAATAATAAACTATCAATGAAACGGCATAATACTGTGACGGAAGTTATATCAAATCGATCGTTTAGCTAAAGATAGCAGAAATTTAAAATTTAAATAGGTAGCTATAGCATAACAGGAGTGGTGAATGCAACACAGGTGCAGGACGTAGAGCCAGTACCCGGTCGATAGTAGCTGCAGCTTGCGGTTGTTACGTCACAGGGATCTAGTCGCTATCTCGCTCAGTGCTATAAACGGCCAGTAAACGCTACATAGAATAGTTAATGAACTTAAAGTATTTAATGAAGGATGTGACTCTTATTTACTGTATTAAATATAATATCAAGCCATTTTCCCGATACTTCGCCTGCGTAAATTATAATCAATGTCATCCACGTATGATGTAGTTTCCTGTGATGTGATGAAACTTAACCTTTTTATAATATAAGTGTATAGTATATATAATTTACTTCATGAAGTAAATTATAAATTTGATCGGGTATTTGTATACTGTCTTATCAAGTTACATTCAGCTGGAGCAGCGGAAGAAGCGAATCGAAAATCAGTGTTGAGTTCTTGAGGGACTGAGAAAATTCCAATGTTCCCAGACCCTCATTGAAATTTTTAGTTTATTTTTTTTTTAACTAATAAAATGTCAATATAGATATTGCTAAATTTGTTTTATCTCAATTTAAATAAACATATCTGTCTTAAATAATAATCAGTTTTCTTAAACGTGCTTATTTCTATTACTAACATGCATTAGATAAATTTGTATTTCATTAGGAAGATAAGCTATAGACTTGCTAGGACATTTAGTAGTTGAGTAAAAAGCAAAATGGTGGGTGGAACAGCGAAAAGATAGATTAAAGGCACGATACGATCGCTAAGTGCAGCCAAAAAGATTTAAACGCAAGGCACGTATACACTATAATCAGCTAATGGCTGTTTTATTATTTATAATGAATTATTTAAAAGATCTTGTTTACAATATAACAAAACAGCTGAGAAGCTGAAACAGTAGTTGATATCTGAAATGATGGAGCATACCTTAGCGTGAAGATATTGTTTTTTTTTTTCAAGTATTTCTCTAAAATACATATTATTGTTAACAACTTTTAAAACCATTTTATGTTTTGGGGCTATGCAGTACATAATGATAAAAAGTGCAATCCTGTCATATATTTTTGAGAATAGAAGACGTAGTGGTTAAATACTGGCTGTAAAATACTTTCGACTATTTGTTTACCAAGATTCTTACTTAGATGCAGGGTCCACAGAATTACGTAAACGTGTACACAGTACAGATAAACATTTGAGTAGGGTTTGCGACACTTCTAAGCCACGTGAAGATAACTCCACTGGGTTCAAAGTACTAAGATAAAAAACCGAGAAAAAGGCGTCAGCAAATGAGAGGAAGCAACGCTACGACACGGCATTTGTTATTTTTATAACTTCCTTTCTATTCAATATAAATAACTTTTGAAATAGAAACTAGCTAATGAGTCTGTTTGTGAAATTGGTAGCGTCGATAATATAATGTAAACAGTTTATTGTTAAAGTTAATGTTCTTTATTATTACTTTTATGATCTGAGTACCCAGACATTTGCTAAAGAACAACGAAATTTTAATTATAAGGACTTATTTGTATTCTACAAAAAAATAGAAGGAACGGCAACATCAAAAAGTAATTTAAAAGACATAGTAAGGTGGAATGGATTAGGATTGAGTTATTATTATAACAATTCTTAATTAGCTTAGATGTTAGTAATTTAAGATTAGATGAGAGAGGGCGGGATATAAACTTACTAACCATAATCGTGACGAACGTTAAAAGCAAAAGGCGTATAATTACTGTATTTTTAGGGCTTTAAAAATACAAGTTTGGTGCAACTATTTCTTTTTAAAGAAATCAGTTTATAGTATTCAATTTTTTTGATTTGAAACGATTAATAATCTGGGGATTCTAATATGAATGGATTTATGTTTTGAAAATAATATAAATATGTTTAGTTATATATAATAAACCAAATGCGACACGAGAGGATGTAAATATGTACGCTCATTACAGTAATAGACAGAGGGATAGAAAGGCATATATTTTTTCATTTTGTGTATGAACTAAAGAAATATAAAATATTACCAATAAATTAAAGTTTGCATTGCATAGGCCCTAAAACTGCTGGACCGATGGAAATATTCTTTACATTACATTATTTTCATAGATTTTCATTTTAACAATTGATCAATTACGCATTCACAATGCTATAGGTATTAAAAATATTCTTTACACTTACGGGAAGCTACATTATACGCGGATGACAAAAGTTATAATTCCCGCGGGTGAAGTCGTGGGAATTATCAACAGCTAGTGTTATATAAAAACAATTGAATTTACCTGTTGAAATGTAACCAAATCTGTTTTATAATGCCACCAAAGATGATAGCGGTCACTTAGCTAAAACCTCTTACAAAATTCAACGGCTTAGTGTTTCGTGGAAGCGAAGACATTAGGTCAAGTTACTCCGTTACTTAAATATCAGTATATATTAAGAATTAACCGAGAACGTTTTATTATGTTAAATACCAATGGTATCCATCTATTGCACAAACTGGAATAAAGAATTTAGTCCTGTCAAATGACGATTTTGATTGTAAAAATAGCAAATTTCAGAAGTTAATCTACAATTTTGAAGTAAAAACAAATTTATTTCATTTTCATCTGCTTGTCTATGTGGGGTCGGTGCAATGTGTCTTCTTCCGTTCTTCTCTATCAGCTGTCATCTCATAACTCACACACACCCTTGACTTTCATACCATAGCTCACGCAGTCCATCCGTTTTTTCGTAGTCTTTCAATATTTTTATTAAATCCATCATCAAATTTCATCAAAATCCGTTCAGTAGCTTTTGCGTGAAGAAATAACAAACATCCAAATTTTCCTTTTTAGAATCTTAAAATATAAGGATATTTTAATAAGATTTCTTTGATTGTATATGGTTATGAAATAAGCTTAAAACGAACCCAAATTTAGATTTTTTACCCTTTTTACCTACCACTCTCTAGACTTAGACTACTAGTTCATATTTAGCATTTTGCTAAAAAAATATATTAAATTCAAGTGATTAATATTTTCATATTTTTGGCGTAAGATCATAGTTTTCTTGAACGGTTAAATATTTAAAAAATTAAAATGATGACACCTAACACTCGGTTGTACAAACGTCCATTAAAGTTTAATTAATACTATAACTATTTTCATCTTTGATTTAAGCTATTGTCAACTTTAATAAAAGTTTGTGCAACTGGGTTTATATGGGTAGTTCTTTTTCTAGTTTTTCGTTTATAAATAAGACTTCTTTACGATTTCATGGTTGTTAAACAGTGGTGCGATTGCTATAAATTAACATATAACAACTAGGTATTTTAAAACGATGCTTAGGTAAGTAGTTGTTAGTGAATAAGATTTTATAGATATTAAATCTTATCTGTTACATCGTAAACTACTTTAGAACGTGATAATTTTAGTAGTCAACAGATATAATTGCCGATTAGTATTTGATACAAGATCTGATAATGAGCGTAATAGAATATCGAGTTTGGTCACGTACGATATATTAGCAACTAGCTGATTTCTTACGACTTCGCTTGCGTAAATTATAAATTATGTTACCCGTGTAATAGCTAACTAGTCCATTTTCATGGTGGTCCTCCATTTCTGAGTAATCAAGTTTGATGACCAAATAGAATTAGACTAAATTTCAACGCGATATCTCCACCCGTTTTTGAAATTAAGAAGTCAAGTTTGTCAAGAACAAACAGACGGAATACAAAGTGATCTTTTAAAATAAACCTTAAATTTTAATCTCCTTTTTAGTAACGGAACTTGTTTAACTAAAAAAAAGAAATCTAAAGATATTTGTTAAAAAATATATGAGATTTTCATATCATATTTTGAGGTAAGTAGCATATATTAAAGTTTGAACTCAAAACGAATATAACTCAAGGACAGGTTATATTAGTGTTGGCATCTGAATCAGAAACAAATTGTTACATTTTACGTCAAACGGATCAGTTATAGAACTCGACCGATTCTAGATATTCGAGGATATCAGAATTAGGATCTTAATATCGATATATTTAATTCAAATCAAGCTGATATTCAAAGTTGAAAATGCTCAGGTTTGAAAAATAATACAACAAAATATTGTAACATTAATTAAAAAAAGCGTTTCTTTGGGGTCTTATTAGTGATTCGGAAATTGTCGAAATTTCGTTTTCGGAGAAATAGAATAGGCCTCCTGTTTATTGAGCTGTGTAAATAAATATACTTTGGCTTATATCTAGTGAAAAAACTTTACTGCCTATATTTATTTATGGTTAATTTTGTAAAGTCATGTTTCACATGAAAAATAAAGATTAAAGTTGAGACACTTTCTCAAATGTACTGTGATGAGCTTTTCCTGCATTGAATATATTTTAGTCACAGTTAAGATTCATCTATTCTGCATAAACTTTGTCTGCCAATTTTGTGGCTTTTGCCCTATTTTTATATAAATTTTTTAACAGTTATAGCAATAATGATGTCTAATAATATATAAATAAAACAAGCTTGCTACTTGAAAAACATCGACCTAAATACGTTTCTTTTATAAGAATGTATGTTATCAATTAATGGCTATGCATTAACGAAGCGGTTTACAATTTATCTAATAGCAATAGCCTAAAATGTGCGATATGTAATCTAAGACTACTTAGTCGTAGGCCAATGACCTCTCTAAATGGTTCTACAAATGCGGCTTCTACGGTGCGTGGTAGAATGATAGGAGTAGCGTCATATTGATGAAAGGTTTGGGTTATGATAACGTTTCTCTTGACTGGGAAATCGTAAAGTTGATTTCGAGATAGGTCCGGGAATTTAGGGACTTCCTTGCCGTAAATGGCAAGAACCCAGATCATTAGAGAGGGAACAACAGAAGCTTTTGATCGGTAGGCCAATCGCGCTTCGAACGGCTTGACCTTCCGACTGCATCATATCCGCTGTCCACGGTAGGGTTGCCAACATTTCTTCAAAGAAATAAAGTATTCAAAATAACTTTAAAAATGTTATACACTCAAAAATAGATCTTAATATTACAACCTGTATAATGACAAAATTTCCATTAAAATATGAATTTCCATACCCTTATTTTATACTAAATTTTTTCCCAATACTGGCCACGTAAATAGCCTATAATATAGCTTTCCATAGGTGAAAGAATTTTTATAAATACGTACATTAGTTTCAGAGATTATTCTATGCAAACAGTCAAACAGTCAAATCACTCCCGTTTATAATATTAGTATAGATAAGTATGTACAGGTCAATGGTATACGTAATAAAATAAAACTAAACTTAGGTTGGTACCCATAAGAAACTCATGTTATCCAAGATTTAGCACACGTTGTCATGGCATCTCGGAGCTTGGTTAGAAAGTGCCTCCGAAGCCTGAACATTAAATCTATGTGTAGTAAAACCGGTTAAGTACCAGCCCGATACTATAAACCTCGTGCGAACGTTATTTTGTAACTCTTTTTATTAAAGCTGTTAACACTACGTCTGTATCTTTGCCGTGGATTAAGCTTTACGAGAATGGAGCCAAGATTAACTTGTGAATTAGAACAAAATTAATTAGTTAGACTTTTACATTTACATCTATGCGAATATTACAAAGAGATTTGGTTATTTTTTTTAACTTACGGAAAGCGATATCATATGTGGTAACTAACATAGGCTATAATTTTCGCAAGCGAAGTCGGGAAATAGATAGTTTACTTATGAAGCTTTTTGATCGTGATGAAAGTCAATATAATCAAATAAACTTGTTTCAAGCACGTTTGAATCGTCTAACGTTTTTGTTGCTACCGATCGTTCAGGACATCTTTTGGTTTTTTGGGGCACGGGCAAGAAACTCACCACCAGCTCTCATGGAAGTAACGACATTCACAGAAAGCATGTCATCAGATCAATACTTTTATATATATAATATATATATATATAGGCAACACGAAAATTTTTGGAATGTTCCATTGTTATATAAGCTTATTAAATTAAATTTGAATCGTTAAAAACTATTTAGCTATGGTTTATTCAGGAAAGCTTTTTACAGACACGAAGAATGAGTGGAAGAACTTAATCTGCTATGACATTCTGTAAAAAATCAGCGTCGAACTCAACGTCCGCTGTCACAGCAAAGAGTTTCAATCAAATAAAATCTAATAAATTCATTTTTAAATTATGAATTTCAACATGTTGCTATATTTGAGGTTTTTTTTTAATCCTCGGTCGGGTCAAGGTACAATATAAACTATTCTATATTGTTTCGATTTTGGGTGCTGTGGTACAATGGTTGTTTCAGACTTCTTAAAACCAACTGTACTTAGTTTGGGATGTGATCATAGTATGTGATACCTTAAAGTATTGTTATTTATACTATTTGTTAGGAAATAAAGCTCTTATTAAGTCTATATATTTTTAACGTCGTGTTTGTGAGTGCCAAACTACATCTCAGTTCATTTTGGTGGTATGTGCCAAAGAACTTCCTAGAAACAACAAACTCAGGGTGAACGACCTTTCGATTTTCTTTTTACAAATCTTAATATACTATATATTGTAATAAAATATTGGGTAGATCGTTGGCGTAGTGATAGTACGCTTTTTTTATTTATGCGTAAATTAAATGACGCTAGCGAGGGCCAATCCTAGGATGGGTGACCAAAAATTTACTGTTTTGAGTTTGGTCACGGATGTATCTACAGTCGTTAATACACACCAATCCGCACTGGGCTGACTAGCTTAATGATCGTTGTTATTAAACTGATTAATATCTAATAAACAACTTTAACTTGTATCAGATTATTATATTTCATATTTTTTTTAGGCATTTTCATTGAAGACTAATCGCGAATGCAAAATTTATCAAATATAATGATTAAACATATTGTATCAGATAATTTTAAAATGATACATCTGCTTTTTATAATAGTTATGTTTGACTATTAAAGAAAGTAGAATCCGACATTTTAGGCAAAATGTCCTGACTGTTGACAACGCAGTGTCACGTTTTTTTTATTTTAGAATATGGCAATCCTAAGCTTATAATGTTATAAATTTTCGTAGAGGAATATTTTCAACGTGGAAATAACATTTTTTGCTCGGAATTAGCAATGTTATAAGAATTTTAAAGTTCGGCTCGGCAGTGTGCCATCCTCCATGGCTGGTTGGTTTTTATGTGTCAGTAAAAAAATAAAAAATGTCGTTAAGTACTTCACGCTTTGTTGCATTTCAATTCACAACCTTATTGCTTTGTTTGTACAGTATTATATTATCTGTAGTATAATAAAATGACAATGAACAGCTAATTAACATTATGTTTCATTGCTTGTTATGTAAAATAAAGATTTCTTAGACCCCAAATAAAGTAGTTAAATATATTTTAATAAGGTAATCTGAAACATTTTGTATTTTGTAGAATCTACGTGTTGTGTTACCTTCCGAGACAATACAGAAAATTTCACTTTACGTTGACCTGACCAGAATCGAATCAAGGACATCAGAGACGGCGACACAGGCAAGCGAGCCTATCTTGGAGGTTAAATTTAACATTTTTGGTGGTGCCGTACCCTAAGGGTAAAATGGGAACCCAATTACTTAGACTGTTGAAATGAATCGTAAAATTTAGACAGTTGAAATTTTCACAGATGATGCAGGTATTTATATTACCGTTCCAACAACATAAACTAAAAAACAGAATAAAATGAATATTGAAGGGAGGGGGACTTCCTCACAACAAACGTGATTTTTTGCTCGTTTTCGGTACGGAACCGTTCGTGCGGGAGTCCGAATCGGACTTGGTCGGTTTTTAAAATAATCTTCTGCCACAAAGCTGATAATTGAGAATAGTACTCGTAAATAAAAGTTTTAAATAAGTTTATTTAAAACATTATTATTGTAATTGATTTGTATAAAACTTTTGTGTATCGCAAAAATTTACTATTGACTACCTTATGCAATTTCTTAAATTTAAAAGCATTCTATAACCAACTAACTGCGTGTGTGTTAAGGCTGTAAAGACCAAAGAAGAAAAATACCTAACTCATAGCAGAAATGAGATAGGCACAGGGATACCGAATAAAAGTACTATCTCTAAATAATTATTTGCACGATTACTTACGATTCTTGTTGTTACAAAAAGTGTTGCATACAGCAGTCAGCTATTTGCATATTTATCAATATCCGCTTTAAAACGAATACCTACATTTACAATGAGATATTGAAAAAAATGCGTAACTTTTATCACAAGAAAGTTTTATAAATGAATATGATGTTTCTGCATAACTGTGATATTTCTGATTTTTAATTACAGCTTATTTGGATGTGGAATTGAAAGATTTTTTTTTGTACGCGCTTTAAATTAATAAAGTGTACTGAATAAAGATGAAGTATCTCGTTAGAAATAAACAAATAGCTTATTACAATTTAATCGCGGCAAATAGATTGTAATATAATGGCCCACCTTCCGCAGACATTGTCGTGTCTGAGAAATTGTGTCATCTGTGTTCATTGTTGGAAAATGAGGGTTATCTTGTGGCATCGTAATTTCACTAGTGAGCACGTGTGTGCTACCTGTCATTGCTACAGTGTGATATTTTCGAATAATAAAATATTACATTTTGTATATGCAACGGCCATTGATATTTATCTCAAAGAAAAATAAAATATTTAGAAGATTCGACAGTCATAAGTGTCCGAGATGGGATTCTAACCCACAAACTTCGAGATCTGGACGACTGCTCTAACTATTGATCTACCCGTAACTCTGCGAGACTGAAGAATTTCTTAAGCACATGTTTATTCTCATTAATGATCAGGCAATTCACCTCAATAATATCTCGGTCTAGTTGATTTTAAGTGTTTTTCTAAAGGGCTGTAGAATATTTTTTAGTTTGTTAATTTAAATCTTAGATTTACAAAGAAATTACAAAGTTAATGAAAATAATTGACGACATTTTCTAAACGGATGTTTGTAACAATTGAAACACCATGATATTTCGCTTCTATATCAATTTTGATTCTGATGCTAATAAGATTCTTCTACACGGTATTGCTCATTTTATGAGCAAACCATTCCTTCATTAGGTTATAGTAAGGTCGCGTTAAGCGGTAAAACTTTAGAAATATATTTGTGAAGCATAAACTTATAATTTTACAACGATAATATGGTAATTATCTTCAGTGCGTTGTCTTTTGAAATATTTAATATTATGTAAAGTTTCTCATCGTTAGTTTCTCCTTCGTATTATAATGACATTTTGTGTTTTAATTTTGTAATGACTCATTTTAAAGTTAAAGCGAAACTTAAACTAACCAGTTGTCATTTACTTATGACTAATTCAAATAATCTTGTTGGTAGCACTTTTAAATTGTCCAACAGTTTTCAAGCAATTATTAAGTTTATTTATGTAAACACTATGTATGATAACATCTATTACAAAAAAAAAACATTTTTGCATGAAGTACAAAGTATTCAGAGTTTATACCGAAGCTTCTATTCTGTATCGATATTTGGAAAACCAATTTCGTTACCAATATTGTGAAACTAATACTTTCCCGAAGTGAGTTTTCTAGCTTGTTTTTTGTGTTTCTAGTATTTCTTTTTTTTACGATGTACATTATCTTTTGCTCGGTTTATCTACTTAAGAGTTTATCATTACCATAATCTCCTAGTAGAGTTTAATAATTGACTACCACAATGAGTTTCTTTCTCTCACGACCGACCGGTATCATACAAACAAACAATTGCAACGATTTTATCTAACTAGACTAAGAAAAAATAGCTATTAACTAATGCTCAAATGTTTATTAGAAATATCTCTTTTGTAACAGGACGTTTAGACGTGCCACCTTAGTTAGATTGTTTGATAATATAATTAACTTTTTCTTTTCTCCACCAATGAGGTGTTTTGTTTTTTTCTTTTTTTGTCTGTATTTAAAGTCTTATAACTGGAGCTGGAGGAATTTCAAATTAAATTTTGAGCATTGCAATATTACTTTCTTGACTTGAGCATTTGAATTTAGTGTAACATTTCAGAGATGTTACATGTTGTGAACTGTGTAATAGGTTCTCTTCCCTAATGTAATGCCTGAATCAGTAACATTATTGATTGCGCAAATGCTTGATTTGTCTCTATCGTTTATGTAAATTATCTAAGTTTCCTATTAGATTTTTAATATAAAGATCGAAAAAGTCAGTAGATTTTACTGATTACTAATATCGTTAAGATAACACTTCTTAATCCTACGGAATTTCCTGATAGAGGCTTATCAACTTCGCAGGCACTGTGTCATTCATTAGGCACATAAGGAACTATTATTAGGTGTAAGCAAAATATTCGAATTCGTTTGAAATTTACAATCGATGATTGTTATTCATTTGCGCCCCCACTGTTGCCATACTTTTATTTACTTTTTTAGTTCTACAATTGTTATATATCTTCTCAGTTTAATAGTTGTTTGTTATTTCGAATAGAATTTCAAGCACAATAATGACATCAAGTCGGATAGTATTAATGACTTCCGTATAAGCCTTGCGTGTCACAAACTTATTAGGGTTTTTAGAAGACTTACAAAGGATTTCATAGTAGTTTTACGATTTATTCGGAAGTTGTTATTCCGACTGATCGATTATTAGTTCACGGTATACATAAAATGGAATTCATTTGCATAATTTTACGATAGAGAAAATGAATTCATAATATCGCAATCAAATGGAGGCACTTAACATGAATGCAAAATAAACTGCGTAATTTCCTTGATATGACAATCAAATTGATTTTCACATTTGAAGCTTATAATTCCATCGTATTGTCGTACCAGATAACTAGTCGATGTTTATTCGTCAAGCGTCAATTCTCAAAAACGCTATGCAAGAACTGAAGAGACTATAGAAACAGATTTACGGCCAGGTTCTGAATTGAGAAAAGTACATAATTTCAACTGATTATTCTCAATACTTTTTGCTTTTCTTAAGAGAATCGAGATACGTGTAAGATATTGTATGTTCGCACTTGAAATAAATGACTTAGGTTGTAATTTGAGTGTAGATAAACTTATCTCAAGTGTTAAGCAAAGTATCCTTTTTGTACAAAGATTATACTTTTTATATACTTTTTTATGAAGAGTATATTTACACTCCGAATTTGTTTGAACTTTTGAAGTTCTATATTTAAATAGAGTCAGTAAATTCTTAAATTGAACGATTTAAATGCCAGTTATATGCTAATCAGTTGAAGAACATTAATCTGAAAATCATCATATCAGCCGGAAAACATCCACTGTTAGCCATAAAAAATCCCGAAAATCTCCACGAAGAGTCTCAACCAAGTTTTTTGGTCTTGAACTTAATCTGAACATGGCGGGAAAAACCTCGGGAACATGACAAGCATGATCTAACGATCGAGTGAAGAACATTAATCTGAAAATCATCATATCAGCCGGAAAACATCCACTGTTAGACATAAAAATTCCCGAAAATCTTCACGAAGAGTCTCAACCAAGTTTACTTGGTCTCGAACTTAATCTGAAAACGGCGGGAAAAATCTCGGGAAACATGACAAGCATGACCTAACGATCGAGTGACATTGATCAGTGTTACCCAGTTGTCTGGAATACACGGAAGTCCTTCTAACTAAATTTCGGTCACCCATGCGGTTACCACTTTTCACCGCAAGCTGCTTAACCTCTAACCCACCAAATGACATGGTACCTTGCGGTCCTAATTAAAAAAAATTTTCAAAAACATTTCAATTGGAGGAGAATATCAAGCTAAGAGTATTTTTTTTTTTAATTCACGATATCTTGGTACGAGATTTTGATGTAAGATTTTCTTGAAAGTATTCTCGATGTAACTTTAACTGTAAACTTCTCCTTTATCAATTTTAAAAATTAGTGAGGTCATATTTTGTTTCTAGTTAAACATTATTTATATTATTTTTGCAAAAGTGGTTACCATTGTCAACAAAGTTTTTTGAATTTGTTAACTTTTGAATATGTCTTTGTAAGAATTAAGAATCACATTTCGATATTTAAGTTTGTTTATAAATAAATAATTCTTTTGAATATAATGTATTAAGGTAGGGGTTCTTTAATTATTATTATAGTATTACCAGATATTACGTTTATGGTCTACATTGGTTATAATCTTAGTCTAATTGGTAACATGAAAACCAGCTTTTAAATTATCAGTTTTAGTTGCAGTTGCTAAATCATGTTTGCTATTTGTATACAGGAGTCTACACCAGGAATCATATCCTATTTCCACATTATTTAGTGCCATTTTTATTTTGAAATACAATATTTGTTGGCGAATTAGCGTCGGCGTTATATACTTCTCTAAAATGGTAAAGTTTACTTACCTACAGTACCTATATCATGGGAACAGGTTTCTTGATGGCATACTTTTTTTTTATTTTGCAATTACTCGCGACATACATTGAAAACATAATTTTAAATGTGTCAATGTGTAGATATAATTGTTAACTTTTACGTGCCGCGTAATTCTTTTGCAAGTGTATATTTATAAATGACACTTCGAGCACGTACCTAATTGCAAAGTTTAAAAAACGTGTAACATACTTCAATACGAGGTAATTCAATAATATGGTACGTGGTCATTGTAATACAGAAATATTTTAAACGGTTCTCTTTAGTGACATTATAAATTATTTAGGTTTCGGAAAAATTTATTAGTGAACCGTGGTATTATTACAATGGTGATTTTGATGAATATTCTTTTTTGTATAGACTTTCTCCAGGTGTTCTTTATTGAATTTGTAATGTTGAATAATATATACGTTAATGGCTTGTCACATTGTTCTGAAACAATGACATTAAATTTTAACCTATACAAGGGGTATAATTTTGAATACATTTATAATCATTGTTGGGGAAGTTGAATAGTTAAATTGAGTTCGATAGTGGATAGCGCATTCGGTTTATGATGTGTAAGTAAAGCAACTTTTGTAAACGCCGGTCATAGGATGGGTGACCAAAAATTAATTATAATTCCTCCGTGTTTTTGGTAACATCTGAAGTCGTTAACGTTTCCTTCATTCGATTTTATATAACGTCTGTGCCAGAACTGAGGATATTCATAGCCTAGGTTACCCGAATATCATGTAACTTGAAGTAGGTGAAAGAATTTTCAAAATCAGCGCAGTAACTTTGGAGTCTATTCAATGTAAACAACAAACAACAAAATCCTTACTCCATTTATAATATTATATAGATAAATAAATAAACAATCGAAATAACCCTTTATCAAAGTGGCTCATTTACATTATTTTCATATATTTTTTTAAATTAGATATGTAATTTACTTAGTGTTGTATTACTTTAGTAAGTATCCTCGACCCGGGCGTCGAGTCAGTCTTACCTTGTAATTTGGGTCACCAAAACTATAATTAATTACACAAACAGCTTAGCCTTCAAATGACATAAACAAAAAACATTTTATATAGGTACTATTTTCCGAAACATTTTTGATCGATTTGTCTGTATATATTATAAAATTATTTTGATTGTACGCAATGAAATTTTGATTATTTTATTATTGTCTAAACTAAAACACTTTCATAATTACTTTTTTTATAATATATGGTGACTAAACATCTTCTAGTTTAATGAATTGTGTTTAATTATGTAAACAGCAAAAATGCTAAGTGATTTGTTTTAGGAACATGTACAAATTTTAAATAAATTCGTTTAAAAATATTAGCAATGATTTTGAACACATTTATATAGTTAGGTATGTAAATACTTACCAAAAATAATGAATTAAATCATTCTTATGTAATACTAACATAATTTTGAGTCGTCATTTCAAAATTAGTCTTTCATCTCTAAACGTAAATGCTTCCGGAATGTATTTGTGTTTTTTTAAAGATTTCACAAAAAATCTCTATCTAAAGACACGATGAAAACATATATAAAAAGCCTCTCTTTTGCTACTAGCAATATAGATTCTCGTTTTTCTATCAATATAAGAATATTTCAACTTGATCATATTTCGGAATTGAAATAAGACAACCGAAATCCGAAATAAGTAGGTAATAATTGGGCGAAATTTGTTTTATCAAGTGACGTAATCTGAAAAACAACTGACGATATTTCAAAAGATATTAGTTGTTCCAATTAAAAACATGTAAACTAAAAATTGATATTATACAGTATTATCGTGTTTTATGATTAAGACTAAGCTTACATCTTTTAGTAATCAGTAAATAAGTTGAATACATTTAAGTGACTCTTAAGCAACTCATTTCCTGCAGAAGTGCCAACGAAGTTATTTACTTTTTACTTTACGTACTTTTTTATTTGCAATACATAAACAAGCTTTCTATAAATATGTTAACAAAGAGTGTATGAAGTACTGTATATCATAATCCGTTTAATTAGCGCCCAAGTTTATGTTGTCTTTAATTTCCTGCAGAAGTGCCAACGAAGTTATTTACTTTTTACTTTACGTACTTTTTTATTACATAAACAAGCTTTCTGTAAATATGTTAACGAAGATTGTATGTTATGTAGTGTATGAAGTACTTTATATCATAATCCGTTTAATTAGTGCCCAAGTTTATGTTGTCTTTAAATGATAATCATTATAGAATGTAGAGTGTTCTGTCTTTATATTACGACGTGACGTCACGGAGGCTTGGCGGGAATGTGGCACTGGCACAGGACAATGGCATGGTCGACTCCCACATTTCATTATGTTATTGTAAATTTTCTGAGTTTATATTGTAAGAAATAGGATTCTGATGTTTACTGGATTTTTTAGAATAATGTCTTTTGTTAGCTACTTATTCTCGCTTTAAAACACCTTATAACTATGAGACGTCCTCTTCAAGTTAAAATTCTTTTTCAACTACTGAATATCTGCCATTAGGCCACGATTTCATCCCGTTAAAGAAGAGATTTTTGTCTACTTCCATTTTGTCCTTTTCTGATGGTTTTGACCTTTAACCCTCGATTTAACTTAGATCTCAATTAGCTTACGCTGTGACTTGTCTCGTTCAGCTATCATCAAAATGTTTGAAAGTTTCTCTATTACAAATCCGACTAAATAAAATTTTACTAATAATCCCTTCAATCTCGGAAAATGTTAACACAGAACACAGAAAGATGTGTTCTGTGAATGTTAATATTATAAATTGCTATAATCAATCATATCATTGTTTAGTTAGAGAACTTGTTTTATTCGTTAGGCTACTCTCGAGGAATTACTGTCGATGAATTTCTTTATCTGAACGGATGTTTGCACAGACTGAGTTTTCCGAGAACATAGATTGTTCTATGATGCTATAGGTCGCTATGATATCATTATGATATATTCTTAATAATAAAGCTAAACTACACACATGATTGCGTTATTAAAATGAGATTTAAGGCGTCTTGATTTTGTAATAAAACTGTATTTTTTTCAAATCGGCCAGTACAATTATAATATTATATTATAAACTCATTTCTTTAACATTATATGATATTATATTTTATACGCGATTTGGTGAATTGTGAAAGTTAATTTTAATGTTATTTCTTTATTTTGATTGTAAAAACAAGCTTCGGGTAGTAATTAAAAGGTATGAAGTTGTAAATAACAGTTGTGATATTACATAACGGTAAATTTTATCGAACAGTAAGCAATTAATGAACGTTTTGTTACAGCTTAATTATTCTGAATGTGCCAGTACCATTTTCTATGTTACAAAAGTACTTATGAGGGTTCCGTGTTTAAAGGGCAAAAAGGGATCCCATTAGTAAGACTACGTCCGCCCGTCTGTTCGTCTACCTGTCTGTGTTTGTTTTTGTCTGTCTCTGTATTTTTATATCTGTCTGTGTCTGTCTGTCTATTCATCTATCATTTTCTACGGAATCGCTCGGATTCCGTAAGAAAATAGTGTAGAAATTCTATTGATTCCATTTTTTGTATACAAAAAAAAAACAAAATTGATTGATTATATGTGTCTCAGATATTCTATCCTTAAGTCATATCAAAACTCACTATGTTTATGCCACGAAACGTTAATACAAATGTAACGTTAAGCGAAGTCGATTTCGAAGTGAATTCGAGTACTCCGAATGAATTCGAATTCGGGTTCGGATTTTTACCGAATCGCAGGGCAGGCTCTATATCATGACCCGTTATAGTTAGCCAGTTGAAATTATCACAGATGATCTTTTCTGTTGTCCCTATAACAACAAATACTAAAAATAAACGGACTAAAATTAATATTTAAGGGGCTCCCATATAATTAATGTGGTTTTTACCATTTGTATAGATATGGTACGGAACTTTTCGTGCGTGGGACCGATCTATCTTGGCCATTTTTTTATAGCCAAACCGGTTACACGCCGGTGATCAAGACGTTGGATTATTTTAATTTGGGAACGCCTTGGTCGATAATGGTCACGGAAATTATTTCACTGTTGACAAACTTTTTGCGTTTTAATAATTACAAAATTAGGTGACACCATATCCGAGACCCAGATTGTGTAATGTATTCTTTATAAATACCATAGCGAAATAGCAATTTCAGTGTCATCGGAATCTTTCAATTCAGTAAAACTCAAAAATGGGTTCTATCCATTTGGAGGAGTCTTAACTAACCACATAGGTCTAAAGCGGATATAACAGAGACAGGCGGTTATTTAAGTAGCTCGGTGGCGTTGTGAATTGTTATTAGTCAACTTTCGCAAGGGTCGGTCATGGGTGGATAGCCAAAATTATTATTAACTTCGAGCTTTGGATTTTGAAGGCACGTGAAGCCGTTGGTCATGGCTGCATTTACAGTCGTTAATACCCTCCAATCCGCGTTAGGTTAGCGTGGAGTGTCATGGCCTATGCTCCCTAATCATCCACGAGGAAAGCCAGAGCATATGCAGCGGGGAAAAGGGCTGATGATGAGACGTTTTTTTTAATGCCTATTGCAATATGGAGGAGCTATAGCAAATTTTTGGTCACTAGTCCTATTTGTCAAATATTATAGTTCTTGTTGTCATTGCGTGTACTAGCGCATTGTGCCATACTCTTAACTTTCAATTTGCTATAATGCGACCGCCTAATTCTCCAGACATTTAATAACTTTGAACGAAAAAAAAACAATAATAATTATGCTTTTGACACTAGTGTTACTAACTTAGACATTTATTACAAATGAATCCAACAAAGGACACGAAAAATGAAATAATATCGCTATAATATCTGCTAAGAAAGCGTTCCCTATAGCCAGGTTAGAGAGTTAAGGCGGACGCATCCCTGGAGTCAGTTTAGCTAACACACAACATTGCACTTTTTAAGTCCTGTTAATTGTTTGGTTTGTTTTATACTGTGTATATGTTGTTTTTTGACAAAATAAATGCCTATTCTATTTCCTCACATTCGTTCTATTTTATCTATCCAATTGCAAACTGCCTATGAACTCCAGCTCCGTCTACATTTCGTCTTATCAAAGCTTCTCTCGATTAAAGCAATTTCTTTTATCAAACCCATTTTAAGATGCATATTAGAAAATTGATAACCGTTTCAAAATTTATGACCGTTGCTGATTTGAAATGACATTTTGAAACCAGTGCATTTTATTTCCTTTTTACGGTAAGTACTATTACTTACGACTAAGTTATGTATCGGAGATATAGTTGATAATTCTAGTTTTAAAGAGTTTTATCTCGTGTATAAAATACATACGAAATCTTCAGAAATACTGATCCGATTATGATAATTCTTTTACATACAGGACGCTACTATTTATGCGGACGAAGTCGCGGCAAAAGCTTAGTCCTACGATAGTTTATAAATCTAACAAAACAGACGACGGTCATGACGATGTTTATAATATTTTATGTGATATATAAAAAATATTTTGATAGTTCACTAATAAATTCAATGTTTAATTTAGAGTGGGTTATCACCGCCATATCACTTGCATACTAATTTGCAAGGGGAACAGGTTAAGGTTTTATGAGATTATGCAACACCGAAGATGGCATTTAGCTCTTTAATCGGTGTTTATAATAATTCTAAAGTAAAACAATGGCCTAAATCAATTACAGTGTAGAACCCGTTTACAGAGTACATTATTTAATAACATGTTGATTATAATTTTTCTCTAAGTATGTTTGCATTCATTTATAATAAATAAAAGAGACTACAAAAGAGTATGGCCATTATTATTGATAAAAAACCTGCATGTAATAAGTTTTTAATATAGAGTGATTTCTACCGTTATTTACTCTAGGGTAAAAAGCACGTGACACGCTTTTTACTACAAAAAGTTCAAAACCGTTTGGCACCGTTCCGTTTCTGGTATTCCTATTGTTTTTGGTGTCGTGAACTCGTATTACGTTTTGGTGTAACTTTAGAGTCGTTACGCTTGTAAAACTATATCGTCGAACAAAGGAGATACAATTTAGGAGATTGTCTTTTGTTATCTTTTCTTTCTTTTTTAAATAAAACATATGCATGTACATAATTTACTTTTTGGTTATAGGCCGTATAAAGTTTTTATTTTTTTATTTATTATGTTACTGGAAAGTTAATATTGATAGTTTTAAAATTGTTTAAGATCTTTAAAGTTCAAAACATATATAATATATTACTCTCACATATATAATACCTATAACAACCGTTCAAGAAATTATATTAACAATTAAATCGATTAGCTACGTTAAAAAAACTAATCTGTACTTTAATACACGTCCTGTTCTGTTTCGGATAAGGTTTTGAAAATTTAAATAAATTATTTATTCTTTTATCACGGAATAATAATATTGACAGAAAAGAAAAATGTATAGTTAATATTTTATAATATTTCGTTGAAACTAGTTGTTTTCACCGCGACTTTGTTGTCGTAAATTATATTTTCAAAGATTAGTTCTGTATAATATATTATTTACTTACAAAACATACATATATATATTTTAAATGCCGCCTACAAGATCATGTGTGGATCAAGTTTATGCTGCAACGATAATCTTATAGGGAACAGTATTTTTTAAACATATCTTGTAACATCTGTAAAAATATATAGAAACTCTGTAAATAGTAACTAAGTAAACTTTTTCTAATTATAAATTGGGGTTATTCCCACATAGTTCGCTAGTCACATATAATCATAGATATCTAAATTCTTAGATGTAGACATTTGTGTACAGAAACAAGTAATTTATTGTAGCGTTGAAGGTGGCCTAAAAACTTAGCGAGAGAATTTATTTGACATGTTTAGAATCAAATAGTTCGAATGCATTGCATCCGCATTCTAGTGGTAGTTATAAATTTACTAGATGAATGATAATTATAAACCGGTTAACCTTGACTATATAACTAGTATGTTCCCGTGGGAATTACGAAAATGTATTGGACGCAATTATGGGATTTTCTTTGCATTTCGTATTCAACGAATAGAAAATAAAATCTGTACGTAACCCGTGTATATACATGTGGATTTACATGTTATTTTTTTGTTTTTCGCTTAGACTTGATAGAAAACAAACCAAATGTAAGTGAGAATGTAGTGGGGTTGTCGCACCCACAGAACAGGAAAAAAGGTTGCTTACTTGTTATTTTTTTATAGTTTTTCGAACTTTGCTATATATTTGTATTCATATTTACAATGTTACACCCTGTATGCAATAATATATATGGACTTTTATGATGAAAAATATCTACACTATGACATTCCATATTACACAACACATCCATATAGTATCGTTTGTAGATCGCAAAGTAAACCTCCATTCTTAATAAGGCGTTGACCAGTTAGCGTGTAAATAAAAAGGTCTCAATACTACGTATTTATACAGGCGTGTATCCATATTGCGAGGCTACTTATTTGAGCAAAATTTGAGAGGCAGCAAATAAATAGTACTGTGAAATACGTATATTTCTAATGATTAGATCATTTGCATCTGAATCAGTACAAAGATGCGAATCAATCAATGCTTCATTTGGATAATCGACTTACAGATAGATTCAAGTGCAATACTTCGTAATATCAATAGTTAATCGTGTGACGAATATCTTTCAGAATGACCTAATACTTTTAATTGAAGTTTAATATGGAATTTTTGTTTTAAAAATATAATAAAATGATTCTCGTGCCAAGATAAAACAAAATAACACTTTGATATTTGTATATTAAGAAGTTTCAAAATATACTTTTTTTAGGCTTAGGACTGACAATTTGCATTACAAAAACAAATATTTATACTATTTTCTTTTTTATTTACTTATATTAGTTTGTTTCATAAACATGCGCAATTTATTCCACTAAATAAAAGCACCATATAAGATTTTAAAACATCAATCATAATCAATGATTCAAAATAAAAGTCAAGTAAAAATAGTGCATTCATTTATTATCGACACGTGACTCGATGTCGTCCGAATCTTTCTGATCAGTCGCTCAGTTCTGCTCAGTTCATTCTCTCGTCTCAGCATGCGTGGCATGACGAACTCGAGAACGTTTTGTCTACACTAATGTCACTTTTCTCGGGTGCGCCCATACAATATCTCAATCTCGACCCGAGAAATTGACTCATTTGACAAAGCGTTTCTCGAGTTTGTCATGCTACGCGTGCAGGCTCACGAATAGCCTCGCAATGTAGATACACGCCTTAAAACAGTATTTCTGAATATACTATGTTATGTATTTCTGAATATACTATGTTCAATAACTTGAGTGAGTACCAAGAGCGAGTGTTGCGCACACCTCTCGTTCATAGATGCTGGGAACATAGAATAACTATAAAACAGATACGTCAATTGGATGTTGTCGTTTAGACTAAAATATGAAAGTGAAAAATGACTTTTTGTTTCAAGATTACAAATATAGCGGTAAAAAGTTTAACTCAATAAAAGTTTTCCTCCAATGTTTGAAAAAAGGTTAATCAATTTAGAACTCCTAAAGGTAATGCAAAAACAGTTGTTGAAGTGATAAATTGTTAAATTATTGTATAATACTATCCTGTGACGTTGAAAGCCTGTGTTGAAAACTCAAAAAATCTTTTTTGAAGTTAAAACTAAAACCTCTTACTCTACCACTTAAATTGATATTATCGCCAATTCTTATGTACCAATGTCAAAACTTAATAATTTTTTTATTTGGGTTTGTTTTAACTTTTCTTTCCTTCATTTCGTTCGTTACATCGTCAAATAATATTATTTTAGATTAAGTTTACTTTTTTCTGAAAGGATTATAACTATTAATCCGATTTGTTTGTTTCTTGACAGAATTATTACAATATCCACACAATTTATATTATTAAACTATTCCTATAGAATTTGAAACAACGCATTTGTACGTAGTCGTGGGTGTATATTAGTACTTTGTTTAGTATTAGTTTCATATATTAGACCAATGTAACTAACATACCATGAGACTGGTTGATTACTCCTTGTATTATTATGGCAAAACCGCTTTTTAGTAGATGGTATGCTTTAGAAATCCTGTTGCTTAACAGCCTCGGGCTTTAATGTAATTAAGGTTGCCTCATGAGAACATGTATTCCATTTTTATACAAATGCACTGTAATTGCCAGGCTGTGGTCACAATCAACGCAAGGACATCTCGAGTGACGGTTGTTCACCTTGTTTATTAGTGAAAATGTAAATTATATGAATTTACACTAGTTCTATATCACCTATCAATACCCTAAATATTTATTAGAAGAATTGAATCTACGTCCATGACTTAACACTAAATTAAGAAATTATAAATTACGCATTATAATAGAATGCAATGAGTTGTTACGGTACAGGATATTTATGTTATGAAAAACCTAAAAATCAAATTGAACTGAAAAAAAAATTATAAATTAAGTACATATAGTAATAAACAATATTTTTCTGTGTATTACAAAACCTCGCTCAAATGGTCAGTTGAACAAACGTCCATTATGGTTTAATGACGTATTTAATATCTAATGAATGTCAAATTAATATGGGTAATGTCTCTTTAAACTAATGACGATTTTAACGGACGTTTGTGCAATTGGCTGTATGTGTCATAACACCTTTTAGAGAAGACGTTTAGTTAAAAACCGCATACATGTTTTAAGAAAAATGCTATTTTTTAAACTAATTCCAGTTTTGATTTTATAGGTTACTATCTATGTAAAATAATGTATTGTAATGTTGTTGGCTATATTTGTCTTTATTTATATTACCAAAGTCATTACTTAAATAAAAAATATTAATAAAAAAATATTCTGCAATGAAATAATAATATCTAAAAAGCTGCAAAATCATCTCTCATTATAAGAATGTGTCATTCAATAGTCGTGTTACTGTATTTCATTAGGCTCTGGCGAAACGGGCCTCGAAGGACGCGTTGCGGGTTGTTCACCTCGGCCTCAAGAATGCCCGGGATTGATCGCTTGCGGTGGCCAACCGGTCTAATGTTGCTATAGTACTCGTATCGGATTCTTGCTCGAACGAACCTGAATGCCGTGTGTCCTAAAACGATACTTAACTGCATTCCACCGAGTTCTTATATCGAAATTCGCGAACGAGACACTTTTTTGTTTTATGTGATTCAGGACAAATTTGTTTCGTTGATTTTTAAGCAACAACGATGGTTTAAGAAATAAATGTGAGATGCTCGATGGTGAGCAATCACTTGAAAAAAAATTTATCGGTCTGAAAGGTTGAAGTGAAACTATGGGTTATGTAGAATGTCATTGCTCAATCAATGATATTTATTAGAAAGTAATTAATGTGCTTGCCTTTTTCCTAATTTTATAAAAAAAAAACTGTCTCGTTGATCCAAGAAATGATATAGGAATAGAAGTAAAAGAAAACAATATTTATTTAAATATTATTTGGTATACATATATCACGATTATTTTAAAAGTGTTGCGTATAATCCTCAGCTAGTTACAAAGTGACTTAATATAGCTATAAATATTCTCAAAAATGAATATATTTATCTGTGAAAAGAATCCGAATAATTTGTCAATATTAAGGATAACTTTGTGATTTTTTCTGTAGATTTTTTTTATAAGGTCACATTTTGATAAACCTCGAGATGGGACGTGGCACCAAACCAATTAAAAAATACTAATATCTAGTGTACATGTTCTCTTAAGCGAATGGGCTTCGAAGGTGCTTGCTTTAATAGGCGGCAGGTTATTTGAGGCCATGTACTATGAATATCAGCGTACCAGTTTATGATGGTTGTTTTGAATCTTAACGTGACTCGAGGTGCTAGCTTTGAGTTATTTGTTTGTACTTTAGTCTCTAAAAATTCGTTGTTTAATAATGTGCCAAAATGCAATTTTTTTCAAGCTCGATAGCGTAGTGGTTAGCGCGTTAGGCCTATTTCAAGGGCTGGTCATAGGATTGATAACCAAAAATTTATTATCTCGAGCTCCTTCGTGGAAACCATTGGTTCCACTGCATCTGCAGCCGTTCACAAAACCGCACTCGGCCTGTGTAGTGGGTGTGGTTTTGGCGGGAAAAATTATCTTAATAATTCTGTGGTTTACGTTTAGTTCCATAATAGCAACTGGACAGCAGTTACCATGTTTTATTATAGTCCTATGATTGAATAACAGTAAGTTTATAATAACGGTTATTTCAAGCTACAATAATTACTAGCGGAATTGTAGTCTATTAGACGTTTAGTGTATTTTAATTACGAAATGTTTTGGTTGATCTCTTTATTCGTAATCTATTGAAAGTATTCGCATTCGGTTTCTATGACACTCCACCTTCACTTATTGTGACAAGTAAAGAATAATAGAAATTCAAATCTAAAATAGTTTCTATGTTCATTTGAACTTATTACGAAAATATAAAGACAATTATCGTATCTTTAAACCATACATTATTAAATAACTTCATAAAAATATTACATTACCCTCGAAACTTCCTTTTTCTTACTAAGTTAGGATCTTTTGGTGAGCAAAAGTTTCAGGTCATTTAGAAAAAGTTCGAATAGTCTCAAAGATGGGAAAGTACTTTTCAAATAATTTAAATTCTTTATTGTTGAAGATGTGATGGCTCATGCTCATGCGTCATGCTCGTAAACGGGTACTGCCTACATTACATTATTTACGTTTATTATACGATCGTACCGCGACCGAATCGCGGACGTATTAAAGAAAGGTCAGTTCAAGAGTGCCCTAAACCGGCGTTCTTGAATGAAAAGGTTGATGCGTGTGGAAGAAGCGAGAGAGGTATGTAAGGATCGTGCATAATGGAAGGAGGTGATCTCTGCCTATCCAGCTGGGAAAAAGATGTTAATGTTTATATGTATCGAAACTTTACTATCAATGAGTTTGTATGATACGGAATATAATTCAATTAACGCAAGAATTTTGGAATGTAAACAGTTTCTTGCCGGTTCTTCTCAGTCCAAGGTCTCTCGCCGTAGATAGATTTATGAAATTGACGGAATAGCATTGACAAGTGCCTGTAACAGCCACATTTCAGTTTATTCTAATTCTGTAATTATGTTTTGCTCGCCCTTGCCACAATTCTTGTCCTAATTTTACCATAACAATAAGTTATAATTAATTAGTTTCTTTATCAGGCATTACTTTTATTGACATAACCTTCATGATAGCGACAGGTTGGACGTTCACAAATTGTAATATCGAGATGTCAATCTTTTATTAATGACATACAAGTTGTTGATAGATATCAAATGTAATAGATATTGTTTGATATATTTTTACAATTTTGATATCACTTTATATTTTAAAGCTCTTATAAAATGGATTACAGTTAGTGTTTTGGTTTGCCATTGGTACCAATATTTTTGCACTTCTTTATGAATTATAATTTTTCTAATTTTAATTTGGGGTTATTTTAACGTTACTGTGTTGTCATATTCTGTCAGCTGTTTTCAAAGTTGAATATTCAATTTGACAGAATTAAAACTAAATTTAGTCTAGTTTGTGTAACAGAATCAATACCATTAACCGCATTGTTTAGAATTACATGTCTTCTTAGTGAAACGGCTTAATGTTGAAATTGTCAATCCCTTTTTTGGGTCAGCAATATTAAATGCGGGTGGTCTTAAATGGAATTAGGGCGACCGCAACAGTTGCTACTGAAATAGGTCGATTGCTCAAATTGACATTGAATAAAACTCGATTTGGCGACGCGTTACTAAGATAACAGTGAGGGATGTGTATAATTACAGGGTAAACTATCGATAAAATACACGATAATAAGGAAACAAATGTTATATTACAAATAAATATTAGATGACATCATATATATTGCTCAGATCCTACTTTAAGTAACTAAAGTTTTTTTATAATGGAAATCTGCAACAAACGAAGATAATACTATACCCAGATCCGAGATGATAATGTAGAAAAGTTCATATTGTACATTGAGCCGAGCAGGAATTGAACCTTGAGAACTGAGAGACTGCGACACCTCAAAACGAGCGTGCCACGATTATTTTTGTTAAATTAGATGAGAATTTTTCAGAATATTTGGCAAAAACTAACTGACTTTTATTAAAAACTATTATTAATAACTATAAAGTTTCATATATTCGTTATTAAATCTTATATTTATAGTTGTAATTTTCTGTTATGGCTAAGATACTAACTGAAGACATGGATGACAATAGATTGTAAAGTAACTAAAAATAAGTTTTCTACTAAATAGATATATTTATTATTATTTTTGCATTAAATCACTAATAAATAAAAAATCTTATTGTTCATTAGTAGCATTTTTGAAGAAAATAAGTATTTCTATCGACAATTTCAAGTAATCTATTGGCTGCACTATTTGGCTTAGCGCCAAGTGGATCATCTAGAGAGCACATACCGCAATGCATACATTATTGGGTTCATCATTATTATTTATAACGAGCTAGACTAAACAATTTTACCGGCAGACTAATTACGCAAAGAGTGTTATAATATAATTGGAGCAATAATGTTTTGCCTAGTCATTAAGTGAAATTTAATAATAATTAGGCATTGAAAACGTTATTAGCAGAAGAAACGACTATAATGGCATTTCATTCAGGACTAGAAATGACAGAAATCTCAAAAAAGGAATATAATTTTTGAAAGGATTCACAAATGAATTTGAAAAATTCTTGATCAATAAATCTCAACATTATAAAAATAGCTAAATAAATTTATTTTATGCAACGCAATTCCTAAATAAAACGTGAAAGGCAACAATGTAGCTACTTCTTTGAACACACGTCTTATCGCATAATATAACGATAAAACTGTCTTCGATTAAGCAACAGAAATTGAATCGTTTATGTCTTTGTATATGTTACTAAACACGCGATACTGTTAAATAGAAATAACATTTTTATTTAGTATCATTTTACGACCTACACAGGTGACAAAATTTTCTATATACATTGAGAATAAATACTGTGAGTTAATAAAAAATTGATGATAAAATTGATTGCTCTTAGTTGTCAATCTAACTACTTATAATAATTGTCTTAAAGTCTGTGATTTTGATTTCCTAAGTAACTAAGGTATTTTTTTTTTCTTTTTCAGGCTTGATCCACCTGTAGCCCAATCACAGTACCAAATGGAAAACAAAAAGACAGCGCCGGCGACTCAACAACCGCTCACACAACAACATTTAATGGCACATCATGTACATCCAGATCAAATATACGCAGCTCAGAACACACAACTCGCAGCGCACCTTACATCCGCGCAGGCCGGTCAAATCCAACCCAATGGTGTAATGCATCAACTTTTACAAAGCCAATATCATTCAAACATGAACGCACGATCGCCGCTACTTGAAAATAGACACGAATTGTACGGCACCGGACACAATCACGACTACGCTAGGCATTATGGAGCGAATGATAATTACAATTATCCACAATCACCTCCCAGAGTGGAAAGGAATGACGTGCACACCGACCATAATGTGAATCACGAGCTCCTGCAAAATATACCAAAAGGATACAACGCGGAAGTGTATCAAGATTATTTGAAACGTAACCCACCGAGAGATACCAATCAAATATACCAAAACCATCAACCTACATATAGACAAAATTTGAACCAGTACGGTAGTAAACCATACTTACCGTACTCGAACAGGATAGGACCGCAAAGTAACACAGAATTGTTACGGAGACAGTACAACGAAATTCAACAAATGAAGTTACAACAGCAGTTACATTATCAGAATCAAGCGCAGATGCAACAGCAACAAAAGTTTGCCGAGCGACAATTGTTGCTTCAACAAATTCACGGCGTTCAACCGCCACCGAATTTACAAAATAGTATATACTCAGATGGTTCCTACAGAGACTTAGATCGTTACAGTAGTAAAAATGATTTCAAAGAGTACAGTAGTCCAGATATTCATAAAGACTTTGATAGGTATGCAAAGAATAATGAATATAGAGATATGGAAAAACAAAATAGGCAATACTTAGAATCTCAATGGCAGTCTAATCAAATGGATTTTAGAGAAGTAGAAAGGCAAAGGCGACAATCGGAAGGGGAGCAAGGAAGTAGTCAATCACCACCTACTGAATTAAATAATCAGAAGAACAATGTTGGAGTAGTATCGCCAATGAAGTCTAGTGAATCGAGTACTCCTAGTGTGAAGTCACCATCTTCTGAAAGCAGAAGAAGTAGCAGTGGGAATCAAGCCTTACGATCTCCAATAGCTCAAAGAATACCTTCCGCTCCTGTAACAATGGCTGGTATACTTTACAAACAAGGTTCAGATGGATTGAAGGTGTGGAGGAAGAGGTGGTTCGTGCTTTCGGAATACTGTCTGTTTTATTACAAAAGTAAGTAACACTTTAATGACCATATTTTTTATATTAATCTTTTTCATGTCAAGTTGAATAGAATAGAATAAACTTTATTGCACAGTTACAGGAATAAAAGATATAAACAAGTAAAAATAGAATGAAAAAGTTTTTGTCTGTGCGTGCATTGCTAAGTTCTTTTGACCACCTTCCAGCTCCATCATCACCAGGTCTTGGTCCTCATAAAGATGGATCTAACGAGCCAAAATATGATGCATTTGCATCATTCTTAATTCCTATGATCACCTTCCGACTTCCTCATCATATCAGCTTACTGACATTATAATATTGCATTATCATCTGACTTCCATATCTATGCAAAATTTTAAATCTATCGGACATTGGGAAGTGGGACAAATTCGAGTTCGAAGATTTACGCACTAACTTTCATACTAATAAGGCCAGTTAAATTAAAGCTTGTAAAAACTAATTAAAGAAAATTACCAACAAGTATCCCAAATTCAATGTGATTTTCTCATAATAATTTAATATGGCGGAATTCTATACCACTGAGCAGATTTTGCTTGTGCAATGATGAATTAACATTATTCGTAATTGAATCAATAAATATATCAGTAAATACTATAAGTTTGACGAAATATTTATATCATACGTATATTTTCAGGTCAAGATGAGGAAAAGCTACTGGGTTCAGTGCTATTGCCTTCTTACAAGGTATCAGCGTGCACCGCTGAAGATAAAGTGCTGAGGAAATTTTCTTTCAAGCTCGAACATGCTAACATGCGGACTTACGTATTAGCGGCGCCTGACCAAGACTCCATGTTGAAGTGGGTTAAAGCCTTAACAATGGCTGCTCTAATGCAAAGCCCCAAGTAAGATTAATATTGCGATTGATCTCAATTTTGATAAGCATACCGCTGCACTAGCTATACTTTATGGACATTGCTGTTTAATATACCTACTTAGTTATCTTGCATCTAATTTTAACATTAAATCATATTTATTTTTGTTTTTTATTTCTTTCAGTGAACCGCTACAGAAGCAAAGCGATCGGACAGCTGCGAAGACAGAGGTGGGTATTATTTTGTGCACGGATGTGTATAGTGCAGGTGATCGACAATTAGTTCAGTGGTGCGAGACCAAGGACAGCAATTACACAGTCAACGTAACTGTGCATAATGATATGAATATGCTCGCGAATTGATTGTCCGTCGCGTTTATGTAGCTTGTACTTAATTTTAATGTTTTAATCATATATACTACAGACAGTTTAATATTTATTACAGGATGGAGATGATGTTCCAACTTATGCTAATGCCCCACCAAAACCGAGGCGATCCAATGAAGGATATAGTTCTCCTAGTCCAGATATGTAAGTTAAATATGCCATTCTTTGCGACATAACAAATTAATAAACAAAAAGAAATTGTATTGATAAACAATAAAAACTTTACAGGTACGATCCAAACTACGATCTCCTAAAAAAACCGACATCACATTACAGTCAAGGCAACAATCACACTAGATATCAGGATCACTCAAATTACGGAACGAGCCCACAAGAAAGTACATACACACGCAGTCCACAATCACCACCGCCACAGCAATCCTCTCAGTACCAGACAAAGCGAACTTATGAGAGTCACAATTTATCCTTACCACTCACAAACACTACTGATAGACACGACTATAATCAACCTGGTACATCAACCGCATACAAGTCTAATCCACAATCGCCTTGCTTTGATAATAGGATGAGAAGTCAACAGCAGCTGCCACAACTACCAAAGGAAAATGCACAAGAACAAATTTATGATAGACAACCGCAACGAAATCCTTTTTTGCAAGACAACACTCCTCAGACGGAAATACCGGCGAAAGAAAATGATTTACACAATCTCAATAATCGAACAACTTTAGAACAAGACAAACCTCGACAAAATTATGATTTGTATGACACTCGGCCTAATCAAAAATCTAATACAGAATCAACAGCCCATAACAGGGATGTTTATGGCGAGCTAAATTTAAGGAATAACAGGATTCCTGTAGGTGTTAACGAAAGGTTGTTAGTTGAGAGGCGAACTCCTGATACTTATGGTAGATCTACGACCTTGGCTGCATATGATGGTAATAAAGGAAAAGTCGGAGATTATGAAGACGTATATGGATCTTACGCTAAATCTCCCGTCTCTCCTCAGTCAAGTCAACAGCAATCGCAAGGTTACACAGGCAATTACGTAAGTATTTTATTTTATCCCAAACAATATACTTTTCGATTTAAATTTTATATGTTATTTTTCTTATTCTTAAAACTGAAAAAAATAAAACAAAACTTTGGTTATAAAAAGCATTACAATTAATAAAATTTTAAATCAGTAAATTGATAATATATGATTTTTAATTGCTTGCATGGTATTTGACTATAATTTCAGTCCCAGGAGAAGACTTTCAGTGGTCCATCAGTTCTGAGAAGAAAGAAGATGCAATCCAGCGGAGTACAACCACCAATGCCAAGGCCACACAGCGCAGATTTTCTAGAATATGAGTCTAAAAACGAAATGTTGAATAAAACGGTACCAACTCGATCAACGTGCGACCCGCCGAAACAACCGCAACGACCTAAATCTAGTCTCGACATAAATTCATATTACGATCCTAGCTCAGATAGATATTATTCTGAGGAGAGTTACGCCGAAAAAATGCGTCAGTCCGCTCAATATTTACAACAAGGAATGGGTCCTCGTAATATTCAGATACCATTAGCGAAATATGCGAGTGGATTAGCTGAAAAGCAATTAAGTACAGCATATTCTCAAATGTCCAATAATAATTTCGATCCAGATTTAACGCAGAATCGAGCGTCCCGTGAAAATGTGAACTATAGCGCAAAGTACGGGGATATTGAAGGACTGAACTCTAATTGGACCCTGAAAGAAAAAGGCCTTGAAAACCAAAAAGATTTCCTTTATAGAAGTGGCAGTGTGATGAGTGATAGTTCAAACGTTAGTGCTTTTACTAAAGACATAAGTAGATTTGATCCATCGAGTGATGGTTTTATGAGATCTGCAAGTGCAAGGTTACCATCTTCAGCAACAGAAAAAGAAAGCGAAAAGAAAGTGCAGCAGGTAAATATTAGTAATATTTTTTAAATTATACGTTGCTCTATACTTATAAATTCATATGTAGAACATCTATGAACATTAATCGATAAGAGATATAAATTTTCTTTTTCAGCGAGAAGAGTCGATGAAACGACTATTAGAATGGAAACAAAGGATGCTGCAATCACCTTTGACTAGGAAAAGTACACCAGCGACCATATCTTTGGCTCGGTCATTGAACCAAAGCCGTCAGTCGTTGAAATCTGATCAATATAAGTCTAAAACTTATACGAACGCTTCATACAACAGCTACTCATCAGACGATGAAGGTATGCCCACTTGAAATTCAAACAAATTTTAAGGCTGATTAAAATTTTTCTCATATATTATAAATAAAGATCTCAATAAATAGATAAAACATCTCAATAGATTTCATTATTACATTTCATGGCATGTGTTATAATACATTCAAATATGTTGTGTGAATATTTTACGTATGTCAAAAGTATGATTATTATGGAGAAGGATATTATTTATAAAGCATGTGAATTTATCAAAAAAATGCATGTTCAAGAAAATTATGTTACTTAAGTGTAATTAATATATGATCCTTTAAACTTTGATAAATAATTGAAAATTCTTGATCTATATTTAGCAAATAATTAGAATTGATGTAATATTTAGTGTGAATAGAGTCCCTAATTGACCCTCTAATTCATTCATTAACTGTTTATAAGATAACTAGTTACCAAATATTCTATTCATATTTAATATAATATAATGAAAACTCGTTAGTCAAAACTTCATTATGTTTGATCAAATTTGTATTATATTATTTTAAGTATTATCCTGCAGTAGCATTTATAATGACTTCGCTTTGCGGAAAGGAACCTTCCTGCCTGCGGGGATATTGTGCCACTAACAAGATATTGTATGATTAATATTGGTGGTGGGCTATAATTATTGGTTTCAGTGGTTTATGATAAAGTAGTTTGTATCCATTAACATTTGAAGCCGATTAAATAAATACTAACATGATAAAAATATAACTGTATTAATAAATGCTGTGTCGCATCAATCATAAATAAAAGTGATTGTAATTATCGGTTTCACTTTTGCACCTCAGAGGAATCTTCGGGCACTGAACTGCAAAACCCAAGAGATATACAGGCAGGAAGGTCCTATACAGTGGAAATAATAACAAGTCCTTTGGTACTGTCACCCTCAACTCCAAACGCACCTATTGACAATAAAGAAGAAATTATAGTAGAAACCGAGAAAAGTACTCTAAATGTAGCAGAAAATACAGAAAACGTATATGAAAATATTATGTGTACTTTATCTCTACCAAAAATAGATTTAGATAAAGAAAATAGTGATCATATGGACACTGAACAACCAAAAATAGACGCAAACGAATTAAGCGGATATGAAACCCATGAAAGTGAGGCAGAATCTGAGACGCAAGATGAATACACAGACAACGATTTGGACGAAGTTTTGTTAGAATCTGATGCTGAACTACCAAATAAGGAAACTAAAAAAGATTCCGAAGAAAATCCAAAAATCAATAAAGAATTTTCAAGCACTGAAAGTAAAGTTGAAACGCCACCAATCGCTTCCACGTGTGAAAATCATTATTTGCCAATGAGTCCTAGAAAAACATCAGCAATAGAATTAGCACATCAAATAATACTCGAAAATCTGAGTCTTTTTGATGAGACTTTGCCAACGAGTTGTGATGACAATCCGTATGTTGAGATGAATATTGGAAATGAAGAAGAAGATATGCAGACATACGAAATAGTTTGTGTTAATGGAGGGAAAATAGAACCCGTATACATGGAACTGAGTAATCTATCTTGTCATAGTGAAAATAAAACAGACACATCCTCCACTATAGCACCATTGGACATTGCATCAAATTTTGCAGATACCAAAGACCAAACTTTAAAAAGAGTTTCAAAAAGTGAAAAATCATCAAAAGATAAATCTGATTATTCCGACCCTGACGAAGAAACTCCTAAAGCCGTGTCTCTTGATATCCCCTTCAGTCGTTTTAGTATTTCGGATACATATAGACCAGCATCATATTACCTTAGTGGTAGTAGAAGTGTTTTAATGAGGCAAGATAGTTCTGATAGTGATATTCTCTCCCCGCCACCAATTCCAACATCTTCACCACCTTGTGAAGAATTATCTGACGATGCATTATCAAAATATATTTTGGAAAAATTGGATAAATCTGATATGTCCCAAGATAATTCGATACTCAAAATGTTGACTTGCGAAAACCAGAAAATGAACACAGTAAGAAGAAAAACTACATCATTAATGATTTATGGCAGTCCAACATCTATACATGATACACTTACTAGAGGAGAAAAAGTTAAAAATAGTAGAGCAAATCTTACAGGTGAAAAAAATAAAATGAGTGAAAATACGTCTAAATTATTAAGCAATTCAGTTCTTGAAAATTATAATTCTAGCGGAAACGAAACAGACTCACTAGTTAGTTATAATGCAGACAAAGCATCATCTAGATTATCTTTGGAATCAGATGTAAGCAGCAAATTTGAAATCACTCCATCTAATTTATCATCAGAAGTAACCAGCCTAAATGGAAGTGAAGCTGCAGCTGATATTAATTTAAGAAATTCATGTAGCTATCAAGATCCTGAAATGATTTTGAAAAGAAGGCCGTTGTCAGATGATTCATTTTTTGAATTAACATCTACAGATGTTCCTACACAGACCGATTTAAATACTAATATTGACTTAGATCGGTTCCTTGCTAATTTACAACCTAACCCAAGTGATAAAATTAATTTTATGCAAGGAACTTCACTACATGATATGTCATCTATAGACATAAGTAATTCATCCAAAGATAATCTTCTTCGAGCAGCACATTTGAGAACAAGAAATTCTCATACCCGTTGTTCTAGTACACCTGTTAGCCACGGCAGTAAGTTTGAAAACATAGAAAATAAAAATTTTATAGGTTTAAATCAAAGTTATCATACGGGAAATATGTCGAGTTATACAGGATCACAAAGTTCCTGTAGTTCAGCGGGATTGCCAAAATCACCAATTTCATATTACTCAAAAAGTTTTGATGAAGAAAATATGTTAAGTAAGAACCTCAACAAGGACATTTTAGCTGATAAGATAAAAGAAAAGAGTACTCAAAAACCTGGTATCGATGCAGATTTAATCTGTACTGCAACAGGTTTTCATAGTAGAGAAAGTTCAACAGAGCATAGTGCTCCTTATTACTATTCTGATCTTTCCTCACAAGAGCATATTAATGTTTTGCCTACGTCTCATTATTTAAAAAATACTAATCTTCATCGCAAACTTAATAATCAACGACGTAGGGGTCCTTTGCATAAGAAAAATGAAATTTCTCACATACATAATCCTATCAGAAACAATCACGTACTAATGTCTGAGCGTTCTTTTGACTTGGCTGCATCTGCAAGAAGTGTATCTGTCGAATTTTTAAGCGCTGCTGATAAGGATCTGGAAATAGATATGAAAAACATATATGAGTCTACTGGTAATAAAATATCTAAAATACCAGAGTCAATGAGTCTAATGTCTAGTCTTGGTTGTAAAAAAAGTTCAAGAAATACCAATTACACTGAGACTTCTTCGCCTGATTCTAACGAAATAAGTGGAAGTAGTTTAAATGGTAGCTCAGTTTTGAAAAATTCAACAGCAAGTATGTCATCACATTGTAGTGGAACTTCATCGAATACAGTTTATTACGACGCTGAAGCGGAGACAAGTGCTTATGAAAATGTGTTATGTCAAGGAGAGAAACATTGGGACGAGGACGCATTGTGGAGAGATAACTTAAGAAGAGTATCACATAGACACGCAAGATCTATGGATGATCTTGATGATTGTAGAAATATTCCAACAGAATCCTCCGTTGGGCGTTCTACAATCGATTCGAGTGGAATAAATAGTATCAAACGTGTAAAAAAAGATTCTGGAACTAAACCATCACGCAATGTTACATATGTTAATTGTGATATCCAAAACCAAATATTACGACGCAGGGAAAGTACTGGTATTCACACCACTTGTTTTGAAGAAGAAGAGAAAGTAGAAGACGATGATGTATATGTGAGTTTAGCTGAGAGTAGTGACTTACTACCACCTGTTTGCGACGAAGGTGTTTACGAACAATTAACTGTAAACACTGCAACTAATACATTAGTTCCACCAAAAAGGAATAGAAAAAAAAGTGGACTAGAGGATAGGGACAAGAAACAATTTGAAATCGATAGAGAAAAACTCAGGCAATGGGATTTAATGTCAAGCGGTTTGATGAAAAGCGTGGCAGGTAGCGTGCGGAGTGGGGGTGTCGGTGTGGGTATGGGGGGTGCATTATGTAACATGGACAACGAATCTGAAAATGCAAGCAAAGAGGGTATCCTCTAACATTCAATGATGCTGTGAGGTATACTATAAGTTTTACATCTTTTATAATTATACTGCAAAGCAAAGTCATTATTAAAATTGTAAATATAAATAATATTAGTTTGAACAAACGGTTCAAGCACGATAAGGTGTACAGAGCGTATTGTGGCATGAGTTTCCTAACGTAACTTTTGTATATAATATGCAATCGGGCATTCACTAATTTAAACTGCACTTTATCATGTTTTTACCATTTTACTGTTATTGATAGCTTTATTTTTCTTCTATAGTCAATGCCTAATGTTTATTTATTTTAAACTTCCATCCCTTTTTTAGCTTCTATGACAATGTCTGGTACCAACGTAGATCCCGGCTCAAACAATAATTCGATAAATCAGCAAGCATTATCTAAGAAAGCTTTTCTCGGAAGTAATACATCAATCGGAAGAAACAATAGAGATTCAAATATACCAGTACGCGCTGTTAGTCCCAGAGTTAGATGGGTAGAAGATAAACCTGCCAATGATACATATGGATCTCAACAGCTGACAACATCTCAACAAAATGTAAGTGACAACTATATTTAAAATTAGTTTCATGAATTTTAATCTTACATTAAGTTCAACATTGTACATGCTACTTAGTTTAGATTTTGTACTTTTGTGTTGTCTAACCAGATGTTATTCTAAATATTTCTTTCGCTACAGTTATTTGATTAGTTAAGTTTGTATTTGTTACTAACGATAAGTAGATTCAACGTCGATTCTTAAGTATTAAATATTGATAAAATATGCAAATGAGTGACATAGCGGTCTATCTTAATTAAAGCATCTTACTGTCCGCGCTTGAAGCCGTAGTAAATATTCTTCGGATTTTGTCTTTTGGTGGAAGTGTGTAAACTTGTTTCACTGAATTTTATACTAAAATATTTTTTCAGTTACACACACTTACTGCGACAGAGGACTCTTGGGCAACGGCTCGATCTCCCTCTCGCGCTTTACAGCAACCAATCAGAGCTGTTAGCCCCAGAGTCCGCAGGAATACAGAAAACGATGACTTGGTATGAACAGTTTGAGATTTTCTTTTTGTTAAGTGCTTTTTTGTTTGTCTTTTTTTTTTACCTGTTTTGCGTTATTTGTTATTGTTAGCAAAGGGATGGGCAGCGTCGAATCGATCAGTTAGGTGAAGTACCGACAGCGGGAGAGCTTTTGGGTCGTACTCATGAGGAGTTAGTATTGCTCTTAATACAACTGAGAAGACGTCACGCTGCAACACACCGTGCTATAGAACAGTGCCGTTTGCAGATCAATAGTATAGAGGTGTCATTTTTATTTTTGTTTGTCTTTTTTATTTTGTTTATTGTAGTTCCTTGTTTGTTTTTTTTATCATAATATTTTTGATAATTTACACTTTTTACGACCAATCGAATGGATCTTACACTTGTGTCATTTATGGAGTCCCGGGTTCGATTCCCGGTCGGGTCAGTATAGGAAGTCAACGTTATATATTGTATTGGGTCCAGATCTCAATGAAGGCACAATAGCATAATGAAGACACAATTGTTTCAGATTTCTATAATACAAGTACTTTGAGGTTAGGGCAATGAGTGTGATCTTGTCTGATACTTATAATTTGAGTGTATATGATTTTTAAACTCCTATCTTTATTTTTAATTAACAGGATAGCCTCAGTTCATTAAAGGCGATGGAACGCGAAGAAAATCTACAAAGGTTAGACCAATTGCGTATGCAGTTAATGGAACTAGAGCACCAGTACGAGAAAAGCAAGCCATTAGTACAACTGGTAGATAATATGGTTAAGCTGGGTTCTTTATACAATCGGCCTGGTTCTACAGTAGAACGCCTAGAGAGAAATCAAAGATTGAGGCAGAAAGTTCTCGCAGAGCACGCTTTGGAACAACAGAGGTATTAATTATTTTTTATTATTTCTTATTTCGTTATCTTATCGATAAATTATTGAGTTAATTATATTAAAGAAAGGAAAAATGCGATTCTAAATAAAAATTATAAAAATAGCACATACTAATTACAAGAAGCTATTTGGTATTTCAAGGTCTTGATTATACTTTGATACCTGGTACCTAGACAGAGACAGAGAAAAATGGCATTTTGAAAATAATTAGTTACAGTTGTATTGTAATGAGTAATAATTATCGATAGACAATTTATAATGGTTTATTGATGAAGAAAATCGCTTCTAAGTGCACTTACAGCTCTGGAGAGATTAGCCGCGAGGTTGCAGTAGTTTGTGCCAAGGATAAGTTTGCTATCCTCCCAATATTATTTTTAAAGAATCGCGATATTGTTGTGTGCGTCCTTTATCTTAGTTTTTTTTCAGGTGGTTAGAGAGTGCTGCAGCTGGTAAACCTTTGGAGACAGAAGCTGCAAGAGCTAGAGTGGCTGAACTATGGGCTTTAGAACAGGAGCTTGCAGATGAAGCTGCAATTCTGCAAGGCCTCAAAACTGATAAGGATGCCATCGAGTCCTTACTTACTGGTGCGTTAGATGTTATATTTATATTTATCGTACAAGTTATATTTTATTATATTGACGCTTATTCATTACTGATTCATTGAGTTTACTGTTCATGGTATTGATTTTCAAATTTTATGATTTTGATCTCACTCTGACTAATATTTTCTATTTGCCCGACTAGGAGTTCGCAGTAAATTGGATAGCGTTCCTCGGGAGGTGCCTATGCGTTCTGCACCAGTGCCGACTGGGTTAGAAGCTGAGCTGGCCCGCGTCCACGCTATGCTGGCGCACAATTCTAAGGTTTATAAGGTTTTCGTCTATACTGCACTTTATATTTTTATTTATTTTATAAGCACAGACACATTAGATCTGTTTGTTGGCATGGGCGAATTTACAAGCTTCTATTTAACTCGAGTTGTAGTTCACATTCTTTTTTTATTTGTGCTTTTTATTAGATTATTTTCGTACAATATATTTTCGTTATTACTATACAGGAAGATATTTTTATTAGCATCTTTTTTAATCGGTCTAAAAAGAGAGAAAAAATGTAAATATGATTGACCGGAACAAACACAATATTAAATTTTATGCATTGGCTTTAAATTCCTGTATATTGAAGTGAGGCAAATAGCGGGACTGAATTTTGAACTAGTTAATACGATGGATTGTATTTGTTTTATACAATACTAGTGTTGTTACCACGACTTCGTCCGTCTAAACTGTAGCCTCTGTCAACCGCGTATGATAGTAAGTCGAATGAACTTTTAAAATTTGCTAGTAGTTTCAGAGCCAACGCAAACAAATAATCAAATCATATTAGTACAGACAAACGTTTAGGTATCATGAAAATCCATGATCGATTAAAAACGGTCATTTACGATTTATCTCTTCCACTCTACAATACTACTTTTTAATTACCACTTAGAACTTATGAGCTAATTTAGGGATGTATTTTATTGAATGTAACTTAAATTTTATAATATTAACATAAATGTTAAATAAATTGTGTTGTCTCGTTCTATCGATCGCTGAACCAACGAGACGAAAACATTTTAGGTTCACTTTACTATGACAAAATTGGCTAGATGTAGATCGATGCGCGAGCGCCATAGCAGAATTCAAAAATTCCCTTTACCGCGACCGTGCCACAGCATTCGTACATTGCATTTACTGAGCATTGTAATTTAAACATAGTATTGTATTCTGTTACTAACAAAAGAAAGTGTTTTTGAATTGAATTGAATAAGTAGTTATATGCAATTTGATGTTTTAATTTAGTATTATATTTTAGCTTACCTTTTAATAGCTTACATTTTTGATTTGAAAATTATATAGTTTTGTAAATATTGCTGTATTTTAATGGTTAACTGTTTTTCGTGACGTCAGGTTACAAACTGTCTAAATTCTTCATACGATTTTGTACCTAAAGTGTTGTTGATTCGTGGTAGCTTGATATAATTGTTGTGTGTACATAAATAATGTTAGAATATTGAAAAGCATGGTGTTTGGCTTTTTATTGATTTAATATAGTTGAATCTCATATTAATATTCCTATTGCTGGGCTTGAAATGGGCTACAATTCACCAAGCGATTCCAGTGCAGATTGGTTGGCGTTAATGACTTAAGATGCACTAAACTGGGTCTGGGAACAACTGTTCAAAGTACCTTCCGAAGCACGATTAAACAAATATTTTCCATATAAATATATCCTAAATTTACCTCTATAAAGTTCTTGTTTTTAGTTGTAATTATACCATTTTTTTATCGGGACAATAAATGTGTGAGTTAATTCCTAGCTGAGAGCGTTATACAGTATTTTACAGTAATCGTACTAGTTTGGGTGTGATTAATTGAAATCGGGAATAATTAAGAATCCCGACAGCACAGTGGTTATCGCGTTCGATCCGCGATACGGTTGTTAAGCGTTTTGTAAGGGCCGGTCATAGGATGGATGATAAAAAATTGCTAACTTGACGTCCTTCGTGCTTTGAGAGGTACGTTAAGCCGTTAGTCCCGTCTGCACCTTAGTCTGCAGTCGTTAACATTAACCAGTTCGCACTGGGACCACGTTGTTGGTTCATGGCCCATGCCGTCTATTCGATTCGATTCAATTCCATCCATATGGAATGCCTTTATTTTTATTTCTTGACCCATGAAAAATGCGCAAAAAAATTACGCACTATCCCTGCCTCCTAACGGGACGGCAGGGGATTTGTTCACACAAAAATGGGAATAGTGTCGGAACCCGAACGTATTCGGTGGGCCCCATAGGGAAGTGTCAGCAGTGAAGACATCAATAGGCTGCTGACGACGATGATGATGAAGCAGCATCCTTTATTCTAATCTCATTGCCGTGCGTAGTGAGATAGATCGAGACAGCAGGGCCATTCTTTAAAAATCCAAACCCGAATTTTAATTCACTCATGTGTCATTTAGTGAAGAAATTCTATTGATTCCGTTTTGTTATAAAATACTCGTATAAAACAGAATTGATTGATTATACGTGTCTCAGATGTTATTTTCCTATCTAATTTCGAAACTTACACTTCACTTATGCCACTAAACTTTATTACCAATTCAAGATTGAGCGGATGCCGATTTTTGAAATGATTTCGAATTTCGGTTTGGTTTTTTACAGAATCGCAGGGCAGTACCACAGAATAATACAGTAGCGAACCTACGAACACACGGTCGAAATTATGTGCATACAGAGACGCACGCATTTTGGTGAATTCGCAGGGGGTCTCGAGATGAGCATAGTTGGGCTTTGGCACGGAAAGACTACTAGACGTACGGAGAATGAGCGATCTCAATAATAAATTTATAATTGTACCACAAGACAAGTAACGTCGAGAAGATGGTCGCCATTTTTCGCACTTGTTTTATGCCCCTTGCCGGTAGCTTATTAAAAAAATAAACTATATATGAGAATGAGGATTAAGGATTATTTATACCATAAAATTCAAAAGTTGTTGTAACAGACGAAAATACTTTTCAGTGTGTAATAACGATAAAAATCTTTTAACAACAATAAAATATTATTTTATAACTAACAGGCAGCCCTAACGTTCCAATGCAGCGTCGGTATTTATTTCCAGAATCCACTCAAGTTTCGTTACTGTACTATTCTGTGGCAGTACTTTAGAGCTTTAGTAGCTAGATTATAGACATAAAGTCAGTTGATTAACACCAGTCGTTTTGATTGCAATGTTTAGAAACTGGAGCAGACAGTTGCCGACAACGCGCGTTTGGAGCGTGAACTGCAACAGTTGCGTCGCGCGTTGCAGGCACGCCGCGCCGCCGCACCAGCGCATCCCACAGCGATGCTCGAAGACGGTGAGTCTGTTATTTGTATAGAACAAAGACCGTAGAGCGAGTTCTGTATCATTTAAAAATCAGGAAAGAAAAAACAATTTTGTTGTATTGGAGCCATTAAATATTTATTTTGTTCGGCTTTTAGTGTTACGGACGCACGTCTCGTCGAGTTGTATAGTAGATGATCTTAAGTAAATTATATATAATAAGTAAGTTTAGTTAAATGAATGTGGTTAAAGCTTAGAATTAAATGATACAACCTATGGGTGTATTTATTCCCCTAGTATTAAGATAATTTAAGTTATAGCAAATTAAATGATTGTGAGGGGTTGGATTTTATTTGCTATGGTTTTCTATAAGGTATTGCCTCGCTAAGGAGGCTTAGGTAGCTCTCTGTATGGTATTGCTTCACTCAAGGAGGCTTATGTGGGTTTTCTATATGGTATTGCCCGAGTCAAGGGAGCTTATGTGGGTTTCTATACGGTATTGCCTCGATACAGGGGTGTTTAAAATGTAAAATGTTCGACTACCTTCATGTTAACGATAAAAATGTATCGGAGCGAGACGGCGCTGGTTTACGCGGGATCTTCCGTCTCGCTCTGACCACATAAATACATCGGGCAAGAGCGCGGCGCGCCTTAGAATGATTATGAGCTTCGACGGCGCGGTCTTGCCCGACACGATACGAGTTATGTAACAATAATATGATGATGTTTTAACGTGATTTATGATGTAAATGTAGAAACAGTAAAACGTAGTAATTAACAATAATGTGATACATAGATGTTAAGGGTGGGGGATGGCTTCGCAAAGTAGGGGTTAGATGTGTAATAGGCTAACCAACTGATAATATACGGAGCTAAGTGCGAGCCACCCCAACAAATGTAAGACGGGTCGATTTGAGCGAAATTTGTAAGCTCTCCGGCCCTCAAGATTTAAGAATAAAGAAGAAGTGAAAACCATCGAAGGAAGTTTCAATTATACAGTCCACCGCTCACCGAGCTACGAAGAAAGAAGTTTGGTCCATCGCTCGCCGGATATATGAAGTCAGAAGACTGAAAAACGTTCCAGACCTACGGACATAGCCGAAGAAAACACTCGTGTTCTGTCACGAGTATACGCGGGTGGACCGCGGGCTCATTGCGTACACCACCTAACGGTGCCAAACGGTGTGCGTAGTGAGTTAACGCCGTTCAAGGCGGACGAGGTGGTCAGTTCGTTTCCGAACTACACGTCGTACTACGCAAGGCATTGTAACCATACGGACGAAGTGGTCAGTTCGTTTCCGAACTACACGTCGTATTTCGCGGGGCTGTAAACATACGGATTAGATTGATAGTTCGTTTCCGAACTACGTCTTACTACGCCAGTAAGGTTTGGCGTGGAGCGGGGGTCCTTTCTGTAGGCACTGCCAATGCTATCGGACATTCCAGCCGATACGCGAGCGCCCCGTTGTCCGCGACCGACTCTCTGCTGGGTAGTTCCTACCTTCCTATCCTGCACGATATCCATCCTCAAGCGGGCTCCCCAGTTAGCGTACCCGTTTGAGATTGATAGGAGTAGGGGCTGCAAGTAAGAAGAGGACATGCCAACGACGAGACGTCAAAGCCAAGCCGAACAAAGCAAAATGGACAGCGCTAAAGGAAAAGTGTTCGACAGGCCACCTGCGTCACCCTCGTGCCTTGCCTCATCCGTGATGCCGTCGGAAGCGCCACAAGAAACCGTAGAAGGTACCGCCGCACAGAGAATTGAACATCGCGACGATATGCCTAGATCGAGGCCACCAACGGTATGTTCGAATTCGAGCGTTGCTGCGCGCGTTAAGCAGGCGCAACTCGCAGCGGAAGAGCGACTCGCGGAAATACGACGCCGCGAGTTGCATATTGAATCGGAGCTAGTAAAAAAGAGATTAGCATACGAAATAGCTACTATACAAGAGGAAACCGATCCGGAGAGCTTACCCGCCGTCGATAATGTCCAACGAGTGGACGACTGGTTCCAGAATCTACGGCGTCAGAACGTGTTAGAGCCCATGTCGGAAAGGGACGGCGATACGGCCGCGCAACAGAAAAGGAAGGATGCGCGAGCCGTAGAGGTAGATAAACACCGCCACATTACGGACTCTCCCTTCAAGGAACAGAGTGATGATAAACTAATCGATGAGACAGCAAACCGAGATCAGCAAACGATTAAGGAAGACTCGGGGATGGATAAGCTCGCTCATACGTTAGAAAGAATGATGAATAGGCGTCCGGTGCCGCGTCAGGCTCAAGAATTACCAATTTTTAGCGGCGCACCGGCCGAATGGCTGCCGTTTAAAGCAGCAATGCGCGACACCACAGAACAGTGGCACTTCACTAAATCTGAAAATATAGCCAGATTAAGGAGTTGTTTGAAAGGCGAAGCGAAAGAAGCGGTATCAGCGCTTTTGTATACCGTCGCCGATCCGGAGATAATCATGAAGTCTTTGGAACAATGTTTCGGTCGACCCGAAGTGATTATTTATCGAGTGCTAGAAGACATAAAGAATTTACCGCGACCGGGTACGACGGCAAGCGAACTCAACACGTTCGCAATTAAGCTTCAAAATATAGTATGCATATTGGATAATGTCGACGACCGAGGGTATTTGAGAAATCCATTACTAGTGAGAGAAGTGGTGGAAAAGCTTAGCCCCCACCTCCGATCGCGTTGGTGCGACTATGCATATGAATCCGGAAGCTACGCAGAGCCAGAGATCGTAACATTGTCTCGTTTTTTGATGCGCGAAGCAAATAGATCACTGCAATTCGCATATGTGACTAACAACAACACCGCTGCTATGAAAAAGAATATCGCCGAGACAAAGGGACAAATGAAACCGCGATACGATAGAAAGAGAAGCACTGCGGTGTACGCGACCAACGATGACGTCACCTCCAAAGTATGTCTATGTTGCGGGGGACGTCATGAAGTACCACAATGTGAACGGTTTAAAGCTATGAAGATACCTGAAAGATGGAAATGGGTTAAGAAATCCCAAATTTGTTTTCGATGTGTAAACAGAAAACATCGTCGGATACACTGTGACAGCCCGTTATGTGGTGTAGATGGCTGCCGCCACCCACATCATGCGATGTTACACGAGAACCGTGCCCAAACGAGCGAAGCGAGACCCACAAAGGAAGCCGAGATGGTTGCATCAGCTACTCACTCAACAGAAAGATCCAAAGTATTGTTGAAAGTGTGTCCCGTCACCATAAAAGGACCGAAAGGCTCGGTCAACACTTACGCCTTACTCGACGAAGGGTCAACTATAACAGTGATAGATGAAGATCTCGCCAATTACGTGGGTGCCGACGGGCCGACAAATAACTTAAGCATACGAAGCATTAACACGCAGAATGTATACGAAACGAAACAAGTAAATCTTCAATTGATCGCGGGGAATAAGAAGCGATTCAATATTAAAGCTAAAACTATGAAAAATCTTACGTTGAACCGACAAAAGATAAATAAAGAAACGTTAAACTATAAGCATATGCGCCACTTACGTAGCAAAGATCTATGTTATGGGTATGCCGAACCGCGCATACTGATCGGAGCGGACAACTGGCATCTTATAGTAACTCGAAGACTGCTCGAGGGTAAGCGTGACGAACCGATCGCTTCCCTCACGATGCTTGGATGGGTCATCCATGGGTCAGCGCCGCGATCGGGGATGCTGAAAGAGAGCGACTCGGTGTTATACGTAGACACACCGCGATGCGCGACGGTCTCGCGCCCTCTCGACCGGGATGATGCGCTTCACGAAAAAGTAAAGGAGCACTTCGAAATCGATTCCATAGGAATAAATAGAAAGGAGCGAGTCAGTCCGAACGACGCTCGCGCAATGGAATTGTTTAATACAACGACAAAACAAATTAACGGACGATATGAGGTGCGACTGCCGTGGAAACGCAATGATGTGAAGATGCCACCGAGTTACGAGTCCGCCGTGAAGAGATTGAAAACCATTGAAAAGAAGATGGATAAGTCAAGCTCTTTCAGAGACACATATAAAGCGCAGATAAAGAATCTGATTGATAAAAAGTACGCGGAGGAATGCAATGGGGAGGAACTACAGAGCCAACGATTATGGTATCTGCCCCACTTCGCGGTGTCGAACCCGAATAAGCCAGGAAAGTTACGAGTAGTGTTTGATGCGGCTGCCGTAACGAATGGAGTATGTCTCAATGACGAACTATTGGAGGGTCCCGACTTGCTTATAGATCTAGCGGGCCTCCTTTTACGGTTTAGAGAACGAGCGTTCGCCGTCACGGCCGATATCAAGGAGATGTTTCTTCAGATAAAGATTCACAAGGAGGATCAGCCGGCGCAGTTGTTCCTGTGGAGAGGCGACGAGCGAACCACGCCGCCGAAAAGATACAAGATGACGTCTATGATATTCGGAGCTAAGAGTTCTCCTTTCCTGGCTCACAGTGTACGGAACGCGAATGCCTACGCGCATGCTACAGAGTATCCACGCGCATATGAAGCAATCACTAAGAGTCACTACATGGATGACTATGTCGACTGCTACGACACAGAACAAGAGGCGATGGATGCGCTAAAGGAAGTAGCCACTGTGCACGCGCAGGCGGGATTCACGCTAACCGGTTATAACTCAAACGGACCGGAAGTGTTGCGAGATCTGCCAGTAGAGAGCCGTGCCACATCGCCTACGCAACTCGCCATAAGCGAGGACCGATGGGGTAGGACACTAGGATTGCTGTGGGATGCGTCTACGGACGAACTGGCATTTAACACGGATATGGTGCGCGTGAATACGGACATAAAAGAAATGAAACGAGCCCCTACAAAAAGGGAGGCATTAAGCGCAGTAATGTCTATATTTGATCCGCTCGGATTATTAAGTTATTACACGATACGGGCGAAGATTATATTACAAAACATATGGCGATTGAAAATAGACTGGGACGAGGCCTTACCTGATGAGGAAGCCGGCGAATTTCACGAATGGCTTAATGGAATGAGTACCATTAGTAGGCTGCGTCTACCCCGGCGTCTCTATACGGGGGGAGTGACGGGAAAGCAGCTACATGTGTTTTGTGACGCGAGCGAGGTCGCTTATAGCGTCGCAGTCTATTGGAGAATCGAGAATGACGGGGCGGTGCAAGTGACGCTGGCCGCCGCAAAGGCCAGAGTGGCACCGATAAAAAGACAAAGTATTCCTAGAATGGAATTGCAGGCAGCGTTAATCGCTACGCGGTTGGCGAATACCGTAGCGAGAGAACAAAGATGGCATGCAGAGCGCGTCGTGTATTGGACCGATTCAAAAACCGTCCTGCAGTGGATAAACAATGATACAGCGCGTTTTACACCGTATGTGGCTCATCGTGTAACCGAAATAACTGAAACCACGACGGCGTCACAGTGGAGATGGGTGCCTACTGCACATAACGTCGCAGATGACGCAACGCGAGGCGAAGCTTACGTAAAATCGAATACGGATAGGTGGTTCACTGGACCGACCTTTTTATACGCTAGCGAATTAGAGTGGCCTATCTGTGACGTCACGAACAATACGGATGAAAATGAATGTTACGCGATAGCACAACTGCCGCAGGAAAACTATAGCATTCCCGATGTGAATCGCTTTTCCTCTTACGAACGATACGTGAGAACGATGGCAAGAGTTTTAATGTTCGTCGATAGATGTCGCCACCGTGGTACTGATTTAACCGCGGAACACATAAACAAAGCAGAGGAGTTACTCTTGAAAAACGCACAGAAAGAAAGCTTCACAAATGATATTAACCGTCTTATAGCTGGCCAAAAGTTGTCTAACAGCAGTCGATTACGAAAACTGGATCCATTCATAGACGAGAACGGCGTATTACGAGCGAGCGGGAGAATAAGGGCAGCGGGTGTGTCTGCCCCCGCTACTACGCCAGTAATAATGGACGGCAGCCACCCGTATGCGCGGCTGTTGCTTCAACGCGAACACCGTCGCGCCCATCACGCGAACAATGAACGCGTCGTGAATGATGTTAGACAACGATATTGGATATTACGATTAAGACCAGCGGTGCGTGCAGTGGCTTATAAATGTGCTTTCTGTCGCGTGAGAAAAGCGATACCTACGAAACCAGTACACGGTGATCTACCTCAAGTAAGATTGGAAGCCTTTATCAGACCATTCAGTAATTGTGGCGTCGATTATTTTGGCCCTATGACGGTGACAATAGGAAGACGACATGAGAAAAGGTGGGGGGCGCTATTCACATGCCTTTCAACCCGCGCCGTGCACATCGAAGTGGTGGGGAGCCTGTCTACCGACTCCGCGATTATGGCACTACGACGAATGGCGGCGAGGAGGGGGTGGCCTAAGACAATGTATAGTGACAATGCGACGAATTTTAGAGGTGCCGACCGTGAGCTACGGGACGCATACAATGAATGGGAGCCGGCACTACGAGACTATGCGCTTACACAACGAGTCGACTGGCGTTACATATCACCAGGCGCGCCACACCAAGGAGGCGCATGGGAACGTCTCGTTAGAAGTGTCAAGAATGCATTACGAGTGACGCTACATGAAAAATCGCCGCGAGAGGAAGTCTTAGTCACACTACTGACCGAGGTCGAATACACTTTAAACGCTCGACCTCTGACACACGTACCAGTCAATATTGAAGATCCAGAAGCACTCACACCCAATCACTTTTTATTGGGTAGTTCGAACGGCCTGCCCTTTACCGGGCCGTGCGAGCGCGCCGACAAGCGAACCTGGAGGGCAGCACAAGCGCTGGCCGATGAATATTGGCGTCGATGGCTACGAGAGTACCTTCCCATGCTCATACCACGTGGAGGTGCCCGCGACGCTGGGCGTCGTGCGATACAAGAGGGTGACTTGGTTATAGTTGTGGATCACACACTACCCCGCAACATATGGCCAAGGGGCGTCGTCACCAAAGTATATCCTGGACCAGACAACGAGATACGCAATGTGGAGGTGAAGACGAAGGGCGGCACGTTCCGGCGACCGGCGACGAGACTGGCGGTCCTGACGATGGAGTGATGGGGCTACGCGGATGCTGCGCCGGGGGGAGCTCTGTTACGGACGCACGTCTCGTCGAGTTGTATAGTAGATGATCTTAAGTAAATTATATATAATAAGTAAGTTTAGTTAAATGAATGTGGTTAAAGCTTAGAATTAAATGATACAACCTATGGGTGTATTTATTCCCCTAGTATTAAGATAATTTAAGTTATAGCAAATTAAATGATTGTGAGGGGTTGGATTTTATTTGCTATGGTTTTCTATAAGGTATTGCCTCGCTAAGGAGGCTTAGGTAGCTCTCTGTATGGTATTGCTTCACTCAAGGAGGCTTATGTGGGTTTTCTATATGGTATTGCCCGAGTCAAGGGAGCTTATGTGGGTTTCTATACGGTATTGCCTCGATACAGGGGTGTTTAAAATGTAAAATGTTCGACTACCTTCATGTTAACGATAAAAATGTATCGGAGCGAGACGGCGCTGGTTTACGCGGGATCTTCCGTCTCGCTCTGACCACATAAATACATCGGGCAAGAGCGCGGCGCGCCTTAGAATGATTATGAGCTTCGACGGCGCGGTCTTGCCCGACACGATACGAGTTATGTAACAATAATATGATGATGTTTTAACGTGATTTATGATGTAAATGTAGAAACAGTAAAACGTAGTAATTAACAATAATGTGATACATAGATGTTAAGGGTGGGGGATGGCTTCGCAAAGTAGGGGTTAGATGTGTAATAGGCTAACCAACTGATAATATACGGAGCTAAGTGCGAGCCACCCCAACAAATGTAAGACGGGTCGATTTGAGCGAAATTTGTAAGCTCTCCGGCCCTCAAGATTTAAGAATAAAGAAGAAGTGAAAACCATCGAAGGAAGTTTCAATTATACAGTCCAAGCATCGGCTAGCTACGTGTAAATCTGTTCAAGATCCAGGAAGATCCGCAATATTTAGTATTTGTTATTATAGCGGCAACAGAAATACATCATCTAGAAAAAAATTTATTTCTTTGCTTTCATAAGATACAGCCTAAAGACAGACAGATGGACGGCGGAGTTTTAGTAATAGGTTCCCCTTTTTTACCCTTGTCTTCCAATAAAAGTGACGTATCTAATGATTCAATAAATAAAAGGGCATGCCTTTTCATTAATCGAATGTATAATATAGCTTAAAACGGTGGGTTTGCCTATGATTTAAGAACATCTTGAGGTGTTGGCTTTTTTTTTAATTACACCTCATTGCCTCTGCACTTTACATACTCATAAATTACACAAAGAGCTAAAATTTTAATGAAACACACATCAAACATGATGTAATTCCGGGTTTTCTTAAAATAAATACGACGTACTATAAAAACTTCACAACATGCTGCCTTCTAGTATGCATTCTCGATTTTTCCGGAACTCCGGGATTATAAAAAAATATTAAAAAAAAACATATTTTAAGAACTCGCTTCCACAATTTCCGAGCCAAAAATTTACTTTAGGTAATATACATCCGATTATTTAACCAATGGTCATAACAATCTCAATTTACTTATTTTTTTCTTCACAGAGGTCTCCCGCGTACAACATCTAGTATCAGCATTACAAAAGCAACGGCAAGAGTTGAGTCGCGCTGTAAGACTGCTCACGCAACAATCGCACGCGTTACAAAACACACACGACTCCATGCCAGGTAATAGAATCGATTTAAAAAATGAGGCAGCCTCCTCATTAGCTTTTTGTACTTATTTAATGATTGTACGAGCAAATAATGAGATTCGTTGTGCGGTGATTTAATAGGTATCTTAATATACCGTACAATGTCCATCCCGCGATGCTCTATCTGAGGTTAGAGATAGACAAACAAAAATAAGATAACTATAATAAATCAAATACATAAACAATATCACGTGATAAGCGCAAATAACATAACTAATTAAAAAGTAATTTTGTCATCGCACACACAGAAGTCTCAGAAACTTTCATCCGAAGCGAAGGCTTATGCGCCAGGAATGGAGACATATAATTTGATGTTATCAAACTACTCCATTATAATTATTACTCTTTTTTGACAGGTAAAAGTAGATCACAAATGTCTTCCTGGCAAGAGACCAACCTCGATACAGGTCACACAATAGACCACGGTCAATCCGAATACGACTACGACATAACTAGCCCACTAATGCCACCAGGTCATTATGATCCGCATAGTATTGAGATGCCATTGTACGTTGATACAAGGGGAGGGGGGCATGACGTCACTTCACCGCTCACCAGTGAGGAGATGCAACATTCCGGCTTTGGTAAGGACGTTATTAGATTTATTAATCTTTACATGGATTTATAACAATTCTCGTTTGACTTCTGGTGGGCTCCAGAAGTAAGAACATTTATGAGCCGCATGTGTGTTGAATTGTTGACAGTTAAAAGAGCACTAATTTTATGTTTCATTGAACAGGTAACCTATCAAATGTAGAGAAGCAAGAGATCAAAACAGTTCGTATAGTGAAAAGAGAGAGCGAAAGACGACAAAGGGACAGAGAGCGGTCCTTACAACCGATGTCGGATTGGCCAACCAACAATATTAATACTGCAAACCTTGACCAGTTCATAGAAGAGGAATTAGTTCAATCCTTAAATTATACCCGAGCTTCCTCAGTACCAAGAAATGATTACAGGAAATACGATGACTACTACACTAAACAGCCTGAACCGCCTAATTACCTCCGTTTAAACGACAACAATATGGAACTCAGTCCTAAGTTTCCTTCCAGCCCATCACTATCCAACTACGATTATTCTCAAAACGTGTCTTCTCTAAGCAGCAGTTATCACAAGAGTTACGATAAATCATTATACGATAGATCGTTGTCTACACAGTATCTTAACAGCCCGACTGACAGTGCCAAGACTCTGACAAATGATCCTCTATCGAAAACTAGCAGTGTTGTGAGTTTGACCAGATCTCATATGGAGTTGTCCCCGATTTTCAAAAGCGAAGCGGCAAAGCAGATCATCACTGAGATGTCAGGGGAGCCTAAGAGTGGGTCGCTGCATAGGAGACAGGTGCCAAAGGAAAAAAGGAGACATTACACTGCACCGCATCATTTGAGCGCTAAAACGTTGAACGAAATGCCGAAGGATGGATATAATCAAGATGTAAGTATAGGGTTTCGAAATAACAATATTAATAGACGGAGACCTCGTATCTGCAAAAGCTTGATGTTTTAGTATGTTGAAGTACCCAGGGTATAAGTGCATTACTTAGTCCCCAGTGCGGAGGTTAGGTTACCTAACCTAAGCATGATGTCATAATCAGAGCTCAACATATTTCTGCAAAATATTTTGCCTTTAGTTTGCAGGCTTATCACATTTTGATAGACAACGCTAAGACAGTTATAGATAATATAAATATTTATGAGTTTTAAATTAAAAAATAACTGTGTAAATATTATTAATATAAAATACTATGTAAAAGAACTCAGTCAGCCCCAGTTCAAGTTTAACTAATTTCGTATAATACATGTAGCAAGAAACCTGTAACAAAATAATGCTACAAAAACAAAAGGATGTGTTTATTAAATAATAAATAATTATGGCATTATAAACCGGGCCATACAAATAATATATAACAAAACAAAAAGTAATAATATCAACCATAATACATCTGTATAGTGTCTATGTAATATTTAAGTATCTGGAAAGCTACGAGTATAATAATATTCATACAATTTTTTTTAACGATTCATCAGGTGTGACGCCGCACCATGATTGTACAATTACGATTACCCAGTAGTACGCATAGCCCTTCTCTCTTACCAACCTTCTTCGCTTCTCTGAGTAGGTACATATTTTTTGTAGAAAGACAGTCATTGAAAAATATTTTTCTCTCACTCTGTGCACCCGAAATGGCGATGTCGCTCGCAATACAATCCTTTAGTTTTCGTAGAGATGACAAAATATCGTATTTTTTGTATCTTGAGTGAATTTTTAAAATCGACATCTGTATCAATGTTTATGGAAAATTTACATTTCTGCGCTAGACATTTCAATAAATCTACAAGATTCTCGCTTTTCTTCTAAGGAATCCCGTTTATTTATATATATTTGAAAGGCGAACCCATTGTTCATTGCGATAGTTGCTATCGGACATATTTTTCATATTAGAACGAAGGCGGTCGATCTCTTGCTCCAATTTTTTATTCTCATCCTTAAGACTTGAAATCTGAGTGTTAATCTGCGAGTTAGTGGACGCTAAGTCATTAATTGCTGAAAGTTTTAGCTATGAATGACTCCAAATGCTCAATTATTGAATTCTCGTCGATATTTATCATAGAATGTGTCGCACTGCACTCCGAACGCGGTGTCGACGAATTATTATTACTACTCTTCTTTCTCAATTTTCATGGTTGACATTTCCATTTTATTTTGTTCATAGGCAATATTTTTGAAATCTATCTCTGAGAAACTGACGCATGAGTATTGGAAGCAACCTTGCACATAGTACATTTCACAAGGTCATCAGATTTTAAAACCACAGTACAATTTTTGCAATCCATTATTCAATATGTCTTTTAAGTCTTATTCCAGTCAATTATACAAGAATCAACGACGGTCGTGAGTATGCGATTTTGATATTAACTTTGGCCGGTCGGTATAATTCGCGTTCAAAAGAGCTAAACCGCCGTTGAATATGCGTCGCTTATGCGTGTTGTTAAATAACGCTGGCCGTTCTACTCGTATACACGAAAGTATTTTAACATTTACACTGTTAAAAAACCTCAGAGTTTATACAGTCACTATATGAATAAACAATTATTTTAAGTATATTAATGGTCTCCACACCTTAGATTCACTTATTTATCATATTTTTTTTCTTATCAGACTTACAGGTCTAATGCAGATGGGACTTTATTTATGTATTATTGGATAAAATTACATTCTTTCTCATTATCAAAAATATATACTTAGTATTCTGCTCACTATTAATTTTTGCTCACAAGTTTATGAATGACATTTGACTGTATGTGCTATTGCTGCTCTGGCGATAGAAATTCGGAGTAATACTTATTGATGCCTTGTACACGAGGACTGGGTGTGGGGCATAGTCACTTCCTGCTGGGTCTTAGGCGCTCAGGATGTACGAAGGGTGTTTAGTCAGCATGCTATTGGCGTTTTGATCGGGCGAGTCCGTGCGGGTGGAGAGTCCCACATTTCCCCTGCCGCCTGTCAAGCGGCGGGTACAGTGCACAAAACGAAGATTCATCATGCGTCTTATTAGTTGGGTTGATATACTTAGGATAGAGTTTTCATTGCCAACAGAAATTAGGTCGTTCTTTGGACGACGCGGATATGGAACGAGCGCTTCGTTCCGCTCCGGCGCCAGACGTGGTGCGCTCGGCGCTGCCTGCACCCGCTCATCGCCTTGCTGATAACACCATCGATCAGCTGCTCGCCGCGCCACAGAAGATACTGATACCAGAGCGGTATATACCAGAAAAGGTACATAATTTGATAATGATTATCTAATAAGGAGATTAATTAGGTGGTGGTTAGTGCGTTTGGTCTCTGATACGGAAGTTAAGCAACTTTCTCAAAGTTCAGTCATGGGACGGGTGATCTAAAATGTATTATTTAAAGCTTGCCTGTGCTTCAGAAGGCATGTTAAGACGTTGGTCACTGTGGCATCTGCAGCCGTTACACAGACCAATTCGCACTGGGATCGTGTAGTGGATCATAGCTCATTCTCCTTATTCAATTCGATAAGATTCGATTCCATTCAATTTATACGGAAAGCCTCAGTTCCAGAAATGGGGATATTAATAGGTTGATAATGGCGATGAAGGCTCCACGTTGGGCGCCAATTTCAGGGTGGTAACGAAATGTAAACATTACTAGAATTTCTAGCAATTAGTTTATTTGTTAAACTTAATTTACGTATATTTCCGATAGCCACCAGAATTGTCACCGGAAGAACAACAAAAGCGTCAAGAAAAAGTGGAATCTATCAAGAAGATGCTCACCAGCACCTCAGCTGATCCCACAAAGGTTAGTAGTAAGAAGAACGATAGTTCTGTATATTATTATTTAAACGATTTACTTTTCTTAAGATCTACTGTACATGTTACAGTACTATACTTTCGTATATCTAAATTACTCAGTATCAAAATATTCTAAAATATGTTATTCATAATGTGCAGATTTTTTCAATATACTTTACTTTATCATTTTTAATGAATCAAGTACAAAATCATTTACTTTAATCTTTATCAACTATTATTTTTCAATAATAGTAACCATTATTTTTCTTTAAAACACACTTTAAGCTATTTCAGTCATTGCACCTAGTGTCTATCTGCTTTCTATGTTGTTGAATGTTCATACAATTTTGCATGATCGTTTTTCTTCATTGTCTACGGATTCATAATTCATGAATTACTGGTCATTTATATTTGCAGACATAACAAATATATTATTTCATATATTTTTTTGACTTCACCTCTATACTTTTACGCCATATCTATACAGGATAGGCAGAAACAATTAAGAAGGCCATAAAGCACAATTTTACATAGATTTTTTGCTTCTTTGACATTCATTACACTTTTACATAAGCTAATTGTTTTTAAAGATTCTGACAACACTCAGAATTTCAATCAATATGACGGTATTAATATAAGTTTTTTTTTAAAGTTGACTTTTCCTGCTTCTACATTCTTTCACTTTCGTATTATCAATTTTTTCATTATTTAGTAAGGCGTTCTTTCTACATATTCGAACTAACGGAATACGCCCATATTTTCTATCAATTTTTATTTTAAATCCATAGTCCAGTAGTCCATTATTTTTTATTATTTCAATATAATGTCTGCAAATATCCTAACTGCTATATTAGAGTCATTTACCGCTTGAATGTTGGCTGTAAATAAATGAATAGCATCATATATCTGTGCTTCGATACGCTAGAGCCCGGACGGTCCAGAGAAGAGGCAACGGGAGCACTTGCTTCAGATGAATCAGATTCTCGCCAAGCAAGTTACCGAAATGAGCAAAATCATCGCCGGTAAGAGTTTTATTGAAATTTCACTTGGATTTGTGTGTTTTGTCTGGATTTTGTTTTAATAAATTTAAACTGTAATTTCGTTTGATCCTGTAACGTTTTTAGAGCATTTGAACCTTTCAATTACTGTCAGTTGATTACTGATTTGTTGTTTCGAAGAAAATTATTGAGAAGTTCTTTAATACTGTCAAAATATTAATAATTTAGAGTGCGGAAAGCTTTCTCGCGGCCGTATTTAATTCGATTACCAGCTTCCATAGTTGTTTTGTTCTTAAGATGATTAATTGCTAAAAGTTGTTGCTACAATTAAGTGGCCTCACCCCAACCCAAATTAGTATTCGTTGCTGTTCAAAACTCGACTGGAATTACAGTTTTGATTTATCAGTTGCGCGGTTTGATGTCGCTATTTGACCTATAACTTCACGTTTTACGCCCGCATTGTCTAAATTGAAATTATTACCCACATATTTAGTTAGATTGACTTGAACTATGATTTGCAATTTTAATTCCTTATCTGTTATTAGAATGTTTTGATGTACAACAACATGTTCAGTAATTAACTTTATTTTGATAGATTTCTGAAAATGTTTAATTTCTTATTTTGAACATTTGAATACTTTAGATAGTTTTGATGTTAAAGCAGTTCTAATAACATCCCAGTGTGACTAACACACATATGTGCGACCGCATGTAACAATCGCTTGATGTCGTTTGTCCCATTTTTGACAGGAACCAACACTGACCAAGGACCGTCCACTGCAAACAACTGAATTACCATAATCATACCTCACATTTAAAGCACATATCACACATATATTACCTATAGCATAAGCTACTACCATACCAAATTTTCTATGAGAATTGGCGATATTGGGCGGTCCTGGATCCTGCTGTCCTGTGTTGCAGCATGATAACGTTTTTGCATACATTTGTGAGTAGAACTCCTTTTTTTTGCCTTGTTAATTTTTATTGTTCGTGTGTTTTTATCTTTGTTGTTTGTGTTTTTATATAAATTTGAATTGTCTCAATATTTCGTGATCACAATGTTTTGTGTAAAAGATATATTTAATTGCATAAAAAGAAAAACGGTTATTATTTTCAACATTTTTGATTAATAAATTTTGATGTTCTAACAGTGAAAGCATTAGAAGAACTACCTCAAAACGACAGATACAATGAGCTCGACGATCGATCGCCCGACGTGGAACTGCCAATTTATCAACAGCGTGATAATTTCTTCACATAATTCATTTGTTCAATGCACCTTTTGAATGTATGAGCCTCTATAAGTAAAAACGTAATGCCCCAAATGTTGGCCACTTTGGTCAACTATTCGAAAGTTAACAAATGTTAAAGTTATCAGCTCGTACAACCATGGCTAATATAGAACAACTTTACCCTTTAAATAGTGCCGCTTTGATTTGGTCAACGTTTATAGGCCATTGGTCAACATAATCAGAAGTAAAGACCGAAATAACGAAAATTACTGCCCATTCTGTATTATACGTTTTACGTGTAATATCAACTTATATATTTGAATAAACCTCAATTATATCAATTGTCTATACATTAGCAAATAAAGCTAAAAGGCTTTATGTTTAGGGCACTTTATACTTATCAATGTTGATATTGATGTATTGTCTTTGATTAGATGGCGAGTGTTTCGCAATTTTATTGGATTTATTCCTTGGCAAATACTGTTAGTATGTTACGGATAGAATTCTAAACGTGAATCAACTTTTGCGGGCTTTAATATTTTGTAAGCTAAAGTAGTATGTTCAATTACTAGCAAATATGAGACTTGAATAGTAAAATTGTTAGGTAGATATTAACTAGACCACGCTTTTATATTAGGTAATTTTATCCTAAATTACAATTGAAATCTAATTTTAGACAATCACAAATGACATTTTATATAAACACTAGAATATTAGTGATGTCGTTGTTACGCATAGATCTTCATCTGCCGATCGTGGTCTTGGAATCAATTATATAGAATTAGCCGAGAGCTTTTACTGTAACCATAATTTCGGGACTGAGATTTTTATTATCATAATTAGAGGATCCAGTTTAGTTTGTTCACTTTACGAATTTCACTTTTATCGAATCGAATTACTTAAATAGATTTTTATCAAATCTAATTTGAGAGTCTTCGTTTAGATTTGCTGATGACTATGTTTTCAAAGTTTTTGTCTTTAAAATAATAACAATGACCATATATTGTTCTAACATCAGTTTTTTTTCCATGATAAATGTTAAAATTTAGTAATAAAATAAACTTCAAATTGATTTGATGATATTTTGAAAATTTTTGTAAGAACATAGGAACTACGGGTTGGTTTTTCAATCTCAAATACTATCACTTAATAAACCAATGATCTCTTTGAGTACCTTTACTATCGCCATCTTGAATTAGCGTTACATTATATGTTGTCTTCTTTTTTAAAAATTTATCCTATGTGATTAAAACGTCAAAGTGTAAGTTCGCACATCATAAAAAAGTGAAGTGAAAACTTGCTTCAAACTTGTTAGAGTGTGATATAGCTGTAGTCGAGTTTGAGGTTTTGAACTTTTTTATTTATTTAATGAGATAACATATTAGCATCTTAACTGTCTATTACGATCTTAACTTACAAAAAAGGTAATTGAATAAGTTTTATATGATCCGATTGAATTAATAAATGAATATCTGATTGAAAAACCAACTCTTAAAAGATTTTTCATTATACAAAGACTAGTTTGAGCTTTGCACATATCTAATGGAATATCATATCTTAGTAATCCTAATATAATGCTTGATGAAATTTAATTATTATTGAATTTGTTTTGTCAATGCCTGTGCATATGACGACGGCGCCTATGCTCAGTGGTCATATGCGCATTGGTCATATGTCACGGTCTCAACCATTGCTCAATTTCGATAACATTCCTCTACTAGCTGATTATTCTTTTGTATAAATATTTATAATAATTTCTATCTTATGCCAGTTTAATAGACGAAAGTTATAAAAAGAGTCTTCTATGTAATGGCCTTCAATTGTTAACGTAGATTTAAGAATATTTATAGTTAAATATACTAGATTGTAAATTAAGATGCCATGTTAATCGATCGATTCAATTGTACCGTTAGTTGATGCACATAACTTTAATCTAATAATTACCTTCAAAGAATTATATATCTACTTACTTATATTAAGTTAACAAACGAATAACAATGCGTTTTAGTATTAATTTCGTTTTATTGCTATTGTGTATTTCAATGTAAATAGATTAAATGATTTCTATTAATTTATTTGGGTATTTTGTTTTATTTATTTTTCACTTTTCTTCGTTGGTAGGCACGTAGGTAGCTGTCAATTGTAGTTTAGGAATTTCATTTTATTAAAAATATTTCCTACATAACTATTTGAGTAATCAGAAAACAAATTTGTCACATTATATATATACATATATATAATAAATACATTATAGTTCAACTAAATATAAAACTCACTGTTATTATTCTCTGTGCTCATAAGTTTTCACGACTTTCAATATTATAATGTTTTTTATAGAAATGTTTATTTCCAAGAGTTTAAATGTTTATTTTTTTATAATTAATAAAGAATCTCACTTGAAAACGTTGCGAATTCTAAACCCCCAAGTATACCCTAACAATTAGAAGTACTTTTCATAAAGCCTTAACTAAGTTGTGTAAATACCTACCTACAGGGACTTATGCATACTGTAATTTGTAATTTCTATTATTCTTTTACAGACCTTGTATTTGATAAGTACATAAAAGTCACATTTGAAAATAAATGCTAATTCATTACTATTGTGTAGTTTTATTTTAATATTCATACACTTTAGTTATTAATAGTTGATAATTTATTTTCGTGCAGTTTGGTATCGTGTCCATCAAGCGAACTGTAAATGATACGAACGCTTGTCTTTAGCACACTGACATTTAATCATTTTATTTTATAGTCTATTTTAATATATACAAATATATGGTATTCCAAAAAGTATAGTTATATAAAATCAAAGAGTATAATAAACCTGGTATCAAAAGCTATTTACATATTAGAGCACAGTTAGTCGTGAACATGGCCCCCGGCGGTGTAGGCACCTAGTAATTTAGGAAACGACCAACTGTGCAAGTTTTCGGACTGGACGACGCAGGATCCCCCCTTTAGTGGACACATCTACTACTCGAACGATATTGTCCTTGCCAGGATACGTAGCTACTATACGTCCACGTGGCCAGCAACGTCTTGATAAGGTCCCATCTACAACGCATACCAAATCTCCTATCTTCAGTTTCTGATATTTCTCTGATGAAGAGCGCCGTGGTACTAATGTTGGCAAGTATTCACGCACAAAGCGTTGCCAAAAATTATCGGCCAGATGTTGTGCCTTTCTCCATTGCGCTCGGCTGGAAAGATCGGTATCGTCGAGACGTCGTGTCTGAAGGTCATTGGAAGTAGAGCCGATTAAAAATGAAAATGGCGTGAGAGCTTCTTCCGCATCACGGTCGACGGAGACATGAGTTAAAGGTCTTGAGTTGACAACTGCCTCCGCTTCCATTAGTAGAGTTTGGAAGACCTCTTCTCGTGGTGACCTGTCTTTCAACGTCGTAGCCAAAGCTCACTTCACATTTTTTACCAGTCTCTCCCAACATCTTCAGACTGGACTTTTATGGCGAAATGATATTCAAATAATTCCCAACAGTAAACCTCTCGCCTTATTTAGGTTTTCAAGTCTTGAGAGTAAAATGATCAAAGATAAATCATACGCAATGAAATACGCACAAAACATCCAAGGTATGATCGACAAGGGATACGTGGAGATTTGTAGTGATCAACCGACAGGTAGTAAAGTATGGTATCTCCCACATTTTGGCGTAGTGCATCCACATAAGAAAAAATTACGTGTAGTACACGATGCAGCGGCAAAGTGCAATGGAGTAAGTCTTAATTCTATGCTCTTATCGGCCCCCGACTTATTGCAGCCCTTGCTAGCCATAGTGATGAGATTTCGGGAAGGCTGTGTTGCCCTTACGGCGGACATAAGGGAAATGTTCCCTTAGGTCAAGATTCGACCTCAGGATCGTGACGCGCAGCGATTTTTGTGGAGGAACGACCCTTCAAAGCCTCTACAAGAGTATCGAATGTCCTCTATGATTTTTGGAGCTACTTCTAGCCCATGTATGGCTCTTTATTTAATAAATAAAAACGCGTTAGACTTCCAACACGCTTATCCAGAAGCAGCTAAATCCATCATAGAAGATCACTATATGGACGACTACCTTGGAAGCATGGATGAAGTGGAGGCTGCAGCGCGTCTTGCCTTTGACATCGTAACTGTTCATAAAGCAGCGGGTTTTGAAATGCGTTCCTGGGTATCAAATGATAAAGACGCTTTGTCTCTAATTCCCTCTGACCTCCGCGCTGTTGATGCATCTGAGGTAGGGTTAGGCCCGTCGTCTCCTTCACAAATACGCGTCCTGGGGTTGAGTTGGCTCGTTACTAATGATTCTTTGTGTTACCTGAAAGCTATACCCAGCCTACCTGAAATCTACACTAAGCGGGCCGTATTGTCTTTACTTATGTCAATCAATGATCCATTGGGCCTAGTTACCCCCATAGTAATTAAGGGTCGGATTCTTTTCCAAAAAGCTTGGAAACTAGGTATAGATTGGGACCATGTGTTGCCTGAAGTTCTTATTCAACAATGGAAGTTTTGGTTTCAGGAGCATAATGCTCTGTCTGGAGGTGTTATTCCTAGATGTTATTCAGAAGGATTTCCTGTTGTAGAAAGTCAACTTCATATTTTTTCCGATGCAAGTGGATTAGCGTATGCTTGTGTCGCCTACTGGCGCTTTACTTTGGCTGACGGCTCAATTAAGCTAGCTTTAATAGGCGGTAAAGCTAGACTGGCGCCCCTGAAACCAGCAACCATTCCAAGAATGGAACTTCAAGCGGCTTTAATTGCAGCGCGCTTTGGTTCTTATATTCTGGAGGCTCATAAGAGAAAGCCTTCCAAATATATTCTGTGGTTCGATTCGGTAACGGTGCTTAAATGGTTACGTAGCGACGCCTGCATGTTTAAGCCCTTTGTTTCTTTTCGCGTGGCTGAGATCTCCGATTTAACCGATATACAGAACTGGAGGTACGTTCCTACGGGCCTAAACGTAGCAGATGACGCTACTCGTGAAACCAGAGAATTTTCTATTCGTTCTCGTTGGTTTACTTGACCATCTTTTCTTCTTCTCCCGGAAGATTCCTGGCCCAGTGAACCAACCACTTACAAACCGCCGACCGCGGAGGAATACAAAACTGTTTCCGAAGTGGTCGGATGTGTAGTTAGTACATCAGCGGAACCGTCTACCACTTCACCAGTGGTAGCTGACTATCGTCGGTTCAGCAGATGGGTACGTCTGCTCAGAGCTACAGCTCGAGCACATCAGTCAGCTAAAATGTTTCGGTTTCTCTTACCTCAAAATTCGAAATCTTTTGATACGACACTCCGTTGCGACCGTAATTTTCTTTTACTGTCTGTTGACGACCTAAATTCAGCGGAGCTCCATTTATTGAAATCTATTCAGCGTGATTCTTTCGCAGACGAAATAAATTGTATTCACGCAGGACACTCCGTTTCCAATCGTAGTAGTAGGCTAAAGAAATTGTCCTTGCTTTTGGATAAAGACGGTCTTCTCCGTTTATCCGGTCGCACATCCGCCTCAAATGTGGTAGAGTCCCGCCCCATCGTCCTTGACGGAAAACATCACATCACTAGGATGTTAATTCACTCATACCACATGAAATACGCACACGCCAATAATGAACTCGTGGTAAATGAATTGCGCCAGAGATTTTACATCATTGGCTTAAGAACCGCTGTCAAACACGTTGCAACTAGGTGTCAAGTCTGTAGGATCCAGAAAGCGAAGCCTATTACACCACCAGTTGGAGACTTACCTGACGTACGGATGGCTTACAATGAGCGTCCATTTACCTATGTTGGTTTGGATTATTTTGGCCCACTAAGGGTAAGCATCGGCCGAAGACATGTGAAAAGATGGGTGGCTCTCTATACTTGTCTAACTATTAGAGCTGTCCACCTCGAGGTAGTGGAGAGCCTTTCTTCGGATTCCGCTATTATGAGCCTGCGCCGTTTTATTGCCCGTCGGGGATGCCCGTCATGTATATATTCAGATAACGGGACAGCATTTGTTGGGGCCTCCAAAATCATTAACGACGTTTATGAGTTTGCATCCAACAAGCAGATCAGATGGGAATTTATTCCACCATCGGCTCCATTCATGGGAGGATGTTGGGAGAGACTGGTAAAAAATGTGAAGTGTGCTTTGGCTACGACGTTGAAAGACAGGTCACCACGAGAAGAGGCCTTCCAAACTCTACTAATGGAAGCGGAGGCAGTTGTCAACTCAAGACCTTTAACTCATGTCTCCGTCGACCGTGATGCGGAAGAAGCTCTCACGCCATTTTCATTTTTAATCGGCTCTACTTCCAATGACCTTCAGACACGACGTTTCGACGATACCGATCTTTCCAGCCGAGCGCAATGGAGAAAGGCACAACATCTGGCCGATAATTTTTGGCAACGCTTTGTGCGTGAATACTTGCCAACATTAGTACCACGGCGCTCTTCATCAGAGAAATATCAGAAACTGAAGATAGGAGATTTGGTATGCGTTGTAGATGGGACCTTACCAAGACGTTGCTGGCCACGTGGACGTATAGTAGCTACGTATCCTGGCAAGGACAATATTGTTCGAGTAGTAGATGTGTCCACTAAAGGGGGGGTCCTGCGTCGTCCAGTCCGAAAACTTGCACAGTTGGTCGTTTCCTAAATACTAGGTGCCTACACCGCCGGGGGCCATGTTCACGACTAACTGTGCTCTAATATGTAAATAGCTTTTGATACCAGGTTTATTATACTCTTTGATTTTACATAACTATACTTTTTGGAATACCATATATTTGTATATATTAAAATAGACTATAAAATAAAATGATTAAATGTCAGTGTGCTAAAGACAAGCGGTCGTATCATTTACATAGTTTTCAAAAAAGTTCGCCACAACAGCGGCAGTACAACAGCCCACTGAGAAGCAAGTGCAAATTTTTTCGGAGGATGGAGCCCCTACTAATTCTGCTTTTGTGGAGGCGGGTCCGTCCACTCAACTCCGAGAATCTTCACCAAGCACAAGTTCAGGTACTAATTCCAAAAGTAGTTACACTGCCCGCTCGCAAAACAGCACACTAAGAGCACAAATTTTAGTAACCAAGGCAGAATTAGTAGGGGCTCCATCATCGGAAAAAATATGAAGTTGACTTTCTACAACAGGAAATCCTTCTGAATAACATCCCACTTCTGACACCAAAACTATGTAAATGATACGACCGCTTGTCTTTAGCACACTGACATTTAATCATTTTATTTTATAGTCTATTTTAATATATACAAATATATGGTATTCCAAAAAGTATAGTTATATAAAATCAAAGAGTATAATAAACCTGGTATCAAAAGCTATTTACATATTAGAGCACAGTTAGTCGTGAACATGAACATTGCCACCCTTTTTGGGTTTCGAAACAAATTCTTGATAAGTCTAGTCTCTAATTATCTCTCAGATACGAAATAGGGAAAATTAGTCAAGTTACGAAGTTTTGGAGTCTTTGTGGTGCTGCTGGGCTAAAGTCAGTCCGGCAGCACCACAACTAGAACTCTGTTGTCGTAATGTAATTAAAAAACATTCCAGGTCATCATTCAATCCCCTATTTATCAGCCTGGAAATCAACTGTGATAATTAGCTAAGGTAAACATTTAAAAAGTTCTAACACGTTGAAACTTTTGATCCTCCAGGAAATTATTAATTATGCAAGTGATCTCTGTAATCACAAAGTATTTTAACGCTTTGACTACTCTAATCCTTTGGTACAAATAAAAAAGTAAATGGTCACTATAAATTATGATCAGTAAACCATAAGTGTAAGAATTTTGAAATCAGTCCTGTACTTAATGAGTCTATTGATGCAAAAAAACATTTTTTTTCCTGTTTATAATACTATTAGAGATATTTGTCACTATTCGTATAGTCGATCACTCCATGAAGGACGTGTGTGCTTAGAACTAAAACGTTAGCGAGATTCTGTGAGAAAAGATCGCGAAAATGCCTGGGCGTTCTTTTTAAAACTGCGGAAATAGTTCAGAAACAAAAAAACTAAACTCACTATTTGCTATTGCTATCTGCTACCGAAAAAAATATTTATTATTTTTTTATGAAAGAAAATTGTTGGGCTTAGCAAAAGTCGTATTGACCATAATATATTGGTGATTCTATCCTTCATAAAAATAAAACTGCTGAACCGATTTCGATACGAATGACCATGTCAGGCTTTCCAATAAAAATAAATGAATACAAAACAATATTTTCAAATTAACATAATATAACTTCCTTCTTTTAGAAGTCTGCTAAAGGATTACAGACTGATTCAGTAATTTTGCATTCACAAGTCTATATTTCTAAAACTATTAATGTTTGAAATTTTTAAAATTACTAGAGGGTTTAAACCATTGGCTGTTTTAAATAAATTGACAATGACAGAAGAGAAACGTCAAATTGAGACGTGTTGATTAATTTCGGCTAGATAATGCTTAAAACCCGTTACTAAAGTTAGTCTTCGTTTTATAAAAAACGGCTAAAACTTAGCTTATATAAATTAAACTGAAGAAGAGAAGGAACCTCTTTTATACGATCATTATCGAGTTTTAATAGAGAAAATTGCACCCCGAAGTTTGACAATAAATAATTATAACAACTTTAACACGAATTGCTTCAGAAACAAAGCGCTATTTATTTCTTATCGATGAAATAATGCTCTAATATTCATTTAATAACTTAATAAAAATTTATCAACAGTATTGTTAATATTGTATTCATTTTAACCGATTTCAAAAAAGGAGGTTATCTATTTTAGGTAAATGTATGTAATATCGTTGGACTGGCGTAATATACGTTTATGTGTCTGTATGGGCTTTTAAACACGTGCAAAATTTTATAAGTGTATGTATGTATGTTTATCCTTGTACTTCTAGTATATTAGACATCGGTTTGCAAATATGCTTGTTTATTTACTTAGCTTTCAACTTTAGCAACACTACAAGTTTTATCAAAATTCTTCAACTTACGGAACAGGATTAAAAAAAACCTACTAAATGAGACAGGAACTGCTACATTGCTACTGTTCCCCTTACAGAAAATATTTATCCAGTAATGATAAGTTTTTTAATTAAAAACAGATGAAGGTGTCCATTTCTTATAAGTAATATAGATTGGTGACAACTTATATCATAAAAAAAAATCTTGTGGTCGGGGCAAATCATGTCAAAAGTAAGAAGTAAGAGAGCACCATCAAAAAATCCATTTTTTTCTTAGCATAGATAATATTTATTTTAAATCTCTGGCACCGACCTCAAAAAAAAATTGTTGGTGTATCCATTTGTGTTTCGATTCACTTTCGACGCTCTTTTCAGTCGTTTCTTTTTATTACTTTTTGAAGTCTGTTTAATTTTTTTAAGCTTAATGTGTATGTAATTAACGACACCGACAATTTTTGTATATTTTTTAAAAATAAAAAACGACAAATTGAAAAAAATAGTATCAAACAACATTAAATACATTGCTCAGATTCCAAGAAGAGTTGCTCAAGAGTCCGTATTATGGCGTATCTGAGACAACGAATGTACCACAACACCCAGACACGAGACAATTTAGAAAAGTTAGTGTTCTACATTGACCCGACCGGGACTCGAACCCCGACCTCAGAGATGGCAACACCTTGATACCGGCATGCGAACCACTCGGCTACGGATATCGTTCCTGTAATGAAAAATGTAAATATAAAAGGTATGTTAGTAACATTTACCTAATAGTTAAATATATCACGACTTTATGACCGACTTAACTTGTAATAATTACTTTGAATGTTACTCATTTAGTTAATAGGTTTTATAACCTCAAATCTGTTCCAGAATCTCAAAATTTGGTTGGTACCTCCGTAGGTACATTACCGTTAATGTGGTCGTTTTTAAAATGACAATATCTTGAGTGTCACTTGAACCCCTCAACATAATAACATACATTGGTTATAAGGGCAGTTACATACACAATTTGTTGTAAGTAAAAAGTAAAAAAAAAAAACTAAAAAAATGTTTTAGTGCAAGAGTAGTCTTTAAAATTTTACAGCGATGATTGGAATTGACGACCTCCGTAGCCGAGTGGTTCGCACAAGGTTCGTTTCAGTGTCGCCATCTTCGAGGTCCCGGGTTCGATTTCCGAACGGGTCAATGTAGAAAATGAACTTTTCTATATTGTCTCTGATCTGGGTATTGTAGTACCATTGTTGATACTCCATAATACGGGAGCTCTATCTATTCATCTTGGAATCTGAGCAATGTATGTGATATTGTCTATTTATTGATATAAATAAAATTTTGAAAAATGTCATTAAAGTTTATTATGAAATTTGTCAGGACGTCAGAGTAACGTCTGACGGGTACAATAAAGTTATTTGTGACATGAAATTTTTAGAAGTTTCACTAGTTAAGTATAGAAATTAATCAAGATTGGATCAATAATTTTTCTGTATATCCGAAAGGTTTGAAAATCAATTGTTATTAAGATAGTAAAATATATTTTTACATTAAAATCTAAAGATAAATACAAAAAAAAAATCAATTCAAAGTATTCCAATCTTCCTTTACAACACCGCTTCCTGCGCTGTCCGGCGAGATATTGACCGAGCTTATATGATACATTGCGAATCAAATAGTAGGTTGGGTTAAAATTCAAACGAATATACTTCTTTGGTGTAGGTCAAAAATGCTTGTAACTACTAACCCCTGTTATAACTAGCTCCCCGCTCCCCTACTATGGGTCACTTAAGAAGGCCCAACGTCACCCAGCGGGCAATGGAGAGAGCAATGCACCCAGCGGGCAACGGAGAGAGCAATGCATGGTGTTTCCCTATACGATCGAATATGAAACGAGAACTAATGCTCAAAAGATTGCTCAGCTGAAGTGGCAGTGGGAGGGACACAAAGCGAGAAGAACTGATGACCGATGTGGCGAAAAAGTTCTCGAAAAGCTCAGTGGGTAGACCCCCAACCAGGTGGACCGACGATCTAATACAGGTCACGGGAAGGCGCTGGACGGGGGAATGCAGGACAGAAGTGGGCGTCGAACGGCTGATATGATGATGATGATATTTTATTTCGTTTTTTTCAAGACACTTTCATTCATACTTAAATCTTAAAATCATACTTAAATAACACTAGTGGTTAGCAAATTTAAAAAGTCCATTCGAAATATGAAGGATTGGCTAGGTAATCCTTGCTCTAAATATTTCGATTGTAATCTTAGAATTATTAATTTTAGTATTTATTTTGAACTGCTTATATAGTCTTCTCTAATTGGTTAAATATCTATACGGAACAAAAAGGAAAAGATATAGAGTGTAAAGCCAAGCGTTTAGGCTGTATGGGTTGATCGCCTGAACATTGATAAAAATACACTCTGTAAGTGCTTGGAAAATTAGTCAGTCCTGTTAGATTCTAACTAGCTCAGTGGTTAGAGCTGTCGACTGATTACGAAAGGGCGTGGGTTCGAATTCAATCTCAGAATACCAGAGACGAAATACATTTTTAAACATCTTACATTACGAATATTTACCTGCTAACTTTTTGACAGTGCGAGTCATACTTAACATGAAAAAGTTTTCGATGGTCTAAATTTTTGCGTTTTTAAATTAATTAATTATTATTATTTTTACTAATTATATGAAGCTGCCTGCTTACTAGATTTAATATGGATTAGTATGCGAGTGAGCACCGAACTTCAACCTGAATTTAATTGAAACAAGAGTAGATTGTAATAAATTGGTATCTGTAAATAAATTTTATCTAGTTCACGATTATTCGTTGTGTTATTTTATCCACAGATTAGAATACTGTGGCATATGAAAAGTGGTTGTATGTGACAAGCCTAAGGGGTGCCATTCAAGGGTAGGAAGAGTAGAGATAAGCTAACGTAGTCGTTACACGTAAGTATTTACAACGGTATTATACGACTGCTTGTACGCGATATGATTGTTCAATTGTCTACTGTTCTCTAGTAGGCAATTTTTTTCATGTGGATAAAGTACGTTATTAATAGGACAGAGGACGTTATTAATATGACCCGTATTTATGATATATTTTTAAAATTGTTCTTTATATTTATTATATTTGACCAATTGTGCATTTCCAATGATATACTTAAAAATATTCTTAATTAAAAATGCTTAAACAATCCACTTTTTTCCCTAGCAGTCTGAGATGGGACACGAACTTACGACCTTTCGCAATCCAGGCGACTGTTCTTACCACTGAGTTACTGAGGACCTAATAGTGTGTCGGGTTCGGTGCTGGGCCAATTAATGAAAGACTGATTAGTTTGAGAATGGATTTATTAATGGTATAAAGGATAAAGTAAAGAAACTGTAACAAATAAAAAAATGAATATAAAAACAGCTCGAATGATAATCTAAATATAAAATTTAAAATTACCAAATACAAATTACACCTACCCCTTTTTGGGTTTTTTGATAAAAACTTGAATCGTTCAAGTTACAGAATACACATTATATAATTTCTATTTTAATTATTCATTCATTATTATTAACAATTATTAATAAAAGTTAATGTTTAAATTTATAATATATGTGATTTAAATGTTACAACAGATGTTTTTTTTCGAACTGACATCATAAAGAGTGTATATGATAAGTCAAAATTTTAAATTACGAAAGGTGAATAATAAAATGAAATGATGTTGAATATCAAAGACAATAGTTTGCATGCTGAAACCTAGGAAAATAAACGGTGGTACGGCACACCGTTACAACAGGACTGACGAATTTTTCGAGCACTTGTTACTTTTTCGCCACTACCGAATGTAATTTCATCAATGTTCGGGCAATACACCCAAACTGCCGAAAGAAATATTTTTACAAATATTTAAACTTTTGATAAGGATAAAAATTATTATATTTAATAAATTCAACTGATATCAGAATGCCAGGGACAAAGTGGATATTTTAAGCATCTTTTCATTAAGGATATTGTTATATGTTTCAGTCTAAGTAAGCTTGCAAACACTTATGTTAAATTTCGCAGTTATAAGTATATGTTTATTTACCTATCTCTTGCTCATTAGATAGATAGATCATTCATCACGTGGTAATAAAGGCTTATAATGCATAGAATTAAAGTTAAAGTATAACATATATCATCTTGGTATAAAATGAGGACTAACTTTATTTCTAGCTTCTCAATTCAGTGGCATTATTGTCTTGAAAAAGTGTTGCGATATACACTGAACTTAATTTTAGTATACGATTCACCATTGCAGGTCACGTGATCGCTTAGAAATTTAAATCAATGACGAAGCGTAGCGTAGCGATAGTATTAAATTTCGAGGTGACTTTTTTTCAGACCACAATCATAACGCTAAAGTATAAACAAGCTTTTTCAACAAATAATTAGATTCCTTTTTGGACACCCTACATAAATGATTGACCTAATGTGAATTGACATATCATTAAACGTCGACTCTTGAAACTTATAATCAATTTTAGTTGGTTGTTTCATGTAATTCAACCATTTCATGAAATGGCTAGTCGGCTCATTAAATTATCAATACTACGATATGGTCGCGACATATAATAGAAAGCATTTTATACATTTCCTAATGGGATATTAAAATACTTTTTACTTTTTCTAGGAGTTACGCGGAATGCGTTGTACAATACTTTTTTTTGTATAATAAAATCATAACTTTAACCAACGAAGTTTGGGTGGTTAAAGTGGTGGTCGACAGTTATAATTATTTAATTACCCATTGTCAAATGGTGCAATTCATTTTACGGTACTTTAAAATGTTGGTAATTGATATATGTATGAATAGTCTTTGCGTAGAGTTTCTGTACCTGGCAGTATGGTATGGCCTTTTTGTAAGAAACGACAAAGTTAAAATTTCTTATATTTTGTATACTTACAACCAAATTTAAATTTCATATTAGGCATCAATCTAAATATCCCGACAGTGTTGTATGCTATAAAGGCAACCTAATTAAAATTAATTTACCAGTAAACATAAACATTATAACGATTTGGGTCTAAACAACAACACAAAGTGTCGACCATCGTCGCGGGTCGTGTCGTGAATATTTCATAAAGGGCCTTCTAGACGAGCTATATTTTTCGGCAATTAGTGGTCGCAACAGAGTGGCCAGGTTGTGCAATATTATATAAATCTATCGCAATCACATTTAATTTGACATTTGAAAGAAAATCACGCTAAAACTTTTTATAAAGTGATGGCGTTTGCTATCGTGACGGTTTTTTTTAAAGATATTCATTGTCTAAGGCTTAGACGCATATATCTTTTCAAGCTATTGAGAAATGTCAAACGAACTTCAATCATTTTGATGGGTTTAACTAATTTTTATTGTCTCTCGATCATTCAAATCATCATTCGTTCCAATAGCGATTGCGACTAAAAGTATTTTAGTTAGACAACTTTTAATTGGCCCACCGGCCATTAGACAAACATTTTTTTTCGATAGGTATTAGTCGATCAAAACGACGATCGAAAATCACTTCTGCGATGTCCGCGCAATATGTTGCTGATAGTGCCGCCACCTATTGCCGAAAATTATAGCTCGTTTGGAAGCCCCTTTAGGTAACAACATGATTGATCTTTTTATTTTGTTGACTAAAATGGATCTCAATTTGGAGTGGGCCAGATAACGTTTTAATTGTATAATGTTGTTGTGAATTGCAGTGATTAATATACACTTTTTGACAACTTCCGTGGCACAGTGGCTTGTACGCCGGTTTTAAGATATCTGAGGTATTAGGATTTATGGAATCATATAACGTTTAAAGTTGCAATCGCTTTCGGAACGAATGATAATATGAAGATCAAGAAAAATAATAAATCTTAGTAAGTTAAACTTAATTAAAGTCAAATTAGATATATCGTTCATTCGATATCTTTAAACAAAAATCGCGAACGCAATATCTATTTTATGTCAAATAGTTATAGCGTGAAGTTCGTGAATATCTTCGTTCATGAAATACGGTATATTTACAATTAGGCCCGGTGTCGACTCCCGGTTGGGTCAATACAGAAAATGGAATTTTCTATATTGCCTCGGGTCTGGTTGTAGTGGAGCCCTAGTTATTTCAGATTTCCATTATACAAGTGCTTTAGTTACTTTTCTTCGTCTAAGGATCTCCACTCCGTGGGCACTTTAAACCAAGAAATTTTATTTCTGACGATGTGAGTATCCCCCATGATGTGAGAAGCTTGGTAGCATAGTTCTTGTCTCTGAGCTACTATCTTCTTCCTCAGTAATTTTTTTACCGCAACTCCTACCACTATCATTTCGATTGCTATCTTTCTTGCCCATTTTATTTTACTACCAGCTGTTTTCCAGCGTAAAATACAGTCTATGTCACCCGCGTATGATGTAGTATTTCAGAAGATTACCCCTTCAAAATAAACAAAGTTAGTAACTCGAGGAGTTCAATGACGCTGTGGTAAGCGCGCTCGGTCTGCAATACAAAAGTCAAAGTCAAAAGTCAAAATAATCTTTATTCAAATAGACTTCTTAAAAGTACTTTTGAATCGTCCAACATTTTTTCCCTACCACTCATTCAGGACGTCTTTTGGCCGATAAGAAGAACGAGCAAGAAACTCACCAGCTCTAATAAGAGTAATGACATTTACAAAAACCATGTCATTACCAGATCAATACATTATAAACAGAGATAAAAAAAAAAAACTATGGTCTTATAATAATAACATAATAATGGAAACAAGATAATGAGTTTAGAAGTAATCACCTATCCAGTTGCTGGATCATCTCAAGTCCAAGCGTTCTTATCTGTTATATAATCGGATACCTTATAATAAGCTTTTTTAATAAGTATTTTTTTAATAGTAGATTTAAACTGCATGATATCTAATTGTTGTATTTTGCTTGGGACCTTATTGTAGAAGCGCACACAAAGACCTTTGAATGAGTTATTAACTTTTTGCAGTCTAGTGACAGGCACCGTTAATTTATTTTTATTTCTTGTATTCAAATTGTGTACATCACTTTTTATAGAAAACACACAAATATTTTTACGAACGTACATTAAGTTCTCGTATATGTATTGAGAAGCAACAGTCATAATGTCTATTTCCTTAAATTTCTCCCTTAAAGAGTCCCTAATCCTAAGATTATAAATTGATCGAATTGCTCTTTTCTGAAGCACAAAAATTGTTTGTATGTCGGCAGCATTTCCCCACAATAGGATACCGTACGACATAACACTATGAAAGTAACTGAAGTATACTAATCTGGCAGTATCTATGTCAGTTAACCTACGTATCTTCATTACGGCATATGCTGCAGAGCTAAGTCTACTCGACAATCTATCAATATGTGGGCCCCACTGTAGTTTAGAATCTAATGTTATTCCTAAAAATAGTGTGGTATCCACAAGGCCCAAGTTCTTATCTTTTATATTAACATTTATATCTACTTTTTTAACATTAGGTAGTACAAATTTTAAGCATTTTGTTTTTCCTTCATTAAGGAGAAGATTATTTACATTAAACCAATGTACTACTTTAGCGATAGAATTGTTCACATCGTCATTTAGAGGTAACCCTCTTTTAATTTTAAACAAGAGTGAAGTGTTATCCGCAAACAAAACTATTTCGTGATCATCCCTTACGAAATAAGGCAAGTCATTTATGTAAATCAAAAACAAGAAAGGACCAAGTATTGAGCCCTGCGGAACGCCCATCTTAATTTTCGATCCAGGGGATCTTTTGCCATTGATATCAACCGTCTGTACTCTGTCAGTCAAGTATGAGACAATAAAATCCAATGAGTTATCTCTAAATCCATAAAAATGCAGTTTCCTGATCAATGTTTCATGAAAAACACACGTTAAAACATACGTTTATTAAGTAACATTAGTGATAGCCCGTCATAGGATGAGAGACCAAGAAATTTATTATCTCAATCTCCTCCATGCTTCTAAAGGTTAAGCTGTTAGTCCCGGCTGCATCAGCAATCGTTAACACCCACCAGGTGTTGAAGAAGAAACTTTTACCTCTTTACAATGTTGTAGTATAGAAGTATCCTGAAAAGTAAATGCATGTATTGTATTTCAGCTTTATCTTACAATGGTATGACGTTGTTTATTCATGCACTAGCTTTCTGCCAGCGGCTTTGCTCTCGTGGCCCTGTAATAACCTTTTTCTTGAATCACTCTACATATTGATGCAAACCGCCTTAATATTCGTTGTACAGTTTAAAACATTTCTGCTTATTTACAGTAAGAAACGATTTTGTTTTATACTATATAGTTATTAATTAAAGATTTTTATTTAGGAGCAGTAACCGCTAGACTTAGGGGCACTAAACGCTGTAATTACTTTAATGTATTCAGCTGGTGTTGACAATATAAAATGCGCTTTATTAACATTGACATAAATCACTCGGAAACAGGTTTCGTACTCATACGATTGACTCACGGTATTTTAAAATAATACAGACTCTTTGTCGTTATGATGAGCGACGATTTCGATTCTAGGCGCGTGCGATGGCGATGATACATACAATCGTTGGAAATTGATTTCTGTTGCGTTCGTCTTAAGGTATATTTGTCATTGTTGTAAAGTCAATGATAAAATGTCTTCCTTCCGTTAGACGCCTGCGCCGACCGGTCTCAAATGTCAACGGATTTAGATCAATAGAATACGAAATCAAGGGACGCTAACAACAATGGAATAAAGGTTGTCGACCACTGCTCTTTGCTAGAGCTATACATTGGGGTTCATCAGTGATGCAGTTGAAATAGCAGTGTATATTTCTAAATTTTTAATGAAAAACTTTTATTTTGCTCGTAATAAAAATTTTACGAAATTCTAAATTTTATTGTCAGGGCTTTGATTACTTTGATTGTTGTGTTGGTTAACCATTTAACTGGTTTTTGTGCAAAACGATCAGTTTGAAATCTTTTCACAATTTAAAGCTGATTTCGGCAAAAACTAGCTTGAGGATTTTGTGGAGTTCTATAGTTATGTCTATGGTGCAGTTATTAGTGCGTTCGGTCGCCAATGAGGAACTTACGCAAAGTCACGCTATGGGATGGGTGGCTCAGAATTATCTCGAGCTCATCCTTGCTTCAGAAGAAAAAGCAATTTGTCCTGGGTGCTTTGAACACGTTAAAATTTGTTTAAAAAAATTGCTATTCTATAATACGTAGTTCATAAATCTTAACACAAATAATAATAAAATTATACACAAAGCTAAACAGTATAAATAATGATATAGCATTTTAATATTAATAACGTAGTTTTAACCAACTGTATATTTTAGAAATGTTGTGGATGCTGGTCTTAAGGTATAAAGAGATTCTTGGATAAATACTGTCATTAACATAACTAACGGCTGATCCCAATAACATGTTATCACCACTATGGCTGCTGTAGTCATGGATTTTTAAAGAAATAATGCAGATTTTGCTTTTTTAGTTTCAAGTGCAGTTCCTAACACTCTAAGCATAACTTTAGTTACAGGATACGACATTTTAGCGATGTCTCGTTTTCTACTACTTCTACGTGTACTTTAATTACGACGAACAAATGATAAAGTATGTTGATTATGGATTTGACAGCAGTGTTACTTACATAAAGACATGTGAAAGTGGTATATTACCACTTAACGAAATAGCCTTGCTAAGGTGTCGAATCTTAAGGATGTATATGTATAGTCTATGGACAGTTGGGCGGTAGCAGATCAGAATGGAAAAAATCATTAACGGTGTTCTTTGTTTTTTCTAAATTATACCGATTAATCTGATTTTATTTTGGTTTCAACGTTAATTTTCACAAGTTACTTCTTTGTTGGCATAATTAACGTGTATTGTCATGCCAAATTACAACTTTCTAGTACCAATATTTTTTGGGCCTAACCGTGGACCGACGGACGGACGGACGGATGATCTTTTGAAGTTATTTAAACTCTGTTTATTTCTTTGTTAAATATGTATTTGAAACGACAAAGAATATTAAGGACTACCTTTACTCACATTTTTTTAGTCTAGGTCAATTTAACATAAGAAAAATGTTCTGATATGTTAATTAACAGTGATATCATCACATTGCAATGACGTTATCTAAAGATAAATTAACCCAATAAACATTTATAATGTAGGTTAAACTGAAGTATCTGTGTCAGAATATTCATTAGCCCTCCCTTAATTAACTTTTGATTATTTAGTAGTCAAATCGATTATTTGATTTTGTTTAGATAAAGAAAATAATTGTTGGGTCTTTTTGTTGTTGAAATTCAAAAGGTATATATTGTGTTTATATTGTTATATGACTATAGGGAAAAGTTTAGGATATTTCCTAAAAAACTTACATGACCAATTAGATTTTAAGATTAACAATGAACCCATTTTGAAAAGTATTTAGATTATAAGTATTATATCCTCTTGAATGACCTCTTTTTGATTTGATTTGAATAGAGAGATTAAAGTGGCCACGCGGCCACACGCCGTGTGGCTCACGTGCCGGTTTAATCTCTCAGGTTCCAGGTTCGATTCCCAGTTAGATCTCAATGTAGAAAATTACTATTTTTATCGTCTCGAGTCTGGAGCTCTATTTTTAATTCACTCGTTCTTAATCGCCTTGCCGTGTACGACTTAAGTCACGCTCGACTTCTAAGTCGCATGATGCTGTTTATAGTATTTCTATTATTGGATTTTGTTCTTCGTATTATATGGAAAACGTTTTTCGCCATATAATAAAAGTGTGAATATAAACAAAACGGCCATAAACGTCATTTATTCATCAATTTCACCGTCGTTTATCCCATGTTTTGACGATTATTTTATCACTCGCATACAGCGTTCCCAAAATAATGATCGGTTCGTACCACTCGTTGCAGTCGAGCGAATCAGAAATGGCTAATTTGTTATATCGAACAAAAATCAGTAGAAAACGAGCGCTAGACACGAGACGAATGATTCAAAAATAGAGCTCCTGGACACGTGTGCGAAAATCGAACTTAAAATAAAAGAAACAAGTTGTATTATGGATTGATCAAACAAAATTATCATTGCAGTAGGGGACCTCTTAAATTACAAACAAACGTTCCACAGAAAGGTCCTCCGACTGTAAAGGGAAACTGTTTATCTCATTTATAGTTCGATTTTGGCTGTAGTGTTATTTTTTAATAAAATAGCATAGCAGTCGGGAATTAACTTATATCTATAACAAAGGCCTGTGCATCAACAATAAGGATACATACACAACAACAATGAAAGAATTTATGGTAACAATGAGACCCCATTGGAAACTCATAGAGTAACAACGCTTAATGTCAAGGGTTGTAGTGAACGTCCAAAATTCCATAGCATCTATTTACTATAAATTTCTGGCGTGATAGGTGACTCGACTTATAGCGCTCTTAGATTGTTATTTATACCCGAAGGGTCTCATTGGAACGATCTGACGCAAATAAATTAATTTCTAACTTTTTTGCTCTGTTAACTCGCCTATATATATATATATATATATATATATATATAGTTAGTGTACTCGATCTGCGGAACTGTTGTTTAACAACTTTCGCGATGGCCACTCACAGGATGGGTGACCAAAAATTTATTATCTCAAATTCCTCCGTTCGTCGGAAGGCACGTTAAGCCAGCTTTTAATCGACGACGATCGCAAAGTTGCCAGAACGTAGATAAAACAGGTTTTATTTCTTTTTTCGGATTCGAAGTTGTTTTTAATAGATAAGTAGGAATCATAGAGGGATCTGAAATCGGATCTGAAGGATTATAATTATACGTATACCAAATTACATCAAAATCGGTTCAGTAGATTTTGCGTGAAAGGGTAACAAACATACATCCGCACAAACTTTCGCATTTATAATATTATAGAAGGATGTGCGTCTCGACATTTTTAAGCTTTGTTCCTCGTTTGTTTAAGTATTCCATTGTTTTGTTATCTTTGTGATTTCCTTAAGTACTACTTAAAACACTTCAATGAGTGCCTTATCTATCCTTCCTTACTTACGTTATATATGCGATTGTTTGTGTATAAGTATGCATTAAAATTGGAGGTGGAGCCTCGCTACGTCTACGAATAAATTTGGAGACATTATAAAATACATGTAAATAAACTCATATCAATTTATAAAATGGTGTTACGTAAAAGGAAATTATTATCTAAGAAAACCGTTTTAAACAATTAAATATATAAACATATCTAATTTATATTTTACATGCAACATTACATTATGTTACACTTTGTTTAAACGAGGTTATGATCGATTCATAATACATGTTTAATACGATACCTATCGATTATCTTAAAATCTGTGTGTTGTATAATTATTCGCTACAGTGACCTCGATCTTAATTTGTTAAACCGCCATTTTGCTACTGTTGTCCCAATTCCTGCAAATCTAAAACAGCTTACTCTGCAATCCCTGTCTTCCTCTTGTAATCCTCTAAGACCTGCATTCTCTTTCAGAAGGGTGGCTGAGAGTGAAGTCGAGACATGCATTTCAGCCATTAAATCGAACTCTGAAGGCATTGACAGCATCAGTCGCAGGATGGTTACACTTGGCTCTGAGGTTCTTGTTCCTATTCTCTGCTACATTTATAACTTTTCGCTCAATACCGGAACATTTCCTTGCTGCTGGCGTAAAGCAGTAGTCATTCCCATTCCTAAAACTCATAACCTAAAATCCTCTTTGTCTTCATAGTTTAGACCAATTTCCATCCTGCCCTTTCTTTCAAAGGTATTCGAACGCCTTTTTCACTGTCAGATCAGCTCCTTTATTAATTCTCATAACCTTTTGAGTCCTTTTATATATTAAATAACAATAATCAATATTGTCAAAATATTGCCGTTCCCAACTATAGATTTAAAAAAAACGAAAGGGTCATTTCTGGGTAAATGCATTGCTATGTTCGATAAAGTTCCACAAAATGTAATTGACCTACTTATGAATAAATTTAAAAATCATTTAATGAATATACTTATGAGTAAAGACTATGATGAAGTTGGTGATTATTTTTATTGACCGCAACGGATGGAGTATGTATGCTTTTTATTATATTGTAATATGTATTATTGTAGTACATGAATGTTGCTTTTGATAAAGAGCTATTGAGTTTCTTTCGGTTTTTTTTTCTTGTGCTTGTAATAAGCTTGATTGATTGATTGATGGAATATTCTTTAATGCACTATAAAATAGAGTAGAAAGGTACATAAAACTGTATCTAACAGTAACACAAAAGGCGGTCTTATTGCTAAGGTAGCAATCTCTACCAGGCGACCCTAGGTTAAAGGAAACGATACCAATAATGAAAAATTAACTGCAGGTTAGTACACAGTGGAAACAACACATGAAAACGTATAAAATGCAAATATATAATCCAAAAAAATAAAATAAAACATACGATAGTACAGTAATAAATTGGAAGTTCAATAGGAATAATGCAGCTTGAGGAAATATTCTTTTATCAATTTGTTGAATGAGTTCCGTGACTGCGCGCGGCTAATATCTTGAGCTTGTAATAAGCTTAATCGAGTAAATAATTTTTCGTTTTCAGTTTTTATTATGTATTTAAACAAGCGAAACAATATAAAATAAATATAATATTTAGTCGCGTGTTTTTATTTGTCTTGAGAAACCTGTTAGCTAATAATATCCATTACGTGTTCGTATAAAGATATCATGATCAAATTTGATTCTATTATGCAATCTAAATAGAGGACCTCGATGGCGCTGTGGTAAGCCATGTTCGATCGGTTTGCGATTCTATTGGTAAGTAACTTTCGCAAGGAGCAGTCTAAATAAAGGATGGGTGACCAAAATCTACTTTCCACAGTCGCACACCACTCCATTTAGTAGATATTCGAAGATGCCGCACAAAGCGCTTTACCTCATCTTTTTAACTGCGCACTGTCAAAGATCAATTTAAGGAAAGGTTCTTTCTGGGCAACTTCGTCCCATCGTAGATCTCATTTATGTCCTTTGGCTAGATTGAGGTCAAGAGTGAATCCGTTATAAATAAATACAAACAAAAACAAATTTCCAATATAACTGAGTAACATAGTATGCATTATTTCCTAGATAGTATCAACGGGAACCTTCAACAGTATAGTTTTTTGACTTTCAATATATGCTTTTAGATACATTGTTTTTCCCGCAAACTCAGTATTTATTTTTCCATTCCATTTTTCGCTTTTGCTCTTCATACCTCTCGTACTTTTATTTTTCTTACTGTATCCTTCTGTCCTCATTCGTCTCTTTGACACTAGGATCGGCCGGGATCGCCGCTAATCCATTCTTATTCATTTCTTTATTATTTCTTTTATTTTTAAGACTCAGTATTTATTTATTTTACATTTTCTTCTTTTGTATTACGTTTTAATTCTATATCTATTGCTATATTCGGTTTCTATTAACATACGAGTATTGTTGTAACGGTACGTCGTACCACTGTTTATTTCGTCCTAGGTTTCCGCATGCAAACTTTTTGTCTTTGGTCTTTAACATAATTTATTTCTATTATTGACTTTTCGTAATTTGAAATTTTTAGTAATCCAATGTGCTCTTCTTTTATTTCTTTTATTTATCTTATATAAATTGTTATTATATATAATAAGAAACACGTTAACGTATATCCTCGTGAAATATCTACTAAGTTCTACCTATTACGGAAAACTCAGAAACGGGGCATGTCATTGTTCAATTTAACTATTTTAATTATATTATTTAGGTAATCATACGAACTGTTTTTATATTCCATTTTTGTTTGTTACCTTTTAATAAATCAAGTTCTCAAGCTTAGTTAGCGTTTTATTAATTTGCCTAAGCATCGAACCCGTCACATTATTTCCATTTTTGTTAGTCTTTAATTTTTAGCACAGGATGATCAAACATTCCCACAATCGACGACGACTACAGCCCTTGTGAAACTCCCTCATTGCTTCTTCCTCCTTTTTACCGTCCACTACGGTAAAATAACTCGGTGAAAATATTCTCACTAATTGGTCGCAAAATAAGTGAAGTATCGCAATATATATATTGTTATTTTTTATGTTTACAATCAATTGAGAGGTTCGTTTTATATGTCCTCTTAAACTGGTTCTGTTGACAGTCTTTTTTGTCCATATTTATGGACTTGTTTTTGTTTAAAAGATTTCGTTTAATTTAAATTGGTTTGAAAGTTTTATCATAGAACTTTCTTTCTTATATTAAGAATTTAATCACATTTTAGATTCACCACATTTTTGTATATATACTGAGCGAAACCAACCGTCTATGTTACGTTTTAATTGGACTGTTCAGTCAATTGAATATAGGTTTAAAAGTTTGCAATGGAAAAGTATTGCGTAGATATAATATTTTTGTTACAAGAATGTGTAAACGGTGCTTTAAACATATTATTATATACTTATTAGGCTTATCAGTCTATAGAATTTTATTCTTAAATGATATTTCTTGCCCGCGTAAATTATAACATATCTGCAGCGGACCATGTAGCTTTCCGCAGATAGAAGAATTTTTAAAACCAGTCTAGTAGTTTTAAAGCATATTCCATAGAAACAAACAATCATATCTCTCCTCTATATAATATCAGTATAATATGGTATTATAAAAATAAAGTAAAAATCGTTATAACTCTCTAACAGATCCAATATTACCCTTAATAGCCTTTATAGCTTTAAGCATGATTGTGTTCTACTTATAGCCCAGTGCGTAAGTATTTATTATAAGTACATCTCATCATTTGTGTCACTGATTCTAAACAATCGAGCTGATATCACACTAGGTTAATGCGATGAGTATAGAGCTTCAGTGAAATAAAAAAAATACAACTTTTTGAAATAAAACTTATTTGTTTGAACCTCAATGCTATTACAGCAATAGACATTTCATATTTTAAATTTCTGCGTAAGGTTTATTTTTCGTGCTGGGATACTGCTTATCATTTCGGTAACTTCCAGAATAAGTTAAATTAATTTTCTTTTATAAAGTTTGACACTTGAAAGGACAAAGAAACCGTTAGTTGTATGTATCAATGTATTGTACATATACAAGCAAATAACAATACAAACGAATGACTCAATATGTAAAGCAGGCTTGTGTTTTATTTCCTCTTCGCTCTTTATTCGAGCTTAAAAAAATAGTTTGGGTTATATTTGAAATTTATTTTTTAACGCACTAGTAGTTTTTAAATATGTGTGAATTTGAATAGTTAAATATGTGTGGGACTTGTGCTTAGATGACGTGAAATGTCAGAAGAGAACAAAAAGATTCATAATTAAATTAAAGATGTGACTTATGCGGTTTTCACCTATGTCATTATTATAAAGAGCTAAAGTGATTGTAGGGGGTAATTCGGAAAAAAACGATCTGGTCTTTAATTTTTTTCCAAATTTTAATAATAACAATTTTTGCAATTAATAAAATTTGGAAAAAAAATTGACTTTGTTTTATTCTATGTAGTGATACATTAGTTGCTGTGATTTTTTAAGAGCGTCGTTCCAATCTTTGATTTAGGGCAGCAAGTTCCAATGATCTGGCGTTGCCTCTGTCCTACCATTTACCATTTATTCCGCCACTGTGATGATTCGTCATTAGCAAGGATCGTGAATCTTCTTGGAGTTTATTTTATCTTTTACGATCTGCCACCACATCTGTCCATTTTTATCCACAAAGCATCGATATTCAAAAATATACCTTAAAATCAATTGATATTAAAATTACATTCGTATTAATTTATCATAAAACGGAAGCTTTTAAAGCTAAATTTCTAAGATATTTTTCATTTACAAGCATCAACAACATCTGTTATTACGACCAAATTGGTTTACGCGCATCTCGCAAAATAAGCAGCTACATAATAAAAGGAAGACACTTTAATATTTTCAATTTAACTAACACAAATACCGGTACAAGCGGATTGAATTTGCGCTACTGAACGGAGTATTTTTAATTTTTATTTTAAATGAAATGGCATTAAAGAATTTGGAGCTTGGTCCCTGTATTACTGGTTTGTGGACCGTTGTGTGACCTACAGTTGCTCTCATTGTTTGATACATTGCACTTTTCGTTTATTGTGCACCATCATCGATCAATTATCTACAGTATGCTCCAATAGATATTTGTCTATATATATATATATATATTATGTTTTCATTTTAAATTAACAAGAATGTAAGCTTATTATGATAAATGTTCTAACTCTGTGTAGTGTAAATGATGCAATTGCAATTTTATTTTGTTTTTCACCAATAGTGGTGGGTGAACAAAAAATACTCTATTTTATTAGCTTATTATTTGTTACTGTGAATTACAAATTGTAAATAAATTAAGAAATTGCTATTTATTTTAATATTTGCTTAATATTTAAAAATATGATACTACTATATCACCCGCGCTTTTGACCACATAAATTATAGGTTATATTATATGTTACAAATATGAAGTGGTTTCCTGTAAGTGAATCAATTCGATATTTCTGAAGATTACCCTGAAAATAAACAAAGCTAAAAAGTTTAGTGAAATATATATGTATATATAAAAGATTTTTGTATGTTGTTAAAAATAAAAATGATTTATATTATTTTAAAATAAGAGACTAACGGTCCGTTGCACAAACGTCAATGCAACAGTTTAATGACGCTTTCAAGCTCTAACGAATGTCAAATTTGTGTCGGTAATGTCTCTTTAGAGTAATGAGAATTTTAACTGATTGTAATTTTATTTAGAATAACGGATACAAGGGCTTTAGGCTTGTTTAAGCCAAAAACAAATAATTTTATACACATTTACATAAAAAAGATTAAAAAAAAATCTGATATAAACAATAAAGAACCGGATTCACGAAAACAATAATAAAAAGACTATTTTTATATTCAAATCATTTGTATTCAATGACACATTTCGATTCCCACAACGCATAAGTCAGTCTAACAACAGGAAAAACGGAACACCCTATGCATGCGCCGGGACCGCCTGCGCCCGCGCATAAAACCGCGTTGCAGCGGCAGATCGTACCAATCGTACGCAAACCGCACGGCGCTTCTTGACGTGAGTAAACGCATCTAATATTTGCGCACACGCATGTGTTAAAAGAAGTGTCAAAGTTTTTTAATTATGTGTTTTTACTGACATAAGTGTTTATTTTATTTTCTGCTGATGACAAGGAGTGCTTTGATATTTCATTAAACGCAAGCGTGTGTAAGTTATTTTTATTTATTGTATTTTATTAGTTTTCAAATTGCTATTTATGTGACTTTGTTTTTTGAGGTCGTTATTTATATATTTAAAGTGTTTTAGTTAAGTGTTTGATAGTGAAAGTTGTTTTTGTTTTTTAAAGACAGCGGAGTTAAGAGAAAATTGACACAAAGTTAACATTAAAAATAAGGACGTAATGTCGTTTTCGATAGCGCATCTGTCAGTTTTCTATACATTACATATCTGAATCTGTTTATTGAATTAACTTTTAAAGAGAGTTTATTTCCGGACATAATTGTATCTAAAACATTTATTTTCCTATCTAGATACATATTTACACACGATAATAACGATAGATAGAGATTAAAATATCTATGAGAACCCAGTTATATGTCAACTTTAAGTTTTTTTTTTTTTTTTTCATTTCTTTTTCACTTAAGGTTAGCGATTATTATTTTTTTTACTAACATAGTATATATTACTTGTTGATTAATTTAAATATAAAATGGTAAAATATAAAAAAAAGATTACATAGTAAACAAAAAATCAATTATTAAATTTAAAATAGGCATCATATCAAAAGTAAATTGATTATAGTTACTTAACTTTTGTTTAACAAGATTTAACAAGAATAAATCATAGAAATCGTTTGGTACATCAGTAACTCACTCACCAAATAAAAGTGTTTTAAATTAACCGCTTTTAGGAAACGTTTCTTCAAAATCCATTAATCTTACGTATAAAAAAACTAAGCGAATAATTCATCTGTTTGTGTATGGTTACGTTGTTTCCTGAGCGTACATAAATAATGGTTGAAATTGATATTATCGGTTTGTTATTATCCAACTACATATGTTTACACATAAGGAAGGAGTAAGCGGATTGAATAATAATACGAGTAGCAAAGGAGATGTTGTTTTTGTAGTAGCGACGAAAAATCGTAAAAATTGTATCGAACAAAAATGTGATTTTTTGTACTAGATATTATTACACCCAGCATCTGAATTAAGAATTTAAAGTTAAGAACGTCTCAAACTGTACTTAGATGTGACTTATACAGGTTTTAGTTTCTGATTTAAATTTTTAAATGATCAGTTGATAGCAGTTTCATATATATATTCAGTTGACATTATGTACTTTTCTCAATTCAGAAACCGGCTGTTAGAAGTAGATTGCTGTGTTATTTGATTGATAATCAAGCACAGCCTAGCTTACTTGGTGTTAGAATTTGCTAAAAGGTAAAGTGATATAGTACATACTGTTAGTGAGCACTAAGAATTGATATTTTAAAATTAAATTGTTATAATATAAAGTTAAATATTTTAAAGTCTAATTTATGATATTAAAGATAAAATATCGATTTCGTGGCTTGAAAACTTGATTTTCTGAGAGGCGGAAAATTAAAAATATATTATGTTTAAATACAACCGATTTACTGAAAATGGGAAAAAATATAGTTATACATTATAGTTATATATAATATATAGTTTGTCACTTTTAATTAATTTTGTGCAAAAATAACGTCCAATGAAGCCGCAATAAAGAAAATGAGAAAACTTCATCATATATATGAGATTATTCAAAAGTTCAAAACAGTAACAAATAAATATTTATAGAAAAAATTTAAAAATAACTTCCAGTATTCAGCATTTCGTAAAAACTCATAAAGTGAGTGGTCTGTAAGAATCGTAAATCGTAATCCTTTGTATTGAATAAAAATACTCGAATAAAAAATAGTAGATTAATTTTATTAATCTCTTTTGCTTACCCACAATTTTCAGGGCGAGATAAAAAGAAATCTAACAATCCCAGATCTGTGCTATTATCTTTTTTTTTTTTAAAATGTACGCATTATCCTTTGATCTTGATCGGGGCTAATAGGTCAATGGGGGAGCGGCCGATCCTTCTGAAGATTTCAATCGCAGCCATTGGAGCCCGTCATTTACCGCAAATGATACACTAAAAGATTCCAATTTTATAACCGCTAATTTATTTAAAATATTTTTGTTATATATTTTGTTGTTATTATTTAATTACAAAAAACATATGGAAGATAAATAATTTTCAATTGTAATATTTTTTGACTAAACAGTTAAAATTCTAGCTGTGTTTGTCATTCGTAAACTGATTTAATTGAAGCTTTTTTGTTCAATTCAAAACTTCATTTGAAATTACGTTGTTAAAATATTGCTCCTACAAATACAAAAAGAGTTTATTGAATTTTTTAATCATTTATAGTCATTAAATAATTATTTTAAGGTAAGCGCTTAAATTTTGAATGGTTAATTTTCAATGTGTAGTCCACAGATTAATATTTCAATCCTCGAAGCGAAAGTTAATTTCTCTATAAGCCTATATTGGCTTTCATTTGAAACAAGTTTAGTAATCTTAAGGAAAATATGGCAATTATAAACGGAAATACTGTTTTATACGTAAAAGATTCATCCGGATATTCAATATTAAGCAAATTTATCTGTTAAAAATGAAAGTGTTTTTTTTTAATATCCATAAAATGTTATGCAAATAGATTAAATTTGAATATTCGAGTTTTTAAACAACTCAACAGGCACTTGACCGATATTTTTATAATATATTCGTGTCCTGAACCAGAAATTTTGCCGCATAGACAATAACTGTTCATACTGATAATTTTACTTTTGTACTGCAGTGATATTTATATAACATCATAGCATTTATCACAGCGCTAAGTTTTTAAGCTGTGTTATATATTTATTAAATAATAAGACGATATCTCATACATTGCTCAGATTCTAAAATGAGTAGCTAAAGCCCCCATGTTAGAGTATTTAAAAGAGCGATGATATCACAACACTCAGACCTGAGGCAATATCGAAAAGTTTTTTCTACATTGACCTGACCTAGGTTCGAACTCGGGACCATTGAAATAGCGACACCTTGAATCCGGCGAGCGAAGTACTCAACTACGGGGCATTTATAGTTAGTTTGATAATACGAGTATACATATTGGTAGAGTATAGACAATAAATTGTAAGAAGAAATAATTATCTGTGACCATAAAATAGGGGAAATAGAAACATTTTCTATTTAATAGATTCAAATAAGTTTTATTTGTAGAGGATAAGGTATATTTTTCCGCGTCAGTTAGTATCCTAATATACTTTGTTGATGTAAAAACATAACTTTTAGATACTTCCAATATTTCCTTATTATTTGTGTGTTCATAATTTTAACTAGAAATTGCGGGAAAGCCAAATATTTGACGGGTGATTTCATTTAAAGGAAATTTATCATATTTTTTTGTCGATATACTTACCAGTGTGCTTACTATTGAAATATATACTTCATCATTATGATCCGTTTACGTCCCCACTGCAGGGGTACAGACCTTACTTAAGGATTGTTACGGAGGATGGGTTATGAGCCTCCACGCTGGCTCAATGCGCCTGGGATCAACGGCTACGTGCGTTCCGAATCATGGAGTAGCTCGAGATAATAATTTTTAGTCAACCAACCCGTGAACGACCCCTGTGAAAGGTGTCTTAAAAATAATGATAACGGGCTGTAGCGCTTATACACTACGCCACCGAGCTACTCAAACTCTATGGATGGAATAAAATAGTACCCCGGCCAATGCACAAATCCGCATTGGCCGGGGTACTATTTTATTAACGACTACATAATTATGAAACCGATATTGGATGAGCTTTTCGTGTTTCACGAGTGATTATTCAATTTTATTTTAAAAGGAAAACCGAAAATGTGCTCTTATTTTATATTATAAGGTTTTATATTATAAATTAACACATATATACAGTGTCGCATATCATTTATACTGATATTGTAAAGAGGAAAGATTTGATTGCTTGTTTGTTTGCAACGATAAAGCACCGAAACTGATTTTAATGTTTTTTTTTTCAACCACGGGAAGATTACATGGGCAAAGTCACGGGAAAACGGTTAGTATTTCAGTAAAACTTCTTTTGGAAAAGTATAAAATTCTAAGTATACTACGTTTATTGTGTATTAATTATATTTTATCAATAACTCGAACCGGTTAGGAAAACAAACTGCGCGTATTCTTTAGAGTTGTTATCGACAGCTCAACACGTGGACTATATACTTGATTAAATTAAAGATAAATTAGACTAGAAAATATATATTTTTTAAAACACTGAACATGACAAAATAGCAGAAACAGTTATAACATATAAACAATTAAAGTGTCATGTCATAAAAATTCAAATTTAGGAATATTACTTTGTATTCCAATGATATTTATATTTAACTATAGAGGCTGGTAAAGTTATCGATTCATAAAACGGCGGAAAACCGTGTTATAGGCTTAAAACTGAGTAGAACTCTTTTCTCCTCATTTTATTTTACGAAGAGAAGTTGAATAAAAAATCTCCTTCATTAGATTGTGAAGCCACTTTTCATTTACTATATTAATTAATTAGTTGCAAAACTAATATGCAAATAATGTTTATCTTATCACATTATCATAACATCTTGAATACAATGGATTTTATCTTGATAATGTATTCTTATAGAAACACTTAATTGCAAATAAAACAGTCAAGGAACATAGTATTGATAATATTTATCTAACCGTTTTTCTACGACTTTATTTTTTTATGCGATAAAATTTTGAAATAAGAATAAAGAAATTATTCTTGCGTGCTGAAAAGAAAAGAATTTCAAAAAGAATTTAAACTCTTTGGTTTTGGACTCGTCTATCGATTTATACCGCTATATTTTTCTATAGCTTTCTCATCTAATTTTTGCTTTCGTTTTTACTGCTCCATCGTTTTCATAACCAAATAAAACAAACGACAAAAAAAAATTTCGGCTCATTATCAACTTATAAAAACTACGTCTGTCGTTTACTACTACGTCTATGAAATCTAACAAGTTATTGATACTGTTACCCAATAACGTAACTAACTGTCCGATAAAAAAGTTCTGACACACGGGCGGTTAGTTCGCTAATGCGCTATTTAATCAAGCGTCCAGGGATGTCAAATCGGAGAAGATTAATATTTCTTTAAGAATATTATTGAAAACAAAAATCTTGTAATTGCTATTAGATAACAAATGAATTATGCACGCATTTTTATAATTTCCAATATCTATATAGAGCTTTGTATAACTTGGTGTATAGTTAACTGTACAATTACATGTTTTTCTTCAAAGAGAATTCTCTTAGAATAAATTTAGAAGGCGGCCTTACTTAAAGCAATATTTTATTAACGACTCACTTAAACTTGTTGATCGCTGTTGATAATTAAGAAAGTTGTTATTTCTTTTAAGCTTTTAGAAGCGTAGACTTGTTGTCTAAAAATATTCCACTTACGTTTCTTAATCAAATAAACTAGTATAAATTTAGTAGAGAAACGTAAATAATATTTTTGGCACTTTTCTTTGTGTGTAATCGATAAACTGATATTAACTGGATCAATATTAAAAATTCCCAATATAAAGATTAATTAATTATCCTCGAAAAATACAAATGTTATTATGTAAATCTTGTCTATTTACTTTTATTAATATGCCTTATTAATCAATTATTATTAACGAGTTAACTAGACATGGCTAGTAAATCGATTTACGAATGTATAGTTTATTTTTTTGCCTTTAATATTGTGATGGAAACTAACTTCATTGTGTAATGAAGTCTTTTTCAATTCGATATTTCTGTTTGAAATAAAATAGAAAAAGGAGCTTTTCCTGGGTATATGCCGGTTCTTCTCACTACATGGTCTGCCTTTGTAGATTTGCGAATTGATAGCATAGAGTTATAATTATTACAACCTAGACTGTTTTTTTTTGTTTGAATTAAGTAGTTACATGACGACATTAAGTTAGCGGCGTCAGCTAGTGTTTAGTTTGTTAAAATATGAATGTTCGATGATTTTGACAGCCCTGATAGATATAATTATAGCGGCAAACGGGCTCAGACGCCGTGTCGACTTAATGCAAGGGAAACCTCTGCAAATGTCATAACAAAACAACTGCAATCGGAGGAAAATCAAGGAAAAAATTGGTTAATTTTATCTTCTTACTTTCGTAACGGACGAAAAGATAATACAAGAAACTGGAAACTTTAATCGAGTTAATGCTGAGCAATGATATTGTTCCCTTTTATTGTGAGCGATTAGTATTTTTTTGTAATTTTCTCTGCTTGCAAATATTATTTGGTAAGAATGTTATGAAATTTTATGATCAGTTATTTTGTTTCGGACTTCGATTTTAAATCTAAAAGATTCAAAATCAATTAATTAAATTTTTCTTGTGTTAATTTTTAATATTTTTGTTTTAGTTTGCACAGTAGCGAATGTTTGATTGAGATTATTATTCCTGTGACGTACAATAACGTGCGCAATGCACATCAGTATTCTGCGCGCGCACACACTATCGAGTATGCTATTGACATTAGCCCGAACTGCTTTTGTTTCGCAATAAGTATCGGTGAATGTACTATGAATCCACGAAGAACTTCGTTAATACTTTTTACATATAATGCTTTGTCTGTTTGGAAGTACCACAAGGAAATACCTACTCAGTATCATATATAAACCTGGTCCAAATAGACCTCCTTGAGGTACCCCGAGCTATTGTTTGAAATATTCATAGATTTTTAAACACATATCATTTTGAGTGTTTAATTTTACAATATATAAATAAACGCACAAACTGTCGGGGATTATGGTTTATATATTTTTAATGTGACTTACCATAGTAGTAAATAATAGTAAAATAAACATTTCAGTTACAAAAGAATTAAAGATTACAATGACAACAAGTGAATAAAAGTTTTAATTATACAAAATTTATTATGTTTAGTAATCAATAAAAGGTGACAGTCTCATTTCATACGTGATTTAAAATTATTACAGTTAAGTAGTCTAACGGTTCGGTAATTATCAAGTCCTCTGTAAGTTTAAAGTCTTTATGTAATTTAGGGGAACGCCATTGGAATATGAATGTTGTTAAGAGCTTCTTAATTATGTTGGTCAAACAAGATTACATGGTGGTTGACATCTAAAATTTGATATAAATGAAAATAATTTTATGACTTGTTGAAAGTAAATTGTTCAGGATTATAAATCGTATTGCATGGGATGAATAAATGCAAAATGATATGTACCTACTCAAAATTCTTATATGATGTTTGAAGAGGTACCGAGGTCACCTACATTACAGTCAGTTTCAAACTCCAATTTAGGAATTACTACCCATGCGGATACTTGCCCTCTGCGTACGGATTACTACACAATTTTACAGATTTCAAATGCAAATGCGAATTTCTAGTCTGACCAACAAAATTTCCATCTTGTAAATGCGACCTCATTTAGAATTTTCTGAAATCTTAATAAAAAATCAAGAAAAAGCATTAAAGACGCAATATTTAAGAGTCCCTTACGTTAAAAATGATCTTAAATTTAGCATGTAAAATTAAACTTATAAAAGTTAAATGAAAAGATTTCTTAAGGAAATTTAAATACGTTGTGGAAAGCTTTCGTTTAAGATAGTGTTGTTGTATTAGTGACATTATCTATTATCGATAGTAAGGTCATAATATTGTGACCTCAGTAATCGTTAAAGTAATATTAGGGGTTAAAGTATGAAATTGCCGTTTTATTGTAATAGATTCCTTGAATTTACATAGAATATTCATGGTTTGAGGTTCTCGAAAGAAACTTTTTTCAAATGGCTTCTATGATGTTTCTTTTTTTTTTAAATTTGAAAAATTTGAATATCGGCTTTCAATTGTTTTTGTTATACAACTTGGATAAGAAAGATGGATACTGCGAAAATTTTAGTGATTTTTGAATACGAGTTCCGACGCGGAAGTAACGCTGCAGAAACAGCCCGCAATATCAATGTTGCGTTTCGAGAGGGGTCTGCTGATGAACGCACCGTGCGATTTTGGTTTAAAACCATTTCGTGATGGAAACTTTGACTTGAAGAACGAGCCACGAGAAAGACCGCCCACACAGGTGAATAACGATAAATTAAGAGAGATGGTGGAAGCCGATCCTAGTTAAACGACTCAGGAATTGGCGGAATGGTTTAACGTAACGTAACCTAACCTACAAAATTGACTGATTTGCAATAAATAAAAAAATACAAAAAATGGGTGCCTCATGATTTGACTGATCTGCAAAAAGAAACGCGTGTTGAAACTTGTGTTGCCTTGTTGAATCGTACAGAAATGAAGGACAATTGGATCGGATTGTGACATGTGATAAAAAGTGGATTCTTTATGATAACCATAAAAGAAAAAGGCAATGGCTGATCTCAAGTCAAACGCCACAACAGTGTCTTACAGCAAAACTTACCAATAAAAAGGTAATGGTAACTGTTTGGTCTCAGCATGGTTTTATTTACTAAAGTTTTCTCTGATCTGGTCAAGCAATAACGGCAAATGTCTTTTGTGCCGAACTCCGTACAATGCTGGCAAAACTAGCAGTAAAACAGCCCCGACTCATGAATCGATCTTCACCATTATTGCTCCATGATAGCGCCAGATCTCATACCCTTTTTTGACCCTTCACGAACTGCAGTTAGAAACCATTCGTCATTCTCCGTATTCGCCAGACCTTACTCCAACGGACTACCATTCTTTTTTGTGATTTGTATAATTATCTTAGTGACAAGAAGTTTTGCCCAGGAGGCAGTACAAAATACTGCTTCCTGGGAAGAAAACTTTCACACAGTTTGTACAGTCTAGATCCTTAGAGTTCTATTGCAAAGGCGTAAATGACCTTCGTATTTGATGGCAGTAATGTATAGATAATAATGGTAACTATTTTGGTTAAATAAATTTGTAAAAAAATAAACAATTATGATTTTCAGTACAAATCAGCAATTTCATACTTTAAACCCTATTATTGTCGACATATATGGTTATCAATATATATGTATGGGTAATTCTCACGAAATTCCGAAATTCTTGTCCTTTTAGATTATATAAAAATCCAACAAAGAAATGGATGTTACTAATATTTTTATACAATCCACATACCTCTATCTAAAAGTATCACATAAGATTTTAGAGCCGCATAAATAAATAAATAAAAATGCATAACCATAATGTATCTAATATCATTACCTCACTATGTCCCATGTACCAATTTTAATTACTTTTATTTACCAAAAACGTACAAAAATCATTCGAATCATATTCAAGCAAGTCGGATTTTTTTTTAAATATTATAAATTTATGGAAAAAAATCGATATTAGCGTCATAAAGTAAAAGACGCGTTAAAAATTTGAATATTTATATGTGTCTCACAAAAATAAATCATTCCCTCACACTATTACCGACAGTTGAATTACTAACGCATTTTAAATAAAATACGAACGCTACCATTCGTTTCTGAAAGTTGGCACTAATGTTAATTTGTCAAACTGGCGTTTTTTCTGTGATTGTGTTCGGGTGTGCGCTGCGAAAAGGTTTTATTAATTATATGGTTAAATTAAATTTTTGATCGTCATTTCATCACATTCTAAAAAACCAAAGGTAAGTACTTAAATTGGTTATAAGTTGCACAGATAAAATGGCTTTTGGGAGTAATTTCCTTAAGCAAAAAAATCGTTTTAAAAGTAAGGTTATGTCACGAGTCCTTAACAGTTATTCTTTATTTCATCATTCCCTCACCATCATTCCCACATAAAAATTTATGGTGTGGGAGTGATGATATATGAGGAAATGATTTTTGGGTAGGCTGACTGGCTTTTTTATTGTTTGCTTTTATTTATTGTCGTTTATTTATGATTGTTTATTGTTGCAATATTGTTGCAGGTTAAAAATGTCAAGAAAAAAGAAGATAAGCAAAGATGAAGCTAAATTAAAAAAGCAAGAATATGACCGAAAGCGCAGGCAAAAAATGAAAGCTGATCCTGTAACACTTGAAATACTTCGTGAAAAAGAAAGAATTAAATACCTAAATAAAAAAGAAAAAGGTCAAGTAAAACCTATATCCGCAATGAGTTCTCGAGAAAGAAGGCAAAAAAGAAAAAACTGGAAGAAAAATAGCCAAACATATAGAGACAAAACAGTGAAGGTGCGAAAAAATTTAGCAAGACTGTTAGATGAGACACCACCTCCTAGCCCAGGGCCTATCCAAAATAATGATGATTTAAGAAATCTGACAGTTAATCGGAGAAGGCAGCACCTAAGAAGACGCAGAGGAATACTTTATGCAAAAATATCCAGATTACAGGAAAGACTGAAACAAGAAATAAGAAGAAAAGAGAAATACCGTAAGAGATGTCAAAGACAAAACAAAAATAATCAGACTTCACCAGAAGCCAAAGTATCAGCTCTCTTAAAGAACGTCCGATTTCCAAAAATTGTGAAGAAGAAGATTCTTCTATCAGAAGTTATTACTAAACAGCTAAAAGACAGGTACAGTAATTTAAAGAAACATAGTGAAAAGAAAAAGTATTATGAAATAGTAAAACCCGATCTTTTACTTAAACTACTCAGCTTATCAAAACAGTTTTTCAAACATGATTGTTACAAAAAGAGCATTTTTAGGAAAGTAAGTGCTAAATTGATGCAGGTCAAACAGGATGTTCAAGATTTTTTGGAAAAGGATGAAAGTTCTCGGATGTGCCCAGGAAAGAAAGATTTTGTAAAATCAAAAGGACATGTAAAACAAAAAACGTTTACTGTGCGATACCATGAAAAATTTGCACAATAAATTTCTGACTACAGTTGAGTATAAAATAAGCTTGACAACTTTTTGCAGATTTCGGCCTTTTTGGGTAACTTGGGCAAACTTAAAAGACCGTAATACATGCAAATGCGTAATCGCAAATGTTCAACGGATGATTATGAAGTTACACGAAAATAAAGTATTGCCTTACTGTAATCTAACTAAATTTTTGACCATGAAGACATGCAATGTTTATTCAACTAAATGTCTTTTACGAGAATGTGAAGGTTGTGCAAATAAAATGATAGACTATTATCTTCCACAGCCAAACAGAATAGTGACTTATGAACAGTGGATGTATAAAACTGTATCCCACGAAAAAAATGAAAATATAAAGACAGTAAGAAAACCCATTTTAAAAGAAATCAAGGTTTCACTAAGATCATTGGTACATCAGTTAGAGAATACTTTGCCTTTATTTTTTAAACATGTTGCCACGATAGCACACCAGTATCAGACCATATCAGAACTTAAAAAGACTTTAGCTTACAATGAAGTCCTTATCCACATAGATTTTAGCGAAAACTATTGTTGCAAATATAACGAAGAGATCCAGGCAGTACATTTCGGAGGTGCAAGACAACAAGTTACACTACATACAGGAGTATTATATTTACGTGAAAATGACACTGTAAAATCCTACACGTTTTGTTCTCTTTCTGATAATAATAGACACGATACAATGGCAGTATGGGCACACCTATTACCAGTTTTTGAGTGGCTTAAAAATCACAATCCAAATATTCACAGAATACACATGCTAAGTGATAGTCCTGTCAACCAGTACAAGAACAAGTTCATGTTTCATCTAGTATATCATCATATAAATGATTTGTTTCTGGGTGCGACATTTTTTGCGTGGAATTATTCAGAACCAGGCCATGGCAAAGGTGCTCCTGATGGCGTAGGTGGCACATTAAAAAGAACAGCTGATAAAGCGGTGGCTGAAGGCAAGGACATCGTAAATCTGAAATCTCTCAAAGAAATTTTGTTGACAAGATGTTCTTCAATAAAGCTATTTGAAGTTACCACTGCTAATATTGCGAAAATAGAAGATTTAGTCAAACAGTCAACCATCATTGCTGCATTTCGTGGCACTCAGAAAATTCGTCAATTTGTCTTCAGTAATAATGCCTTGGAATTTAGAAGTCTTTCATGTTGTCAATGCGCAGAAAAGTGTAAACATTTTCACATGGGATTTTATAAATCTACAAAAGGTTGCATTGAAAAACCAAGGTCCATTGAATTAAAAACAAGAAATAAAGCTTATCATGATGGACATTCATCAAATGATATTACAAGTATTTGTACGGACACTAATATTACTTATAATATTGGTGATTATGTACTTATCAAATGGGACGAAAATATTTACCCAGGGGAAATAATATCAGTTTCTGAGGAAGGTGCTTTAGTAAAGTGTATGAAAAGAGGAACTAAGTCTTGGAAATGGCCTAAAATCCGAGATGAACAGTTATATGCCTGGAATGACATTCTAAAGAAGATTAAGCCTCCAAAATTAATCAAGAAGGGTTGTTATTTTATAAAAGATTTAAACTAGTTTAAAATATCTGATTAAGATTTTAATTGTAACTTTGAGACTGAATCATTTAAGATTATAAATTTTAAGAATTATTTTTTGTTAGGAAAAAAGCTAATTAAGTATATATGTTGTTTTGATACTAAAGATTTAAAAAGGAAATTTTTCTGTTGTTAAACTGCTGTTAGATGAATCTTTAAGTCAGCAAGGATTTTGTTGTCATTGTTATTTAATCAAGTGCAATAATAAATAAAAATAACTAAATTTGAGTTATGCCAAAGTGCTGGAATAATTTTGTGATTTGCTGGAATTACTTATTGATTTAACTTATTGTTTACGAACAAAATTGCATTGAATAAAAAGATTTCTTTGAAAAAAAGAACTAATTTTATTAAAAAGCTACATGACTTGTCTGCAATAATCATTCCCTCGCCTTAATTGTCATTCCCTCACTTTGATTATTTTTAATGTCCTCATAACTTTCATAAAACGTGATAATTTTTGGGACCACTACGTAATTTAATTCTAGTAACATTAGTACTATCAAATTCACATTAAAGATATATCAAATAACTTCAATATTTTTTGTCATTTTAAGATAGCCGAATTTCGGGATTTCGTGAAAATTACCCGTATATATTTTCTTTATTGAAAATTTCCACAGCCTTTTTATAATTGTATAGCCTAACGATGCGGTAGTAACTTCAGTGATTCACAGACTTCCAAAATTTTGAAACACAGTTAGCTCATTCTGATATATAATTTAGTATTTTAACATCTTTGAGGTAATATCCAGCATACACCAATTTACAGGAACTTCTTTTCAATTTTAGATATGTCAAGAACTATATGCGCTGTTGTAAACTAGATAGCAATATAAAGTTCCTGAAATTCGTGTTCTTTTAAATTATCACTGTAAATTATCACAATTAGTCGATAATAATTTCATTAGTCATATCGATAGCGGGTCTATCGCACGGCTACAACACTTGATATCCTCTTGTTTGTGTAAATAGTATACGACACTTCAGTTTTCGCTTTGAACTAATTTGAATTGGTGATTGATTTGCATGGCAGATGGTAGGACATCTTGGCGAATAAGGAAAATTTAATAAAGAAAATATCGATTTGTTGATTGAGATTTAATGCATAATATCTAATCAAAAATTTTTGAAAATGGACGTTATCAATTTATAATATCTATGGTTGTTAAAGTGGAAGATTGTAATGTCGTTGGGCTTGAGGAGAGATGTAACGAAAAGTTGTAACATTTGTAACAAGTCACGTTTAACCAGTGTGTTATTAAATTTAAATTCTTTATTTAGATATATGTATATCTAATACATAGTTTCAAGCGATTTAAGAGGAAGCTTTATATGAATAATATAGGACCAAGCTGACCAAGCGGCCGGCGGCAAGCTAGTCAACAATAAATGGCGATTGCGCATTGGTTAGTACTCTCGGTCTGCGATACGGTTGTTAAGCGACTTTCGCAATGACCGATAATAGGATGGGCGAGCAAATATTTATCTCGCGCTCCTCCGTACTTTGGAAGGCACGTCGGTCTCAGCTGCATCTGCAGTCGTTAACACCCACTAATCCGCACCGGGCCAGCGTTGTGGGTCATAGTCCCTATTCTATTTGATTCAATTTAAAGGGAAGGCGTGAGTCCCAGCGGTGGTGACTTTGATATATTTGATTTATCTCAAAGAAAAACGCTTAAAAAATTCAATGGTGTAATGTGTTCGAAATAGGATATGAACCCTTAACTTTCCTTAACCCGTGTGACTATCCCAAACAATTTTGCTACCCGAGTGGAACTGACGAATTTCTCGTATTTTACATATTAAATTTTTAAGTCTTGTCTAGCTATTTTTTAAACAACAATTTTCATTTTCAGTAATTTTGTTTGTCCTGCCTTCACATCGCTACGTCACAAAGAAGGACTGGAAACTGACTGCCCACTTTTTATCGTAGAATCTCTTATATAATATCCCTTATCCCTTCGTCATAAACAACTAAAATAAATCTCCTTTTCTTATTACTATAGCATTTCACCTTAATGAATATTTCATTAGTTTATGATATAATAAAAAGAAAATCAGCGGTAGAAGTCGTTAGCTTACTCATTTAGGATGAATCTAATATCATAATGCTCTTTGTTATAACGTTCCGTTTCTATGAATGTCGGTGTTTGATAATGCTGTTGTACACAAAAGGATAAGATATACCAAAATATGAACAGGGAATGAAAAGTGATGTGGACGCAAAAGCAAAAGTAATAGTTTTAGTAGAATAGAAACAGTGATAGCGGATGTAAAAGTAAGAGAAAGACAGAAATAATGTAATAGAAGCTCATATTTTATCCTTAAGGAACTCCCGTGCCGTTGTATTGTGACAATAAGATGAATGGTGAAGGTCAGAATTTGGCTCGCTTCGCAATTGAGCGTTTTGCGATGAGCCATATTAGTTACTATTTATTTTTCTTGACTTTATCCACTTAATTTGTACCTTATATCATGCGTATTATGTAGCTTCCCTATGTAAAAGAATTTTTAATATGGTCCAGCAGTTTCGGAGCGATTTCAACGCAAACAAACAATCAAATATCTCTTCTTATTTTAATGTTAGTACTAAATAAAGATACTCTGTTACGCTTCGTTTTAGTTTACTTTCTTCGCAGTGTGCTACAGGCATAATTAGTTAAAGGGAACGCGTGACTAGTGTTTCGCAATAAATATGATAATAATATCGACGGGTTGTTTGATGTTATAACGATATGGACTAAATTCAACAAAAATAATCTTTGTATGTGATTTTATTTTTTAAAAATTATTCAGTTTGGATTGTAATATAACACTTCTTAGATACGATTAAAAAAACGCCCTTATGTGTTATTTGATTGTTAGATGAATTTATATTTTAGATAAGATGTTAGATCAATTATTTATAATCGAAATTATGAGAGATCGATAATTTATTAGAGAAGACTATCACTGTAAAATAATATTCAATGTGCGTAACTTTTTTTATTAGTTTCCCTCATTTGTTATTAATGAAAATTGAAAGAACACGTTCGAAAATTTCACGAAAAACACTTCAGAGAATAAATTCTTTAAAAAAAGAGATACACACTTCTTTCTTCTTGATTTAGTTAGGTAGTTTTTTATTAAATTATTAATCATCATGATATCTAACTTATAAACTATGTCATAAACGAATGACAGATTAGTATGCCAATTCAGCTAATATTTACTTAATAATTGTATCTGAATATAATCTCAACTAGCATTTTGCCATTGTACTATCTACCTGAAATCAAATATTATTATTATATATCTGTCACCATTGATTTGTGAAGAAAATATCATCATCATCAGCCCTTTTACGTCCCCACTGCAGGGGCTTAGGCCTTCTTTATGGATTGGATTGGAGGGTATTAACGACTGTAAATGCAGCCGACCAACGACTTAACGTGCCTTCCGAAGCACGGAGTAGCTCGAGATAATAATTTTTTGGTCATCCATCCCGTCACCGATCCTTGCGAAAGTTGCTTAACGACAACGATCGCGGGCCGCGGCGCTTATCCAATATGCCACCGAGCTACTTAGAAGAAATCATAGTACTAATAATATCGGACTTCAGGTAGATAGTAAAATGTAAGAAGTTAAGATTCTATTGAGATGCGTTATTACGTAAACATTAGCAGAATTGGCCTGCAAAGGAAATTTTCATATCGCATCTCTAATTATATTTAATGATTTTACCGAATTTGAGCTTGCAGTAAAGCAAAGTAATACAAAACCTGAATTCGCTAAAGTTAATTAAAGAGAAATTGACATTTTCTTACATTGCTTTTTGCCAACATAAAGTCGTGATGGTATTGTTGACAAAAACATTCCGCCATTAGGTCATTGGGTGTGAGATAAGTAGAGCTAAGTTACCGTTACTATGAACTTGCATAGCTTGTGGCAGCGGGTTTTTGTTAAAGTAACAGGTGACCTGGTTTAAGACCGATCTAATTAAATAAATATTAGATAACATCACATACATGCCATTGTATTTGATCAATTTTTGCACTTCGTAAAAAAAATGTTTAATAATAGCACTGATAAACATTTTTTTTACCAAAAAATGCTCAAAAATCCTTCTCTAGGTACCCCGACATAAGACTCCTATTGCGTCTCAACTCGGGGTACCTAGTGCTGGTGGATTTATAAAAATTTATCATTAAAAAATATCACATATATAGTAAAAAACGGGAATTAAGCAACCGATTTCATTATTTTAAATTTAAAGCAGCCAAAATGAAAAAGTACTCAGACCCGTACTAATATATAAAATCCGAGATGTCAGAGATGGCAACACTTGTCTCCCGAATGGATGGTAGAAAAAGCTACAAAGTGATATAGTCAAAGTGAAAGTTACCGAAAAGGTTTTGTCACTGTGCTTTATTAGGTCAAAGTAGTTAAAAAAATAAAGTATTTTGAACATTTAGAAGACATCAGTCTAGTTAAAATATTGTTTCCATTGTTTTTTTGAGGATATCAATTAATAATTTTAACGTTACCTAATGAAAATAAGCGTTCAAGTATAATTACTCCATGTTAGCTTTTATAAAACCTATTAGATAATTCTAATGTACCTGTTTTACTTTTTTACATATCTGATTAGAAAATAGGTCATATACTATCTTAAATATATAATGCCTATGATTTTCTATCGTATTTCCTTTGAGAATTTCCATAAAATTATCTCTAGTACTCCTCTACTTTAGATGAGAAAGCATTACGAATAATTTCACGTTCCTATAGTCATTGAAACTACGATGGAAGTTTGATGCTGATATCTGGCAATTTCAACGCTTAGATAACTTAAGCCTGGAGCGAAATACTTTGATAATATATTTTTTTGCGGGAATGCGGGAACGAGTATTGGTATTTATCTAATACAAAATACTTTTAAAATTTCGGCAATATAAGAAGCCTGTAGAATATTTTAAGCTTAACCTCTTTGCAATTGAACTATCCAAGACCTAAGTGTATTGGCGAATTTTTCTAAGTTACGCGCATATTTATGAATTGTCATCTCAGCTAAATAAATATCATTGAACTTTAGAGAATTTTGAAGTTTTGTAAATTTACGTTTTGATCATGGAATGTAAAAAAAATACAAACCTTTATGAGATAACAAACAGTACATAGGTATATTACCTAGGTAAATAAATAATATTTTCGGGAAGGCAATGCGTGAAAGCTTTTTCTCGTAAGCGTCGTCTCTTCCCATTTCGGTCTTGACCTCAGGCACTTGGGTGTTTCTCCCCAGACAGAAAAGAGACGTGCAATGCCCGGTAGGCGCGCAAACCGCCCAGGCTGTCTCCATCAAGGGCAGGCGATGCGCCATTGAGAAATAGACCGCCCGGTTCGTTAGAGGGATTAAGATGCCCTTGGGGTTTGCCTTCCCCAGGTTAACTCTTGAGGATTGCTCCCAACCAAATATATTACTCAGATTCTAATATAAATAGCTTTGCATTGTAGAATTTCAAAAAACTACGGTTCCATTCAGACCATTCTTACCTATGAAGTCATTTCCTACATTCGCCTGACCGGAAACCAAACTGAAAACCTTCCTAAGAGACAAATGTCTTGAAACTGGTGTGTCAGCCGGCTACAGAAGACAACATCATGTTGCTGATGGCCGCAACATGATGTTGTCTTCTAATTACAGTTTATTAGAATTTAGTTTTGTTCTTAAGCAATTGGATATTAGTTTGCTCTTAATGGATACCGAGCGGCCCTATCTCTTTGCTATCAAAGGCAAACGATAGGTCAGCTTAGTAGGGGATAGTGATTGACGCTTCGATTACGCAGTAAGCTTAAATAAAGTACATATACATTATCAAATATATATTGTATTCAATAATGTGTCTGTTTAGGTTTATTTCAATTCTTTATGATTTTTAGATTATTTTCATAAAAACATTAATGTGAAAAGGACAGAAGTATATTTGTTAGTTTATACATATATACGAGTATGTTGATGTTAATCTCAGGAAATACGATACATAGTAGAAAGTTAATTTTACCATTTGCAAGGTAAACTATTTTGGATAAATAAATGCAAGTTCTATTAATAAAATATATGCTAAAATTTTGAATAATAGTGATCTTATTTGTGAGCGCATTTTGAAGAGGGACAAGCTTCTCAGGGGTAGGCCACTCATATAAGTCGGATAATCGACGTGGAATTTCCTTTTAGTTTTATATTCATTCTAATCTGTTTTCTTATACATGCTTAAATTACGAGTTATATATTCAAGAATGAGTGAGTTTTATCTGTTTTAAATGATAGTTTTTTTGTTTAGATATCACACGACGCTTAAAAAAGTATGCTTAAATATTTACCCATTTGTATTCTGAGAGCAGATCAGCAATTACATTTCCCACTAATGAAATAACTTTCCTTTTTTTATTTAATTATTGTATCTATTTTGCATTCAAAATTTCATCTTAATCGAAAGTCTAAAATATTTGTAAAAGTGTTGTTTGGGTGAATTGCCGCAATACTGATAAAAATACGCTCACAAGTGGAGAAAAGTAACAAGTCCTTGATAAAATCGTCAGTTTTATTGGGTGTCGGGTAGCTCAATGGTAAGAGCAGTCGCCCGAATCGTGAAAGGTGAGTTTGTGTCCCGTCTTGGTGTGCCTGGGACCTTATTTTATCTTCAATGCAAACTTTAAAAAGTACGTCAGACAAAGCTTTTCAAAAATGTAAATAAATTTCTTATTTCATGATGATTTCATTTCTTATTTCAAATACCTGTGGGTATATAGGCATACAGCGCATAGTTGGTCAGTCCGATGTGCGGTATACTGTACATTATATACCTATTTGTAATGCGACTCGTGTTACAAGGAACCTCTCGCACAAGGTACACTTACTGCTCCCGGAAATGATGTTACTGTTTACTTCAATTATTTACGTGCGTCGAATAGAAAGAATGGAGCTCTCCTCGTTGGAAACATCTCATTTTATTGTATATTAGACTTGCTTTTTAAATAAATTACAGATAGTGTCAACCGCATATGATGTAGCTTCCCCTAAGACAGAAAGAAATTTCATGATCGGAATAGTAAAAGTCAAAATATATTTATTCAAATAAACTTGTTTCAAGTACTTTTGAAACGTTCAAACTTTTTTCCTACCATTCAGGACGTCTTTCAGCTGCTAAGAAGAACAAAGCAAGAAACTCACAGCTTTAATAGAAGTAACAATATTCACAAATAATTATGTCATTAACAGTGGTGAGGACAATTTTAAAAAATTAAAAAAAAAATACGTTTCTAATCGGAATCAAATTGTATATATGCATACAATTTCCTATTGCCGAAAATCAGTTTTACGCCATCTCTCTATAAAAGTTACAGACCTCAAAAATGGCGTATCTTAACATCATGGTTGTACTAAAATAAAAATGAAGCAATTAACTGACCTCAAAAAGGATGTAATTGCTTTTTGTTTTATTATACTGTAAATAAGAGGATGTAAGTACTTTAACGTTACATAAAGTATCGAGAAATTTGAGCGTTACTCTAGAAATTTAACGATCTTAATAAAAGTCCCAATTATTCTCAACATATAAGAATGCAATATTCTTCAAGAAAAAAAAAGGCACAATACAAAAAAAGGTATTTGTATTATACTTGATTAAGTAAAAAAAAAAAAAAAAAAATATAGTGAAAGCAATATAAATTTAAAATAGAAATTATTATAAGACTAACGAACAAAACCAAGTATTGAAAATGGCCCGGCATCTTCTTCATCAGTGTTATTGACAACTTTAAATTTCAGAGTAGATGGCTCAAAGCTGCCCAAGAGTCGTTTTATGTTTTAATATAAAAACTCACAAGAGACGTAATAAGATTAAAATGACGAAATATAACTTTTTACGGAATAGAGCGTCATAAAAATGCTTTTAACTTATAAACCCCACAAGTTGCAGCAATATATTATAATTATTCTTGTTATCGAATTTATAGAGATATCCAAATTTGATTGATTTGAAACTTACTTATGGGACATTTCCTTTAAATATTCTACTTTTGGGTTGTAAATATATTCAGTATTTTGTCTGTTTCCGTAATAAAGACTGTATTGGAACTCAAACAATACAAACAACTTATTATTACAGTAAATTAAATAACTTGTCGTGGCTTATTATATAGATAACTCTTTATTGTTGACATTACACTATTTACAGAAACAAACATAAATTAAACTTAATTAAAAATGCAAACAATTGGCGGCCTTATCGCTTAAAGCGATTTCTTCCAGGCAAACTTTGGACGGAGAAAGAGATAGTCATTATAACGGAGACGGGGGTGTAGGGTGAGTTGTTGAACAGTTAACCGCATAAAATTCAAACCATCGCCTCTCGTAATCACTCATTCAAAACAACCGGTTTTTTATTCTGGTCATTGCCTAGGTTCATTAGCTACATATTGGCATATATGAATGTCTTATTTTTGTGTGAAATTTGATTTAATAAAGTTTTTTAAAAAAAATGGGAATTGGCTAATTGTGTCCACCCTATAGTACACTATTAGCCGGGGGGGGTTGCAACAATTAACCATGGTAGTACACAATTAACCGCTTACGGTAAATAAATAAATAACACCATGTGCTGAGAAATAAACCTTCTACTTATTAAGAACAAATCAAAATTGAGATAAAATATTTATTTTTATAATTATTACAACAATTTTACGGGTCTATAAAATCAACAATCTGCAATGTAACAAAATAACATTTTTAAGTTTTAAAAGTATTTATTCATTATAATTATAGTACGTTTCGAACTTCTTAAAATATACTTATGTACCTATACCTAATACTTAAATTATTATAATGCTGGACACATCTGCTAATCCTGACATAATTAGAGACATCAATTTAGTCTCATTAAAACTTGCTTATTGTTTATAGCACGTAGTCAGTCTTATGACGTAAGATAAAAACAATTTATGTCTTAACTAAAAAACATTTAACAATAATTAAAGATAGATAAAAAAAAGGTAACTTCTACCTAATTAATGAGATCAAAAAAATTGGTAACTCATACCTAATTATAATGAGATATAAATATCTATTAAGTCCCATAGGTAAGTAAATAATATATCGAAATAAACATTAAATAAGAAAAGAAGTTTTCCTTTGGCTGCCAGCTATAATTTTTTGGCGTAAACAGTTAAAAAAAAAACCAAAACATTAAACAATTAAATCAAAGATGGATAAGAAAAAAAAGGTAGTTAACTACCTAACACTGAAATCTAAATCTTTAGCGCAAATTCAACTTCGTCATGTCGAAATGAACATCAAATGAAATAGAAATTTGCCTTCGGCTGCTGCCTGTAATTCTTGGATCTGGTAGTATATATTTAATATCCCGTACCTGTACGCCTGTTGTATCTGGAACGATTGGCTCGTAAAATGTTTGACGCGTTCTATTTTTCAGTCTTAAACAACTTACGAAAAAATCCGAATCTTCCTCGTCGTCATCAATCTTTTCTAATATTTTTGCAACGTAATAAACATTTGTTTTCTTCAATGGAAATACCACTAGAATGAATTCATTCTCTTTTGGATCTCGAGTTATTGGTAAGAAGTCTTCATCTAATACTATTACCCCATCTCCATCATCATTTTCACTGAGACATTCTTCACCACCAGATGATGACCCACTGGCAATAAATTGTTCTTCATCTGATGTATCATCATTACCTATATCGTGTGTATTTTTGTTACCCTTGTTAGACTTCTCGTGTATTTTATTATCGCATTTCAATAAATCTTGTTTTGCTCTATCAATCTGCTTTTTGTTGTCTTTTTTCTTCTTTTTAGCAATAGCATCTTTCTCGGGGGTATCTGTCGCAATCATACTTTTTCCTGGAACTCTGCGTCTTTTCATGGAACGAGGTTTCACTTTAATTGGAGGCAAGAAATCCTTTGGTGAAATGAAGCCTCTACTCGTGGAAGGAGTAGGTTCACTGCTTTCCAAAACTTTTGGAGATAAAACCGGTACGCTGGGAGACTCTAATAAGTGAGGTGGCATCTGCTCAATATTGTCTTGGCTCGTTATAATACTAGGCGATAGGTCGAGGTCCTGTACCGCTGGTGACATATTATTTTGGTTGGTAGAACTCATCTGCAAACTAGAATTATTTTGAGAAGCATTAAAACTTGGCGCTATATTTTCCGATTGCTCTGGGTCTTCTGTAGTTGAAGGTGGTATGAGGGTCCTATCAGTAACTGTGCTAGGCAAAAAATCAGCCTCTGTAAAACAAGAATCATCGAATGGAAATATGCCACATTTCTTGAATGCATTTATTATATTGACAGGAGTCATGGCTTTTAAATACGCAGAACCGACACACTCGGCAACATTGTAAATAGTTAGAGCTTGCCCTGGATTTCGCAACAGCCACGAATCTACCGCTGCATTATAATATGTCTTAAACGGACCATTTAGTCCAACATCGAGTGGTTGGAGCTTTGCAGTTGTATGTGGGTGAACGGTCAAAACAGTGACACCTGAAGATTTTGCAAGATTGAGAGCTTCAATCGAAAGATGACTTTCATGGTTGTCCATCAATAAAAGTGCAGGATTTTCTTTAGAAGCTGAAACATGCTTAATGAAATGTCTCATGACATCTACGAAAATGTCAGCATTCATCCAGCCAGAGGACGCAGCCAAACCCAACGTACCCGGTGGCGCCCCATGCAGCATATGTTGCTTGAAATTTTTTCTAGGAAATACCATAGCTGGTGGTATAGCTTGTCCGATCGCGCAAACAATGCAACAGGTTGTGACTAGGGTACCCCTTTCACCGCTTGTAATCTTTGCTACGTTAGTGCCCTTCCTTGCTAATACTTTGCCTGGTCGCTGAACGGTAGTGGTAGAAGTTTCGTCTAAATTATACAGTCTAGTACCATCTGCGAAGCTAGGATGCCTTTCCATGACAGATTTTAAATTACGGAAAAAGGAATCAACGTTGTGCTTGTTGAAAGCAGTCGCCCTTGCTAAGCTACAAGCTTCTGGTTTTCTCAGGGAAATTTGAGGATGTCTTTTTCTAAATGAACGGAGCCATTCAACTCCCGCCATTTGATTATCGTTCCAAGATTGGTGAATATTGATATTATTTATTTTGGCAAGTTGATATGCAATGCGTCGACAGTCTTTACAAGAGAGGCCATAAAATAATTCAGCGCAATATTCAATATAATTTACTATTTCATCTTCTTCTTCTGTTGCGAAAACTTTATTGACTTCATAGTTTGGTGTGAATCGTATGGTTTGTCCAGCATTTTCGTTAAACCTTTTCATATATAGTCGAACTGTCGGGTAACTAAGTTGGCATTTTTCACTAGCCTTTCTTATGCTCATCCCACCTTGGACCAATTCTATTGCCTCCTTCATGATTTCACCCGAATGCCCTCCTTTTTTTCTTTCAGGTTGTTTAGTACGTCCCATCTATAATACTACAAAAAAAAAACTCACAATACATAATAAATAATACGAGTACACAATTAATCATTGTTAGTACACAATTAACCATAGGTAGTACACAATTAACCGTGGTTAACTGTTGAACAAAGCATTTTGGTTAATTGTAGAACACCCTCTTCCCGAAGTCGTTACGCTAGCCTCACTTTTGAACGCGTGTTAGTACATACATTTTGCATATATTAAATAAAGCACGTTTAGTGAGTCCACACAAACGACACATAATGATTTTAGTAATAATACACAAAAAGAAATGAAGAGAAATAATACTCACGTTTTTTTTTCAACTTTTTCCATTAAAAAACACAAAATTTGATCTAACACAAGCGACGTCGGCGCAAGCTCGCTGCAAACTGGGAATAGGGGGGAGGGGCTATTTAGAGGTCTAAAACACGTGACTGCACGAAATGGCAACGTCGCGTTTACGAAATATGAGTGTGGTTAATTGTGTCCGAGTGGCTAACTGTTGAACCGCTGACCCTACATGTGAACAACAATATACAATTAAATGCAACAATGAATATAAAAACACACAAATTACATACCTACAATAAATATTTATATAAATATGATATTATATAATAATAATCGCATACATCTATTGTATATAAACTACATATATAAATACATATATACACATATTACCATATCTGGAATAAGTAACAGTGCAGAAGCATGTAACCACCTAATTTATAAAATATTAACTCAGGTGATATCACATTGATTTTAGTTACTCTCGAACTATAGTATCCTAAGAGATTATTATTGTCATTTGAAAACTTAACTAAAAAAGGCGTATCTGTAAATACACTATGTATTTATTTAGTAACTGTGAAACTTTTGCTTTTTTAAAACATAAATTTTCAGATGTCGTATTTCTAATTATTACCTCAAGCTCAGTCTAGTTACGACCTTTTAATGAGATACGGCCTTTCTATTTCACCATCGATATGAAGTCACTTTACATTACAATATCAACAAAATAGAAAAAAAACCTCTTATCTTACAACGATGACTTTATCATGTTGCCTATATTATACATGATAATTTTGATATATTACGAGTTTAGAAAAAAAAAAACATTTAACTAATTGATGGAACACCTGAAGTTTAAGCACTTTTATCTGTTATATAATAAGATATCTTATAATGAGCTTTTTAATGCTTAGTACTTAGGCTTAAGTAAATTTTAATAGTAAATTTATAATGATTGATATCTAATTGTTGTATTTTGCTTGATACCAATTTTAGTATTTCCAAAGATTATCCGTTACAAACAAAGTTAGAAACTTTAACTATTATAATTATTGATTTTTTCTATAATACTTACCTATACTTATCGAAGCGATAATGTGACTTGTAATAATTTTGTAGACACGGATTGGTAGGTCATTGATTAATATGCTAGTTAGAACCCTCTTAGCTCTTATAGAAGCTAAGCCAATTATACTTTTAATACAATCATTGCTTCTTTTGTTTTCAGGTACAAAATGCGTTTACTACTTGTGACGTTGGCTGTCCTAGCAGTCGGAACTACCGCTGAATGTAAGTTCACAAATACATATAACATATCCAAACTGTTTATAATATAGCAGAGCAATCACTTAACTCCTCTACCTACAACTCCAGCCATAGCAAAGAGAAAAGTAATATAAAGGGAAAGCCATAGTCTCTAACAACATAAACTTTATTGCACACGATACAGAATAACTTTTGTATCAAGAGAATAAAAAAAATATTTGCTATCGCTCTCATATTAAATCCCTTTCAAATTTTATCTGACAGATTAAAGTAACAATAAGATCATATTGTTGTGTCTGAATTCCGTAAATAAATTTTTGAGGACAGCAAATTTTAAAAAGGAAAAGTACTTAGAACAAATATAACTGCAAAAATTAAAATCTTTGTACGAGTATAACTGTAAATGATAGTATTGAAATGATTGCAAACAACTTGCGGTATGTGGTGAGTAAACAGTTTGCAAGTTTACGACGTGACATTGTTTATTTTCAAACATAAAAGTATTAATTTTGTTCGTGAATGTGAGAGAGAATAAAAGAAAATCACTATATTTTCTATTAGGCTGAGTAGACTCGGCGTTGAGTAATTAAGGTGTCACGGTTCTAATCTTTTCAGCTGTATATAGATGACGTTGGATGGTTTTATTTAATTAACATTTAATGAAAAAAATATATAAGAAATATCTATCTACACAGTCATTTATGTGTATTTCTGATATAATAAATGATTTGGCATTGAAAGTTAATTTAAAGCAGGGGCTTTTATTACAAAACTAAATTGCATGCTGGCGAGCTGTTGCTGGCATTGGCTCTAAGAATCTTTTAGATTTAATGTGTGTAAATGGTTTGAACCTGTACAATTAAAATAGCAATTCAGTAGCGCTATAACATTTGCCAATTATTAAATAATAGAATAAAGCATTTTTGGCAGATATTTTCTAATTATTTTTAGTCTGTGCCGTGTTACGTAAGGAATCCAATGGCTTCTAATATCAGACAGTTATTATTATTGTAGCACAGTCTATTCAAATGCGTAAAATCTATAGTGATGACGCGCTATGACTCTCTAAGCAAGCCTCACATAGTGGGGAGAAATCTACTGCAGATGCGCATGTAATTATCAGACAAAAGTACCTTCGGAAGACGGAGATGTTCGAAGTGAAATCAAGCAAATTATATTTACTTAATTTCTCATCACAAAAATATATATCTATTGCGGTGAAACAAAAAATTCATATACCTTTGTGAAAAACCAGTTTCATATTAACTAAAGATGGTGGAGAAAACTGTAGGTATCCATTTCTAGATTATGCTATATACCTCTCATATCATCATTAAATTTGAAATGTTTGGGATGAACTCTGAGAATTTAAAAAAAAATCATGATATATGTGGCGAAATTTTATGAAGGTTATGTTCAAATAATGGTCTCTTTTTTTCCAGCGGACAGCAAAGCGCGCACAGTATGTTACTTCAGCAATTGGGCGGTCTACAGGCCGGGTGTTGGCAGATACGGCATTGAAGATATTCCAGTTGATCTATGCACGCACATCATTTACTCCTTCATCGGCGTCACAAATACCACCAATGAGGTGCTCGTCATTGATCCTGAGGTGAATATTATAGAAAATTAGAGTTGTTTGATTTGGAATAACAAAAATTAATTAATAATTTTCGGATACGGATAAAAATTAAATGCTGAATTTTGGCAAGTTAGAATGTTTGTAATGAGTAGAGTATAAAGTCAATACTTACACAGGAACTATTATGAATAACCGAATGAAACATTTGAATAAATAAAATCATATTAATATTATATTTTACACCTACTTTATTTATTTTGACTGTCCTAATGAAACGCAACTTCCGTTGAATGTGTGTCAACCCTTAGTTTCACGTTTAGCGGAATAATAATGGATAATTTTCTGTTTAGTTGGACGTCGAAAAGAACGGTTTTAAGAATTTCACTTCCTTACGGTCGTCGCATCCTAACGTCAAGTTTATGGTTGCCGTGGGAGGCTGGGCTGAAGGAGGTTCTAAGTACTCTAAAATGGTCGCGGAGAAGAGATCTAGAATGACCTTCGTCAGAAGCGTTGTTGGTAAGTTGGACTTGCGCATTTATTGATCAAAGTTTTATCTATCAATTTTTTCTGTATAAGACTGAGTTGGCATTTGGCCATCCGCCGGCCTGATGGCAAGTAAATGGGCCTAAGACATGACAAGACTGAACATGCCTACACAGCAATTTATATTCACTCTGGTTTGGAAAAGTTGTTATTTGTTATAAGTTTGCATTAAAAAGGATTAGCAAAATGTTTAGTGACAGTAGATTATTGTCAAAAATCAAATCAAATCAAAATTATTTATTCAGTCTAGGCTGTTACAAAGCACTTGTGAATTATTTTGTCAGCAATATGTATAAATAGTATACCAGTTTATGTTATGATGATTTCCAAGACCGTAATACTATCCAGCACCTGGCATTTTCAAATGTTGATAGAAATCTATCAGGAACAGCAAATCAAACATAGAACAAATTATTACCTTTATCGAAAGTTTAAAATATTTGAAAGAATATTACTTTCGGCTTTGGGGGGGTTACCTGAGCGCTGATGAAAATACGCTCACTAGTTGCGAAAAGTAACAAGTGCTTGAAAAATTCCTGAGTCCAGTTGATTATTGGGTGATCAAAGCTTAGAGCAGTCGCCTGGATTTCGGAATGTGGAGTCCATTCGAGCTACTTGGGACTGGTGGAGTTTTTAAGCATTTTACTAAAGTTATTTATCAGTATAGCATTGTGAATACAAAATAATTAGCAAATCAAACATTTAGATAAATCTTCAAGCTATGGATGTTATAATTTGCATGTCTAGCTCTACTGACTATTCTACCAACTTAGAACCTCAGTCTAGATTGCTAAAGGCGAAGTGGAATTAATTATATAACGTTCGTATTATCTTCACATTCTAGCCGTGACGAAGCCATTGTTAAATAAACTAAATAAATTTTGTAACACAATCATGTTAGACTTCATTATATTATTTCACTTCCAAATTACATAAGGTTCTAAAGAACTGCGATTACATGTTATTAAAATAATAACTCCTTACAATAATTAAAATCATTACATAATAAATAGGTAACAAAGACGTTCCCTGTCATAATTCCTTCTTATATTATAAACTAACTCTTTTTGTCAGTTGCACGTTCACACTTAAACAAATGAAGCTATTTTTTTTTAACTTTCTTGGTTATTTACATTCAATAAAAATATATTACCGTAATTTAATGAAATATGGTTGACCTTAGGACAGGACCAAGTTTACATTTCATTGTGAAAAGGGGGTTGAAATCGGGAATGTGAGTTTGTATATATGTTCGCCATAGAAGTAACTATATAACTAGGGGCAAAAGCAAGAGATAGGTTTCTGACGAAAACAGATGGAAGGTATATATGTAGGTCCTATAATATTATTTTAGATGTTTAATAATAATAGGGACCTCACCAAAAATGGCTGATGTTACGCAGGTTAACATAATACAAATTTAATTATATCTTATACTTCATAGTAAAGGTCGTTTATTTTAATAAATTTACATACTTTTCACTTGGAGATATTGCAGTCTGCTGTTGTAAGTTTGTGATGTTCGTAGGTTTTGCTCTTTTAAACCCTTATTAGAGTTTGAATGTCAAATACTATACTTTTTTCTTGTTTGATATTCAGTAAGCAAATGCTTTATTAATTATATTATATTTTTATACAATTGGAAGTCCTGGCAGTAACTGGCAGTAAGTAGATATAATAATTCATAAATAATCGATAAAACAATTGGATAGATTTTAAAAATTAACTTGTTTTTATTCCATCTGTTCGAACATTAATGTTTTTGATCTGTGATTTTAGTGCGGTAACTCCGAAAGATCTCTTTATTCTCGACTTGTCTATGTAATATTTTTGGATCGCCTCCAAAAGAAACATGGAAACGTCGGATATCAAAGTTTTATTGAAAACAAAAATACCTATATATTACAGGAGTGGCTGTGTAGGTTACAAATCTTTGCCTTGAAATACATAAACAATAAAAACATTTTCTCTAAGGGTTTTTCTTTTCCTTTGTAAAAGCGGTAGTTTTAAGACATTAAATTTTGTTGCTGAAAAACATATTATTGCAAAAATACAGGTTTCGGAATTATTTTTTTTCTTTAAAAACAAATGTTTTCGATATTGGCATTTAATGTCCATGTAATGGGTTGTTAAATCAGAATTAATTGTTTTTTCGTTATAAAATGTTTGCTGGTCCCTGATTCGACCTTTGATTGTTACATACCCCATCTGTATAAGAAGAATGCGTAAGGAATTTTAAATAAACGCCCCGGCCGGTTAACATTTGTGACTAATTCAGATAATTCAAAGCGAATGGAATGTCCAATTAAAAGTAACAAATGGGAGTTTCTCTAACGAATTCACACATAAGTCGATTGTTCTTTTTTAATTTAAAGGTAGAAATAACTTTCAGTTAGAATCGCTTCGAATATTAGAATATTCACCTGGAGAGTTAGAATTTTCGGTATAATTGATATTACCTAATTCGAGATAAGTCAGATTTAAAGCTATGCATTCTAGAGCATTTGTGTAGAGTATCTCTAACTGTTGGCTTTAGTTGGTCAGCCCATCGGTTGCTGGCAAACCGAAGTTACTTCTGTTAAAAAGACCAATAATCGTCGTTTTCCTCATTGGTTTACGTGAACCTCTTTCAATGAGACTGTCTCTTTTAAGAATGGCTGTAATAATTCAGTTGTTCTTATAAAAATTCATTGAAATTTGAGAAAAGTTTTTATTGAGTGGAAATACAATACCCACTAATATCTATTAAATATGGATAGCACAGAAATAGTTAAAATAAACAATCTTTTGTAACAGATTTCCTCAAGAAATACAACTTTGATGGTCTTGACCTCGATTGGGAGTACCCTGGTGCTGCAGACCGTGGTGGCTCCTTCACTGACAAAGACAAGTTCTTGTATTTCGTGCAAGAGTTGAGAAGAGCTTTCATCAGGGTTGGCAAGGGTTGGGAGCTGACTGTCGCAGTACCCCTCGCAAACTTCAGGCTGATGGAGGGCTACCATGTGCCGGAACTTTGCCAGTAAGTTATGTTTTCTAAATATTTTATTTTCCATTTTAACCAATTAATGACCATTACTAGATAAAGGCCTTCCATAAAAATCCCCACGACTATTTGTCCCGCGCGATGAGAATTTCATCCAATGCTTTCCAGTGGTGATCAAGACCATAAGGCCTACCACGTAACTACATGAATATCATGTTCCGGCCTACAAATGATCTGAATTAATTTGTTTACGTTAGGTTCGAGATATGCTACAAAATTTCTTGCACTTAAAAATAAACATTATTACAAGGATAGATCACTATGTCGTGTTTTTTTTTTTACTTGTCAGGGAGCTGGATGCTATTCACGTGATGTCTTACGATTTGCGTGGTAACTGGGCTGGTTTTGCGGATGTGCATTCACCGCTGTATAAGCGACCACATGACCAGTGGGCCTATGAGAAATTGAATGTGGTATGTATTCCGTAGCTAAGTGTCATACACGCCAGTTTGAATGTCTTCATCTATGAGATCCTCTATTCCGTGTCGGATTAACGAAGAAAATTAACTTTTCTATACTGTCTCGGTTTTGATATTATGTTACGATCATTGTTTCGGATACTCCATTACGCGAGTGCTTTAGGCACTTGCCTAATATTTATATTGTATTGTTAATTAACTATTTAAATCATGTACATTTTCTTGGTTATGTATTTGTGGAAGTTTAGCTACAGCATGTTTCCCCGATATAAATATTTTAAGAAGCGACCAACATCAATTACAAGTAACATGTTTTATTAATTTGCAGATATCTGTTAAAGAATGATGTTAATTAAAAATGTTAAAGTATAACATTCCATTCCTGATACCGTCTTTCAGTGGACTTATTTAATCCATAATAATATATAAAGCAGAACCATTATTGCTTTCATTTTCGCCCCTGACTCTTCTTGAACATTGTATGTTACACAAGTCTTACCGAGACCGTAGTAGCAGTGGCGCAAGTGGAATAGTCGCAATTTCGTGGCACCCAAGAGCTCATGGTAGGCTCTTGGCCCAAATATTACTCGATCTGAAGTTTTTTGTCTTATTTACCCTTTATTTTAGAACGATGGACTTCAATTATGGGAAGACAAAGGCTGTCCTTCCAACAAGCTGGTAGTTGGTATACCATTCTACGGGCGTTCTTTTACTCTGTCTGCTGGTAATAACAACTACGGTCTCGGTACTTACATCAACAAGGAGGCTGGTGGTGGTGATCCCGCACCATACACCAACGCAACAGGATTCTGGGCTTATTATGAGGTGAGGATATGAACAGAGAGATAAGTTTCGATTCTGCTACATGCATATTGAATATTATATGTAACAAGAACAAAACAAAAAAAGGGTTATCAGAGAATTAGTCGGATTATTAGATAATTATTCTTTTATTGTTGTATATGTGGATAATTTATTTTTTTATTGTTGAGGTTAAGGTTTGCCATACGGATATATAACATACAGATACAATTTGCATTTATAGGTACTAAGTAATAAGACTAATGGCTTAATATGCTTTCCGAAAAATGAAATGGAAATATTAAAATTTAAACATCCATCTGATAATTCCTTTGAGGAAAGATGCTAACCTTCGAAATCGTAGATTCTTATCAAATTTATAAGTTGAATGCAATAAAAAAATTAAAAAACACATGAGGAATAGGTCTTTATTATTTTATTCGATATCTGGTTATGAAAGCACAGCCAATGTTTCCAATTTGCCTCTTACAAATACTTTGGTTGTTTAGTTTGATATCTATTAAGTTTCATGTACTGTAATATTTACATATAGTCATTTTATTTTATTATATTTCTACTTTAGATTTGCACAGAAGTTGACAGTGAAGAATCCGGATGGACCAAGAAGTGGGACGAGCATGGCAAATGCCCTTATGCTTACAAAGGCACACAGTGGGTGGGCTACGAAGACCCGAAGAGTGTCGAGATCAAAATGAACTGGATCAAAGAGAAGGGTTACTTAGGTGCTATGACCTGGGCTATAGACATGGATGACTTCCAAGGACTCTGTGGCGAAAAGAACGCGTTGATGAAACTGTTACACAAGCATATGAGTTCGTATACTGTTCCTCCGGCGAGAACTGGTCACACTACTCCCACGGTGAGTCAGATCGTTTAGTCAGTCTTGATGACCTCCGAGTATTTTCATAATTAAGCTCTCGGGCAACATTCTCAGTTAGGTTACTTAAGAAACGTTATTCTATATTACCTTAAGTACTACGAGTCAATGAGCTGGTTTAGAAACAAAATAAATTAACACTATTTAATTAAAGTACCTTCATTATCAACGAAATAAAACAGTGTATTCTGAACTAAATTCCGACAGAATATATTTTTCTCACACACAAAAGTGCGTATTACTCCCAACTTAGTCTATTACTCATCACTGCCGAAACAGCGAGTGGAATAGCAATAAATCGCCTCAACAAATTGCTGGTCATTATTCATTTTGATTTTATCTACAGCCGGAGTGGGCGCGGCCTCCGTCGACGCCTTCGGACCCTTCAGAAGGGGAACCCGTCCCTACTACGACCACCACTACCACGAAGCCCACTACTTCAGTAAAAACGACCACACAAGTGCCGACCAACGTCACAGATAGTGCAACTAGTCAAACAGCGGCATCCGCTGCGCCAGAAATACCTGACGTTGAGCCGCCACCAGCGGTAAGTACATTATTTTCTTACAGGGTGCAAATTGAATGTTATCTTACTAGAAAATTCGCCAATTTTTCGACCCATAACGTTTTGAAATAATAGAAGGTATTCGCCAGTACTTGTTTAATCAATACAAGAAACAAAAGGGAAACAAATTTCCTGCAAAGTAATAACTGAAATTATTTAATGGAGTGATTTACTTTTTTTTGTCGTACTTAAGTAATTTCTTCGTTCATAGGAAAATGAAATTGAAAATCCGGATATCTGCACTTCAGAGGACGATTATGTTCCAGATAAAAAGGCTTGTGATAAGGTTGGTTAATCTTTTTGAATTTCACTTAAAGTACATAAAAATATCTAAGTAGTACCCAGTTAAGGGTGTTTACTTCGATACTATATCTCTCTGTCTTACAGATTTAAAAGTAAATAATAATTTGTATTCTATCTTTTTGAAAAATACTGAAATCAAAGTTTGTACAAACGAAACATATTTTTGATGATAACTATTAGAAACTGAAATCATTCTTAATGAATATTGTTATCGTTTTAGTACTGGCGATGTGTCAACGGCGAAGCTATGCAGTTCAAATGCCAACCAGGCACCGTTTTCAACGTAAAACTTAACGTTTGCGATTGGCCCGACAATGCAAAACGAAACGACTGTCAGCTATAACATCCATCTCTAAAGTCTCACTGTGTATGGCCGACTTTAAGGCTAACTATAGTTTGTCAAACTTATTTATTCAGCATTGGTATAGCTGTTGATAAAATGCCCGCTGTTATCAACTCGTATTATTCTAACGAGTTTGTTATTTATTGTCTTAATGTTATAGTCTAATTTACTTTTGTTCGACGATAAAAAATATCTCTATGTGATTTTATCGGTGTTCAGAAAGTGGAAGAATGTAAGATATATTTTTAAATGCATCAAATAGATTTTATAGCTACTAATGTTTAAGACTTATGTTCAGATACAAATTCGATGGTAAATGGATATACCGCCTAATGAAATGGAATAAGTAAAACACGAATTTATGTGTAGATAAATAAGATAACTTTTTAAGTACACTTTAGTTTAAATACTCGGTCGTTGCTCAACTTTTATGATTAAACATTACTAATTCAGTTTACTAGCACTTACAAATCATAGGATTGGCGAGTTATGACGTGATATAGAATTGTTACATTATCAAACGTTTTAAGTTTTGTGTCCGAAACAGACATGTGCACAACAAAGTAATCACTTCTTTAAAAGTCTTTGCTTACATATCTGATCATACATAAATTGTTTGTATCTGTCATCTATGTGTTCAAACACGTCACTTCTTTCAGCTCACAGTTTGCAATGGGCTTTGCAAGTGTGGCACGCCAACAAACATTTGACAGCTGGTCCCTTTGATGTGCTTTAAAAGTCACTCGTGCACTCGCAAAGTGCATTCGTGTATCTAAAACCCGTACTACATATGTGATCACTCGTTCAAATTGTGCTGTTACATGTCTGGCGCTGCCATTGAAAAGTTTCGGTATTTCAAGTATTTCTGTAAGAGAAAACATTGGCTAAGCATAAATGGAAAAACGGTCACTAGTGTTTAATAAATAAGACAGTTTCATTAATGCTCCGGTAGCTCTGCGGTGTAGTTCTGTAAAAAATCATCTTCGCACTCGATGTAGAACACAGCGTTGTACTCGACGTCGAGTTCGAGATTGAGTTCATTAGAGCAAAGTAGTTTTGTGAGAACTCGTCTGTTTCGTGACACATGACTGTTTAGAATCTAGTTTATTCCTTGAGCTATTTGTTTTATCTTTTTATAAGAATGTGCTTTTTATAATTTTCCATTTTAATTATTCAAGGCTTTTTGTCTAAATAATTATATAAATTATTTATGTTTCTATCATTCATTATATAAAGAAAGGACAAAAAACAAATTTCTTTTTTAAAAATTTCTTTCAAATTTCTTTTTGCTTTTGATAAAGCTGAAGTAACTCGCATTTAATTTAATTACTTTCAGTTGGCATGAACAAATTATTCATTTCCTATAAAAACTATTCTTCACTGTCTTTTAGGTTACTTTATTCGAGTGAAAAGGCATCTAATTTATTTTCTATTAAGAGACATTATTTATTTAATCTCTTTTTAAAATATTTTCCTTTTGCATTATATCTTTAAATAAAAAGTTCTTAACTAGCTTTGCTGTAACTTTATGATGAAATTGTATATTTTAATCGTAAAGTCGTTTTTATCTTAGTATTTCAACTATTTTTTTTTTTTACCTTTGCAACATAGATCATTTGGGGATAATGCACCCAACATTCTTTTTTTTTTGGAAGTATTTTAAATAGATCTGTAGTAGTTTTTGAAGAAAAATGGCTCTTTATGGTTAAAAACTTAAACAGTTAACAATCTATTTATTATTATCAGTCCAAAAGATATAAAAAACAATCTGAAATACAGAAATATCGAGACATTTTGAGGCTACCAGATTATCTGTATAGCTCTTAACAAAGAATAGCAATTCTGATTTCTCTAATATACTTAATTATTTTAGTATTTTCACGCACATTAAATACTAATTTAATTACATGACATTTTGAAGAATCTGAAATTAAAAAAAAAAATAATAATCTATTAAAATACTCTTAACCCTTTCAAAGCCAGTTTTGACTAATTGAGCATTAAAATAGATTAAATTCACTTGTGCTTCTATAATAAAAAAAAATATCGTATCCTATAAGTATCAAAATTAACAGGTGGAAGTATAAAAGGTTAAAGAGTTCCGCAATGTTTATACTCGTATTAAACCTTAGCATAAATTATCTAGAGCCGGACTGCTAACTCTCCGGGACTCCGGGACTTTCGGCCGAGGAATTATATTTATTTCCCGTATAATTTGTTTCCAGTAGCCAATTATACGGTGGATACCGGCCTTAAATGAATATTCAGGGGTTCCGAGTGGCTCTAACTAGGTTGTTTATTCTTTAATTTATTTATTTTAAGTGATAATAAATCTGATTTAAGAAGTTATGTGTTTTATTTTTTTGGATCATAAGCTAAGACTATGTCCAGAACTAGACGCTTCGTCTTATTATAAAATTAGGACTAACTTTAGTACCGGGTTTAAACCACGATATCAAATAAGTTATCATCTCTCAATTTGACATTTTCTCTTCTGTCATTGTCAATTTGCTTCAGGCGGCCAATGGTTTAAACTAAGTACTAACTTAAGTTCTCGTTTTATAATAAGGGGGTTAGAGGTTGTTCTAAACACTGGCAATTAAGAGTATTTTAAGATATTCAATCAATTAATTGTCTTTGTAAGTTGTTCCACTATAAAATAATGAAGGCGTAATAGCCTAGTAATAGAATAAAAGTGCTTTTTAACTTTCAAAAAAAAGATCCAGAGACATTTTTTTTGATAATTGTTACTTATATTTTCATGCGCGCAATAATAAAGCTCATACTATTAGTGCGGGAGTCATCGTTTTAAAATAAGACGGTATTTTCATACAATAGTATGTACAGGGTTTGCACAGCCGGTTGTGTATGTCACGGGTTTGATGCTTAGGTAAATGAATAAAAGGCTGAAAATTTGATTTATTTTAGGGTAATAAGAAAAACTGTAACAATCGAAAAATGAATATAAAAACATTTCGTATGATTACCAAAATAATATAATTGAAATAATTAAATAGAACAAATACATACCCCGTTTCTGGGTTTTCCGTAATAGATAAAACTTAGTAGATCATTCACGAAAATATACTTTTAGATTTACATTTTTCTTATTTCAATTATATTAACTTTATTATTATTAGATTTATATATTTAAATTATCATATTCACAACAGATGAATTTTTTACGAACTGACATTCATAAAGGGCATATTGGATTACTCAAAATTTCAAATTACGAAAGGTGAATAATGAAAAGAAATGATGTTGAAAATGAAAGACAAAAAGTTTGTATGCGGATACCTAGGACCAAATAAACGGTCGGTGGTACGACGCACCGTTACATGACAGTTTTTGCCTACTTTTCCCGATTTGCTCAATAGGGAAGGTATGTGCCCCAGTAGTATGACCGTTAGTCGGGTAATGATATGGCTAAAATAAAAAACGAGTATTTTTATAGGGAACAGTGAAAATTTTCATCATCGAGTGGCTTTCATGCCTGTTGCAAGTTGTTGCCATCTCTGAGCTGCCAAGGTCAATTCCCGGTGGGTGCAATATAGAAAACGATCTTTTATGGATTGTCTCGGGTCTGGTAGTAAATGCTTCGTCATTTCATATTGTGTTTTAGCTAATTAATTTGGGATCTTATCATTGTAAGTATGTTATATTGGTTAATAAAACAAAATGTTGTTTACGCTCTTTTTCGTATGGACCATAAAAGGTATATGATAAAAGGAACAAAAAAGGTGGAAATAAAGTCTCATGAATTGATCCTAAAGTCGGTTTATTGGCATTCTGAATTTGAATCTTCCATGCGTTAAATATTCATGGTAAATTCTTTAAAGGTAAAAACATGAGCTTATATGGAGGTGTATTTACTTTTTAGAGAAAGTATATTCTTGCAATACGTAGGTTTACTCTCCGGATGATTTATGGTCAATGCTGGCCGCTAATATTTTGAATTGTTACTTTTCTGTATTCGAATTCGTGTGTTCGTGTGTTGCTGGTGGATAATCTTTCTTTCTGATCGAGACCGGCATAGAGACATTATCTTAGAATTTAGTTGTAAGTAATTTGATGTACATTTTTGCAAATAAAATCTAGACTGAAGAATTATACCAGCGTTTCATTTCGCCATACAGAGCTACTGTTATTCCCTCCATTAGAGTACCAATGTCAAAACTGATTAGAGGTAAGGATATACAAGGTTAATTTTATATACATCTCAAATTTGAAGAGGTGTATTAGAACACTTAGGGTATGTTCCGATATACACTGCGACCACTGAACAGTATAACGTCAATTTAGTATACTGGAAGCCCGTTCCTTTATAGCTAGTTATACTGGTGACTTTTTAAAACGGAACGCAGTCCAGTATACTGTTAATCCTATTTTTTGGCGCCATTTTCAAATTTGTTAATGCAAGGTGAATATAAATATAAAGATTCCCTCTTTTCAAAAGAAAATTGGAAAATTGTATAAAAAAAAAATTTATCAATTAAATCCATCTTATAAATAAACGTAAGTATTTTTTTTTTGTTTATTTAGAAACTTATCATTTTCTGATTCTGTTTCGACTGATCACGTGATCAAAAGCACTGCGAGCACCTTACCTCGAAATCTCCAGTGCTCACAGTACAAATATGGCGGCAATTTATGACGTCATAAATTTCCCTAGGGTACTGTAGCAGTGTACTGGCAGTCCATAACGGAACGGATTTTTCAGCAGTAAGACCACTGCGCAGTGCTCGCAGTGTATATCGGAACATACCCATAATATTTTATATAGGTGTAGTTTTCGTCTCTGAAAACTAATAAATATTGGTGAACTGGTAAATCAATTGGACAGCGAGCCGCGTGCGTAAGCGGCATTTATTCTTTTCATGATTTACAAAACAAAACAGAAGATAACGTTATTCATCAATTATTTTTATGAATATTAACATTTTTTAACTTTTTAAATATGTTCAGTGTGAGCGACAGAAAAGGACATTACTTTTTAGATGTATTTAAAATCTAACATTCTAGTTGCGCGATAGTGGCTTCGTCCCCGGTTTACAAGATAACTTGACATTATATTTATCCCCGGGGAATCGTTTGGTGAAATAAAAAGTAGTCTACATATTAATTCAGGCTTAGAATTATCCGTATACCGAATCATATCGAATTTCATTCAGTACTTTTTGCGTGAAAACGTAACATATCGTCACAAACTTTCCCCTTTTTTTAATGGTAGAATCAATAAGAAAGAAACACTAGACTCATTAGAAAAAAATTGATGAATTTTTCTAATTTGATTTGTTAAGACTTAAGAATAAGAAACAGACGGATCAAAGAATTCTGAAAGTATGGTTCACTTAAGTCATCTTGGACTAGTTCAAAGATGTGTCTTATATATAGAATTATAGATCAAAAGCATAATTATCATACCTCAAACTTTCTACAAAGTTTATCTGGAGTTAGTTCTATATGTAAAACAAATTTTCCCACTAGATATCAACTCTGAAAGCATTGTAGGTAGTTAGCAAATTAATAAAAAATAACACTTGATTTTTTAATCTGCAGTTGTGTACATTAATGAGATTGCAAGTATTATTAGAAACAAATACATAAGTCGAAAATATTAATTTAACAAAGTTATAATGAAAAATAATTATCATAACCTCTTAAAGATAAGTTATACTGCTTTCTTTTATTTTCACACGCACTATTCATAAGTAAACCACTTTGAAACGGTTTCATCGCGTTTGTATTTAGTTTTATTGACGTTTGAATTGATAAAACCGTTTAAAACAGTTTTTATATAAAGAAATAGGTGTTTGTTCATAAAGAAGTACTTAACAAATAATTCGAATAAGGAATATTGAGACAGACATCAGTTCTCTTAAAGGAAAGAAATCAAGGGAAGTTTCAAACATTGAAATCACTTTTGGTGAATTTGTAATTTATTTAACAACAAACAACTCTGAGGTTGAGTTCCGTTGCGACGGACCCTTTATTGTGGATAACTTGACGGTGACATTTTCACGCCGATACAACTTCTAATATCTTTATTAAGATGTAACTTTACGGCTTCATTCGTTTTGTTTGTCAGCAGATGGCACTACTATTAGAATTTGGTATGTTTTAGGGTGCCATACCTGAGAAAAGGAAACAACCATAAAGGGTCACTTATTTGTCTGACTACACGTCTGTTTTTTCGAAATGCTTAGCGGTTCAGTTCGGTATCATAATATCAATTGGAGCCTTAATAAAGGCGGTAGGATTACAAAAAATTGCTCAGGGAGCAAAGCGCTGATTTTCAGTCTTTACCCAGAGAATTAGCACGGTCTTACACAATATAAACCCAATCTTTACATATCAAGTAGATTAGTTTTATTTGCTTTAGAATGAAAATTGAGATATATGATGATTATAAGTACACTTAAATGATTTTATTGAATACGTTATTATTCTTATATTACGATATTTATTCTATTTGTTTTAAATGACACTGACAGAAGAGAAAACGTCAAAATGAGACGTGTTTACTTAATGTTGTAGGATAATCATTTAAAAACTGGTTATAAAGTTAATCCTCGATTTAATAATAAGTAACAGCCAGTTTCTTTATTGAGAAAAATACAAAATTTCCATTGATATTACGTCAAAACGACCTAGTTTTCTCTAACTGCTCTCAATTGGTCATTAAAAAAACTAAAATCAAGAACGGAAACCTGTTTGAGTGAGAGTAGAGTTTGAGTCGTTCTTAATTTTAATTTTCAATTAAAAAACCGGGTGTAAGTTTACTGTGTGTAATTTGAGAATATGTAAGTTTGAAAACGCATGTAAAGTATTATTTTTATTCACTCTTCGTGAGCCTTAGGCTTTAGGTTTTTTAACCCATAGAAAACTTTTTACCCATTTAGTTAAATTATGCTGCTTACACACTGTTTAAGACTTGTGTATTGGAAAAGAAACTAGGTTTTCCTTTATTTACCTTTTAAGAATTCTGTAAACATAATAACGTTCCGTCTGTGTAACTTGAAGGGAAATTTTACATGAATTATAATAATAATTTAAAGAGCATTTTTATTTATACGATACGTTTATATTGAATAGTCTCTGAAACTTTCACCTACAGAAAGACGTCATAAATCACCCACGTTCATAGGATATAATTTAAACGGACGAAGTCACGGAAAAACAGCTAGTGATATAAAAAGAAGAATGTTCAATCTCCATTCAAACGTTGAAATGTCACAAGTATGTTTTGAATGTTCCTTAGTAATGTTATTTATATGTTTATGCAAAATTGTTATTAATATAAAATGCTTTTTCAATCAGGGAAACGTGAATAGTTTTAAAGATATTCAGATTAAAAACGTGTTATTAATTAGATTCACTACCTTAATAAGAAAGAAATACTTGTCCAAAATAATCGCTAAGATTCAATTCTCAAGTTTTCGCGCTGTCACTATTTTTATAATATGGAAATTTTGGTCCTGTAGAATCAAATTAAAAACAAAGACACAACGTGTAGCCATAGTTACGTCACAAAATTTTCTTTCGAATGCGACATTATTAAAAGCAAGAGCGAGAGGTCAGATTTATTAAGCAAAATATTGTGAACACGTTGCGTTATTAGTTCCGTTTAGGGTTCTACATATACCCAAAGGGTAAACCGGAAATTTATTATTCTAGTTACTAAGATGCGTTATATACGTTCTCTGTCTGTTTGTCTTTCTGTCCAGAGTAGAAATAGGCTGTATATCTCATGCAAAATTAATAACAAGACGGGTAAAATTTTCGATTGCCGAGCTATAATAAAAAATAAAATATTTATATAGGGGTTCATAGGAACCCCATGTTGTAAGGACAACAAATGTGGTTTTTATCATTTTAGGGTTCTGTACCCTATTAGTAAGATTGCGCTGTCTGTCTGTCATCAGGCTGTGTATCTCATTTACCATGAAAGTTAGACTACTATGAATGCATTTCTGTTGCCGCTTCAACGATAATTACTAAAAAATAGAATAAAATAAATATTTAAGGGGGCACAAACGTGATATTTTGCTCGTTTTCGGTATGTAACTCTTCGCGTGCGAGTCCGTCTCGCCGTTGGCCGGTTTTTTAAATTGTCTTTGATACGCTGGCTGCATTATGAACCCATATAATTTATATGAAGTAAGAATAATCTGCTTTATGTATAAAAATAAACGTTTGCACATAGAATATAACTCACGTGTTGTCAGAAATAATTAAATAAAAACAAAAATGAAAATCAAAAAGTGTTTGGGCTCGTCCGGGATTTGAACCCGGGACCTCTCGCACCCTAAGCGAAAATCATACCCCTAGACCAACGAGCCGGTGTCAGCTTGGCCGAAATTACACTTGTTGTTCCGCAACCACAGTATGCTATTTAAAAGTGAAAGGTACACATGTGATGTACCACCACTCACATCGTTTCAACAGTACTTCGTAACATATGTGAAATTAAGTTGACTTTCGTTTGGTACATGTATCAGATATGCCTAATCTGTTTTTACACGATCTTTATCCATCCTACTACATAATTTAAAGTGGTATGGTATTTCATTTGTTAGATCTGTTATTTATTACATAAGTAATCTAATCTATAAATTTGATACGTAGGTAATCTTAAATTAATTTTACAAGAATTTATTTATAATAAATCATTATGGTGATCGGGCCATCATCATAGGCGAAGAGTGCGGTATTAATGACCAGACCAGACCCATTGCGGACAGTTAAAAGCATTACGTATCACGGAGTAGTCGTAGATAAACTGCTCACCCATTATATTACTTGTCTTAGGAGAAGATGCTTAACTTTCACTATCGCGGATCTGGTGGGATGCATATCGAGCTCTTTATAAAAATCGACAAGTGATTATTAGCAGTGATATTGATAAGACTATCGCGTTGTTATCAATAGAGTATTACAAGTAGGTACCTACTCCATGATAACACTATTAGCGTGTTTTATTTATTTTAATAAAGCCAGGATATTAATAAGACATCGAATTATTCTATCATTTTTATACTACTTCTACTACTTCTTTCAAATAAAAATAAATACTTATAAAACATTTTTTTTATTTGTTGTGCAGTCATTTCTTATTGTAATAGCTATTCATTCATTTAGTATAAATTAATTAATCTGTTTTGTTCCCAATGCCAATAGCAAGTGTTAATGAAACAACATACCATATAACCATATACCAGGTTAAATGTAAAAAACCAATAAAAAAAAACATAAATCTTCTCAAAAAAATTTGGAAAATACAAACATTTGGAACAATGAAATTAATAATACCACAACAGGTATTTTTATTTTAAATAAAATCGAAACACAAAATGTGGATACACCAAATCTTTTTGAGGCCGATTCCGGCCGTGTCATTAGTAATCCATTAACCAAAAAAAAAAATGTTATAATCAGACGTCTAGTTGACGTGGACAAACATACATATACCTATAAAATAAGCACACGTGTTTATGAGCTCACACATGCCAACACATATGAATATAACGCCATTCCAACGAAATTATTGAAGTCTGTGAATAAAACCATATTATATTTTGATTAATTTTGCATTCACAATGCCATACTGAAAAAGAATGCGCTCTGTAGTAGCGAAAAGTTCGTCAGTCCTGTTAGGTCCTGGGTAGTTCAGCGGTTAGAGCAGTCGCCCGGATTGCGAAAAGTTGTGGATTAGATTCCCATCTCAGGGTGCCAGGGAACAAGTGAATTTTTTAAGCACTTTGTATTAAGAAAACCATATTAACTTTGAAGTCGGTTTTAATTCATTAAGCATCTATGTTGGGACAGCGCTGTGTTTATAACAGAATAGACAAAAAAGCCTAAGAAAATTCTATTATTTTACTGATTTCACTGATTGTATCCGGTCTTTGGCCGTTTAAAGCAAATTGACAATGACAGAAGAGAAATGTCAAATTAAGACACATTGACCTATTTTGGTGGGCTAATGATTTATACGCTGTTAAAGTTTTCGTTCTACGATAAGACGGTATGTTTTTATATTTTTCGATTTCTTATATCTCTTTTATTATTCAAAAGTCTATATTCTTCTAACTAGAAAAAATATGGCTGGAGTAAACGAAATAGCGTACCTATTATGTTTTCCGAGGACTTTTGTTATGTTAATAGGACGTGTGCCTTAATTTGAATTCTGAGTAGCTTTCCTAGTTAAGCTCACATAGAAGAAATATTTCCATAAAACCTATTACTGAGCTGGTATTAATCATGACCAGCTTAATGTCCCCCACTGGGTGTACCCCGGTCTTTCCTATGGAAGAATAGAATTGTATATGGAGGATGGAATATGGGCGGATTGGTGGGTGATAACGACTGCAAATGCAATCAGGACCGCAAGCTTAACTTGCCTTCCGAAGCACGAAAAATCTCGAGGTAGTACTATTTTGGCTGGCCATGTTATTAATAGATACCTGGAATTGGGCAGATAACCCGCCGCAAGTAAAACTACAAATATATACAAAAATAATTTCAAAGGGAAAAGTAGAAAAAAAAAACACGAGCGAAATACAAAATAGTTTTTCCTGCTGAAAAGAGATACAATATGAAAGATGCTTTCAAAAGTCAATTTACTATTTCAACATTTCATCCCGGATCGTTATGTTCTTTATTTACATAAAAAAGTTCTTAATGCCGCGAAGGATGAAATAGAAAAATATATATCACAGTAATGGAGAATAGTGCAATTCGCGCATCGCACAGCGCACTGGACGAGCGTTCGTACATTAGGTTTCTACGCTAGTAACGTCGAGGAAAGCGCGGCATCACGTCACAATGACGTCACTCTCCGCCATGATGCGTTCCCGCGAAAAACTTACAACGCATTGAAAAAAAATAATCGATTTGACAACTCACAAGTTCTATTGCACGTGTCGAAATATAAATGTTAATTTAAAAAAAAAATGTTTCATTACAAAAAGTTTTTGTTGCGGTGTTTTGACAATGTTTTCGAGAAAACGTAGGAAATGTTGAAAACTTATGCAAAAGTTATTAATTAGATGTTAAACATTGTGCATTTGTGTTCGAAAATTGATTTTTCTGTGATAAGTACATGTTTACTGTTTATATAAAGTGAGTGCATAATATCGGTGGATGATTCTGTTGTTGGGCCGGTAAGTCGCTCTTTTAATAATATTAGGCAGACTGTTTTAGAAATATCTTTTGAATATAAAATGTTATTACATAAAAACAATATTTATTTAGGTACCTACATAATTTGTCTTTTTGGGAATTGTTGCGTATCTATTTAATTTAAAAAAAGTCAAAATGAAAATTATAATACAAATAGCGTTATCCTTGAGTTCATCTACGCTCACGACCATGACATGCTAAAATTGGAGGAAAATTAAGTACAGTGTGCCTAAGCGTAAACTCAATTCGAAAATAATGCTAAAAACATATTGAAAAAAAAAACATTTTTTATTATTTTGAAAAGTAATAGTTTAAAATTTTATTGTTATCTGTACTTATTAAAAATATGATGTAAACGTATAATTATGCTGACTACAATTACTCCTTCTGGTTTATTTATTACGAATTAAATATCTTTTTGTAGGTATTATGGATTAATTTGCAGTAGAAATGATTATTTCCATGACTTTCTTTTAATTAAATGACCATTCTGAAAGTAGTCAAACGAAACGCACTTTTTCTTGATTATCTATGGGTTGTTAAAAACCATTTACATGCCAGTCTCGACGTAATTGTGTCAAGATAAGATCTGGGATCCGGTAGAATTAGTAGACTAATAGGTTTTTCATACAAGATTTACAATAATACTCTGGATTAAGAATATATATTTTATAATGAAAACTTTTTGATTAAAAATAAAAATTATATATTTTTTAGAACTTATCATTTGAGGTATGTCAAAGAATAAAGTATTCTTTAGTATTCAAATAAAAGTAATTAACAGATGTCAAGTTTGTGGTTTTCCAGAGATTAATTTTTGGCATATTTGAAATCTTATTGAAATATAAATAATCTCGAAATTCGATTCGGCGCACACGACAAGACTTTATTTTCTATATAATGAGAAATTAAATCTAAGATGATGCTTTAATTGACATTATAAAATTATTCCATTTCTCGGGAAAGGAAATTTCGTCTATTAAGATTTCAAAGAAACGGGTTTGCCACTGCCTCTGATGCACAGATAATTTACACGGATATGATTTGAATAAAACTATAAGAATCGGTACACGAAAAATAGAATAATGCCACTGAAATAAAATACCTAATTATATACACAAAGTTTTACATACAAAATTAACCACGGTTTGTAAACCACATTTTACAACCAAACGAGTATCTCTTTGATAAATAAAAAAGCAACAACGAAAAATAGTCTTAAGTAATCCGTAATTAAATGCTCCTAATAGAATTCCTATATTAATCTTTAAAGGGACACATAGTATTCAAATGTAATTTAGATATTAAGACGTGCTAATGTCAATGACCATCTTGGAAAATATGTCACAAGAAATTTCGAAATTCAAGAATTTTTAATATTTTAAATATAATATATAATTGACATAAGTTTAAAAAGGTAAGGATACGGTACCTACTTTTTGTTATATTCACATGATATCAATTCATGATATCTGTCCATAAAACTCAGTGATTAAGACAGTTTGAAATAAGCGACTCTCCTAGGATATCGTAAACTCAATGAATAAATAATTTCATTTTAAACACAGATACACCTACACTATCTGGATTCAAGTGAAGTTCATAATATAGGAAGGTCTTAGTCCGTAGGGATTAGTATAAACAGTCTATCCTAAAGTTCACACTAACGGCTAAAACTCTCTCTCTTAGTTTACCTACTCAAAGGAACTTTGGAATTTCTTGGTGCTCAGAAAATTCAGAGTTTCCCGCTAAGCATAGAAATGTGCCATACATTGTCAGTTTATAATCTTTACCACCATCATCAGCAGCCTAGTGATGTGCCCACTGCTGGGGTGCAAACCTTCTCTATAGATAGAATTGAGTCGAACAGGAAGAATGGACTAGTGTATGTTAATGACCGTAAATGTAGTCTGGACTAACGACCTGAAGGGCTTTCCGAAGCAAAGAGGGATTTGAGATAATAAATTTTTGGTCACCATTCTATGGCCGTTGCGAAAGTTGCTTAACAATCGTATAGCAGATGGAATGTGCTATGTCTATTTGAAATATGAAGTATTCGATTGTTTCGGGTCAGTGCATATCTGACGGAAGATGCGCTGCAATTCGTCGGTGGTGGAACGTCACAAATGTCTTCGAGATATTAGATATTTTCCCGTGACCTTCGCCCTCGTAAATTATACCCTATGACACCCACGTATGATGTGGCTTCCTGTAGGCGAAAGAATTTTCACAGTTGGATCAGTATAGCTGAAGAGATCCCATTACAAAGGACAAAGTTTGAAACTTTACCTCTTTATAGTATAGAATTATCACTGTTCGTTTATTTTGATAAATAGACTACGTTGAGTTATATTTTAAGGTCTAAAAAGGTTTTAACCACGTTATTCGTCAGTAACATCAATCAATCTGGAGTAAATAAACCTCATATTGATTCTAGATTTCTTGGAATCTTATAAAGAAGAGACACTTTAATTTGCCAAAGATACAATGAAACGAAGTCGACGAAAAAGATTAAAAAAATATATATCTAACGGAATGATTCAGGATTTAGTTTTTGATAAGAAAAATACCGACGTAATAGTTCTGTGGACTAATTGTCAAAGTTGTAAAAATTGCGATGGCAAATAATGGAATTTTAGAATGAATAATAATTTGATTAAACAGAAACATAATAAAATGTTTCCTAAATCCGTCGAAGGATGGCAGTTAGAATACATTTCTTTCATTTCATATATCTCAATAGCATTCAGAGGTGTTTAGTTATAACCAGAGGTCGGAATTAGGTAGAGTTATTTATGTACTTGCATCGAAATGTTGATATTAATGTGGACTTTCCCGGGATTTATTTATTTCTTTCCTTCATTGATGTAAGTTTGGCAAAGTCGTGCGTACAGTAGTTTAAATTGTGTAAAAGTAAATAACTTTTTATTTAAAAAATCACGGGATTTTTTCTGCTCTTTAAAATTAATCTCGGGATTTGAGGCATATCCACTTTATTCTTTCGCTGTATGAAATCAGTGTAAGTACAAGAATAACTCTACCTAATTCCGACCACTGGTTATAACGCTTGCCTAAGACAATTCTGATAATTCAAATTCCAATAATATTAATGATATAGTTCATTCAATATCTTTCAAAGAAACGTCGCGATTGCAATCGCTATCACATATCAAATAGTCGTAGCGTGAAGTTCGTGAATTTCTCTCAAATATCAAATTGAATGCGATTGCGATGGTTGATAAATTTGGCTTTAATACTGACAGAGTTTATTAATCTGTAAAATAAGTAATGTAATTAATTTAAAGTTTAACGTAAAAAATAATATTGTAGGGTGTTCTTTCATAATATTTGTCAGTTTTGATGTTCAGTGACCCGATAATTACGCGACCCTTATTTATACAATCCCAAATACAGTACGGTTATTTTATTATACATCTTATCCTACAAGAACATATCTTTTAAAAAAACCTCTGACTAAGCATAATTTTTTCAAAACTAATTCAATGAGAATGCTGATATGTCTCAGAACATCGTGTAATGTAATCAAAAACATTACAATACATACCAAAACTTCATCTTCAAATCTTGAAATCAAGACTTGAGACTCAGAATATGTCAGAGTATAATTAATTAGAAAGTTTATTCGATTGAAAATCGCTATGACGTTAATTCGTCTTATTACATGAGTACGAATTGCTATGATGTTGATACTGACAAGTCTCAATGTCACTCAAAGTCTTCAAACATCTTAGTTTATTACTGCTATAAATCTTGATATTAGTACATAGTTCAAATAACACAGATATGATTATTTGATAAACCTTTATTCAATTATGTCGTTGACGTATTTTCTATTTGCAAAATGCGAGATACGCCATAGCTGATTGGTTCGATTGTTAGTTTCAAGGTATTGCCATCTTCAAAAAGTCGATTCCTGGTCGGATCAATGTTGAGAACTTTTCTATATTAGGGTTCGGCTTTTGTGGTATCTTAATTGTTTCAGATACTACAACGAACGTTTTAACTACTCGTCTTGAAATCTGAGAAACGAATGTGATTTTGTCTAATATTTATTTATTTATATCTTTAAGATTATCTTTTTCTACCTATTACCCACTTCCTTTTGAGTTAACACATTATTGTAAATACTTGATATTTTTCTGTGAGATATAAGTATTAAACTACGAAAACTTAATATGCGGTCCCTTTTGCTGCGGTATAAGCAATAAGAGAATAAAAAATAATCTAATGTGCTTTTGGCTGTGGTCCAAAGTTTGCAGTGAACAGCCTGTGCAAAGTGATAACAGTGGAACGTTGCCTTTGTTACGAATCACTAAGTGTATTTGATAGAAATAAATAACTACTTAAATCTCTGAAAGTTAATAATTTTAAGTGGAAATTTACATTTAGAAGGTTGAATTTGATGTTCTTCTATCTATACCTATTATGAATGACCTTGCGGGGTAGGCAGAATGTTCTTATTTGTAATTAACTTTCCGTTTTGGCATAATTGCGTTTCGCATAATAATACTTTGCCATTAAAGACATTTTGGCCTACAGTGTATGCTGGCATAATTATCTTTTAGATATTTTTTGCATAATTCATATGAAGTTTCTACATATGAAAGAACCGATTAGATTAGGTTACAACTGTAACAAAATCTAACGTAGCGATTAAGCAAGCGCCATACACAAGTTTCTAAAGAATGATTTTTTATTCTGGTACAAATATGAGGCAAAAGATACAATTTTCGATCACAATTACAATAAAAATAATAAAAAGATTAATAGTATACAAAATATAATAACATGAATGCGATTGCGTCTCACGACTACACCGAAGAAATAGGTTACCAATTCAGTTATGGACTGGTTTTCAATTAGCACCTGCATTCCTATTCCTGTGCCAAAATAGGTATTACCTATTTTGGCACAGGAATATCAGTGAATACTAAAATGAAATAACTTATAACGTGATCAGTGTTTTTTGTTCATGGAATTATTATACAGTTACTCAATTAATTTTTTGATTATTATGAATTACAAACATATAAATTTAAATTATTCAAATAATTGAAACAGTTAATTATTGTTATTAAATAAATTATTTACATAATAAATTATAGTGATATTACATAAATATTATTGATATTATAAAATTCACGACCATTTCATTAAAAATCAACATTATATTTTGAAAATCAATTTTGTTGCCCCCATATACCACTCAGATACAAGACTCATTGACTTTGTGCATATTTAAAAGGAGTTGCTTCAAACGATATTTAAAAGTAGCGATGGAATTAATACCCCTTAAAGGGGAAGAATAAGTATTATTCCAGATTTTGGAAGCCGCGTATCAAAAGGCACTTTTAAACAATGCAGATCTATGTAACTGAGTAGATAATGGTTGCAAACACTGTCTTGTCTCACATTGCCTTTTACTCGCCACCCAACTGAGTTTATTATATAAATACTCGGGCTCATTGAATTTAATGAGTCCAAACAGCAGACAAGTCAGGTGCAAGTTTCGTTTCGTTTTCATACCGAGCACAAGCACATGCACTCTTTGAAGAACCCGTTCAGTTCTACCTAATAAACGTGGTCCGTAAACAACGTTCGCATAGTTGAGCTTCAACAATACTAAAGACTCGGTTAGTTGGACACGTAACTCCTCCGTAAGATAAGGTTTTATTTTATAAAAAAACTTAAAGACGGTAAAACAATTTTGATATGCTTTCGCAATGTATTCCTCATATCTTAAACCCTTGTTCATTTTGAGTCAAAGGTTGCGTGTTAAATTGACATTTTCTATTGTTTTACCCATCAGCTTTACACCTAAGTCCCCTGGTATTTTCATTTAGTTTTTGTAGGATTTAATAATAAACAGTTATTCTCCGACCAAGTGGGCTATGCCTGGACTGGGCCTGAACGAAACATATATTGGTGTATCATCAGCATAGATGTGATACATAGATTTTTTATGTTCAACACTGTCTGCATAGTACGAATTAAAGAAAATAGGACCAAGTAGAGACTCCTGCGGAATCTCGTGATTTAAGAGCAAAAGTTTAGAATTTAAAGTAGTTCCAATATCCAGATGCAAGCTTACCAGCTGTTGACGATTAGCCAAATAGCTATTAAACCATAACATCGTACGGTGATCAAAACCGTATAGTCTCATCTTTGATAGCAAATTGGTAAATAATGGCAAATTTATAGAGTTAAATGCCCAGGAGTAATCAAGCAGCACCATCAAAGTACACATACCGCGTTCCCGGTACGTCAATGAAGTGCGAATTAATGGTATTCGCAACGTTATAGTGAGATAATAAGTCTGTAACCTATAGCCTTTGGCTATTAACCAGAGTATGTTGAAGCTTCTAGTATTGGAAAGAATATTTAAAAACGGTCCATTAGTTTCAGAGTCTATCGAATGCAAACAAAAAAATAATGCATTCTTTTCTCTTTATTTTATTAGTATAAATATCTGTTACGAATATTACAAACATAAAATTCTATATTAGGCTTCGTCTGCAGAGTGACATATCCATCATTTTTTTTTTTTTTTTATTAAAAAAGAAATCTGTTTATGAGAAGATATTAAATATCCTTTAATATTAAATTATAAAGGTTCCTGACACCTTTATAATTTTTATAAGAGATGGTATATAAAATTCCCTTTTGACCTAATTACTTCACTTAGACAGTTTCCTTTTTATTAAAGTGGATATCGCCGACGTAGCAGTTGTATTATATTTAAATGATAAAAAAAAGAAATTGACTGAGTTCCCAACAAAGTGGTGTCAAAGAAATCAGGAATAATTTTGACTCACTATTTAAAATATTCGTAGTCTTTAATACTATAAAGGTTTGTCTAAGTAATAATCGACACCATAAAAAAAATAATTACTTTTCATATCCGTTTTTGTAATTATGCGTTTTCTTTCTACATCTATTTCTATCATGATAACCCGATCAAAAGCTAAAGCTATGGACACCGATCAGAGCGTGGGCTCGTCGGTCAGTTTAACATCATCTATTAAAGCACAAAAGCTTGTTGCGGAGGCTGCGTTCCTCCGCCATATTATAGACTTTGAGAGGGCAGAACGCTGAGCCTCCGTAGAAGCCGACCTTTCCATAGCGGAGGCGGAACATCCTGTGGAAATGACCGCATTGGAGGCCACAGAGGAAAACAGGCCGGTTTCCAGTCGACGTTCAAGTGTTTCGTATGCGAGTGTAAGTCCTCAACACCTTCCCATTGGAAGCGGACAGCTTAGTAAACTCGCAACCTCTCACCCATGTCAGTGTCGACCCTGATGGTGATGGAGAGTCTATTACACCATTTCATTTTTTTACTTGGCTCTTCTTTACCTTACTAAGATTTAGCTCAAATGGACGACGCCGACATGATTTGCCGTGTTAAATGAAAGCGAGGATTGCGATTGGCGGACCATTTTTGGTCGGGTTGGACTTGCAAATATCTACCTGCATTAATACCTCGCAGTATCTCCGCTTCCCAGAGGAAAACTGATGTCAAAGATCATGTACTGATTGTAGACGGTAACTTCCCACGTGGAGTCTGGCCACATGGGCGGGTGACCCGAACGTTTCCGGGCAAGGACGGCGTAGACAGAGTCGTAGAAGTGGCCACTAAGGCCGGAATTCTGCTTCGTACTGTCTGCAAACTAGTTGTGCTACCATCTTAATAATATATATTTTCATATGTAGTGTGGTTTGTTATATCGGTGACCCTAAATTATTGTGTTATCACACCGGAGGCGACGATATCACCGACGTAGTAGGCCACATATCAAATCTGTGGTTGTGTTATATTTAAATGATAAAAATAAGAATAAAACACTAATGTTGGGGACTCACTTATTATAGCAATCAATGAATTAACGTCCACAAGGTAATTTATCGTTTCACAAAGCAGTTGAGATGATTTAGTTGTATAAGTTATAAACTGATGAGGTGATAATTGCTTTGGACTACTGCCTAAGTATTTCAGTCTTGACATTGATCGAAAAGCTTCATCTGTCAAATATAGAAAATAGGGACGATCTTGGTGTAGATGGCAGAACATATAGTTAAGAAACAAACATTGTCGAAATTTTGTCTTTTCTAAATCAATGATTTTCTTCCTCTTTAAGTCCGAACATGAATCTTACAGCAAACTAACAGGGCAGTCTTTTAGCTTTATGCTTCCAATTAGGTTATTGACTGATGAAATGATAACTAGTTAGAGTTAAGACATTTGTTACCCAGTTTCGGAATGTTCCCAAGCGGTTATCCATTACGGATGTAATAATTCATCCGGAATGCTTTCTCAACGATACCCTAACGAATATTCGTAATTAAGACCTTCTGCTCCAATCGTCCAGATGTGAAACGGTATGGCGATTTTACGATGTAATTAACTGGAGTGTTCATCAAAAATTGATCAATGCGATTGTCAATAGTATAAATTCTTTCTTTTTTCTTTTCCGTTGGTGAATTCTATTAATTCTGAATCTTTTTTGAGTTATAGACCTTTTTTTTGCAAAATTTGGATAGATCCAATTATAAGTTTCTTGAATTTTGAGGTATGCACAATTGTACACTACCGATAATCATGTTTAATAAGCTTACAAAAGTATTCTAATCATTGAGAACTATTTATTAGCGTGCTTAAATCAAAATCACTAACTTTCAAGAGGTCGAAAGTTAGTGAGGTCTTTATGCAGTACTTTTATAATAATCGTAATAGTTTGTGATTAATTACTTAAAACTGTTCTTAATACATAAATTGCCATATTCTTTTGGCTTTAGTCTGTGTTTAGCCCCTTCTTAAATGAAAGAAATTGTTACTCAAAAGCAGAATCTATTTAGGTTTTCAAGTAAAAAAAAAGCAATTATTTGTTTGCGTATACATGTAAACCAGCCACGATTTACTCAGAAGAGTTTCATTATCGTCGAACCCTTTTTCATCTCACAAACCTCCAATTCTTTTTTACGCACACGACTCCTTATAGGTTGTCATCGACACCTGAGAGAGGATAGTGAGTAGTTTTAGTACATATATAAACATTGAAAATGGTCAACCAAGTGAGATGTTTCTTCAAAGATAAAAAAGAAATAACTGAATAGAGTCACAAGATTTTGGTATTGTGTCTAGATAAATCCATATTGTATTTATTATTATTACAAATTTTTAATATATTTATCAGATTGCGCATATGGAGCTGCAGCCCGCCAATAACGTATATAAGGTTTAAATAAGCATTTTATATTAATAAGAATACGCTTATCTTTATAAACAGACAGGAAATATTTGATTTTTATAAACAGACAGGAAATATATTTTGTTATTTGATTAAAAACATCAACGTCGAGCATAGTGATCGAGTGGTGTGGCAGTTTCAAGATGTTGCCATCGCTGATGGCTTAGGTTCGGTTACCGGTTTTTTCTATATTGTCTTAAGTCTGGTAAGGTTCTTTTGCTGTTTTTTTTTCTATTTTTCCTCGAGTCTAGTATATATTCATATAACAAAAAGGCTTTAAGCTACTCTAGCTTAAAGCCTTTTTGTTTGGGATCTAAGCATTGAAAAACTGATATACAACGTGAATGTGGAGAGATATAGAAGTATAAAAGGGCCAATACATAAAATCACGATTAAGTCAATTGCGTGCTGTTGAAAGGTGATGTCGGAAGCCAAAAAACTGGCGAGCATGAATGTAAAGAGTAATGAAAATACAGGATGCGAAAGATGTATGTTAGGATCATAAATTGTGAGCTGAGCTCGCAAAGGATGGAGCTCGCTGAGCATGAAGTTATAGATATATATATATAGATGGATTATCAAAAGAGAGTTAAGCTAATGATTTAATTTGACGGGCGATCAACGTCTCGGCTGTCATAGCTGATACGAAATTCATTATTTTAAATGGCATCTAGACGGTATTGCTTTGAGTGACAGATTTCAAATATATTGGCTTGTTATTAAATATATTTCAGATTAATAAACGTCACGGTTAAATATTTCATGTATCGCTAACTTTTGCTATTTAATACATTAAACACTTAATTGTTAGAAATAATCATTATCATCACCAGCCTCCCCACTGCTAGGGCTCACGCCTTCCCTATGCATGGAGTCGGCTCAATCGAACAGGGAGAATGAGCCCTAGACCCAGTTCGGATTGGTGGGCGTTAACGACTTCAGATGCAGCCGGGATTAACTGCTTAATGTACTTTCCGAAAACTTTCCAGAGCTTGAGATTTTAAATGTTTGGTCACCGATCCTATGACTAGCCCTTGCAAAAGTTGCTTAACATTTTTGTAGCCGATCGAGCGCGCTAACCACTGCGCCATCGAGCTCCTCGATTAAGATTCTCGTTGGAAAGAATATTTCCCGATATTTATTACGTTAATACAGAAAATTCTAACAGACTGTAACGTCACTAATAAAAAGACCTTCATACAAAATATAATAATTGTTATAAAAAGTTATTATTATAAGAACAAAAAGTTTATTTTAATCACTACATTACTTTCGTGAAACTTGTTTTGGCTTTAAAAACACACGATAGTATGTGTAGATCTATCAGTAAAAGAGATAGATATATTTAAAAATGTAATAATAGCTCCACACACACTTGTTAATTGTTGTGATATAAATAATCATAACCTGTCGCATTCGTTCAAGTGGTTAAAGTACTGCGAAATTTTAGAATTTAACGCCAAATAACAAATTTCTTAATATATTTATTAAAAAAATTATGCCGCATCTATCTTCGATCTTTTCATAGAACACTGAAGTGATATTCTCTTATAAGAAGCTTAAAACTCGACCTTGAGTACACCGCTATCATAGCATAGAAGATCAATCAAATAAATCCTACTTCAAAAGTTTTAGTATATTATAGAAGTTTCTCATTAATAATTAAAGATTATTTATACGTCATTTCTTGGTACAAAAACCATTGAAATATGGTGTTATTTTTGACGTGTACGTACACACGCCCTCTTAAGCTCGGTGCAATAAAAATAATACTACAATTACACAAATATTTATCAACATAATCATCAATACAAAGTAATTTATTGCTGATTTATTTTCATTAATGTAGCAACGAAACATTTGCTAGCGGAAATGAAGAAAAATACCCCACGATAAGAATTGTAGCAGAATTAATTTGTCTAACTAAACTCTCGTTAGTTATTTCCACTAGTTACGAAACGGCCTATACGTAACCATCTATCATTTGTCAGTAAACAGAACGGCGATTCTCAGCTAAAGCGGGCCTCGGGTAACCGTGATACTCGTAGCTATACTTCAACAGAACCCTTTAAAGCAGAGTTCTCAATGACAGCGTGTAACAGGGCAGTAGCGGTGGTGGAAAGGTCGTTTTTGAAATGCATCGTTGTATTTAAACAATGACAGAAGAGAAAACGTCAAATTGAGACGTGTTTACTCATTTTGGCCGGCTAATTGTTTAAAACTAAAGTTAGTCCTCGATTTACAGTAAGCTCGAATGCGGCACTGCGCCGTAGAAATCTCTTATGACACATTGCAAGAACTTTTCATTTGGTTTTTAGTATGTATTTCTTTTTTGTTGCCTTTGCCTTTGTTGTAATACCGTGAGAGTATTTTACCACATTTAAGTGGTTTTATGTAGAATCAATTATACATTAGAGGCTCTTTAAATCAACCGGGTTCGATTCCCGGTAAACTGACCCAGTGTAGAAAATTGAATTTCTATATTGTTTCGAGTCTAGGCGTTGTGATACCTTATTTTTTTCGGGTTTTTTAGCTACTCATATTGGAATCTGAGCAAAGCAAGCATAAAAAAATATATAAAAAAATCTGTTTTTCCAAAGCAAATAATGGTCTAGTTATTTTAAAAGTTGCATATTTTCAGTAGTTCGACAAACGGCTTAAGGATGATACAACTCGGTTGAGCGGTACATCTATAATGAGATAGATATACTTTAGTCGAAAATAGGACAAAATTACCATAGATATTTTAGCAGTGTTTGACAGATTGGTAAAATATAAATCATAATAACAGTTATTGCGTCGCCGCTGCGTAAACTATCCGCTTTCATTAGATCGAATTTATCTTACCGCTGCGCTGCCTCTGCCACGCAGTCCGCTGTCGTTGAGAATACAGCTTAAATGCTGTGTTGTTGAAAGGTGCTAGTATAAAAGGGTAATACATTGTTATATACCACTAAAGGTAAGCATTACCCTATATCGATAAAGTGTTCACGTGTTCACACAATTGCTGACAATATACTCCGATCCCAGGGAGTGTACTTATACCGGCCATAAATACTGTTACAATTAAAAATAAACAAAACATTACTTTTGATTATGATTTTATTATACTCGTGTGATTGTACTTCTTCTTTTTAATTAATGGCGTTGCCCTTGTGGTTTTCGCCAGGTATGATTGTTCATTGTCTTTTATTGTATCTTATTTGCACGCCAATACATTATAAAATATTTTGTGATATTAGAATGGAGTGGGGTATAGAGCCAAACACAATTTTTAAATCCTTCATATGCTTGGTATTAGTTAAATGTACAATGAAACCTTCTTTGTTTCTGTTAGATGAACATGTGGCCGTCCATGTAGTATTCTTACGAAAAAGGCGATCAAAGCAATAAGGAAATGAATTCGAAGAAATACTATTTGCAAGCAACAAAAAAAAATTCTCGGGAGATGAAAATAACAAATAGAACCATGGCACGTTACTATTTCATTGCTACAATATTTGATTTGAAGAGCTTGATTTAGAAGTTACTTACTCACCATCTCTAATATCTCCGACGGAAAAGTTCTAGTTAATTTATTTCAGGTCACCCATCTGATGACAAACCTTAGCGACAATTGCTTAATTTGCACAATCGCCGACCTAACGCTTTAATCACTGCACCACAGAACCCCTCCATCAAATAGGAAATGTCAATGTCAGATTTACTTAACAAAATAGTTTACTTACCGAACTTACGGTACAGCTTAACAATAATAGATAAGATTATGCAAAGACTTAATTCGGGAAATAGTTCGTGTTGTTCAAAGAAACTCGCGGATTAATTCGCACAGTTAAAGTTGATAAAGGTATCTTTGGATAATCCTGCCATATTACGCAAGGAGGGGTCGTTTAGTCCCCGCTAGGCAACGGAGGAGTTGGAATCACCCATTGTTGTATTACCGCTGTTTATTATGGGTTTATTTCACCACCTTAAGTCTCATCTTATCTTTGAGATATTTGAAGATCTTAGGACTGGTATTTTCTTGGTAGTAGAGAATTTATAAGGTTTGAGATATAAAATTTTGATATAGGATAATATAAATTCTCAGGCAAAGAATTTAAAACATTAGACGTGCTCAAACGTTAGTGTCTTTCAATACCCTAATTGTGAAGCACTTGTTGTCTGATGAATCAAATCAATGAAAATTGCTTACGTTTTTCAGTGGTCCTTGCATTTTATTATTTATTGTTATTTTCATTTATCTATGTATTTGTTATAAATAAATATTTATTCATTATTATAACTAGCTCTCATAAAATATACATAAAAACCTTCCTTTTGAATTACCCTAACTATGAAAAAAAAACCGCATGAAAATTCGTTGCGTAGTTTTATAGATTTAAGCATACATACGGATATAGGGGCAAAGAAAGCAACTTTGTTTTATACTATGTAGTGATTATGTGTAAACTAGTGATACCGAACACTTAATTAAAGTGATTTCATTTTAATTGATAATTATTAAAGTTTAGTATGCTCCTGTATAAATAAGGAATTTTAATTTTGCAATGCGCACACCCTCGCTTATTTATTACAGTGTATAATATGATTCCTTCTCACAATTTAGGTAGCCTGGAAGAAACCGCTGGCAAGCTATAAGGCCGCCTACTGTACAATTATGATTGTTTGTATTCTTTATATATTTCTTTAGGGTGTTCTACAATGAAGTGTGAATTAATAAATACTATCATGTCATGGAAAAAGTTAAAACGGAAGACGCAAGATTTATTTTATTGATATTCGATTTTTTTTAGTTAGATTCATAAAGGTAATAATTTTATAACTATACGTTTGTATTATATATTTACTAAACTGACTAAAACAATATTAGTCCTAATAAAAGCGTATATACATAGCAAAATTGGGCGTCATTTGCGAATTTCAAGATCATGAGCTCATTTTTTACAGAATTCCTTACTAACTAGTAATATATAACGAAACACATTAATGCACTCATGGTTCTAAGCTCTTAGTGTAAGTTTTTGATATTTACTTTCACCGTCGATCGTGGGCAGGTTAAGATTTTAGTGTGGAAACCGGTACAGCTCCTCTACCGGTAAATATCAAGAACAAAAATTCTCCATACAAATTCGTGAACGCACTAACGTAACTGACACTTACCACTCTGGTTTCGCGTATAAGTTAAAGTAATGGAAAAATCAAACTTCTTAGTCGATTCAATCAAACTATATGGCTGCTTAAGCTGTGTATTTTGACACTCGCAACGGAATTATTGCTCATATAATATTTCCCGTTGACCTAGAATCATAAAATATGGCAATGCACGTCAAATATAAGTAAAGCAAGAAAAACCGACACCCATGAATTTTAATATACGTCATAAGAAAATTAGATTAACCTATTTACAGTTTACAATACTGTTTATGTTAATGCTTTCTTATAGCAAAGTTTAGTTTCACTTTTCATTGAGCGGTGTTTGATGAACCTCAGTTTTAAAACTTCAGTTACATTCTTTAGAACCGTCCGTTGATCTATAGAGTTCCTGTATTTCAATTACAGGTAACTTTAACTATTAGACGAATTAATGTGGAAAATTTGTCTAATTTTGTATTTTTGCAATTTTGTGCTGCTCTATAGATTAATTACAATAATCTTTGTTTCTTACTGATTATGTTTGTGACAGAATTTTCAAAGTTATCTTTGTATTTTTTTAATAATAACAATAAAAAAAAATAGAGCTTAGTAATATTAGTGTAGTTCAAAACATAAACGGTAAATATTACAAAATGAAGGAGAAAAAAAGAGTTTACATTTATCCTAATATACATTTTTTTCATTAGGATTGCGATATCATGTTAAGTACATAACACCCGAATATAACCTCGTTTCTAATCTTATCTCGCATGACCGGGGCTCGCAGGATCCTCCTATGAGATTTACTATCGTCGATAGTGCGTGTAGGACTCTGGACTGATGCCAGAATGGTTATTTTTTGCCAAATATCTCGCCAAAGAGCAAAAGCGGCCAAGGTCGTATCGATTATGTAATGTTGATATCAATATTCGCTGAAAAAATATTTTGGTTGAACGGGGGTCACACTAAAATTCGAAGAGGTCAGTAAGAAAAAAGATGTAGTATTTATTTGGATTTTGAATTAGGAACTCTTTGAATATCTATGTTGATGTGTAATATATACTTATATTTTAATGGAATAAAGATTCTAATTTTGTTTGTTTCTAGGGGCTAATCTTCGGAAACATTCACATCATACGCGGGTGACATAGGCTGTTATTTACGAGGGCAAAGTCGCGGGAAAACAGTTAGTGAATTCAATTATGTTGCTGGTTTTTACAAATCGGCAGCAATTTAAAGTAACATGTATCGAGAAGAATTAGAGAAACTTTTTCCCTCGATAATTTATTACGACTTTCATTGAAGCCTTACACAATAACCATGCTATAATAGACATGCTAATGGCATTTAACGATGAAACCGGGGCTTGTTTTCTTACATTTGTACGACACGCAATACGTGATTAATATAAACACTGCTATAATGCGGGGGTGGAACGGGTTATATATAACCGCCGTTTTAGTTCGATGGTCACTTTTTAGAAAAAAATAAAATACTTTTAAAAATTTTCTAAAGTATGTCCCAGAGAGTTTTCAAAGTTTTATGTTTGAAGTGACCTGAGAACGTTGCTTAACTTGTACATCGCAGACGGGCTAACCACTGCGCCATCGACTATATTAGTAACACTGCTATCAAATCCCTAATCATCATTCTCTATCATTCGTACGTCGTTATTGAATTAACGAACGAAACGAAATATCACTAAGTGATATTTCGAGCCGAGCACCGAGCGCCTCACTGAGGCAATAATTTTTTTAAGATTGATGCCACTATTGTAAGTATGTAGTTTCTATCGACACCGTTTTCTTTGCTCGCGTTTTACATCTTGATCTTTTCCTAGGTTCTATCCGATACATCTATAAACGTCAGATTAATTATTCCTCTTTTCGTTTCCATATTTTTCTAATAACAGTTTACGTTAATGCGTTTATTATCAATTCTTTTATTATAAAGCTTCTGCTTCTCTGGGTTAAAAACCTAAACAGTTTAACACTCAAGTCAGATCGGCTAAATAAGCTTTCTTGAAGCGCATCAGCCATAAGCCCTAACTAGACTAGGAATCAAAGCGACCATGATGGTCGAAATCGGTCAGATGCATCATCATCAGTATCATAATCATCATCATCAGCCCTTTTACGTACCCACTGCAGGGGCTCAGGCCTTCCTTATGGATGGTTAAGACCCATTACGGATTGGAGGGTATTAACGACCGCAAATGCAGCTGGGACCAACGGCTTAACGTGCCTTCCAAAGCACGGAGTAGCTCGAGATAATAAGTTTTTGGTCACCCATCCCGTGACCGACCCTTACGAAAGATGCTTAACGACAACGGTCGCGTGCTGCGGCGCTTATCCACTACGCCACCGAGCTACTTCATCATCAGCAGGAACTAATTATTTAACTCAAAATAAGCTATCAAGCTTATTTTCTGCATTCTTTAGGAAACCCACTTCTGTAGTTCTACAGCTAAATATTGTAGCGATAGAGCATTGCAAATGTGTAATTTAACAAAATTGATAAATTTTGAAGTTATGCGAATACATAACACATGTCATAAATACAAATTGCAATCAGAACCTACCTTTTGTCTTTACCGGGTGGTTAACTAGATACGAACATTTCAAGAGGATAAGCCCAAATAACCCTTGTAAAGACAGGGTATTGTGAAAGTATATTCTTTAATTTTCAGCATATTTTTTGTCATATGGATTTGTTGGCCATCTTTCTAGTTTAATATAACATTATTTTATTTATTTTGCTCTATTTGGGACCAAAAATAATGACATACACAATTGAAGCAAGTAAAATATTACAAAAAATGGTTTCATTTTGAAACCAACAACATTGTCCACAAGACAAGTATAAAATAAATATGAAAATAATGCGAATATAAGCCAGCCAAACTAACTATCAGAGTTACTAAGTGCGTAAACATAAATAAGTTTTTTTTTTGCGTAAGTTTACCGTAATTTAACATTCTCAGCATAATAACAAGTATTATATTAATTATTATTAATGTTATAAAACATGCCGTTGAGTTCCTACATAATTTAGTACAGAAACAAGAAATCTTACAAATAATATTGACGTACTGTAAAAGATACGAAACAAACTATGAAAAAAAAAAAATTAAAGAAAAACAAAAGACCCTAAATTTAAAAGATAATTTTTTCATGTCTTTTTTAAAATTCGTTTTTAACGCAGTCGGGCTTTTTGTTTTTCTTTAAATTATTTATTTTTATTTTACACTTTTTAGTTACGATTTGTTGACTTCGTTATAAAATGGTAGATTTCGCAATCTAGTCATTTCATTGAGGGAGTTAATATCGTGGGGATTATTAAGTAACTTAAATAAACTACCTACTGATGATTAGTCCCTCTAGAGACCTAACTCGGCTCAAAGCTACATATGCTTTATTATTTTACCGTTTTTTTTTTGTTTGTAAATCGTATATACTTTAAATAAAATCTTAAATCAATAAGTAAGAAAATTAGCGAGAATGTTTTGTTAAACAACTTTAAATCGTTATATATCCTAAACTATTATTAAAAATGAAATATGATAAAAGGAACCTTAAGATGATTTTAAAATACTTATTCAACGTCACCCCACTTGACATAGTTCATCGATTTTTTTTTTCATTTTGACAATATGGCGTTTGGTTGTCGCTGTGGTGAATTTTGATTACTGTCATGTCTTTAGTGACACTCGCAAGCTTAAGACGAATCGATTGACGTAAGAATCATCAAAATCGGCCTACGCATTTTGTCTGTAGAACGCCACATAGAAACAAACATACATACATACATAGACTGATAAATTGAGAATAATGGCGCATATTGGCGGAAGCATATATTTAATAATGCTCTGGGCTAACGACGATGGTCATGTGCTAGCATATAGTAGGTATTACATTATCAGGAAATAAATTAACTAGTCAAGCAACACTTATCATACATTTGGTTTCGGATTACACCATTGGTTTATAATTATTGATGTAATTGAAATCCTGTGTTATCTAAACAGCATGCAGAAGATTCTTAGATGAGAGCAGAAAACGCTGTGTAATTGTTGAGTAAATTTCACGATTAAATTAATTTTTTTTACCGTTAAACAGTTTCAAACGGTTTTCGATGTAAATACTTTTCTACACTTTAAAACTACTTTGAGTCTTATAAAACTGTTTTATCATTTCTACATTCGGTATTTCAAACTCCTTAACAAGATGGTATCAAGAATGAACGATCTCCAGTACCTACAGTTTAGGTTTGATGCGAGGGTTCGCTTTGACTTTGTGTATAAGATTTCGGTGCCTTTAGATTTGAATTTATTTATACTAATCAAATGAGCTACCTACTAAAATTATTTTTACATTCGTAATCATAAAATAATCATCATCATAAGTCTAGTAATGTCTCCATTGCTGGAGCATAGTATGTTTATCCTAAATAAAACACACCATAAACCACCACAAAGGCTTGGCACTGTTGATAGTTACTAGTATAATAAAACCAGTAAGTTAACTAAGAACAAACAAAGAAATAATAACGAATTTTAAGAGTTACTTTATGATTCTTTTATTCTGACTGTGTCAAAATCGTTAGAAATATGATTTAGTTTTTACATTTTTAATAATGAATTATTTGGAATTATTTGGCGTAAACGGCCTTTTAAAGTGTTATCCAGTTCCGATTTTCGAACGCACAGCGGAAACATTGAGATAATTATCGGGTACCAGGACTTTATAAGTGATGCTTATACTCTGCAGCGTGAAGTGAACGCGTTTTCCATTGCGCCGTCGATATCTTCCATAAACCAGTATTTCATAAAATAATAGGTAATAGAAATAAAATTATACGTTCATCATAAGCTATCGTATTCTGAAGAAGATTTCGTACGGACATTATATTTGATATCCTTATAATATCCTCTCAAATGTCCAACGAATCTCATCTCATGCCACACGAATATCATTGTTCCCCATAATGATCAATATCGTAAATGCCGTTGTAGCTGCACCCACATGCAAACAACAACTTAAACTTCCATTGCGCATATAATGGTATTGTGATATGAATCTTAAACTAGAATACTCAGAATATAAAATCGTGAAAGAATTGAAAGAAAGAATCGAGCACACCGAGGATTATAATAAGTCTTAAGATCTTCTTTGAGGTGCTCGCACATTTAACAAAGCCTCATTTGCAAATGAGTCATTCATTCATGACATTATTAGAATTCCAATGCGTACACGTGTGTGATATCTCATATGTTTTTATACTAAGAATTCTAAAATTTCCTTTCTTTCATTTCCTCTACCGCTTACCATTTTGGTTGATTTGATTTGAACTGGAATTAAAATTTTTGTCATGCATCCTATGATCGGCCATTGTAAAAGATGATTAATAGGTTGTCTTAAAAGTCATGGTATATTTTTTAATGCATACCCTCTTAATTGAGATCTCAGTGATATTTTTAGCTAGAAATGAAGAAGGAAAATTTAAAATATGACACCCAGGTGCCATGCACTAAGCTCTATGGATAGCTAGAGTTTCGTAAAAATATTATTACTTAGTTCACAATTTGAAATCACTGGCAAAGACAAGAAAGCTTTGTTGGATATCTGCCTGTTTTTGTTTTATTCAAGAAACTTGAATTAAGACTTAAGTGACATAAACATTCCCATACAATTTTGGAATTCATAACTTTGACGTCTCGTCGGCACGGGATTACATTATTTAATCACAGTAATATTGACTATGCGTATTTCATTTTGAAAAAAATTGCCTTTATAGTTTGGAACACCCTAATGCTTAACCTCACAAATTGAACCGTTTAGTAATATAAAAAAAAAAAAAATATTAAACAACATCACATACATTACTCAGATTCCAAGATGAGTAGCTAAAGCCCGTATTATGGAGTATCTGAGACAACGAAGATCACACAACACCCAGACCCGAGACAATATTAATATAGTAATATAGAAAAGTTAATTTTAATATTATTAAATAATATAGAAAAGTTAATTTTCTACATTAACCCGACCGGGAATTGAACCCGGGACCTCAGAGATGGCGACACCTTGAAACCGGCGTGCGAACCACTCGGCTACGGAGGTAGGTATCTTAAATATTGAACTATTTTCTAATGTAGCGTAATTTAATAAAATTGCCTATCCGACGTTCATTCAAGATAAAAGGCCAATTGTCGACGATTTACATCAACTCTGATACAGAATTGATGAGGTGCTTCAGACTAAATATCGCCCAATTCTAAATTTAATTTAAGTTAGACGCATTCTTTAATTCGACATTCGTCCAAACGCATTAGTCACTCTGCGATATACTAACGGATTAAATAGTTTCACGGAATCAATATATATGGCGAGAATCTAATAGCCGAAATCTTGAGGGACCTGAACAACATGCTTGAGGATCTCAGTAGAGCATCCCAAAGAGTGGGTCTTAAGATAAACATGGATTTGAAGAAAATCATATCAAATGTTCATGTTGCACCCACTCTAGCTAAAATTGGGAATTGTCGAGCATTATGTGTACCTAGGACAGACAGTCCAGTTAAGTCCAACTTTGAGAAAAAGATCTCTCGTCGAATCCAGCGCGGGTTTCAACGCTCAGGTGCGATGAAAACATTACAAAGTTACCCACTTAATTACTTCATTTTTGCTGAATAAATAATCGGAAAATTTCCAATAGTTCTGAAAGTTATATTGGAATCGTATCCATGAAGAATATATCTGCGTCAGAGGCAATCTCAGGTCCTACCTCCGCAAGTAAAATATGCGGGTATTTTCATTAATGATTTAACTATGTCGTCTAAGTATTTTCGTTATTTGTAAACTACTGACTAAGCTATTGTAAAAGCAAAACTACTGACTCAATTTCTATTAAGTTTGTATGAGACCACGACGAGCGCACGAGCTGCGGAATAAAAAAAAATGACAGACGGCGAAGAAATTGGTGGACATAAATACCCCTCTAACAGAGAACCTCAACAATTTCGATCTTGAATTCTGCAAAACGAACACCATCAAATAATTCTTGATATAAATCTAAAACACTATGAGAAAGATGAAGCTCGTAGAATATATGGTATAAAATAGTGAAATTGGAATTCTGTTTGTTATTTCTCGGAATCGGCTTTAGACTCCTTGCATTCGGTCGTAGTTAACCTAGAACGAGATGTTGGTTAGATTTATTTGCAAAGGAAAGTCAAAGGTTATATGTGTGGGTGGGTTTGTGAGTCAACACTCCCACTCTATACTATGTCGTCTTGCATTTGTGCGGCGCCAGCTGGGACACAACTCATGTTAATAACATAGTGCAGTCTGTCCGCTTGAAATAACGGCTTATAATCATCATTCAAAGCGCAATTAGAATTGTAAACAATTAGATAGTGTGAAGGCACATAGCTAATGGTCTATCAGTATTTGAATATAGAAAAAAAAATAAACGAATGATTTTATTTATTTCTAAAAGAAAAAGCTTGATAACGTTTGTAACCTCTTTACTTTGATCCTAATCTAATTTGAGCAGTTTACAATTGATTAATCTCTACCTATAATATGTGTTGATTAGAGTAAAGTTTTGTTTCTTATTTATATTTTTTGTTATTGTTATTCTGTTGCATAAAATATTTTGATACTGCCAATTTTACTCTATTAAAAATCCAAATCGTATTAATTTCGTCGTTATTTGATCTTTGAGAAAAAGTTTGTTACGTATATGAGAAGCTTGTGTCCTACAAGTGAAAATACAGATTTCTATTGGATGTTTGGAATATATGAACTATTTTAGCTTATAAATATAAAAAAAAAAAATATGGCACTTATGGCAATTTGGAAAATATTGCTTTGAAACTTGAAAAAAGGAAGGAAATTATTTGCTAAATATTTACTAAAATATTTGCTTAAATACATATGTCATTAACTTAGTTACATTAAACGTTACAATTTTCATTATAACAGCTATAATAAACGCACAAATAATAAAGATTACCTAGGCGCCCATACGTTTTTCGCTACCGTAGCACCGTGTGACGTCACTTAGTGCCTTTAATTTGTTGAGCAGCAGTTCAACAAATATAGTATCGTATCTCCGAAACTATTAATCGCAGATATGCTGTTACATCTACATTAATTCTCACATCTTAATGTATTCTATTTTTCAATAAAATATAAAAAATATAAATATTTATCAAATTGAAAAAGTTGTAAACTAGCTACAGTTACGCCACATATGTGTGTTATATAGCCTATCTCCAACACTGCATGATATAGGTGATAAATTTAATGTAAACAAACCAACAAACAGAGAGGTCGTCTTATATATAAATGGATTAAAATCTCAACAAGGTCAAACTCAATATAATTAAAAAGATTAGGAAAATAATCAAACGCCTTAAAATTCACACCGAGTTGCGAAATTTGAAACTGCTATATAAGTGATTTCTAAAATATGCTGAGCTGACTGTGATATTGTGAAGTGACAGTTATAAGAATAAAATTCCAACAAACCCCTCTTTTTAGTAGAGATTATGTTAAAATTAAACCTTAATGAAGATTTAATAATGTTTAAAATAGTGCAAGAGAGCAGATGATCTAGGTAATTGAACAAGCAATGATATATTCGTAATTATTAATTCGTGGATTTTATTTTATGGAGTTACTCTGTAAATCGTTGGCTTTATTTTATAAAGTTATCTGTAATTCGTCGGTTTAACAATCCATGCCGGTCTCGCTTAAGCCTGTCTTTTTCAGGATGGGTGCGGTGTCGGAGAGTCCAGGCTTAATGCTTAAGGTTGCATTTCCCTTGAGTTAAAAAAGGGTTAAATAATTTATTTTTTTATACATTTATTGCACACCAAAATTATACACAAATTAAGGGACAAAACATTAACAACAACAGATGTGCAATAGGCGGATTTATCGCTGAACAGCGATCTCTCCAGGCAATTTATTTTATGAAGAGAATATGCTAATACATAATTGTGGATTGTACACATATTAAGAAATTACATTTGTATATTTATATAATTCTAAACAAACATAAAATAATAAATATAAACAAATACATATATAATAAACAATATGAAATAAAGTAAATGAAATATAAACAAAATATCAAACAACGAACACAAGATAGAAAGATACTACTAGCTTTTATGAGGAAAGCAAGGATAAGAGATTTTAATAGTTATGCTCATCCGATAGAAGATGCGCTTTTACCCTGGTTTTAAAAGAGCTCAGCGATTGTGATCGTCTAATATATCAGATTGTGATCAGATAAAGAATTCCACAACCGAATCGAGTACAAGGTAAATTAATGGCTTTAGAAGTTTGTCCGGTTGTAAGGGACCGAAAGGCGAAAACTGTCAGATGAGCGAAGAGGAAGGTCATGCATGGACGATAAGAATTGAAAACATTGCTTAAGATAGAAAGGAAATTTAGGATTGTACATCATGGAAAGAAGGGAAAGAATATGCAAATCTCTACGTTGCCGAATGGGTAGCCATTGTAGTTGTGGGCGAAATTGGGAGACATGATCATATTTAAGGAGTCCGAAAACGAATCTAATGGCTAGATTTTGGAGCCGCTCGACATTACTAAAGAGATCAAAAGTAAGGTCGGGGTAGCACCCATCAGCGTAATCGAGAATTGGTAAGAGAAAAGATTGCGCAACAGGAATTTTGGTACCATAAGCGAATGTTCCATAAGCGTCTAAAAGACCGAGCCACCGCTAACATCTTCCTGCTTGCCTCAGCAATCTGTGGATGCCATGAGAGTGTTTGATCGAAATAAGTTCCAAAATTCTCACTTTGTCAGAATACGGAATTGGAGTACCTTCCAAGATCATTGACTGCAATTGTCTCAGCTTCAGCCTATCCACGAAAGAGGCATTGCCTATAATCCTTTGTGTTTTATCGGGGTTCACTTTTAAGCCGAAAGATTTACTCCAGGTAGCAAGTAAGTAAGTGATCTTAATCAGAATTTACGATTTCATTTATACAGTCCAGTCGTTCCATATGACATATATGAAGATCATCTGCGTACAAGTGGTAGGAGGTAGTAAGTTTGTGAGTAATTTAGTCAATAAAAATTGCGAATAATTAGAAAGATAGCACACCGCCTTAAGGTACGCCGGCAGACACCGTACACCTCAATGAAAGAGAATCACCAAAACGTATGCGCTGCCGGCGTCCATGTAGATAAATACGCAACCAATCAGTCACCGTCTGAGATATAATAAGAGAACCAAGGAGACCCAACAAAATCAACAGTGCCGAAAGCATTACTGAAGTCCACCAATGTCAACACAGTGAGCATTTGTTCCTCCATACCTGTGCGAATGTCGTCAGAGATTTTTACAAGAGCAGTGGTGGTACTGTGACCTGCATGAAATCTGGATTGGAGAGGATTATTCTGTGGAGGTTATTCTGTGGGGCTGACAAATAAGACATTCAATAAACTCATTTAAATGTGCAACATGATTTAAAATGAGCGTTAAAATGAAATGATAATATCTCGGGCAGGTTTAAAGACAAAAACTTCTTTTATGAGCGGTTCTGTAAAAAAAAAAAGTTAAAATTGTGATGAAATAGAATGAATAGATGGATAAAACTTATTTATTGAAATGGGAGTGGGCTGGACATGTCGCCCGTAAGCACGGCTCGTGGTGCAAGGCTGTGGTGGAGTGGAGACCATGGAGTGAGAAGCGCCCATGAGGAAGACCGCAGATGCGTTGGCATGACGACATCAAAAGACTGGCGGGAACAAAATGGATGGCGACTGCTCAAGACCGAAAAAGATGGCAGAAACTGAGGGAGGCCTACACCTTAGCGGTTGAAAAAGGCTAGAGATAGAGAGAGAGAGACTGTAATTACTTTATCGTAATTTATATAGGTGATAATTTTAAACACATTGTTAGTAAATGACTAATTTTGGTTTGTCTGTTCGTTCGGTAGATTATTGAAGAATATTAAAGACGTTTTTTAATTTTTCGCATGACAACACACCTTTGTAAATTTTACAAGTAGTTATGACGTAGAGAGCTCCCAATTCTCTATTTTAATGACTGTTTATATAAGTTATTTCTTGTAAAATTGAAATAAAGAAAAAAATAATACGTATCTAATATTATTCTATCATCTGATTGAGGGACTAAATAAAATTCCTTTTTTTTTACCCAGGCAAATTTTAATACTCATAATGTTGTGCGTAATCGTATAAAAAATCTTTGTAGGTATTCTTTCATTGTTCATCATCATCAGCACTTTTAAGTCTCAACTGTAGGGGCTTAGGCCTTCCCCAAGGATGGTTAAAGAGGATGGGCTATGACCCTCCACGCTGACTCAATGCGGACTTGATGATATTAAAAAATGCAAATGTAGCCGGTAGCTCGTGATAATAATTGTTGATCACCCATCCCGTGAACTTGCGAAAGTTGCTTAACAACAACGATCGTGGGCTTCGGCGCTTATCTATAATGGATAAGCGCCGAAGCCCACGATCGTTTATTTTATTTATTTCATCGCCATTTATTTTATTTTTATGTAATAAAAATTGAATATTCCTGCTTTTTATTTGTGACGGGATACAAATTGTGATTACTGACTGCTTGTTATCATTTCCTTCTTCTTCACGTTTTCTCGTACATTGAAAATTAACAAGAGCTTTTTAGGGAAATAGAGTAGGCTTTTATCAAAATTGTATTATTTTTTAGTTTTCATTTGAAAGAGTGTGTTTGTGTAAATGTAACACGATTGATTTAAAAAATATTAATCCCTAGATTAAGTTAACAGAACTAGTGAAAGCTCGCGATTTCAATAATTTTGATTGATAACATTTGACAGTCAAATTTCCTTTTAAACCAACAATTCGTTACCAGAAAAATATACAGAACTAGTGTTCTATTTCATAATACATTCTCACTTTCATTAAATCTTTTTAGTCAAAGGAAAGATAGTGAAATAATAAAAAAAAGTCATCATTATTTTTAGTGCTACTCATATATAGTCAAATTGAGAACCTCTTTTTTTGAAGTCGTTTGAACTACCACAGCCTTTCTTAAGTATAACAACGTATCTGAAAACCGCATCAAAAGCGGTTCAGTCAAACGTGATATAATTGCGGTCTAACATACAGGTTAAACAGAGACCTTCTTTTTTAAGCCGGTTACAAACAATGGCATTTCCATTGTCACCAACTATTCTTTTATTAAATACTCGTACGAGTCACAAAGTTCATGGAACTATAATGCGCAGCGACTCTCGGAAGATGCGTGACTTATTTGGTATACTTTATTATACAATTGTCATAAAGAACAAATACAATTTCATTTCAAATATTCGTTTTACATTGTATTTGTTGGCAATGTGAATCGAGCGTTAAACATTTTGACCGTGTGTTTCTTATTAAAGCTTAGTGAACTATTTGTACTGTCACCTGAAGGCAACATTTTCTAAACGAAATTCCGTCTATATTCGAAATGCTAATACGACCGACGCCAATGAAACACATTTTTCGATAATTGATGTGCAGTTAAATCTTCACGGATATGATTTTAAAAACAAAACCATAAGAACTATTAGATTTCCGATTTTTTTTAGACACTACCAGAATAGTCCCTCAGGTCTCATTTTAATTCATAAGAGTGATACTTAAAATAGACAGCAAAAGAACTCGAACCATATTTTAATTCAAATTATGACATAACACGCTCTATAAATTTGTGTCGATAATTGTGCATTTATATAATTAAAATGTAAATAAATAAATTAAAATTCAACCAACTTTGAAAAGGAAGCAAATTATAGACATTAAAAACAATTCAAGCTTAATAAAAGAAGTCAGTTTTATCTTTTAATGTCTACCGCATTCAAAAACTAGTTCTTAATAGACTTTAAAATATTATTCATTAGGATTACCCGTATTGGAGCATGATAAAATCGATAACCAATGGCGCCTGCAAGACTAATGACGATTCCTAGAATAGCGGCACCTTTCAGGGGTGCTACTCTTGTAACGGTGTGTCGTTCCATCGATACCGTTCATCTTCCTCATAGGTCCTTTACATTCAAATCCTTTTTTATGCCTCTTCGTTCATATAATTTTGGATTATTCCTCTTTTGTAATTTTAATTTATTGATGCGTAAGTCAAAAATTTATTTTAATGTCAGTTCGTCTGGATCATTAATAGCAAACAGTTCTAACTATAAATATATATTCGTATCTATACATAGTATAAAATAAATTCGCATGCCGCTATCTGCGCATTGGGATCTCTTAAAGTTTTTATTCGGTTTTCAACAATATATAGAGTAATTCACGAGCAAGATTTATATGTACGATACAGGACCACGCGGCAAAACCGCTGGCGGAATGGAAGTATTATAAAAAGTACAATTATATAAAGTGAAGATGAACGACGAGAACGATTAATTTAAGAAAGTTATATTTATGTAATGTAAAAATAAATCACCTACTATAGTAAATAACCCACGATACACCCATATTTTAAATAAAATTTCCTTATACGAACTGGTTTATTTCATATTTTTATACTCAAATTTACCTAGTTTTGAATCTTTTTGTTACAGATATATTTATAACTAGTAAAAAATTGTACAAACTTATTCACGTATTTAAAATTCGAACACACGAATACCCTATCATCGCAGTGTCTTTATAGCCAATTTTCGACACATTGCAGACTTCATAATGCTCTCTTCAACTCTAATGCATTGAGGAATTCATAAATTAGAGCAGGACAGACGACAGTCCATGAAAATGTCGATTTTAAGAGTGCAAGCCCGGGGTGGCGCGCGGTTTATTCCCATCAGCCTTGTCAATAACGAATTGACACATCAATAGGATTTGCTGACAAGCATTGTAAAGAATACATAATAGGTGGCTTTTCGTGTTCACCCTTAGTATTTTTATTAATACACACACGTTTCGAAGAATATTATATCAGTGTAATTATTTGGATAGCGAAAATAACATTATTTGTAGAATAAACAAGGCTGTATACACTAGTGTATTGTAATGAATATTACGTATGATATATTTTTTATAATGATATAATTTTATGAAACTTTATGAACACATTTGAGTCACCCACCCTTGACTGGCTCTAGCGAAAGTTGCTTAACCCCTATATCGCAGATCGAACACGCTGACCACTGCGCCATTGAGTTGCTCTATCCATGTTCACTTATACATAAACTATATAATTGGACAAATATGTAAGTAATCAATTTTTATAACCATTTTTTTTTCGTAAATTGTCGTTCAACTTCTTCCTTAAGTTTCACAAAATGTTTGGAACAACTACGGGGCGTATATTTAATAGATACATTTAATAGCAAATCGTTTATGTTAATCAAATGAAACTACCTCGATAATCAACTCATAATCGCTTAGTCTTAATTGTAATTTTATTGTGTTATTATTTTTCTTTACTCACTCCTAAGTTCTCCAATAATTATTGCTTTTGGTAACACTGGCAACCTTTTACAGTAAAAACCACAGAAATAAATTGTTAAAAAACGCAGAATTGTCAAAAATACAGACATACTTCAGCTGTTTTGTGAACAAAGTGAAGCTAATACCGCGATGGACGGAGATATATACATAATGAAGGACATAAATCAGTCCTCCTATTGAACGTTTCAAATATAATAATTTAATTATAAAACTAATCATGCAATAGACGTCTTATTGAACTGTATTTTTAACCGGTTGACTGCGACATATAGATAATTTAACAAGATTAAATTGTATCCACCCGAAACGGTATTATATCCGTTCGGATATTCTCATGGTTACCCAATTTGCGAAGCTCGGCGGAAGCGTGCCATTTATTCGTCAATAATATCTTGTGACCTTTCGTGGCTTCGAAATTGATATAATATATTTCAGATGACTTTGCTTCCGATATATTTATAAAGATTAGTTATTTAACGTTCCGTGAGCCAAAGATATTTTTCCCTATTACTCTAGTAATAGATTTTGAAATAAGAAGATATTGTTTAATCGAACCGGTTAATTTTAATGGAGGAAATCGCGGAAGCGTAAAATTTCCATAAAAATTACTTATTTAACGTTCGGTGAGCCAAAGATTTCTTTCCAATTACTTTTTGTAACGGATTTTGAAATGAGAAGTCATTGTGCGACAAAAATACTCCAAAAAATAACAAAATAATTTAAATACGAAATATTCGTGCCCATTATAATAAAGAGCAATACTTCATTATAACATTTTGACACAAATAAATATGTTAATTCAGGTTTTGTTACAAAGCAAAATAATCTTGGTTTGACTGCTTTTTTGGTATTTGCTTTGTGATGCTTAAAAGTGGATCTGGTTAGGTAACTGATCCCTGTACGAGGTGGTTCAAGTATTTAAAAAATCTAAATAGGTACCGGTTAATATCGTAAAATAAATTCATAGGGGGATCTGTTCTAGTAAATATGACTTACATCTCATAAATAAAACCCTACTCGGTGAGGCCAAATTTTATAACCATATTTATAGTCACTCCCTAGATGCGGCCCTGGTCATATCAAATATTAGCAACGTACACACCGCAAATATGTAATTACAAATCCGCTACGTATTTATTATGATTGGTAATATTAGTAATTAGTTTGTGTATTCATGTGTGATTATAAGAAATATCAAATGCTTAATGAATAGCAGACACAGAATACTTTATGATTATATGAGTTATATACAAACAGCGCTTCCCCCGAGTGTGCTTTTTCATGTATACATATCTTCCTCTTGAATACTACTGTTTATTGATTAAAACTTATTATGTAGTTTCAAATATCCCAGCGTATAGACAGCTTGAAGCAACTTTGCTTTATATTAAAAATTAAAGCAAAACTACGAAGTATGCCTTAATGGCATTAAAGTCTAATATTTAAAATAAAAAAGGGGTTAAAATAATGCACATTGTTTACACTGTGTATTTGTTTTTCTAAATAAAATAAAGAGACGGGCAGGAATTAAATTTATTAGTCCCGAAGATGGTCAAGTCTACGTGATCGAAGCAAATATTGATCGATTACCGCGTTGACAATTGACGAAAATTTTTAAAGACGACACTTCAAGCGCATGTGCGTGACGCGACTAGACGTATTAAGATAAAGTCCACTTTACAAATCTACGTGATTAAAGGTAATTGAGCGTTCACGATGTTGACTTGATGCTATTGTCAAGCGGTCTACGGCTTGATCAAAATCGACAGAAATTTTGATTGACGGCAATAGAGATATTATTTATATTTTGCGGATGTGTGACGACCTTAAATATACTTTACTTTTTGTTGATAGCACGTAGCCGTAAACTTTAAATTTTAGCTTGTTAAGAAGAAACTATGGAAATGATGACAGTTTGATAGCAGAACAGACAGAATGAGGTATAATATTTTAGCAAAAGCCTATAAAATGCTATGTCTATGTCTTAAGACAGTATTACGAAAAATGTCAGAATGAGCTTCTTTTTTCCTATGTACAGGTATATAACATTAAAATAGTCAGTATGGGAAATACAAAATCTGTTTTTGGGAAGCATATCATCAATTTTATAGAAAAGAAAAACTGCATTTACACATTTATAAAAAAATCTAGTTCTCAATTCGGGTATCGATCCCGGATGTTTAGAAAAATTTGTTTTATTATTATTTTTTACTATTATAGGAATTATATTATTTCTTCATAGATACCGATTGTGTGATGAAACATGATGTCCAAAATGAATAAATTATATTGTTTTTAATAACATTATATCTTTTTATTTATTTTAGAACCTAGGTGTACGAAATCACATCAGTATTTTTTGTTCAATACAAAAATCGTTTCGGTGCCTAAAATTGTCATTTGAGACATCATATTTCATAGTAACATTAAAGTTGAGGACCTACACAACGGTATCTTAGTAGAAATAATATATATAAGTTTTATTTTTCAAAAAGTCCGGATCGATTTTCGAACTGAGAAGTAGTTTAATTACAGCCTGCATACTTAACTCACTGACTTGACGCTCGCACTTGACGTCACCTTCAATGGGCGTCGTTACCCATTAAGTAAAACCGTCAATAACGTAAGACTTGTCAAGTCGACTTGATCGGCTCCGGGATTAATTAGTATTCACAGCATCAATTAATGCTTCCTAAATAACATTTAACAAACATTAATTGATGCTGTGCCGGACTTTTTCATGATGAAACAAAAGCGGAGCGCTTAGTGTAAGTTTTTTTTACGTTTACGTTCACTGTCGATCGTGAGCGCGTTAAGATTTTAGTATGGCATCCGGTACAGCGCCCCTAGCGGTAACTACCAAGAACTACAAATCACCAAACAAATTCTGAACGCGCTCACTAGTGAACGCGTTAGCGTTAAACTTACACTTACCACTCAGAACGAACAGGTAGAAAGTAAAGGAAATTAGAAATTTATGTTTATTTATTAATCATTAAATATATGCTTATCGTTATATCGAGTAGCTCCGGTTCCTGCTGCATTTGCAGCCGTTAATACCCTCCAATCTTCATTGAGCAAGTGTCATTCATTGCCCATCCTCCTTAATCATCCATAATAGACCCTGCAGTGGTGATCTAAAATGGCTTATATTGATGATATGCTTTTATAAATGATATTTATGTATTATCTGATATAACTATCCATTTGACTGGTAGAGAATGCCTATAAGCATTCAGTCATCAATTTGTACAGGATTAACAATATTTTTATTATTATTCATAGTATTCGGATATTTATACAGTAACACCATAGGGCATGATGGCAAGGTGTCAAACATACGTATTAATGACGAATTACGGAGGTCGGCAACGGGACCGAGTAGCTCGCACGATTTCATGGTCTCACTGTCTCTGAGTCCCGGGTTCGGTTCCCGGTCAGGTGAATGTAGAAAAATAAAATTTATATGTTTCCTTGGGTCTGTGTTATCTTCGTTGTTTGAGATTTCCACAATGAAAGTTCTTTAACTATTTAATTTAGAATATATTATATATATTTTTTATTTATTATCATTAATGATGTCTCATTTCAACAATGTTGTTTGCGTTATACCAGCAGGCCAATTCTGCTAAAGTATGTAACAATCTAAGCTCAACAGAATCTCAACTAATTGCACTTTTTTGTTTCTCTAACTGAAATTCAAAATTATAAGTGCTATATCTTCCTCACAAATCAATGGTAATAGATACATAATAATATGAACTTCCGGTAGACAGTACAATGGCAAAGTGCAAATAGTTGAGTTTCTATTGAGATGCAATTATTACGTAAACATTATTAGGAATGACCCGCTGAACGTGTTTTCAACTAATTCAGTTTCTAATTATAACCGAATGGTTGTATAAGCAGGATCTCTGAGCTTCAGTATATAAGCCTCGAGATCGGATATCCCCCAAGTGCTCCAGATAATTGTATGAGCAAACTTCGGCTTAACCATCAGTGGATAACATTATCCGTTTGATTCCAAGTTCTAATGAAGGTTGCATTCAAAGTCTCCTCTTTTTTTACCCGGTTAAAACACTAAAACATCATAGAGATATCTATTTTGAATGATTACGATAGATATCTATGATGTTTTAGCGTTTTGACAGAGTAAAATAGGAGATTTTGAATTTGTTTGGAGATTCTGTATGTTTGTATATACGTTTCATACGTATATACAAATATACAGAATCTCCTGTTTATATACAACAATTTCTTAGCGTTCTACTTACAGAACACCACAAGAAAAAACCTCAAAAAAAATTGTTGCTTTTACACTTTATGCGTTTCGATTTTATTTCAGCTATAAGCTAACATTGTTAAGATCAAAATGCCAAAATTCTGCTCTTGATAGTTATAATTTAATTACTAATCGATTCTATTATTAAATTCTTATAAAATAGCGTGGGTGTTATGTTAATGCACTAGATTGTAATGGCTTCATGAAATTGAAGCAGCTGTCTATTGCAGAAGCTGGGCGAATATTTATGAACCTCTATAACTTAACCAGTGTTGTGCAGTGGCGATAGTTTCGTATCGATAATGTGGCAATTAATCAACCTATCAAAGAACCAGATATTTTGTATAAGTAAATAATTCTGAACCATGGAGGGTAAATTATAGGTCATATCTACTGCCAGCGATGGAAAATATGCATAGGTCAAAAGAGGTTGCTAGTTGAAAATCAGTGTCAACGAAGTATTCACCCTTTTCAGTGCAATCATAGAATGCTAAATTTGAAATTTAATATGTTTAATTAAATTTTAATTAAGTTGTAATAATTTTAAAACTTTTATCATATATTTTCTTTACAACATGTACTATTTTAGAGTTAAAATAAATGAATTTCAGATGATGGTGATGAGTTCTAACTCTAATTTGTCCATTTCCCTCCATAGTACATTGCCCTCCATGGCCCAGAATTCTTTATTTTGCCCCTTCGGTGACCCAGAACCCTCTAATTACCGCCCTCACTAGTCCAGAAGTTTTTACTATCGATAAACTATCGCAACAACTCTATATTAAGCGAGTTATTAAAGTCACACCGACGTATCATGTAACTTGAACACTAGCGATTTTTAAAGATTGCAGTTCATAAACAATGCATAATGTTGAACAACCTTCTTTTTAGGGTTCCGTACCCAAAGGATAAAACGACAACCTAAAACTTCGTTGTCTGTATGTGCGTCTGTTACCAGGCTGTTTCTTATGAACCGTGAAAGTTAGACAGTTGTATTTCTATTGGAGTTCAACAACAAATAATAAAAACCAGAATAAAATAAATATTTAAGGGTGCTTCCATATAACAAATGTGATTTATTGCTGTCATTGGACTGTATCTCATGAATTGTTATAGTTAGAAAGTTGAAATCTTCACAGATAGTGTATTTCTGTTTCCACAATAGCCGCCATATAATTAATTAAAATAAATATTTAAGAGGACTCCTATAAAAAACGTGATTTATTTATTCGTTTTCGTCACGGAATCCTTCGTGTGCGAGTCCAACTCGCACTTACCAGGTTTTTTTTTAATTATAGGTCATAAACAAGTTTTATAAACATAAGGTATCGGATAAATATGGTTAACCAACAGAATCGCTCTAAGTAATTTAAAAACTACCCACTAACATCACAGTCTAGTGACTACTTAACTTGCAAAGTATCTAAAATATTTAAAAATAAATGTTAAATTTTACCCCTTCAAAAGAACATTATTAATTATATTAAACCTTGTTAAATGTTTTCATTTACCCTAAACAAATAAATCCGCATTTATAATGTAATCACTATATCGTGTTTTACTCTCATACATCATGTAACAATGCAAAGAGCTTCTAATTAATTGCGGTAGTACCACATCAAATTCTAGCAAAAATAGACCGAGCAAAAAATAGAACAAAGAGATTACACGCACAAGACAGAGTAATTAATGAGCTCTTTGCAGTGCTCTATTTAATTTAGCATAACCAGCTCAAGTAATCGCATCCACTGCCAGACCTCCGCCCTTATGAAATTATTAATATTTCTCAACCTAATGTTGTCAGGCTATTTACTCATTTCACCTGAATCGCATTGGAGATAAGACATCCGGGGGCCAATTCTACTAAATAAATTTTGTTCCAGTTCTATTTTAGCTGGAATTGTATCGTATGTCACTTTGTAGAATAAGAAAACCATTTAAACTGTAGTTTCGTTCAGTTTCGATCCGTTTTCGATTCGATATACACAAAATTTATTAAGTAGAATTAGCCCCCTGTATCTTTATGTCAGCAGAGAGAATCGTGTGTCTTAATACGTGCGTGTTTTGTTTTTCGCAAGTTTTTATTTAAGAGAATTACGAATACAAACTTGCACAGTACTAAACTCAGACGGCTGCTGCAAAGCGTTTTGTGACAAATTTACAGTTTTTCTGCACTATTCAAAAACTGAAAATCAATATTTTTGACTCTGACATAAAGAACACCATAAAAAAGTTTACGCTATTTAATATTTAGTTTATAGGTGTCAAATATTTCAAGCTAAATTTGACTGAGTTCCTGGTTTTTGGCGGATGATAGATAATGTTTACTGCATCGTAATTTAAGATAAGCATGATATTACACAATTAAAAATAGTTATAGTTAATTATATTTGTTTATTTTATGTAATGCTTCATGTCAATTTTTGACTAAATTTAAATAATTTTGTATAAGCGGCCCTTTTACCCTTACTACATTGAACATTCTTGTACTAAAAAAAAAACTTTCATTTTATTTAAATGAAAGAGAAAATGATATCGTACGCCCCTATTCCCACAAATTATATTCGAACGGAAAATTAATATATAAAAATCTACTCTTAACCCCCTTCAGATGGATGACTCCTTCCTTTAGTTTATTTAGATAACATTCAATTATGTGTTTCCGCCAGCGACTTCGCCCGCATGGTCTTGTATTATACATAAAAATCTTCCTTTTGAATCATCCGATCTATGAAAAAAACCTCATCAAAATCCGTTGCGTAATTTTAAAGATTTAAGAAAGCGTCTTTGTTTTATACTATGTAGACATATGTATCATAGTAGTACATGTATCATATAATAATAGAAAAGTTACGCATTGTGAGTTTGTTTGCAGAATCCCTATGTTTATTCGTAAAAAAAGTTATTTTTAATTTAGTCAGTGGCAGCATTCTTTCCTATAAACTAGTTTAAAAACTGTTAATTTTAATTTAAACTAAATTCATCACATTTGTACAACTAAATCCTTGATTATGTGTCATTAAGGAATAACGTTAAAACAATGCCAAATTAAAATTAGTTTTTTGAGTTAATTGAGTATTATAAAAGGATTTGCACCAGTTTGAAGTTCAAAATTAGCGCTAGTTGCCGTCTGTTTAAGTATCTATTGAGTTATCGTCCATTTGCATCGCTTCGGCACGCATACTATTAATTACAAGGATTCAGTTAAACTTAATAAAGGTTTGCACGAGACTAGCAGACCAACCTGCTAATGTCTATGTAAATATATATCTCACCTGTAGTCGAATATTAACATTATCAGAATTGGCCTGCTGACATAATCAATCCGTGCATAGGTAGATAACGTTGGTACACGGTACTAGGCTTGGTTTTAATTTTTTATTCTTTGTTTTTAAAATTGTTAAGGGAAGTGACCACATAGGTAGATAAGTTAGTTTTCCCTGATATTTAGAATCGTTACTACGAGTATATAGAACATATTAACAAATTGTATAATGTTGTAATTTCATATTTAATATTAGCGTTTACATTTTGATATGTAAATACCTTGTAGTTATATCACCTAAAATCGGTCACTACCTGCTGATACTGTAGGTTAATATATAGATATTCTATACGATTTCATTTCAAACGAAGTTTTTTTCACGCTGCAAAAGTTTTCACGTACATAACGCCATGTAGAAATTACGCAAATTCCAACCGCAAATGTAGAAACGAAACTTTGTCAAAGCTCTCTCGACTCGACACTCGGTAAAGTGTGCGTCAATCTGATGATTAATCAAATGCTGAAAGTCGAGTTTGACACACTTCCTTCAAAAGGATGCGGCTTTTGAAAAATATGTTTGGTGCTTTGATAAAATTGGGTTATTTAAGTTTTACGTTTTTTAATCATTCACCTATAACATAACAGATTGATATTATAATTTAATTCAAAGCTTAGGGATCTAGGTCACATAGTTTAGTCTATTGTTAATTCATCCTCTTTTACCACAGAAACGTTGTTGTTAATTTTTTGAGCCAATCAAATAAAATGTAATTGTAACCAACCAAAGGACAATGTCCAAATTAGCCTATGAACCTCTAAGAATATCTTGTATATCATAATTCTTATCATATTTTATGATTAATATATCAGCTTTTAAAATCAAACGGACACTGCCCATTTTTGTAATTACTTTAAAAAGTAATATCAATACATTTGATAAACTTCAATAAACGCTGCCACCATATTTTAATAAGTTGACAAATCAGGATCTATGCACAATTTGATGTATAATCAACCAATGAACACTTAAAGCGCTTGACATTAAAACGAGACTCAAAACGTTCGTAGATTTTTAAGCGGCTGGAAGCGCTCTTTTACATACGTTTGACAATTTTGAACTTTTGAAGTTTTGTTTGACAATCGCTTTCATACTCGCGTTGTGTTTACGTCGCTTGAGTTTGTTTGTACGATTTCTTGTGTCTTGTGAATATTAGTTATAAAATAACGACTTGGCTTGAACTAAGGACTGATTTCGTCTTATAATATCGACCTCCGGCAGTGATTTACGGCATACCGACCTACTATAGACGACGACTTGGCATTTATTTAACGGACATTAACATGGAATCTGGGTGTGTTGAAGTGTTTTGTGTTAATTGCGGTTCAGCTTCTGGTTGCATGGTATTAGAAGATGAGCAGATCCTTCAGTGTATACAACACTGGGTTGCTCCAAGATTGGTAAATACATGCTCCCGATATAGAACCTACAGAACCTTTTAAAGCAAACAACAACAATCAACATTTAAAGCAAAGTAGACATACATTTCCCTACAAAAAGCAAGTAAAACAAACATTAAAAAGAATCTAACCGCACGCTACAATTGTTAAAATTATAACCTCAAATCCAAAATATATTTTTTGATTTATACATTTCTTAGAAGTGTCCGTTACTTAAACATGTATTTAGACGTAAATATAGATACTTTAGAACACGAAAAGTGATAGTACATGCTTAGAGGTTCTTAGGCGAAAAATGTATGGGGGCTGGACATTGTCCTTTAACTTTTTTAAATAATGTATGGAATGAGTGTATGAATGTTAATTTTATACAACCACATCCTCGACGTTTTAACGTCTTTAAAGGTAACCGTCCGTTGTGTAGTCTGCCCACACGTAAGTCATCCGTATGACGTCATCGGCACCTATCGCATTCTTAGCTAATATCAAGAGTACGGTCGGTGCGGCTGGTACAGGCAGTGGACACAGTGAATAAAAATCCATGCATAGCTATGGAAAGTCTGTTGTGAAACGTGCGCCCATTACGTGTATAAGTTCAAGGTAGACGGCCAGGTGGATGAAATCGAATCGAACGCAAGCTCAGTGCGGCTATCGTCATCATCATCATCATCATCATAGCTCATTTACATTCCCACTGCAGGGGCTCAGGCCTTCCTTATGGATAGTGAAAGAGGATGGGCCATGACCTTTCATGTTGGGTCAATACGGATTGGAGGGTATTAATGCGAAGCACGGATTAGTTTGAGATAATATTTTTTGGTCACCCATCCTGTGACCGACCCTTGTAAAAGTTGCTCAACAACAAAGCTCCCGGGCCGCGGCGCTTATACACTACGCTACCGAGCTACTCAGCGCGGTCGGCAGGTGTTAAAGACTGATGCAGCTGGGACGAACTGTTATAACCCAACATTGTACTAGAGAATAGCTGACAACACGTTCAGTAATTTTCCATAGAAACTATGTAAATGTAAAGTGCAAGATTGCATATTCCATTATTATAATAATTTTAATGTTTTAAAGTTAGTTCGGCATTAGCAACCGCGAAGAGCAGCCCTCATCTCTCCACGTTTCGGGATCTAGGAATCAGTGTGTTGGTTATCCTAATAAATGTAGGAATAGTAATTGTTTTTTTTTAGACGAATAGAGTGAGCTGCATAACAGAACGATCTAATGTAGATTCTAAAGCACGGAAGAGCTCGACATATTTATATTTTGGTCACCTATCCTATGACCAGCCTTTGCGATAGTTGTTTAATTTTCGAATCGCCGAACGCGCTGACTACTACACCATCGAGCTCCTCGATCTCCTTTACTGCACATAAATTCCCGTGCGATGCTGCGAAATGTTATTATGTATTGGCTGGTAACATAGTTATTGTCGACCCTTTGTTTTGCAGAAATTACGCGAAGCAAGAACGCAACCGTTTGTAGCTAAAGTAAACGTAGGTCGGTTGGATGTTTGAATTGTTTTATGCTATCGTAAAACGCTACACGAACTGGAGTTATACAATTAACATAAAAAGCGGAACAAGTAAGTTTACCCTTGACTATGTAGTAATAACCTGAATCGAAGTTATAGTCTAATATCCGGCTAGATGAATCTGCAGAGTGTAAGTTTTTTGACGTTTACGTTCAACGTCGATCGTGAGTGCGTTAAGATTTTTGTATTGGACCCCGGCAAAAACCGAGAACTACAAATCTACATACAAATACCGCGCTCACTAGTGAACGCGTTAACGTGGGATCAATATTAAAATATTATACCATATAATTTGAATGCATAAACTTAAATAGATTATCATTATATTAATTTATTAGGTGGTATTATGAGTATTTCAAATCACGTTAATTTGTTTTTAGAACATAATTGCAAAAACAAAATCAGAGAGAACGACAGAACTTTTTACATTAGCTCGTGTTTAAGACTCGCGATGCCCTGCATTCCTCTTGCTAAAGCCTTTGGCAGATCATGATCGACTGTGTAACGAATTGCCGGATGCTGCAACGTGTGCTCAGTCTCTAAATGTTTTTAAAAGTTTAGTTAAAGCATATTATCTTTCACGTGCTGCACATCCAAATAATATTTATTGTAGATAGTTTTTGTGCTTGTGTGTGAGTGTGTGTGTGTGTGTGTGTGTGTGTGTGTGTGTGTGTGTGTGTGTGTGTCTGTGTGTGTGTGTGTGTGTGTCTGTGTGTGTAAGTGTGTGTGTGTGTGTGTGTGTGTGTGTGTATTCGTATATATGAAAAGCATACTTTTGCTCAAATGCACTACCCTGAATTGTTTTCTATATCTTATTTCCATATGCGGTTGCCTGGTTGAGATCACTTTTAAGCGATAAGGCCGTCATTTCTTTGCTAAATATGGCTGATATCTTTTCTTTTTGTTATGCAATAAGGTTTATTACTATTCAATTCAAATCAAAATTATTTATTCAGTCTAGGCTGTTACAGGCACTTGTGAAAGTCGAGAGCTACGCCATCGGTTCGTAAATCTACGGCGGGAGACCTTGTACCGAGAAGAACCGGCAAGAAACTCGGCAATGGCTGCTCTTTTCTCCCTGTTTTATTTCATACAGAGCGTCAAGATTGAAAAATGACTTCATTAAAATATGAAGTCACTTTCCATTAAAATATTAGAAAATATAAGAGTAAAACAGTATTTTCGTCAATCGGATCACATGTGTAGTCAAAGAAGCTCACCGATAAACAATTTAATAGACATGAAAAGTGAGCCATATTTAACACCAAGCAGTTTTGTCGTTTAAATATTCATTTACAGTACAATGTCCTTTACTGAGTAGACAATTCTTAATATGGGTTTTAAACTTAGGCAATGGTAAATTTAAAATTTCCATAGGAATTTTGTTATAGTAGTGTATCCCTTGACCGATCAATGATGATAGTACCTTCTTTAGCCTGCATGACGACAAAACAAGTTTATCTTTGTTTCTAGTATTAAAATTGTGTATATGACTATGTTTAGTGTAATTGTTAATATTGTTTCTAACATAAAGTATACAATTGTATATGAATTGGGAGGCCACTGTTAATATCCCAATTTCTTTGAATTTATTTCTAAGTGATGTTCTTGAACCCAATTGACAAATAGCCGTTACTGCTTTTTTTTGTAAAATAAATATAGACTCTATATCTGCAGCCATACCCCACATCAGAATGCCATATGACATGACGCTATGGAAATAACTAAAGTATACTAGTCTTAGCGGTATCTACATCTGTAAGTTGCCTAATTTTTTTTATTGCAAAGGCAGCTGAACTTAGTTTTCCTTGCAATAATGAAATGTGAGGATGCCATTGCAATTTAGAATCCAGCGTTACACCCAAGAAGATTGTCGAATCAACCAACTCGAACTTTTTATCGTTAAGTTTAATTTCTGTTAGTTCAGCTTTTACATTAGGTAAGATAAACTTTATATATTTCGTTTTTTTAGCATTGAACTGGAGATTATTTACAGTAAACCAGGTCATAATCTGTGAGAGAGCACTGTTTACATCGTCAAAATTATTTTTACATCTATCAATATTAACTATTAAAGAAGTATCATCTGCAAACAATACTATATCGCATAAAGTTTCGGCAAAAAATGGCAAATCATTTATGTAAGTTAGAAACAGAAAGAATAGATCCCTGGGGCACCCCCATTTTTACTTGTGAACCAGATGATCTCACACCGTTTTCTGGTTAAAGTTTTTTTGTAAAATAATAACTTTAACCTTATTAAATATTTCAACTAAAATTATAACAATATTTCAACGAAAGATCAGTTATAAAACAATACAACCTATTGTTTGATACTTATTCCCTAGTATAAGGTGCAGAAATGAGTAGGGAAAATATAGTACCGCCCTTAGAATGCGCTCCGAACATATTCTATTAAACAACTTCGAGTATCTTATGTAAAAAAACCATCTCACCAAATTGTGACGAGTGCGGGATTATCGTGGAATGTGTTAGAAATGAGCCTGAGAGGACACAGATTCTACAGTGTGTGCACCTGAATTTTCTGGTTAAAGTTTTTTTGTAAAATAAAAACTTTAACCAGAAAAGCTTGACCTGTTATAGTTATAAAGTTATTGTGACTTAACTATTGCCAAATGGTGGAACTTATTAATTGTTTAACCGGTACTTTATCATGTTTGTTATTGATAAAATTAGTTGGTAACCCACCATGAAGCTTTGTTTAAATCAACCTTCCTTTAGATAGTTGCACTGCATTCGGCATTATTGGTAACGAAAGTGTTAATTAGATAGCAAAGGAAGATACGAGAAACAGCATTCCTAATATAACTTGGCCCCGTTTTTAAGATTTATTCATTGTTACTAAAATTCAATGCAAAGAGAATTGGGAAGAATATTAAAATATTTCAACTAAAATTATAAACAATATTTCAACGAAAAATTAGTTATAAAACAATACAACCTATTGTTTGATAGTTATTCCCTAGTATAAGGTGCAGAAATGAGTAGGGAAAATATAGTTACCGCCCTTAGACTGCTCTCCGAAGATATTCCATTAAATAACTTCGAGTATCTAATGTAAAAAAACCATCTCACCAAATTGTGAAGAGTGAGGGATTATCGTGGAATGTGTTAGAAACGAGCCTGAGAGGACACAGATTCTACAGTGTGTGCACCTGAATTGTGAACAGGGTCTCTAGAACAGCCTCTTGGCTGAATCAACATCGGTTGCTACCAGAATGTTCTACAGAATGGTCGAGTCAGGCATTAGACTATAAGCTTAAAATAGTCGAGTTGTATCTACAGGGATGGCATATTCAAATAATAAAAAATAGTTACTGCATAACTAGTTAAATAAAATTACACACATTTTTATTTTCCTGCTGCTTTTCTGTTAGGCAATCTTTGATCAAGGTTAACGTTTGTCCGAATAAGCTGTCCGGCTATTCTCTGTCCCGCAGGACGCTAGGGTTGATTGAAAATAATTGCGCTAAGGAAGTGGGAGACCCAAAGCTATTTGGCATTAATATATCTGGAAGTTAGCTAGACAAATGCCCGACATATATTTTTTTGGAACAGGCAATGACTACGGTGTTCTTCGTAACATATTTATTAGGGTAACCTAATTTTTGTAGTCGTCCTACAGAACTAATTTTTTTCCTTTTATTAAATATACTTTTATAATCTTAGTGAATAAGTGCCTTCTTTGTCTTAATTTCAGTTTTTAAAATTAGAACACGAGTATTGGTTTTCAGTTTTGTATGATACTTTTTATCGAGTTTGCGAATTTAGTGCTTTTTTCTTTTATCGATACAACTCTAAGATCAATTGTCCATTAAAAAATCCAAGATACTCTTTGGTGTAAGAAAATTCCACCCCTGTTTGCGATTTCTATGCAAATTTGCATGTTAATCGACTGCCTCGTTGGACATGACTATAAACAAAGCTAATAAATCTTTGATATCAAGATCTTTGAGAAACATATTGGTGATAAAAAATCCTAATATTACTTTCAGCAGTTGATAGCTTGAACATTGATCGAACTGCACTTACCAGCAACGAAAGTGTTCCTAATGTGGTTGCTTCCACATGGCCGACTAAACAGGATAAGTATTACAGCGGCTCCTTATGGAATCCGTAGTCTTCAGGGAACAGATTTTAACCAGTTCAGCTCCCAAAGAGCTTGGTGAGGTTGTGGAAAATCTAAGCGATAGCAGCTTGCGCAAGGGCCAGTTTTGGAATGGGTGACCAAAAATGTATTATCTCGAGTTCCTTCGTGCTTCTGAAGGCACGTTAAGCTGTTGTCCCAGTTGCATTTTCAGTCGTTAACACCTTCCAATCCGCATTGTGCCAGCATAGAACATCATAGCCCATTCTCCTTAGTCAACTATAAGGACCTGAGCTTGTAGGGGCTCTGCACCCTTTTTCATTATCACTGTAGAGTGAGGATGTAAAGTGATGAAACAAAACTTTAATTAATTAAAAAACGATATTTGAATTTTCTTTAATTGGCTGTTATATCTAAACATACAAACATAGTGCATTAAATCAATATCTTGAAAAAAATGAAAAATATTTAACAATCCATATAACCCATAACTCTATTAAACATGGGTCTTTCGTTATTCAAGCATCAGCTCTATTTATTTATTTAAATGGTACACAAACAGATCATAATCAAAAGAGAAACATATTTAAAGTATTTGGACTAGACTGTAATCTAAAAACAGTCTCAGCATGGACAGTATTAACTTACAACATGAAAAGGTTCTAAAATAACTTTTAGTATACAGTAAATATAAATATTAAATGGTGTTAATAGTATCATGGTGTTAATATGATTTTCTTCTGATATCATTTTTCTTAATATTTTGAGGATTTGTTATTGAAAATATCGTCAGTTTCATCATTACGATTCAATTCGTTATATGTACGACACATTTTTACAATCGGGTTGTAAAAAGACGTATTATTTTTGTAAACTTGGGTTGAAAACGAACTGTAGATATTCTAACTACAGAGCTGAAAAATTGACGAATTAATAAAATATACGCTTATACAAATAACTACTTGAAACGAATGTTTTAAGTAGTCTTTTAATGAAGAATTCACAAGAAAAAAAACAGTAATTATTTTTAACTTTCGATTAAGATGTAAACAAGTTTTAATCATATATTTGATCAATTTTGAATTCACGATGATGTATTGATAAATCTATACTAATATTACAAAGAGGAAAGATATGATTGTTTGTTTATTTGTATGTTTGTTTGTTTGATTATAAAATTCTTACACTTACGATTAGTGGCATCATACGGGGTTGAAATAGGCTATAACTTATGCGTGCGAAGTTTCGGGTAAACACCTAGTAACTTATGTAATTAAAGAGATATCAACTACTTTTGCATATCTTGTTTAAGCATTTTTCTCCTAAAATATTTATTGTTTAATAAATATCTCTCTCTCCTCTTTTTTTATCTTTGGTTTATATTAAGAAACAAACGAACACTCATAAATTGGAAACTTTTTGTAACCTCAATAATTAAACCACAAAATTCGATTCAATAAATGATATTGCTCGTAATTTGGATTCTGTATTGGTTTCGGATGCCCATCAATGCTATCCTGAAGATTATTATGCAATAGTTAAATCAAACAGAGTGAGTTTAAATATAGTCTCTCAAAACATACGTCGCATTTCAGCTAACTTTGATTCCTTCCTTGTGCTTCTTAATAACATGAAACTGGATTATGATATTATCATCCTGACGGAGTGTTGGCTTCCGAAAAACCCCTTTATTCCGGTTCTCGATGGTTTCTCTAGCCACTATTCAAGTAATCCTCATAATCAAAACGATGGTGTAACAGTGTTTATGAATGATGATATTCCGAACGTGACTGTAATTGAGCCTCAAATTGAAGAAGCCAGCTGCCTAATAGTGAAAATAGCTTGTGATACTGCAATTATATGTATCTACTGACTCTGTGAGTTTATTGATACAACTAGATTCATTCGTTCATTGGAAACCATTTCATTCTTAGAGGCGACATAAATATTGATATAATTTCTGAAAACTCAAATGATAAAATGTCAGATTATCTCAATCTTCTTGCGGTATATGGTATGCTTCCTTCCCACACACTTCCTACTCGAAATAATGCTTGCTTGGATCATTTCATAATCAAAACCTCATATCCTGCTACTACGCTAGTTATTGAGTCATCCGTTACGGATCATTCCACAATCCTTCTTTCCTTGAGAAATAAAAAAACACACCAATGCACCAAAATCTCGAAACAAAATTAATTTCGCTAACCTAATGATATTTGTAACTTTGATTTCACATCTATTCTTAATTGTATAGATTCAAATTTAGCTGCTGACATTCGAACTCATGCTCTACGCCTATTGATAAAACGCAATTCTACCACAGAGCTCATTCCTTGCCGAAAACGTCCCCTAAAATCTTGGATCACTGCTGGTCTTCTGAAATGTATAAAGAATAGGAAACTTCAAAAAAGGACCTGAAAATGATATACACAAACTGACGTACACTAGGTACCGAAATTTTTTGACTACCTTAATAAAAAGCTCTCACGCAAAGCTGGAAGAAACAACAAACACATATGGGACGTCATTAAAGAAATATCTAGTTTGAAAATAAATATTGCCTCCCCAAATATTCTTTTATGTCAGCATTCTCTTCCTGTGAAAGCGCTAGATGATATTAATAATTACTATATCAATGTCGGTGAAAATCTCGCCAAAAACTTTCCTGATATGGACATTCGAACTATAACCATGCCACATTCTCTCCTAAAAAGATTTGATTCATTTGTTCTATTGTACCCATCGAAGAGGAAATAAATCAAATTATTTGTGATCTTAAATCTGGTTGTGCTGTGGGTTGGGATGGTATTTCATCATTAATTATTAAAAATAATAGAAAAATACTAACTCCCTTGCTCACTAATATCTTCAACGGCTTGCATTTGACAGGGTATTTTTCCAAAAGCCTTTAAAAGTGCCATAATTCATCCGATATTTAAGGGAGTAGGAGGCCGTGACCGTGTTGAAAACTATCGCCCGATATCCATACTCCCCTCCTTGTCTAAGATATTCGAAAGAGTTTTAAATAACCGCCTTAAGAAGTATCTTGAAATTAAAAACATCCTCAGTGAGAATCATTATGGATTTCGAACTGGAAGATCAACCTCTCATACAGTACTTGAACTAACTTCTAACATAGTAGATTGTTTCGAAAAGGGAAAAAAAGGACTAACTATATTCATTGATGTTGCTAAGGCCTTTGACTCTGTCCCAATTCCAAAAGGGATGATGACTGGGTAAAAAAAATGCACTTCTGTTTAGTCCGTCAGTCAGATAATAGAAAAATATTAGATTCGTATTTTGTTTTTACTTCAATTTAACAGGAAATAGCTTAGTTAACAGGCATTAAAGTTGAGGAGTGGGGGCTCGCTACGTCACAGTTGAGTAAAAAACGTACTCTAACGTGACTTCATGCGAAATTTCAACTCATTGTAACGCCGTAATTTTATGATTGCGAAAAAAATAAAAAAATACGTGTTTAATATTTTTTAACACTCTACCTGACGGACAAACAAACAAAAATTAGTCATCATCCCTATTCTATTACAAAAGATGGAAGCTCTTGGCATACGAGGAAACCAACTTACCCTTTTTCAGGACTATTTAGGTATTCTTGGGCCCACACTTTTCCTACTTTATGTAAATGACCTTTGTTCACTCAATATCCGCAAATGCTCACTTTTTTCGTATGCCGCTGATACTGCACTTTTCTTTTCTGGTGAATTTTGGTCGGAGGTATTCTAAAATGCACAATCACGATTTAATACAGTTTGCCAGTGGTTCACTAACTACCATTTAACGTTAAATGTAAACAAGACTAAATATATAATTCATACTATAAGACCAACTGACCTTCCAACTAAAGATATCCCTTTACTTATTGCGCATAGCTGTCCAAACAACAACTTCTGCAGATGTTCCTCCATTGAAAGAGTAAACGAAATCAAATACCTCTCTTTTAAGTCGCACTTCAATATTCTGTCTGCGAGATTGCGTAAACTCATTTACATATCTTTAAGTCTCTTAGGTCAATAACTGAACCATCGCTATTTTCAATCTTCTTGTCAATCTCAATTGACAAAATGCTTTGTCAATCTCTGATCCTCTATTGTATCACATCATGGGGTGGTGCTCCTAATTCTTGTATCATTATACTGGAATGTGTCCAACGTGCTGTACTTAAAGTAGCTACCTTCAAATCATCTCTATTTCCAACAGATGCTCTCTATTCATTCTGCGAAGTTTCGTCCGTACGGAAACTATTCATTTTGTACACATTGTTGCACCAACACTCTAAGTTAGCATTTGGTCCCGATGTTACCAAATTCCGTAATATACGAATAGTCAAGGGTCTACTTTTTCGTAAATCCTTTAGCCATAGATTCCTATCATTTCTGGGTCCTTTTCTATATCGATGCAAGAAAACGAAAAGGTCGTAACTGACACCTTTGACGAAAATACTTTTATTGCACCATTGGATTCAGTTAATTTTTCTACCTCAAACCGTCTGGATCCCTTAGCGCTACGATGAATAGAAATGATTTTAGGATTTTTAGTTCCGGCCTTCAATCTTTGATTTTCCTACCAAGAAACGGCGTAACTAACAAGAAATACGATCTTTTCGTGTCATTTTCAATTACGCTAATTTGCCGCCTAAAAATAATGATTAAATAGAGGTAACGCCTATTAAATGGAAATATTATTTTACATAAAGCACGGGTTACGCCGTTTTCGCTGCTCGACTGCTTTTATCACTCATGTCGATTCACTCTATTCAAGGTCTACCTTTCTTAGGTGATGCTAATTACGTAGGCGGGATGATAAATAGCTAGCCCTACCCATATTTTGTATAATAACGATATAAAATCTCCTAAGTATTTTACTCACTGGTTCATTAGCTGCCAGTGTTCCAAATTTCAAATCGATCGTATAGTTTTTTAGGTTGAATTTAAATGAATTAATATAACCGGTTATATTTTTCAAATTTGCTGTCTAAATATCGTTGTCCTAGGGCGGGTAGAACGGAAGTTATGATTTTTTTTCTAGTTTAATAAATCATTTTTGTGCTCTCCTGAACAATTCCATTTTTATCAGTTACGACCTTTTTGTTTTCTTGCGTCGATATAATTATATCAATAGATTTATTAATATATATCCTTTAAATACTAGACAGCAAAAAATACATTTATACAATGGCTTCTCCCATTGTTTTATGAGGAGACAGAAGAGTTACTTCATTCCATTAAGTAAACTTTTATGAATTTTATAAATATTAGTACTATAGAATATTTTAAAGTTAGTATTTAAGCAATATGACCCTCTGTACTTTTGCAAAATTATATATACTTGTATTATTTTTGTCAACGGAAGTTTGTAGGTTATTAAGTTACAGGGTTCTCCTATATTAAGTTCCTACAGATCTACACAACTGTATTTTTAAGGACCTGTTATGCAATACCATATTGTCTATTTTGGTAAATAAAGTTATTATTATTATCTCATTAAAATTAATAAATTATGAGAATTTAATCTCGGTAAAATGATAAACAACTTTCACTGTAGGTAATAATAAATTCACTCTATAATAACTGTCATCAAATTCTTACAAATAAATGTAAATAATATAATATTTTTGAATTCTAGTACAGTCAAAAATTTTATTAATATAATATTCATTCATATCACTTAGAACTAACTTTTAGTGAAGTTGTGTAATAATTCAAACAAAATTGGATACAAATATTCGTCCATAGTTCGTCCCCAAACAAAATCAGCATGATTACATTGCTTACTTGGTAGTTAATTGGTAGCAATAACGGTATTAAAATAGACAGAGGAAATTTCACATTGTGCAAATAAGCAACAGGAGCTAATGCGATAATACCGTTTAATTTAGCATTGTACTCACTTAACATAGATGACATTACAAAACTCATTTGGGTGCCTTGAGAGAATCCAATAATTGTTAATTTGGACTGATTTGTTTTGTTTAATACAAAATCAATATTCGCTGGCAAATCTTTTGTTCCCATCTCATGGAAGCTGTAGTCCCAACATTTTTTATTATCTGGATTTAAAGTTACGTGTCGTCTACTATATTTGTTTCCTCTGACATTTAAAGCCCATACATCGTAACCTTTATTAGCTAACGTAATAGCAAGAGATAAATTACCTCGGATGATAAATGAATCTGCTGAGTCTATTATACCATGCGCTAATAATATAAGTTTGGTTTTATCTCCTTTTATATTAAATAATTTTAAAATGTAACCATCTTTAGTTGTGACATCAAAGTCTTCACAATTATGACCATATTTTTTAGCTAGTTCAGTAAAACTTAGTGGAGCATCTTGATTATTAGCATTTAGAACATAATCTAATTTCCAACAAAATAATAAAAATAGTAATATGAAATACATGGTTGCAGCCACAATATTGCCGTTGCATCAATGAAAAATATTATAAATTACGTTATAAATAGTATCTTGCACAATACCTTTACAAGACAAATACAAATGTTTAAATATTGAATAGGGTAACTCACGATAATAATCATTTTTATTTAATACATATTTAAACAACTTCATTGTTGGTAAAAAATGTGAAAAAAATATATATTGTCATATAATATAATTTTTTTATTCTTCGCTACAGTCTTACTTTAATTCCTACAAAAAACGGACATAATAAATACTCTACTGACTTCTAGTGCAGTTAGAAAGGGACTTTATGATAATAAATGTAATACCACTTTCCACCAGCTTATCAGTAACTTTGTCGTGTCACAATAACAAGAAAATAAGCGCTGTTGTAACAAAAGTTAAATAAACCCTACTTCAAAAGGAGAGAAAGAGTGTACGGTATATTCTAGATAAGTGTTCAGTTCAATGTTTATTTTTTATAGATTTATACAGCTGTTGAGCCACGGTTCATGTATACGAAACAACCTATTAATAGAGCATACTTCTCGAAGCATCGCGTGCTATTACAAATAAGTTATCAAAATGCCGTTATTTTGTAATTTGTAATGTTTGAGGAATTGATATAAAATTATAATTATTATTTGAAATAATTTCAAAATAAATCATTTGGTAGTATTTTGGTAATGATTGTTGATCTTTAAAATAAAATAAAAAAATAACCCTGTTCAAGTACGCAGTTAACAATAATAATTAAGTACTGTCACTGTTAATAATGCCATCGATTTACTTTTATGACTTTTTTGTTGTCTTCTTTTTTTATCAAATATTAGTAAGCTATACTCCCCTAATCTATCAGCCGCCATCTTCTGTTAACAATTGACAGCAATTGGCAAGATAAAATAAATAAATCTTCGATAATATCTACATTCATTGGACACCAGTCGAATTCTGTCATAGCTGACAGTAACGCATTGAAATGGGATCTTTTATTGTGAAGAATTAAGTATTATGAAATGTAAGGAGAAAGACCATAAAATTATTTTAATATTCAGGATTCAGTCCTTATAAATTTTGTTCACTCATCAGAAACTAAGTGACAAGCTCGATGGAGTAGTGGTTAGCGCTTAGTTGGGTAACTTTCGCTAAGTCCGGTAAAGGGATGGGTGACTAAAAATGTTATTACGTTGTGCTTCGGTCGGTCATTCCTTGGTTCCAGCTATATCTGTAGTCATAAATACCCGCCAATCCGCACTGGGCTTTGTACAAGTGTTTCCAATCACAATAATAGAAATTAAAAAAAAAACACCTCGTGTGTACGTGAAATAATTTTTAAAATTGGTGCAGTAGCTTCGGAGATTCAAATTCGATAAAAAAAAAACAAACAATCCAATCATTACTCTTTATAATATTAGTATTGATAATAGAAAATCATATTAATTGTCAAGAGATATAACTAACTTGAAATATTCAAATTCAAAACAGTTTTAATTTCAATAGATGTTTTCTATAAAAATATCGGGTTGGCACAAAAGTAATGAGACACTTGGTTTAAGTTTTTACTTTTTTATTATTATTACAATAAAAAAAATTTAGTCAATGATGTAATTACCATTAGTATCTAAGACTTCTTGCCAACGATCCGGCAAAGTTTGGATGCCTTTTGCCCAGAACTCTGATGGCTGTGCCTCGAAAAAGTTGTTCAACTCCGCCTCTACGTCAGAGAAATCATTAAATTGTTTACCCCGCAAATGCTGTTTCAGGGCTCTAAACAAATGATAGTCTGATGGGGCGAGGTCTGGGGAATAAGGTGGTGTATCGTCTCCCAGCCCAAGTTCTCCAACTGCCGGCGAACCACAGATGCGACGTGAGGTCGAGCGTTATCGTGCAGTAAAACTACATTGACTCGTCTTCGTCGTTTTTTCTTGATAGCGGCAGATAATTTGGTAAGCTGGGTTGAATATTTGTCAGCGTTTATAGTTTCATTGTGTAATAGCTCATAAAACAGTTTGACTCGGCTTCGGTTGAATTGGTGGCGTTTCTTCTCGAGGCAGCCAAAAAGCACGACGTGTATCGTTCTCGTAATAAATCCATGATTCATCTCCAGTAACCAGATCTGACAAAAACTCTTTACGTCGGGGTCGCAGCAAAAGTGACTGACAGATAGCGACACGGACTGCACGACTGGCGTCTGTAAGGATGTGCGGTACCCACCGAGCCAAAACTTTTCGATAACCAAGCTCATGCAGATGGTGTTCCACGGCGTGGTGACTGCATTTAAGTGCTTCCGCTAATTCAAGAGTGGTAGCATCCGGTATAGTGTATATATAGAACATATAGTGTTCGAACTTGTCGCTCGTCCATTTTTCTTCAAACTGACTAAACAAATCGCGAGCGCGGCTTTATATACCCTACACCAGAAGTACCTAGAATGTTCTACAACATTCTAGAATATTATTGAAAAAATTGATTTTAAAAAGGAAATGTCATAGATTTTTCTAGTGTGTCTCATTACTTTTGTGCCAACCCAATATATCCTAATGAAAATTTTAAAGATAGAATTTAAGAAACGAATAACTGACCCATTTATGTGAAGCAAAATAAAATTCCAAACTATTTTTGATCTTAATTAAAATGATATTATACATTAATTTCTTAAACGATACGAATTACATTTTTATAAGTTTCACTAAGAACTACTTTTTGGTGAATTTTTGCAATAATTCGAACAAAGTTGGAAACAAATATTCATCTATTGTCTGACCCCAAATAACATCCAAATGATTACATTGCTCACGTTTTATCTCGTAATATTAAGGGTTAGGGAGTCGATCCTTTAACGTCTTTACATCAGTAGTATCTGCTAGATTGTCATTTAGTCCATCTAGAAGAGCTACTGGTGCAGTAATTTTGGCCAAAGGATATTCTGGGGGCACTAAAGAAACAATACTATTTCAAATTGCCCAGACCATAGTCAAATTGTGCCAACTTTTTACTTAATCCATTTTGTGCACAGTGCTCAATATTTTTCCTTGAATTGGTTGATGGTTAATACTTGAACATAATTGGGAAAAAATCAAGTTTCGAGTTCACTGGGATCGGAACCTATAACAGGAAATAGTATCCCTTGTCCTCATATTTCATAACTAATATCTTTCTGTGAACAAACCGGTACCCATAATGGCATTAAGACAGACAAGGGAAATCTTACATTATTCAGAAAAGCAATGGGAACTAATCCGATAATAATTTTAATCTTAGCGTTGTACTCACTCAATACAGATCCCATGACAAAACTCATTTGTGCTCCCTGAGAATGTCCAACGATTGTTAGTTGAGATTGTTTGGTTTTATTCAAAATGAAATCGATGTTGCTGGTAAATCTTTAACTCCCATTTCATGGAAGCTATAGTCCCAAAATGATTTGTCTGTTTTAGAATTTAAAGTCACAAGTCGCGTACCATATCTGTTGCCTCTAACATTTTAGGCCCATACATCGTAACCTTTATTGGCTAAGGTAATAGCGAGAGATATATTACCTCTCAATAGCCATATATCCACCGATGTAATGATCGCATGTGCCAGTTATAAGGGTTGGTTTCATTTCCTTTGATTCGGAACAATTTTAAAATGTTCGGAACAATTTTAAGTTGTGACATAGAATTCTTCACATTTATGTCCATATTTCCCTGCAAGTTCAGTATAATTTAGTCTAGTATCTTCATTACTTTCACTTCGGACAAACTGTAATGTACTACAAAATGATGTAACTATCCATATGAAATGCATGTTATGATTATAATTCTAATATCACACTGAAGCCACATTTGTATATTACTCGTATAACAACGAAAATTTTATTTGTCGAACGTAATTACAAGGTCATAGGCAAATATGTTAAATTGTTTATTTTTATACAGCTTAACATTTACGTAATGACTTTTTTTTTAATTGAAAATATATGTACGAATTAATATTGAAAATAAATTGATATTATTCTTTAAAGAGTCACCGAATAAACTTTAACACTCTTTCAACATACGCTTGTGATATGGGCTACAATTTAGTATATGATGTACCAGTAATAGATCTTTTACAATCATTATCACTATCTTCTCTTTCAGTTTATCTTTTAGAAAGTTGCTTACTACAAATAATTAATATTCCATGTCATCGTACGCAATAAAAATGATATTTGATGTACTTAATATACTAAATTAATTGTTAAAATACCCAGACAACAAAATTAATTCAAATCTTCTGTAACGTTTGATAGTATTATAATTAACTAATTCCGTAGGTCTATTGTCGTCGTGAGTTGGCTTAACAGTAAATCTAGTTTTATATCTGTCCAAACTTCGTTACAACGTAGTTTAAAGGCATTAGGCCAATAGTGTATGGAGATGTAATTTTTCTCAGTTCTGAAGTGTAAATTTTTTCTAAATTTAATATATATATATATATATATTAAATTTAGAAAAAAATTATATAATAATATATTAAATTTAGAAAAAATTTACACTTCAGAACTGAGAAAAAAGCTTTACTGAAGTCCGTATATACTACATCCGTTTGTTAGCCACAGTCTAGATCTTTTGTAAACTCAGATAAAAACGTGGCCAGATTGGTTTGAGTGGATCGGCCACGTCTAAATCGATGCTGATAATGAAATATCTATCTGTCGTACTCAAATAATTTTGAAAGTAATGACAATACAAAATGGGATGTGCGTTTTGTATACTGGTTAGTTCACCTTTTTTATGTATAGGAAATATTTTAGCCATTTCCATTGATTAGAAAATAGGGTACTAGTCTTTATATACTACCAGATTTCATATCTAGGTGTTTAGTCCCAATTTAAGCTAGGGTAGGTATTTTTGAATTAGTATTAATATATATCGTAACTTGGTGGTGTAATGGATAAGTGCCGCGGCGTGATGTTGGTTGTTTAGCAACTTTCGCAAGGGTCGGTCTCGGGATGGACGATCAAAAACTTATTATATCAAGCTACTCCGTGATTCGGAAGGCAAGTTAAGCTATTGGTCCCGACTACATTTGCAGTCAATCCGCTTTAGGCTAGCGTGAAGGGTTATAGCCCATCCCCCTTAACCATTCATAAGGAAGGCCTGAGAGGAAGGAAGTGCAGTGGGGATGAAAAAGGACTGATGATGATACATTGTGAGAATTTTGGAGTTTTTAGACCCGATTGATAGGTTGATGTTGTTTAGTAGGTAGGTTTTGTTGTTGTTTACAACAACAAAAGTATAACAAATAACAATCAAAGAGCTAAAAAAAATAATTAATATTTAGTGTAAGTGCTGATACATACTACTAGATTTCATACCTGATTGTCAATTAAGGAACGAGTCATTTTTAACAAAGTATATAATTAGGGTTCCGTGCCTCGAAAGGAAAAACGGAAACCCTATAAAATCACTTTGTTGTCCGTCCGTCCGTCTGTCTGTCAAGACCTTTTTTTTTAGGAACGCGTGGAGGTGTTAAGCTAAAAAAAAATCATACAAATCTTAAGTACAAATAATTATTCTTTTCTTAATAAACTATTTTCTTGTTAACTAAAACCTCACTTTCAATCATCAAACTATTTATTCACTAATTTGCATACATCACACATAGCTATCAATAATCACAACACTTTATTTTATAATTTACACTAGTTGTCACAGCGCGAGCGGAACTAAGACTGCCATGCTTAGGTCGGTTGCTTGCTTATATAGTCGCCATCTTGCACGTGAACGTCATTGTGCGCCGCAAGATGGCGTCACCGGCGTCAACTTCCGGTCGATTAATGTTGATTTCATTAAGTTGCCAACACGGCCATTCTGCAAGGCGTTTGCCCCAGACGCCACAATTTTATGGAATATACTGAAACTGATAATATGAAATTAAATATGAAATAATGTAAATGTCACACATATAATGTTCAGTCTTCTTAACATGTTCACATACTGATCGCAAACAGAATATTTTGAAACTGAAGACCACTTGCACTTAAAGGGAATTTACCACACTTAAGAGACCAAGTTCGTCTTTGTTTCCGTGACGACTAAACTGAAGACCACTTGCACTTAAAGGGAATTTACCACACTTAAGGGACCAAGTTAGTCTTAGTTTTTGCAACCACTCGCACTCAAAGGGCAATAACCTCACTTAAGCATACCGAGTTGGTTCAACACGTCCTACCTCACTTATATACGAGTCAGTATGTTTACACGCATGAACTATATTTAGGTAACTTATTTATTTACCTTGGAATACCGACGGTTTTAGGTATTTTTAATTTCTATTTATTAAAATAACAAGTCAGTTACAGGAAATATTTAAAAGTTATATGTTATTATTAGTAGTTTAACATATACTTAATAAAGGTGTAAGGTAATGCGGTCATATTGTTACTAATATCACACATAAGTAACTGTTTCCACATTTGTTTGTCTGTTAGAAAACTACTTGCACTTAAAGGGACTCTGCCGCACTTAAGAGACCAAGTTAGTCTTCCACCCTGCACAATAGAGCCACTTGCACTCAAAGGGATATACCCACTTGAGCGTACCAAGTTCACTCACAATTATGCCTATGTACCTTTCAATATGTTTACAACAATTATTAATGTGTGACATAAATATAAGTTAAAGCATTTTATCTTGACTCGCAAACCTTACGTGTATACTCGTATTACTTTATAAACCAAATTGTTATGCCTGATGTAATATTTTACTTGTATACATAATTTTTTTTTTTTTTATGTGTTCTATTTTTAATAAACTATGAATTAGGTAAGATACCAAAAACAGTATATTAAGGTGTTTACCTTGCCAACACGAATATCTATTATATACATAATATAATCACGTAATTATTCAGATTCATTCCAGTTGTCTATTTTAATCCACGGCTTCATATTTTCAGCCGCTATCACGCCAGTATACTTTTTAAAGGATCTTTCACTTCCTTTAAGATCCGTTACCTCATATCTGTCATTTCCCACAAGTTTTTTTGACTTTGAATGGACCCAAGTGGTCTAAATGAAGTGTATGAAAAGGTTGAGCATATTTTGGCATTGGAAATAATTCGCCTTCCTTGGCACCCCCTTTGTTTTTGAAGTATATACAATTTAAACAATTTTTTATGTACTTTTTTATAATACGACGCATGTGGGGAAACCAGTAAAACTTTGATATTCTTTCTACAGTTTTGTCTACAGAAAAATGTCCAATGTCATCATGGTTGTATTTAATTATTTGCCAAATACATTTTTTTGGTACCGACCATCGACGACCCTTTGCTGTTCTTCTGTAAACTTTTGACCCAAGCAATTCGTATTTGTCAAAAACATCTCTATTTTGGTCGGCCTCTCCCGATTCTAAAATTGATTTTAATTGTTGAATTTTAGAGTCTTGTGTTTGCACTAACAGCAACCAATCTGCTTCAGTTATGGACATAATGATTTCAACTTCAGACTTTTCCCCCCGAAACTACAGGATTTCGACTTAATGCATCAACATGCAGCATACGTGTACCTGCTCTATGGACAATCTATCTATATATATATATAAATGAATCGCAAAATGTGTTGGTAAGCGCATAACTCAACAACGCCTCGACCAATTTGGCCAAATCTTTTTTTAAAATGTTCGTTGAAGTTCAAGGATGGTTTTTACGGCGAGAAAAATTAGAATTATTGCTGGAAAAACCCTAAAAATAGCCCTTTTCTTTTTCCCATACAAATGATTTGTAACTAAAACGTAGTCAATTTGAGCTTTATTGCTATGGTATAAAGTTCATATTAAATTACAAGCACTCACTGTTGTCTAAGCAATGTAGGTGTGTTCCTAACGTCAAAGATCATATCTATCAAAACAATGTGCGTGTGTGCGTTGGAGCACAGAATACATAGTTGGAGGAGTTTAATGTCGCGTTCCGAAACTCGCGTTTCTTTTGTATTAGTTTCGGCACGCAGAATTTTTTTAAATACGTAGGCAAAAAAAAACTGCCACATTACAAATCTTTTTGACAGGACGAAGTCTGTCGGGTCAGCTAGTTTCAAATAAAAATTCTTGTGTAGCTAATACCCATCGAGCTATGCGTGGGACAATATTTTTTTTTTTAGTGAGCGCATATCGTACAGCACTGCAGTCAGTTATGATTTTAAAATTTGAACCTAACAGATATAGGCGGAATTTTTGGAGCGAACAAATAATTGCCAACAGTTCTAATTCAAATGAATGGTATAATTTTTCATTTTCGGTAGTTTGCCTACTATAATAATGGACTGGTTTTTCTCCCTCATTTGTAATTTGCATAAGTATTCCTGCAATACCCTCTCGACTAGCATCAGTGTATAAAACACTATCTCTATTGGGATCAAAAATAGACAGGAAATTATCTGATGTTAATTTATTTTTTAACGATTGAAATGTCTCTTCTTGTTTGTCTTCCCAAGCCCAGGTAGTATCCTTCTTTAACAGTTTTGTCAAAGGCACCAAAATCATTGCGCAATTTTTAATAAATTTCCGAAAATAGCTTATTAGACCAATGAACTGTCGAAGTTGGTGTACTGTTTTGGGTCTTGGAAACTGCCTAACTGATTCTAATTTCGCTTCATTTGGCATAATTTTCCCAGACTTTACTCGATAACCTAAGAACTCTATTTCACTTTTGAAGAAATGACACTTTTTTTAGATTCAGAGTCAAACCATTCATCCTAAAAATTTGCAATATCTGATCTAATAACTTCAAATTTTCTTCCACCGTATTTGTTACAAGATAAATATCATCTAAATAACTATTACATTGTTAAACCTTAAATTACCTAAAACTTTATTCATCATATATTGAAAACAAGATGGTGCATTAACTAAACCAAAGAGGAGTCTGAGAAACTCATAATGGCCATCTTCCGTGATGAATGCAGTTTTGGGTATTGAATTCTCGTTCATTAATATTATAACCACTTTTGAAATCAAGACTTGAAAAACATTTGTGACCAGAAAGTCTATTAATAAGGTCATCAATACGTGGCATAGGGTACTTATCCTTAATAGTTATTTTGTTTAATAACCGATAGTCTATACAAAGTCTTTTTTCTCCATTTTTTTTTTTTTGTTACAAGAAGTGCGGGGCTCGCATAAGACGATCTACTTTCGCGTATGATGTTATTTTCTAAAAGTTCATTTACTATATCACGTATTATTTTTCTATCGTTATTAGAAGTCCTAAAAGGTCTGCACTGAATCGGTTGTATATTGTTAACGTTAATTTCCATTTCGTGATGATTAACTTTCCCTAACTCTTTAGTATTGAGTGCTACACAATCTCTATATATACTGAAAATACATTTTAACTCGTTATGATGAGAGTCGGTGTCTAAATCTAGTTCATTGATACTTTTACAGGATTCGCTGTACCCTATTGCATAATGAAACCTAAAGGTATTTCCTACACGTATGTACATCAAATCTGATCGCTCAGTTACATTCCTACCTATCAAAATATCATAATCCATCAAATCATCAAGCACATAAATGTCAATTTGCGTTAAAGCTATAGAGTCCATTTCTAAATCAACGGTTATCTTATGACTCACAAATTTTGAGGATTGTTTAGAAAATCCTTGCAATAAAATCGGAGAGGATAAAGGACTAATTTCAAAGCAATTATTCTTTGCGAATGACTCTGACACTAACGAACAACTACTTCCAGTATCTATAAAAGCTTCACACTTCACGTGATTTAGTATTATATTTTTAACGAATTTGTTACGAGGGTTGGGGGTAGAAATAAATTTAGTTTCGTGCGTTTCGGTTTTCGTCAGTTTTTTGTGAAAGCATACAGCTTCTAAATGTCCCCTTTTCCCACAGAAGTCACATTTATTTTTATCACATTGATTTCGTTTATGATTCCCACCACAAATGAAGCATTTTAACGATTTACGTTGTATGTTCTGCATGGTCGCTAGTGAACCAGATGGAACAGTTTGATCTATTATGGTTATACTACCTCCATTTGTGGAGGAAGTAGTTGGTTGTGCGACGGTTTGTCGTGGTTGGTTTTCACAAGGAACATTTGAAGATTTAGGAAATTTGGATTTGAATATTCGACCATGCAAAAAACTTGCTAGATTATCACATGTTGTAAACTGATTAGCGTCTATTGATGCTAATAAATTTGCCTCTCCTATGTTCCCTAAAATAATAGATATAATATCTTGTTGTGTAAAGTTTAGTGACAAACGATCGATTTTACATTTTTGATCAAAGTAAAAATCGTATAAAGATTGATTTTCTATGGGTTTTTTTTATCGAGTATTTCTTTTAGAAGATCAAAAATATTTCTCCTACTTTGAAAACAAGCCGATAGCTTTATTCGCCAATCTTTCCATTTCCAAGATGGCCACTGATATTCAGTATGTAATAAGGAGTCGTACCATGTTTTAGCGGAACCTTTCAATTTGTTCAAAGCTTGATAGCGAATCACTTCATCCGACCAGGCAAACGTTTGAGAGTAAGATTCGATAATATTAAGCCATGCATTTACGTCGTCTATTAACGGGTCAAATTCTGGTATGATATTGCACAATATTAAGCTGTTGTTTGTACTTACAGTCGCGGTGTCAGTTTTGTGTGCTACCTTTTTCCTTTGTCTCGGTGAGGGCGACGGTGTTCGAGCGCTACTCGAGCTACTCGACGTCGAACTCGAGCGTCTTTCGCGACGTTTAGAGCGCTTCCTGCGAGAGCCCATTGGCGCCTAATATCCCACTTCTGATGTTAACTAAAACCTCACTTTCAATCATCAAACTATTTATTCACTAATTTGCATACATCACACATAGCTATCAATAATCACAACACTTTATTTTATAATTTACACTAGTTGTCACAGCGCGAGCGGAACTAAGACTGCCATGCTTAGGTCGGTTGCTTGCTTATATAGTCGCCATCTTGCACGTGAACGTCATTGTGCGCCGCAAGATGGCGTCACCGGCGTCAACTTCCGGTCGATTAATGTTGATTTCATTAAGTTGCCAACATTCTGATTAATAATAAATCTTTCAAATACACTTACCGTTTACCCAAATCGCTTTACTGCTCATAATAGATAGATGTCTCCTCAGAAATATGTGAGAAAATCTTATTTCGGCACTTACCTTCCTTCGTGGGACAAATAAAATAAAAGGTGGGGTAATGGTCTCTTAACGTCTCGGGTAACCACCCAAAACGTGTGTGCAGTTTTCTTGATGATATTAAGTTTTTATTGAATAAATTTTTCGTCATATATTTATATAACATAAAGTCATTTATATAACAGACTTTATCGATTTAAATATTTCATTTTTATACTTGTCTCTTATATACACATTAAATTTTAAATGGTTATATCGCGTGTATATTCGAAAAATTACTTAAATTTTCAGACGTATTGGATAATTTACAGGTTATAAATTTAATATTTAAAAAAAATGACGCAGACACTTTGTTTATATAACTGTCGCGTCACGAGATCTTTTTTTGTTTGGTCGAGTTCTAACCTTATCTGACCAAACGATAAATTCTATTCAATTTAAATAAAATCATATTAAGTCGAATTTTGCCAAGGGTTAATTATGCCATCTACAAAATAGGAATTGTGAACTCGACATATAATATTTTTCATAATATATGAGATGTAAAGAACTTGTAATAGCTTAAGATGTTTTATGAATAATTTTATCGAACACAACTTTTTATTTTTCACTTTTAAAAATGCCATGGATAAAATATGAGGTGGGTTCAATTTTTTTCCGAACTTGAAGCTTTCCACTGACAACCAAACTTCGGTGAGATTAACTCAGCACTCTGGGACTTTTAATCCAGCCATATAACAGCAATATGTATTCTCAAGCTACGTTGAGACCTCAATAATCCACTGTATTTACGTTTGTTAAAGTATCCAGGATATTTTTTTTTATACATGAAGTCCAATCTTTATGGTGAAGAAATTACCGTTTTTTTGTCTTTATTTATATTTCAGGGTTTGTATCGTCACATCGTGTTGAGGTATATTTGAATTTTCCGCGTTCCACATAGATGTCATTTTTGACACTTGGAATTTTTCCCCCGCTGCTGCATCGCTCTCTCTGCTCGAATATTCGTAGCTACAATATAGGTACGCTAATATTAAAAAGTGAGAAATAAAACAAAGTATTAAGTCAATAACCGTTTTATTACAATACATCGATTCAAGCCTTACTTATGTTTAATTTGATTGGTAAAATTTGAATGGGCCCCGACTGTGAGTTGTTCTGTTATGTAATACTTAGCAGAATTCTAAACTACTGGGCTTGTTTTTTTCTTTTTAGTTTTTATTTCAGCTAATTTTTTCCTATTTTGTTTAATTCGTTTTTACGCAGTCGGGTTTTTGTTTTTCTTTAAATTATTTAAGTTTTAAATATTTCCTCATTAAGGTAATGCTATATGTGATGACTGTGCCGTGAATTGCAACTAGTGATTGAGCTTCAAATAGTTCAATTGTTTTTTTCAAATATTTGTTAAAAATTCCATACATTTTGAATGCATAAACTTAAATAGTTTATCATTATATTAATTTATTAGATGGCATTATGAGTATTTCAAATCACGTAAATTTGTTTTTAGAACATCATTGCAAAAACGGAATCAGAGAGAACGACAGAACTTTTTACATTAGCTCGTGTTTCATTTTTAAACCCGAGACTCGCGATGCCCTGCATTCCTCTAGCTAGAGCGGATCGTGATCGACAGTGTAACAAATTGCCGGATGCTGCGAGGTGTGCTTAGTCTTTAAATGTTTTTAAAAGTTTAGTTAAAGAATATTATCTCTCACGTGCTGCACATCCAAATAATATTTATTGTAGATAATAGTACAAAATTTCTGTAAGCTAAGTTTTTCTGCTTGTGTGTGTGTGAATTAGTTGCATTGTATATTCGTATATATAAAGTATACTTTTGCTCAAATGCACTGCCCTGAATTGTTTTCTATATCTTGGTTGAGATCGCTTTTGAGCGATAAGACCGCCATGTTTTTCGCCAAATTTGTATGTTTTCTTTTTGTTATGCAATGAAGTTTATTACTATTAAACCTCCAAGCTATTATAATAAAACATAAGTCAATATTCAAGTAGGAAATAAGTTTTATATGATATTACACACTAAATCTACTTAATTTATACCTTCATACAAGCGAACAGCTGTACTTGAATTCCATTTGAAGACCTGTTCAATATCAAGGGAACCCTTTATGGGAAAATATTTTCAAGGTAATAAAATGAAAGGTTCCATTGCTTAGATTTACTGGTCGTAAGTGTCGAGATTATTAGTTTGCTAACGTAGGGTTACTTGAATAAGATCGTAAATTACTAAGTAGGTGGGTGGTATAAACTACTATGTGTACTGACTTTTTTTTTGTAGTTACAATATAACTTAGACATGAAGTTTTTAGGATAACGGTACTAGGGGGCTGAGTGTGGAGTATTCTCTGCTGGGTCACACGTCCTTGTCCCAAAAATGAGGGTGCATTGGAGTAGTTTAATGGGTATGGCATCCACGTTTTGACTCTGAAGGCTAGTCCGTGTGGATGGGCAGTCCCATACATCCTCTGTCGCCTGTTAAGCGGCAGGGACAGTGATTAAAATATTCCCGGTACGACAAATAAATAAATAATATCTCCACTTGTTCATTCGTTTAGTTCGACCAGTTGAATTAATGAAACTTTTAACTCTTCTGTAAACGGTTATTAATTATTTAAAGGGTTGGGTAACTACTGAGACTCATTGCTCCTACTAGTACACTTGAGTTGTTCAACCTTTAAAAAGTTTATTTTTGTCCAGCCAGCTGAGCTGATTAAACACATTGTTCAAATTAGAATAGACAAAAAAATTTGGATAAACGTCTCGTTAGTTCAATCGATTGAACTAAGGATATGCACGAGTGGGAAGGAACGCAATATAATTAGCCTGTTTTGATGTACGAGTATCACTAATGAGCAAATTTTTGCTCCTGTTATTAGTTTCATCATCATCAGCCTATTCAGATCCCCCACTGCTGGGGCACGGGCCCTCTCCATGGATGGAATCAAATCAAAAAGAATAAGGAGCCATGGTCTACCAGGTGAGCCTAATGCGGATTGGTTAACAACTACAGATCCAGTCGAGAGGCTGAGCTCGAGATAGTAAATTTGTTGGTTACCCATCCTCTCTAAGATCGGCCCTTGCGAAAGTTCCTTAACAGTCGTATCGCAAGCCGAGCCTGTTACCCACTGCGAGATCGAGCTCCTTATCGAGTATATTAGCTTTTTAGAGTGGATGTAAAAATATTTTTTGATTCATTATCTGCTAAGTAATTGTAGGAGTTTTCGTCAGGTACAATGTATACATGGGCTATGTCTTTACCACTCTGGGGTTGTCCGGTGCAGTACCTGATGTAATAGTCGGTAAACCTGCTTATTCAACACCGTCCTTTTTGTTTACGTTTTGCACCTTAACATTATCTATAGGTTTTATAAACCTATACTTCTATCACATTTTATTTATTCTTATATTATTGGCAAGTTAAGGCTCATGTCAAATTTGACAATAGCTGCCACACTTACTTTGCGTAATGCATTGCTCCATCTTATTTGTAGGAATGGTAAAATCAAAACTTTAACCAGAAATGCTTGAGCTGTTATTAGTTATAAAGTTATTGTGACCTAACTATTTCCAAATGGTGGAACTTATTACTTGTTTATCCTGTACTTTATCATGTTTGTTATTGATAAAATTAGTTGGTAACCCACCGTGAAGCTTTGTTTGAATCAACCTTCCTTCAGGTAATTACTGCACTCCATATGGCATTAACGGTAACGAAAGTGTTAATTTGATAGCAAATGAAGCTACGAAAAACAGCACTTCTAATATTACTTTACCCTGTTTTTAAGATTTATTCATTACATTTTTTATTCATTACCCAAAATAAGTGTGGCAGCTATTGTCAAATTTGACATGAGCCTTAACTTGCCAATAATATAAGAATAATTAAAATGTGATAGAAGTATAGGTTTATAAAACCTATAGATAATGTTAAGGTGCAAAACCTAAACAAAAAGGACGATGTTGAATAAGCAGGTTTACCGACTATTACACCAGGTACTTCACCGGACAACCCCAGAGTGGTAGAGACATAGCCCATGTATACATTGTACCTGACGAAAACTCCTACAATTACTTAGCAGATAATGAATCAAAAAATATTTTTACATCCACTCTAAAAAGCTAATATACTCGATAAGGAGCTCGATCTCGCAGTGGGTAACAGGCTCGGCTTGCGATACGACTGTTAAGGAACTTTCGCAAGGGCCGATCTTAGAGAGGATGGGTAACCAAGAAATTTATTATCTCGAGCTCAGCCTCTCGACTGCATCTGTAGTTGTTAACCAATCCGCATTAGGCTCACCTGGTAGACCATGGCTCCTTATTCGTTTTGATTTGATTCCATCCATGGAGAGGGCCCGTGCCCCAGCAGTGGGGGATCTGAATAGGCTGATGATGATGAAACTAATAAGAGGAGCAAAAATTTGCTCATTAGTGATACTCGTACATCAAAACAGGCTAATTATATTGCGTTCATTCCCACTGGTGCATCTCCTTAGTTCAACCGGTTTAACTAACGAGACGTTTATTCCAATTTTTTTTTCTATTCTAATTTGAATAATGTGTTTAATCAGCTCAGCTGGCTGGATAAAAACAAACTTTTAAAAGGTTGAACAACTCAAGTGTAGTAGTAGGAGCAATGAGTCTCAGTAGTTACCCAACCCTTTAAATAATTAATAACCGTTTACAGAAGAGTCAAAAGTTTCATTAATTCAACTGGTCGAACTAAACGAATGAACAAGTGGAGATATTATTTATTTATTTGTCGTACCGGGAATATTTTAATCACTGTCCCTGCCGCTTAACAAACTTAACGGCGACAGGGGATGTATGGGACTGCCCATCCACACGGACTAGCCTTCGGAGTCAAAACGTGGATGCCATACCCATTAAACTACTCCAATGCACCCTCATTTTTGGGGCAAGGACGTGTGACCCAGCAGAGAATACTTCACACTCAGCCCCCTAGTACCGTTATCCTAAATTCTTCATGTCTAAGTTATATTGTAACTACAAAAAAAAAGTCAGTACACATAGTAGTTTATACCACCCACCTACTTAGTCATTTACGATCTTATTCAAGTAACCCTTAGTTAGCAAACTAATAATCTCGACACTTACGACCAGTAAATCTTAAATTATTCTGATATTATTTTTTTATATTATGAGAATTTGTCATTGAAAATATCGTCAGTTTCATCATTACGATTCAATTTGTTATATGTACGACACATTCTTACAATCGGGTTATAAAAAGACGTATTATTTTTGTAGACTTCAATTGAAAATGCTCTAACTATAGAGCTGAAAAATTGACGAATTTCTCCTGTATAACGCGTGTAATCAAATATATGCTTGTACAAATAAGTACTTATATTGGATGTTTTGAATAGTTTTTTAATAAATAATTCATAAGAATAAAAACAGTAATTATTTTTAACTTTCGATTAAGATGTAAACGAGTTTTCACGATGATAAATTGATAAATCTAAACTAATATTATAACGATTGTTTATTTGTATATTTTTTGTTTGTTTGCTCCGAGACTACTGGACCGATTATAAAATTCTTTCACTTATGGTTAGTGGCATCATACGGGGTTGCAATAGGCTATAAGTTATGCGTGCGAAGTTGCGGGTAAACACCTAGTATCTTATGTAATTAAGGAGATATCAACTACTTTAGCATATTTCGTTTAAGCATTTTTCTTTTAAGATATTTATTATTTTATAAATATCTCATTAAAATTAATGAATTATGAGAATTTACTCTCGGTAAAATGATTAACAATTTTCACTGTAGGCAATAATAAAATAAATATTACACTCTATAATAACCGTCTTCAAATTCTTACAAATAAAGGTAAATAAAATAATATTTTTGAATTCTAGCACAGTCAGAAATTTTATTAATATAATATTCATTCATATCATTTAGAACTAACTTTTAGTGAAGTTGTGTAATAATTCAAACAAAATTGGATACAAATATTCATCCATTGTTCGCCCCCAAACAAAATCAACATGATTGCATTGCTTACGTTTTATCTCGTGGTAGTAAGGATTTGGAAGACGGTCCCTTAATATCTTGACGTCTGTAACATCTGCTATTTTATCATTAAGACCGACCAAAAGTCCTACTGGTACGTTGATTTTTGCCAAAGGATATTCAGGAGGTTCTAAACTACCATAGATCATTAAATTGGCGAGTCCATAATCGAATTGTGCAAATTTCTTTCTTGTCATAACTTGTGCACAATGTTCCAAATTTTTCCTTGACGTCGATACTGGATAATACTTAAATAAAATTGGAAAAAAATCTGGCTCCAGTTCAGATGGATCCGATCCTATAAGTGCGAATATACCACCATGTCCACATATTTCATAACCAACAATTTTCTGCGAACAAACCTTTCGCAATGTGTTTGTGAGTGAATCATTTTTAAATATTTCTTCATTTTCTGTTACTCTTTGAACAGGGTTAATTGGTAACAATAACGGTATTAAAATAGACAGAGGAAATTTCACATTGTGCAAATAAGCAACAGGAGCTAATGCGATAATACCGTTTAATTTAGCATTGTACTCACTTAGCATAGATGACATCACAAAACTCATTTGGGTGCCTTGAGAGAATCCAATAATTGTTAATTTGGACTGATTTGTTTTGTTTAATACAAAATCAATATTCGCTGGCAAATCTTTTGTTCCCATGTCATGGAAGCTGTAGTCCCAAAATTTTTTATTATCTGGATTTAAAGTTACGTGTCGTCTACTATATTTGTTTCCTCTGACATTTAAAGCCCATACATCGTAACCTTTATTAGCTAACGTAATAGCAAGAGATAAATTACCTCGGATGATAAATGTATCCGCTGACTCGATTATACCATGCGCTAATAATATAAGTTTGGTTTTATCTCCTTTTATATGAAATAATTTTAAAATGTAACCATCTTTAGTTGTGACATCAAAATCTTCACAATTATGACCATATTTTTTAGCTAGATCAGTAAAACTTAGTGGAGCATCTTGATTATTATCATTTAGAACATAATCTAATTTCCAACAAAATAATAAAAATAGTAATATGAAATACATGGTTGAAGACACGATATTGCCGTTGCACTAATGAAAAATATTATAAATTACGTTATAAATAGTATCTTGCACAATACCTTTACAAGACAAATACAAATGTTTAAATATTGAATAGGGATACTCATGATAATTATTCATTTTTATTTAATACGTATTTAGAAAACTTTCATTAATGGTAAAAGTGTGAAAAAAACTTTTTTCATTATTGTAACACACAGACTCAACAGATACATTTATTATCATAAAGTCCCTCTCTAACTGCACTAGAAGTCAGTAGAGTATTTATTATGTCCGTTTTTTGTAGGAATTAAACTATGACTGTAGCGAAGAAAAAAGTTTTTTTCACACTTTTACCATTAATGAAAGTTTTCTAAATACGTATTAAATAAAAATGAATAATTATCATGAGTATCCCTATTCAATATTTAAACATTTGTATTTGTCTTGTAAAGGTATTGTGCAAGATACTATTTATAACGTAATTTATAATATTTTTCATTAGTGCAACGGCAATATCGTGTCTTCAACCATGTATTTCATATTACTATTTTTATTATTTTGTTGGAAATTAGATTATGTTCTAAATGATAATAATCAAGATGCTCCACTAAGTTTTACTGATCTAGCTAAAAAATATGGTCATAATTGTGAAGATTTTGATGTCACAACTAAAGATGGTTACATTTTAAAATTATTTCATATAAAAGGAGATAAAACCAAACTTATATTATTAGCGCATGGTATAATCGAGTCAGCGGATACATTTATCATCCGAGGTAATTTATCTCTTGCTATTACGTTAGCTAATAAAGGTTACGATGTATGGGCTTTAAATGTCAGAGGAAACAAATATAGTAGACGACACGTAACTTTAAATCCAGATAATAAAAAATTTTGGGACTACAGCTTCCATGACATGGGAACAAAAGATTTGCCAGCGAATATTGATTTTGTATTAAACAAAACAAATCAGTCCAAATTAACAATTATTGGATTCTCTCAAGGCACCCAAATGAGTTTTGTGATGTCATCTATGCTAAGTGAGTACAATGCTAAATTAAACGGTATTATCGCATTAGCTCCTGTTGCTTATTTGCACAATGTGAAATTTCCTCTGTCTATTTTAATACCGTTATTGTTACCAATTAACCCTGTTCAAAGAGTAACAGAAAATGAAGAAATATTTAAAAATGATTCACTCACAAACACATTGCGAAAGGTTTGTTCGCAGAAAATTGTTGGTTATGAAATATGTGGACATGGTGGTATATTCGCACTTATAGGATCGGATCCATCTGAACTGGAGCCAGATTTTTTTCCAATTTTATTTAAGTATTATCCAGTATCGACGTCAAGGAAAAATTTGGAACATTGTGCACAAGTTATGACAAGAAAGAAATTTGCACAATTCGATTATGGACTCGCCAATTTAATGATCTATGGTAGTTTAGAACCTCCTGAATATCCTTTGGCAAAAATCAACGTACCAGTAGGACTTTTGGTCGGTCTTAATGATAAAATAGCAGATGTTACAGACGTCAAGATATTAAGGGACCGTCTTCCAAATCCTTACTACCACGAGATAAAACGTAAGCAATGCAATCATGTTGATTTTGTTTGGGGGCGAACAATGGATGAATATTTGTATCCAATTTTGTTTGAATTATTACACAACTTCACTAAAAGTTAGTTCTAAATGATATGAATGAATATTATATTAATAAAATTTCTGACTGTGCTAGAATTCAAAAATATTATTTTATTTACCTTTATTTGTAAGAATTTGAAGACGGTTATTATAGAGTGTAATATTTATTTTATTATTGCCTACAGTGAAAATTGTTAATCATTTTACCGAGAGTAAATTCTCATAATTCATTAATTTTAATGAGATATTTATAAAATAATAAATATCTTAAAAGAAAAATGCTTAAACGAAATATGCTAAAGTAGTTGATATCTCCTTAATTACATAAGATACTAGGTGTTTACCCGCAACTTCGCACGCATAACTTATAGCCTATTGCAACCCCGTATGATGCCACTAACCATAAGTGAAAGAATTTTATAATCGGTCCAGTAGTCTCGGAGCAAACAAACAAAAAATATACAAATAAACAATCGTTATAATATTAGTTTAGATTTATCAATTTATCATCGTGAAAACTCGTTTACATCTTAATCGAAAGTTAAAAATAATTACTGTTTTTATTCTTATGAATTATTTATTAAAAAACTATTCAAAACATCCAATATAAGTACTTATTTGTACAAGCATATATTTGATTACACGCGTTATACAGGAGAAATTCGTCAATTTTTCAGCTCTATAGTTAGAGCATTTTCAATTGAAGTCTACAAAAATAATACGTCTTTTTATAACCCGATTGTAAGAATGTGTCGTACATATAACAAATTGAATCGTAATGATGAAACTGACGATATTTTCAATGACAAATTCTCATAATATAAAAAAATAATATCAGAATAATTTAAGATTTACTGGTCGTAAGTGTCGAGATTATTAGTTTGCTAACTAAGGGTTACTTGAATAAGATCGTAAATGACTAAGTAGGTGGGTGGTATAAACTACTATGTGTACTGACTTTTTTTTTGTAGTTACAATATAACTTAGACATGAAGAATTTAGGATAACGGTACTAGGGGGCTGAGTGTGAAGTATTCTCTGCTGGGTCACACGTCCTTGCCCCAAAAATGAGGGTGCATTGGAGTAGTTTAATGGGTATGGCATCCACGTTTTGACTCCGAAGGCTAGTCCGTGTGGATGGGCAGTCCCATACATCCCCTGTCGCCGTTAAGTTTGTTAAGCGGCAGGGACAGTGATTAAAATATTCCCGGTACGACAAATAAATAAATAATATCTCCACTTGTTCATTCGTTTAGTTCGACCAGTTGAATTAATGAAACTTTTGACTCTTCTGTAAACGGTTATTAATTATTTAAAGGGTTGGGTAACTACTGAGACTCATTGCTCCTACTACTACACTTGAGTTGTTCAACCTTTTAAAAGTTTGTTTTTATCCAGCCAGCTGAGCTGATTAAACACATTATTCAAATTAGAATAGAAAAAAAAATTGGAATAAACGTCTCGTTAGTTAAACCGGTTGAACTAAGGAGATGCACCAGTGGGAATGAACGCAATATAATTAGCCTGTTTTGATGTACGAGTATCACTAATGAGCAAATTTTTGCTCCTCTTATTAGTTTCATCATCATCAGCCTATTCATATCCCCCACTGCTGGGGCACGGGCCCTCTCCATGGATGGAATCAAATCAAAACGAATAAGGAGCCATGATCTACCAGGTGAGCCTAATGCGGATTGGTTAACAACTACAGATGCAGTCGAGAGGCTGAGCTCGAGATAATAAAGAAAATGGCCATCTGCCTAACATGCTTGGACTAGTAAAATCGAATAAAACGTAACTTGATGAAACATATGTTATTTTGTTTGCCTATGCAACTAGAACAAAGAAATACATTAAATATATTTTTAAAAGCTGGGAGTATCGAGTAATTGTGTAATATGTTTTTGAGGTTATGTCGTATTATTTAATCTGTAGCATTTTGGGTTAGAGGTATTACAGTTGAAATATGTAAAGCACACGTCAGATAATGCCTAAGCGTAGTCCTAGAAGTGCATACTTTCACATAATACTTCAAACTTGCTGCATATCTGATATATTATTTTTATTGACTGTAAGAAATAAAATCATTTTTGTGAACCAATGAACATTAAAAAAAATATATAATTTTTAAGATTGCTCTCAATAACTCTTCTTTTTTATCTTACACTATAACTTATATAAAGTAGTAGTGAAAATACTAATTTCAAAAGGATATAGCAAAACAACATGTTGATTTTTCTTTTCTTTATTACAACTCTTATGAATACCTCATCACGGAATGCCGCAGGAGCAGCTACATTCTGTTCGTGTCTGGCCCATCCAAGATACCAAACTATGGTCATTATATGAGCACAGCATCCCAGTGTACATCGACCAATAATACAATTACAGCAGTTTTCTCTTATGCTATCTAACCCGGATGTGTCATTATTCTTTAAAATATACACATAATATTGTTTCCTACCAATGTCTCGACTTAATTCTACCCCTTATAATTGGGACTTTATTTATATTTAAGTCTAATTCTAATAAATCCAGAAAATCCGGTATTTCTCTAGACCTCAATTCTATACTAAACAGAATGATTTTGTACTGACTGTCCCCTGTGAACTTTTCAGTTATTGTGCAAGTCATGTGATATATACTTTTTTACTAAGTACTATAGACAAAACAAGGAGCCTTGCATGATTGATGTCACATTATGTCATTCAAAAATAAATAAATGAAATGCTGTGAATACATATAATTTTTAATTAAATATAGAAATATAACAAATTGGCGACGAGATGTCGGAAAATATAAAAAAACTAAAGAAAGTACGCGCTTCTTTACAAGGATTACTAACAAGAAGTGAAAATTATGTAAGTCAATTGGAAAATTTGCCTAATGAAGAAATCGATTCTAGGTTGAATTCCTTACAAGATCTATTACTAAAGTTACAAAATTTGCAAAAAGATATAGAATTAGAAATAGATGACACCAATTTAGACGAGGAAATACAATAGAGATTGTCTAATTACTACAATAAATTCATACCTAACCTAGCCACACTTGCATATCCATTGAATGAACTCTTAAAAAAATCTTCGAAATTTAATTGGACCACAGAATGTAAAGAAAGTTTCAAGAAAATCAAAGAAGAAATTGTAAGCGATAGAGTTCTGATACACTTTGATCCAAAGAAACCAGTAATCTTGGCCACGGATGCATCACCTACAGGACTGGGAGCGGTACTATCACATCGACTGTCTGATGGCACAGAACGTCCAATCGCATTTGCGTCAAGATCGCTAAATGAAACTGAAAGAAAGTACAGTCAGATAGATAAGGAAGCAACAGCCATCTTCTGGGGCTTAAAAAAATTCTTTCATTATTGTTATGGTCGTAAATTTACGTTGATCACCGACCACAAACCCCTAACGGCTATATTTCATCCACACAAGACGCTTCCGGCTATGAGTACCATGCTATTTCATTTTGCCCATTTTTTATCAGGATTTAATTATGACATAGAATATCGAAAATCTACAGACAATTCAAATGCAGACTACTTATCTAGATTTCCGGTTGAACATTCAAAAAAACCATTACATGACCAGCACAGCCTTTTTCAATTAAGTCAAATTAATATCCTCGAAATTTATCCAGAGATGATAGAAAACGAAACAAAAAAAGACTGGGAACTAAAAAAGCTACTTTTAGCTTTAAAATCTGGACAGACAGTTAAAAGGTTTGGCTATAATGACAATGAATTAACTCTTCAGGGAGATTGCATATTGAAAGGAACCCGAGTATTCATACCGGAAAGTTTACGCTCCAGAATGCTCGAAGAACTACATACAGGTCACATAGGAATCGTTAAAATGAAATTATTAGCTCGAAGCTACATTTACTGGAAAGGTATGGATCGAGACATTGAGAATAAGGTTAAAGCATGTCGAGCATGTCGATTGCAACAAAATAAGCCCAGCAAAACGCTAACCCATCACTGGGAAGAAGTAACTACACCATGGGAAAGAATTCATATTGATTTCGCAGGTCCAATTCAAGGTACTTATTTATTGATTCTAGTAGACGCTTACAGTAAATGGGTGGAGATAATACCGACAAAGACTATTACAAGTACCTGGTGTATATCTAAATTGAAAGAGATCTTCTGCACATTCGGCATCCCCAACATACTGGTATCAGATAATGGCAGGCAATTTGTGTCCCAAGTATTCAAAAACTTCCTATCAGAACAAGGCATTGTACACAGAACATCAGCACCATACCACCCAGCCACGAATGGACAAGCAGAACGGTATGTCCAAACAGTCAAAAAGTCATTGCGTAGTATGGCGGGGGAGGGTGGTGACCTAACTGAAAGGTTACTTCAGATCAAATATTGTCTCCGGCGCACTCCTATTAGAGAAGATCAGTCACCATATCAGTTGATGTTTGGAAGAGTTATTCGTACAAAATTACAGGCGATGGTTCATAAGCCGAAGCATAATCAGGGTCCAAATGCTAGTAGAATCAGGGCTACTAGATGTTTTTCCCAAAATGACAGAGTGCAGGCACGTAACTATAGTGGTTCTAGCAAATGGGAATTCGGTAAAATATCCCGTCGGACTGGCCAGCTACATTACGAAGTGCTGACAGACTCCGGCGAAACGTGGCGTCGCCATATAGACCAGCTGCTGCCGGCACCTCTGGTGCGGTGAATTCAATGGCGGCCGAGGACTGATATATACTTTTTTACTAAGTACTATAGACAAAACAAGGAGCCTTGCATGATTGATGTCACATTATGTCATTCAAAAATAAATAAATGAAATGCTGTGAATACATATAATTTTTAGAAATATAACATCATGCATACATTTTTCGTGAAACGCCAGGATAATGGATTGATTTGTAATTAATGAGTTTTGATGCAAAAAATATTGAGTCTATTAACTCAGAATTGGATAATTTTGCAGTAGCCAAATCAATGATATGTGACGTGGATGCGATCATATCAAATATTAAATACTACCCGTGTAATTTATCTTTACTTACCCAGAATATTAGAAGCATAAATTGTAATATGCCTAACTTTTGTACTCTATTGAGTAGGACAAGGATAGATTGGGATTTAATAGTGCTCACGGAGTGTTGGCTTAAATCATCAGGATATCTTCCAGAACTAGAAGGTTACAAGTCATTTGCTACCACAGTTAACCATACTCAAAATGAAGGTGTAGTTATATACTGCAGGGATTACATGAATGTGTCCGTTGAGGAGCCATCAATAAGTGATGCCAACTGTCTTCTAGTAAAACTTAATTATGATACTTGCGTTATTGGTATCTATAGACCTCCGAGTACACAAAATATAAATAACTTTATTCGCTCTCTGGATAGTCTCTTAATCTCTCTCAGCTGTTATAAAAACATTATTTTATGTGGTGACATTAATATAGATATAAAGGAATCTACAGGCGATTTGCGTTCACACGAATATCTCAATATATTAGCAAGCCATGGTATTCTTCCAGGTCACACAATCCCTACACATGGTTCAAATTGCATCGACCATATGATGATAAAAACAAATCTTGAGGCGCTGTGTATCGTTGCTGAAACGTCAATTACTGACCATGAATGTGTCATCATAAACATGAACCTAAATGCTAAGTTAGATTACTCGGCCAAAACTTATAAAAAAATTGACTTTATGGGTCTTGATTTAGCTATGAGTAGTATAGATTTTAGCGCAGTCATAGACTGTGAAGATATCAATGTAGCTACTAATCTATTTATCTCCAATATAAGTACTAACATCCAAAACAACTGCAAAATAGTCAAGATACTAAGAAGAAAAAGAACTAACAAACCATGGATCACTGTAGAGATTCTACGTTGTATGAAGAATAGAGATAAACTACACAAAAAGCTAAAGAAAGACCCATACAATGATACGTTAAACACCACTTATAAAAGATACAGAAACTTTTGTTATTCTGTAATCAAAAAAGCCAAAAGAGCATATGAAAAGTAGGAGCTTGAAAATGCTAAAAACGATAAAAAAAGATTATGGGACATAATTCTTAAATATCGAGTTACAACTAAAAAGACTGACTAGTCAACTTATCTTCTTTCTCCCATAGATCCTAAAGGAAGTATAAATAGTATAAATAGCTATTTTTCAGATATAGGCAAAAAACTGGCCGAGGAAATCGAAATCGATTCAGCTTACAGTAACCGAAATAAAAACGCATATAACCACAATTCTACTTCATCTTGTAAATCGCTTGTGATGCTTCAGATGGATGAAAAAGAAGTTCATACACTTATTTCTGAACTAAAAGATCAGTGTGCTGTGGGATTGGATATGATATCGGGAAAAATCATCAAACGTTATGCTCACTTATTATTATCACCTATTACACATATCTGCAACCTTGCATTAACGACTGGCATCTTTCCAGACGCGTTCAAGGTGGCTCTCATAAAACCTATCCTTAAAAGTGGGGATAAGCTTAGTCTAAATAATTATAGGCCTATTTCAATTCTGCCTTGTCTATCGAAGATCTTGGAAAGACTAATGAATAAACGTTTAATTGATTTCCTTGAACGTAACGAGCTAATTTCTAATGCCCAGCATGGATTTCGAGCGAAGAGATCGACTGCTGATGCTGTCCACGAACTTATTGAGGCTGTTGCAACTAACACGGATGTGGGCAAAAAATGTATTATCAAAAGCTTTCGATACCGTATCGATTCCAATTTAAATAAATAAACTTTTTAAAATCGGGGTAAGGGGCATTCCCTTAAAGCTTTTCGAAAGTTACCTCTGTAGAAGGGTCCAAAAAGTGAAGATAGGTAATTTAGTCAGTGATGAGTCCATGGTATGCTACGGTGTTCCCCAGGGAATCCTTGGTCCATCTCTTTTTTGATATTTATCAATGACCTGTGCCAGCTGAAACTTGACAGTGGTAAAATCATCACTTTCGCTGACGATACAACTCTGTTTTTTCGTGGTAATACTTGGAGTGATGTTTTCCAAAATGCTCAAATGGGATTAGATGAGGTATGTCTGTGGCTTCCAGAAAACCTTTTATCCCTCAATATCACCAAAACTGAATACTTAACATTATTATATATTATAATATTCATTTTTAAATCATTAAGGCATATAGCAGACCAACGTACAATTAAAATGGTCTATTTTTCTATACAGTAAAATAAACAAAATTCTCACAATTTACCCGCTACATAAAATGACTTGTAATATAACTTTATCTAATTGGTTAAAAACATTAGATTTTATCATGATACGGAAAACCTTCTAACCTCAATTTTATAGTTAACTAGCTGATGCTGAATATATGTACATAGAAAATAGTTATCATACATATATTACCAACTTGTTCATATTCATCGTACACGTTTCTCACACTCATTACATTTAAAAGTCTGCAGATTCTAGAATTTAATTGTAATTAAGATGCAGAAGTAATCTGGATAATATCCAAAATGGCTGTGAAGAACTGAGTACTTGTCTTTATATAACATACTTCTTATTATCAACCTTACGTTATAACGGCCTGGTGACGTGTTTAGTACAGATACCTATGGTATCTTTTACAGGCTCCAGTCTCTCACATTTAGTTTAAATTTAAGTATGTATAATTAAAAATATTATTTAATATTGTACTATTGTGAAGAGAAAAATAAATGGATATTATATTATACTGCCCATGGAACCTTGTATGCTCCCCATAATACAGAAGATAATACAAAATCACCGCCAAAGTTACAAAACGGTCTGCGTAGAAACACGTCTACACATACTTGTCTAAAAAAAGGGAGGTCGCGATTGAATACTGTAATATCGATTCTTATGAATAATCATTTGTTTTTAATTTCATTATAAATTAACTATTTTCCTCTAAGTAACATCTAATTATATCAGTAATCTAATCTAAGTTTTATAATTTTCACGGATTTATATGTTAGTAAATAATATAAAATTTGTATCAAATTCGATTAGTCAGAAATAAAATTGATCTTGTTCTTGAAAAGAGAGGGACTTCTCTAGGAATGACATTATTAATAAGATGCGTTCAAAAATAACATAATTTAAACTGCGTTCTAAAAAATAAAGACATATTTTAGAGAGGATAATCTTTCTTTTCCCAGCTTTCAAAAATGAATTGTTGGTATATAATAATTACATTCAACTTATACTACATTTTGGTGATGGTTCCATCTTGGTACAAGAACTTTTTTTTTCGTAGTCCATTTTGACCATTGTTCTTTGTTGGTTACCCATCCTCTCTAAGATCGGCCCTTGCGAAAGTTTCTTAACAGTCGTATCGCAAGCCGAGCCTGTTACCCACTGCGAGATCGAGCTTCTTATCGAGTATATTAGCTTTTTAGAGTGGATGTAAAAATATTTTTTGATTCATTATCTGCTAAGTAATTGTAGGAGTTTTCGTCAAGTACAATGTATACATGGTCTATGTCTTTACCACTCTGGGGTTGTCCGGTGAAGTACCTGATGTAATGGTCGGTGAACCTGCTTATTCAACACCGTCCTTTTTGTTTACGTTTTGCACCTTAACACTATCTATAGGTTTAATAAACCTATACTTCTATCACATTTTAATTATTCTTATACTATGGGCAAGTTAAGGCTCATGTCAAATTTGACAATAGCTGCCACACTTACTTTGGGTAATGCATTGCTCCATCTTATTTGTAGGAATGGTAAAATCAAAACTTTACCCAGAAATGCTTGAGCTGTTATAGTTATAAAGTTATTGTGACCTAACTATTTCCAGATGGTGGAACTTATTATTTGTTTATCCTGTACTTAATCATGTTTGTTATTGATAAAATTAGTTGGTAACCCACCGTGAAGTTTTGTTTGAATCAACCTTCCTTCAGGTAATTACTGCACTCCATATGGCATTAAAAGTAACGAAAGTGTTAATTTGATAGCAAAGGAAGCTACGAAAAACAGCACTTCTAATATTACTATAAATCTTAAAAACAGGGTAACCTGTTTTTAAGATTTATTCATTACTGCTAAAATTCAATGCAAAGAGAATTGGGAAGAATATTAAAATATTTCAACTAAAATTATAGACAATATTTTTACGAAAGATCAGTCATAAAACAATACAACCTATTTTTTATAGTTATTCCCTGGTATAAGGTGCATACGTGAGTAGGGAAAATATAGTTACCGCCCTTAGACTGCGCTCCGAATATATTCTATTAAACATCTTCGAGTATCTTATGTAAAAAAAACCATCTCACCAAATTGTGACGAGTGAGGGATTATCGTGGAATGTGTTAGAAATGAGCCTGAGAGGACACAGAATCTACAGTATGTGCACCTGAATTATGAACAGGGTCTCTAGAAAAGCCTTTTGGCTGAACCAACATCGGTTGCTACCAGAATGTTCTACAGAATGGTAGAGTCAGGCATTAGACGATAAGCTGAAAATAGTGGAGTTGTATCTACGGAGGTATTCAAATAATAATAATAAAAAATAGTTATGGCATAACTAGTAACTAGTTAAATAAAATGACACACGTTGTTATTTTCCTGCTGTTTTTTCTGTCTTAGGCAATAACGGCCCTATCTTTGATCAAGGTTAACGTTTGTCCGAATAAGCTGTCCGGCTATTCTCTGTCCCGCAGGACGCTAGGGTTGATTGAAAATAATTGCGCTAAGGAAGTGGGAGACCCAAAGCTATTTGGCATAAATATATTTGCAAGTTAGCTAGACAAATGCCCGACATATATTTTTTTGGAACAGGAAATGACTACGGTGTTCTTCGTAACATACTTATTAGGGTAACCTAATTTTTGTAGTCGTCCTAAAGAACTAACCTTTTTCCTTTTATTAAATATACTTTTATAATCTTAGTTAATAAGTGCCTTATTTGTCTTAATTTCAGTTTTTTTTTTTAATTAGAACACGAGAATTGGTTTTCAGTATTGTATGATGATTTTTATCGAGTTTGCGAATTTAGTCCTTTTTTCTTTAATCTACAATCAATTGTCCATTAAAAATCCAAGATATTCTTTGGTGTAAGAAAATTCCACCCCTGTTTGCGATTTCTATGCAAATTTGCATGTCAATCGCCTGCCGCATTGGACGTGACTATAAACAAAGCTAATAAAGTTTTAAGTTTATTTGTTTAGGAATTAAAATAACAAAAACACTCTTTGATATCAAGATCTTTGAGAAACATATTGGTGATAAAAAATCCTAATATTACTTTCGGCAGTTGATTGCTTGAATATTGATCGAAATGCACTTACCAGCAACTAAAGTGTACCTAATGTTGTTGCTTCCACATAACAGACAGAAAGGATAAGTATTAAGCGGCTCCTTATGGAATCCATAGTGCATAGCTAACAGAATTTACCCAGTTCAGCTACCTAAGAGCTTGGTGAGATTGTGGAAAATCTAAGCGACAGCAGCTTGTGCAAGAACCAGTCATGGAATAGGTGACCAAAAATGAATTATCTCGAGTTCCGCCGGGCTTCTGAAGGCACATTAAGCTGTTGTACCAGTTGCATTTTCAGTCGTTAACACCTACCAATCCGCATTGTGCCAGCATAGAACATCATAGCCCATTCTCCTTAATCAACCATAAGGAAGACTTGAGCTTGTAGGGGCTCTGCACCCTTTTTCATTCTCACTGTAGAGTGAGGATGTAAAGTGATGAAATAAAACTATACAAAAACAGTTAGACAATAATTAATTAAAAAACGATATTTGAATTTTCTTTAATTGGCTGTTTTGTCTAAACGTACAAACATAGTGCATTAAATCAATATCTTGAAAAAAATGAAAAATGTTTAACAATCTACTAGTTCTAGGCACTTCAAAATGGGATTCGAACCCATAGTCTTTCGTAATTCAAGCAACAGCTCTTTTTATTTATCTATAAATGGTATACGAACAGATCATAATCAAAAGAGAAACCTACAAACATATTTAAAGTATTTGGACTAGACTATACTCTAAAAACAGTGTTCAGCATGAACAGTATTAAATTATAACATGAACAGATCCTAAAATAATTTTTAGTATACAGTCAATTTAAATATTAAATGGTGCTAATAGTATTATTATTGAAATTTTCTTTTATTTTTTTATATTTGAGAATTTGTTATTGAAAATATCGTCTGTTTCATAATAACGATTCAATTCGTTATATGTACGACACATTCTTACAATCGGGTTATAAAAACGTGTTGAAAATGCTCTGAAAAATGAAAAATTGACGAATTTCTCAAATATAACGCGTGTAATCAAATATATGCTTGTACAAATAAGTACTTACATTGGATGTTTTGAATAGTTTTTTAATGAATAACTCATGAGAATAAAAACAGTAATTATTTTTAACTTTCGATTAAGATGTAAACAAGTTTAAATTGTATATTTGATCAATTTTGATTTCACGATGATAGATTGATAAATCTAAACAAATATTATAAAGGTTGTTTATTTGTATATTTTTGTTTGTTTGCTCCGAGACTACTGGACCGATCATAAAATTCTTTCATTTAGGGTTGCAATAGGCTATAAGTTATGCGTGCGAAGTTGCGGGTAAACACCTAGTAACTTATATAATTAAAAAAAGATATCAACTACTGTCAGATATTTTGTTTGAGCATTTTTCTCTTAAGTTGTTTATTGTTTTATAAATATCTCAATAAAATTAATGAATTATTAGAATTGAATCTTGTTAAAACGATAAACAACTTTCACTGTAGGTAATAATAAAATAAATATTACACTCTATAACAGCCGTCGTCAAATTCTTACAAATAAATGTAAATAATATAATATTTTTGAAATCTAGTACAGTTAGAAATTTTATTAATATAATATTAATTCATATCATTTAGAACTAACTTTTAGTGAAGTTGTGTAATAATTCAAACAAAATTGGATACAAATATTCATCCATGGTTCGTCCATAAACCAAATCAGGATGATTACATTGCTTACGTTTTATCTCGTGGTAGTGAGGATTTGGAAGACGGTCCCTTAATATCTTGACATCTGTAACATCTGCTATTTTATCATTAAGACCGACCAAAAGTCCTACTGGTACGTTGATGTTTGCCAAAGGATATTCCGGAGGTTCTAAACTACCATAGATCATTAAATTGGCGAGTCCATAATCGAATTGTGCAAACTTCTTTCTTGTCATAACTTGTGCACAATGTTCCAAATTTTTCCTTGACGTCGATATTGGAAAATGCTCAAATAAAATTGGAAAAAAATCTGGCTCCAGTTCAGATGGATCCGAACCTAGTAGTGGAAATATAACACCAAGTCCACATATTTCATAACCAACATTTTTCTGCGTACAAACCTTTTGTATTGTATTTGTTTGAAGTGAACCATTTTTAAATATTTCTTCATTGTCTGTTACTTTTTGAACAGAGCTAATTGGTAACAGTAACGGTATTAAAATAGACAGAGGAAATTTCACATTGTGCAAATAAGCAACAGGAGCTAATGCGATAATACCGTTTAATTTAGCATTGTACTCACTTAACATAGATGACATTACAAAACTCATTTGGGTGCCTTGAGAGAATCCAATAATTGTTAATTTGGACTGATTTGTTTTGTTTAATACAAAATCAATATTCGCTGGCAAATCTTTTGTTCCCATCTCATGGAAGCTGTAGTCCCAAAATTTTTTATTATCTGGACTTAAAGTTACGTGTCGTCTACTATATTTGGTTCCTCTGACATTTAAAGCCCATACATCGTAACCTTTATTAGCTAACGTAATAGCAAGAGATAAATTACCTCGGATGATAAATGAATCTGCTGAGTCTGTTATACCATGCGCTAATAATATAATTTTGGTTTTATCTCCTTTTATGTGAAATAATTTTAAAATGTAACCATCTTTAGTTATGACATCAAAATCTTCACAATTATGACCATATTTTTTAGCTAGTTCAGTAAAACTTAGTGGAGCATCTTGATTATTATCATTTAGAACATAATCTAATTTCCAACAAAATAATAAAAATAGTAATATGAAATACATGGTTGTTGCCACAATATTGGCGTTGTACTAATGAAAAATATTATAAATTACGTTATAAATAGTATCTTACACAATACCTTTACAGACAAATACAAATGTTTAAATATTGAATAGGGTTACTCACGATAATAATTCATTTTTATTTAATACATATTTAAACATATATACGGAACGACCTATTTCTACAGTATACTTATCGAATGTTCTTTTTTATCAAATATTGGGTAGCTGTACTCCCCCCCTTTTTTTTTCTTTTTTTTTTGACGCTGAGAAATGCGTTACGTATACCCGCTTTACCCTGCGCGGGCTCCACGGGTGATGTGGGACTCCTCCTGTGGCCCCACCCCCGAAGGGGCTAGACAAGAAACAGGAGTTTAACCTTTTCTGCTCTCTCACAGATTATGACCTGGTTTACTGTAAATAATCTCCATTTAAATGCTGAAAAAACGAAATGTATAAAGTCTATGTTACCTAATGTAAAAGCTGAACTTACAGAAATTAAACTTAATGATGAAAAGCTCGAGTTGGTTGATTCACCAATCTTCTTAGGTGTAACGCTGGATTCTAAATTGCAATGGCATCCTCATATTTCATTATTGGCAGGAAAACTAAGTTCAGCTGCCTTTGGAATAAAAAAAATTAGGCAACTTACATATGTAGATACCGCTAGGACAGTATACTTTAGTTATTTCCATAGCGTGATATCATATGGCATTCTGATGTGGGATATGGCTGCAGATATAGAGTCTATATTTATTTTACAAAAAAGAGCAGTAAGGGCCATTTATTAATTGGGTTCAAGAACATCACTTAGAGATAAATTCAAAAAATTGGGATATTAACAGTGGCCTCCTAATTCATATACAATTGTATACTTTATGTTAGAAACAATATTAACAATTATATTAAAAATAGTCATGTACATAATTTTAATACTAGAAACAAAGATAAACTTGTTTTGCTGTCATGCAGGCTAAAGAAGGTTCTATCGTCATTTATGGGTCAAGGTGTACACTACTATAACAAAATTCCTATGGAAATTTTAAATTTACCATTACCTTAGTTTAAAACCCATATTAAGAATTGTCTACTCAGTAAAGGATATTATACTGCTAATGAAGATTTAAACGACATTACTGCTTGGAGTTAAATATGGCTCATTTTTCATATATATTAAATTGTTAATCGGTGAGCTTTTTTGGCTACACATGTGATTGGATTGACGAAAATACTGTTTTACTCTAATATTGTGTAATATTGTAATGGAAAGTGACTTCAAATTTTAATGAAGTCATTTTTCAATCTTGACGCTATGTATGAAATAAAACAGGGCGAAAAAAGCAGCCATTGCCGAGTTTCTTGCCGGTTCTTCTCGGTACAAGGTCTCCCGCCGTAGATTTACGAACCGATGGCGTAGCTCTCGACTTTCACAAGTGCTTGTAACAGCCTAAACTGAATAAATAATTTTGATTTTGAACCCTTTATTTGGCAAAAAATAAATTTTTGAATTGAAACAAATACGGAAATAGGAATGTGTAGAACCTAAATATACCCAGAAAAATAGTAAATAAAATCTAGGGTTTTTCAGTTTTCCTGAAAAATCATGTATGGTACTACATATATTGCCAAGTGGGTAAAGAAATATGTATCAATTTGAATGTATGTTGGGACATACCTTACCCTGATATGTCATGGTCATGAAATAACCCACATTGTCAAATCGCGAAAACTCAACGGGAACTGGCTGTATTGCTTTTTGTGGTCGTTTTTTGATGTCGAGTGGGTAAATCACAGCACGTCTATTCTTTTGGAGTCCTTCATAGATTTCGTACCTAAAAGCTTTTAAGGGCGTAGCCTTATTTTTTATTGTAGTACAATCATTTCTGTAAGATAGCCATGCATTGTTGATGCATATATCAAGCAGCTGGGAAATATGCCGATATACCAACCTCGTGTCTTGAAAGGAGTTCTGTATAGCGAGATGAGCATATCCGCTAAATCTACACCACCCATATGTTTATAATACTCTTTGACCACTTGTGGACAATTAACTTCAACTTTTTGTTTGGTCTCTTTGCAGTAGCGTTTGATTTTATAAGTACTGACCAACGTTACGACTTTGTTGTCATTCCAACGCACAACTGCCAAGCAGTTTGTCACAAACTGCTTGGTCATAGGCTTTATCTTCATTTCTTTTTCTGTACAGCTCCTATATAAATAGCTCCTCCAGGCTTTATCTTCATTTCTTTTTCTGTACGTAAAACTGCATCTGCTCCTCTCATTCTATTTTTTTTGATGGTGCCCAATCCAAAAATGCCGTAGTTTTCTCTCAGTATGTAGAAGAGTTCTGGGCATGAAAAAAAATTGTCGCAGAATACAAAGGTGGTATTTTTTTATACTTTTGCACAAAGCAATGACTTCTTGAGCTCCAAAGCCTAGCGACAATTGTTCTTCTGTGAAATTATGGAACCTTAAAGTGTCCTCTCCTCTGTACAGGATAAAATCGTAGATCATACCTGATACTCCAGCTCTGGCATAGTTTTTGAAACCCCATTTATTGGGTTTGTCTTTCATGTATTGGCGTCTCTTGCCAGCCTTAGTCCCTTTGTAAGGAATCATTATTTCGTCAATGCTGAACTTGTTCTCGACTTCTGGAGCTAAACAATTCGCTCTTATTTTTTTAACTATAGGCCTAATCCTATGATATCTGTCATTATTATCAGTGCTATTGTCGACGAAATGAAGATATCTTCGAATTTTTTGGTATCTTTTTATGGGCATTAGATCTGCAACTCAACCGAATCTATGTTGCAGACTCCAATAGTCTGTATATGAAGGCATAGACACGACCTCCATGATGATGTGAATAGCCAGAAAATCTCGAAGTTCGTCTTCAACTAATTCTATCGACCGTCCGGTTTTTTTTCCACTGAATACGCATTTGTTTGTTCTACCCCTTTTCCATTTATAACACAGAACGAACTTTTTAGTCCTGCGTGAGCTTTTAGCAACGGGAACCGTCGGTCTTTTCGATCGTGTTTTTCTAGTTAGACGATTTGACAATGTAGAGGATGAAGTGGGGTTGCTGGGTATGGACACTGAAGGTTGTGTAGGCGAAGCTTGTGATGCAGAAGCGACTTGAGATACAAGATTTAGAGTAGCAGGAGTGGCAGGAGTTGCAGGCGTGGCAGGGGTTGCAGGCAGTGTTGGAATGTTGCTTATTATTGGAACAATATAGCAATCGGGCTCAAGTGATGGATTCGGGTATACTTCTTGGAATACAGGCGTAAGCCGAACATTCTCATTAGTTGAGTTTTCATTATCGGAATCTAATATATTTAGTCTTTATAAAGAATTTGTAATAGATGGGGCTGGCGAAGATGAATCAGAATACGAAATTTGAGCGCCTAATATTTCATCATCGAGGTCAGATGCATTACTATCATCAGAGAGTGCATTTTCAGTAGGGATCAAAGCTAAAATTCTACCACCACGTGTTAGTAGTGCATGCTGTAAAGAAAAATAAAGCTTGCATACTGAAATAGCGTCAGTCTGGTCGGGAGAAATGATACTATGTTCCAGGTTGTAGATCTCTAATTAAGTAAACAATATTCGTCTTATATACTACTTAAATCTAAGAGGGGATATTAGGGTACGTGATATGTAACTGCTAAGGAAGCACATTCATCGAACGTGAATTATTTCAAAACTCAAGCCCAAGCAAACAAAAACCCATAAATCGCAAAAAAAAACCACAAACAGAAATCAAATAAATTGGTAATGTATGCTGTGACAGACAGCTTCGTTACACAGTGATTCATTACTAAGTTGGGAATGTATGCTGTCATATACAGGTTCGTTATGCAGTAATTCATTACTAAGTTGGCAATGTATGTCACGGCATACAAAGTTTATTACTAAATAAAACAACAAATATCCATAAATATAGCCAAAATTATAACAGTGAACACTTCACTATAATGTCACGATCGAATTATTAGTATTTTATTATAAATATACGAGAAAAAAGTAATAAAAAACAAATAGTGTGAGTGAGCACAGCCGGTTTTTTTCGGGCAGACATTTTGAAAAAAAGTGATAGCACCAGTGTTGCTAACACTCAAAAACATTTTTTTTTCATAAAATGTGACTAGTTTATGAAAATAAACGTGAATAATTATTTTGAAATCATAATATTTCTTTAACACTTTATTTTTTTTAAAGTTAGTATGGCACAGCATACAATACCAAATTAAGGGTTAAGACAGCCAAGGGAAATCTTACATTACTCAGAAAAGCAATGGGAGCTAATCCGATAATAATTTTAATCTTAGCGTTGTACTCAGTCAATACAGATCCCATAACAAAACTCATTTGTGCTCCCTGAGAATGTCCAGTTATTGTTAGTTGAGATTGTTTGGTTTTATTCAAAATGAAATCGATGTTTGCCTGTAAATCTTTAACTCCCATTTCATGGAAGCTATAATCCCAAAATGATTTACCTGTTTTAGAATTTAAAGTTACATGTCGCGTATCGTAACCTTTGTTGGCTAAGGTAATAGCGAGAGATATATTACCTCTCAATAGCCATATACCCGCCGATGCAAAGATACCATGTGCCAGTAATATAGGATTGGTTTCATTTCCTTTGATTCGGAACAATTTTAAAATGTAACCATCTTCAGTTATGACATCGAATCCTTCACATTTATGTCCATATTTCCCTGCAAGTTCAGTATAATATAGTAAAGCATCTTCATTCTAATATCACACTGACGCCACATTTGCATATTACTCGTATAACAACGAAACTTTTATTTGTCGAACGTAATTACAAGGTAATAGGCAAATATGTTACACTGTTTACTTTATACAGCTAACCATTTACGTAATGACTTAATTTTAATTGAAGATATATGTACGAATTAATATTGAAAATAAATTCATATTATTATTTAAAAAGTCACCGAATAAACTTTAAAACTCTACTACTTAGTTTTTAATTGACTTCAAAATCGAAAAGGAGGAAAAGAAATACCTCTAAACGTGAAACATATTTTTCCTGTTATTTACCAACCGAATGACGTAATATCATAGTGGTTATAGATTCGCGTACGTACTACAAAATAAAGATTTGAAAAGTTCAATTTTAATATGAAAATTATTTTTTTTATTTTATGAACTGAAACATTTTAAGACTGCTTATTATATGAGCTATCTCAATTGTATATTTTTACATCTTTCCTCGTTATTACTAAAATATCTTATTATTTAACCTACGGAAAATTTCAACATACGCTTGTGATGTATATGATGTACCAGTAATAGATCTTTTACAATCATTATCACTGTCTTCTCTTTCAGTTTATCTTTTAGAAAGTTGCTTAATACATATAATTTATATTAACTCTATTCCATGTCATCGTACGCAATAAAAATGATATTTAATGTACTCAATATATTAAATTAATTGTTAAAATACCCAGAAAATAAAATTAATTTAAATCTTCTGAAATGTTTGATAGTATTATAATTAACTAATTCCATAGGCCTAATGTCGTCGTGAGTTGGATTAACAGTAAATCTAGATTTATATCTGTCGAAACTTTGTTACAACGTAGTTTAAAGGCATTAGGCCAATAGTGTATGGAGATGTAATTTTTCTCAGTTCTAAAGTGTATTTTTTCTAAATTTAATATATATATTTTTTACTTTGTCAGAAGCTTTACTGAAGTCTGTATATACTACATTCGTTTGTTAGCCACAGTCTAGACCTTTTGCAAACTCAGATATAAACGTGGCCAGATTGGTTTGAGTGGATCGGCCACGTCTAAATCGATGCTGATGATCTGATAACGAAATATCTATCTGTCGTACTCAAATAATTTTGAAAGTTATGACGATACAAAATGGGATGTGCGTTTTGTATACTGGTTAGTTCACCTTTTTTATGTATAGGAAACATTTTAGCCATTTCCATTGATTAGTATTTTTGAATTAGTATTAATATACCTATATCATAACTTGGTGGTGTAATGAATAAGTGCCGCGGCGCGATGTTTATTGTTCAGCATCTTTCACAAGGGTCGGTCACGGGATGGACGATCAAAAACTTATTATATCAAGCTACTCCGTGATTCGGAAGGCAAGTTAAGCCATTGGTCCCGACTAAATTTGCAGTCTTTCAGCGCTTTCAATCCGCATTGGGCTAGCGTGTAGGGTTATAGCCCATCCCCCTTAACCATTCATAAGGAAGGCCTGAGCCGCTGCAGTGGGGATGAAAAAGGGCTGATGATGATACATTGAGAGCATTTTGGAGTTTCTAAACCCGATTGATAGGTTGATGTTGTTTAGTAGGTAGGTTTTGTTGTTGTTTACAACAGAAAAAGTATAACAAATAACAAATTAATGAGCTACAAAAAATAATTAATATTTAGTGGAAGTGCTGATACATACTACTAGATTTCATATCTGACTGTCAATCAAGGAACGATTCATTTTTAACAAAGACTAAAGTATATAATTAGGGTTTCGTGCCTCGAAAGGACAAATCACTTTGTTGTCCGTCCGTCCGTCCGTCTGTCAAGACCTTTTTTCCTAGAAACGCGTGGAGATGTTAAGCTAAAAAAAAATCATACAAATCTTAAGTATAAATAATTAATATTTTCGTAATAAACAATTAATAATAAACGTAATAAAATCTTATTAATAATAAATATTTCAAATACACTTACCGTTTACCGAAATTGCTTAACTGCTCATAATAGACAGAGGTCTCCTCAGAAATATGTGAGAAAATCTTATTTCGGCACTTACCTTCCTTCGTGGGACAAATAAAATAAAAGGTGGGGTAATGGCCTCTTAACGTCTCGGGTAACCACCCAAAACGTGTCTGCAGTTTTCTTGATGATATTAAGGTTTTATTGAATAAATTCTTCGTCATATATTTATATAACATAAAGTCATTGAGATAACAGACCATATCGATTTAAATATTTCATTTTTATACTTGTCTCTTATATACACATTAAATTTTAAAATGGTTATATCGCGTGTATTTTCGAAAAATTATTTAAATTTTCAGACGTATTGGATAATTTACAGATTAAAAATTTAATATTTGAAAAGAAACGACGCAGACAGTTTGTTTATATAACTGTTGCGTCACGAATGCTTTTTTTGTTTGGTTGAATTCTAACCTTATCTGACCAAACGATAAATTTTATTCATGCTAAACAATATCATATGAAGTCAAATTTTGCCAAGGGTTAATTATGCCATCTACAAAATAGGAATTGTGAACTTGACATATAATATTTATCATAATATATGAGATGTAAAGAACTTGTAATAGCTTAAGATGTTTTATGAATAATTTTATCGAACACAACTTTTTATTTTTCACTTTTAAAAATGCCATGGATAAAATATGAGGTGGGTTCAATTTTTTTCCTAACTTGAAGCTTTCCACTGACAACCAAATTTCGGTGAAAATAACTCAGCACTCTGGGACTTTTAATCCAGCCATATAACAGCAATATGTATTCTCAAGCTACGTTGAGATCTCAATAATCCACTGTATTTACGTTTGTTAGAGTATCCAGGATTTTTGTTTTTCTACATGAAGTCCAATCTTTATAGTGAGGAAATTAGCGTGTTTTTTGTCTTTATTTATATTTGGGGTTTGTATCGTCACATCGTGTTGAAGTATATTTAAAATTCCCGCGTTCCACATAGATTTCATTTTTGACACTTAGAATTTTTCCCCCGCTGCTGCATCGCTCTCTCTGCTCGAATATTTGTAGCTACAATTACTGTTGCGGAAAGTATCATATTTTTATCGTAGCCATGACCAATAACAAATGCAATAATGACACGTGTTTGTCGTTTCGTGATAGCCGTAGCCGTTGTCTTAACAATCTGTCGTGGGTGACAGTCAGTTCAATAAATAAATACCTAAGCAAAGTTGCTTAAAATTGCATGATTATCTGTCGTCACAAGATGTTGGAAACGCGTCTTTGCTACGCAAATAAGTTATCACTGGTGAGTTTATTTTACTTCAATGCCCTTTGACTACCTGATTGTCGCTCTGCATATTAGTGTTAAATCAACACCGTATAACGAGTTGTGCTTTGCAGCTGAAGTTTTGCATGTAATTTCCCTAATGCTCTATATATTCACGCTGTTTCATGCATCTACTCTCCCTAGCAGATTATTTTCTGCATGAAATAAAAATATATCTGCTGTATTTAAATGACAAATAAGTGATCCTAATCCATGTAGTAATTGAGATAGAACATTAAATTGTTACTAGGGTAAGCACTATATATATTGGTTTTATTTACAATTAGTTACTATAAACGCCATCAAGATACTCGTACCTTTTTTAACGCAGGGAAAATGCAACCTCAAACTTTAAACTAGGGCTCCCCGACCGCGTACTGGTCCTAAAAAGGGCAGACTTAAGTGAGGGCGGTCTACTGGGTAAAATCCGCTGTGAGTACCCTCACATTAGTAGGTCGGACCTCGGAGTCCTTCCCCCCCCACAGTACCCGTGGGGGGGGAAGGACTCCGAGGTCCGACAAGGTGTCCGCCGGGTCCAGCCGCAATAGCACCAAGATATCTTAGCACTATTATTAAATTTTTAAAGTATATTTTCGTCGTTTTTATTTCATTGTGCTTGTACAACAGAGTGTAGTAGGCTCACATTATTAGTAGCAAGTTAGGTTGTCGTATTTGTTAGGCAATGATTTAAGGGTGAGTATATATCAGAAATCACGAACTAATGTCCAAATAAGCTAGAAAACATAATAAACACGACATCATATTTGGAATTATTGAATTTATAACAATCAAGCTTCTGCCTTGATTGGAAATATTGTAGATCCTGAGTTGTTTATGGCTACTAAAAATATGTTAAAATATTTGTTTATGTGATTGTTTTTCAGTTATTCTGCAATAACGCCGCGGTCCCTTTTTTACAATGTCTTCCATACAATCTGAACCGACAAAAAGGTTGCCTGACATTATATTTGAAACTTGTAGATAAGTTTAATTGCAGCATCTTCGTTTCCAGAAATTTAACTAAATCGCTCTCTTAAAACTATCAAATAACTTCTCTTAGTGAGTGATTAATTTCCATTAATTAAACACAAACTGTTATTTTATAAATAAAACTATACTTTTAGCTTTAACTTTAAGCAGATTATTTAAGTTACATATGAAGTACGGGGCAAATGATGGCGTACTGAAAAAATACTTATTCAGGTGCATACAATTACATATACATCCACATTTTGCATTTAACAATTCCGATATCGTTCTTTCAATAACACATCGCGAAGGTAATCGCTATCACATGTCAAATATTTGTAGCGTGAAATTCGTAAATATCTTTTAAATGGATTGTAAATTAGATAATTACGCACCGAAATAGTAACCTTATGTCAGGTTTTTAATCCTAATAATGAAAATCAATTTGATTGCAAAATATCTATAGAAGTCGAATCATTTTCATGTTAATATTGAAATTATTCTAAGGCAATCCAAAATAAATATTTCTCTGATAAATCAAAATAATATTGTTAACAATAAAATTCCTAATATCACAAGAATTTCAAGTCGTTTCTTGTAATAAAAAAAAAAAATTGAGGAAAACTCGCTTAACCTCTTTAGAAGTTGCCGAAAGCCTAACTTAGTTCATCACAGTTTAACATTGAGTTTCTTTACATAGCGGTTGTGAGTAAATTGACGATGCTTGTAGGGCTAAGCAAGGTTTCCCTTCATCACAACTCCATTATTCAACTAAGAACGTCGAGTCACCGCAGCCGGCTATTAAAATTGCTTTTAGGATTTTCCAAACGAGTAATACGAATAACTATTATTAACAATGAAAAATTAGGAAAATAATTGAAATTCTAATAGCCTACTTGCTTACTCTATCATAATAAAATATATCTGTGGGCTGATTCTCTAATATCAAAATCTAGCGCAGTATAGCGATTGGGACAGCGATTTATGGAATCAATAGCTTTCTGCCGGTAACTTTGCCCCCGTGGTCCTGTATTATTGATAAAAACCTTCCTTTTGAATCACCTTATCTATTAACGAAAACCCTATCTACTAAGATCTAAGCATACATAGGGACAGACAGAGGATAGCAACTTTGTTCCGATTGTTATTTTCATTGCTAAAGAGCTCCGATAAACATGTCCAATCGCTGCTAAATTCAAAGTGCTACAGGGCAAAGCCCAAGCTCCGATACGTTATTTATAGGCACGCGCCGCCGCCTCGGCCGGTACCGCCACAGTCGCTATGTCACTGCATTTTAAATCTGTAATATCTTCGAAACTATTCATTTAAATTACATGCCGTAAAGGGCCATATTGATCTGTGTTGAATCAAAAAAGTATTTAAGGTACTTACTTAATTTGATAAGGATTAATCGCTTCGAAAATCAACCATTATTTCTCATAAAAATTAAATGACAAAAAATGTTATTGTGGGTTACCCTTAAGAGATAGACATATACGCGGAGTTTTTTTTAGACCGTTTCAAGGTGTATAATACTTAGCACATTATTTTGATATATCTCGTAAGGTTCAGCCTGATGTTACTAAAATATAAACCTTTCTCTTGATTAAATCTATCTATAAAAAAAAGCATTAAAATCCGTGACAATGACATGAAATTACAGACAGATAAAAAAGCTACTTTATTTTATACTATGAAGTGATGTAACGTTTAAAGTCACAATCGCATTCGGAACGAATGATGACAGGATAATCAAGATAAATAATAAAAACTTAGCTAAAGTTCAAGAAAAATCACATTTAGCATTTAACTTTTCTCAGTCAATCGTCCATTGTCTATTGTTCATTCACTGTCACATGCCAAATACTTGCAAGTTCGTGAATATTTTTCGAATTTCAACTTGAAAGGGATGTGATAGATTTTAATTTCAGACAATTAAGCCCCTGATTGTGACGAGACTATTTAATTTGAAATTAGAATATCAACTGAAAATATGCCCATCGTATTGTAAAACACAATGGACTGAGTCGAGGCTCGTTTAGCCCTAAATTGGATCACCCGGGCAAATTTAACTCTGGATCTTTGGTGACCTGATTTACTTAGCTGTATCTAGTCCACTGAACAAGCAGCATTTAGTGCATTTGAATAGACATTTTCTTCAATTGACAATAGAATAAACTGTTGAATAATGATTGTCGATTGAAGAGAATCGTGGGAAGAACGGTTCGCGACCGCCTCGGAGCCAACTGTGAAGAAAATGAAAATTTGGGAAATTTAAGGGTAAAGAAAAAACTGTAACTAACAAAAAATTAATATAAAAACAATTCGTATGTTTACGTAAATATAAAATTACGATTGCAAAATAGAACAAATACATACCCCTTTTTGGGTTTCCTGTAATATAAAAGCTTAGAAGATATTTCAAGATATACTTTTAGATTAACAATTTCTATTTTAATTATAATAAATTCATTATTCTAAAATTTTATATTTAAATTTATACGATTACAATAACATGTTCACACCAGATGAATTTTTTACGAACTGATATTCATAAAGAGCATATTGGATTACTCAAAATTTCAAATTACGAAAGGTCAATAATTAAAAGGAATGATGTTGAAGATCAGAGACAAAAAGTTTGCATGCTGAAACCTACGGCAAAATACAACGCTACAACTACTTGCCATGTGACAGCGACTGCAATCAAGGTATTGAATAGACGATAATTTTTAATTTGACACCAAAGTTAAAAGCTAATTGTAATTTTTGTCGGGTTAAGTTTTTATTATGTATCTCGGTTATTCAAATGATCATCCGTTCCGAAAGCGATAATTACTTTAAACGTTACATAATTCCGTAAATCGCTGTCACAATTGCTATACCACTGTAAAGCATTGCGTTAGATTTTGAAAGAGACTCAGCACACATCTTTTATTACGATGGATAGAGTAAGTAAGCAGGCTATTAGCAATTCAATCCTTTCCCTAGTTTTTCATTGTTAATAATAGTTATTCGTGTAAATAAGATAATTGATCCATCTACTAAATTTTGTTTTTTTTTTTCTAATAAACCATGTAGTTAAACAAAACTTAAATCCGCCATAACCCAGAAGCTATCGATATTCTGCTGCGCCCATTCTGCATCATGGTTTTATTATAAGTGATTATCTTTTCATTTTCATAGTAAATCTCCTGCGATTTACTGAAAAACAACAGGAAGTCGTAGAATCTTTGTGAACTCATAGACTTTGTAAAAGCATGGAGTCCAGTCCACTTAATTTGTGTACCTTTTTTATAAGTAGACAAGAAAACCTGTCGTTATTTGAAGTAATAAATGACATAAAAATGACAATTTCGAATTTATTAAGTTCGTTCTCCTTTTTTATGTTACACGTGACTCCATACGACAACGTACGCTATCACTACAAAAATACACGATTTTAAGCAACCGTGACCAACTTTAGCTTAACGAATAAGATATTGTGCACGAAACTTGTATCGTTGTTCACATTCCCATCCAGTACCGCGATTGAATGGACTATAGCGCCATCTAGTTTGCGTATAAAATTGAATTAGGAAAATTATTAACCATCTGTTTTTCCTTTAATGGAATTTGTGTAATATTATGAATTTTTGTATCATTATTCAATGTTTTCTAACATTGTATTAAACCTGCTGTTTTTTCGCTACTTTGCCCTCGTAAATTATAGCATAAGTCACCTGCGTATGATGTAGTTTCCCGTAGGTGAAAGAATAATTAAAACCGGTCCATTAGTTTTGTAGTCTTTTCGATGCAAAATTTTCATATTTTTAAATAAATAAAAAAATCAAACACTTTATAATATTAAAACATTTTTAGAGCTATGATTTTTACAATTGTAGTTACTGGCTCTTCCGTCTCAAAGTGATGCTGACTCTTAAATTTTGATGAATTGGATGCTGATCCAAATATTTTCTAAACGCGATGTGTAACTTTTTATGATATTTAATTCTCTTACCGGACCCTTATCCGATGAACGTGAATATATCATATACAATTTCAATGATTCCAATATTTCCTTTCAGAAGAACCGCTACAGCTTGCAAAGCTTTTCATTTTCATTGAGCCAACATATGGCGTGAGCCTTAACGATTTTTTTCAATGGCGAAGGATTCATTTTCTACGTGACCTAAACTGTAAAAAGGTTGCACTCGGGAATGGGATAAAAATATTAATCTTTCGTTACCTTTACCACTTAGATTTGAGAAATGATTTTGTTTTTTATTGATTTGAAAATAAGCGCAGTAACTTTAAAATAAACGCTAATTTATAACAAAGCTAAGTTTTCTCTTACTAATTTTTAAATGTGTTTTTCTTATTTTTGAAATAGAATTAATCTTATTACGCCGACGAAGTGGTGAAGTAAAATTTCGAAAAAAATTTAGGGTACCTCCCCTATACGTAAAGTGGGGATTATATATTTTTCTTCGTCCTCTCCATAGTGTGGAGCATCGTTGGCTAGGTCTTTCAAAAACATTGGGGGCGTGGGCAGGCCATTTTTCGATTTAGTAAACCGTTTGTGACTTATTAAGCTTTAAAGAGCTACTTTTCGTCAAGTGCCCCCCCCCCCTTTATCAACTAAGCGGTCGTTGATAAAAATTCAAACGTTACGGCAAACTAAAATTGTAGTATTTGCTGGGTAACACCTGGTGGACATCAATCCACACAATGGCGTAAAAATTACGGCTTAGCCTGCAACTACAAATTTACCTACAATGCAATAAATAACACAATGATACCACCTACCTGCCAATAAAAATTCTCTGCATTAATTATTATTCTGTTTCGATATTCAAAGTGTTTTTTAAGTTTAGACAATAATTATGATTCTTGCTTGTTATGAGTATCGGCTAGCATAGTCTTGCGATCACATATCACACGGCGAGCACAGTATCACCACATTATGCCTAACCCTTAAGCATTTCGATGTATTTACTGTACGTTAGTATAACGAAGAATCGTCGCATGTGAAATTGAAAATTCTATAAACTTCAATTGCGATAAAATAATCATCCACTGCCATTGTCATGTTTGTCACACATGTCATGTTTATTTGTGGTATATTATTTTTCTATATTTTTAAGAATGATGTTACTCTACATTAAAAGAAAGCTCATTTTTCTTAGATTTTTTTCCTATGTTGTATTTTATGACAAGCTAAGAATATGGTGCATTTTAAAAAGCCTTATTACAGTCACTTAATTTTATATTTTGTTTCTGATGACTATTTTATTGGTAATGGTTATTTTAATTTACTTTACTTGATTCCAATTAAATTTAGCAAAAATAAACAATATATAAGAAGTCTTAGAAATTGAATCAGTATATGATTTTAAACCAACTACTTTCAGGACGTTCTTTAATTTTCTACATTGTATAACGGTAAGGTAAAATTGTATCGAACACGATAATTTCGAAAATCTTCGTAGAAAATAACAAACATGATTTTTTTCATAGATAATGGTACAGAACCCTTCGTGCACTCGCACTCGATTGAATTTTTAAACGATAACACCGTTATTTGTGCTGTCAATGCTTTTGTATAGGTCGTTGTAAGAACAGATACTAACCTTATTATTATAATCAAGAAATAATATAAATTCTATGCAGTTACAGGCACAAGCTAAATAAATATAAATGATACAATGATATTCGCTATTGCCTCGACTTTCAATAGGAATATTTTCTCGCAAAATATATAATCACACAACGAATGTTAGTTTCAGTTGTATAATTGTGTTTTGCGTAGCTACAGACGATGCTGTACCGCTTTTATAACACTGAATTGTTGCTCGTTTCTTTCCAAATACTCTTAAACCGTGGAGCGTCAGGACTACGGAGTCGTGTATTTTTCCTTTATCAGATTTAGGCCTAAGTAATAACACCGATAACAGGATATTCCGACGGATTTATCGAGTTTGCAGTAGATTAAATACTAAACAATGTGTTTTAAATTACATTGCTATTTATGTGTTTATTGTTTTGAAAAAATAGTTTTATTATTTGATTTTTAATACAAAAAAATAAGTATACATCGAGGAAAATGTAGAAAGAATAAATTGAAGTCGATGGCACCGGAGTCATTGCACTCGGTTTACGATACAGTTTTTTAGCATTTATTTGTGGCTATAACAATCATACATAAATATGTTATTTAAAATACAAATATTCATATTATATACTTACATACATTTATAGTTTTTTTCATGTCTTTATTTCAGTTTTTTCCTTAACCTTTAAAAATTAAAACGTTCAACCATATTCCTGCAATACTGTTTTGTACCCAAGCATTCCCCCACCTAGAATCGAAGCAGTGGTCGCAGTACATTACCATAAAATGACTTTTATCATCTTTTCATTAGCAATTCTTTTTATTTGAGTGAAGATGTATACGTTACATTTTATACTACAGAACTTAGATAGGACAAATAGGACGGTTCAATCGCTTTATTTTTAATACGTTTAAATAGAGATTCAAATCGATAATGATTTTCCTGTATCACGGTTATTTAAATACTCAATTTATCGATGGGAGACTCTATTTGCAGTCGGTAACACTCATGGCCCATTCTCCCTATTCGATTTCATTAATAGAGAAGGCCTATCACCCAGAGAAGGCAGTGGGTACCGATAATAATTGCAAAATAAAAGTCCGTGGGTTTCGATATTGTTTTCTATAATGACAATCATAAATACAAAATACAATAGAAAATATTAAAAATATATAAAGTATACAAAAACTATATTAAAAGGTTCCACTTTCGTTGTCGTCGGCAACATGGCGGACCCCGTGCAACGCACTACTTAATAAGGGTCGACGTGTCCACCACCACCAGCTTCCGAACTGGACGACGAAGGGTCCCGGCCACGGTTGTTACATCCACAACTCTGGTAATTCCATCTTGCCCGGGTAGACTTTTGAAATACGACCGGGTAGACTTGGCCACGACCCACGTGGCAGGTTACCATCTCCAACGAATACTAAATCTCCTACTTTCAGTGGAGACAAAAGTCTAATATGTGTGCGAGGGGTCAAAATGGGTAGATATTCTTTGACCCAACGAGACCAGAAATGGTCCGCCAAGCGAAGCCCCTTGCGCCAGCACATTCTTCTTACGAAATCGTTCTTACGGTGTCGACACTCTTGTCAAATGTCGCATGAATTTTGACACTCTTGTCAAATTTATTTTTATCTGTATGAAAATGAATATCTTTTTCATGAGAAAGATAATCTGCCATAAGCTCTAACTTAGCCTTGCCAACGTAAAGCTTAGGAGCTGCATAATCGTCAAAACGAGCTCGTAGCATAGGTGTAAGTTTTGATAGTATCGCGGTGTAAAGTTCAGGCGAAAACAAAAATTCAGGTCGCTGCAAAAGCTTGATTGTTTCCACGCAGTTTCTACTTTTTGATGCAAAGCTATTAAGATCTTTACCAACTTCGTTAGGAAGCTTAGCTAGAGCTCTACGAGGGTCAAACTGAAAGTTCTTAGAAAATCAAAAACTGATTACATTAGCCAGTTATTAGTTTTATTATATCTTTTCAAAATATTGTCCATTCACGTCAATACACCGCTGCATGCGATGGAACCACTGGGAAAAGCACTTTGCCCACTCGTCCTTAGGGGTCTCTTCAATGGCATCGCGATACGCAGCCACCGCTTCTTCAGCATTCATAAACCGCTTTCCTTTAAGTTTTTCTTTAATTTTTGGAAATAAATAAAAATCACAAGGCGCGAGGTCGGGGCTATACGGCGGGTGACCCAGTAATTCAACGTTTGATGTCGCCAAATAGTCGATCGTTCGCTTGGCGGTGTGCGACGAGGCGTTGTCGTGGTGAAGGAGGATCCTACTGCGAGGTCGTTTCTCTCGAAATTTTTCCAAGACAAGTGGCAAACAATTGGTAGTGTACCATTCTGCAGAAACTGTTTTTTGATCCTCTAACACAATTGTTGCAAAATGACCTATCCTTCCAAAGAACGAGGCCACCATTTTTTTTCCCGCACTTCGATCTCTCTTCACTTTAGTTGGCAACTCCTCGAAAGGAAACACCCACTGAGCAGATTGTCTTTTGGTTTTAGGATCATAACAGTAAATCCAGCTTTCGTCACCTGTTAGTATGTCGAACACAGCATTTGAGTCACCTCCGTTAAATCTTTCAATCATTTTACGACACCAATCCACACGATGGAGTTTTTGAGCCTCAGTCAAATTATGAGGTATCCACCGGGCGCAAAGCTTCCTGACCGCTAAATGTTCGTGGAGGATTTTGTGCACTTGACTCATACCGATGCCTAAGCTTGTCCGAATCTGTTGATAGGTCACTCTTTTGTCAGTATCTATCATACGCCGCACAACACAGATGTTATCTTCAGTCGTCGCCGTAGAAGGCCGTCCCTCACGTAAATCATCAGTGAGATTAGTGCGACCACGTTTAAACTCATTAAACCAGTTGTAAACAGTCGCACGAGATGGGGCTTCATCGTGAAAGGCCAATCGTAGTCTATCATAACTTTCTTGTTGACTTAAATGACATCGAAAGTCATAAAAAATCATTGCACGAAAATTTTCTCGTGTTAAATTCATGATGACGTGACACAGACAATTTTCAATTTGCCGCCAAATCGTAAAACAAATGACAAATGAATGAAATATATACTCAGTAATATTGGCAAAGAGTTATATTTTCAAATTTTAGAATTATTTTTTTATTATATTGTTTATAAGTGGCCAGTTCTAAGAACTTTCAGTTTGACCCTCGTATTGGCAGCTATCTCATGCAAAACAATCAAATCAGGTTGTGCAAATCCTCGCTGCTCCACCATGACTTCATCTGGATCCTGTGTAGAAACAATTAGCGTAGCAACAGCCTCCCGCGCTGCACCACGAAGCGCTGTGTTCAGCCGCGCTAAATTGGCTGCAGAATAAAACGATGCCTTCGAATCTTCATACAGCTTCTTAAAAAGAAGCCACTCACTAACGCGACCATCGTATATGGGCAACTTAATGTCTAAAACTTTATTAAAAGACTCACCAATTTTTGCTTCTGGGAGCTTGCCCAAGATCTGCGTGAGCGTCTGCTTGTAGTCTTGATCGTGTGTATCCTGACTACTATCATAGACTTTATTTTGTGTACAATTTTGTGTATGTGTGCCTAAATTTTCTAGTGAAACATGTGTTTGTAGAGGCGGCGGCGGCGCCGGAAAATCAAGACGCGCCCGCTGTCGCTGTGATTTCTCCGAATTAACTGATGAACCTGAAAATAATACTTTAGTATTGTCCAACCAGTGTGTCACTCTACTGTGGCTGTAAGCCTCACTCTTACGCGAGGCGGCCTCAATAGCAGCGAGCTCAGCCTGTAACTCGAGTTCAGCTACGGTGCGCTCACGCTCAGCAGCGGCGCGCTCTCGCTCAACAGCGGCGCGCTCTCTCTCCTCCTCCACGAGCGCAAGTCGTCGGGCATGTTTCACCTTGGCTTACAGCTCGCAGCCAAGGTGAAACATGCCCGACGACTTGCGTGGAGGAGGAGAGAGCCGTAGTGCTTGCGGTTGAGCTCGTAACAGACAAAGAGCGTGAAGAAGTAGGCGGACAAAGTACACTGCTTTCGGCAGTAACTTGAACAACTGTCGGCGATGACCCCGCAGCATCTATATGAACCGCAGTTGAGGCCGGAGACTCCCTCAAAACGGCTTGCTCTTCGGCTTTGCCGGTCTGACTGCGAGTAACAACCATTTCACAAACACACACCACAACCTTACCAAAACAATGAAAATTCACACACGTAACACGCACACACTTTACGAAATAGAAATTATCATTAAAATATCATAACAAATCACTCTGACACCTTAAATGATAATAATTGTAAAATAAAATTCCGTGGGTTTCGATATTTTTTTCTATAATGACAATCATAAAAACAAAATACAATAGAAAATATTAAAAATATAAAAAGTATACAAAAACTATATAATAAGGTTCCACTATCGTCATCGTCGGCAACAGGTACATTAATTGAATGGTGTTTATAATAGTCACACTTTAAAACTTCTAAAACTCTGTTATCTGACTTTCATTCTTTGTAGTAAACCACACAGAATTTAATAAGTTGCATTTTACCGATCATGCTTAAGTCTCTTCAATTTCAATGTAGTCATCTACGAGATTCAACGCCCAGATTTTCCGATGGTCGTCGAAACAATAATGTATTTGCATATTGTTTTCTCATGTTTTTATTTGTATAATATTCGTAGATATTGTAGTGTAATCTATAGTGAAAGCTGAAGAGTTTGTTTGTTTGATTGATTTCTAAAATCTCAGAAACTGCTGGAACGAATTGAATTTTTGTTTTTGTGTCGAATAGTCCACTTACCGAAGGAAAATGTTACAAAAACGGTAGATTTTTCCCTTTTTTAAAGTTTTTCATGTGTACGCTGCGTAAACGGTGAACGTTACGCAAAAATCATGTAATACGAAATTGATACTCTTTATAAAGTTCTAAAATAATTCCCAACATCATATGTCTATCACTAGAATAAGGCATTATTGCCATAGTAATCATTATTTACAATTCAATTTGTTATTGTAATTATATTCCATGTCATCCTATTCCAAATCCATGATTAAATGATTTAAGCTGTTTACGCAAGATTAATTAATATTTTTAATAATTTTAATCGGTATAATCTTTGTCGCTAATATTAAATTCATATGTTATATTGGTTAAGTAAACAAAACTGTTTAGCTGCCTCTACTCAGCGCTAGATACTATACTTTTAAAACGGGATTTTGATTTTTGTTATGTTTGTAGTCATTTTTAAATGAAAATGAAATAAACAAATGAAAAATAGTTTAAAACTTATTCACTCTTCTGCCAGCCCAGCTTGGGATCTGAAAAATGTATAGAATATTTTTTGACGTTTATTAATTTTCCTCGTAGCGCCATTTCATTTGAGAAATAGAAATAATAGTCTACTCGTCTCTTCGTTATTTATAGTTCTGAAGAGCGATTCCGTAAAAATCTGAACCCGAATTCGAATTCACTCATGGGACCGAATTCGCGTAATTCAGTGTAAAGATTCTATTGATTTCATTTTTTGTATGAAAATACAAAACAAGATCGATTGATTCATATTTGTCTCTGATATTCTATCCCTATGTAATTTTGAAACTCACTTCATTTATATCACGAATCGTAAACCAATTCAGCGCTAAGCGGATATCGCTTTCGAAGTGTATTCGGACACGAGTGAATTCTAATTCGAGTTCGGATTTTCACGGAATCGCTCTGCTGTTATCCTCCTAACATTCACATATTGCGAAGAAACTTCACACGTCTCTAGTAATCTTGACTTTGGCTCCACATTTTCATCCTTATCTTAATCTCAGATTTATTTGCAGTCAGTTTTGTTATATTAAATTTGCCAAGATGACAAGAACTTTGACCTTGTACCCAAAAGCGTTTGTTACACAACGCTTATATAACTTAAAGCAGCTGTTTTTTACTCACCAACGCTTGGATTGCCAATAAAGGGAGAGGACCCTCACCAAATGTCACCAGGCGTAAGACGCGATTTGCATTTTGACCGTCAAATAATAGCTACGCATAATTTATATTGACGGATCAGCAAGGATTATTACCAAGCTTCGGGGAAGAATGTTTGGATTTTTGTTTTAAATTGTTTTTTCTTTCTGGGAGACTTTAAAGGCTTATAACATTTATATTAAAGGCCAGGATCCCCTTTTAAATGAAGTTTTAGATTGAAATTAATAATATTTTAAATGGGTATATTTTTGGAAAAACGAGTATTGATTTAGTCTTCAAAACTGTCAAATAGTGTCTAAATTGTAAGTAAAAGTAGAAGAAAACATTGGCTGATGCTGGAACTTTATATTAAATAAAATTTTTTTTTTTTATTTACAAACTAGCTGTTTTCCTTTGATTCGCCCGCGCAATTTATAGCCTCTGCTACTCGGTTCCCATACGTGAAAGAATATTTAAAACGGTCGAGTAGTTTTGAAGCCAGTGAAAACATACGAACAATCAAATGTTTGATCTTTATAATATCAATATAGATAACTTAGTTATAACATAGCACGTTTAAATTTAACTTTTCATTTTGAAGCTTGTGAAAAATTTCAATTAATAGTTGTATCATAAAACTTTCGTAAACGCCATATACCTATAAATATTTTTAAAATAAATAGTATTTAATTTTACGAGTAGTTGCATTTCATTTTAATAATATATCATTTTTAAAAAGTAAATATATATTATTTAAATATGTGTAATGTAATATGTGCAACAGCGTAGTGAAATTATAGAATTTTTAGTTTAATAAATTAGTTAATGACTAGCTCTTCTGCTGCAACTTCACCCGCGTATATTATATAACCCTATGTCACCCATCACTACATCAGCATCTCGTGTGTAAAAAAATCTTAAAATCATCATGTAGTCTCGGAGCCTATTCAATGTAAATAAACAATCAATTCTTTATAATATTTGTATAGGTATATTATATTAGTACAGTATTACGGCTAAACCCGCGAAAACGTTATTTACTGTGTTTTATTTCGTCCAATAACTGATTAGACACAACACGCGTACAGCTTGCTCACGTGGCTTTACCTGTTAAAAATTGTTTCGCCCGTCAGATTTTCGAGGGTAGTGGTTTGTATAAGGCTTTATGGGGTAATTATTTCGCTGCGTCACATTTTTGCTCTGTAAAAAGCGGACAGAGTTTGTTTAGCTGAAATCATGATAATACACTGGCGACGTTCGTAATTGGATTTATTTTACGCCATAATATCTGTTGAATAACACTTTTAAGTGCAAATACTAGAGGAGGACTTAGGGAACGTTTATTTATTTATTTATTAGGACATCCAATAGTTGTTACATTAAATGAATTATTAGAATATAATCGCTATAACATAACTAAATGTACAACATTCTAAGGTGTAAAAACATGCACTGAAAAGCAGCACTTGACTCTTATGCTAAATAAAATCTAAGTAAATTATAGTTCAACACAACAACAAATTACAGTACAAAAAAAGAAAAAGAAAAATATCCCACAATTTGCATCAATCAATCAAGGTTCCAGCAACAGTAAAGCTGCTTTCTTAAAACTGGCCAGACTATCTTTGAAGATATCCAACCCTTTACTAATAGCGTTAAATGCTTTCGGCAGTCTACATGCGGTAGCGAATAATTTTAAGTTGGTTCGAGTAGTTGGCTGATGCAGCAGACCAAGTGCGCGCCAAGGCAGACGACGCGGAACTCGTATGTTAAAAATCCGCAGCAAGGGTGCACAATCAAATTCACTTCTTAGTACCTTATAAGAAACGTCAGGTCATGCAACTGTCTACGGATCAAAAGGCTATCCATTTTAAAGTAATCTAGTCTATCGGTGTATGAGCGGAGCCGCTTATGTAGTCCACACGAGAAGGAAAGGTGCCCGAGAAACCGTTTCTGTATCCGTTCCAATCTAAGTTGATGTATATTATATTGAGGTGACCAGACAACGCTTCAATATTTGATATTACTACGAACATAAGCATAAAAAACAACCCTTTTTGTATGCGGCCTTCGGAATGACCTACTGTTACGAATGATGAAACCAAGCATTTTAGAGGATTTCTTGATGATATGTTCTATATGAGGTAAAAAAGTCAGCTTGGAATCGAAAAATACACCTAAGTCCTTAACTATAGATTCCTTTCGAAGCTCTGATCCGTTAATGCAATATTGGTATCTGATTGGGGTATTACTGCGCGAGAAAGTAATCGTTTGGCATTTATCAGTATTTAGAGTCATTTTGTTGACTGAACACCAATCAGTAATAGCATCAATGTCTTTCTGAATAAGATTGCAATCTGCTGGACATTTAATAGGTTTGCAAAGCTTTAAGTCATCAGCGAAAAGGTGAGGACTACTGTGTTTGATGCATGTTATTATGTCATTTATGAATACATTAAATAACCAGGGTCCTAAGATAGAACCTTGGGGTACACCTGATGTCTTTCAACTAAGTAAGACCCAAACCATTCCAAAAGCGTACCAGATATACCAATCGAGGCCAATTTTCGCAATAGCACCTCATGATTCACTCTATCAAATGCTTTGGCTAAGTCCATGTATACTGCATCAACCTGGACACCCGAATCAACTGCATTGTTTATGTGAAATATACAATTGATATATATATATATATATTTATTTCGGAAAAAAGTATGGAGGAATCATAACAATAGATAGATATTAAAAAATAGTATAGAAGTTATTTATCAATCTGGCCAGAACATAATAATTTGTGAAGACTATAATGTATAATAATATCACCTTTTAGTCTGTTGCGCCGCCATAAACGCGATAATACGCGAAAAAATGGCAGCGCGCGGTCTCTTGAAACGCATTTTTCTCAAGATATTTGTGTGAAACGTATATACATATAATTTTCTAAAAAATAAATCTAGATATAATTTACTAAAAACTTATTACCATTACAAAATAAAAACGCTTTTTATGGCCCACTCAAGATATTAATAGTCCTTCTACTTCTCTTAATCAATAGTCCGTCCCTTACAAAACAAGGCTGTAATAGTGTTTCTTATTCTAGAGTTTTTTTTTTATTTATTTATTCTCTGTGATCTATTAGCCTACAGAAAAGTTTTTATTTATAAGTAAAATACTCGTCAGTGAAGATTCGACTTATTACTATACAACTTTATAAGAAAAATATTGTTTTTGAAAATGGAACTAAATCGGCTATCGTGATGATCCAGTAGCATGCGAGCATTACTTTGTGGATAATAGTTGGGCAAACTAACAGAAATGGTCGTTAATTACGCCAATTTTCATAAGTGTGGCCCCGCTATAAAGAGGACAAAAAAGTAAAACTTTTCTTTTTTTTCGCAATCGAAATGAAAGTAAAATGTAACTCGCGTCGTTTAAACCCATTATAATAAATATTATTATATTTCGTATGAATAAACATGATTCTGTGCGTCAGGGGCAATGTCAGGTCCCACCTCAGTTGCATCATAAATTATCGCAAAATAGGATCCTCTTTTAGTCGTATTAGCGTCTAGAAAAGTTATTAATTTTCATTTATTTATTTCACCAGCAAACATCTGGCTATATAATGCATAATATTGATAACGTTGTTTTCTTCAACTTATTGCAAAGGTCACCTTCGCATGCATAATACGAGTAAATTCACTCCAGATTATATATATGATTCTTATATATACAGAAATTATACAGTTTTTCGACAAAATTATATCAAGGGCTTATTATTATTGATATTTTTTGTTACATGAAACTACTAATATACACGGTTGTCACGTCAAATACGTAAGCGGCAACCGGAGGATGCAAAAAAATCAATTTTTATTTTAGACTATTTAATATAATTAAAATATTACAACTAAGTATGTGACTATTGTTCGATGGTGTAACAAAAAGTGTCGCTTTGTAGGTCGTCGCCGCATCGTCCGGTGTCCGATGATGCACGTTCCGCAGCGTCAGCGCCTCGTGACTGGTTCATAGTTTGTTTCGTAATTTTGGGTAATCGCTAGCTTGCAGGTTGCACGATGTGGCAGTGTGTAACACGTCTATGTATCTATGTTTTCTTGTTATTATATTTATACCCTCTGTAATGACTTTCTTTTCGTTTTTGTAATGAAGGTAGCACTCATGAGAATATCTTATGCTGATAAAACAAATACACTCACTTTACTCGTTTCAATAATTGTCATATATCAATGTGGTTATACAGTTAATTTTCTATATGGTAGCTATGGGCCTAAAAGGCAAATTTTAAAATTGGGTCTTTACAATGCTGGTTCATTGGCTACTAGGCACGATGACTTCATTATGTGGTGAGGCGGCGTGTAAATAGCCGAGACCTCACGCGGGATCTTAATCGTATGCGGTTATTAATAATTGTTAAAGAGAAAAAAAAGCGAAAGAAAAGAAATATAGAAAGAGATTATCCTTAGAGCACACCCGATGGAACTCTGATATAAAATCGAGAGTACTTACTGAACTGATGTACGCCACTTGGACACGAACGCCAATACCGCTCCGTCCACTATCCTTCTGGTGTTCAGTCTGGGTATACTTATTATAACGAAATTTTTATATTATTTATGCGGCTGGTAGATATTTTTGATGCGTTGTTGTGAAAAGACAAAAGGCGAATGACAGAAGAAGTTTTCTTCTTTTTATGCCGTCGTGGCGTCTGTGCGGCCAGCGGGCAGACCCCCGAAAGTACACCAGATATTCCATTAGTGGTGCACTCATAAGGAAATCGAAATATAATTTAGAAAAAAGTTAAATAAGAAAAGTAAAGCAATGAAGCGGCGTCAACATTATGGCTATGTCTAAATTTAATGGAGATATTATTACAATTAACGAATCGTGGAGGAGGCGCGCGCACCCTTAGTGCTTGGTTATTATTTACGCAATATGCCGCGTCCGCTCTCAATGCGTAGGGGCAGAGGGGGAGGGGTTGCTTTCTATGTGAATCGCGGTATACGTATACGTCTGGCTAAGTTTCCTTGCGCACCAATTGAACAAATGTGGCTGTCTCTTAACATAAACGGTTATAATGTATTTATCGGAACAGCATATAGACCAAATTGGGTAAATGTAGATTTATTTATTGACGCATTAACTGCATCAATTAGCAGTTTTGCAAGCTGTGACTATTTAGTTTTGTTGGGCGATTTAATATTATCTTCCTCGAGGACACTTGTAATGTCAAAAAGATAAAAAAGAAATTTACATTACATGGTTCTAGAGCACAAAGTATCACAACCTACTCATTACTCTCCCGATACAGAAACGCTTATAGATTTAGTTTGTACGAATTGCCCGATAAACTCCATTCCAGTGACTAATATTACCGCTTCTTTAGGTCATGGTATGATAAATGTGAGTTTAAATTTAAGCACATTTGACAGTGATCTGCATGATATTGATTGGGAGTCTATTTTTCAGCAGCCTACGATGGATCTCATGGTTCAGATTTTAAACATACTAATTTTGTCGCTTTTTGAAAAACATGCACCTGTAATAACTGATACAATATCGAATAGGTCACTTCCGTGGCTAACTGACACCATAAACATTTTAATGAACCATCGCAATAAGTCATATGAAGCATATCGTAAAGAATGTGATTTTGTCAGACAGGAAAGTAAAAAAAAAAGTATTATAAACAATTCAAAAAAGCTGTCGAAACAAGTATATTTAATGAAAAGCGTGCGTATTATAATTACCAAATAAATAATTCACAACATAACCCTAAAAAATTTTGGAAGAATATAAAAGATAAAATTTTGATTAATCAAAGCAACCACATCCTATTTGTGAACTATTTGATAATGTAAACGAAATATATGAACATTTTTTGTATGTTTCTGGATCTAAAAGTGTATCTTTATCTGTAATAACTTATTTTGAACAGCATAGACACAGTGAGGAGTCGCGGGCTCTAAGACCTGTTAGTTAGAATGATATTGCTAAGTATATATTACCCATCAAAAGTAATTCAACCGGAGTTGACGGTATAAATAGGGATATGATCATTCTTACGCTTCCTAGGACTTTGTCTATTATTACAGGTTTAATTAATAGATCAATCCTTAGTGGTATTGTTCCTTGTGTGTGGTGTACTGCTCTTGTTACACCTTTGCCAAAAAATGAAACCCCCACTGATCTAAAAGACTTAAGGCCGATCAGTATTTTGCCTTTCCTGTCAAAGGTGTTGGAAAAGGCCGTTCATTATCAGCTGAGCGAGTTTGTCGAAAATAATAATTTGCTGCCGACATATCAATCCGGTTTCAGGAAGGGTATGGGTACAGAATCGGCACTTTTGAATATGGTAGACAACATTCTCGTAGAGCAGGGCACTGGAAATAGTACATGCTTAGTATTGTTGGACTTTTCTCGTGCCTTTGAAAGTATTAGTGTGCAACTACTTCTAGCTAAACTTGCTTATTATGGCGTAGACCATATTTCGCTTCTTTGGTTAAATAGTTACCTTAACTGCCGCTCGCAAACTGTGAATAAATGAAATCGGATGGGAATTGTAGTATCTCTGATTTTCGAGGTGTAAATAAAGGTGTTCCACAAGGTTCCATCTTGGGACCTTTATTATTTGTACTTTATACCGCGGATATTACTGAAGTGGTGAAAAATTGTCATTATCATTTATTTGCTGATGATGTACAGTTGTACATATCATCGAATCCCATAAACTTTCATGAGGCAGTTGAGAAATTGAACGCTGACTTAGGTAGAATAGCAGAGTGGGTTGATAGGAATTCTCTATCACTCAATCCATCAAAATCGAAATATTTAATACTAGGTTCTAACAATCAACTTTCGAAAGTCAATCGCCGATGCTATAAGGTATATATACGTGATCAACATATAGAACTTGTTTATAAAGCTAGGGACCTGGGTGTCGTTTTGGATGAGAATTTGCGTTTTGAAACTCATGTATCGAACTTAGTAAGACCATGCTTTTATCGTCTAAAATTGTTGTACAGAATTCGTCATTTATTAACTGTACAAGTTCGTATCACTCTATATGAATCACTGGTGTTATCGAGACTAAACTATGGTGACCTCGTGTACGGACCGCGATTGCTATCTAGAACTCAAAAACAATTGCAACGCAGTCAAAATGCTTGCTGCCGTTTCTGTTTTGATGTGCCTCCGCGTAGTCACGTTACGCCATACCTCAATAAACGTTCTATCTTGAAAATGTCCTTTCGTAGGCATTTGCATCTCGCTAGTTTGTTGTTTGACCTAATTAAGTATAAGGAGCCTGAATACCTATTTACGAAGCTCAAGTATATGCAGCCACGTGACGGTTGTAATATGATGTTCTTGTTATCTACACAGCAACACAAAACCGTAGCATTTACTGGTAGTTTCTGACACTTACCCACCAAATCCCACTTAGACTTTTGTGTAAGGGATCTTTCATGAAGAAACTGAAGGTAGAGTATCTACAGATGCAAAAATTAGGTCTAGTAAATGTTTATTAAGAATTTTTTATTTCGTATTGAGTGTAAAAATATTTATCTATTATTGTTTATATTGATTACATTAAATTATTTATATAATATATTCACTTTAATTTTACGCTAGCGACCAAACGGCGACTAGGGTACAGCTGAAAATCAGTGTCTGTTTCATGTATGGAACATCCAACAAGCTGTATACCTCTTGAGCTACTGCTTCACACTCTAGTACGGTGATACAAATCGTTGTCTATTGTAATTTTTAATGTTTCTTTACACCAACTCAGTATTTTACAACAACTTATAATGTAGTGTTAGTAGTGGTTCAATAAAGCATTTATCTACCTATCTATCAGACTTATATGATCAAAATGTTTAGACATACGTAATAAGCCACTTTTTTATGCTTGAAATAAGCTGTATATTTTTATTATTATTATATTAGTTGAATACTACTGACGTAAGAAAATTTAGAATATTCGAACGTGGATTATGCATTGAGTTTAATCATTGGGAATACAAGTCAAAATGAATAACGTAAAATATTGTTTTTGTAAAATAGGTATTCAGGTGTCATATTAATTTATACGTGTTATAAAAAAACGACTTGTTTGATGATACAAGCAAACAAGAAATGTCTAGGTAAATATAATAAGCGAACCTCTTTGTTGCGTGTGTTGAAACAGCTGTATGTTATCAAAAATTATATATGGTTTGTACTTTGAATAAATGTATTTTACGAGTAAATTGAAACAAGTAAGTATTGGTATAAGCTAGTGATATAATGCAAATTAGATGGCTGTTTAACGCGTTCAGATTGCGTTGGGGATTGCAATGGCCGGTCATAGGATGGGTGACCGAAAATGTATAATCTCGAGCTCCTCCCTTAGTTAACACTCCTTGATATCCACCAATCCGCACTGGGTCAGCTTGATGAGTCCCTATTAAATACAATTCTATCTATAGGAAAGTCTTATGCTATGGCTGTGTGTCCATGAAAAGTGATAATGCTTAATAATTATTTTGAATAATATTAGTAACAACAGTACGCCAACGTGCTACATATCGATACCATGTGTGTTTTTATTTTTTCTTTTTACAGCTGATGTAATTTTTTTTGTACATAAATCATTTTAAAATGAACGATTTTTAATTGGGCTGCTCTCTTAAGCACATCCCTATAACTTTGACTTAGACGTTTGATCAGATTAGCTCTAAAGTAGTTTTGAGTTGTCTATCCAAGTTGAACCTTTGATGTTTAACTTAAATAAAGTTGTTGTGCAATGAAATATACTTAATGCTGTCTATTTCAAAAAGCCTAAAGCGAAACTATAGGCATAAAAATTTAAGGGGCAGCCATTTTTACTTAAATATTTATATTTACTTAAATATTGCGTAATTCTTATTTTTGTATATAAGGTGTTATATTATTACACCTTATTAACAGTATGAAACAGCTGATTATTTTTTTGTGAATTCACTGTTGCTCCCTAAAAGTTGTTCAGTATACTTAACTGATCCACTCCACTAAGTCCTCGATTATAAAAATATTACACCTTATATTTACGTAATAAATAAATATATTTTATTTGAAGAACTTTTTGTGATGTTTCAGTCATATAAGCAAACGCCGAATAATTCTTATGATTAATTTGTTTAGTGTTTGAATAATAACAAAATACTACTTCGTAAACATTTAACGAGACTTTAAGCTATTAATTAACTTGCAACATTAGCTTACTTACTACTACAGAACTTTGAACTTCAAAGACACATCTTTAGTTATAAGTGACAATGCCATTATGCAATTTAAAATGTTAAATAGCGCGGTTTAATAGTAGACCACAGCTTGTGGGAAGGATAAAGGGAGGTATGTCCTTTCCACAAGTCAGTCGAAGGATACAAAGTAATGGAAGTAAAAAGATACCCATATGCGAGTCAAATGATTAAAAAATATAGTTCCTGACCGAAATTTGTCATAACATTCTTTACTTAATTAATCTTTAATATTCATGTACTCTATTTAAAACTTTCAACAATTAAAGATTAGTTGCACTAACTTACTTTAACAATAGCAAACACGTTGAATTACCAGTTGAGCAAATAATGAATTGAAGATTCAGTAATGGGTTGATTGTCATCTACTCATTACTGAATCTTCAATGTCTCATAATTTTAATCACTCAACGTCACCGGTTATTTTTTTTTGTTTCCGCGCTCAATATTAAGTCAGCGTAGTAGTAATCGTTAAGTCTGATACAAACCCTCAGTTTAAGTACTATTATAGTGCAATCCAACCTAAGACTACATGTTTTTATGAGTCTTTAATCGATGGACTTTTAAATAAACTAAGAACAAAAATATTCGTTGAATATATCGGAAATTCGGAAAAATTTATCATCTGGGTCATTTCTATAAAAATGAGTTTACTATATTTATTCTAAATAACACTCATACACCAGTAGCGAAGGATCGACGATTCTCATCGAAGATTATGCAAAATGAAGCCAATATATGCCACGTAATATCTTTAGTATATGTGGCATAATATTGGTTTTTAAAAAAATCTGTGTATATATGAATTCTACATTGCAGTTATATCGTTTGAGGCTTAATAAGCGATAATTTAACGAAAGTCCCATACTAAATGTCAAACTTTCACTATTAGCGGTATCCACCTCCTTAATGTCACCAACAACAAAAAGCATTTTCGGCATAATTGTTAGTTACCTAAAACGATTGGAACTTAGTCATGACAAACATAAGTACTATTCGTCACGAATTATTAGTTTTACTAGAAGTAAGTCATTTTAGTGACTAATATTGTTTCAATCTTGCGTTAGAAAGGCGGAGAAATTCATAAAACGAAATACATATGAATATCGGGGAAGCAAAGAACTTGTATATGAACTGTACTTCGTGGCGTTCTAATGTCTTTTTCTACCCGCAATGTAAGTGGTAAAAATTCTGTCCTTGTCTACCTCATTGTGAATGAGAGAGATGGGAATAGGAAATGGTGGTATGCGCGGTGAAATAGTTTGTAATGAATCAATTGCAAACTATTATTATTGTTAAAGCCCTCTGCAAAATTACTCACATATTTATCAATTTTTATATAAAAAGAATATATTTAGAATAATGAACGGAAAAAATAATATATTAATAATTGGTGGTGACTCTGTCAGTATTTAAAAAAAATATACCTATTCACGATTTGGCTATGCTTGAGATATATTATAGTTTTTTTTTACGTTTAGTTACACCTTATTTCTTTACGCAAAACCAGTTAAAAATTAATTATTTTGGATACACGGCAGGTATATCCAAAATAATTAATATAAGCATTATTACATATTAAGTCTAATAAATATTTTTATTTGACCTTAACATATTGATGGAATAATTAATGTCATTTCTAAATTAATACTCTTTGTGTAAGCAAACAAGCAAGTGAATTCCTCCTGACATTTGCATGATATTTTACTAAAAATAACAAGCATATTTCTCTTACAGAAGATAAAGTTAGATTTACTCGTGCTTCTCGTAAGTGGGCGTAAATAAAACATCGGTGTTATTACAATACCGATTTAAGCGTAGGATGTTGGTAAATTATATTTAAATTGTGTCATTCAAATTCAAAACTAAATAATACTGTTTGTTTTAATGATGTTTTGATTTAGACCACTTCGAATAGTATTTTAAATAAACTGTGTGAAATCTGGCTTATGCCTTGATAATTAAGCGACTTAAAAAAAGGGGTTATCAATTCGACATATATGTAAGTAATTGCTTTGGAATGGCGTTATATTTATGAATATTGATCTGTATGGATTTCTAAATACGTATGCAAAATTTTAAGGACGGGTGTATTTTTAATTTTTATCTTCAATAAAATCGAAACACTGAAAGTGGATATAACAACGATTATTTTTGAGGTCGCCGCCCTATAGTTTTAAGAAAAATATCATGTATGATAAGAGATTTTTTTCTGATAGGTCTGTTTTACTTGTAACTAATAGACACGGCTGACACCGACCCCGAAAAAACTTCCATATTTTCATTATATTAAAGATAAAAAAATGTGGTATTATTTCTCTAGTTTTCTTATCGAAGAAACCCGACATGAAGTGAGGCTACAGAATGGATGCGAACAATTGTCGGCTTTTAAATATAAAAATGTCAAAAACTAATAAAAGAGGCTGTTGAGCAAAACAAATACGTACTGGACGACGCTCAGTGAGACGCTGTTGATAAAGCTACATCATATGCGGATGATATTATCGTAATTAACAGAAAAGCGAGGGAAAATATCCAGTTAGTAATATATTGCTAAAATTATAAAAAAATATATATATTAGCTTGACCGTCCATGGTTGGTAAAATAAACCTTAAGAAGTAAATACCAATCTTCATATTAAATTAAGTAATTTATTTCCGTGTCGTTGCTATAAAAGTCCAAATATTTCATGACAAAGAACCGGAGCTGTAAAACCTCAGACGCTACAATTCAACGAGTCAATAAAAATGTTAAATAAAACGAAATATTGTGTTGCAAACAATATACAAATGTGTCACGACTAAATATAGAAGAAAAAATATTATTTGTGTCTGAATAATGGCATTCCATAAAATGTCATGCTCGTCTTCTATTTTTTATTGGTTTTAAAATAAAATGTTTTTATTTCCTAATTCTTGATTTTATAACCAATGTTGGCTATTTCTTTTGAGTGCATCACCAGCACCAGAAATAACCACTCTTCCCTATGGACTAAGTATTTATAGAAGTATTTAGTAAGCGCACGTGTGCGTGTGCGTATGGATGGGCGTGCGCGCGTGTGTGTACTCGTGCAATATCATATAATATAACAAATTATCGATGGTACATACAGTGATTTTATCTGCTCGATCACATATTTTTGCTGTTTTAATATATATCAAATCCCAGCTTGTTTTATTAGCTTTTGCAGGAAATTTTATAATTTATCATCATCATCATGAGCCCCTTTACGTCCCCACTGCAGGGACACTGATCTTCCTTGTGGATGGTTAAGCAGGATGGGCCATGACCATGCTGGCCCAATGCCGATTAGCGGGTATTAATGACTGCAAATACAACCAGAAATGTGCTTTACGAAGCATGGAGATGACAAGTTTTTGGTCACCTATCACGTGACCCTTGCGAAAGTTGCTTAACAACGGGCCGCGGCGCTCATCTACTACACCACGGAGCTACTCTAAAAAGTATTTAACTCCAATGTATATGTGTGTAAAATTAATTGAGATTCACTTTTTTGCTGCGGTTTTACCTCGCTACCACAAAACGACTGCACACACAAAAAAATAATATCACTATTGATGTCTACCCTCTCCACTGCCAGAGTACAGACCTTCCCTAGAATCGTATGACGAGGATGGGTATGATCCGAGATCAGATTGGTCGGTGAAGGACTTCAGATGCAGCCGAAAGACTTGATGTCTGCCAATGACTTGATGTATCTTCCGAAGCACAGAGTTGTCCTGACTGCAATAAGAATTTAGTTTAGCTTTAAAGTGTAATATTTTCAAAGTTTCTGTAATAAAATTTATTATATAAATACCTATGTTTAAAAAACGTCTCAATAAAGTTATATTTTCCGAACACAACAGAAACTAGTATTTTCACTTGTACCTGTGTTTGTACATAACATCCCATTGTACTTGTATAGTAATTAAACTGGGCTATTAAAAGAGGTAACACTCAACATACACAGCTAAGTATCTTTGTTCATGTTTAAAAAATGCTTTAAGCCGTTCTGTTATCTAGTTTTGTATCCTATATATGTAGTTACTCGAAAAAAAATTGGTTCTCGTAATATGCAAAGTTGCACCCTTCTGGACCTGAAAAGCATTAGGTCGGATGTCGGGAATCTTAGGCATAACTGTATAAAAACAGAAATAGCTAAATGCAATCAAAATATTTGAAAAAGTCGTCTGATCCGACTTTATGCATGACTGTTGCTCATGAGTAAAAAGGCACAAACATACAAGAGTTAATTTGCCGGAAAGAGAAAAAAGAGTGTAGCAACGTTATGGCGATAAGTGATTTTAGCTGGTTCTGCACATCCGACCTAATGCTTTTCAGGTCCAGCCTTTTTCTTTACATTTCATCACTTAAGTGAGGTATTATACAGTTTTGCCGTTGACTTTGAAGCGGTTGATTTGAATGTATATAAAACTGTCATGTTATTTGCATACGTAAAAACACGTATGCAATTTTGTTGGTTAATATCCGTTCAGAAAGTGGGTAGGAAATTCAAGCGAGGTAAGGCTATACAAACATTAGTTTGTTTCGAGGTCATCATTCAAGAGTAGGCTCCATAAATAACCTGGAAAACTCAGGATAGTCCCGGGCTTTTGGTTTTTTAGATTTCATACTTTAAATCAGGGTCTTTAAATCTAAGTTTTTATATGTTAAGTTTTCTAATATTTTTATCAATATACAATTTGGACCTTATGTCCCGAATTTGAGAATCACAAATCTATGTCTCGTAACCTCCGATCAAAAATTTAATTCAAATTAATGCTTATATTTGATCAATTTAATGTTGTGCACACAATGCTCTACTGATAAATATTTTTAATAAAAAATTCTCAAAAATCCACCAGCCTAAGGTACCCCGAAACAGGATTCAAACTCACAATCTCTCGCTCTGGGCGACTGATCGACTGTAAACGTAGGATTTTTAAGCATTTTTAATTATAGATAAAATTATTAAATAATAGTAAATAAATTTTGATTGATTAACCATAAAATATTTGGTACACTGTGTGAGTTTATAACAATTATGTCAACAGTTAATAACACGTCCGGTTATACAAATTAGTCAAATTTTTTAATTTTAAAAGTATAGAGTTAAAAATCAATTGCGTAAATATGACATATTGTGGTAATCTGATATGCGGCTGTATGTATAATTAAATGTTCAATTTATTGTGACCCAAAAACAGCCATAACAGAATCCCGGAATTTTAAACTTCTATTTGGTAATACTATTCTAAAGGTTAAGTTTACCCGCTTTATTTTTAACCTTAACGCATTAACATTGAGTTCAAAATAAACTACGGAAATATGAGATATTGTTATAACATGACGTGTTTCTGTGCGTTAGTTATTATTGTTTACATTTATTTGACATAGTAAATTACCTATTATTGCGAAATTCACAGTAGGTACTTTATTTTCTTTAGACTTACAGAAGTTAAGCTATTAAGAATAATTCGATAGCGCAGTGGTTACGCTTTCGCAAGTGCCAGTAAAAAACTTCATTTCAAACCAAAAAAATGTTCTTTGGAAGATATGTCATTCCGGCTGCATCCGCCCTGGGGCTCTATTTTTGAATCATTCGTCTCGCGTCGAGCGCTCGTTTTCTACTGATTTTCGTTCGACTTAACAAATTCGCCATTTCTAAATCGCTCGACTGCAACGAATGGTATGAACCACTCGTCGCTTAGCGAACGTTGTATGCGAGTGATAGTAGAAAACGAGCGCTCGACGCGAGACGAATGATTCAAAAATAGAGCCCCTGGGTCCGCGGGTCAGCTAAAGCACAGCAAACTTGTCCTTTAGCAGTGGGTAGTGGGGACATAATTAGTGAAACAATATTATTTTCGTCTTTAGTCGTTTCGTAAGAGTGAGCTGAAAACACTGCCAAAAGTGAACCTCTTCTTCTTCTCATTTTTTTTCTTCCTTCAATTGGCGTTTCCGCAACTCGACGACCAAACAGATCAAAAAGTGAACCTCATTTTATTGAATATTCCACATTATACAAATTTATGGTTAGTGCGCTCGTTCTGTGATATGGTTGTTAATCAACTTCCGCAATGGCCGGTAATTTTAATCTCGAGCTCCTCCATTCTTTCGGCGCTTCAAGCCTTTGGTCCCGGCTACATCTGCAGTCGTTAATACCCACCTATTCGCACTGGGCCCACGTGGTGGGTCATGGTAGGAACATTATCATCATTATCATCATCAGCCCCTTTACGTCCCCACTGCAGGGGCTAAGTCCTTCCTGATGGATGGTTAAGGAGTATGGGCCATGACCCTCCACGCTAGCCCAATGCGGATTGGAGGGTATTAATGACTGCAAATGCAGCCGGGACCAACGACTTGACGTGCCTTCCGAAGCACGGAGGAGCTCGCGATAATAATTTTTTGGTCACCCATCCCGTGACCGACCCTTACGAAAGTTGCTTAACGACAACGATCGCGGGCCGCGACGCTTATCAAATACATTCAACTGTTTTGATTCGAAGACACTTTTACCGGTAAGACACCGGTACTCGAAATACTTGTCATGTGCAAGTTGTGTCGCATTCGACCGTTTTATTCTTGGAATGTTGCCAACGGGATGAAACTTTAATATTCCTGCTCGTAAACATTGACTTTTGAGTAAGCAACTCTACAAAAATGAAATAAATATAAGCAAATAACAGACAAAAGGCTATAATCGAGCAAAATACAAATTTTTCGCTTCACATGTAATATTTTTATTTCTCCTTAATGATGAAGAACGCTACACTTTTTCTTATATTGAACGTTTAAATGAAAAATATCTATAGATTAATAAATTCTAGATTCAAACAACATAAATAAATGTAGACAGTCATTTGATTAAAAATAAATCTATCGAAAATCATTGGGAATGAAAAAGTTATTCGTACTTTCCAGTTTAAAAAATCTAATCGGTATTAAATCCATTGTGGATTTTACATAAACTTTAGCGACATAAATCATTGTGTCGCCTCCCGGCGTAATAACTCAAACTGTTCTAGAAAAACGTGAAAGAATTCGCTTAATGCTTACGTGAGAAAACGTTCAGTGCTTTAAGTGCACTTAACCCTTTGCTGAACAGCAATCTTTAAATCACATTATTGAAACTTTTAAGGAATTTCATATTTTTAAATTGTTATAACGTAGAATGTACTAAATGTAATTATGTAGATTTTATGACACGTTTTAAAGTGGACAGGTAAGTTGCTACTATGAGAGATGATAAGTATAAGATTAGTGTTAATGTTAGTCACAAACACAAAGCAGAATTTTTCATTTGCAGACCTGTGGGTATTATTACAAACGTATTTTAAACACTTTTTTAGCTCGAGAATTTTGAAATAGCGGGGCTTATGCGACTTATTTGAAATATACAAATATTCTTTTTGCATGACGAATAAACACTTTAATACCATAAATTATTTAAACTCCGATGGATGACCTTGTTCCTTGTTATTAATAAAAGAGATAATAACAAGAGGATACATCGTCATATCTGCGTACAATATCCATCCACAATATTTCAGATATTTCGTGATTATGGCGCTTGCGTTTGGTGATTTAATTAAAAACACATCATGTTTTTAACAGAGTAGCCGGTTTGTGATTTATTATTATTTTAATACTTTATGTTTTGTTTATGTTTTACGAAATGTTTTGTTTAAAATGGATAAGGATTCACTAATTTTGCACCAAATTTTTAAAACCAAAACAACATATTTTTCAAATAATTTGAAGTTCTCTTTTACATTTGCAATAGAGGGTTGAATATTACGTAATTTTCTTTCCAAAAAAATTCACGACGTTTTATTGGAGATATGACCTAATCCTTATCCAACAATTGTCCCAGTATGATTTAAGCCTCAAAGTTCTATTTAAGAGTTCTTACAAGATTTTTTTAACTTGCCGTGTGATATAGTAGGTCTAATCTTGCAAGCTAAAGACCAACATCCCGTTTTTCTTTTGATTGACCTTAGATTTCTCTTGAGAAACATGTAATATTTATAAAATTCAGATGAAAAAGTAATAATGTTAAGCAATCGAGTTGATCTGATGATAGAGCCATAGGATCTTTCTAATCAAACAAAACAATCCTGTAGTATGCATGCTAGTGGCCACTCTATTATTAGCCGGCGTGGCGAGCGCAAGTGTCAACTGTATAATATGGAGCAATGTATTCACTTGTTAAGGGCGGATCTCTTTTTTTTTGTAGTCAGGATAAAAAAGTAAAAAAACGTTACTATATCTTGAAATACTAATGTGTGCAATTTACCAGGTACAATTAAGTAACTGGTTTGGACTTTTGGCAAGCCGTTTATTGATATTTAGGGTATTTTTCGAATTATACATTAAATATTCTTCTTTTGAGTCACCTGAATAACCGTTAAGTTTTGCAATAAAAAAAATATAATTATAATCTTTCTTTATACTTTATTAGATACTTTATTAGATACATGGTAGCAAAAATAATCATATGATTTTTAACTACTTTATTCTCAACCTAAGATTATTTAAAAAATTAACAAAAATGTTGTGAAAATGAAAAAAAAAAAATATCTTTATTCAAGTAGGCTATTACAAGCGCTTTTGAATCGTCCAAAGAAATTATAAACAGTTTTATCTTGTTCCCATCTTTCAGAGCTTCATAAAATTGATCTACATTCGCAATATATCAGCGGTTCTCGTTAGGTATCTACCGACTTCATCAGATGGTCCTTTGCCAAGCCTGGCTTCAAAGAATGATCAGGTCATAGCTGTAAATCCATAATCGAAGATCTTAGTTGAGGTAAGGTAAAAGTTTTGTTTTTGCTTATATTGGCTAAATGGTCTATCAGTGTAGAAATCCGCAGTTTTTACTTGAGGGTTATTTGTGAGAATTCCTTTCGACACAGGATGCAAATTGGCCTATATTGCCGGAGGTTGATCATTTTATATTGTAGATATGTTTTTTTTTAAATCTTGATCGAATGTATTCATTAAATCCTCAACTGTTCCTTTCTTTGTTTCTTTAATTTTTACTGCCTAGTGTGTTCGTCCTACTTTTTCGTATGATATTTTTTTCCTACTTTCCTGCCACGTCATTGTCGTTGATTTTTTTGTGTTTCTTGACATGTAGCAAATATGCATGCTTGTTTTTGTGGAACATAAACTATAGCCGAAAACAGGTGGTCTAAATTTTCGTCATTAAGTATTTCTTTCTTTTTGAGTCCCTGTGCATTATAGGTCGAGTTGAGATGTTTCTTGCACAGCACCAAGTTCAAACCTTTCTTTAAAGCGCGTATGCTTTTCGTTGTTAGATAGTGGTATTATCTAAAACCAAATTAATTAAAAACTGTTAGATATCATTTATTTAAATTTTAAAATAGAATTATTAATTATATTCTAAACTAGCTGGTCATATGAACTTTGTACCACCATATTTTATTTCCCCAGTCGCGACTGAGAACTTTTTTCTATAAGTTTTTTAAAAAGGTTTCATCCAATTTGGTGCAGTCGTTCGAAAATTATGGTCGTACAAACATTTAGACAATCCATTAATATACCTACATATACATATATGTTGTCGAAATAATAGTATCTTGTTTAGTACTGGCTTTTATTTATTTTAAATCAAAGCTCACTATTGAAATTAAACATACTACTTTATTAAATTGTAATTTTGCATGCAAGTGTAAATTATTAAAATATTATTAATAAATAAACAATTTGTCCGATTTTATTTTTATTCAAGAATAGAGCTCCTGGTCGTGCATTTTATAGTAACTGTCCCATCAGCAGCAGTTTAGCCATATTTGTTTTGTCTTGACAAGGATTTTGGTCCGAGATATTATCCAGAGTTGTATGATTGCTGGCATTTTTATTAAATAACGCAACTCTATAGAGTTTAAACTTCCTTTTTTTTAAAATTTGATAACGACGAAGGGGAAGACGAGAGTGTGGGAACTACAGGTGCGAAAATAAAAACACTCGGGCATCTCCACATAAACCTCTACTGCCCAATAAACAGGTGCTGTCAAAGATCGGTAACGGTAATAAAAGTACAACGTCAATATAAATCAAAAACAAAAAATATGAGCTTGAAATTTTCTATGAAATGTAACTAAACTAACGTTAACTTTAACTAAACTAAACTAACTAAATATGTAAACTCACAATTTATTCATTATTGTAAAAATTGTGAGTTTACATATTTTACCAGCAGGAGTGTGTGGTGTTAATATATATCAATTAATGATTAAATAAATAAAAGCAATATTGTTTCTTGTGTGATATTGCTATGGCTAAAATTGATAAAAAAAAAATTAGACAACATCACACATTGCTCAGATTCCAAGATAAGTAGCTAAAGCCCCCGTATTATGGAATATCTGAGACAACGAAGGTACTACAACATCCAAAATCGAGACAATATAGAAAACATAAAAAGTGCAATTTTACAATGACTTGACCGGAAACCGAACCCGGGACCTCAGAGATAGCGATATCTTGAAACCGTCGTGCGAACCACTCGACTACGGAGGTTGTCAAATAATAATTAATAAGTATATGGTGTAGATCGGTGGCGTAGTAGATAAGCGCCGCGGCCCGCGATCGTAGTCGTTAAGCAACTTTCGCAAGGGTCGGTCACGGGATGGGTGACCAAAAAAATTATTATCTCGAGCTACTCCGTGTTTCGGAAGGCACGTTAAGCCGTTGGTCCCGGCTGCATTTGCAGTCGTCAATATCCTCCAATCCGCATTGGGCCAGCGTGGAGGGTCATGGCCCATCCTCCTTAACCATCCATAAGGAAGGCCTGAGCCCCTGCAGTGGGGACGTAAAAGGGCTGGTGATGTGATGAAGTATATGGTGTGAATTAAAGGGCAGTAGCACTGTCTCACTCATGTGACTCGAGCTAGACAGTCAATGTCCTGCAATTAAGATTTTACGACAGCGACCTGTACTTTAAACTTTGACAACCACATGAATACTAGTGTCTTGTCTGATTTTGGTATTTTATGAGTTCTTAACGTTAAATTTTCATAAATAATATTACTTTATATTATTTTATGCAACAGTAAATTTGTGTTTCTTTTCTTTGTAGAAAATTTTATGAATTCACATTTTATCTAGGACAGAATCTAAATAAATGTAATGGTATAGTTTTCTTACTTTTATAACCGCGAAACTATGATATCTAGCAACTTTCTCGACCAGTCAGTACCCGCGAGAACTTTTGTGAATCGCTCGCACACAAAATTTACATGTTCAAACCGCAACAAATCTCACAAAATCCACACTACACGTGTTTCGGCCCCTCACGTGGTATCTTTAGACGTTGGAAGACCTTACAGTTATAGCTATTTGGACATTATTTATTTGTACAAAACCAGAAGAAAATTATTAAATTTGCTGGTACTGCCATTTTAAATCTGCCATTGAATACCCTTCTCATAGGCAAAGCTCTATGATCAGTAGGAGAATAATTTCAGTGGTCTGTGGCAGAAACTCGTCTATTTATATATTATAATATAGAAGTAAAAGTTTATGTTTTTACGTCCTATTAATATTTATCCTATTAATTCATTACATTAGGTAGACTTATTTAGGTCGTGTTATAATTCAAGCGCGCTAGGCGAGCGTATTAAAATAAACGTACACTAATACTACGAATACAAAAAGTTACGTAATAAAATTATTATAAAACAGTTACAGTTTTTTTAATATCAGCAATTTAAGTTTAAAAGAATGATTATTTATTCATTTACTTCAGTTTCCAATGAAAAAGTACATTAAAAAGTTTATAAAGTTGCAAACTTAGCTCTTTACGCAACTTTGGTGATTGCTATCCATAGATAGGGTCATAACCCTGAGAGGACAAAACCATTTAATAGTTACAAGGTGTGATGGTATCTGGTTACAAAAGTATTTTAATATAACGATACAAAAATTACGTCTACGCTATTAACAACCATTTGTGAAAGTTGAAAAACTTCACCATAAGGAAAATCTATGGCGACCTCGTCAGGAACTGATAAGAAATAAAGCGATTCTCCCCATTAATGCCGTTGCTATTGGGGTTTAGGATTTCCCTACGTGTGAAGTCGAATTGAATGGGGACAATAGGTCACCTACCACGCGGGCCTAGGCGGCTAGGGTGTTAACGACTACATATGCTGCTGGGACCAAGGGCTTAACATGCCTTCTTGGTCACCCATCCTATGGCCGGCCCTTGCGAAAGTTGCTTAATTTCCGCATCGTAGACAGAACACGTTAACCACTGCACCATCGAGCTCCTCAGTGTGAGTGGCGCATAAAATTAGTAATAAATAATTTCTCTTTCTTCCAAACAATTTAACAAACAAATCAGAAAGATTTGATTGAAAGAAAATTAAATAAATGTTTGAATAGAAAACTGACTGCGAAAGCTTTGAATTTTGAATAGTTTTGCAAATATTTATTTATGACTGGGTTTTTTATTTAGAAAATTTACTTTATTGCTATATCAACATAGTATAACGAATCAGAAACGTAAGTAGGATGGGGATAAATCATTAACACAAGTATCATGTTCGCCCTACTTAGGAATGGGAAGACACAGCCCAACCGTGCACTGACAGGCAATTAATTTGGGCCTCATAAATCAAGGATATCTCTGGAACCAAGCGAAATAAATGTATACACTTTGGTGAGGCACTGTGCCAGCAACAGACTGTATCGCGGCAACTCAACATAATATTATCGATCAGTATTAAGTGAAGAACCAAATAATTTTGTATATGTGATTAAGTATATGAAAAAGGTACACTCACTAAATAACATTTATATAGCGCGTTTTACGACATCGACATCTATTTCATCGCCACGACAATCGACGGTAAGACAGAAGCTTCAAGTTACCTTGCATAGTTACGAGATGGCATCGTGATGCCTGAATCGCGCTTACTAAGTTTTGCCGCAATAGCAACAATATATATGAAAAATATTTTGTTTTCACTTACTTACTTACTTAGTTTTTGTATGTAAGTAGATAATTTAATTTATTTTTTATATTTTTTATTTATTAAGAAACTCGACAGCTTTTTTTACAATCATTTTGTTTTTACTTATATATTTAATCTAGCCAATAACAGAGTTTCATAACTTGAATAATTCTCTTCAAAACAAAGTAAGCAATACACACAAATTATGATTATTATACAGTATGCTAAGAAAAACAGGTTCCAGTTTATGTACATTACTATTTCTATTATTTTTTTTATTTTTTTTGGTAGGGAGAAGCTATTATTAATAACAATACTATAGCACATTTTAATCAGTTTTATATCTACCCAAGGTTCTTTTCTCATTTGTCTGATGCCAACGTTTATCCGCAGCTAGGGATGAAAGATAACGATTACTCATTTTAGAGCAGAATTGATACTATTGATATTTAATAGCAATACTCTGTTTACGGAAGAAAGAGAAGCAGGTCCAGGCATAAAAAGCGATGCATAGTTAGGTATCACTTTAAAATTTTGTTGGCAGGGCTATCTTTGATAACATAAAATTAGTAGGTGTTAATAATGTTTATTGTCACACGACAGGGACGCCGCGCCAGTGGGATTTTTTCATGAGACAGACTTTAGATTCCTTACCAAAGAGTAAACACTCGAGCACGGGAGTTTTTTGACTCTTCTCAGAGAGTGACTTACCAAGTACCAATAGCAAAACTTACTTCACGATACTATTCGTTACTCGCTTCTAAAGTATCGACACCAAAATACTTGGTATCGAAACAAAAGTATCGATTGAGTACGTGTATTTACTCGTATCCTTTCCTCCCTATCCGCAGTGGATTTTTTTCAGGTGTCAGGCCACTTTGACGTAGCCTCTAAGGGGCAGGTGGTTGGAGAGCCATCGTATGTGAGTTATGGGGTATTCATTTATCCTACGTTAGCAAAAAGTTTTCATCACGTGCATTAGTTACTAAGTGTGGACGGGTACATATATCTTGCAAGTAATGAATTACCTAAAGCAACCATATTATACAGATATAAGTAAGAATGTCAGCTAGCTATGTATCGTAGAACGATAGTCAGTTAATTCGCCGAAGAATACCCCGTTGGAGGCAGACATATTTATTATTATTTTTGAATTAATCGGCCTTTGGAACCGTTACTAAAAATATATGGCAATATCCAGCCTCTATGAATGACAAAATAATACTTTACCCTGCAACACTTTTAAAGGAGACAGGTGACGTTTTTCTTCTTTTACTCCAAAGTGGTGGAACAATATATAAATTTAAAAAAATTGTTTCATGGACTTTACATCTGTAGCGAGATGAAAAACAACTGACATCTTCCTTTTTCACTCTTATCACATAAATAAAACCCATTCTTTTAATGGAGTACGCGGCTTAGATGATAGGAGAAACTATTCTCCGTAGAATTTTACAACCTCAGTGATATGAGTAATAGATGGCGATTTTTATTTCCCTTCAAATTGACAATGGAAAATTATCCTAAAAGTTGCGAATTCGCTTCTCCCAAAAAAGACCTTTACCCCGATAAATGAAATCTTTCGACCGTTACAGATAGCTAAATTGAAAATTAAATTGGAAAGATGCTTATCTATAAATAACTGATATCTATAAAGACCACAGCATGAACGTATGAAATTATGCTGATTTGATCAAATTGAACGCCTACATTTGCATAAAAGATTTATTTACAGCTTTTAAATGTGTGCCTACATATTTTTCAAATAGGTTTTGCTCGCCACTTTAGCATCATATTTATCAGAAGATTTATTTATCTATTGTAATTATCAGATTATTATAAGAAAAACTGATTAGTGGTTAAGAGGTGTAAATATGTGCTAAAATGTTGACTACAGATATTTTTGTACCTGATAGACTTGACTTTTGGAGTACATTTAAGTATAAACCACTAATGATTTTATGGTGATTATCTAAAGAAAATCGGAAAAAGACTTGCTATATAGTATACCCATTAACTAGCCTTAAACGAAACGATCTTCTTTTATTATCACTCAACTGGCCAAATCACTTTCTACTCTACATCATGAATATGAATAACTATGATGTCATAGTATTTATAATACTTGCAATATGTCAGCTCAAATATTGTCTGCCTGTAACACATGTTACAGCTGGTATGATTCATTTACATTCAAGACAGTAAATATTTGAGCTGACATGTTGCAAGTTAAATACACTGCAGGTACATTTTTAAATTTAAAAAGGAGTCATAATTTAGATCGTATCACTACAAATATCACTGTAGTATAATAAATGTCTAAAAACATGGAGCTGTTTTCTGAATTGTGATTTGGTCTTTTATGTCTCTCCTGAAACGTTGTTATTCAGCGGTTTCCTTAATTGGTATTACAGTTGACAATATAAGAATGTAAGTAGGTTAATAGGTAAATCAATGAGACATTGTTAGTAAGTTATTATAAGCTACGCTTTTGGTTTTCTTCTTCATAATGAGTTTTTACTTTGCTTAAAAAATATTGATACCTTATACAAACCTCTTATCTGCTTTCAAACCTTTAAGGGATAACTTAAACTATATCGTGTTTGCCCATGTCCGTTCTAGAAGCTCATAGGTGCTATCTCCTTACCGAATTTCTTTTAAATCGTCTCAGTGGTTTGAGCGTGAAAGCATAACAGGCAGACAGTGTAACTTTCGTTTTTCTATTATTATTATTGGATATCCTGACGTTACATACATATACGTTTAGGTTATATTTTTAAATCCGCCATCTTTTTCTATTAATGACAAATGCAAACGGTACAGTTTTATTTCAAAAGGATTTCATGAAAACTAACAAAACTAGATCTTATTGCTACAGTCATAGAATCCACATTTGCTTGTGACAAATAAAATACTGCTGTACAAGTTTTACCGAAGACGTTTTCTCGTTGAGGAAAGTACTTATTTAAATTGTAAGTTATCTTTATATGCATTTGTGTTGTTTCTTGGCGGTCTCCTTTTTCATTGTTCACATTAAAGTCTGACGACCTCCATAGATTTTGTCTCAGGCTTCACTTAAAATCGTTTTTCATTAAGCCCATAACCGACGGTTAAGATGATAAGATATCATGAAGAGATTCTTTAAAAAAAAAATTAACATCGTAAGCTATCACACACGCTTAAGGTAATAAAAATGCTATAATAATATTTCGTAAAAATATATATTTCTGTATCGCTTGGCATCTTAGGATACTTAATATAATAATCTTAACCGTGTGTGTTGGACTATTGGAATGTATGGCGAGCGATATTTAATCTTAAGATATCATATTATAATAGCATCATAAGCGTCTATTACGATCTTTATGGAAGATGATTTTTTTTGTGCGCGCGCATACCAACACGGTTTAAACGTTATGCATTTATATCTAAGGAATCGTTTGGTAGGATAAAAAGTAACCTATATATTAATTCAGGCTTAGAATTATCCGAATATCAAATTTCATCATAATCAGTTCAGTAGTTTTGGAGTGAAAGAGTAACAAACATACATATATCCTCTCAAACGTTAGCATTAATAATATAATTAGGATATTAGAAGTCGAATATAATTTAAAGCATTAATTTTGATTTTGGTCTTTTGGTTAAATATTTAGCCTTAAATATAAATAATAACGCCGAAATTTAACAATGATGTTTTTTAAAACTAATCTAAATAATTAAAATCTCCATCATGAGGCTCTTTTATGTCCTCATTACAGAGTTTTTGGCCTTCGTTAAGGATGGTTAAGTAGCATGTCCTATGACCCTCCACGCTGGATTTGCGGGTTAAATGACTGCAAAAGCAGTCGAGACAATTCGTTACCCATCACGTGACCAAAAAAAAAATATCTCGAGCTACCGAAAGAGCGTGTGCCGCGGCGCTTATCCATTACGTCATCGAGCTACTTAAAAACAAAAACAAATAAAAATACTCTTAAGAAAATACAAGCAAAAAAATATTTTCCTAATACCACTATGATACACGCCTGCATTATCTTGCGAACCCTATGAGCTATGTGCTCATGATTTATTACTCAATAATGCTGCTATTAAGTTTCAAACTTGCGACAACTTAGAAACTTAAGAACATCTGGACGATACGTACCAAGTTTGTTTGTGCTTGCCCAACACCTAATTAAGTCTCAAAACGCGGATTACTAAATGCGAAGTTATTGTACTTTACGCGATCTGTTTGTGACTTTTTTTTTAGTATTTATTACATGTACAAGTATTAAAATACTTTTTATACATTTTATTTTAAATGTTTTGTTTATTGAGTGTTCGTCTTGGTCTAATAATAACATATTTTTTTAAAGAACCATTTGAGTGAGGTTATGCAATCCAGCCAAACAGCCGAATGAAATAAACTTTCGATAAAGATGAAAATTTGTTCTAATAATTATATTTGGTCAATTTTGCATTCATAATGCTATATTGGAAAATATTTTTAATGGAAAATGCTTAAAATCCACTTTGTTCCTGGCACTCTGAGATGGGATTCGAATCCACGAACTATCGCAATCCAGGCTACTGCTATTACCACTACTCAGGATCTAATAACACTGACGAATTTTTAAAGCACTTGTTACTTTTTCGCTACCACAGAGCGTATTTTCATCAGTGTTCAGGCAATCCATCCAAACAGCCGAAAGAAATATTATTACAAATATTAAAATGTGAAATATGACAGTTTATCTAGCCCACCGACTACATGTCACTTAGCAAGCTATAGAAAAGTGTATACTAGGCAGATTTGTCTACTTCTTCCGCGAAATATATTAAATATATATACTATTAAAATGTAGTACACTTATAAAAATGTATGTGTAGAACCTAGCTATAAACCTATGAAATTCCATTGGAACCGAATTTAAACTAAAATAAATGTATTATGAACTATTAGGATATACAAGATATGAAATGACATGCTTTTTTATTCAAATAAGCTTATTGGAATCACTTTTGAATCATTCATGTTTTTCCAAAAAGCGAAAGATCTTACCAGCTCTTTATGCCTTCACGCCTGTCACAGAACCAGTGGAAGGTGGAGTAGATGGGTTATTGAATGGAGATCATGTCTCGGCAAATATTCTGTTAGACATATGCCGGCACGATGAATTAGCGGAAAGGAGGCTGGTTGAAGATAAAGGGCATTGTGTTTTAGCGCACCCTGAGGGAGGCCTACATCCAGCAATGGATAGGCTGATATAATAAATTCATATTATGGTTCTATTTTGATGTTTGATTAGTAAAAAAAACTGTAAAATGGTAAGTTGCAATGCAATTAGACAACAAATACAGCGCAAACTACGTTTAAGCCATTTGGAATTGCGAGATCGATCTTCACTATGCAATATAAACTTTTTTCAAAGCGGATAAGTTGAAATATTGCTCGCAGAAATATAATTAAGTATAATTAGTTCATTTATCAAGGAAGGCTATAAGCTATTAATATCACGCTTTTACTTATAGGAGTGGAGCAGCAATGAAAAATGTTGTAACAATTGGAGAATATTTTACTTTTTGAAAGTTTCCTTGCGTGCGCTACCTAAACGGTGAAAGTTACGCAAAAATCGTGTACCTATTATAAAATTGATTCAAAAGTTCTAAAAAACAGTCCGCAGTAGCATATGTCTATCTTATCCCAAAAAAAGTACATAAAGGAATGAATTTCTAATTTAAAATATATTTAATAATATTCAAATGAATAAATTTAATTTAAATATTCAATCCTTTCGTACTAAAATATTTTATTTTACTAAGGCATTCGAACGTTGCTATAGTAACCATTGTTTACAATTAAATTTGTCATTATAATTATAGGTATTACATGTGATTTAAGCTATTTACGCAGTATTAAATAATTTTTTGAATAATTCAAATCGGCACAATCGTCACTATTAAATGCAATATAAAATGTTATTATATAATTGAATTTTAATTGCATATGTTAAATTACTTAAGTATACTAAAAGATAAATTTGGCTGATGCTGCTGATTACTAGAGAACGCTACTGTACTTTTAAAAAGAGATTTTAATTTTTGTTATGTTTGTAGTTTTTTTTCCGATTTATATCCAAAAAAGTAGATTCGTTTTCAATTTACCGGTTTTTCCAATAACATAGTTTAATTGGGGTTATTGGTCGGGCGAAAAAATAAATTATACAATTAGCTTTTTTCGCGAGATGACACTACTGTATATTTAAAACGGTTTTTGATTTTTTAATGTTTATCGTTTTTATTGTTTATCCGAATTTTACCAATGAAAGTCGCTTTTATTTTCAATTTTGCGGTTCCATAGTCAACAAGGAACCCACATAGTTTCGTCATGTCCGTCTGTCTGTCCGTTGGTCTTTGGTTGGGCACATTGTAATCGTTGCCATGAAATATTTTTTTTATATTTCATGGTAACGATTACATTTATTCAATTAAATTATTTTAAAAATTCATTTGACTTTTGATTTTATTTATTTACCCCTGGCTACTGTAATCTACCACCAGTTCCAAATTGGGGAGTCTTGTCTGAGAAGTACTGGCGAAACATAATCCGACAAGAAAAGTGAATTGCTTGAAACCTTTCATTTAATATTTACAGAATTAAATTCAGTTTTAGATGTAGGGGAGGCAAAAAAAAAAAAATAAATAGCATAAATAGCACCCGAAAAAAAAATATGCTAGCTTTAATTTTACCACTTTATCAGACTTTTTAAAGTCTTTACTCATGATAAAGTATACCAATTAATATAAATCATTTTTGATGACCACAATAAGCACAGTAGTCAAATATCTACATCAAAGCAAAACGAGGGTGTAATTATCGTATTAAACGACTTCAATAGAGGACTATTATTTCAAAGAAAACATTTGTTTGTATTTTTCGCAAGGAGTGCCGATTCTAATGCGAACTAAAATGAAAAGAAGAGCAACTTGACTTTTCTATGAAGACATACGCGTTATCCACCGAAATATCGGTAGATTTTTCTTATTTGGTTCCAACTATTGGATAGACCTATGCCCCTGCAGTTAGAACGCTGACAAGTTAATGACGACGTTATAAAGTTAAATGTTTACTGACAGACTTTCAATTAATATTAGCTAAATACTCCAGTACAGCAGGTCAGTATGCACACAGTTTCCTCAGACCACGTGGGTGAAGCCGCTCGTTACAGCTAGTCTATGAATAAAAGCATTGTTGTGATAATACATAGTATAACACGTGGGCAATAATAGTATCGCATAAAATAATTGCATATGTGTAGGCTGCTGCCTTTGCTAGGTTTTAAAATAACATTACCCTAAAGCCAAGTAAAATTAAGGTATACTGCAGTGGGAAATTTATATATCATATTTCTAGTCCTCTTTACCAAAGTTTGATCATAATATAAGTTAGATTAGAGTTTATTATATGCTGTAAATGTAAATTATATTTATTTGACAAAGAATGTTCCCTCACCAAAGTTAAAATCAAAATTCTCCGTGTTCAAATTGGAACCTTCACTAATAATTAATGAATAAACACCAATAATAGGAAAATAATAACACAAAGAACAGCTAACACAATTGGGGTCTTATCGCTGAAAAGCAACAACTAATATTATAAAGAGGAAAGATTTGATTGTTTGTCAGTTTGTTTCAATAAATTAGGTTTCGAAAGTACTTAAGCGAATTTAAAAATGATTTCATCTACGAGAAGCTACATCGAACGTGGATGACACAGGCTATAATTTACTCGGGCAAATCCAAGGGCAAACGGCTAGTCAATAACATTCTCGATTCGCGATGTTTAAAATACAATTTCTCCAGTTGAAGCTTTGCCTTTTTGTTACAAATTTAGCATCGACCTCGATGTTGAGCACAGCACTGTTAAAGTAATCAAAAACAAAAGAACTCCTACAATAGTAAGAGTTACCATATGGTACCATTGTTAGACCATATTTTTATTTTAGTCAAAAATTAATATTCATTTGGCTGTATACGTAAACTGGCGTATAATTCACGAAAGGTACTCACTTACTGACTAGTAGCTAAAGTAACAAATATTTAAGAAATTAGCTAATCTCCCTTGCTCTTGGATAGCTCAATTGTCAAAGCAGTCATCCGAATGGCAATAGATCATGGATTTCATCTCGGGGCTGGTGATTTTTTAAGTGTTTTTCTTTAAAATAAATATCAAAGCAAAGCAAAGCCGCGGGTTACAGCTAGTTCATATAAATTGATTTGTGATTTATTCATAGTGCAATCAAACGACATTGGGTATCACACAAAAAACCCTTCGCCGGCCGTTACTGTAGGCAAATAATTCAATATTCAGTTTTTCTCAAACCGAGCAATATAAACCCTTGGGGTTAGTCTATACTATAATATAAAGAGGAAAGATTTAATTGTTTGTTTACATCGAATCGAAGGCTCCGCTTAATACTGGGCCGATTTTAAAAATTCTTTCACATGTATGGGTAGCTAAATTATACGAGGTTGACATAGGTTATAATTTACGCATGCAAACTTGCGGGACAACAGCTAGTAATAGTACCTAGAAATGTATGACGCAATTTGCATCGACTTGCTTATTCCTGTAGAAACAATTATTTTTCAATCTATCTACATAAGATATCTATTGACTTTTTATTTAATTAAATAGGTTCAATTTACAAGAAAAAACATTATCCCGTTACTAACTTTACAATGATTGAATATTTATTGTTTTCTCAGTCTTGGTAAATTAAATAAGGAATTAAGTTACATATTTTGGTTTTCAAGTAATATAAGTGAATCTCGAAGAATTCGATTTGTCTTGTTTTATCTTAGGCTCGTCCATCCAAATGGTTGTTAGTAGGAGTAGGTACCAGATAAACTCACAAAGTTGAGCGTGGGGCTCTACTCTGTGAGTCTCTGCAACTTGCCACGTGACAAGGACAGTTCATGAAGATTTTTCGTAAGTTAAATAATTGTCGAGGTTTTACTGTAGAATATAGTAACAATAGTGATTTTTTACTAGAAAAAATAAGTTAAAAATTATTATATGAGCTAGTGGGCTCACAATAGTTTTTAATGCTAATTTGGGGGTGCATGGAGCAAAAAGTTTGAAAATCCTTGGTGTAACCGAAAGCGGAGAATCTAAAGTTTTATAATGAGATAGGTCGCAAGGGAGTACTCGATTTAGCCCGGGTACTGCTTTGGCCCACAGAACTCTGTGGCTCACTCTAGGGACTCATTAAGATTTGCTAGTTACCGGATTTGGAATGTGCGATTAAAAGAGATCCACGCATTCGTGTACGCTACTGAAACCCATTTGGCAATTTTATTGATATTACGGTTAGTTGTACAGTCAACAACACGTTAGATTACACAAATCCGTTCTCCATTCGATTTTAAACCTTAATTTATTGTGTGTAGAGTTATAATTCACTAGAGAGATATGATATATAATATTGGCAACAATTAGTGGCGTAGCTAGGTAATCTAGGGCCCTGGGGCAAATTAAAAAAAGGGGGCTCACTACTATCAAAACTGGTAAGGTTTGTTGAAGTAAATACATTGAATATACAAATACTTTAAAAATGTTAAGCAACTTTATCCTCAGCGAATCGTAATGATACGATACAAGACGTCGTTGGGGAATCCCCGGCAAACATTTTATGGCCGCCAGTGTTACTACATTTGACGGTTTAAAAAATGACAAAAAAACATCACTTAATTAATGGACGGCCCCCTACCGCATGTGACTTGTATTTTTCACGGTATTTTGAGTTATATAGTGAGTAGCCGAAATCTAGAGATGTCTTGACGTCAACTGATGTATACGTGACTAGTAAGCAAAGAAAGTCTGCACTTCTATATGGACCAGTGCAAAAAATTTATTGACATACGCTCACTTACTGCTGATACATGTGACTTTTTAACCATTCTCGAAAAAAATTCTCGACTTGAAGTTCACAATCGCGAATCACAAAAACGCATATCGATTAATAATGATATACAGATATTGATATCCAACAAATTGATGAAAACATTAATAACACTGTCAACCCACACATATTTATAACTTTGGAATTTCTCACAACTGAGTTGCCATGATTAAACTTGACTTGTCACCTGTCATATTTTTTTTTTAAAATGGGAGAAATTTTCAAAAGTTGAGTTCAATTGAGATTTTCTGGTAAAGATTCGAGGGCCCCCTGAGCTTGAGGGCCCCGGGGCACTGCCCCGCCAAGCCCCTTGGTAGCTACGCCACTGGCAACAATTGAAAGAATTTCATAAAATGATTTGCATATTATAACTTCACAGAATAATCGATACGCAGAATAGTTGTTATAAAGATTAAAAAAGCTAATAGAGTTTATTAATAATGGAATTCTTGATTATACTGTTAATAAAATTAATGTGTGACAGCAAATACAGATTTTTACGGAGATAAGTTGGAAACCAAGAAAGAATTTTTGTATTTTTAAATAATTAATAAAATATTATCAGATTTCAATTAACAGAGAAAATTGACTACGACGTTTGTTCTTTGAATCATATTACATTTTTGTTGAAGAAGAAATCTTTTCTAAACTAATTAAGTTGTAATTAAAAATGTCCTCAATATACAGGAAAAATGTATAACAATAATACGTACCAGCTATGCCAACAGCGCGTGTTGTTGACATACTTATGAATGATTAATGGGTCTTATTACTGACTAAATAAATTCACTAATATAATCAACAATCACAAAATCATAGGTAATTGAATTGTATACAATGTTTATATTTTAATAATACAGCCATTCGTTACAGCTTAATTGACTAAAAATCTTAGATACGTCTATATTTACAGAAACAAGTCACAAACAATTCCCATTATATTTTTTAATAACACAATCTATCCATATTTTAAATTTCTAATTCAATCTACATATACATAGTTGAAATTTTGACACACTTTCTGATTTTGGTTATTTTTTGAACTAACTGATTTCTCGCGACTTCGCCTTTGTAAAATATAAGCTATGTCACCTATATATAATGAGGCTTTCCGAAAGGATTTTCATGATAAGATCAGTAATTTCGAAGATTACCCCCTACAATCAAACAAAGTTAGAAACTAACTGTATACTTATAATATAGTATACATAATTATTTAGAGCTCCCTTCAATTAAACTTGTGTTTTGCACGTGTTTACGAAGATGCATTCCTCATACTGAAGTTATTAAAGCACACAAAATTTACACAATGTTGTTGCAAGCTTTGTATATGTTGCAATAGTTGAAACATCTCCATGCTTTAGTTCAGCCACTTTAGATTCTAGGACAATCTTATCAACTATTTAGAACTCCCTCTATTGTTAAGATGCATGTGACATTATTCTAGTTGCTTCTAGACAGTTAAGATTTTGCAATGAATTAGTGATGTGATGTGATTTTTGCTATTATAAAGCACTTAAAATCGCGTGAAATTGCTATATTTTTAATATGTACAATTTCCGTAAATAGGTGCATAAAATACGGAAAGAAGACCTTAATAATTGTGGACAGTGTCAGCTAGTAAGCTCGAGTCTCGCTGGCGCTTATAAGTCGCTAAGTAAGTATGTACTTTCGATTGCATATCAGATATTTATCAGTTGTGCGCTAGGGATGATGTAATCCTTCTTTTTATGTTTTTTTAGCTCGTCTTTAAATTTAAACTTATCGTATTTTCAGCTATACCAGCGTGTGAGCTGAGATCACATTTACATTTACCACTACTTGCCTTAGAATTTGATATATAATAAGAATATGTAAGTTACCTATATGTAAGTTGGTGACCAAGAAAAAGGCATTCAACTTAAATAATTGAATTTACATAATTGGAAAAAAAAACTAAAAAAAAAACATTTTGCAACACATCAGATATATAAATTTGAAATGAAATAAAAAGATATTTTTGTTGTTATTTAAGAAAACAACTAAAATTTATCAATTGTACATACATCGTGTGGCTAAATAATAAATCTATGAGGGTAAACAAAATATCTATGCAAGCTAGAGTAATGTATTATATATACGAGTATATGTATTTTATTTATACTAATATAATAAAGAAGAAAGCTTTGATAATTTGTGTGCTGTATGTTCGTTTTAATTAATAGCATCTGACACTACCGGACCGATTTAAAGAAAAAATTGACCTACGGGAAGCAAATTCTTATGCAGGTGACATAGGCTATATCATCCGGTCGTGGGAAACAGCTAGTATGCAAAAATATCTTAAAAAATCTTTCCTCCGTTTCATTATAATCGAATAATATGAATCCTAGCTATACTCCATATTCCGAACTAATCTACATTAGATTAGTTCAATTAAAATCTTTGTTTAATTTCAATTTCCGATGTCACGCTTTCATTTAATATTGGCAAAGTCAGAGAAAACGAATTAATTATTTCAACTAAATCTTTGTTAATATGAAGAATAATATGAGCAGTTTCATTATAAATTTAAGATGGAATTATTTTCTGCTGACTCTTTGAATAATTAGAAGATAATGTATTACATTATACTAGCCTTGTGATCTAGTTTTAAGTCCAGACATGAGACAATTCCACACAAACTTTCATCGCTAATTAACCCTCTAAAGGGTTGAATTTCATAAAATTCCGTCTTAGTTATATTGATTATACCTCTACAAGAAATTATATCTCTATTATAATTATATAAACTTTTAGATACCTGCATCACAGATACACATAAACTATCATCATCTTCATCGAAGTACCAAATAAATACAAATAATACTTTAAGCCTATCTCGTTCTTATTACGGTCACGATATGATATATTATTTTGGGCAGAAACCAAACATTTTAATTAAATCAACAAAATATTGGAAAAAAACAATGTATGAGAGTTTTCAAATAATTTAGATTTCATATTTCAACTGATTTAAATTTGAATTACTTTAATTTTAATTTGCTATTGCCCGGCCGGCTTGCATCAGATGTGGACCGCACCAATCGACATCAACTCGTGTGAATTAGTTTAGTGATGTGAAACTATAGTGGAATTTCGGGACTTCCGTGCAGTACAGCTTTAATACGGGAAACTCTAATTAAGAAACTTTTAATTAAATTATAATTTCGTATCATGTTGCATTGACTCCATAGAACGGGTATTAGGGTAAAAAACTTTGTATTCAAGAGTAATAGAATAATGGATAATATTATGCATACATTTCAAGGGAGAGGGCGTACTTTGTTTGTCGACAAAAGAAGTTTTTAGAAATTTATAATCGTTATTATAATTTTGTTAAAATCATATCAGTAAAGATTTATCTGTGCAATAGAGGTTATGTTAAGTCTTACTTGCGTTGCATCGTAAAAAAGATTTCTTTGGAGTCTTACTAGCGTTTTGAAAATAAACAGAATTCCGTTTACAGAGAAACAGATCTTTTAAAATTAACGTTATTTCTTTTGGTGACTATACTTAATAAATGACACTAGATACAAATTTAAAATAAAAGAAAGCATTGTATCAATGTTATATAATATTTTCACAACATCACTAGAATTAAAAATATTTAATATTACAGATAAAATACTAAAGCTAAAATAAATTCAAAGCTCAATAACTATTTCGATCACGAACCGATCGAAAACAATTTGTTAGGCTATATTCGAAACTTAACGTTTTAATCATAATATTTTCCTTTCGTATTGCCTGCTTTTGATTTTGTTTTCAACTAGTTAAGGCGACTAGAGATGCCAACAATGTATCGATATTTTGTCAACGTATTTCGTAATGTTAAGATATTAAATTATTTTATTTCACTAGAATATTATTTCTATTATTCATTACACAGGTACCTTTCTTTGGCTCGTGTGTGTGAAAGGAAAACCCGAGAAAAAAAATCCTATTATTAATATTATAAATGTGAAAGATTCTTTGCTTGGGTGGTCATTCGTCAATAACGCCGAAACTACTGAAGGGATTTTGATGAAATTTGGTATAGAGATAGGGTATTAGTTGACATAGATAATACTTTTTATCCCACTAATCATTTCCCTAGGTACCACAGGGGGGAAGCTACTGGCGAAAGCTAGTTATAAATAAATAATAAAAAACACTTAATCAGACTACAAAAAGTAAAGCATTAACATTATGTCAATCTGTAAACCCCTGTGCAAAAGAATGATAAAAGTGACATACTTCACGAATGTGGAATGATGTGGAAGTTACAGAAGGATATATTAAATGTGATACCAGAAGCGATAAAACCGGAGAGACTATATAAAAATAGAAATTTACGTCGAGGAAACGAAGACGTTATATAAAAACCAAGCCTGTGCCTAATTGTGTAATTTAAAAATCCATCACAATCATTTTGAATTTGACATTTAAAAGATATTCACGAACTTGATACTTCAACTATTTGACATGTGTTAGCAATTGCAATCGAGATGTTTTTTGAAAGGTATTGAATTAACGATAACGCTTATTTAACATTAATCAAAATTGCCTAAGCAAAGTGACAGTTACAATTATCTTTGAAAGATTTTTATCATCCAAATCCTCATTCTTTCCAAAAATGATTTTGACTTTAAAAGTCACATTACTCCATTAAAACTATCACAGCCACTATATGGTTGAAAGGGATTGTGATAGTTTTTAAAATTAAACAATTAGGCAACTGGTGTCCTCTCAATGCCCAGAAAATATTTTTAATGAAATTTTTTTTCCAGTATAGCGAAAGTTCGTGGATTCGAGTCCCATTTCGAGGTTCTTTTGAGGATTTTTTAAGCATTTTTCATTAAGAATATTTGCTAGCATAGCATTATGAACGCAAATTCATTAAATACTTATATAACAACGTATAAAAAGTTAATTTTCATCTTTTTTCGATTCAAACCAAAGACATGGAGACGGAGATATGGCGACACTTTGAAACCGGCGTATGTACCACTCAGCCACAGAGATCGTCGAGTTTGCTGTTATTTTATTTATCGACAAGTAACATGGTACAACACTACTATCATGTTTGTTAGTGTAGTATCGTATTGTAATATATCAAATGGCGTAATTATCCTTACCGTGGGTGACTATTCTAGACTTAATTATGGCTCGATTGTACTTCAAGTTTGAATATCAGCCTGTGTATTGTATGACGATATCAAGCAGTGTGGGTAGCGATTTACATTAGGTCTGCGATGCCTAAGTGAAGCAACTTTTTCAAGATAATAAATTTTTGATCAAGATCAAAAATTTATTATCTCTAGTTCTTCTGTGCACAGCAAGATTGCGGCTGCATCTGCAGTTGTTCACAGCTTCAAATCTGCATTGGGCTCGTGTGGTGGGACATGGCCTATTCTCCCTATTCGATACTATTTTATCCACAGGGAACATGCCTTAGTAATGGGGACATTAAAAGGTTGGTGACGATGAGCTCCCGTTTATTATTCTTGAAAAAAAATTTAAAATTGTTTTCATGCTACTTCGCTCTTGTAAATTATAGCCATACACCTGATTTCTGAGTTGTGAATTTAAAATAATGCTCGACTCAATCTGTATTTAAACGTCACCATTTTCTGATTTTTTTTCTGATTACAGTTTTCATTTCTGAATTTTGATGTTATTTTTTTATGGTTTATTGATAGCAGTATGATAAAACTAGAACTCTCTGTCTTGTGAAACACAAAAAACTTCAGTTATTGAGAATAATCAATTGAGATTTTGTACTTTTATCAATTCAGAAACCGGCAGTATATCTCCCGCGTACGATGTAGCTTTGCCGTAGATAAAACTAGTGTAAATAAGTAACTACACATTTATAAAAAGGTATTCAACTATAAATAGGAGTTGTTTTGGTAAACATCTATATATGCCTACTTTAAGGATCAGGCCATTTGGGTTACAACCTACAGTATCGGGAAAGGGTCGAAGGGCTTGAATGGATTTAGGTTAAAATAACAGAGATAGATAATGCATTGTTACCAAAGCGTGAAAGTGATAGATGATACTAAATAGTTAAACGAAAAATAGAAATATATTATTCACTTGGAAGAATTAAGTTGGAAATTGAAAGGATTGAGAGTGGAATTGGTTGTTAAACTAAATTAAAGTTTAGAATTGGAATTAAGGATTTAGAGTATTTATAACTCAGACTTGCTTTAAGGAAGAATAGTTTATTGTTGTTATATATAAATTTCAGGACTGAAACTCGGCACCCATTTACGATGATATTTCAACATAAAAGGCGTAATTAGAAGTTTTTCTTTATGCATAATTATCATATTATTAAACCACTTAGAGGTTGATGATCTTTTATGTACATTCTCTTAATAAAGATGCTGAAATATATATATATATATATTTATGGCTCATATAGCTTATATATATACGTTTATGCTTTTGTATAAAAAAAACCGCTTCCCGCTCCGCTATTCACCCTCAACTAGCCTCTTCACAATTGAGTCTCTTTCATTAATGGGTGACTGACATCCTATTCTTGTTGATAACAGCCGCTTTTCATCTGAAACCACTCTAGCAAGATTTCTTTCCTTAATAATTTTACCTTTCATTTCGGGTCTACATATAATGGTCGCGTTGATATTACCACAAAATTAATTAGGTGTGTAACTTATTGTAACTGAAATTATAATTACTGTATGTTGTTTAAATATACATTTTAAAATGATATTTAATGTTACCTTTATTTACTTAAATACTCTAAATAGTTAAAAGAAGACACGAAAAGTTCGAGATAAGTATTTTTTTGGTCACCCATCCAATAATGGGTACAATAGCAGAGTTCCTTCCGCCTGTCCTTGTGAAAGTCAGATAGATAATAGCTTATAAATTAATAAGTATTCGACAACATCACATATATTGCTGAAATTCCAAGATGAGTGGAAAATTTGAAAGAATGGAAGTACCACAACACCGAGATCCGAAACTACATAGAAAATTCATTTTCTATATCGACCCGATCGGAAATCGAACCCGGGACTTAAGAGAAGTCGTTGGAACCGGCGTCCAAATCACTCAGCCACGGAGGTCGTCTACATTACTCGCGGCGGTCGGCGCGCTGTCAGTAGAGTTTTGTTTGAAATGCGATAGTGGTAAGAGTATATTAAAGCAAGTAAACCGAATAAGTACTTATTGCAAATAAAACTTTATACACTATCCCATTTCAAACGAAACTCTCAAACATGGTGCAGACCACCGCGAATTTTTATCTGAAATACCTATTCGACTTTGTAGGGTTTCATAGTAAAAAAAAGGGATCCATACCCTGTTACCAAAATTGTCAGTCCATCTAGTCGGTCTGTCCCAGGCTATAAATCATTAAGCGTGATAAATAGACAGTTGAAATTTTAACAGACGATGATTATTCGTTAGCCCGACCGGTGCAAGTTATAAGTGGGATTCTATAGGCTTCATACTTTCGATTGGTATGGAATTTGTCCATTAACCAAAGTAGTAATTTGTTTTTAATGTTTAATAATCCATTAACTACCTCGGTGAAGGTAGTTCTAGATACTATATTTAGTAGAGATAAGTTTCTTTCTTTTCTTTCTTCTTGCTAATATAGAGCGCAACAGCGGAGTACGAATATACGGCTCTTGTTAATTAAAAGTAACAGAAAGGTTATTCTTTGAAAATTCTTTGTTTGTGTCTGTTTTTTACAACAATAAGTGTGCTACCTATTGTTAAAAAAAACAGTTGTTCCAATTGTTTTTAAATATAATGTCACCGTCAACGTTGATCAGCTTCAACATCAATTACTTATCGAAATAATTATGTCACATTTTTAATACAAAATAAGGAAAGTTAAAATTCAAAATTAATTCAAAAAACTATGAATTATTTTTGTGAGATATTTAAGAATTTATTTGAGAGAATAGCAGATGTTTTATCAAAATTGATTGTGTAGTTTGAAAATACTTTTTTAAGTTTAACCAACTTTATGAAAGGAAGAAATAAAAACAAATGTTTTAGAAACTTTTAAAGAAGTCGGGTAGTATCATTGTTTTTTCTTCTATTTTATCTTTCTTAATATTTAAATTCGCCTATTACAGGTAGTTTGTATTACACGTTTATACAGCACATAGCATATTTACAAACTCACGTGCGCTATTTTTATAGCATTTGCATAGATTAGTATGACAATGACGTAGAATAATAATTTTCTTACACCACCCGAGTTTCACATCTAAGACGTATTTCATGACAAATTTTGTATCACCTTCGGCGGGAGGTGGCATTCCATAGAAAATCGTGGAGAGTAATTGGCTGCTAGCACGACCTTTATTAAGCCTGATTTCCAGTCGGAGGTTATAAACCTAGTTTGTTGCAAGTTATAGAAGGTGAGTAGATCAAAAGTAGATATGGGCTGAACTTTCTGTTTATTTGTACTCTGTTTTCTTAGTGAAGTGGTGACATACTGGGAATAAATGTCTACTATGTGGCACCAGAGTAGCTAGTAATAACTATCTGTTTTATATTATCACTAAATATTGTACTATGTAACTTTAATAAGATAATTATATGATAGAATATTCAGATCTTGTATATTCTTTCATATAGTAATAATTCAGTAATTAAAACAGCAATTACTCCAATTAAATAAAATCTTAACAAGCTTTTGTACGTTATAAGTATAGCAATTAATACTAATAATATTAAGTATAGCAATAGAGTGACAGTGTTATATTTAACGGTTACCCAAACTTCTGTATATCACTATTAATTAACTAAGAATGAGAAAATGCTGAGCTTTGCAACGGTATTTATAGCAGGTAATGGTACTGAATTGATCAACGGTATTCATTTAACAAACAATGATAATATAAAGAATCAGGCGATAAAAGAAAAGGCTCCGTGCGTTATGGTGTTTCTTTTTTTTTGTAATCGTCTCGTTTTATTCCCTTCATCACGCTCTTATTCAATGGAAGTCCTAATGTCACGTGTACAAGAGTTAGCCATAGAATGGTATGATCTGAATCGCGATATTAAGTTTTTCTTTTGAACTAGTCATAAAAGGTCTTATTTTGAACATAAATTCATTGATTGATTCAGTGAATGTTGTTTCTTTCTATCCTAGGATTTTTGGAATTAAACGGGCACAGTGTCTTTTTACCTCATTATCACCGTTCTTGAGAAACTCAAGGACTCCTCAGAAATAATCCTTGGATAGAACGAAATCACATTCACAGCATCAATCAATCAATGAACATATGTTCAAAATAAAACCTCATGACCTTTAATTTCTACGGTCAAAGGAAAACTTTAACATTCAACATCGCGATTCCGAATATACCATTCCAACGATGGCTTCACCATCTAATAGCATTTTATCGATATTCATAATTATAGATTTATTTAGTATATAATTATAAAATTATTCTACTTATTTGCGAAGACAATAACAAACAGTATTATTATAAGTTTTGATTTACTCGTATTTCGATGGCTGACAACAGAATTTCACCGCCGGCTTCAAGTTGTCGCCATCTTTGAGGTCCCAGATTTGATACCTGGCCGGGTCCATGGAGGGACTAAAATTGTAAATATTGTCTCGTGTCTGGGTCTTGCTAGTCTTTGTTTTATCTGATATTCTATAATACGAATGGTTTAGCTGCTCATCTTGGAGTCTGAACAATATAATTTATTATGTTTAATATTTTTTATTGTATTTAGTTTTTCCTGCGAACATTAATTATATTGTAGGTTTAAAACTATTAACAAAAACTTGAATCGAGCAACTCACCCAAGTGCGCAGTTAAGCCAAAATAGAATCGATTAATACTTGGAATTGAGTAACTCGGCACAACTATAAACGAAACTATCAAATAACACATAAACTTTGAAAACCAAACATAATGTTTTGGTTTTAAACAATAAACATTAATAAAATATTTTGTATGAAATTAAATTAAATTTTAGAAGTATCCAATTTCTTCATTTTATTCACTTGTTTTTAAAGATGAAATATAACTGAGAGCAATGATTTACCAATTAACCTTCAATGTCACAAAGTAAAATGATTAAAATTTTATACAAACTATAACACTGTTAAAAGACTGAATGTTATATAGAAGATTGAAAGCGCACAGTAAGACGTTTTAGATATTTATTTAGCACAAATTACGGCAAGTCATAGCGTAGACGTTTTAAATCGTAGATGGTTCGTAGCATAAGCTACGCAATTCCGTAGCCGAACAGAAAATGCTACGAAACAACATGTAAAAGAAAGTGAGGGAAAAAAGTACTTCTTCTTTACGATATATTATCTAGGTATGTTATCGAAGTAATGTCATCTTCGTAGTTTAAGTCGGCTTAAAATTTTAAAGAAGAAGATATTTAAGTGTGGAAGTGATTATTTTGTCAGCTTTTTTATTTGATAAAAAATATTTTCTATCAGAAAATAGATTTAATTTATCCAAATAAATCACCCAACACTGAGTGTAACCTCTTCCACTCTGAACGTTTCATAGTTATACATATAAATATTGCTTTTTCAAAATTTTTAATCAACTTCAAACTATGGAGGTGACACTCATTTAATCTGATAACATACCTTACATTACTCAGAATATGCTTTATTATTGTTTGTGTTTTGTTGAACCAATTTTGATGTTATTAAGGAAATTAACTTTATGAAACAAAAAACTTCATTAAAATCTTTTCATAAACCATGCAATTATGATTAGAATATAAATAAATCATAAAAATACCAAGACGAATTTATGATCTCCTCTTTTTGTATTGAAGTTAAATTAAAATTGTGAAACTAATGGACACTGTGGCACATTTAGATTATTTTTGTTATGAAGATGTATGTATGATGTAACTGTTTTATGGTGATCTCTATCAAAATAAGGATGATGGCTTATTTTTTTATCTGTCGTGTAATTTATGTAAGAATATTAAGCACGTATTTAATTTTATTATATATTTTTTCGTAATCAATGAATTACGACTATACATTGAGTTGAAATGTCGTATCACACCTTTGTAGATTTTCTACATCGTTGTAATGTAACGAGTCCAACTGTAATGCCTATTATCTAAACTATTTCTTATATATTTCTATTATCTGATAGACGGACTAAATAGAATTTCTTTCCTTTTACCAAACCATCATCTATTTTATAATTTCTACTATAAAATTCCAGACTTCTGTTTCATCGTATAGTCAAATCCAAAACAACGCATTTACACTACATTTCCTTCGATATAAAATGAAAACACATATATTTTATGAAGATACAAGACAATAACTCAGTGAAAAGCCAATTGGCACTGAGCACAACAATTTGCATACTATAAATGTATGCCAGAAGGCCCATTATTTAACACAAAATATGATATTAAAACGATTTTGAATTCTGATAGTATTATTTTGTTAGTTTTGTATTATTTTTGACTGGGTTTAAGTACACAAATTTTTAAAATGATTTTTTTCATTTGGACCTTTTATACTCCTGAAGTGGTCTCATATTATAAATGAAAATTAACTGGTAAAAGCCATTCCATCTTGTTTGCTTCTATGAAATGTTAAATCCTTTATTATAGGCCAAAGAATATGTCTTTGTGATACTCGAGTGCTTGCTTTGTGGCGAACTGTTTTATTGAATAAGATGACAAATAATAAGTGCTACATTGACTATTCAGTAATAAATTAAAAAAAAAGGAAAAAGTTGTTCAATATTTATTTGGTTATGGTCATATTTTTATACTTTATTAAACAACGAACTAAGTTTCGTTGAAGTAAGATATGCTTACCCAGCACTATGTTTAAATTTACCGTCACCAACTCAATCAAATATTCTAATATCCTTGTACACGGAACTCAGCGAAGTGTTTGATTGTTACAAACAATGCTTTCGACTTTGAACAACACTGACTCAGGCAGAAAACGTCTCGTTAGGAAGTCTTTGCAATAGTAACATAGGAAAGTTGTGTAGGTAATTGTCTATGACGGTCAATGTAACATGACTTATCATGACCAGTCTATTAATGTCACCATCGCTGGGACTCAGGCCTACTCTATGAATGGAATCAAATAGAATAGGGTCTATTAACGTCACCAACGCTGGGACTCAGGCCTTCTCTATGAATGAAATCAAATAGAATAGGGTCTATAACCCACCACGAGGGTGTCAACGACTGGCGATGCAGTTGGGTCTAACGGCTTAATATGCCTTCCAAGGCACCGAGGAGCTGAATATTATAAATTTTTCGTCATCCATCCTATGACCGGCCTTTGCAAAAGTTGCTTAAAAACCGTATCGCAAAACGGACGCGTTAACCACTGAGTCATGGAGCTCCTCTCCTCTTCAACATGATTAAATTTTGAGTAAAATTATTTTAGAAGATAATTACATATTTAAATATTTTATTTGTAACTAGCTTTCCGCCACTGACTCGCCCGCGTGATCCATAAGAAACCGTTTATCTGGATATCAATTTCTATGGATATAATTGCAATGATGAATTGAATAGTAAACAATCGTTACTATGAATTCACTATACAGACTTTGAATTCACTATACAGACTTCCTTTCCCATTTTTATCTCTTTATTTATTGTTTTTCGAGAAAAAGTATAGCCTATGTTCACTGCATATGATTTAGCTTCCGAAAGGTGAAAGATTTTTAAAATTGGTCCTGTAGTTTCGAATCCTGTAGGTTGCAAACAAACGAATAATCAAATCTTTCCTCTTTATAATATTAGTCTAGATATTGCAAAGTTTAATTGATTTTAACAGCGTGAATAATATTGGAGTTTCGCATTTTGTAGTAACATGGTGTACTATACTGTCTTCTCTACCATAATGTTAAAAACATTATTTATCTTCAATATTTTACTCGGAATTAACTAACAGGCTGCGATAGAAAGAAAAGAATTATTATTTTTCGATTGCAATACAAGCATCCAGATTTATCATGGCACAAACTTGCTCCAATATATTTCAATGTTGTTTTATTCTAAAGTACATAAGCCAGAAGTTCGTATATATTAAAAACAGAACAGTAAAAAAATGTCATTGGCAGCGGAATACCCGCGACTTCACCCGTGTTAACTATAGCTTATATCACTCGTGATGCAGATTCAGTAAGTGAAATAATTTTCATTATTGCATCAGTTTTAATGAAGATTACACAGAATAAACAAACAAACGAACCAAGTTAGAAACTTTAACAAACGAACCAAGTTAGAAACTTTCATAATCATCATCAGCCATTTTACGTTCCAACTGCAGGGGCTCAGGCCTTCCTTATGGATGATTACGGAGGACGGGCCATGACCCTCCAACGACGCGGGCCCAACGGGAATTAGGGCGTATTAACGACTGTTAATACAGCCGAGACCAAGGGCTTAACGTGCCTTCCGAACGATGGAGTAGTTCGTGATACTAATTTTTGGTCACCCATTCCGCGACCAACCCTTGCGATAGTTGCTTAACTACAACGATCGCAGACCACAGCGCTCATCCACTACGCCACCGTAAAACATTCCCTGAGTAGAGACTTTACCTCGCTCTTTTTAACATTAGTATAGATGACATTCAACCTTGCACTGCACACTTGGAGGACACTCCGACGCGTACTAAGATTAAGAACTAACGCATACTTTATTGGGACGCGTGACTTATTTTCAATCAGATTTTCACCAACCTTCATCGTTTCAGCATCGTTTCAATAATGCTATTCCAATAACGAAGTCTGCAAGCTTTAGTGAATTTAGTTAACAAAAAGGTATATCGTTTAATCCTTCGTATGGGACTTAAAAGATTGTCTACGGAGACCTTAATAAATATAAAGCCGCAGCGTGATTTATCAATCACTTTACGTCACTTGTTTTTTGGTTTAACTGACGTCCCGTAGAAAGAGAAAGTCAAAGATATATGTAACATATATCTTTCTTTAAGTTTATCAAATTCCTAGAAGCTTACTGCTTTTTTTACCTGGTCTACCGGGGATTTCTACCTAATGGTTTTCATTCGGTATTCTAAATCTAAAGCTTAGGTTTTCAACCTAAACTTAAAAATTCTTGTTCAACCTAAACTTGATTTTTTTATATGATTATGTTTCACTTGACACCTGACTTCATTGGACTATTTAGAGATATTCGATCACAATATTAAAAATATATAACAAGCTCACTGATAATATTTAATTTATATACAAGCAATCACAATATAAGACAATGGACTAGAATAAGTATACCCGATCAGGGTTTTACAAAAGTGTGATACTCAAATCCCTTATAACTATTTTGATTGGTTGATTGAGGGATTCGCTGTCATCTGGAGTCTTTTATTGAGGTTCATGTAGACGAATATTTAAGAAACCGGTCTAGAGGATATAACTTAGTCATGGAGGTGAAGTAAGTTGCATAAATTTTGGCTTTAGTTATCTACTTAGGTACAGTATTTAGATTGTTCTAGAAATAGGCCGTTTGTTATGCAGATTCCAGTGTATTCCAATAATATGCAAATTTTGTTTTCCACCCTTTTCATGAGTTTATGCTCTACTGATTTACAGGATTCATCATTCAAATCGAGTTTATTTAAGAAGAATAACTGATCAAGCGAATTTAAACTTTTGGAAATTTATTTCCCTTCTACAATTTTTTTTACTTTATTAATATTAACTAATGCCCGTTTTCACTTAACTGAGAAGTTGCCCAAATCTGTCGCCTAAATATCTAGGAATCGCCTAAGATAAAAATTCTTCCACTTTTGACTAGGGACAAATTAACAAAGTTAAGGAATCATCATACGCGGATGACATAGGCTACAATTTAGGTAGGCGAAGTCCCGGGATATCATCACCTGTTACGTCCCCACTGCAGGGGTTTAACCCATCCTTATGGATAGTTTAGGAGGTTGGGCCATAACCCTCCATGCTGGCCCAATGCGGTTTGGAGGATACGAATGACTGCAAATGAAACCGCAACCAACAGCTTGAGATAACAGATCGAGATAATAATTTTTTGTTCACCCATTCTGTGATCGACCCTTGCAAAAGTTGCTTAACAATAACGCCACCAAGCTACTTGTGACATGTTACTTATCTGTTAGCCTTTCTACTCACTAAGTAATACTTATAATAAAAAAGGCAAAAGCATACCTTGCAGAGTTTCTTGCTGGTTCAAGGTCTCCCGCCGTAGATTTACGAACCGAAGGCGTAGCTCTCGACTTTCACAAGTGCTTGTGACAGCCTAGACTCAATAAATAATTTTGATTTGACGATTTAATTCAATAGTAATTTTATTTACGACACCAAATAACTCTAAAATGTAATAAAACCACTTAACTGCCTCTAAGCGCCATTTTGTGTCTTCGTTTCTGGATCAAATAAATGTATCTTAGAATATCCGATTGGGAGAAATGTTCGGTATATAACAAGATGGACAGAGTTCAAAACTAACCGATTTACTGCAGGCGGACCGTACCCATCCTGACCCATGATTTAACATGTTCATCAAAAATTAAACGTATTTCTACCAGTTTTCTAAACCTAAACATGTTGAGGTTTTTTATCCTGTTAATATATTTAACTAAACCTTAACTTGTAATGTTTACGTCCACACTGCTCAGACCTTCCTAATGGACGGTTAAGAAGGATGGGCTATGACCCTCTACGCTGACGCAATTGGTGGGTATTAATAAGTGCAACACAACAACAATACAATATAAAAATATTTATTGTGTTATACAGTTGACTGATACAACGTGCGTTACCAAATGTCTGTACTCTCATGATGTAAAAAAGACCGAACCCTTCCATATCAGAGTATAATCATAAAAACCTATATGTATAACTATGATATAATACGTATATCATTTTTTTTATTTAACTTTAGTGAATATCTTTGGTAATAGCTTTTTCGGACATTTTTTTTTTTGCTTCAGAAAAGAGCAATTAGATCAATTTATAATCTTAGGATTAGGGATTCTTTAAGGGAGAAATTTAAGGAAATAAACATTATGACTGTTGCTTCTCAATACATATACGTGAACTTAATGTACGTTCGTAAAAATATCAGTTTGTTTTCTGTAAAAAGTGATGTACACAATTTTAATACAAGAAATAAAAATAAATTAACGGTGCATGTCACTAGACTGCAAAAAGTTAATAACTCATTCAAGGGTCTTTGTGTGCGCTTCTACAACAAGCAAAATACATACAAGCAAAATACAACAATAAGATATCATGAAGTTTAAATTTACTATTAAAAAATACTTATTAAAAAAGCTTATTATAAGGTATGTGATTATAAAACAGAAAAGAACGCTTGGACTTGAGATGATCCAGCAACTGGATAGGTGATTACTTCTACACTCATTATCTTGTTTCCATTATTATGAAATGATTATGTTTTCATTATGAGACCATAGTTTTTTTTGTCTCTCTGTTTATAATATATTGATCTGGTAATGACATGGTTTTTGTAAATGTCATTACTCTTATTAGAGCTGGTGACTTTCTTGCTCGTTCTACTTATCAGCCAAAAGACGTCCTGAACGAATGGTAGGTAAAAAAAATGTGGGACGATTCAAAAGTACTTATAAGAAGTCTATTTGAATGAAGATTATTTTGACTTCGACTTTAATCATTCCAGATCGAATTCTTATCAAATTGAAGCAAAAAAATACATATGTAATATTTTTCTATCATCTGACTGACGGACTAAATAGAATTTCATTTTTTCTTATCCAGTTATAATCCGTATTGTATTTCAACACATTAATATCTCAAGAAGGGTTAAGAAATTTCCTCATAACACTTGGAATTCGACATTAAGTGCCTCCGTATCATCCCTTCTTATTTAGAGATTGTACAAATGAAGCTATAGAAACGGACCGCTTTCTCTAACCTCGTGAAAATAAGACAGTCATAAAAGTAAATTTATGTGCACAGTAAATAAAACGAAACATATTGCTCTTTTGGGCAGTAAAAGATATCACAGACGGATAGACTCGCTGCCAGCCGTAAAAATTTATCAACGTTTTAGTCGAATTCGAGAAAAGGTCCGTATATCATTCGAATAGAAATCTGTGACATGATCGTATATCGTAATATATACGAGTATTTGAACCAAAAATTTTATTGCTAGACATCCCTTTGAAAATCGAATTTAATTGATCTTCTAGAAATTACGTCATGAAGTTTTTGACAGTTTTTGGGACCAGCATTTTTAATACCTGAGGATGAATAGATACTTTACTATCTTATTTTTATGACAGCAAATTTAATGGGAACATTTTTTTATGTACAATAAAATATAGTGTACTTTTTATTTAATTTTTTGAAGAATACTTTAATAATCCCACTCATGTTATAAATGCGAAATGTGAGGACGTATATATGTTTGTTGCTCTTTCATGCAAAAACTACTGAACGGATTTGATGTATACACATAATTCTAAAACTGAATTAATATTATGCTGCTATTTATCTCACTAAACGCTTAAATATACTGTCAATTCATCATGTAAATTTGTAGCTATATGTTAACGATGTCGTCGATGTATAAAAACAATATAAAAAGGCAATTCACTGCGAAAATAGTTCTTAAAAACTAGAAAGGCGTTTATGAATTTAATCTAAGAGACTTCGATCGTAGCTAACACTCAAAAGCATGATTACATATTCTCACCTGAATTTATGGAATTCCTTAATTAATTGACTGCCTTTGTAGTTTTAAAAGATATTTTTAGCTTTTCGAAAGCAACAAAACTTTTATTAATTATTTTGTTTTATATTGTCAAGGTTTTCAACTACCAATACTCAAACTACAACTAACAAGGAAAACATTATTTAAAAGAATTTATTACCCTAGGGGTATCTCAGGCATGCCATGATCTTGGTATAAAGGATTTACCGTATGTAGGATCAAATACAAATCGTGATAAAATAAGCACGCGCCACCGATCAAAGAGAAAAAAAGGTGGGAAATCCTATTATTTTGCTTTTATACTCTTTTATAGAATCATTTTATTCAAACATAATAACTTTTTCGTGCCTAAAGATGTTTTAGTTATTTTTGATTGTTAAGACAATAACGTTTTTGATTTAGTAAGTTAGTCATGACCAAATTATGGTTAACAAAATCAGACAGACAGACAGCTGAGTCTATAGGGTCTCGCTTTATCATTTGGATACGGAAACAAAAGAGTTTATAAGTATGAAAGAGATGGATGATGCCAGATATCTAGAAACTTCGCAATATATTAATACGTGCAGCAAAAACTTTGGACCCCTTTTTACGAAAATTGCGAGGACGGAGGAATATGAAAGGAGAATGGGCAATTTACTATGAGAGTTCGGCTATTTTTGCGTAACTATGCACCTTATTGAAACTAAAGGCAAATGATAGAGAATTATTATTAGAATGAGAAGGAAAAAAATCATTTTAAATTTATGCCGGAGTTGGAGAATATTTGAATATTTAACAAGGATTTTGAGGTTATGTCGTTATAATATCTACGTATATAAGAGCAATAAAATGAATTATTTATTTCAAATAATTGATGACTAACAGTTAGAAGCATTTAACTGTGAAAAAGTACTTACCTATGTTATAAAAACGAATGCTTTGCTTTTTTATTGTAAAGAATAAACTCAAAAACAACTGGGCTGATTTAAATAAAAAAGATCGATATAATACCTGACCAACATTATCAATGTTAAAATACTTTATTTTGTAAAATTAGTGATGGGAAATTCACACGTCAAGTCGATTAATAACTTGGAAACTTAGTAGGTAGTCGTAGTTATATTAAGCAATTGCTTCAATTGAGTTAATTTTAAATGCCGCGTAATTTTAAAATACTATTTGTATAGAATAAATTATAAATAGGGAGAAAATTTTTGATAAATAAATGCTTAGTGCGCAATTTTGCGTAATTTTAGCCGACTTCTGCCCATTCTCCTTTGGCACACTTATAGTTTATATGTAGGAGAAGTGTAAACGGCTAATATTAATCAATAATAATGCTTATAAATTGGATTAAATCCATAAATTAAATATTACACACACTACTATGCATTTGACACACAAAAACAAGTAGTTGCTACAAGTATACATGTACTCTTTGGTCAAATTGTTTCTTTTGACATAGAGTTTGTTTATTTCTTCTGAATATTGGCTTCGCGTGTTTGTATGCATTTAGCCAGTGTAAGGTTTTATATGTTTATCATAGACATATTTAATAAATTATGTTAAATAACTTCTAATTGAAAGTTATTATGGTCGAATTTCGGCCACTGGGCGACTACTTGTGAAGCGTAAATATGTGACAGAACTTTTAAAATCGGTACAGTATTTCTGGAAACAAACAAAAAATCAAACCAATAACAATAGAATCTTTCCTCTTTATAATACTAGTAAAGATAATAAACTGAAATCTTTGTAATGTAACTACAAGTAAGAAAACAATGACAATATGTTTTTAATATAGTATATACAATTTATTTCTTGTCCTATTTTTGAAAACAGTTTTTTGAATGTGCATATTAACACAATTAAACAGGTGTTTAAATGTGAACAATGGTGTTATGATATTTTTAAAAGTCTATTTCCGTTTTTGAAGTCACAATTTCGTAAGAAATGTAGATACCAACTCATAAGTTTACTAAGACGCAACTCCTCCAGCACACATATTTTTTTATGGAATTTCTACGTATCTACTCTTAATAATTTCAATCTAGATAAAAAATGAAAAAATAGAACCGAATTTAATTTTTGAAAGTGATAAATAATACTTATCTCAAAAGCAAGAAAATGTTATTGAAGTAGGCCTTCTGTCTTTTATTAATTGAATGATAGGCGCCCGATTTCAATAGCACTGTGAATGCAAAATTGTCAAATATAATTATTATTATTTATCACTTTTTAAATTTTGGATTCGGTTCAATTTTTTTTTCAAATTTTATTTCATGTTTTTAAGTGATATTTATTTAATAGGTAACACTAAAATTATTAGAAAATAAAATAAACTATATTCAACAAAGTTAAAGTCTTAGAAAAGAAAATTTTATGTGAAAGTATACACTCATATTATAAAGAGAAAAGATTTAATTGCTAGCTTGTTTGCATTGGATAGGCTTCGAACCTATTGGAATGATTTATAAAAGTCTTTCATCTATGGGAAGCTACATAATACGAGTTGGACATAGGGTATAATTTACACAGGCAAAGTCGCGGAGAAATAGCTAGTTTGATAGATATTGTTTCACAATTCAAGAAGAAATCGATAGATATTAAAGGTTTTGAACAAATTCCAAATACGCAATTTAAATATTTAGGTGATAAATGGTAAAAAGCGTATTTTGTTTTGTTGTAAAAGGAAAATTACTGATTCGATTTCAATATAATTTAAATGGTCCATTAAGCTGTTGAATACTAAAAGAATTTTGAGAATCAGTCAATAATTGGCGGAAATATCGGAGGACATACATAAAAAAAACATACATCGCGGTCGAACATATAACCTTCTCCTTTTGGATTTTGAAACCGGTTAAAAAATACATCTAAATCAATCCACTATTTACGGAGATATCGGAAACGTAAATACCAAAAAGAAATATTAAGTTAAAGTTAAAACCTCTTCTTTTTTAAAGTCGATTAAAACTAAGAATATTTAATCTTATTTTTATTCTGTTAAAGTTTGATTTTCACTTTCCACAGTCAACGCTGACCCCAAAACAACATGTTCCCAGGACCTCCTTTGTCTGTCTTTATTTGTCTTGTTTGTTCAAAACTTGTTTTCTGTTCATCGCACTTTGTATAAGTCTGGAGTTTATATCAGCAAGTGGAAACGATGCCACTTAAAGTTTGTAAAAGGCTTAAGATATTTATACACCAACAATTCAGTGGTTAGATCCAAAGATTATGTTTATTACAACGGATGCGCGGTAACAAAACCTTGTTGCATATTGCAATCTTAGTATTTGGTTTATGATGCTAAGCAGAAACAATTTTAACTAACAAATAAATATTACATATTTATATTACATATTTATTTGTTAGTTTAAACGAATATATAACAAAACTATGAGTAATACAAATATAACAAAGAGGTAAAGTTTCTAACTTTGTTTGTCCGATCTTGAAAATTCTTTCGCTTACGGGAAACTACATCATATGTGGATCACATATGCTATAATTTACGCGAGAAAAATCCCGGGACAAAAGCTATGTAATAAGAAATAAATAGGTTCGCACGACAGTCATGTCGCAACAAAAATTTTAAAAAATCCCTTCAGTATGTAGATATTTAATGGCATACCATAAAAAAGTAAGAAGGGAAGTTTACCTCTTTACAATATTAGCATAGATACATGACTAGTTAAAGTTGTCAAAAAGGTTAAAAATAATAAAAATCAGTGAACCAGTTTTCCGAAAAGATTAAACGGAATCAGACATTGTAGTGTTAAAACCCGACCATTTGTATTCATTTATCCGAATGCTGTGCGAAGCGTTGTTTGCGACGTAACACCTAAATCTGGATTGCTATATCGATTTTAACAGATACGAAGCATAGATTGCAATTTATATGTAGAAATAAGGTACAGTAGAAGCTCCTTATTCACGGCTTCGCCGCGAATAATTTAAAGCTATTATTCGCGGGTGAAAAATTTACAATCGGTAACATAAAGACATTCAGCGTTGTTTATTAACGCATCGCCATCTTTTAAATACTTCGGGCATATGTAGGGTGGCTTTTACAACGCCTTATAATTTTTGCTTCGTTAAAGCATTCATAAAATACTTTAAAAAAGCTACATTATGAACGCTACAGTTAGTTACTTAGTTATGAATCTAAAATTAAAGATCTTTAAAAACTGACACTAAAAATGTTTAGTGTCAGTTTTTAAGGATCTTTAATTTTAGACCGTAAAAGGCTATGAATTTGAATCCCATATCGAGTATTTGAAACTGACAAATTTCTTATATTCTTCTATACAACGTAAGTTTCATTTTATAATTTTAGAAATACTTAATTATTCTTTACTGAACACCTATTATTATATTACTATTTTATTATATAGCATTTGGTATTGAAATACAGAAGAAGCTCCTTATTCGCGGAGGATACGTTCCTTAAATATGCCGCGAATACAGAAAACGCGAATACTGGATGGCATTTTGAGAACAATAATAGGGGAAACGTTCAAAAGTTCCTAAATAAAAGCAATATGTATGTTAAAATAAATACAATTGAGGTAAGATTATCGATGAAATACCAATTTTAATTAATGAATTAATAAAATAGTAATATAATAATAGGTGTTCAGTAAAGAATAATTAAGTATTCCTAAAATTATAAAAGGAAACTTACGTTGTATAGAAGAATATAAGAAATTTGTCAGTTTATAATACTCGATATGGGATTCAAATTCATAGCCTTTTACGATCAGAGCGACTGCTCTAATCGTTTCAAGATTGATAGAGTAGACGACCCATTTCCATACATAGTTTGTCCTTCAAGTAAAAGTCTATGTGTCACAATCAACTAAGGATTTTACTTTCAAAATTTTATTCTACAATAAAAATAAACCTTTTTTATTTTTTGTTCTATATTTTGCGTTAAAAATGAAAATTGTCTATGCTTTGTCATTTTGACTTTATTAAGCCTCTCATTTTTATTCGACTACGGCGAAGCGAAAAGGAGGTTTATGATTTTGGCCGGTATGTATGTACTCGTATGAATGTTCATACGTATCCTTATGACTTACGACATCGTAACTTGACAAATAAGGTATTATTAGAAGCATCTTAGTTGTCTGCGTACTATAGGCTGTAAGGTTACATTAAATTGTCAATAGCTAATACTAATAATACCTCTAGAGACCATAAAGTAAGAAACTAAAAAATAAAGTATTATTCAATCACTCCATGTAGGGTATCATGAAAGGGCTTAATTAGCAAATTTTAAATATATATATAGTTCAAAAACGAAAAACCCCACTATAGCTAAAATACGCTCTAAAAAGTTTGAAACACGAAAATTTATTTCAAAGCGATAGCTATATTAAAGAACGATGACCAAAGGACAGCGTAGTCGTACGCGAACAGTTTGTTTTGTTATGATCAGTCAAATTTATCCAATTATAATATTCAGTTCTTGCAATAAAGAGACAATAACAACCCTTATTATATAGAAAATAAGGAACACAAATGTGATGACATTGCATACAATATTTTAAATGTGATTGTGGTAACATATCCAATCATATCCTGAATTTTATAGCCGTCATAAATGAAAGATTGGTTTAAACCCTGATCCAATATGACGATGTTTTGGTAAGTAATAAATAAATGGAAAATGTGCAAGCGACTGCAATGGGTTTAGTAAGTAGCCGAGTATTTTGCCTATAAATCTAAAGCTCTTTATAATGTTTTGTTTATTTCAATTTTCATACCTACCTTGTTAGTCACAACACAAAATTCGATTTTTACAATTTACTCAAATTAAAAGAAAACAAAGAAGCATACGCATTATTGAAATACAGACTAAAAATGATATTTTAAATATTAAAAATTAATTCATTAATGAAAATAAATAACCCTTATAACTTTCGTCGTCAGGTATTTGAAGTAAAGATACTCGTACATCTAAAAAAGCATAATATATATGCACCAAAGTGAGGCTTTTTTCTGCTTTGAAATGTTTAACAACTAGTTATATTATTGCATAAATCGGTAATCGTTTCAAATCATAACGACCTAGTGTCTACCGGTATCGATTTCCTACTTGTTTTCGTAGAAATCTACATAAATGACCCAAGGTCCGCGAGTGTGGTTTACTTCGCGGAAATAATTCGATTTGAAAGCCACTTCAGGGGTCGTAACACCGTATATGGATTACGGTGACGAAAAATCCGTCAAGTATTTCACGGAAGTATTTTTTTTTCTAATAATTTATTTAAGGAAAGAAACAGTATTAATTACTTAATATGTGAATATGATGCTTTAATAACGTTTTCGCTTTAGTGTTAAGAAATATATGAAAATTATGTATTCCACAAGTTATAAAGTTCAAATATACATCTAAATTATTTTTTAGATAAAACTTGAATTAAGCGGGAATTTTACATTATCGGTTCTTGTGACCGCCGATCATGGATAAATAAAATATCAATAGAACAGATTTCAAACTACTGGACCATTTTTAAAAATGATTCCACCTACTGGAAGCTACATTGTAAGTGACACAAGCTATAATATACACGAGCAACGCACGCGCGAAGTCTCGGGAAAACGGCTAGCATATATTTGAGAGTTCTGACGGTTTGCGACCGACAATATGAGAACTATCTTCCGTTAGATATACAGCTTAACTACCTTTCTTTACCTTACCTTCTCTTTCGTATCCAACTATTTTACTTTTTATAAAAAACTAGCAAGTTTTAACGTTGAATTATCAAAAATCTCAACAAGCTTAGGTTTTTGGTGTTACTGATTTAACTTGGGCTTATGATAATGTTGTCAATTCTATTATATCACATTCTTAACTAAACAGAACTAACAATTATTTGGGTTTATTTTAAACATAATTAGTTATATGCAATAAAATTCGAAATATATACATATATTTTTTTTCACAGCCAACTTCACAATTAAGACACAGAAACTGGTTTGATTCTTTGCAATAGTTTTTGTTTGGTGCCCTATCAAAGATGGAAAACAGAAAGCAATATTTTCTAACGAAAAGGCAAATTCAGTTTAATCGAAGAGAATCCAATGTCGTTTGTGTAGAAAAAAAAATGTATTCAACGAATGACAATGGGAAAATTGGTTTGTAATTTTATTTGGACGGGAGGGCCTTCATTTCAAATCACAGCAAATCAGAACGGCATACATAACTTGGACCAGTTTTTGCCAGCAAACAACTGAACATCAGAATTTTTATATTCACTTTTCCTAACAATTAAAAAAAATATATAAAGTAACTATAATAATTATATTCATCATAACCGTATACGTATAGTCATATATTTCAAAATAGGTTATATGCTAGATCATAAACGCAGTTGGACATAATTAAATCAATAAAGTAAATATAAAGATTGAGATAGATTTCTTACCAAAAATCTTATTTTATCATATACCTATAACATACCCGTAATTTATTCTTGGAAACAACATAGTTGCAGTGCAGCAGCTCACTGTATACCATCCATCATTTAGAATCAACGAACAGCGATGCGAGTATAACCGAAATGAATTCGACTGTACTAAAGACATTTCACGTTCCAACGACTGTTCGATGTTCGACGCTTTATATCCATTCTCTCTGTCATAATCTGAAATACGAACGAACATGAACTACAACAACAAAATCAATTTTCTCAATCCACTTTGAAGACATGCACTACAAGAGAGCGGTTCACTTGCAAAATCGGCTAACCTCTTTAACGTCAATTCTCTTTATTTTTTCTAAAACAAAAACGTAATCGGGTCTTTTAAAAGATACTATAATAAAAATATTTTATTGCAAAAATAAACATCACACCTTGAAAAGAAGGAAATATTAAAGACAGTATGCAAAATGTGATTTATAGCTCCTGATAACTTATGATAACAGGGCAGTATAGCTGTAATTATGAAGAGGTACTAGAAAAAAATATTTATTTCATATACGATTTCTCATGATTACAATTGTGGTTGAAACCATCCTAGTAGGTATTCATGAATACCTGTTACAGGAGGTCTCGCTCGCCCTTAGCAGAAAATAACAAGAGGCTTGAGATATAAACACAAATTTTACATATAATGAGATAATATAGTAGATTACATTAAAAATGTGTAGTTAACAAATCTTGTTATTATTAAGTGAGTGCATGAATGTGTGTGTGTGTGTGTGTGTGTGTGTGTGTGTGTGTGTGTGTGTGTGTGTGTGTGTGTTTGTGTGTGTGTGTGTGTGTGTGTGTGTTTTTTGGTGTTGGTTTTTAATATAAAGTGTGTGTATGTGATTTATGTGTGTTGAAACTAATACACGCTATTACAAAATTTTTCAATTTCGTCATATGATTTTGAAATTAGCCATTGCACTATTAACTCTTTACATTGTTTTAACTTTAAGTCATGAATTTTTAAATGCTTATTTAATTTATTGTACATATATGCGGACTGTATTATGAATTGACGTTTAGCAAACGCTGTTCTAAATTTTTTTACATAAGCGACCTTCTCTTTTCTCCTATTGTTCATCATATTGACATTATATGGTAAATGTTTGTGAAGTCTTAGAGTTGCTAAAAGAATATATAATTTTCTAACTGAAAGAAGCTGACAAAAATCATAGAGTTGTTTTGTAGGGAAACCAAATGGCTTAAAAAACATTACTTTGAGGAGACATCGCTGACTCCGCTCTAATTCTAGAAGCTTTGTCTTACATGCGCCTCCCCACAACGGAACACAATATCCTATAACCGATTGACCCAAGGCGATATAAATTTGTTTAATGAGCCCCTTGGTAGTAACGTATCTAAGTTTCTTAAAAATCCACGATAATTTTCTCACTCTATTGCTCATTGATTCAATATGTGAGTGCAAATTTAAATGTTGATCCAGAACTACCCCCAAGTTTTTTGTGTTTTCGACTCGGACAAGAAGAGTATAGGTATGTGATTTACGTTTGTGAATATAAATACTCCTTTTTTAAATTCATCAATCAGTTTGCATCACAACTCATTAAATACTTTGTGGAATGACACACAAAAATCAATGTTTGTTACAAACAATTCATTTAATAATAAAATAGAATAGTAACATGTCTTCTTTTGTAAGGAACGTCAAACAAAAAGAATAATATTAGTCTACTAATATCGTTTTGCTTAGTCGATCAATTTGGATGATTTTTTTTGTTTGATAGAATGTATCCGAGAGAGGTCCGATTTTATTCCATAAGGAATTAGATCAGTAAGTTTTGTAAAGCTTGAAAAATGAGCAACTTCTCATCAGCTCAGCTCATTTAAGTGTTATGTGTCGTTTGGATCTGAAAATTCGAAATTCACTTTGTCCTTGGCGCTGTCAGATGGGATCCACGACCATTCGCAATCCAGGCTACCGCTCTGACCACTGAACCAGTACTAAGACTGACCAATATTTCAAGCACTTGTTACTTTTTAGCTTCTACAGAGCGTACTTTCATCAATGTTCAACCAATACACCCAAACACTTCTGAGCGCCGGGGGCAATGTGGATTTTTTGGGAATTTTCCATTTGGATTGTTTTTCAGTATATCATTGTGTATGTAAATATTAGAAATGATAATATTATTAGACGTACCGTCTACCTGGTTTCTGGTGTTAGTAAATCTTCGATTTTAAAATTACACAATTAGACCCCTGATTTTACATTAGATAGCCAGCTGAATATCGTGAATACCTACAGTTTGTACACGAAAGTACTTTGGCGAAATCTCCCTTTTGATATATAAATAAATTACAAGGTGGGCTAACCTTCTGCTATTTCGTTCATTTCTTGGTATATTGCTCTTTATAATGTTCCACAAAATGTAATTGAGCTATGTGTAAATAAAAAAGCAGAAGTGACAGTAACTCAAGTTACTTTAAAAGGATGTCTTTTTCAGTCAATTTTATAATCTGTCGATAGTTAACTTTAAAACTTATTGCAGAACAAATGAAATAAGATCTTTATTATATTTTGTAGAAAGTTATATTTGATTCAATATCTGTGCTCGACGTTCGAGGTTATTGTTATTACAGAATAACACTGCAGATGATTTGTCCAGATATGATATAAAAGAAAGTCGTGTCAGTTACAGCATTTACAATTGGATAACGACAGTACTTACCGCTTATTATAATTTTTATGTTATTGTAAGAATAGGATAATAAGAATTAAAATATGATATTTTATTTATAAATATAATACTAATAACAAAAGAGGAAAACATCTCACGTTATGTTGTCTATGGTTTATTTAAAATTTTCGCTATGTATGGTTTTGTGCAAAAATTGTTACATCAGTAATATAAATCTCATTGTAACGTTGTAATAATGCTAAATCAAATAAGGTGATACGAAATTTGCCGGTTCCACTAGTTATTTCAATATTTTATCGTTAATGACAAGCTTCACTTGCAAAACCGACAAGCTTGTTATGTCATGCCTTGTTTAGTCTATCTGTATGACTTTACCACTTTTCCCTAAAAATATGAAATATTAGGTTCTTCTTTGTATTAAATTTTGAATCCTGAATTACGACGCCGCTTTCTTGTAAAATATTCAGTCTTGGAAACTGCCAAATCCACAAATTAGTTAATTAACAATCTCGAAACTTTAGCTAAGTTATACAAACTTATTAAGTTAAAAGAAAATTGTAACTGCGCTACTGAACCGATGATTCTGCTTGAAAGCTTGAAAAATCATTTTTTTTTATAAAACTCTTATGATTATTCATACTTATTTCTTAGTCATACTTAAAATTTACCAAAATATGAACTTTTACAATGAATATATTCCGCAAAACAAAAACTATTGGTGGCTTTCTACTACACCCTGGGTCAGACCTGGACAGATCTGCCGATGGGAATCGATGTACATATAGATACGGTTGAAAGATATACTTAGAAATAAACCCACGTACCTTGAGAAGATTGATGACGAATTCCACCATAATCGGGCACCGGCCGGTTCCTTTACTGTCCAGTATATCCAAAATATGGAGTTGACGCAGTTTTCACATCACATGAATCGGAGAGACAAGCAGACACACGCTTAAAAGATTTAGACGTTCAGGTAAATATTACGATGTTACAAACTTCTATTCGGAGTCATTTAAATTTTGAAAACTAGAGTTCCTATTTTGATAATATGTGATTTATATATGAATAAGGAATGGTGACGAAACACCGTGTTTTTATATGACACTTATTCGAGAAATTGCTCTAATATACACTCATTCTTACAGGATATTAATAGTTCACGAAAACGTTATACGCTACAAAGACGGTCAAGCCTGTGTCACTTAGCGGAAGCGATTTATCAAAAGAGACACGAACACAGTTGTCTGAGAACGGAACCATTCGATTTGGCAACCTTATTTTGTTAATACTAATGGTTATTTTGCTGTAAATTTCTTTTTGATTAAAATATGAGCAATATAGATTAGTAAGAACAAACATAGATATCGTTGATATACCGGGTTTGATATCATACCAGTGGTTTTTTCGTAGACATCAGTGAATATTTTAACCCCAAACGGTCACCCCATTTGGGGTTAAAATATGGAGGTTTGGGGTGAATAGAGGTTGAAAGTTTTTACGGCAGTCTGTCTGTCGGTTTTGAAGTTGAAACTTAATTTTTGGTTACTGATAAAACATTATCAGTAACCAAAAATTAATAGCAGTTTTGATAAATTCTTACCTCAAACGGTGGTAATAGATTACACCAAAGTTAGTATGGAAATCAGTTTTTTTAAATTCATCACTAACAATCAAATCGAATAGGGAGAATGGGCCACGATGTCCCACCACGCGGACCTAGTGTGGATTGGTAGGTATTAACGACTGCAAATGCAGCCGGAACCAACACTGTAACCTTCTGAAGCAATAAATAAATTCTAGATCACACATCCTATGACCGGCAATTATGAAAGTTGCAAAAATCACATTGCAGACAGAGCGCACCATCGAGTTCCTTATTTTAAGACTACTATTTAAAAACTAGTTCTACCGTATCCAAGAATTGTATCATTGGATTTCAACAACGGAAGTTTTAGTCGAGCAAAGAGGATAGCTCTAAAGAGTAGGTACGTAATATGAAAAAGTAAACAAATGTAATCATTATACTTGTACTTTGCAGCATTATAAAGACTATTTAATGACTAGTGTTAAAATATAAAATAATTACGAAGAATACTTATAGATTTTAATTAAACTTATATTCGTTAAATGATAATGATGAAAATTAAATAATCCAGCAAAAATAATAGAGTGAGTGATTCTTCAAAATTATTTTTACTTAAACAATGCGTAATAGATATTTACTGGTACTTTATAACTATTAAAAAACAGGCCAAGTGCAAGTCCGAATCGTTTATGAAGGGTTTCGTACTGGAAACGAATAAAAACATCATGTTTGTTGTATGTTAATTATATATTTTTGTTACTGTCTAAATGTCATAAGTTCATGAGATACTGGTGGCATACAGACAGCCAAGTCTTAGTAATATGGTCAAATTTTTGGACAAGGACATTTTTTAGGTCAGTACGAAAAATTATCTTTATAATGAACCCCCATGACTGAGGATCGTGTAATCCATAATTGTAAAAATTGTAATTGTAAATAATCTGCAATTCACTTTTACCTCCAACTTATTCAATAGTTTTTATAAATTTCCTTCTATTTCTTCATTTGTTTGTAATTTTATCATATAACCAAGAAATTGGTCGAATCGATTATCGCCTTTGGTATAAATATAATTACGTAACACACGAATGTTTCAGCTAACATAAACATCAGCTTCAGCAATATTTAAAATTATTGTATGTTTATATCTCAACAAAGACAAACAAAAAGCTTTAAAGTTTACATGACGGTAAAGTTTTGACGTTTGCTTGTGATGTTTATAAAGAGCTCACCCATTTTAGAAACAGATTCGTGTGAATTGAAACGAGAAAAGTTAAAGCCTGTTTCGTAGACAGGACCGCAGAAATACAAAGAGCGAATGTCTACTATTAACAAAAGAATCAATGAAACCAGTTCGTGCTCACTATAAAAAAATAAGTCTAAAAATTATAATTCTGTTGCTGAAAAATAACGACACAACATATTTGCGTAGATGATTTATTGATATAGAGGAATGTAATCAAATTTTGGAGGGTATTAACGACTGCTAATGCAGGGACCAACGGCTTTTGGCTCACGCTGGGCTGGATGTTGGTATCCGGGGCTATCGGGGTGAGGGTTTCACGAGGGTTCAGCCCAGGTGAATTCCCTCTTATAGACGGGCTAGAGTGGGAGATACTCAGTTGCTAATCTCTTGCCTTTGACGAGGGGCAGTCTGGCGGGTTAGCGCGCTCTCTGATCGGGTAGGTGCGCGGAATATGGTCCCGTACGGGACCCATTCCGTACCCTAATTGCGTGTGAGAGACGTCGCTGAGTTTTTGAGTTTTAGTGGATATGCCCCTGCTCTTTGACCAGCCTCCATTGGGGTTGGTCCATAGGGGAGAGTCCCACATAGCCTGTGGAGCTCGCGTAGGGTGAAGCGGGTATGCGTAACGCATTTACCAGCGTCAAAAAAAAGGACCATCAGCTTACGTGCCTTTCGAAGTACGAAGTAGCTTGAGATAATGATTTATTGGTCATCAATCCTGTGATCGACCCTTGCGAAAGTTGCTCAACAACAACGATCGTGGGTCGTGGCGATTATCGCAAAAAATTTCAATATTAGCATATAAGTTATAGAGATTGTTTTACAACCTAGGAAAGTATTTACTTTTTTTTGTATATTCCTTATTCGATGAACACGCGAAATAAAACCGAATCAACTTTTAAGAATAACTTTTAAGCACATCTAGTCTTCTTGTTAATAATCCAAATAATATATAATTAAATCCCACCTTTAGTACAAATGGAACAGGTGTCCAAATGAGGAAATCCAATTTAACGAAAAAAGCTAAGACCATATTAATTGCCTTCTGTTTCTAAAATCCTCACTTATATTATAGATGCGAAAGTAACTCTGCTAGTCTTTTCCGTTTTCACGCCTAAACCACTAAACCAATTTTAGTGAAATGTGGTACAAGTATAGAGATGGTTTTAGAACCTTTTATCACGAAGGTTTGAAGGGATTCAAATAGGGGATGAAACTTTATATGAAAATTTTGAAATTATTGGCCAATGTAAAAATACCACGCGGATGAATTCGTGGGCCAAAGCTAGTCTTTTTAAATTTCAGTAGCGTGGTCCATCTCTAAATAAGGGCATCTATACATCAGAAGGTTTAGTTCAATATCTTCATATCAATATTTTTAATCGTATGATCTGGTGAACACGACAGTGATTTGGTTCTCACACCAGATCATTTATGGGTAATCCAAATGCTCGGTAGCATTTCGAATAGATCTTCAGCATTTGGAACAGATCTTCCAGGTCTTCCTCGGAAAAAAAACCACAAGCCTAACTTTTCCAGCACTGTCACGTAAAACCTATTTCGAAAGGTAATAAACATTTTAATACCTAACACCAATAGAGCGATTCTGTGAAAATCCCAACTGAATTCGAATTCAGTCAGGTGTCTAAATTTACTTCGAAAGCGATATCTAGTTAAAAAGCTAGTTTAAAAGTGACATAATGATTAGGGATAGAATATGACGTACGTTAGAATCAATCAATCTTATTTTCTATTTTTAGACAACAAATGGAATCAATATAATTTAAGTAAAACTAAAGTAAAAATATAAGTTTAGATTCGTTTTCGAAGTAGACTGAGTGAATTCAAATTCGGGTTCGGAATTTAACGGAATCGCTCTGCAAATGGATGAAGTCGCGTAAACAGATCTCCTCCGTAATGCATCAGGCGATTGTTGAAGTATAAAACTTATTCAAATTTATGTCAGACGAAATTCTGGATGCTTTTGGGGTTTAATATGTAACACCTAATTAAGTCTGATTCACAAAAAAGTTATTAATACTATTTCTGAGTGTGACCTCCGGGCTTATAAGAGTTAATTATTATAATCTACAACGGCTGTTCTCAATCTTGGCTTGTATTGGTATCGGTTGCGGGAGTTTTAAAGACGCAATTCTGCTAATTTTTATATTATAATAGAATCTCATTGTACTACCACTATCGCCATTGTACTATCTACCGGAAGTCTGATATTATTATATATCTGTCACCATATATGCGTGACTGAGGAGACAAGCGCTCATGTGTTACTGGAATGCAAAGGCCTATCAAGACAAAGTACTACACATCTAGGTAGCCCAAGGACACTAGTGGAGGCATGCGGCAGAGTTCGGGAACTTATATGCTTCCTGGAGGAGCTGGGGTGGCAGGACTAATGCAATCCCGTGTCATGCAAAATAGGTACAGAGTGTCGAGTTGCGGAACCATATATGCGTGACGAAGATATTGCACTAATAATATTGGAATTTAGGTTGATAGTATAATGGGTAAATGCAAGCTGTTGAAATTCTATTGAGACGCGATTGATACGTATACATTAGTTTTACACATATCGTTGTCGATATTTGATAAAAAAAACAGACTCAGTTGATTCAGTTATTTTATTTCGATGGCGCATAGTTAATCTATTTATTCTGCGATACGAGACTATTTTCGCATGTGCTGCTAAGCGGATAGGTGACAATGTTAAATATATAAAAAGCGGTATTTAACAAAACTACAAACCCTCTGTTAGATGTCAATATATTGAGAGACATTTATAAACATTTAAAGCTATATAAGCCAATATACTGTTAAATGTCTGAAAAAAGACAATTGTGAAACTGGTAACTCGTAGAGTATTCGCTAATTCGGCATCAAATAATTGGAAAGATATTTTTTATTAAATAAATTGTTTCCTGTAATATTTTCAATATTCTTAAGTAGGATTATAAAAATGCATTTTTATACAAATAAAACTTGAAACATAAAAGTTTGTATCGTTAATAAGGGCGGATACACAATAAATCCTTTCTGCACAAGAAAGGAAGAAGAAGGAAAAACCTACTAATTATCTCTATAAAAAATTTACTGTTTTTATAGAGAAACTTAATAAAATATGAGTCACTTTGTTGCCGAGGCAATTATGCAGCACTTTTACAATAATATTAATAATTTGGTTGTAATTTAATAATATGTAATGGATAATACTAATAAGATATACCTCTTTGGGACAAAGTTTTTCTTGTTAATATGATTGTGTTACAATACGTTTCTTTTTGTCCCAAATAAATTGATTTATTGGTGCTAATTAATTAAAACCACAATTAATTAAAATAAATAACCTCTTTACTATCTCATTGCCGGGCGTAATGAGAATAATAGATAGATTTTTTAAGGCATACTATATAGGAACTTTATGTCATTTTGAAACGTGCGATATTAAGATAAAAAAGCATTTTTAATGAATTACTCTAAAACACAACCATTGATAACGTTATTAATAGGTCTCTGCTATAAAGCGAGATATAAAATGCAGTTACGAAAAAAAGTTTAATGTTTTAAACGACTTTTATATTGTTCGGAATTATTTGTTTTACTGATTATTATTTCAAATTGATAATAACTGGCTATTTTCCCGCGACTTCATGTATATTTTAGGTTATATCATCCGCACATAATATGGCTTCCCGCAGGTATAAGAATTTCATGATCGAATAAGTATTTCCGAAAATTAAACCTTAAAAAAAAAACAAACAAAATTAGATACTTTACCTCTTTATATGCTATTAGTAACTCGGTTTATATTGCCTCTTAAAGCCATGTCAAACTATCTTATTTGTAGGTTTTCCTGTCAAAGTTGCGTCGAAGAAAATTGGACGTCCGCCCTACGAACCACTGCCGGGTAAGCGGTGACGCGTCGGTAAAGTTTTGCGACCGCGTTTTTGTTGACGCCATTTTAGCCGACATTTTTCCCCCGCAGAAAAAATGAGTTTTCCGTTTGAACGGCATTTTTCAAATAGTCAGAAAACATTCGACTCATTTCGGGTGGTGATTTATGATTTTTTACGGAGCTTTTTCTACGTGGAGCGTATACTGAGAGTTCTCGTGATGGGAATCTTAACATAATGAATACATACTTTATTGGGTTATTAATAATGTTCTTACGTACATCATCATAATTAACATCATCAGCCGTTTTACGTCTTCACTGCAGGGTCTCAGACCTTCCTTATGGTTGCCACAAATAGGATGGGCCATAGCCCTCCACGCTGGCCTAATGCAGATTGTAGAGTATTAACTACTTCAAATGCACCCAGGACCTCCCAAAGCATGATATAATCATATTTTGGTTTTAACCTAGCGCTGGTGACTTTTTTTAAGCATTTTTATTTAATATTTTAAGATATATACCTTTATACCTTTTGTTCTTATAATTTTCACTCACTCACTTTCGTGTAGATATTTGAAACGCGTTGGATCGTGTAATACAACAAAACGATACCTGGGAAAAGTTAAATGGATGCTCGCATAATCAATTATCTATTAAAAAGTTTAAATGGGTTATCGGGGCACAAAATTGACAAGAAAGTAAAGCAATTGCCTCAATTTCATTTTAGTCACGTTTCAGTAAGCGTTGTGGCTAATTTCATTTTAATTCCTAATTTTCTGTAAAAAAATGTAGAAAAAATTCCATCCTGCGTGTTTATAAATGCACAAATTACACATTAACAATTAGAGAAGAAAAAATATATAATTTCATGCGTAAGTACTGTACTTACTTTTTCTTTTATAAAAATGATAGAACGTCATTGAACGCGGCCATTTTTTCGTGCATCATGCATATTCTACGAGTAGGGAAGATTGGCGTGGACACTTAAAGCTAAGCAAGTATGTCTATCTCGTTCTAACAAGCGGTATGCTGTACGATTCTAATAGGGATATAACTATTTTTATATTATTTTTTTTTTAATTTATTGCGCCCTTTGTAGTTGTATTGTAATATAATGCTGCCACAATTAAATTTACACCGTTATAAAACGCAATAATGTACGACCATTAAGTGTCTAATAATAATACGTCATTGAGTATAATAAATCATAGTTCAATTAACTCAATATAACATATTATATACATATGGATACAATAAAAATATTAAGTATTTATACGAGTACAGGACTCAGCAGTATTGACATAATTGTCACATATATGAATAGCGTTAGGATTCAGTTTGTAATGTAGATAAGTTACAAACAGAACTAGATAAAATTGCAAATTAAATTCTATGAATATCGCTGTGACATTCAACTATAAATTACAAATGTTCTAGCGTTGCAAGGGGTGTCATACTTTATATTACCCTGAAATTATGTTGCACAACAGCTTTTGTTTTGTTACATATTTAGATATCTATGTTGATTTAAATATACCGGTCAAATTGATTCTAGGCTTTAAGGATTTAAATGAAAGAAAAGAACAGAAATCATAGTAGACCTGTGTAATTACGCCATGAATGCACTTCATCGACGCAACTGTCATTTATATACTGTCAACACCAAGGATCAACATCATCAACATCAAGGAATTCAGTGCATCCTGCCACGTTATGATCAGACTAGATCCATTTATATATACATATCACAACTGACCCGACGACAATTTATTTTTATATGTGAAACTAATCACAAAATATACCCCACATGCATGTAATTATTATGTTTGTGTCATCTCTAAGGTCTTGGGTTCGAATTATGAGTTGTGCATCATGTTCCCAAATTGGTAAGATTCCTGGATTTATTTATTTTATTCTTCATGCACAAATAAAATCTACATTGGCGGACTAAATGCCTTAGGCATTCTGCCCCCAGTCAACCTTAGCGTTGCTGTGGGGAAACCGATGGTAGTGAGGTGCACAATGAAAACCAATGAATTAAGATTTCTTTCCAAATAAGTAGATACATAAAAACTTATAATATATAATATCTATAACGAACATATATATATATATATCGATATGCGTACAAAACCTACATATATTATATACATACATATAATAAATATACGATAATAGCTAAAAACTCGACCAGTATTATATATCTGTATTATCAACGATCGGAAAGTACGGTGATATTATTACCGATTGCCTGAAATTCTGTATCGAAGATTTCATTAAAACTTTTTATTACAGTTGAGCTTCTTAAAAAGTTTGATAATATCTTACTAATTTGTTAAGTAACTCCTTTGTTAAGGAATGCTTGTTGAACTAAGCTTAAATTTACGACCATTTAAAGAAAGAACTTATTAAATTTAATGAGCAATGCTTCATGTATTTTACGCAGATATCTGAGCGCTTGCACCTCAGTTTCAAGATGTCCACCTATAGGTTTTGATTGCCGGTTGAGTCAATACAAAAATGTACTTTCTTATATTTTCTTGGGTTAGATTGGTTAAATCAATCGTTTTAGGAACGTAGTTAGAATTTCTGGTTTTCTGCGGCTTAGTTAGCATCGGTTTAAATGAAATTTTTTTTTTTTCGTCCTGATCTTTAGACTATATCAAATGTAATAAACGAGCTACATTTTATTTACATTTTAATAGAAATATATCATTATAGAAATTTAACATGATGACTTAACCATTTTGTGGAATACGTCGCCTATTTTTTAATTCAGGCTTAGAATTATCCGTATACAAAATTTAAAATCCGTGCAGTGCTTTTTGCGTGAAAGAGTAACAAACATACATACATCCTTATCTAATATTATAATTGCAAAGTATTATTTATATATAACGAAGTAAGTAATAAAATCAAATACAAAATTAAAAGTTAAACAAGCACAATCTTAAATTAAACCGGTCAAGTCCAAAGGGTTCTGTACCATTATCTATGAAAAAAAAGTAAAAAATCAAGTTTGTTATCTATGGAGTTGTTAGAAATATTTGACTCGGCCTTTACTCGTAAACTTAAAAAGCCAACTTAAATGTGATGGTTTTTCTTTTAAGTTCGTTATATACATAGTACTACTACTACCGTAACGTTTGAATTTTTGCCAACGACCGTTATGTTGGTAGAGGGGGGGGGGGCATTTGAATCTAACGAAAATTAGCTCTTTAAAGCTTAATAAGTCCCATGCGGTATTTCTACGCCCCAATGTTTATAAAAGACCTATCTAATGATGAAGAGTTCCTTGTTTACTACGGAATCCTTAAAACGAAACTTTTGCACAATGTTTTAATTATTATTCTGAGGTAAATTTTATTTCATTTAAATTCGTTATCAAGAACTTATGAAAGTTGAAACCGTGTCCCTGTACTAACAAGAACAGATAAGAAACGCCGCAAAGTCTAGAGGAAATTAAACCAAATATGGAAAGAAATTACTCTTTTCTAAATTATTATTTATAGATATTCTTTGGAATAAGCTAATCGTATCCGTAAATCAATATTTCTTAGTGATAATTATCAATTTTTCCATTTTAATATTCCATATTTGGCATTAAATTCTATATTCGGTTACTTTCCTCAAACATTTTCGTAATGTTTTGTTATAAATTACAGAGAAGACAAGAAAAATAAACATAAAAACTTTCATATTTATTTTACTAAGTGTAATTCAATCATGGAACAATACTTGATAACACAATAAGAAGCCTAAAACTCATTGAAGCAAATGATTCGAACATTATCAAATATATTTCTAACAAAAGGTCGTATTTTCTTGTTACTATTTCGTCAATATGTTTACGATTGCTATATATCTGTCTACAAATTGAAAAAAAACGAAGAGGAGAGCGGGGCAAAATTGGGTCGCCAACGATTCACGCAAAGGATCGCAAGAGGCTAGGGGAATTGGGAAGAAAACTCACCAATCCAATTAGTGGCATTCTCCCCTTGGGCTATTTTCGACACTCCAACCTTAAAATCATATTTCATATGTACTTAATAATTTATTTCTGTCTTTATAAAGCTCTGGTGTTGATTAAGAAGCGAAAGAAAAAGATGGAAAACATTATATATTTTTCTTTCGCTGTATCTCACCCTAAAAGTTGTAAAGTTGTAAAACTCCAGTGGATGTGGCTTTTATGTTATGCGTCAAGGTAGCTTGATGGTGTATTGAATGTCGCGCATAGTCTGCACTTACGGAGCCCGGTCGTAGGATGGGTGATCAAAAATTTTTAATCACCAGCTCCTCCGTACTTCGGAGATTTAAAAAAAAAACGAAAACATCTTGTTTAAGTTAGATCCCTTGTAGCTTTTAAGAATAACTTTTTGAATTCTCTTTCAGTTTTATTATATTAATTAATGATGACATCGTCACATAATTTTGACGATATGCTTTTTTACGTTATTGTGAAATAAAATAAGACTACTAATAAAAAAATTATGTAATTCGCTCTAAATATTAGGTTGGGGAAAAGTCCTTTCGCATATATATATTAGTATGCACAAACTTGTCATTATATCTTTCTAGTTATACCATTTATATACTGACTGGTTTCGGTATCATTAAAAAGTTTAAATTTTAAAGAAGATTACTCCGAATTCAAATAAAAAAGATGTTTTTCATTTGTTTTTCTTACTGTCAAAATAAGTAAATCTAGTGAAGACATAATGAAGAGCTGGGTATACAAAAAAGTTGGATATTTAGGTACCTCACGAGCTCATTGAAATAAACCTAATGAATCGTGTACTCTTTTGTGATTCTTTATTACGGCGTAATAAAACCGAACCATTTTTGAAGAAGCTGTTAACTGGTGATGAAAAATGGATCACGCATGACAAGAACATGCGAAAAAGGTTGTGATCAAAGGTCTGTCAGGCCTTCACAGAATGTGGCAAAACCCGGATTAACTCGCAACAAGGTAATGCTGTGTATATGGTGGGATTAGATGGGCATTATTCATTATGAGCTATTACCGCTAGGCAGTTTTTCATCATGATAACGCTAGGCTTCACACATCTTTTTCCAATCAGCAAAAATTTTGAGAGTTGAGCATCAGGTCAACAATACGCGAGGACTACCAAAACTACTTGTCGCGGTTTTTTGATAAAAAGTCCCAAAATTTATATAGCAATGGGATCATGTCCCTACCTACAAGATGGCAGATAGTTATCGAACAAAATGGTATCTACATACTTTAGTTAAAGGTAAATAATCTTTATTAATTTATATTTCGAATTTTCATATAAAATGCCAGAAGCTTTTTCCCAACCTATTATAACACATGAACTACAGAAAATAATTAGAATTGATAATCTCCTAACGCTTAATAAGTTTTCAAGATTTTTTTTACATTTCCCCGAACATTGCTCAATTGGACGAATCTTTCAAAGAGTCGTAATTTACAAGGAAATAACCGATTATCTAAGAAAATATAAAAAAGACCATCTCAGAGAATCCTTAGGAAAGTCGCCGAGCTCCTTATTCGCAATTAAATCGATTATTTTAGTCGAGTTTCCAACTCATTGGCCCGGCTTATTTAGAAACTCGGTTCGACCTTAATAAACCGGAATTTTATGTGATAACTTTTTAATGTTGAACACTCGCTTCAATTTGTGAAGTTACAAATGAAGTAATAAAAGTTACTTTCTGCCTGTCATATTTCGACGTCGTGAGCGTTTCGAATGTTGCGTTAGAAATTAATCAAATAAGTTAATTGTATGCTCGTTATGAAGAAATGTACGTTAATTTTGATAACCTTAAGTAATTGATTACCAACGCCTAATAAATTGGTTACGATAGCCGAATGACTTACTCTAATTATCATAAAAAATTCCGTTACTGAACTAGTTGAGAACGTACCCATAGAGTCTTCTCCCTATTCGGTCTTATTCTTATATATATATATATAAATTATATTATAACTATACATTTACGACCCGCTGTGGGAAGCAGAAAGGACCAAACGCCTCAACGCATGATCAATACATACATCTTTCGCCCTCCTCGACTTTCAATACTCCTTTGATACATGCACGCCAGGTTATGTGACTTCTGTCATCACCTTCCAAGATTGATTGTAAAAGATGTGCTTGCCTTCCGCCGCTTCTACATTCTTCCATTTACTTTCCGTAATTTACGAAAAAAATAAATCGTGGCGATAACGGTACTGTAACAAAACGTTTTTTCATTTATATCTTATATTTACACAAAAAATATAACTCCGCGAAGGGAAATCACCTTGTCGAAGGGCGCGAACCCGCTTACTACCTATAAACAATTCTATTACAATGTTCCGGGCCTACGTAGTACATGCAGTGACGAGTAAATGGGATTTTGTACTTTGCATAATGCTCGCTCCTATATAGCACCTACATCGTAACATCTATTGTGGCTTTACAACATTCTGACTGAATTGGTTTGTGTGTAAATATCACTTATGATAAAGTACTGTGTAAATCTTATATAAGTTATGATAAGTTTTCAGTAGAGACGACTAAATCATATGAATGAAGTTTAGAAATATACAGACAAAATATGCGCGATTGCGGAGATCGATGGTGCCGTGGTTTTACTAAAACGAGCGTTTAGTAAAATGTACGGAAAAAACATAAGTATTTTCAAGAAGCTTAATTAAATAAATTAACTGTAATAAAATTTCTTTGCTTCTACTATTTGTATCTGGCCAGCCAACTAACTTATAGTATTTATATAGACAGAAGTAAAGGCTATAATTTTATTATCTACGTAAAGTCAGAACAGCCCTTTATCCAATTAACTAACCGCTAATAAATAGACCTCTCGAAGTATCTCCAAATCAAATTATGCATCTGGCTTAGTAGAGTGACGGAATAAATCACCGACGGCTGACATATTTGTCTTTGTCGCAAGACTGATTGGAAAGAGACAACAACATTCAGTTCGGAGATATCAGAACATTAAATTATTCTAAAGAGTATGTTTCAACAGAAAGTTGCTAGTATAAATTTATTGTGGATAAAGAAAGGGTTCAAATAAGTTACACTATTAAAAAATTAGAACACTCTTAAAGCAAAAAAATATAAAAAAATCACGCTTTATTATTTGACGAATATAGGCTGGTATTTAATACACCTTTAACGCCTTACCTGCAAAAGCCAAGATAACCCAACCTTCATGATGGTTCACCATTAGCACCTGTATTAAGAGCATGCGCTGACAATTTATTTTTTTACAAAGTGACGAAGGTCTGGGGTGCCCGGGCTCTTAGGTTTGAAAAGCGTATTTATTAATCTGCATTTTCTCTGCATTCAAATAAAATGTTACCATTTATTCATTGGTTACCTCATTTGGTAGCTTGGTCTCTAGGAAATCGTTTAATAGGATAAAAGGTAGTCTTAAGTTAATTCAGGTTTAAATTGTACTAATAGCAAATTCATTTTTACCTGTTAAGTAGTTTTTGCGTTAAACAGTGAAAAATATACATACATCTTCACAAACTTTCACATTTATAACATTAGTAGGAGTAGTTCGTTAGGAAATGGACCAACATAGCAGAAGGAGAAGAGACCTGTGAGGAAGATCAAGCAGATCTCTACAGTGGGTAAAAAGGGGATAAGGATTGCGTATTGACGCATTTCATTTCTCTGTCGGGACAAGCGGTGGTGGTTGGTAGTACTCTTACATTGTATGGGCTCGCCTATCTGGGAGGTTCTCTCGATGTACCCGAGAATTATCTAACCGCGAGGGGACCAATGGCATAAAATGGAGGATTAGTGTGCCGTGGTGACTCTGTCATGGCTTTCCGGATCTCACCTCCCACGAGAGGGTGTTCAGTAGGGATTCCGATGAGAAGGCTTCCGGGAACCCACTGGGTAAGGCACTGCCGGGTGGCTCCACGGAGGAGAGTCCCATCCACACCCTGTTACTTACCAAGTGACAGGAACAGTGCCAAAAGCATTTACTCGATGTAAAAAGAGGGCATGGACCAATAATAGTTAAGATATGTTGTATGTTTGAGAAATTTCACAGTTTCGCTAAGATTTGGTAGCTCAAATTGTCAGAACAGATACCTTGATTGCGAAATTAATGCGTTCGAGATCCGTCTATAGATATTTTTAAAGTATCATTCTATAAGACAAATTTATCACTTTTAATATTAGTAGAGTGATTTCTACGTTCAAGTATTGAATCTTTTAGACAGCAACATTTTCACGGGTCATTTCGTTGGAACCTTGTATGTGATACAAGTCACCGTGACAAGTGAACATTTTGGTACTACTCGTTCATAGAATGTTCGGTCACCAGTTATACAATTAATCAAGTTATTCTATCAGATCATCCAAGGATTTATTAATCAAAACAGAATTTAATTGATAGTCTTCTATGGTTATACGTTGTATTGTCGAATATTGTTTTGAAAATTAATGTATTGTTACAGTAAAGACTTAATTTTAGTAACGACGCATTTTTCCAATTAAAAATATAAATATTAAAAACTTATTACTTATTAAGCTTATTTAAATTTATTTATAACTAGCTTTCCGCCAGCGGCTTCGCCCGCGTTGTCTTGTATCTATACTAATATTATAAAGCTGAAGAGTTTGTTTGTTTATTTGTTTGAACGCACTAATCTCAGGAACAACTGGTTCTTTCTTATTGAAAAATTATATTTATGTTGAATAGACCATTTATCGAGGAAGGCTTTAGGCTATATAACATCACGCTGTAACTATAAGGAGCGAAGAAATAATGGAAAACGCGGACGAAGTCGCTGGTGGCCACTAGTTATACATAAAACCCTTCTTTTTGAATCACCCTATCTATCAAAAACAGCATCAAAATCCGTTGCGTAGTTTTAAAGATTGAAGCATACATAGGGATAGAGAAAGCGACTTTGTTTTATACTATGTAATGATGTAAAGTAAAATAACAATACCTATTTTTATTTGGCCAACATTCAGAAATCCATATTTTTGTTAGTTATACACAAATTACACTTTAAAACTAGTAATAGTATCGTTTACAAGTACTGATAAACTAATTTCGTAATCGCAATACATCTTTGGACCCAATGAGCTAAGGATAAGAGAGTAAGAACAGCATCAAAACTTTTAATAACTTGTATATGACGCTCGCTGGCGGATGCAGCGGCATGCTCGCTTCGCTCACTCTGCTCGCTTATTGTTCTAACCTAACCTAACTGATTGATGTGTTCTTTCCTTGTAGCGGCAGCAGTCTATCTCCGATATCTTTTTTTTATAGAACTCTAGCGTGCATTATATTAAAATTCGTCAGTTTACTCAACGTAAAAAAAGTTCCATTTTATTGAACCTCTAATGCTATGACAGAGCTGTGTGTGACTATACTGAACTTATATAGATGCTGGTAAAAATTATGATACTACTTTTTAAACCATCTTATACCCCAGTGTTGCGGCTAAAGTGTAGATGGTTACAATTTATCGATTCGCTAGAAGACAACCTTCATAACGGTGTCATTCTTAATCGCTAGAAGTTTTCCGTCGAAGGCGAACATTTCCAGTGGGACGTGGGAAGTATTTTAATTACGAACGTTAGGTAATACAGCCACGCGACATTCTCTTCACCATTAATCACGACAAGCTCTGATTGATAGCGAACCGCGTGTCACAACAGGGTTGCCATGACTTGAATATTTTCCGAACCCGTAAAAATAAAAAATAAAATCTATTTTAAGGTTTTAGTTTCGTGTTAGAATTGTCGTTTAAAATTATTTGATGAATAGGGAAATAATAATACGAGGAAACTTGATTGATTCGAGTGGGTTCCGAAAAATAAAACGCTGTGAGTCGATTATGTATGGTTACTAGAATAGTGATCTTACCATTTAACATAAAGTTCTTATTCCCAATATTGCATATTGTTTTGGCGTACAGTATATTCTGGAATATTTGTTTTTTAAGCTAATATTCTTGCATAAAGTAACTAGTGATCATGAGTGAATATGTTTATAGTTTCGTTGGACTGGCTCAATGTTCATATAATATGTTAGTGTATATGGGCTTTTTAATGTATGTTTGTGTGCATGTCCTCGTATTTCTCGTTAATAGTAGATTTAAATTGAACCTTTTTGTAGAAGTGCACACAAAGACCCCTGAGTGAATTATCAATGTTTGATAGGTCATTTATTGGAAATTTCTTCATTGCCTTTCTCGAGTTATAATAATAGCATATGAAGGATTAATCATTTCGCTATTCTTAAAATTTGACAGCCCTAAATCAATTCCAGGGACTGAATTTGAAAATTATTTACTGCACTATTTATTTTAGCTGATATGTAAATTTTATTGACGTTATCGAAATACGGTCCTACCAAATATCTTAACTCTATTTTGTAACATAAAAGAGAGTTGATTTATAATAGCATATAAAATAGGGGAAAAAATTCTATTTTTATAAGGTTTGTTATATTTTTTCGCATGTTATAAGATTTCCTGCGATAAATTTTGATTAGCAATTCTTTATTTTAGCCACCATGATTAATATAAAAGCTAATGGATTTTATTATTAAAGTGAATGTTAATTCCATTATTTTGCGTTATCTTTTTACACTGCGCTGCTTCGTCCCACTAATATTATAAATGCGACTGTTTGTGTGTATGTTTGCTACACTGTCACGCAAAAGCTACTGACAAATTTTAATTTAATTAGTTATACGGATAATTCTAATCCTGGATTAACATATAGTCTGCAACTTACTAAATAGTTCCCGACTATACTTGGATGGATTATTATAATAATATTAGCTTTAAATACGAAATAAAGAATAGCACTATTACATCATAGCATCAATAAATCCAAATAACTATCCAATGAATAATTAATCCAAAGAATAACCTCTATTATTGTGTAATTTTTATTCTTATAAAACTTAAATATAATATTTATTATGTAAGTGCATCACATGCTGACCTTACAAGTAATACATTCTGGAATTTTAGTCTATATTGACAGGATTGTGTATATATATGACATTGTACAATTTTATTTTGTATCAGAATATGATGGGGTATATTATGATGAAAATTTATAATCCAACTTTAAATTATATGATTTATTCTTTTTATTTATATAATTGTTAAGACATTCTTAATATAATATTTTCACGCCTACAACGGTACTGATACAATAGTTGAGCAAATAAATGTTTGATTTGATGAAATAAAACCTTTGATACTAAAACGTATCATAGCAAATATACTTTAAAAAAAGTAGGTTTTATTTGATGGGACCTCAATGCATTGACAGCGCTGTACTAAATGCCAAATTCAACGCTGATTTTATTATATAACTAGCTGTTATCCTGCGACTTTGCCCATGTATGTTTATTATTATCAGGAGAATGTTCTTATGAAATAAGAAAATCGTGTATAAAATTTGAAAATTTAAGAATATTTAACCATCATATAAAATTATTTCTAATCTAACCTTAGTGCTTGGGATAATATACATTATTTTAATGTAACCTTATGTCGTTTGATATATGTAGTATTGACAGAGTACGTGCTACAAAAATTTATAATTAAGACAGGACAACGTCTGTCGGGTCAGTTAGTATAATTAAAATATCAAGCACAGGCCCCTAGCATGAATAACGGATATCACACAAAACTCGACTAAACTATGCTAATGAATATGATGGCTTTATCGCTGCATTACACACGGGTCAGTATTATTTAAGACTGCGTCTAAAGATCAAAGAAAAACGAGACGAAATTGACGGCCTGTCAATGATATAGACAGGGTAGACTCCCAAAACATATATGATTACTTAAAAGTTCTCAAACTTAAATGTTTGAGAACATGCCCTCCAAAGTACGGAGTAGCTTGAGGCAGTAACGTGCCTCCCAAATTACAAAGAAGCTTGGGGCAGTAATATTTAACGTGCCTTCAAAAGTACGGAGCAGCTACAGACAGTAAATTTTTGGTCAACCGTATGGCGCACTCACCACTCCGCCTTCGAGCTTCCTTGATGTATGATGTCATAATTTTATATTATAGCTTATTTAGCCGTGATTACTTTATACAAAACCAATTGAAATTCAGAAGAGTTTTGTTTAGACACCCTCTTAAAATAGCGTGCTTTGTATCATAAAGCATGGCGAATATTTTCACTAGCTAAATAAATAAATTAAAACGAGCAGGGATATAACGTGAAGTCGTGTTATGTGTGCATGCGAAGGATTATTATAAAAAGGGGAATGATTACTCTACAAAAATATGTTAGTTGGGTACTTGGCCTTTTACAAATACCTCATAGTATTTTTATACACCACTTTTACATTAGACAATTTTAACATAACAAAGGTAAAATAGTGCGTGCCTACACATAATATCCTACTTAAAAACATGTATCTAATACTTGTACAACTAACAAGGTTTTATGCAAAAGTTTTATTCCACGCTTCATGGGTCGGACGCTTGGTTCGCTCAAATGAATTTTGAAGCCGTTTCCCGCCCAGCAGGTCTTCTGTGGTTGGCGGAACGAAGCTTATGGCCGCATCTCTATTTCAAGAACAACCTACTGAAATTAAAGCATAAATATTTAATAACATGCTACATCTGAACGAATTAAGATAATAATAGTATTGTGCTTTTGTATTTATTTATAGATCCTAAATGGCAATTTAATGTAGATTTGTTTTAAAAAAAAACTGTGAAATAAGAGCGATACACTAAGATACCTATGCACTAAGGTTCTTTCATGCGACTTCCACATCTTGCGAGTCTTTCACGAGTCAAACTCCGTGAATTACTACCTGATTCGTGTTTTAATTTAAAACTTTTTCAATTGTACTTGCGTAACTAGCTGAAATTTAATTCCAAGAACATATCCTCACTTACTTGGCCTACTTTATTAGCTTGCGTTTCTTCTTAGTCGTTCTCTTCATTGCTCCCTAATGAAAATTAGTTACCTTGCTTGAGCGACTAAAAAAGGACAGAACTTTCAATAGGATTACTAGATTTTTTTTTTTATATGCAGTAACTTCTTTTGGCGAGACTGTCACAATACGTGTCTTATCATGCCATCTTAGTTTGGTGTTTTGATTATATGAAGAGGGACTGCCGCAATAAATTCTAATCAAGTTGCTATGCAGAGTAAGGTTTACATCTTTAATTTAGCTGAAAACGCTGTCAATTCATAGTAAAGCTAATATTTGCTCTACTCCCCCAATTCTATGAACCATGAAAGGTCTCTCCACATATTTTTAGGGATTCATGTATTCAAATGAAAATGTCTAAAAATAGATGTTCATCCTAAAATGAAATAATATCGGAGAGTAAAACTTTTTTCGTCCATAATTGAATTTTGAGCCGACAAAATTTCTATGTATACCGTTGGTCCAATGAGGAGGAATATAACCATGAATTTACTTTCAGGGATCGTATTGGATAATATTTAATGTAATACCAAAGTATTAGATGAAATGAAAATGTCAACAATCGTAGAAAGGATCTTAGTAATTGAATTAAGATAAGACGGAGTAAAGGCAATGGAACTAGAATCAAGACGTAATCAATACAAATTATTTACAGATAGCGGATTTTTTGATTGTTAAGTAAATAAATATAGTAAACATACAAAAATTGAGTGAATTAGGTACATCCAATTTGAATGAAGTTAAATAAAGTCTGATAGTGTTATTAATAAACTTGGTTTAGCGTTAGAGAAGAATTACACTGAGACTGCACTTATAAGTAGCAAAGGTTAACCAAGTTCTACGGGAGAAATTTTCACCCATAGAAGATAGTAGGTTTGCTTATTCTGGTCTGGGTAACCTGGGTTTCCTTGCCAGATACCAGGTCCCAGACCTTTGTGAGGGTAATACGGGGGGTTTTGCACGGTAGGCCTGCTGGGAAGGTTCTTTAACCGGAACAGCAGGAGAGCCCGGGTTCAGTCGGCCTCTAATCAAGGTCGATGGCATGTTAAGGTCAGTTCCCATAGGTACAAAAAAAAGAGGTTTACTTATTCTCTGCATAATACGAATTTGGACTAATACTAAAATCGCAATTTTAGCGTAAATTTACTCTGACTCTAAACCTTGTCTATTAATAGCGCTGTGAGATTGTAAGTCCCTTTTGCTGTCTCTATAGGTAGACGTAGATATAGAGCAATGAGCATAATTATCTTTGTCACTGTTATAATCTAAAAAAACATCAATCTTAACTCGACTAGAATTTTCGAACGCAGTTAAAGTGAAGTTTTCATCAAAACATAAAAAAGTTTAATAAGAACACGGAAATCATTTTTTTTCCAATTACATACGGCCAATACTGCTCCATGAAATATAGGTAGATTAGATTTCTCGTCATATCAACGATACGACAGGAAAATATGACAAGGCGGTGAAAAGTTATAATTGACAATTTGCCAGTTATATTATGCCCCGGGGACATTATTAGATATGAGAGATTCGATAAACTGAAAATGTTAATGCTAATCGTTTCTTGATTGAATCCGGAATGGTCAGTTATAATAACCATCGTATTGATACCATATTTCAATTAATTTAATGGAATATTTAAACCCAATCGTAATATAAATAATGCAAGAGTAACTAAGCAAATCCGAACTATTTGTTATGTAGGAATAAGCGCACTAACAGATGTCTGGTAGTGAATTAAAAATTATTAGACTTCTAGGTACACATGATACATAGACACATGTAATGGCCTTTGGTAAATATCATTATTTCTATTTCTTGCTCGTTCTTTTTGATAGCCAAAAGACTAGGGAAAAAAAATGTTGGACGATTTAAAAGTACTCTAAATATTCATATAACTAAAGCATTCATATATTTATTTATATGTTCATATATTTATTTTATTAAGTGAGGTTAGGTATTTGTAAAGTTACTACTATCTGTAGTAACACATTAAAAATAATTCCAAGCACTCGGAAGTTTTATTTTTTCATGGCTAAGTTGGACCGACTAGCTGAGCTAGTATACAATTAAATTTTGTTTTCAAATAGATGTTAATTAATGTAAAAGAAACGTATTGTGCTTTATTATTATTTCAGTACCGAAATTGTAAGCTTGTTTTTTTTTTTTATTAATATTAACTTTACATCGAATATTTTAAAGTATAACAGGTAATTATTATGCTTTGTCTAGTTTTACCAGTTTTTGGAGATGCTTACAGTAAATGGGTTTTGGGGCAGTTAAACTTAACAGATTATTACCTCCGTAGCCGAGTGGTTTCGAGGTGTCGTCATTTCTGAGGTCCTGGGTTTGATTTCCGGTCGGGTGAATATACAAAAATGGGTAGAAAATATTTATTTATTTACCCTCCACTCCCTACACATTAGAATGTATTAGAATGGGTTTAATGATGTAAAGACAAAATACGACAGAGCTTGGCAAATAATTGGCATCTAGAACATTTTTATGCAAATGATTAGAGACCGTATAAAATAAACTTAGTAGTAAATATAACTATATCAAAAGCTTGCCGCTCTTATTTATTCAAAAATAAAACTTTTACAATTAGAGCTTGTAATTTCGTCATAATATGGAAGACAGATTTTATATACCATAAAAATAATGTTAATATTTTGCGAGCAGAATGAAATGTAGATGATTTTTTTACAATTTAAGTATAAATCATAACATGGTGACATTTCGGAATCAAATGATTTTACTTCAAAGGATCATTACGACCTGTTCCCTTCTTAATCATCAATAAGTTATTACAAAAAGTTTTTTCTTTTCGTTCGAAACTGGTGGGAGAAAATTCATTATAATTGAAATTTTATTTCAGCCAGGATTTTAATGGCGCAGTAGTCAGTGAGCTCGTTCTGCGATATGGTTGTTAAGCAACTTTCGCAATGAACGGTCATATGGTGGGTTACCAAAAAATTTTTATCTCGAGCCCGTTATTCGGAAGACGCGTCAAGCCGTTGGTTTCGGCTGTATCTGCAGTCGTTATTACTTACCAATCCAATGTGGCTCGCGTGGTGGATCTTGGTCCTTTCTTCCTGTTCGATTTGATCTGATTCCATCCATAGGGTAGGATTGAGCCCTTAACGGTGGGGACATAATTAGGCTGCTTATGATAATGATGTTATAGCCAAAACGTGAATTTATAAAACTTATTGTCACTGTTTTCGTCCCACTTTTCGCCATCCTCTGTCCTTATCTATCTCATTATTAGGTGCAATGAGTTAGACCAAGGACATTTCTTAAACATGTATGTGGCATTATTAATACTCCATCCACACTTGGAACGGTGCGTATCATCGACACCATCCTCTTTGCTTGCATTCGTACTGTTACGGAGCGCAGCGACGCGATGTTTCATCTACCTGTTACTAGATGGCATTACGTGTCATTTGAATTGCGCTAACACCATTGAAACTCCGTGTGTCGTGCGAGAAATACGGCTTGCGAGAAAGGGACGGTCACTGGGGAAGAAAGGAACGGGTAGCCGTTCTAGAACTTATGCTTCGAATACACCGGTAGAGCTGAGGCCAACCTAGCATGTTCTAGATCCTAACATAGAACATTCTAGAAGTGGTAATGTCATCGGCCTCTATAAAAACGCGGTGGGATAGCCGTTCTGGTATTCTTTCAGGGACTAGAGTGAACTGAATTCGAGGGCTATCGAAGCAAAACTCGAAGTGAAAACTAAGTGAAGTGAACTATCGGATGATCAATACTATGAAGATCATCCGAATGAAATGAGAGAAGTGACGTGAATTGTGAAGTCGAGGAAGTGTGGATTTTGTTGTTGAATGTTTTTTGTAATTTTATTATGTTAAAAAAGTTGGATTGTGATTTAATTGGCGTTAATTTTTATGCAAAATGAATGTATTTATTCGACAACAAATTGTATATTTTTAACTGTTTTAAATTTATTTAAATGACTTGGGCATCTCATAGTTTCACCTGTTGAAACGTTCTCTCGATTGTACAGCATAAATAAATGTATGGTATTTTGTAAATCGCAAGAACTAACACATATATTTTTAGAATTCCTTTTTATCGTGTTATTGAAAAAAGTTTAATTATAAACTTTAATCAAAAAAGTAGAAATTCTATTTAGTACGTCAGTTGTATAACAGAAAAATATTTGATACTTATTTTTTTGCTTAAGTCTAGGAGTGGACAAATATGTAGAAAACGTACAAAGGTCACACCTTGTCATGCGACATTTCAACTAAATGTATAGTCGTAATTTATTGATTACGCCAAAAACAAAAAAATACGTGTTAATATTTTTAATGATGTTAAACGGACAGACAAAAAAGTTAGTCATCATCTCTATCGGTGGACTGATATGTGCAAACTAATATGGCTCGCGCCATATTAGTTGGAAGTTACTGTAGGTTCACTCAGGTGACTGAATTCACATTCGAAAGTGAATCCGCTTAACTTACCTACATTACAGTGTAGACATTCTATTGATACCATTTATTGTATAAAAATACAAAACAAACTAAATTGATTCATACGTGTTTCAGAAGTTGCTTTTAAAGTAAATTCGGACATCTAATTGAATTCTAATTCGTATTCCGATTTTTGCGGAATCACTCTGCTGATATGTAAGGAGTTTACTGGTATTTTTTAAATTTTATGACTAGATAAGTTTGTTCAGCTACTTCATGTCACAAAATAGATTAAATAAAATGAAACCTTAACTATTGCAAGTATGGTTTATTTTTTTACGGCTTAATGAAACGAGATTCCTTATAAGCGAAATGAGAAAATGTATCAGGACTTTTTTTTATGATATTCATTTTTCATGAACTTTATCCTGCGTACATCTATCTCCTCATCATGTTTTTCGTTTGTAATGTAGATGTGGATCTTTTGTGAAAAGAAAACAAATTGAAAATGTAACAAAAAATATTTACTACAACATATTTATCAATTCATAATGAAAATTTAAATGAAAATAGACTTGTTTCAATTTGATTCAGAAATAATTATACCAATGATGGGTAAAATGAAACAGTATTTCATATTATCGACTTATACGGTACACATATCGTTTTCAATTTCACGTTTTTATATATATTTTGTTGGCTGTATTTCTGCATTTGTATCTCACTATTACCAAATGATATAACTCAGCGTTCGCTTAGCTAGCACTTTAACTTGTTTGTTATTGATTAACTGCCGGTTTCAATAACTCACTATATCCGTAACTGGAGATTTAAAGTATACCTGTCTTTGTTGTTTACAATGTAAAAGACAGTGACAGATATACTGTCAAATCTCCAGTTACGGATATAGTAAGTTATTGAAACCGACCGTAAGTAATTTGGTGCAACCAGCCCTAAGATTTGTGGATACAATTTTTTATCCATGGTGTAAAGAATAGTAAGTTAATCTGTTTTATAGATGTAAGAAGTTTACACGTAAATCAATCAAACAATAATACATAAACTTTGATCTCGGACCATCTTGTGTCAGTATAGGCGGCGACATCGATGTGTCCTTCGTACATAAATAGCTAAACGGGCAGGCGGTGAGATCAAACGAATTGTGTTCCATCGGCCGTAACCCGTTATCCGCATGACAGAACTTAAACCTAACCCCCCCTCTGCCCCCTGTACCCCTCGTACACTTCGGCGCGCCGCATCCAAACTTAACATTGTTATAGTCAGAGATTTAAATCGGTAAATACGACCAATACGCCAAAAAAGGGTCCTAAAGAATTTAATTAATTAAATAGAAATACAAATATTATGACATCACGTTAATGGAGCTCAATGGCGAAATGGTTGCTAGGCAACTTTCACAAAGACCCGACATAGGATGGGTGACCACAAATTTAGTATCTCGAGCTCCTCTGTGCATCAGGGGCACTTTAAGCCAATGGTCCGGCAGCATTTGCAATCGTAATATCTGCCAATCCACACTGGGTCGTCATGACTCATGGCCCATTAACCCAATTCGATTTGTGTCAATTCGGAAACATTATATGATAATGATGACAACAAAATGGATTGTAAGATCTATTATAAAAACTGACATTAGCCACCATCCAACTGAATGTCACATTGGAGACCAGGCCGCGTTTGAAAAATATCACTATAGACTTTCATGATGTACCTCTGCAGCTCCATTTTAAATGTGTTTCTTATTAACAAATTCTATTTATCATATTAATTGTTCCGTTATAAGGACCCACAAGAAATATATTTTTGTTTTGGAATTCCCAGAGATACAACACTAAATAAAAATTCACGTATACATTTTAAGTTAAAATAATCTTCTTTCTACCACTCGTTCAGTTCATTATAATTTTATAATACAAGTCCACAATTAAAATAATAATGATAACTCAATTTAAAATACTCTTTGAACATAACATTCTCGAAATTATATTTAGCTCCTTAAAGCATATCTGTTTAAGAGAGCGTGTATACCCATAATGACTAACAGACCTTCAATTGGTTTTTTACAAAAAATATAATCCAAATAAGCTGTAACTTATAACGATAGTACTAAATCGTATCTCTCAGAGGTGGTGCATATCTTACGAAAGTCTTGCGAAAAATCAGCACTAACAAATGATTTACTCCACAAAATATCCGTATAATTAACTAGTAGTAATACTAACGTATAACGTGAGATGCTTGACTGACTATAAAATTTTCTCAAAAGAAAATAAAATTACTTTTAAAATTCAGATGTTCTTTCATTTTTTATTTGCACCCTTTTTTGTACAAAATATTGATATTATACAAGTATGTGATTTGTTTTGGTACTGAGAAAATTATGCAGTACAATTACAATGATCATAATATTTTGCGTGTAATTAATTAATATCCGTTTTTACCGCACAATTCACCATCCTCTGGCTCAATCTATCTCTTTATCAAACGCTATGAGACAGAGACTATACGCTCCTTCTTAAATCTTTCCTTCTAAATTGACGTCTCAAAATAACTATATTATTATAATAATTACCAAGTATAAAGTAATAACTTATACACTTAGAAAGTTAAAATTACAGATGCTTGAAAGATTAAAAGTTTTAATTAAGTGCCGAGTTTATGTGGCCCTAACTTTTGCCTGCAAGTTCGTTTGTATGGTATCAGTATTTGGAGTAATTTATTTTTAACCAACATCAAAAAATAAGAATAGGTTTTCAGTTTCACTGGTTTCTTATTGCACTTTTTTAGTTTTAAAGATTAAAGTTGATTTGTTTTAATATAAAAAAAAAATCTGGGAGAACTACGTAGCCTAAATTATCTTGTTATGTTGGTAGTCACATAGGAACTCTAGAATAAAAATGTTTATTTTCGTAAATAAATAGGCTTGAAAATCGTAAAATAATACTTATTATGACAAATTCAAGCTTTGTTGAGGGTGAGAACTATACACAAAATATGAATAGTAGTATACTGCAATACTGCAACCACGGTATTATTTACTTTATCGATGAAATGGTAACAATATGTGTGAAGGTTTTAGTGAAGATTTTTTGCAATGAGATTTGTTTTAGTGTTTCATACCCAAAAAGTGAAAAACGGGACCCTATTACTGATACTCCGCTGTCCATCTCTCTGTCTATCTGTCTGTATCTCATGAACCGTGATAGATACCTGCTGGCGGTGTAATAAAAAATACAAAAAGATAGAATAAAATAATTATTTAAGGGGTTGTTATACAACTAACGTGTATATTTTTCCCTTTACGCTAAGGAACCCTCCTTGCGAAAGGTCGACTCGCACATGACCGGTTTTTTTGACAATGCCGTTTCCATGAAATACCAAATCCTATGATCATAGCTCATGATTATTTCTATTATTTTCATGGGCCAGAATATGCTGCTGTAAGTAATCTTCCGAGTTTCTGAGATTGAGTGAATCGAGATTTTGCTTAGTGCGTTTATCGTAACTTCCCTTCGTTTCCATATGTTTCTCGATAGTGTCACAATCAAAGTTTTACTTGTCGTTACCTTATTTTTGCTTCCAACCCGGTTTATATGAAGTCGTTTTGTTGTATGAAGTGCCTACTGCGTGAAGAAATTGGCTGCGATTTGATTGATATTGGAGGATCTAAGAATTTAACATCATCTATTCCGATAATCGTCTAAAGACCGACAAAAAATTACACTTATACGAAGTTTTTTTTTTACTTTTGTAGCAAAACCTTGGCACATAGATATATGCCATTGGGAACTTTTATATAATAGATAATTTAATAAAGCTCTCTAAATTCCTTTGGAAGGAAGGGCTTTGTATTTCTCATTTAATTTATTTATTTAATTCTTTATGGGGTATTTCTTCAAGAATGTGCATATTACGCGGCGTATGATAAAGAATCTTTCACATTGCAAATATTTTTCCTTTGATAATATTATCTTATGGACATAAGTATTACGGATCTAAACTAAATTATTATAATCCAGATTTGTTTATTGAATTCGGAGCAATTTGTTTCCAAACATCCAAATTCTAATTACCATTCATGTCCCATTTTACATTTTCATTCAGTTTTTATTCAATATGGCTAAAGCCCTTATAAAAAATGAAATTATAGTACAATATTCTTAAATAGGGATAGTTTCCTTAATACTCTACACGAGCTATTTTATATAAATAACATAAATTATTAAGAATCAATACTCTTAAAATGTGTCCTCGGCTAACTTTATAATTACCGTTAAAAAAATATTCACCTTAATTTACTACCTACAAATTTGAAAATTGATACCTTTAACTGGCTTAGCAAGTTTGTACCAGTCTGCACATGGCGTCCGAGCATAGCACACGCATTAAAGACCAGAATTTTTGGCACCATATTCAGATCTCTCGCCGTTGTAGTGTTTTTGTCGAAATATTGTCTAATCACCATTTTCCATTCTTATGGTAAGTAGATGATTATTTTGTTTAACTTATACATTTATTTAAGTTGTTATAAGATCTAATTTTAGGTAAAGTAGGTAAAAATTTCATAATTCTTATAAAGAACTCTTTCACCAATAAAATGTTTGAAATCCTAATTACCATTTGCATAATTACCGTATTTTCCTATTACTCTAAAGTAAATGGTAATGAGTAAATTTTAGGATGGTAATTATAATATTATTTTTGTGATCGAAAAAGAACGGTGTTTTAGTCAATTATGAACGTTTTTGTTAATTGTTAATAAACAATAGTGTTCATAATTAATAATTTAAATACCGTTTTATTTGTCGGGAAAATATCATAATGATATATTTCCGACAAAAAAATCCTAAGATTAATTTGCAAAACTAATCAGTTAGGAGCATTTCTTGTAAGTTTTTCATAAAAAAATGATGCTAGTCCTATGAATCTATTTTTAATTAAGTAGTTGTTTTTTTATTAATCTTTAATTTTGAGTTGGATGCTTATTTCCAATTGCTACTCAAGACTTTTTGGTTGTTTGTTTCTTTTAAATTGATTTTTATTAATTTTATCAATAGATAACAGGTAAGATAAAAACTTTTTTGCAGAATTAGCCTTTGATTAAAACAAAATCCTAAGATTAATATTTAAGTGTACTTTCCGTTGTTTTGCAGCGTACTTCCAAATCCTTACCAAGAAGTTCATTAAGTATTGCTTTTCAAAGTTTATTACATTGTTTAATACCTAATAAGTAAGAATTTATGTTCAAAACTGATTAAAAGAGAAAGAAAATATGTCTTTATTTAGACCATGTTTTTGTATTTTGATTATTTTTGTCTTTTCGGCGATTTAGTGATTTTGTTAGTTTTGATAAAAACTGTGCTGCTGTATTCTTAAATAAAAGCTGATACTTTTGTCTTCTTGATATTTGATTTATAATTACCATTTCTCATTACCTTCACCATTGTCTAATTACCATTTACTGTAAATATCATTACCATTCACTCAAAAATTTAAATGTTTGTCAGTTAAAAATTAAAAGACTTGCATTATTCCCTTGTATAATTTCTTTAAGGGTATGTTTGCAGCAATGTATAATGCGCGTAAAGAATACATTTTGTCACAACTTTTATACAATCTCTTAATGTGAGGCAATATGCGCATTTTCAAAGAATTGCCCTATACACAATAGTACAAAGGCGTACCTTATGCCTTAGGTATTTTCTGCCTCGGTTAAATGGGAAGATTTAAATAAGTAACTAATACTTTAAGAAAATTGATTTTATTATTTAATGGTTATACATATAAAGAAAAAAGGTAGCCATTTACTGTACAATAAGTGAAAAAAATATTTTTTGAAAAACACACTTGCCATATGTGCTCCATTGGAATCTATGCACTGAGCATTGCATGTTGAACAGTAGCGATATTTTGAGGGATTCGAATGATTTTTGTACTCCCACCTCGTTTTAAGACGTAGATCCAGTATGTTCAAGGTTGTTTATCCATAAACGAATGGCGTTATCCGAAGGAACAGGCCTGTTGCGCGGTATGTTAAAATGGCGTCAAAAAGCACGTCCTTTTCACCAAACTCACCATTCGTATAAGACGATATGATACTAGCTTTTGCCCGCGACTTCGTCCGCGTGGTAAAGTTATTTTGAGCAGCATTCTAACGAATATATATTAATTATATCGTGTTAAATACCTGGAATAAAGCTACATCCCCTATTTTATCCCCTTGGGGGTAGTATTGGTCAAAATCCTTTCTAAGCGGATGCCTACGTTATAACATCTACCTGCATGCCAAATTTCAGCCCGATCCGTCCAGTGGTTTGGGCTGTGCGTTGATAGATCACTATGTCAGTCAGTCACCTTTAAGATATATATATTTTGATATATAATATCAAAACATTTTTTCTTTAGTAAACAAAATTATTTGAATTTGAACATTTTTATTTAAAAAAAATAATATTTTCTCAAATACCAATTTTAATCGCTATACAATAAAAGGTTTGATAATAATATTAGATAAATTTATTACAATGACAAATCAGATTGTTATATATTATTATTATATACAATGGTTGATATGGTAACATTTTGATTCCTCATAAAATCTTTCACTCCCATTTTTATCCCTTTAAGTACTAGTTTTCGGGATAAAATATAACCTATCTTCCTAGAAGGGTCATAAACTACCCAAATACCAATTTTTATCGACATAGATCCATAAACAAAGAAGTTTTATACAAACTGTTTTACCCTTTTTGACCCCCTTCAGGATGGAATTTCCAAAAATTCGTTCTTAGTACATCTCTACGTATTAAGGGGAACGTTCCCTCCAAATTTCAAGTTTCTAAGACCAGCTGTTTCGGCTGTGCGTTGTCTGTCAGTCGTTAAGTCAGGACATCTCCTTTTACAAATGTATAGATAATATATATAAATACTTGAAATAGCAATTTTTATGATTCTGCCTGATTTAATATGAAATTGCGTATCGTTTTAAAAGCAAGCCGACCGGCGGCCATTCTGATGTCTGTGGGGAGTCCATAGGAGAATGGCTTTAAGGAGAATAAGTAATCTATTAGAAGAAGATCGAAGCTCTTTTGTATGACTCGTTCTTCTATCCCCAGGGAACCTTATAGTGGGATAAAAGTAACCTATATTAATATATAGGCAATTCTTAATTACCTGTATACCAAATTCCATTAAATTCCGTTAAGTAGTTTTTGCATAAAGAAATAACAAACATCCAAACCCACAAACTTTCGCCTTTATAAAATCAATATGATTAATGTTGTGAGTAAGATAGATAAATTAATTTATTAATACAAAATGACTTTATCTGTTATGTAAAGATAGTTTTTTCATTCTTAATAAACAAGTTTTCTAATATGTTTTATTTTGTTACAGAACGCGGTTGAAAAACTGTGGGGGAAGTAAGACAAAAAATATGCCAACGAAACATGTGCCAGAAATTGCAATACGAACACACAATGCCTGCCAAGAATGTAATCTCGAAATGGCTGCGGGCGATACAGGGGAAGCATAAACACTCACCATGGCGTTCGTGAGCAAATAACCATTGGGGGAAATATGAACGGGACCGATTCCGAACCGGTAGTGGCAACAGGCCAACTGGACATAACATATAGAGGACCTGAATATACACTCATCCCACCGAGGAGCTATAACGCCGTCATAGAGTTCAATGTCACCTTCGAGAATATATCAAGTTACAATCTCACCGACGACTCAGGAGAGCCGTGGAACGAATACATCCAGTTACTCCAAGACCGAGCCATATTAGTCGCTTTCCTTTTACTTTTCTCCTTAACAACTGTCTTCGGAAACATGTTAGTGATATTAGCTGTCGTGAGAGAACGATATTTACATACATCCACAAATTATTTCGTCACCTCACTGGCGGTGGCTGATTGCCTCGTCGGCTTAGTAGTGATGCCTTTCTCTGCTCTATACGAAGTTTTAGAACACACCTGGTTCTTCGGTGTCGATTGGTGTGACGTTTGGCGTTCCCTTGACGTACTTTTCAGCACAGCTTCCATCCTGAACTTGTGTGTGATCTCCTTAGATCGTTACTGGGCTATTACGGATCCAATAACGTACCCAATGAGAATGAGCGGTAGGAAAGCCGCATTTTTAATAGCCGCCGTTTGGGTATGTTCAGGGGCTATATCTTTTCCGGCGATCGCGTGGTGGCGAGCGGTAAGGATAGAAGAAGTGCCAGACTACAAGTGCCCGTTCACGGATAACTTAGAGTACTTAATATTCTCATCGACGATATCCTTTTACTTGCCTTTGTTTGTAATGGTGTTCACTTATTACCGTATATATCGAGCGGCGACAATTCAGACGCGATCCTTAAAGATAGGTACTAAACAAGTGATGAGACCGAGTGGTGAATTGGAGTTAACTTTGCGTATACATAGAGGTGGTACAGTGAGGCAGAGAAGTGATGCGTGTCACGGTGTTTGCACTCCCGAGGAAGCAGATCAGGAACCATTGACGGCTCTTCAAAACAATGGGCTGTCTCGTTCCTCAACGCGATTAACCAATGTGACTCATGCTAAACACTTGCCTAAGAATTTCTCTTTGTCGCGGAAACTCGCAAAGTTCGCGAAGGAGAAAAAAGCTGCTAAAACTTTGGGAATAGTGATGGGTGTGTTTATAGTGTGTTGGTTGCCGTTCTTCGTGGTGAATTTGCTGTCGGGCATATGCTCAGCTTGCATAGCCCACGAGGAGATTGTGAACGTTGTCGTCACCTGGTTGGGCTGGGTGAATTCTTCCATGAATCCTGTTATCTACGCGTGCTGGAGTAGAGATTTCAGAAGGTACGTTTACCGTTTTTATAGTCTTATTGTATAAAGTCGTTTTGGTATGACGCCAGAAATTTATATTTATTACATCCAAAATTCTGGAATAGAAATAATAAAGGGTGCAGTAAAGACTGCGTAGCTGGTATTATGTGGATATGTTTCAAGAGATTACTAGATTTATATGTAAAATTATGTTGTTTCACACCCGAATTATTCATTTTTATTAAGCGTTTTGCCACGAGCAACCATTTACATGCTTCTTACTCGACACCGACGCCATAAAACACAAACTCCCCGGAACATTAAATTATTTCACTTCTCGCACAAAGTTAATACGACTGTAAAATAAAATTATACTATAACCACAGTTATAATTTTTACTATGACAAATACTACCACATAAAAGAGTTTCTATTGGGTAATTCGAAATTCGTTGTTGGAACGTCATTATTTTATTACCTACTATTTGACTCTCAAATGTTTTTGTATGAATGAAAATATATAATTAAAACTGCGGTAGATGTTATATATGAAAATTTTTCTTCATCTATTATTTGACCTTGTCAAAGATTAGAACACCTAATCCAGATATTTATTTATTTATTGGTTTTAAGAAAAAATCCACAGCAAGTTCGTATCTTAATAATAGAAGAACAATTTTAACATATCATAATGCCAATTACGGATTTTCTTTATTTGATTACATAAAACAAAATTAAAATTAAACCAAATACAGCCAGAATTGTATGTATATGTATGTGTGCGTGTGTGTTTATCATCAGCCAACACTATACAATAATGTTCCGTATAAATCTTCATACCCCAGAGAACATGTTACACCATTTGAAATTTGGTAGGTAAACCAATTTTAAAATGGTTGATGTGTACATAAGAAAGTTAGTTAAGCAATGCGATCAGCTCACTTACCAAGTACACCGCTTTTTCTGATCTTGATATGGGGCCCCAGTAAGTAGCTGCTTCGATAATTAGGTCGCTGGAAGCTTTCATCAACAAACACTTGCCGCGAATTTAGCTTGGTTTTATGAAATGAATTATATTAATTTTTATAATATGCCAGCTGTGTTTATATGGGTGGCAGCACTTACAACGTAAAAAACTTGCTCGTTTTACACGTTGGTGCGTTTTGTTTAGGGTTTGTTACCCTAAACATTGCATTATAGAAACCAAATGATAAAAAATTAAGACAAATGCTTTGTTCAAATTGAAAAATGATCGTTAATAAATAATACGGAACAGTGGAATATGTTCAATTTCTTTTAATTTGGTATACCTACAACGTAAATAATTCCTTCTGAAGCACGGAGCAGCTTGAGATAATAATCTTTTTGTCATCCATCCCGTGACCGAACCTTGCAAAAGTTGCTCGCGAGCTACTCCATTCACTGCACCATCGAGCTACAAAAGCGTTGAAGTTTACTTCCTCATAACTCTTAAATGGCCGAAACTAGATCATGATTCCAAAATGGCCAAAACCGGATCATCTACCCTAAATTATGTGATGAAGGATAATCAAGAAGTATGGAAGTAGAGTACTCAATGCTATGATCACAAATAAATAATTGGGAAAAGGGCAAACGAATATGTGACATTATTAAAAAGTTTATTATGGGGATCTCATATATTTAAATATATTAATAAAGATACCGAAATTTTGAAAAAAAAAAACATCCGAAAGTTTAAAAAGTATAATACAATTTTAAAATTTGACATTTGTACGGAATCATTTTAATGGTATCCATATATTACATACCATTAATTTAAAATATACGGTATAGATACTTAAATATCTGTGTTTGTCTTCATATATATTTGTTATGATAAAACCACATAAATAACTTATTGCTCTGGATAAAATTATAAGTATATAGCGTAATATAAAATATTATGATCACCATGAGAAGTTTTACACAACTCCCCAAATAGGGAGTGTATTGTATTTACGAGTAGAATGTATGTGATTTTAATTATTCCTTAAATTTTTGAAAAACTGAATGGTTATACAAGTATAGGGTGTTTTAGTAATGTTACATCATTCCTTGTCCCTCTTTATCTCTCTCTCTCTCGCAATCATCACTCTAATGGCTTAGTTATACTGGTTGATGACGTGCCTGTGGAGTGGAGTTTGTCTCACAAAAGAATTTCCTACACAATGTTTTCATTTTTATTACAAAGTAATCAGTTTATTCCACGGGACTTCTTTCGTGAGACAGACTTTGCGGTTGATTTTTGTTTATTCAGTCAGATCGGTCAGATGATTTGAGACCGCAGAGGTCGCCCGCGCTCTTGGTGCCAGTCCCATAGATCAGTATAATGAGGGCTACCATATTTTAGGTCACCAGATACCACGACAGTCGCGAGAGGTCCTGTCAAAGTTTGTTTCATACGAGATTAAACTTAAATCATACATACTACATAAATAAATTATTGTATTCAAAATATCGAACATCCCAATAAACACTAACCTCCGAGTTCCTTCTTTCATCCCGCTTCATATTGCATTACTTTTTCTCAGCTCCATTTTTTAAGCACTGACACTAATTAACCCGTAATTCATAATTACCGCAATAAATATTAAAATAAACCCAAAATACATTTGTTTGAAAGGAAACGCGCTTAATTCCAGGGCAAAGTATGATATTTACCATTTTGAAGACCTCTTGCTACACTGGTAGCAAATTCAAACGCGTTAGCCCACATTTAGCCTTAATACACGTGTTTTGGTTCACCACAGAGCATCCAGCAGTTAAACTACAGAGTAACAGCTAAACGGTCATTTTAACTGTCATTAAAATGGCAATAAGGACAACTCGTCAGAGAGGCAAGTTAACTCGCCACTTATTAAAGTGCAAATTAGGCACAAGGGCTTTTAATAATATATTAGACCCAATTGTAGGTGGCTGAGGACACAACTTTTAATCCTGATACGAATAAATCATTTTGAAACTACAGCTTCCATGAAATAATTAAGATAGATTTACCGACGAACATCGATTTCATTTTAAATAAATCAGAGCATTATTTTCAGGGCACAGAAATGAGATTTATGTCGACATCCTAAATGATTGAATACAATGCTAGGTTCGAAGGTTTTGCCGTATCGGGTCCTGTTTTTTTAGGGTTGCGTACTCAAAGAATAAAAATGGGACCCTATTACTTAGACTCCGCTGGCCATCGATTGAGAACGATAATTTGACACATAGTGGTGTAACGGTGTGCCGTACCACCGCTTATTTCGTCCTAGGTTTCAACATGCAAACTTTTTGTCTTTGGTATTCAACATAATTTCTTTTCATTATTCACCTTTCGTAATTTGAAATTTTGACTAATCAAATATGCTCTTTATGAATGTCAGTTCGTAAAAATTCTTCTGTTAAGAACATATTATTTTTAAATAGGTATAAATATTTAAATAATGAAGATATGTGATTAAAATAAAAATTATAAATTATATATGTATATAATGATATCCTGTAATAGCGTCCAAGTTTTTATTAAGAAACACAAAAAGGAGTATGTATTAGTTTTATTTAGCAATTTTAATTTTATATTTAGGTAAACATACGAACTATTTTTAGTTTGTTGCAGTTTCTTTTCTTTACATATTATTACCATCAAATAAATTCTCAAGCTAGTCAACCTTTCTTTAATTCGCCCAAGCATCGAACCCGTGTACCCTTTCATGCAGCCGTGTGTATGAAACTCTCTTTGCAGTCCAATTCTGCTAATGTTTACATACATTAGAATTTCAACGACTCGCATTTTAGCAATGTACTGTCAATTTAAACTCCAATATTAGTTATTATTAGTGCCATATCACATGTCGATGGCGACAGTTAAATAATAAAATTGAACTTTATTAATATTTGATATTGATCATTGCTTTGTATGGTATGTATAATTGTAGTAATTAAATATTTTTTATAGAAAGTTATCTTCAATGGTTGAATTGTATTATAAAAAATATAATATAGGGAACTGTAGGTTTACTTTTTGTTAATATTTTATGCTCATAAAATGTATAAAACTGTTAGTTCCTCAAAAAAAAAAACTTCAGGTAGACAGTACATTGGCAAAATACAAGTATTCGAGATTCTATAAAGATGCGATTATGAGATATTATAAATTTAAAAATGAATAATCAGAGTGAGTTTCTGAGATTATTGTGGAGAACCTGTTTGTTTGTTGTGTAAGTTAAGTTTATTCGATGTCATCGCTGTTGTTAATAATTAGCAATTAAATAAATTGTGTTAGTATTTAGTAATGGAACTGTCAGGTGTTCTAGATTTGGAAATTAAACTGTAGGATTTGACTACAATATAGCTAAGCTAACATATAGAATTTTATCTTCGACGTTTTTCTAAAGAAAATATTTTTCATCTTATTCTAGATTTGGAAATGAAACTATAAGATAAATACATCAAACATTAACTAAACAAAACATGTTTAATTACACTTTTTGACGTGACCAATATGATTAAATTTCTGTTGAAAATTTAAACATTTTGCAGATGTTCTGAGTAATTTCGCCAGTATGACGGGTGAGTAGGTCATCTATCTCCAGCAGTTAGATTTAAAGTTTGATATGGGCAAATAAACTACATAATAAGTAACAGCCGGCCAATTGACAATCAGACTCGCGCACGGTTGACCTACCCATAAATCTATAAAGGAGAAAGGAAAAAAAGTCACGTTTATTTTATGGGATTCCCCTTTAATATTAGTGAAGAAATTGAACTTTCATACGTGGTCTGGGTGTTATTCTTTTTTTTAGATTTCTAATTTGAAAGCTGAGCAATTATGTGATGTTGTCTCATAATTATTTATTTACGCAGTCAATTACTACACATATCTACATCGAGTTTAATACAGAAGTTAAATGCATTGTGAGTTTAATTTCACAGTTGAGCTACAGACCTATCATTCCGACGATTACGATTACAATTACAATTTCTAATTAGAATAATTTATAAACGCCATAAAACAATGCGGCATTCTATTAAAAAAAAAAGAACTTAATTCACAAAAAAGGGAACAACCACAAATCAGGCATTGCCTGTATTTAATCAATAAATAAATAAAATTAGCTATCAATATCTTCCACATTGGTTAACTAATGTAAAATCGATAATATTGTAACATTTATGACAAAATGACACGCGATTTCAATGAATTGATATTTACAGTATCAGGAACCTTATTATATTTGACAATTAATTGCAAAAAAAAAAATCTGGTTGCTATACCTTCATGGAAATATATATTTTATAATAATAATAAAACGAATGCAAGAGTTTCCTTCATAAAGTAACAGGTGAATAAAAATGTGAAATTATATCGATACGTATCGATATCTTGAGAATTCTGTGTCGTTTACGCGAAATACTGACCCTACCTCGTACGTAACAACAATAGGCAGTATTACACGGAAACAATACAGAGATATATGGATAGATATATAGATACATGGTTTCTTTCAACGCTAACATAACGACGTTCCACGCTTAACTCGCTAATAGAAAATGATAACATTTACCGGAGAACCCAACGAAAGTTCAAGTGAGTTAGCGCCTTAATTACTGCAACTACTGACCTAAAACTTGGCTCTTAGGATATTTATTGAATGTATTTTCGATTAAGAAGTAAAAAAAAAAACACCAAAATATTTTTACTTTGATATCCAGATGTCATGTATTTTTATTGTTTTAGGATTTACAGCCTAGTCTTTAGAATTAATAATTCTTTTGTTAACATTAAAACAATGGTATCCAACGTTTTAGTATTTATTTTTTGAGCCCGATATATATAAAGTTTTAGTCGGGAAAAGCTTTAAATACAAAAAACTAAACTATAGAAAGTTATGTATTTATCAAAGCGGCACATTGAGAGTTAATACATAGTTTGATTCATTATAATTTTTTTTTCGGCTACGCTTGGAACATGGACCAAACAGGAATAGGTAGTTATTATTTGTTTTTATTTTGAAGTAAATGCTAAGAATTTACCTATTCTTTCTCTTGTGTGACGATTGCAAATTTTTTTGGTCATGATATTATTGTTATAGATATTTCCATCTTTGTCAAATCGATACTTTATAAAAGCATTTCACAGAAAATCATTTGTTGCCAACGACGACGACAGTAAAACCTTTTTATATAGTTTTTGTATAATTTTTATACTTTTAATATTTTCTTTTGTAATTTGTTTTATTATGTCATTATGTAGAATAAAAATATCGAAACCCACGGCTTTTTATTTTAGAATTACTATCATCAATAACACCATACATTTAAAATGTTGTATATTCGAACTTTTTTTTTTCAAATTACAATAGTGATTTAGTTCTTTTTTCATTCAAATTTCTTATAAAACAAAATTGATTTTCTCGTAGAAGTGGATGTTTAGTATATAAGGTACAATTTGTAATGTTTCACATTTTAATTACCGTATATAGCCTCATTAATTACAAGTGCCGTACATAAGCTTAATCTCGGTTGGATCACACTGACCCGACTTAAACGATGGGCTTAAGCCTAGGCCGAAATTTTTTACGGTCATAAGCGGCTCTTGTAAATAAGTTCTAATATAGTATTATATTTGATCAATTTTGCATCATTATGTTATATTGATAAATTCTTAAAACACTATATGTCGTATATCTCATAAAAATAAATATCAAATATATTCTTCAAATGATAGTTAGTTTTCCCACAAAAAGAAAATAAGAGCCAAGTTTATTATTGTTTCTCTAATATTTGTTTACACACGGCTACATCGTCATTCTTTTTCTTTTTATATCAGTTAAGACAAAGGGATTCATCTAAACAACGTAGTTTCAAGATTAACTATTCTGTTGTTATACTTTATTTAATTGAATTATTATTGTTCACTTTCATGACACCTTTTCTAGCAAAATAACATCACTTTTATCAATCACTGGAACGCGCTAAAAACCTTTGTTTTCCCCTTTTTTGTTGAATACTTTGTTCAACTAAAGACAAAGGGATCCAGCCTTATGCATTCTTTTGTTTTCTCCAAATTATCACTAAAATGATAAATAATATAAAATGTAGTGCACAATTTAATATTTAAACCACTTTTGAAATACACACAGCAGCATATCGGGTTATTAGAAGCGGAAAAACTGAAATCGACTAATCGACAGCGGCTTCTAACTGATAATATGGTTATAAAAAGTTAAAGATTCTTGTCAGTAGCCAAATGGTTCGCTCGCCAATTTCAAGGTGTCGCCATCTCTGAGGTCCTTTGATTCCCAGTTGAGTCAATGTGGACAACGTACTTTTCTATATTGCCTCGGATCTGTATATTGTGGTGCCTTCGCTGTCTCAGACACTCCATAATACGAGGGCTTTAGCTACTCATCATGGAATCTGAGCAACGTATGTGATTTTTATTGTCTAATATATATTTTACACTTCAACTTGTCAAATTATATAGTATTTTACTATTAAGACGATTTTAATATATTATCATTAGAAGTCGATACCGCGGTAAGGTTTTACCGTAGCTATGGTGTTATTATATTTTTTACTAGCTGTTATCCCGCGAATTCGCCCACGTCAATGAGGAAGTATTAAAAAAAAACGAAAGTACTAAAAAAGCATCTCCTCTAGATGGCGAATCTAGCAAAAGTTGATTTTTGCAGGAAACGAATGGACGAAAGGCAGTCACTTCCGTTCCTTTTAAGTAACATAATAAAAAACTGAAATTTGAAAAGTTCGAACTTAGATATCAATACAAATAGAATATGAGTTGTTTCGAGTTTTGGAAAATAGTTTATTTTGAAACATGAAAGAAAACCGGAAGGGTTGTCATGGACAAATCAAGAAGGTACCGTAGCGACATCTAGTTTGATTTCGGGAACTAATTTTTTTTTAATACTTCCTCATTTAACCTATAATACTCGCGTATTTCCCATAGGTAGAAGAATTTTTATGATCGATTACTACCTAATAAAGAAACAAAGCTAAAAACTTTACCTGTTTATAATATGAGATAACGGTGTATATTCTGCAATTACTATAAATAACTTTGCTCGACCCAAATGGCCAATAATGAGTTTAGGAATGCTTCCACAACACACGAGCCTCCTTAATTTATCAAAGCGCTTATTGAAGTGGTATAATCATCCGCGCGGTAAAAGCCGTTGCAGTTAATTTACAACGGAGTAAAATTACGAAATTCCTGTATTATTTGAGAGTAGTTAAACGTAGCTTTGCCGCAGTTACCGTGGGAACGTTCGTGTAAAAATATTCTGTCACTCGATTTAAGTACTATCTATATTACTATTGGTAATAGCATTTATTACATTCTACTGATATCTTCTTTCTTCTATTGTGCAGTTTGACACGATAAATTTTAATAATCTGCTTAACTAATATTAATGAGATTATAACCAATACAGAGACAGAATAAGTCATAATTATGTTTTTTGTGTATACATCACTAAGATTTTTTGGAAATGTTTATAAATGTAGTATCAACTTGGAACTTTGCATAAATAGGGTAGTTAAGCTTTTATTATTCTATTAGCCATTTTCCTGCGACATCGCTCGAGTAAATTTATAGCCTATAGCCATGGATAGCCCACGTGATGCACCTTCCCAAAGATGAAAGAATTTAAAAATCAGTCCAGTAGTTTCGGAGCTTTTTCCATGAATGTAGGAAAAATGCAATAATAACATTTTCAGTTTACGCTTCTAATACGTCGGCGAGATAATGTGAGGAGTGTAATGTATTAGAATGTAATGTAATTGAAAAAATTTAATGTTGTTCTGAATGTTTCTCGGGGGAAAAGATCTAACTTCGGTGTAGCAAAATGAACGGCAAGTGTAAATCTGTGAACGTTGGTAAATATATTGTAACTTCGTAAGTAGAAGTACTCAGAATAAGTCCATTTAAAATTCTTGAAGTTGTAATCAAATAGTCACCTTTAGAATGGATCTTGGATTTTTCCGAAAATATTAACACAGACGTTGTCCTGTATGGTCAAATTAATTTTAATATTTGCAGCACGCATTCTGTCAAATCTATGTAAAACGTCATAAGGTTACATTAAAGAAGTTTATATTATCCAAAGCATTATGTGTGATGGCGTAACCCAAGGGAAATAGGGATTCATTTATAAAAATAAAATAATACATTTTCTGTGGTCTAATTCTCAGTAAATGATTTATTCCTAGTGTATGGAAACCCCGTCGTAATAATATTTGCAGTAGAAAATTTTACAGATTTCATTTCATTACATGTACCCTATATTTTAAAATCATTGTAATGTTGATGTCTATGAAAATTTAAAACAACATGGTGCTTTTCTTATTTATCTGCAGACAAATTAGTTATTTTAATAAAGTAGTTTTTTATTAGATGCTATATTTATTTTTATGGCAGCTTACATTATGAAGTAGAAAAAGCAATAAAAGAAAGTAGTAAAAAGACAAAATGAAACTGCTACTCAATCATAAAAGTTGTAAACGGAAGTATCTAAGAAGAATTCGGCAACTTCAGTAAACACCCATTATCGTTTGAGTATAAATAAACGAAATATTTTAGATGAGATCAGGCACTATGATATATATTTACTGAAGCGTGATTAACTATAAATTTAATAAAAAATAACACATGTTTAGGTCTTCAAAGAGCTGTTTGTGAAAGATGTCAGCTCTGAAGGTATTTTTTTGGAGAATGCTTTATGCATTATCCTCGCTATTTGACCGGTGCCAGAAGGTGTGTTGGAGACCCAACCGCACGAACCCGCCTGAGGCCCTTCAAAACGTGGATGACTTACCCGCTAAAATCCCTCCGTGTACTCTCTTTTGGGAGAAGAGCCTGGGATCCAGCATGTACAGCTCCACACCAAGCCCCCATTCAGGTTAATCCCACCATCACAATAGGGCAGTCTCGCGACCATTGGAGCCTCCTCCCACAGTCGGGGATGTCCTATGACTGGATGATTGTCAATCGCCTGGTCTGCCCCTTTACAGGAGAGAAATGCGCTATTGTGCTATCTTTCCACCCTCTATAGGTACATATAGTAATTAGTGATAAGAGCACATCCACATCATTATACCGCCTATCATCTCCGGAAACACGAAGTTATACGATGCCCACTATATATTTCGAAGAACTGTAGATAAGTCACTCGATGACTCGAACCTTGTGAAAAAGAGAGCAATATTTTAATTTTAATGTTACTTTTACTTAAGGCGTTCGATAACTCAAGTTGTTTCTCCAATTAATTCTTGTTACAAGGTCCCAGTGGCTTATTAAATATGTTTACCGCTAATTGTAACAGTAATATTAAGACGGTCAAAGGTGAAAGGTATTATGACGGTTGCGAAGCTTGTATGAAGCGAATAAATGTAACGATTCTATTTTCAAATTCAAATCATTCGTCGTTTTATATATTGACTGCGCGTTGTTTTATTGCCGCAATAGAAACTCTGAAACATTGTTAACAAAAGCATATTACAGAGATATAAAATCTTTTACGAGGAGAATGCTATTGGTGCTGTCATAAAGTAGCACATTCAGTTAAAAATTTATTTAGGATGTGTTATTTTTTACAGCCAATAGATGGCGTTAGTTTTAATCAATAAGAAAATGTTGTTTCCTGCTTAACAGTAATGCATGCTACTATAGGTTTGGTTATTTTAATTTTATAAATCCTTTTACCTTTATTTAAAATAGTTAAAAATAGTTTATGGAAAATATAATTTAAATATAATTAAAAATAGTTTATGGAAAATGTCACTATGAAATATAAGTTGAAACATCATCGCTCTGTAGGTGGATAAAAATAACATAACCTGCAAGAATTTTTTTAGCGCAATAAAAATTAGAATTTTAATAAGTGATTTTTTTTAGATTTCATATGGCAACCTACAATTCAGTTTACAACTTGACTATAAACAATATTTTTTATGGTTGAGTTGCAAATTAAGATGACATCGATATTTTTACATTTAATTATTGAATAGCAGATTTTTCAAACGTTATTTCTATTTGATTATTAACGTACTATACTCCATTCATTATAGCATTAGACAGAAGTTAAAATAGGTTCTTTTTATGGTATACTTTGTGATCAATTATCATGTTACTCTTAAGACTAACGGCTAATTTGCTATATATCCACTTAAATACCAGCTGCTATACTTAATTGTTGTTATTTAAGCTATCTATTAAACAAATTTATGAGTATATGACTAACTTAAATGATTTAATAAATATTACAATAAAAAGTGTTCATCTTAAAGAACCTAAAGAAGCAGGGTTGGATAGTTTCGGCACGATTCTCATGTCACTATAACTCTAGCAATTTTAAAACGTTGCCTAACCCCTATAAACGTTTCGGCAGTACAGCTTTTTAATTTCGTCAGACTATGATTTATTCATAATTGTTAAAATACGTAATCTGGGATTGTCATCCATTGTGAATGCTACTGCATTTCTTGTTGTTTTGCCGTTTTCCGTGATTAAGTTGTCATTGTCTTATTTTTGTTTTTGTTGTTAAGTTTTGTTAAATATGGACGATGCCGATACAGGCCCGGGACCCTCAACCTTTGACATTTCAGGAAGTTTTTCCAATGTTTTCTTCAATAGTCTAACTAATTACACTTACAATTAGAATTTATCAAAACAACAGGAAGATAGTTTTAGTTCCTTGTTGGCTTGGGACTAAAAGATGAATTAAGAAAATGCTGGCCTCATCTCAACCCTGAGGTATCGTAAAAAATTGAAAATTGCCCAGCTCTTTCAGACTACCTAACGTTCAAAGTTTCAAAAAAACTCTAATATAATTTTTTAAATTAATCTTGATACTAAAATGTTCTGCACTGCTGCTTCTATGACCCTCTTTTTTCCAATGTTATAATGATGGAGTATAGCTTGCCACCAGCGGCTTCACCTTCGTGGTCCCTAGGGAACTGTTTAATGGGATAAAAATGCCATGCCACACAGCCTATGTGTTACTGCAGGCTTAGATTATATGTATACCAAATTTTATCAAAATCCGTTCAGTAGTTTTAACGTGAAAGAGTCAAAAACATACAGACATCCTCACAAACTTCTGCATTTATAATATTAGAAAAAAAACATATTTTTTATCTAAATATATACTGTTATATATTTAGATAAAAAGTATGTTTTTATCTAATATATATTGTTATGTCTAAAATAATTTAGCTGAAACGTATTTACACCGCAACATCCCTAGGTCTAAGCTGTTTTATCCGGAGCAGACATTACAAAATAGCGGTCAACACACGCAATCATTGCCAGACCAAAGAAAATGTGTAGGCACTACTTAAAAAGAAGCGACACTCAAACAAGTGTGCTCGTAAAAATGCTAGAGGCTGGATGCGTCAGGGTTGTTGCTGAAACGATAGTTTTATTATCGATAATTGACCTTTACATGTTAGTTATACTAAAAGATTTAAAACTTTTTTAGAAAAATAGAACTGACTTCAAGTCGAAGTCGGTTCTATTCTTCTAAAAAAGTTTTTAACTCTTTTAGTAGGCGATACTATTGAACTCTTTCGGTGTTATTAATAAACAAGATTTAGCGCTGGAGTAAATTTACGCCTAGACTGCACTTAATATTAGTCAAAATTTATATTATTAAACAGAGACTTAGCTAAGTTTAACATAGTACGAGATTCTACAAGAGTAATATTTACTTCTTGAAGGTGGTAGGTTGGCTTATTCTCTGTATAATATGAATTTGGACTAATAATAAAATTGTAATTTTAGCGTAAATTTACTCTGACGCTTAAGCTTATATATACTTTAATTTAATGGGACACTGTTTCTAACGAGTTTCTCGAAAATATCGGTCGTTTTTTAAGTGTTCTTGTCGTCCTTTTAAGTGGCTCTATGCAGTGGAGTAACTACAGGGTGGCAAGTCGGCAAAATGCCACGGGCCCCCATCTGGAAGACAGAATAGAGACTACTTACTCCTGATATTTATTATTACGCAATTAGTAAAAACAATTGAATATCCGATGAATTTGCCACAGGCTTCAAACGGTAAAGTTACGCCACTGGCTCTATGTATAGGAAAAATGGGATTCCTGTTTTTTTCCACAGCGAAAGCCTGGGGACACGATTGCTCATCTTTAACAATTGACAATAATGGTTAAGGAATATAGTTGTGAAGAAGTATTAGTGATTTGTTTATCAATCAGTTATAAGGAAATTACGGTAGCATGATATTATCGATCTCTATGATTATCAAAGCAACACTAGTAAGGATTCAGGGTGAGCGAGACGCAAGAGAGGCAATCATGGTGGACTGTTCTCAAGGGAGTCACTTCGCTCGCTCGATCCAGTTATAGCGTTTTTGTTTGGCTCGATATTCCGCAAGCTACATTGCCATGTACGCACAACTAATATTGCTTTCCGAAATACCGGCACAAAAAGTTAAAATTCGAATCGTGTCAAATCTTGGTCAATCAGAATTATTCAAATATAGTTTCTGAGAGCTATGAAGGAAACCTTGTGTGTTGTTGTTAAAAAAGACAACAGTAGATTCAGTAGCTTCTTTTATCAGGTTAACCATTTAAAGTTATTAAAAATAGACTGAATATAAATCAGAACCATACGTTCAGCTATCGTTGAGAGTGAGGCGGAACGCAAACGAAGATTCACGACACAATGTTAGATGGATTTTACTGTATGACAAAGTACAAGGTCACCGGTGGCACCCACACGCACAGCTGAGTGTTACCGCTGTAACCAAGCTATTTATCTTTGCGTGGTGAATTGCGTGGCCCATTCCAACGACGTCCATGACCGATCCATTAAAAGGGCGCGATGGTGTGGAACGCCGGCTTATTCCTGCATTTGTAAATCCACCAGACCGTACCAACTAGACGTTTACGTGACGTTTTATATATAACAAAACAGTATATGAAGTGACAGCGTTAATTTTTCTCGAATTTTCTACACCACGCCACGCATTAATTAAAAGTCTGCGTATCTGGCAGAAAACGTAATTATGATGCTATAAAAAAGTATAACATTTTTTTTAATTACGGCCAGTGGTTCGTTGTTTATAAAGAGGCAGTATAAAACGATTACGCCATTATAATAATCTATGTCCTGCATGAACCACGCGAAGATTTGATGTAAAATTTTAGCGGCAAACTGGCATAAATTACACGCCTCGATATCTACGGCGTACTCTTTGGCCGATTGAAAGTAAATGAGGCATAAAAAATAATATGGCACGAAAATAGGTTTTCTATGTAAATTAAAATTCATATATTTTTTTATCAATTTTTCAGGCTTTTTTCAAGACGGACTTTTGTGCGTTATTATTGTAAGCTTTCTCTGTTACATTTTTAATGAATATTTTCTTATTATTATTTACGACCACGTCGAATATGTATTTATTGGACGCCAATGTTTTTTGTATACAAAATATTGAATAAACTTTGAAATCTTATATAGATATAATAGACTTCATTCAAAATATATTAGTATTTCATTGGTATGAGCAATAGAACATTCTACTATGTTAGAAAAAGTTGATAATGTTTATTTTGATATATTAAGCTACGTATATTCATAATTAAAATGCTTTAAAAATCCACTTTGTCCCTCTCTAACTCATTCAAAAATTCGTCAGGCCTGTTAGGTCCTGGATAGCTCGGTAGTTAGAGCAGTCGTCCGGACCACGAAAGTTTGAGTCACGTCTCAGAGTGCCAGGGACCCAGTGGATTTTTAAGCATTTTTCATTAAGAATATTTTTCAGTGTAGCTTTATGAATGCAAAATTGATCAGATACGAGTATAATAATTAATAAGCTATAGAAAAAAACTCAACAATAACACGCTTCCTTGCCTTAAAATAAAATTGTTAACTAATTATTTACACCCGCGGAACTTGGATACACAAACTGTGAAAGCGCTGTTCGCCAAATTCAATAGGTAATACGTAAGCGTGTTTTTTTAGATTTTATATTTTAAACGGTCAGTTGCACAAACGTCCAATAAAGTTTAATGGCACCTTTAAGCTCTAATGAATGTCTTTGTATAGGTAATGTACCTTTAAACTAATGAAAATTTAATGGACGTTTGTGCAACTAGCTGTAAATCAGATTATATCTTTTACTTAATATTATAAAGAGGAAAGATAAGATTGTTCGTTCGTTTGTATGTTTGTTTAATCAAATAGGCTCCGAAACTACTTTATTTAAAAATCTTCCACTTGCGGGCAGGCAAATTATACGCGATGGAGATAAGATATTTTATCCTGAAAAACAGCAATTAAAAGGATGAAAATGGAAGTGGAAGTTTGTATCGGGGATTAAATTATATCCATTATTTACTATTTAATTTGCTATTGTAATTATATCCGTGTCGCGATATGATAAATTATAAAATTATTTACCCCTCTTCCACATATCCCTACTGACAAATCCCCACTGGTAGGGTAACCTGTTTACATAGGAGTAAATAATCTTATTAATATTTATGCCGCTAAACAGTTCTCTGAAGATCACGCGGGCGAACGAACATACATTCTGATCAATGTAAATTGTATTGAATAAATAATGTATTGCATAATTTATTTTTCACATCCGAAGTCAAAAGATATGATTGTTGAAAATTTGGGTGCTCTCGTATTACTTATATACTGTGTCGAATAATTACTTTTAACAGGTACCGACCTAAGCTACCTACTTTAAATTAATGAAAGCCATGATCATCATCAGCCCTTTTACGTCCCCACTGCAGGGGCTCAGGATGAATGGTTAAGGAGGATGGGCCATGACCCATCACTCTGGCCCACTGCGGATTGAAGGGTATTAACGACTGCAAATGCAACCGGGACCAACGGCATAACGTGCCTCCTGAAGCACGGAGTAGCTCGAGATGATAATTTTTGGTCACCCATCCCGTGACCGACCCTTGCGAAAGTTGCTTAACGACAATGATCGCGGGCCGCGGCGCTTATCCACTACGCCACTGAGCTACTCATGAAAGTCATGCCTAATACTAATACTTCGCTTGCTTTGAAACTATAATCCCTGGCACAGTAATAATATTTTTCTTAAGATTGTACTTTTTTTTAAACAAATTAATGCAAAAGAAAATTGCCCAACATTTTACTATAATTGTTTACCTACTATAACGTCATGTTTTTCCTATTTTTATGTGTAATATTAAATTAATATATGCCTTTTAAAAATGTTTTTCTTTGAAAAGGCATTTTGCGTACTAAGGGATTTCCATGGCAGCAGTATGTTATGAATGGCGGGAAAACGTATTACAGTAAAAATTAATCTCCATAAGAACAGCTGAGGCTCCATAAGAAATCTATACGACCTTCCTGGTTTATTCATTTATTTATTTGTTTAATCTTCATTACCTAGAACAGGAAATGGCGGTTTGGTTCAGTGATTGTCGGCTTTTGTGGCCCCAGATTCAGTTTACAGTTGTGTCTTAATACTTCATTTTGATTGAACTAGCGTCGGCGAGTGTAATTTTTATTACTATATCCCAAAAAGAAAATACCGGTTACCTTATGAGGGACTGTTCACATCGCTAGTTTTATTCACGTGAATTTTATTTCGCAATGACATACCATCTTATCCGCATTGCGGTTAAAATTCCGCGCGGTTTTTGACAGTTTTGTGTAGCTGAAAAACAGCCAAGTGCGATTCGAACTCGCGCGCGTAAAGTAGCGACCGGAAAAGGTGAAAAAAATCACATCGTGTGGTATGCGAGCCCCCTTTAATATTTATTTATTTCCAGTTTTTAGATTTTGTGGAATTTTCAACTGTGTTACTTTCACGGCGCATGAGATATAGCCTGGTGACAGACAGACAGCGGAGCCTTTATAATCAGGTAACCGTTTTACCCTTTAGCTACGGAACCCCAAAATAATTAACTATAGTCCCTACAAATTTAATATGTTAGACTATAACTTAATTATATTCCTTCCCACAACCTCGTTTTCAATTGCCTGTTATGGTAGTTTCTGGGAAATTTGTCCCATATGGCCTATTTTGAATTAGCATCATAATTATTCCAATAGCAATATCGTTATTTTTTGCGGCCACCGAGTGATCGGGAGACGAACCACGTAACATGTTTTCACCGCTAGTGCTGATGAACGATTCAGCAATCGCCAAAATCTGTAGTGTAGTAATCACGTTTTTTTTTCCGCACGATTTTTTTCCGCATCTGCGGATAATCCCATATGATTCAATGTCTCACAGAACTGCGATAATAAATTCGGGATGTGGACGGTCCCAAAATCTATGTCCGCTTTGTTTCTCTGTCTCACAAAACCCTTAATTTCAGGATCGTGTGGAGATATTGAGTTGAAATTTAAACCATATACCTACTCAGGTCTAATGTCATTTTAAGTTATATATTAACGTAAACGTAACGTAGACTGACCGCTTCAACCACTGCACCATTGTGCTTCTTATTATTAGTAGGTAAAAATATGTTATTATTTCGCTAGTTAATCTAAAGTTACATATAATGCATTTATGCGATGATAATGTACTCAATGGAGTTTCAGCAAATGTTTGTTGGCAAACAATACTAATATCAGATATTCTAAAGCCTGCATATTGTGATAAACATAAATGTTACATGATTGCTTAATGGATTCAGATGTTGTTACATATTAATATTGGATATATTGATTTATTGCTGTGTGGATACTGTGAGTATATTTGGATACTAACAATGATTTATTACGTGGTAGTACCTGGTGATATAAGCACATTTGTTTATACTCTACATATATAATCTATATAAATATAAATCCCTATTTTTGTTAACCGTGCCATCACACGTGAACGGTTGGACCGACTTTGCAAAATTTTTTTGTTGTGTTTGTTATCACCAGGGAAAGGTTCTTACGGAAGAAAAAAAAAATAAAATTTATCATATAAAATAAAATTAAAATTTAATTTAATTAAAAAATATATATATTATGACATTTGACTAAATAGACAAAATATGTGCTGCAAATATAGTCAAATAGGTTGTAAAAATCTAATCAAATTCAATATTCGTAATTAAGACAGGACAGCGTATATTGGGTCAGCTAGTAATTAGATAAAAAATGCTTTGAAAATAAACAATAATTATAGTTTAATATTATAGGACAATATAAATTGTACAGGATTATAGGTCAATATAATCACAACCTGTGTCCGCGAATTCGTCCGCGGCAAAGTTACTCTTTATTACAAAAGCTGTCTTCCATAGAAAGTCCCGTCAAAATTGGTCCGTTTTAGAGATTAGCTGGAACAAACAGACAGACATACAAAAATTCAATAAATGCTATTTGGTATATGTACCGTGTGTACATACTTATGCGTTTAGTAAAAAAAGAATTAACATTTGATTTTAAAATTACAAACTAACTTTCCAATTTTATTTATTTGTCAGGAGATAGAGATATACAATTACTTCCAATTTGTGATTATAGATAACATAAACGTCGTTTAAACTACCATTTAAAAAAACTGTTCTCCAGGTAGAAAATTTGACCTTGTTAAAAAATCGTTCGTGCATCTATCTTTTTGATCGAATGAACGAATGATATTGCGCTACTCAGTTGCGTAGGTAGCACTACCGAATTCAGACAACACGGTCTATGTTAACATTTTAAATGTATTAGGATAAAAATAAAATACTAATAACTTACCAGATAATCCAGTCATCCGGATATTATGGAAATAATGTAATTGATGATCTATTTGACTGCATTGTGATTATTAAAAAAATTAACACTTCGAATGTCTTACAAGATCCATGCATTATCATCATCCCTTTTAGGTCTCCACTGCAGGGGATTAGGTCTTCCTTATATATGGATAAGGAGGATGAGTAATGACCCTCCACTCTGGCCCAATGCGCATTGGTGAGTATTAATAACTACAGATGCAGTCGTAAGCATGGAGTAGCTCAATATAATATTTTTTGATATTATAGGACAATATAAAATAATTATTTTTAATTGCGGGATTACTACTTTATTTACTTTATTAAATTCTATTTTTATCCAGTTCCCGATATTGGAGATGTGCCGGTTTTCATACTTTACATTACCACGTCGCCACCAGGTGTTCCAGTGCCTCATCTCCGCACTGCGTACTGAGTGACTTGGTACTTCAACATATTGCAAAGTCAAGCTTTCGAAAGCTCTTGTACATTTTTGTCACGAGCTCTCCGTCTATAATATTCTTCCGGAATAATTATCAACTTCATTCGAACCTAATAAATAGATAATACATACATAAACCTAATAAATAGATAATAGATAAACCTTATAAATAGATAATAGATAAACCTAATAAATAGATAATATATAATACATTCATTCGAACCTAATAAATTGATAATAACATACTGCAAAGTCAAGCTTTCGAAAGCTCTTGTACATTTTTGTCACGAGCTCTCCGTCTATAATATTCTTCCGGAATAATTATCAACTTCATTCGAACCTAATAAATAGATAATCAAGTTCGTGCCTTATTCGATTGTCGAAATATCATAATATACGACTCTTATCATGACGCTACGTGCGTTCGTAAATCATTTATACTCATTTAGGTATCATATCATGTAAGCTACAGTAAATCATTTTGCTTCGCGCGCGTTTTTACGTCGCTTCTGATACTGCAGAGCGATTCCGTAAAAATCCGAACCCGAATTCACTCACGTGTCCGAAGTTACGTCATTTACAGCCAATTGCACAAACGCCCATTAAAATTGACATTAGTTTGAAGCGACATTACCGATACAAATTCGATATTTAATAGAGCTTAAACGTGTCATTAAATCTTAATGGACGTTTGTGCAACTGATTGTTAGTGTAGAAATTCCATTGATCCCATTTTTTGTGTAAAAATACAAAACAAAATTGATTTATTGTACGCCTTATAAGTCTCAGATATTCTATTCCTATGTCATATCGAAACTCAATTCCCACAAACCTCGAAACTTTAATACCAATTCAAAGTTAAGCGGGCGTTGGATTTGAAGGAAATTCGGACACCTGAGTGAATTCGAATTCCGTTTCGGAATTTTACGGAATCCCAGGGCTGCTCTTGATATATGTTCACCTCGTAATGATTAAGCAATATCGGTAACTTATTAGGTAGATTTATAGACTGCCAAGATAGACAGATTCTGATGTTTTCTGTTGAGATTTGAAATTTCGTCTAAATGTATCAAGACCAAGGGATCCCTTCTTTTAGTATATTTTTTATTCCTAATACACTTTGGCATAAATGTATTTAACATAATTTGCCGAAATAGTTTTTAACATCTTTAACGATATTTTTAATACCTAATTAGGAACGTAACATTATTAGTGAATAAAATCATTCATTCGTTACTCATTCGTTTACGATAATACTATTTTTTTTTAACCAATATAAGATATCTAATATCAAACACCTCATCAATACTTTCTAGTATTGTTCTAAAATATAATAGAGTGAATTTAAATACATTGTTGAATTGCTTTTTTTGTTCTAACAAATAATTGAAAAGATATTTAAGGAAAAAGGATATTTCAACCCCTTCACCTGACCTATAAGATGACTTCAACAATTTATTTTTTATCTTTATATTTTAAAAATAAATAATAGGGTTTAATAGGAGTCAAATGTTTTAAAATTCTATATTTGTGTCTGAAAGAATCTGATTTGACCTTCTCTTTTAAGTCAAATAAATAAGGAAATGTTAGTACAGTCTGTTTTATATCAAAATATACGGCGTGGGAATCAAAATTGTTAGCACAAGTGGCACTTTGCGAGTGTCGACGAGCGCTGAAAACACTTCAGCGATCAAAATCTCAAGTGAAATGAGTGAAACCTGCTAATAAAATGTAATAATTCACTCACCAGTTCATTAAAAGTTTACTGGATTATATATCAATGATCTGTCTTTCTTAATTAGAACACAAACAGCACACCTAATTTAATACGAAATTTTATACGTAATAAAGATGACATTATATACGATAATTTTGAAATATAATGAGTTAAGAAGAAATCACCTGTCTAATTGCTGTAGTTTCTTAAGTCTAAATATTCTTATCTTTTATATAATCAAATACTTTACAAGCTATTTAAATAAGTATTTTTTATTAGTATTATATTTAAACTGATCGATATCTAATTGTCATATTTTGCTTGGGACTTAATTATAGAAGCGCACACAAAGACCCCTGAATACATTATTAAAATTTTAATAATAATTAAAAACTTTTTGCAGTCTAGTTTTATGCACGGAATTTATGTTTATTTCTAGTACAAAAAAATTACAAAGGATTTAATACCATTATTTGTATTGTTACCATTGCCATAATTAAGTATTACGTATGTTATGAGTTGTTGCAACTTGTTCTAAGCTTATTGAACGTGAGGAGCAGTTACACTAGACCCTTAGCTTTACTTAATGTGCTATCTTTATGATTTACGCTTGGTTACCCAGCGTAATGTATGGTGGTCAATTTGTAATGCTATTAATTCTTATTTACTGAACCGAATATACGTTATAAATATTAATAAATTTATTTTTATAGATAGATTTAGATAATGGTAAATTGATCCGGTAAAATAGCTTAGAAAATGTCTCTTAATATTCTTTAGGTTAACTGATTTAGTGCTTTCTTAGACCCACCGGACGTATATATATATATATATAGTGTAATTTCGTATTTTAATAATGTTGTTTCTTTGTGAAATAAAGAATCTACATATTTGAATAAGAAAATCAAAGAAACAACATGGTTCTAAATGATCAATCTCAATGCTGTTTAACATAAGTAAACTCTCTCTAAATCAAAAGATGATTGGATTTTTCTTTTTAAATCTTTTAATAGACTATTAAGAATAAAGGGTTTATTTGTACCTCTATGGTATAACAGTGTTGTATTCGGCGCTGCATTGGAAGTGGTTTTTTATAAAATATAGTATAAAAAAGAACAGTATAACAGTACTGGGCACTTTTATCTAGACTCATTTCATCAAGCAGCACTGAAAAAATATTTTATAATCAGAGTATTTTTTAGTTTTTTTTCCATTAAGAAAATTTACAAATTAATTGTACAAGTTCCTCAGTTATGACTTCTGAATTATAATAATTCAAACTTTAAAGTTGAGGCGGGTTTCCTAGATGAGTTCACTCAAATAATTAAGCCAACGTTAATTTAACTTAAACTTTATGTTAACACGACGACTCTATCGCTAAGTAGATACGGGTGAAAACCGCTTATCATGTGACATGATACTTATAAAGGCTTTTAGGGGAAGCCATTGTTTATACAAAGACACCGCGCTTTCTTGTCTGATTCTTGAGGTGATATGTAAGAAAGAACTTATAACAAGGACATTTGCATAAGGGCTCTTACTAGCTCTTACATGAGATGTAAATATTATTAGTCCCTTATTGTGATTACAATTGCTTAAGTCCAGTACTTACCTACGTATTATATATATGGCTTTCAAAAAATCACAAAATACTTTGTTATATATGTCGTGGACCAATCGTTGAATTGGGCTGGTCGAGACCTGCCCGGACATATCACGATATTATATATAAGCACAAATGGTCAATAACCAGGAATTTCTCTTACCGCATCTTAACCATCTCTGAATTTAAGCAAGTAAAATGAAACATAACTAATCATTATCTATTTCGTAAAATCGAGTAAACTGTCAAATACGTTGCTCGCGTCGATCTGCCAAACTTTTGACCGGGCCAGTCGTGATTTTCCTGGCCAAATCAAGAAATAGTGGCATATCCTGATATGCCCGGGCAGATCTCGACGGGCCAGTTCAACGATTGGCCCACGAAATATATACTAAGATCTTAAATCAACACAAATTCTCTGTCAAACACCCTGAAGTTGATAATGGTACTAGATTTATTAAAAGTATAGGTACAGCAGACATGTTATGATATAATAAACTGGCTGTTGTTCTGCGAATTCGGTCGCGTAAGTTTACTGGTTTAGGCTAAGAGCGAGGCATCCCAACACAAGTATAATAATTACTCTCTGGGATTGCCTCAATAAATTAAAACACGTATGTATTTGGAAATAAAATCAATTTTTATTTATTTTATTATTTATTAAATCACAGCCTATGTCACCCGCGTATGATGTAGCTTGTCGTAGATAAAGAAATTAAAAAAACGATCCAGGAGTTTCGGAGTCTATTCAACGCAAATAAACATTTCCTGTTTTTAATATTAGTACAATAATACATATTAGACAGCATCACTACATTTCTCAGACATCAAAATAATAGCTAAAAGTATGTTGTGTTCTATAATTAATAGAACATATGATACATAGTGTACCAAATATGTAAATTTTATTTATTTATTGGTGAAGAACCTAAATAAATAAAAAGGTCGACGAAATTTTAATTTAATTATTTGTTTTTAAATTTACTTTATAAATACATATTCTTTTAATATTTAAAGCGTCTACCGGCCTGTTGCAAAACGTCCATTAAAATTTCCATTAGTTTAAAGCAACATTACCCATACAAAAAGGTGTCATTAAACCTTAATCGACGTTTGTGCAACTGACCGAAACTGTTGTCGTTATCTACTATATCGAGAAAACAAAAGAAAATCAAAATAAAAGATCACTTTTGTTGCGCCCCTTAAATATTTATTTTATTCTGGATTTTTGTATTTGTTAATGATGCGGCAACAGAATTACATCATCTGTGAATTTAAACTGTCTATCTTTCACGGTTCACAAGATATAGCCTGGTAACAAACAGACAGACGGACAGACTGATAGCGGAATCTTAGTAATGGGCTTACCGTTTTACGCTTTCGAGCGCAGAACCTTAAAAAAGTAGTTGTACTATAGAAATTTGAAACAACGAACATCTAAACTGGAACAATATAGAATAAGATTCGACCGGGAATCAAACCTCTAAGAAATGGTGACATCTTAAAGCCGACATAAATATGAATGAAATTACTTGAATAACTATCCTATTTCTATTATCATAGTTGTTACTAAATTTAAAACGTAGTTGGACAGGACTAAAACTTAATATAGTCTTTAAAATGTAATGGGCATCTAAATATGGATTCGTTCTGTAAGACATTGCTATTACCTTGTCTCAATGCTCCATTCAATAGGCATTGACTTGTCTAGATTGTATCGGATCTAAGTGATTGGAAACCTGACTTCGTTACTTATGGCCTGGTGTTTCCTGTGCCTATTTTTAGGCTTGGTTACGAAAATGGTATTTAAACCTCTTTTTTCTGATAACATTCGCCGCAGAGTGGTTTGGTTAGCGTGCCGATTTTGAGGTGTCACTATCTCTAGAATTCAAAGTTTGATTTCCAGTCAGGTCAAGGTAAACACATGCACGCAAATGGATCACCACTTTCCTGGAGTGGTGGTTACTCAAAACTCCTAAAATAAATATAAACGTCAAAACTTACACTTAAAACTGAAGAGACACTACTGAAAACTACGATGGGCTTGATTCTTTGCTTTAAATAAAATAAAAAAAATAGTCAAGAAAGTAGAAAAATAGAGCTAAATTTCTTTGGAACAAAAGAACAATTTAATTTCACCTGCTTCATTAAGTCGGATAAAATAAACTTTGACTCTCGTTACTCATTCAAATAGCTGTACAGAGCATCGGCGTTATTTCCCAAGGGACATCAAGCCTCGTCACTTTTATGTACGTCTTCAACTGAGAATTTGTATTTATCATGACTGGCTTTAAATTTAACTGATTCTTGTATATGAAAAGCCCTCTTAGTTAAATCGTAAGCTTAATTTAAGTAATTATAAAAGTGTAAAACAAATTCAATAAACGATTTGGTGTATTTTAATATTTAGATTAATAGTTTAATATTTAGATATAAGAATTAAACAAGGCAGACTGCACCAAAAGAAGAGACAAAAAATAAAAAAATAAATTAAAAATACATAAAAAAAATGTCATCTTATAAATGCTTGTAACCATCGCGACCTCAAATTATGTGTATTATATTTGGTAATGCCTTTGATGCCATTATTATTTTATTTTTAAAATCTTCGCCAAGGGTCGACGCACTACGTAAAAATATCATATAATTTAATCAAATTATATCAAACCGTATATTAATTAAAAAGATTCGATCCTATTTATTTGAAATCGCTTTAATAATAATTAAATGTGAGAATTCTTAATCACGATGTTGGAAAGCGTCAAGCGTTTTCCAAGCTTCGATAATCCACTTTAAGTTGTTCAGCGGATCCCCTGATTGGGAAGACCGTCGCGGATTTATTGGATTCTCGTCATAAAAAGGCAGAGACGTAACCAGGGGTGTTAGCTATCACAAATAAAAAAATGCGTGGGGTGGTTTATATTTCTTAAAGTAAATTAGTGGGTTAGTGTATTTAAACGTACATCAAATTTATATGCAACGTGCTCGTGACTTCGTCTGCGTGGGAAAGTATATTAGGAAATTCCTTTATTTCCTAGGGATTGAACCAAACCTAATAGGATCAAAAGCCATAGCGCACTACGCGGGCCAATGTAGATTGTTGGGTGTTAACGACAGCTGTTGCAGCCAGGCCGAAGCACGTTAGAGCTCAATATAATCATATTTTGGTCACCTATCCTATAAACGGCCCTAATGAAAGTTATTTTTCTATTTCTTTGTCGCTTATGTCATACCCACTAAGTCTGTGCTTATGTCTATGCATTTTGATCATATATTAGGTCTACTCGTTTTTAATTTAGCTGTTTTCTTTTTTTTTTAATTTTGTTTGTTTATCTTTCTAATTGTATGCAAAATCTGCTATTTATTACTACTAGCTTGCCTGTATCGCTGGCTAATGAAAAGTTCGTCTTTTTTACATAGTTATGTAAAATATTTATGTAAGTCCATGTCATTATCTTGCTATGCAATAAAGATTATTTACTTAGTTTTACCGAATGCGCTAACCCACTACGCCATCTGACCTTTTATAATCTATACTTTAATATTACTCATATTATAAAGAGGAAACATTTTACTGTTTGTTCGTATAGTTGTTTACATTGAATTGGCTCCGAAACTACAGGACCAATTATTAAAATTCTTTCGCCTTCGGAAAGCTACGACATACGCGGGTAACATAGGCTATATTAACTATACGCGGACATCATTCATTCAGTTAAAGTGTGACAATTTACCTGCGGTACGCGTGTGGGTTGCAGGCAGGGTGCAGGCAACACCGGTTTTACGATAATCGATACGCCCCCGCTGAAGATATTAGTTCTGCCATTGAAAATCTTAATAAAGATTTAGCTCAGATTTCTGAATGGAGCCGCAAACATGGGCTTTGGGTGAATACCAACATAATTCAACTGGTCGTAGTGCCCAGCTCAAGGCTTAGAGCTAAAGTTAAGTTTGAACAGATCCCGTAAATAATTTTTGATATAATCTTATTACAATTTAATGATCATGTTAGAAATTTAGGTGTATATATTGATAAAAATTTAAATTGGGATGTGCAACTCAAAGAAGTGAGTTGCAAATTTTTTGCATCTGCTGGGTCTTTAAGAAGGCTTTGCAATTTCTTGCTTACTGCTACTAAAATTGCGATCACACAATCTCTTCTGATGCCCATTATGGATTACGCCGACGTCAGCTACCAGAAATGCAACTAAACCAAATTCGTGAGAAACTCAAGTGGCTGCCAATTCGATTTCGCTGAAATGCACATATTTTAAATATGTTATTTAGTATACTTTTTAATCCCACTATCCCTTCTTATCTCAAAGATCGTTTTTAATTCGTCAAAGAATCCCACTTCCACCATCTCGAGATCATCAGAAAACCTACGGCCAATGCATTCCACTAAGTACCACGTTAAATCTTTTACCGTCCACGCTGTACGCCTATGGAATGCACTACCTTTATCAATTAGAAAAGCTAATTCTCTTAATACATTTAGGAAATTTGTCAGATGATACTATCCTAACCTATCCATGAAAGTATGTATATAAGTATACTATATTTATATATATTTTATAAGATAATAGTTATTATATTATAGTATATTGTGTAGGTCTAATTTAAAAATTTAATTATAATTATAAATTGTTTATATGTACACCACCACTGCCCCATCATTAGGTCTTTTATATTTAACTCCATCTCAAGGTTCACTCTCCAGAGATCACTTTTAGTGATAAGTAATATGTGTATTTTGTCTTTGTGTGTACAATAAAGAATATTCTATCGATCTATCTAATGAGATAAAACTAATTGACCTTTTAATGTTGAGATTTATGATGGACTCTTGTTCTTAGCCCTAGTTACGGTTCTGTAACAAGCGTTTTAAGTAAAATATTTAACTCCCCGCAGTATTTAACCCTTAAATAGCGTTATGAAAAGCCGATTTGCGTTCGTCTCAATTTCAAGTCGGATGTAAGTGTTATTTGAAAATATGAGTGACATTTTACATTATATTTTTACATTGTACTTTATATTTTCCACCCGCTTGAGATTTTCTTGATATTGAAAGCGATATAAATGTCAGAATATAAAGAGAAAATTATGATTATACGTAGTAAATATCCGTTCGTAAATAGAAATCTTAAGTTTATTTAGTTAAATTAAGATTCGACAGTAAGAGAATCATTCAAGAGAGATATAGTATTAAACAGCAACTTTCTTTTTAAAGTGTCAATTTATTCATCTAATGGAAATTTAATAATTTTGAATGCAACACTTAGCCAGTATAACGAAATATTTTATGTTATGTAACGAACCTAAAAGCACAAAAATATTTTTTACACTATTTAGGAAATATGTTATAGCATAAATTAACTATAGTTTTTACAAAGATGTGGTGTTACAAATATTTTCACGTTACTTCAGGTGCAGTTGTGCCGTTTAATATTTTGTTGGAAGTACCTATAAAAGTATATGGATGAAAAAGAAATGAATATCATTTCACCCATCCTATATTAAGGTAGAAACTTACAAATATAAAGTCCGATATTCTCGTTTGAATTATAAATTTCTTCGGTTTTACCACTTTCAAATATATATTTTATCGGATGCTCTAAACCAATTGACGTGGAATGAGATTAATATTTAAGTTGCTACCTCGCCGAGTCTGGCTTCTGGCGATTTCCGAGAAAAATACCAGACATTTTCTTTAAAAAAATACCGCTATTGGTGTTGTTTTAAGTCTCAATAATAATCGTCTGAAATATTAATGGTTATAATACTAATTCTATTTAATTTTTAAGAAGAAATGTAGGTATTAAATGCGTAATTTTATAGGTTTTTGTTTTATTGTTATTTGATTTGAGTACTCTCAATTCTAATACTTATATAGAACATATTAATTCTTCTTTATATATTATTAGAAAAGCTATGGGAATATTGACCGAGTTTTGACAAAATATTTTTATTATATTTTTATGGATAAAAACTCGCCTTTAAACAGAATATGTGACTTGTACCACTATACAAATAAGAAAAATAACAATTTCTTGAATGTTTTCTGTAAATCATCAGTTCAATTCAAAGCAAGTTTGAAAATGTGTAATTTTTAAATGAAGCGAATAATAATAATATTTTCACCTCAATTTGATTCCATATGTACAAGTACATTTGAGACTCCCAATAGCACATAAGAATGCATATTTTTATACATTTTTTATCATTTCGTTGGTTTCGCCTTTTTTTTTATCTTTGTAATATTGCATTAAAACTAAAAGTGTCAGTAAAAATAGGAAGATATTGGATTATGTTTTATTTTATTTTTTGCATTTAGCTTGTAATCAAAATTGTGTTATAGTATAAGCTGTGGATACATATTATTTGTGTATGTACTGAAATAATACTTTGTAAATGAGAATTGTCATAGGTTGTGCAATGCACTGTTTGTGTCCCTAAATAAATAAATTATATTTCATCAATTCTGCATTCACTGACAAATATTCTCAAAGAAAATGTTTAAAAATCCATTTTATCTGGAAAGGGTCGAAAGATTAAATCAAAATTTAAAAATAATCGAATTTTGAATTGTATAAAGTTCGAATGGGAAAAAAGCATATAGGTATGCCACCTAAAGCGAGTAAGGTAATCAAATAACTTTTTATTGGCTTAGAGTACCCGACGAATTTTATATTTGGAGCTGGAATCTGTAAAACATCGGAAACAAGAATAATTGAGTTAGTGAGCCTTGCTTTTTTTTTCAATGGAAACTGTCGCTCAACTGCATATAGCTGATTTTAGCACTTTGGTTGAATTAGTTTACTTCAGTATATAATTTGGCGTAGGCGAAAATATGATATTTTGTACTCATAAATAAGACATAAACGAAATACAACTATAGATATAAATTTTGAGAATTTTTTTTTGATATCTTCACTTACTCCCTTCTGGGATAAGCAAGGAGGACCGAGCGCCAAAAAAGCATGGTCCTCGGGTACATGTTTCGACTCCTCCACTTTCAAAAATTCTCGTAGATTTTTATGCCCTTCTAACAAAACGCGATTGATTAGATCGTGAAGGTGTCGTGACTTTTTTCGACATCTCAATCCTTCCACTTTGCGTTTATTTCAGATTTGTAAATATTTCACCCGGCATTCTTTCCACTATAGGCTATCCGAAAATAATGAAAATAGATAAGTACCTAATTGTTAAGTTAATCAATCAATATAGCGTGTCATACAAATTCATAGATAATAATAAATAACTTCAATGATATGAGGATCATTAGTCTATACTATAATAAAGTAAAGAGGAAAGATGTTATTGTATATTTTTTTACATTGAATAACTCCGAAACTCTCTCTGATATATACCTATGTCACCTGCTATGATGTAGCTCTCCGGAAAGCTACATCATAGCAGGTGATATAGGTATATATTAACCCGCACAAAATCTGGAAAAAATAGTTTTCTTACATAGATAACATGTCATCTGTTTATTTACAAAAGGTTTAATATATGTCGTATAAGACCCGACACAAAGGTTGATGATTTCAATAAATAATTTCCGAGCACCATGAACTTTCGGGAAACTTTGACGGGAGATGAAAACTGAATGAGGGTTGGACGTGAAATTACTTAGACGTTGTGACATATATTGACGGGAATAAGCCCACATTTTAATCTAAACTAATATCAATAGAGAGTGTAAATTTTATAAGTTTTTATGTATCAGTATTTATATGTAATAACTAGCCGTTTAACTGCGACTTCGCCCGCTTAAATTGCAGTCTATGTTACCCCTTTATAATGTAGCATCCCGGAGATGTTTTTTTTTTTAATCGGTCCAAAATCTCAATACTATAAAGTAGCGAAACGTACACAGAGTTATGAGAGTGTAATGTGCAATTCGCAATACAATTGTATGTGAGATACTCCTGGGCAAGGGGTTGAAACTCGCGATACTAGTCGTTTGAAAAATCGTCATGTAAGTAGGGGTCTTATAAAAACTTGTGTATTTTTTGTCCTAAACAAGGCTCAAATCCATTGAAGTCCATTAAACTCCAAGGTAAACATAGACTGTAGAAAGAATACATGCCATAGTTTTATAATTTTTTTGTTTAGTTAAAAGCATAGGGATCTAGTCGATACAGCCGTGTCGTGCATTTTTCTTCAGTTTGATGTTTTATAAATACTTATAGGTCCGCAGTGGCATCAAACACATTAGAATCACATGGATTTATTTTCCGATTTCTCTCTGTTTTGCTTTCATTGTGATATGTGTGATTATGACGTATATTTCTCAAACAGAAAGCGCATAGTAACGTAACATAAGCGTCTTAACTCTACTGCAACCCGTCTTTTGTATCAAGAGACAAAACAAAGTTGTCTGTTTTAAAGAAGCCACTTTGAGAACAATAGTTGAAGTATTCTGACGCTCTTAGTAAAGGTAAAGATGAACGAAGTGCTACGTCGCGGTCTTGCCATAAGAACTTCTATAAACTCTAAGGTGGAATTTTAGAGTTGTTTTCTGTGCTCATAGATGGCGGTATATTCCAATTACAAATGATATTATATAAACTAAGAACACATATTCTTAATCGGAAGTTTTAAAGTAGGTTTTAAAGTATTTCTTTCGGCTGTTTTGGGTGGATTGCCTGAATTTTGATGAAATTACTCTCACTAGTAGCGAAAAGTAAAAAGTGCTCCGATGAAGTCACCCGGATATTAAATATGACAGATACCTACTGTAAACGAAGGTCGATGACCGTTTTTTATTAATAAGGTTTTTTTCACTACTTTTAAAATAAACATGAAAATGTTGATGAATATAAATGATTAATTTATGCAATGAAATTGAAATAAAAACTGTTTTTGTAAATATGTTCTAAGCGCGGCTAACCGTGGTTATGTGAGGACCCCTTGCGGACCCGCCCCGGAATGGGGCTAGTCAAAAAAGCAGGGGTATACCCACTAAAACTCAGCGAGGGACGCATGGAAGGCGATGCACGGTATCGGCCCGAAGGCCATACACTGCGCGGATGTATAATATTCCTGAAATGAAATTATTATTATTAATGAAAAATGTTTAAAAATCTACTTTATCTCTGGCACTCTGAGATGGGACCCAAACCTTTAGCAATCGAGGCGACTGCTTGAAAGATTCGTCAGTCCTGTGTCATTGAGCCAGGACACAGGACTGACGAATCTTTCAAGCAATTGTTACTTTTTCACTACTACAGAACGTATTTTCATCAATGTTCAGTTCAGACAATCCAACCAAAAGAGTGTCAGGGATATAGTGGATTTTTTAAGAATTTTTCAATAATAATATTCTTTAATATAACATTGTGAATGCAAATTGATCAAATATAGAGATAGAAATTATTATTTTTCAGTATTCCAACGAGTTTTTGAGCCAAATAAAAAGTAAACTAAAAATGGAATTCTAATCCAAAAAGACTCAATTCGTTTGCATTCTGGCGTTTATTTTATGAGTATGATTTTATAGGGGTTATAAGCTCAATTTACGTGTCAATAACCTGCGTTGACTCCGTTTTTTTACTGACTGCAAAAAAAGAGGTTCTCCGTTTGACCTGTTCAGCGTTCGGCTGAACCGATTTTGATGCGGTTTTCGGCATATTATTTATAAGACTAAGTAAAAGGTATTAGGTATATCAACCAACTAAAAAAATGAGGTTCTCACTTTAAAACGGTTTTCAGAAAAGGAAATCTTAATAGGAATCTTAATTACAAAGCTTATCCATTTTTTAGAGTGACAGAAACTACAAATATTTCAGTTACAAAATTAAATTAAATAGTCAAATTAGTTGTCCTATATCTTCACAAATTGCATATTCCCCAAGGAATTTAACTTCAAAATATAGTGGGATATCAAATTTCTTAGAATTTCATAAGCTAGTCAAAAAAATTAGACAAAAAATATACAATAAGATGAGATGGCTTCTCGCAGTCCAGATAGTATTTCTATATAAACCAAGTAGACATTACAGCTCACCCAGACCTCACAATTCATACCATTATGGGGCTCGACAAAAAACGTCATTTGTTCAATATACACCTAACGGGAGACATCCGGACCGGACAATGGAATATAGACTTTATATAACCCGCATAAGAGTGTATAAAAGATATTTATACCGACGCAGTTACAAGGAAGCACGACCCGAGAAGGTCATAAGACCTTTTTTATTCCCCAGATTACGGTTTCCACCCTTGAAATGTAAAGTGATTCCGTTTATGCGTTCACTTATACTATTTTGGTTGTGTTATGTTTCGGTTGAACAAAACGTGACTGAAACCTAAAGTATAATAAGCAATGGATTATCTTCTAGGAAAACAAGGCACCTACCTAAGTGCTCCACGTTACAAGGCACGGATTTGACGAAAAAGTGCTAAGATCTAAGTAACCAGAAACTACTTAGCCGCTACAATCTATTCGTAAGATTAGCTAAAATCGGTTTAATAGAATCAGATTTTACCTTGAAGAAATCCATTGCTATAACAGTGTAATCTGGCAAATGGTATCTAGCAAATTTCACATCTAATTAGTATCTGTAGGACCTTGCACCGTCCGCACACAAATCCACATAGATAAACGTAAACAGTGCCAAACACTAACTCTAATAACTCCTGAGGGTGCTGCGTAGAAGGAGGGAACACGTGTAGAGTAGTGATTTTTGCAAGATTATCACCAAAATAATTATTTATCTCGAGCTACTCCGAGTTCCTGATGGCACGTTAAGACGTTGACCCACTTACAATAATTAATGCTCTCCAATCCCCGCACTAAGCCAGCGATTGGCCAGCCTCCATAACCAGCCATAAGGAAGGCGTGGCGTATTATTATAGTGATGGTGGTGGTGATGGTGATGATGGTCATGACGATGATGATGTACAGCCGGCCTTGCAGATACTGACTTGGGCGAAAGTGGCTAAGTTATCATAGTTTCACAGATATAGAAGTATGTGTACATACGTTTCAGAGTCGCATCATAACATAATTTTTCACACAGTTTGTAAAAGTTCTCTGATGCAAGATAATCACCAAAGCACTTTTTAAAGATATCAAATATCTAATCCTTTTCATATCAAACTTGATTACAAGCAATGATTATCACGCAATGTTAATTAAAATTTTGCCAGCGTAATTTTGTTATTTTTCCGCTCACAGCTTCATTGGCTGCCCGTAGAGGTTTATAAAAGGTTCAATTGAATTAATGAGTTACCCTAAGGGTTCGTTAAATGTAATAGGATTGTTAGGGGTGACGGTCATGACCCGACCATTCTGTCTTGAGTACAATGTCACCAACAAAATCTATATCTTACGAATCTTCTTCTAGATTTTGAAAGGGCTTGTATCTTTTCATATATTCTTAAGGTCTAGGGTAGCACAAAGAAAGAGAATGGTGTTACTAGAAGTAATTTAATACTTAGCCATATCAATAATGAGATTTTAATTTTTTCATAATTTTTAATATCTAAAAAAGAAACAAAATTTATTATATTCTTATTAGGGTTGAATATTTTAAATTTTGCCCCAGAACTGAGGACATTGTTCTAAAAAATATTCTTAAAAAATAATGCTTAAAAAATTTACTTTGCCCCATCTCAGAGTGGACAAAGAGGATTTTAATATTTATTTATTTTTAAATATAATTTGCATATTTATTTGCACTTCTATTGTTTATTTGGTTATTTTACTTTCTGGAATAAGTGTCATGAAGATAATATATTGTATAATTCAAGGAAACTGCACTAGTTATAAACAAGAAAAATGTTCCGTTACTTTATCGCAGAAAGACGAACTATTCACTTCTTTATTGTGGACTTCCTTCTATCGGTTGACTCAAAAACTCCAAAATAGCCAAACGTTTTGTTAAATACAGATGATATATAAGACTAAAGACACTGATGAATTGAAAATTGGAAATTAATTTTAGATGATTTTTTTCATTTAACGGTTCTTCGGTTTCGAGATGTCTGCATTGTAACTCTTCTAGTGACCAGAGATGACTTAACTTGAAAAGGTTACGGTTAAAAAAAAATTTAAAATAATAAATGTTCCTATTTATATCAGCAATGTATTTATTTTCAACTGGACGCCATTTTGAACACAAGATTATCTGATTGATGAGACAGCAAAATTTTTTGAAGCCTTTTAACAAATACATTAACAAGGAAAAAAAATCTTTATAATACTGACCTAATTCACCAACGTAATTACGAGTCGTATAAAGAACCATTAACTTAAGTATAATGAAACTCGTCCAAACATATTCTTTACCTTAAAAATTGCAAAGGAAGACTTTCTCCTTTAACGAATTAGACCTTAACATAACAATGGGCGTTCCAAACTTAAGGCCGGAAGCTTTTTACTCCGGACAAATAAAGTATGTAAATAAAAAAATATATAATACAACCCAAACTCATGGAAGAACTTTATTGACAAGCAAAAAGAACAAACAATGTTTTGAAAAGTAAAGTTTCCAGAAAGATGGCTTTGGGGAATACAATTTTCGATTTTATCTCGAGTCCAACACAATACGTGATATTTTCTGTTGAATAAATAATAACATAGGTTCGTGAGAGAAAATAATATTTCGTTCAACAAAATAATAGTAAGTTTCCAACTGAATTTTCTGGGTTGACCCGGTGATTCGTGATTCAGATTTTTAAAGCGTGTTATCAATAAAGAAAAAACATATTTTTATTCCAAGTCATCAACTTATCATAGTCCATTACCATAGTATTGTAGCATTTTCAAATCTATGGTTTTTAATACTAAATAATACAAAGACACTATACAAAAATGTTAATTCATAGGCAACAAATCAGTAGATCAATGTTTCCCAACCCTATCAAATGACAAATTTCATAAAGACGCCATATTTGTTTACTAGTTATCTCATGTAAGAAAGAATAAACTATACATTATTGATTTTTAATATTTTCACGCGCACTATCCATAAATGAAACAACTTTTAAACGGTTTCGTCGCGTTTGTATTTAGTTTTATTCACGTTTCGGACCCTCTACAGGTTCAAAGTTCACATAAGACTAAGGTGTTGATTGTCTTTTTACTATACATTATTATTATTAATTTATTTTGCAATCACAAAGCTATGTTGTTTTTTTTTTATTTGAGCCAAAATGTAAGTATATAAAATATTATCGACGAAGAAATTACATTGATAGTGTTATAACGATATTTCTTCAAACTAGCAATATATGTATAAGGTAATCGACCCGGTCATGGACAGTGCACCAATCATGAATATATTACCATTAAATCGCCAATAACTACAAAATCCGACTATTTTTTTTTCAATGGTTTCACTATATGAATGTGTTTATCCAATCCGGAGCCCAGAAATTTTTTTTTGACAGCTGTCGGCCATATTAACAAAATAAACTGAATAAGAATACGTGGCTCCGACGATTTCAAAAAAATATCCGATCTTTTAGTAAGCATCATGGCGCAGGTAAGTTTAAAAATTAATTAATGTTAGAGCCGGTAAAGTTAATATGTTGAATGAGTCATTATTTTGTGATTTAACAGTATATTTAAGGATAGCCTATAGCTTGATACATTACAAAATGGTTATAGTAATTTACAAATACAACAATGTTCATCATTGGATAAATAAAAGTGTTACTTACCAGTCATGAACAATTTGGGAAATTTTTAATTTATTATTGCTAAATATTTAAGTAATGTTTGATAATGTTCATAAAAAAGCCTAACGATTGTTATTTTACGTAACACGGTGATGATTATTGAATTTAAAAAATGGCATGTTCATGATTGGGTGATCATAACTGGTGATGGTGTTGCTAATTGGGTGTTCATTACTGGCAACTATCAAACTATATGAATAATTTGTTTTATTCGTACGCTTTATTGTAGAAATGTTTTATTATAGATTTACAACGTGATTAGAATAACAATATGATTATCAAGGTGCTCTTTCGTAATTGTGCTTGACAATTTGACAGACCTAATGTTTTTTATAGCATTGAAAGAACCTCCATGATAACTTATACACCCTGATATATATTTCTATATTATTAATGTAATACTTATATATTGTCCTTATATAGTCCCCGAAATGGCAAGTGGTCTTCTGCATAAACCTCTGTCATCATAACACTTACCTACCTTTTCTATAGACGCAGAATGGCGCCGATTAGAAATTACTCTCTACAACAAATGGCCAGCGCCATCCAGAAAGTCAAGCAAGGATCATCAGTATCAGCGGTTGCGAAATTATATGATGTCCCTAGAATAACACTCCGCAATAAAATAGCCGGGAAAACTCCCGAGGTTTGTAAACTAGGACCAGCTACTATTCTCACAAGTGAAGAAGAAGATTTACTAAAGAAATGGATATTTTATATGGCCGATCATCACTTCCCAGTTACAAGGAACCATCTCTTGGACAGCGTTCAAAAGATTATATCTAACAAAAACCTTCAAAAGTGTCCGTTTGTAAATAACAGACCAGGAAGGAAATGGTTTGATTCTTTTTTAAAGCGGCACCCTGAAATTTCAATTTGAAAATAGAATAGTCAATTACAAGTCCACGATCAGAAGGCACTAATGAAACAAAACAGGTTTCTTTAACAACCTGTCCTCAACAATTGTTTTATTATGAAACAATTGTTGAGGACCTCGACCCTCGAGAAAAATTACCACTAGAACTTGAAATACCGCACGAACTTCCACAACAAAATGTTTTTCAACCAAGCCAACAAAACTTGAGCACAAACAGATCATCCGACGCTATAACCCAGCAGCTAGATCACATGACACCGAGTAAAACTACCTCAACTACTCATATCGCAAATAATCCCATCTCAGCAGACTATATCACACCAGTTAAAAATGTTCAAGCACCTATTAACCCATCAACATCAACCTTTCAAAAGAACTTCATTATTCCATCTCCATTCAAACGTGCCTTGTATTGGCCAGAACCTGAAATAAAAAAACGACGCATAAAAGAACGCTTACCGTCAGCTGTTACAAGCAATGCATGGATGGCCTACATGACAAAAAAAGAAAATGAGAAAAGACAAAAGCAAGAAGAAAAGGAGAAGCGAATAAAGGCTAGGATAGAAAAAAAGGTGTTAAAACAACAAGCTATTCAAAAGAAGATAATTAATAAAGAGAAAACAAAAAACCGTAAGAAATCTTCAAAGAAAATAGTAAAGCAGAGACAAGTTACATCGAGTTCTTCTTCTGATGAACCGGGAACAGATATAGAATACCAGGAAAGTGAATGTGATGAAGAGTTCCTTGATGATTACCATGAAATAAAAGAGTATCGACGGCTTGACCAGCCTAGTACAAGTTTCAATAAAAGCAGACTGAAAAATACCGCAAAATTATCAGAGTCTGATTCGGACGAAGACGTTCCGTTGAATGATTTGCGCTTCTCAAATAAAGGTTACAGAGTAAAACAGTATGGTATAGTGAGATACGAAGGGTCGTATTTTCCTGGTGTAATTGAGAATATTATACACGAAGGACAATACGAAATAAGCACCATGGTTCTGTCTAATTCATTTCGCTGGCCAGATACTCCGGAATTTGGTATAACAGTACAAACATAGTGGAACATATTGAAAAACCTATTTTAATTAACAAAAGAAGTTTTTATAAGGTCAAGGAGATGGATAAATATTTGCCTTATTTATTTCTTGAAGGACATTAATCTTCAGTTCTTAAGACTGTTTTGGTATTAAGAAACTATTAAGACTGCATAATAAATATAAGATAGTATAAGGTTTGTATTACAAAGAGAGTATTTAAAATTGATTTATTGTTAAAAAAGTAAGTTCAAATTAATAATTGTTATGATTTGAGTTAGAGTTTTGGCAGAAACAATAATTTTAAATGAATAATTGTTGAGTGTTATTTCTTGAAGGACAATGATCTTCAATTCTTAAGACTGTTTTGGAAGTAAGAAACTATTAAGACTGCACAACACGAATAATTAAAAGATACTATTAAGACTGCATAATAAGGATAAGATAGTATTAAGACTATATTACGAAGAGAGTATTTAAAATTGATTTATTGTTAAAAAAATATGTTCAAATTAATAATTTTTATGTTTTGAGCTAAAGCTTTGAGAGCTAGTTTCTTTTTAGGTATTTTATTTAACTAAAAGTGATTTTTTAAGATTTCGACATAACATATTTTCATACTTACAACAAAAATTTTTTGGAGATTAATTAAGTTTACTAATAAAAGAAATTGTTAAAATAATAAAAAGTTATTTGTTTATTTAAAGTTGAAGTTAACTGGTTCATTAAATAATGCCTACCATGTCCATGTGCGGGGACGTCCATGACTGGGCGTTATGCACTGGGTGATGCCTGTCCATCACTAGTGTTCTAATAGGGCTTCAGTTTTTTACAAAAATATTTTTAATACAGTAAGTAATTAATAATTTTAATAAAGATAATGATTCTCCATTAGTTTTGTAGTATAATTGACCCTGACTGCATTTATAAACAGTTACAGTATTCAAAATATAGCCTCATAATGTCAAATTTATTCTTATACTGTCCATGACTGGTGCGTTTACCTTAATCCTCGAATCATGCAATACAATTTTAAAGCAGTCACTCTAAACCGATTAAACTGAAATTTGCATTCGTGTTTAGTTCAATTTACAGTGCATTGTGAACATTACAAATCTAATATGGAGGATGGCACGAGATGGAGGTCTTGTTATTTTTTGTACACTGTCATGATATAGATATAAAAAGAATGGATTCGTTAAAAAGACTACGTTAGAATTATCGAATAAATCTGACTGGATCGTCTTCTCAACAACACCATTCGCTTCGTTTTCGGGTTACGTAAATATGACCACATTTCTCACTTCCGTCTACAACTTAAGTGGCTGCCCATTCGTGAGCGCAGAAACCTAAGGATCGTATGTACCCTCTTCAACATTCTTTTCGATCCACATACTCCTGAGTATTTGAAATCTAGGTTTCACTTCCTCGGGGCCTCCCACCAGAAAAACCTTCGCTCCAGTGGTAGTCTGATCCTTCAAACACCTACTCACCATTCCAGCTACGTATCCAGCTCTTTCACTCTGACTGCCATCCGACTATGGAATGCATTGCCATTTGAAGTTCGTAATGCCCCAAACAAACTCGCATTTAAGTCTGCAGCTCGTAACCACTATTTCCTGTCTACTTCCATTTCATAATCAGACACCACCATTTCAGTACTCGTTATATCTTATAATGTATATGTATATATAATGTATGTATATTAATATTATGTATATATGCGTATATGTATTGTATGTATATATGCCAATGCTTATAGATACGATTTTATGTACCGTTTTTAATCTTTACCGCCTACTACTGTTCTGTACAATCTAACTGGTTGACTGGGAGAGAATGCCTCTATGGCATTAAGTCCGCCATTTGTCCTCAGTTAGGCAATAAAGAATAAATAAATAAATAAAAAACAAGATTCAAAATCTTTTGTCATCAAACCTCATACTACCCCACTAATGGGCACAGGATTTCCATATGGATCAAATATAATCGAATAAAAACGGTACAAAACACATAAAGTGAGCCCAATGCAAAATTGCGGGCATTAACTACTTTTGATGCAGCCAACGGCTTAACATTTCTTCTGACGCTCGAGGAGCTCGACATTATAATTCTTTGGTCATCCAACCTATTACCGGCCATTGCAAAAATTACATAAGTTCCACATCTCAGATTAAACGCACGCTTTTCGTAATATAAGTCTCATTTTCTATTGATTATAATATAATTCATATTAAATATAACGCACTCTTTAGCTGGGCCCAAATTTGAGCAACTTTACAATTATCATAATTTGCAAGTTGAAGTTTTTGTAGGGATCCCACACAATTTTTAACTTACAACTTTAACAAGAACTTGTTAACAGCTATTTTAAATTTTAAAATTAATTAACTATATTTTACAGACTAATAAAATGTGAAACGACTTTGACCTTTAAACTTGGTAAGCGTATAACTAAAGTTTGAGAAAGTATTCTATGTATTTACAAATAGCTAATCATAAGTAACAATATTAAAAATTGTTATTTATGTACGCGTTTCGTAATATAAAAATAAATTATCTATATAGTATATAAATTATCTATATTTTGATGTTCGTATTTTCTCATAGTAGCGTAAAATAATTTAATATATAACATATTAAATTATATATTCATAAAATGAAAACTCAAAATTATTATTTATAAAAAAATACATTAACTATAAAATAGGTCAAGCGATTCAGCAAAGACATCGTGGCTTTGAACTTATTGGGATTAAAAATTCCCCTGATAAGAACAATGCGAGAAAGAATTTCATCCATATTACCAATGCTTCGACATTTAGTTACTTTTCTCCTCTGATATTAAAAAGTAAGACGTCTAAATTGAGATTAGGGTACGATTCAAAATCGAAGCACTTATAATCCAAAAGCTACCAAATAAAAAAAAGTCAAAAAACACGAACCTTTAAAGTACTATACGTGCTATCAAAATCAATTTTAAAATAAAATGTTTGTTTTTTATTTAAACAAAATAAAAAATAAGTGTCTTATTTTTAAATCATACTGTGTTCTAGATGTATTAATCCTTATATTGTTTCTGTTAGCACAACGCTACTTCCTGCGATTCCTGTTTGAAAATAGGGCACGGCAACAGTGGCAGAGCTGACTTTAAATGCAGCGTACCTTATATGAAAACTATTATTTATATAGGTTACCAATCTTATATAACACGAGACATAGCCTTCTTTCCTATTTTCATAGAATTCTAATTACTATTTATATTCGAGTTTAAAATAAGTTTGAAAAACAAAGCAGTTTATTATTTGATGAATCAACGATATTTTATCGAAAGACTAATTTAGTCTATGAGTACATATACTCGTAATATTTTTCCATGTGGATATTTTAGGTTATGGTATCTTTTTGTCTTCTGTCGTCGTGCCTGAGAATCCGTTACAATTGGGTGACTTCCATACAAATGACATGAGCACAGTCACAGAACCAAAAGTCAATAATGACAAAAAATAATCACCAGTAGATGCGGAGTCTAAGATATTTTTTTTTTCAGAGCTCCTTAAACGCTTTGAAGCTTTTCCAATTACAATGTTAACTAACCTATTAAAATCCAACGACACACGTTAATCCTTTTCCGTTTTAGATTTCACTATAAACTCAAAATGCTCTATAAAAGTCAGGCAACAGGCAAACCGTTCTCTTTAGTACTATTACCCCAGTTCATACAATGTGTATTGAACAGCCCCAATAGAATACATTTGTTGTTATGTTACTTTGTGACCGTCGACCGGAATAATGGCTACTTCCGTCGAGTTTAGTACGTACGAGCCAAGCTATTTGTGTGAGAACTTATTCCACAGACAGTACATTAATTGAACTGCAACAATGAACTGTAAAGGACAAATCGTATATTAATACTTTAAAGCAGAATTTACATTATGAAATTAATTTCATCAATGAAATTTATTGCTACTGAAATCAATTCATATTGATTTTAGTAGCAATTTCAAGTGACCAGTTTCAGCAGCTTCACATCAGTTTCACGACACTAGAGTTCTTTTTGAAATTAGGATCACTACTTACCCTTGCAGTTGTTGACTACTATGTGTACCATGGACAAATAGTCTGGCAAGTCCAAGTTGAGAAAGAGATCTCTCGTCGAATCTAACTCGAATGGACCGTGTTTAGGAAGCTACAAAAATTCTACGCGTTTGAAATTAAATTTTATTTAATTTTTAATTGCAATTCGCTCAAAAGTAGCCTAAACCAAGTTATTGCACTCTATTTAAGAACGTAAAAATTACTACCTCTAACACCTTTACTGTATTAAAACAAACGGCCATGCGACACATTATATCAAATAGCTATATTAAAGTATTTGTTGCGAACATTATAAGATTAAATAATGCACTCCCGCGCTAGTATATATTGAATTGCATAATTTACGTCTGCCACCTTAATAACACATTCCAGCAAATTCATTACGACTACAGAATTGCAGCTCGCGTGCAATTTGCAGAGCAAATAAAAAGTAAACCACTTTTTCGTAAACCTACTTTGAAAAGCTAAAAGGTTTAAAGTAAACGCCTGTTGAATATTCTTTCAAATTGTTTTGTGGACTGTATAGAAAGTTGGATGGGTTTTTAAGTCTTATAAATTCCGTATCCTTATAACTCGAACTATTAACTTCTTGAGAAGCTCGTTGGCGTAGTAAGCGCTGCGACCTGCGTTCGTTTTTGTTAAACTCTCGCAAGGGTCGGTCACGGGTGTCTTAAAAATGATGATCTCGAGCTACTCGTGGTCGTTAAGCTGTCGGTTTCGACTACATTTGCCGCCGTTAATACCCTCCAAACGCATTGGGCTAGTGTCTAAGGTCATGGCCCATCCTCCTAAACCTATAATCTATAAGGAAGGCATAAGCCCCTGCAGTGGGGACATAATGCGACTGCTGATGGTGATGACAACTTGAAAAAAAGTATCGATAACTATTTAATGTAGTGTTATCATCGATTCTGAGAATATATTAAATACTATCGGGGCTGGGTGTCGAGAAAAAAGAGTATCATCTTAATCATCGAGGACAGTAATTGCGTATCAAAAGCTAGGTATTGTATAACTAATTACCCTCAACCCATTAATATTGTAAAAGTGTTGCATTAAAAATTGGCTACAAAATTTAATTATATTAAACTGTGTAGCTGATTTAATTATGAAGGTTTAATTATGGTGTTCTGTTCACATTTTTAATCGCAGCCATTTTTGGTGTAGTCGCTCTCTCAGCAATGTGCTCATCATCATTCATTCATTTCTAGACTATTCACATCCGTCTTCTAGAGCGTAAGCTTTCCCATTGCATCAAATATCAGGCCCACTGCAAATAATTGGGTGTAACCACTGCAGATGTAGCCGGAACTAATGGCTTAATGTGAGGTCTACCATGCGGAAGTTAAGCAATTTCGCTAGGGCCGATCATCGAATGTGGACCAAAATTTAACTATATCGTGCTTCAGAAGACACATTAACAATCCAGGCTCTATCTGCACCAGTTAACACCCTTTTTTATACCAAAGGGAACTGAGCCTTAACATTTCATCGACCTTGACTAGAGGCTGACTAAGCCCGGGCTCTCCCACAGCAAGGGACAGCGGTCCAGTGCAGTGGGCCTACCGTACAAAACCCTCCGTACCACCCTCGCGCGTAGTCCGGTACCCGGTACCTAACAATTAACCCCGGGTAGATCCGGACCGGCACTAGTTAACACCCACCAATCCACACCGGACTCGCGTGGTAGTTTGAAGCCCGTTCTTCCTGCATTGTTTAATTCCATCTTCAGAAAAGGCCTGTATTGATGATGAAACAATATTACACATAAAGCAAACAAGAACCAAGTCACCACGGCGCATTTATAAATAAAGTTTAAAATCTTTATTTATATATGCTTCGTGGTGAATATATAAATTTTTAAATCTGTCTAGCTCTCTAACCTCTTTCAATTTGACATTTCAAAAATATTCAAAAACATCACGTTACAACTATTTAACGTAATATATTTTTTGAAAGATATTGAAGAAATGATGTCGTTAATAAGACGTTATTTTAAAGTATCTAATGCAAGCTTTAGACGCAAATATTTTTGAAAGCTATTGAGAAATGTCAAAGGTATTGCCATAGGAAATCTTTCGACACGTTTTGGCAACTTTTTATTGTGTTTCTTGATCATCCAAATCATCGTTCGCTCCTAAAGCGAGTGAGCAACCTAAAAGTTATGTCATTCCATAAATCGCTGTACCTTTAAAATATATTTTGATAAAATAAAACAATTACCCCACAGGTTGCACAAATATCCAATAAGTTATAATGAGGACTTTAAGCTATAATGAGAGTTCAAAATTTGAAAATCTGTACAATTTTAATGGACGTTTCTACAACTGGGTTAAAGAGACAGGAGATCTTATAAAAGGTACTCACAATAACATTAATCTTATAAAAGTGATAGCCGTCGATAGTGTTACATCAAGTCTCCTCGTTCACTTTGTGACAGCAATTACTCGTCATCCATCACACGAAATTGGCCTTTCGCGTCACATCAACTGATAGAATTCTAGACATTATACCTACTATTAAATTGATAATGATTTTTATGTACATAGATAGTATCGAAGGTTTCTTTTTCTCATTTTAATAACACGAGCAACATGAGAAATCATAATTTGCCATAGGACAGACTTGATAAATGTCTCAAATTAGTTTCTACATCCCTTTCTTGTTACATTATTTGTAAAAACTTCACTAAAGAACGTAAACGGTTATTAAATTGATAACTTTTATTACGATACACCTAGTTACACAAACATCTATTAAAGTTTAATTACAACTTTAAGCTCAAATTAATGTTCTAAATGTGATTTTTTTATCGGTAATTACCCATTTGCTTAAACGTACATTAAGGTTTAATAACAACATTAAGCCTAAATGAATGCTCTAAATTTTGATGTACCAGTAATGACGCTATAAATGACAATTTTAATGAACGTTTGTGCAACTATATATTTTACTTTATTCTATTAAAATCACGATGTAATTTAACAAAAGTCTTACTTTCTACAAAAATTTTACTTCCTTCAAACGAACCCTTTTAAATTATACAATTAATGATCTTTTGAGTTAATTAAATAAATTACGAAATCGGTAGCTTCAAAGTCCATATCGCAGCATAAATTTAAAGCAAGTCATTTTCAAAGCATATTTATATTTCTATAAAAAAAGTTAAGTAAAAATATGCTTAAGGCCGAATGATTAATAGTCTCCTCAATTTACTTGAATAAAAAAAAAGTTTGCAGAACATCAACCTGTCAGGGAAAGACCATGGAAAACGCGGTCAAGTGCAAACCGCTATGATATATAAAGTCCAATGCAAATTTAAATACGAGTATAGACGGTGTGTTTTTGGCGAGATTCCTTAAGAAACGTGTCTTTCATTTATTTATATTTGAAATGAGATTGTATTAGTTAGACAAACTATACAGCAGTACATAACATAAGATTGCTATAGAAGGCAAATATCTGCACTTAATTTTAAACTAATAATCAACAGATTAAAGGCTAAAAAGAATTGAAGAAACAACCATTTTTAGCAACTTGCAGCCAGTTGCACAAAAGTTTCATTACTTTAAAGCGACATTACTTATACAAATTTGACTTTCATTAGGGCTTAAGGATGTCATTAAACCATAATGGACGTTTTTGCAACCGACCGTGTTATCTACTTTAAATTAACCCATAGATCAATGTATAAAACATCACATAGGTACATTATTCAAATCCCAAGTGTTGTAAAAAAATTGAAACATTGAAGGTACTAATAACTCAAAATCGACATAATTTCTGAATTGGCTCAGCTGGCAAACAAACCTGGGGCGGCGTGCGAGCAATTCGGTCACAGAGATCGTCGTCTTCACGGTGATTATTGATTCAATATTTTCCAATATAAATAAATGTGAAGTTACAGCGTTCTTTGGAAATGGATCACCGGTTTTTGAGTTTTGTCTTAATTTATACGGATTCCTAAATATTAGGCGGCAAAAGCTACGATTCATCACGATCACCGCTGGCAGTTTACTCACTCGAGCCCGCTTCAATTAGGGAACGTTTTAATTAATGCTCTAACAAATTGTCTGCTTGCATGCTCACCGCATTTACCTTCCGTACAATATAGTCTAAGGGACTAAGTGCAAAAGTTTTTAAGTGAATAAATATAAATGATTATTAAACAACGTCACTTGCATTGCTCAGACATGAAAATAAATTACTATGCCCTTAAAGTATTACAAAAATTAGAAATAACCTGGTTACCAAGCCAAAGTAGGAAAAAATCAACATTAACCCAACCGGTAATCAAGCCTGTTAACTAAAAGTTAATGATACTTTGAAAGAAACGTGTGTGCCGTCACCTATTAAATTTAATCTTAAAGGCAATTGTGGGTTCGAGTGAATTTCTATGCTTATTAATGTAAAAAGTAATAAAATTTTACACTGCGTTTGTATGGGAAAGAGATACACAAAGATCATGACGGAGACGGTTTCTAAGAGACCTGAGGGCCAGCCTAGGATATCTTCTACGAAGTTAGAAATGAGTTGGCGATTGCACAGTCGTGCATCTGATAATAAAAACAAACAAAAGAGTAGTTTTATGGACTATTTCTACAAGGCCAATAACTGTGGAAATAGAGATTAGCCATTCCAATTGAACGGTTTCTAATTCTACTGATCTAGCTTACTTGTCCTTGTTGGATTGTTTCGGCTATTGGACTCAGTTAAATGGCCAATTATGCACGGTTCTTTCTTGTATTAGATGGAGGAGACTTTGGCATAACAGACCCTCACCAAAAACGCGACTAAAGTTCCATAAAAGGATTCCAAATAGGTGCGAGTGTTCCGGTGACTATGTTCGAATTCCCGGGTCTTATTCTTCAAGACAGAACGTTGGAAGTCCTCAACTGTGCGTTTTTCTAGAAGTTTTCTGCCTCGCACAGCCAAACTCTGGAACAGTTTGTTGCCAGCGGTATTTCCGGACCGATACGACCTTCAAACTTTCAAACGTAGAGCTTATTCGTCCCTCAAAGGCCAGCAGCGCGCTTGTAGCTCCTCTGGTGTTGCAGGTGTCCATGGACGGCGGTAATCACTCACCATCAGGTGATCCATCTGCTCGACTGCCCCCTATTCCATAAAAAAAAATAATGATAGGATTTTGTGGTAAACTGCGATTCGAATAGATCTTTGATGTGAGATCGTGCGGTTTAAGTCCCTCATAATCTTCATCACATGAAATGAGCAGTCTCCTATCATCGGTTCTAGGGTAAATATCACAGAACAGAATGAATATTCCTATAAACTAAATGCAGTCTGTTGCACTAGTTTTCATTCGCTCCCAACGAAATCCGGTAAATAAAATATTCATATTTACATGGTTTTCCTTTTAAATATTTCAAATCTGAATTTTCCACTGCGGATATAGAATTGTGGCTTTTGTTTCGATACTCTTGATGACTTCACGAACCTTACAGTGAACCCTTAAAGCGATAAAATTGCGATCCTTGACCAGAAATGAAAACGTAGATAGCGCAGCGGTTAGCGCGATCGCGAATATTGAGAAACTCGCAATTGGCGACCGTCGAATAATTGGCCGAAGCTATATTATAAACAAATTCGGTGATTTTCAAGTAATGTAAACGCATTGGTTAACACGTTCAGACTGCAATATATTTAAACAACATTCGAGGAGCCGCTTATAGGATGGGTGACCAATACATTATAATCTCAAACTCCTTCGTGCTTCGGAAGTCAAATTAATCCACATCAAATCAAATTTCATTATAAAACAATCGTTGGTCCCGGATGCATCTGCAATCGTTAACATCCACCAATCCGCACTGCGCCTACGTGGTGGTTAATGGCCCATTCTCCCTATTGCCTGCCTGCGCTCCCAACAGTAGAGATATTAATAAGCTTTTGATGATAATAATGATGGTATAAAGTATGCCCGGATAAACGATTCAGGGATTTCTTGAAATTTTAGAAACAATCCCACGTCATCATAAAAATCTCAGTATTTTCTTCGGACACAGGACCAAAATTGTTTTTTTTTAATATATTTAATACCTTATGCACACACATATACACGATTATAGCTACAAACTAATGATACGATTTCACGCTGATTTTTTAAAAGTCCATACTAATATCATAAATGCGACAGTATGTAACTCGTTCTATGTATGTGTCTGTGACGTTTCAATGCCTAAACTACTGTACCAATTTCAACGAAATTTAGATGATGATAATAATAATTCGACATCGAGTTCAAGGCAGATTACAAAATAACGTAGCTGAAGTGTTTGATCTTGAGGCTCGTAATGGCGTCATCGTTTACCGGAATACGGGAAAATGGCAATCAAAGTCAGCTGCCCTTTCGCTCAACTAATGGACGTCCATCAGTACCACTGACATTTGATGTTAAGGTTTTCTACGAACTGATACTTTTACTACCAACAACAATGTTTATTAGAATACAATTAAACTTACACATTAAAATATCAGCTGGACTAGAATTAAGTAAAATATCAATTTCACTCATAAGGAGGAAAACTTTGTAATAAATCGATACACATAGGATTTTGGCGAATCAACCGACTTCAAAAAAGGAGGAGGTTCTCAATTCGACTGTATGGTATTATTTTGTGTGTTTATTGCGCAATTAATCCACCAACTATGAATCGATTTTCAAAATTCCTTTTTATTAGACACATGGATTCAAGATTGTATCGTTAAGGTCTATATGAGTTTTATCGAAATTGAATTGGTAGTTTTGAAAGTGGCACAAACCACTGGATTGAATTCTTTCGTACACGGGTACTTTCCGCGGAACGTAATTTCTATTCGCGATTTGTGCATGAGGCGTTTCAAATTAAAAAAACATATCAGCATTTTCAATTGTGAAAATGGTTTTAAAATGTCAACAACTTGGAAGTGATAAAAAACTTTTCGCGGTTGCCGCACTACCATAATACGGCTGCGATACGGAATAGGGACTCTGTTAGTGTTGTATGTGACGGTACCTGGGGTAAAAACTGGACGGTGGACGTGGATTCCACTTCAGAGGAGGAGACGGAGCATCGTAGCTACAGTCAGCCCGTGACCACGACCGGTGTAATACGGTCGAAACGTCGAGTAATTTAGATGAAAAACCTAACTATCAATCTATCGCCTTAATACCCGTTTCATACAATATAATAAACATAATTTGACTGATATACTGTTTCTGTTACTTCATGGTAGATATCAAGTTGTTGGATTGCATACAGTGTTTACCTATAATTTCTTTGCATTTATTAACTTATAAGGTTTACAATATTTGACTTTGGTAAATAAGCAAAATATATAAAAATTAATTTATTAGCTCGACGAAATAGCTGCGTCCTTCTCAGTATAGTTTCAATACTCAATATTCATAAATGAAACAACTTTTAAACGATTTCATGCGTTTGTTCCTTTAGAGGGAACACGGAACCTGTAAAGAGTCCGAAACGTCAATAAAACTAAATACAAACGCAATGTAACCGTTTAAATTTTATTTAATTTATGCACACTATCGCGCGTGAAAATATAAGAAACCGATATTCAATAATCAAACATTTATTGTCACCATATGTATCACATAGAACAGTTGGTACAAGTTAAATATGTGAACATATGACCCTATAGAGCAAGACAGTCAATTTGGAACGAGATTCAGATGTTAAAAATATATCCAATAGATCAGTCAGCTTGAGGTTAAGTAAATAATACAAATATCTAAATTTATAAAGTACAATAGTCACGCCAAATAATATATTTTCTTAACATAATATTATATTGAATATTTTCTATATTTTATTCACTGCAAAGATTTATTTTATTTTTTATTTAAACGTCAAATAGTTAGTAGGTATATGTCAGAATAATAGAAATTGCAATAAGATATTATATCAATAAATTGTTTAAAATTATTATCAATATATAGCGTAATATTAATACATTCTATAATCTTATAATATAAAAATGAATCGCAAAATGTGTTGGTAAGCGCATAACTCAACAACGCCTGGACCAATTTGGCCAATTCTTTTTTTTAAATGTTCGTTGAAGTTCAAGGATGGTTTTTACGGCGAGAAAAATTTGAATATATGCCGAAAAAACCGTAAAAACAGCCATTTTCTTTTTCTCATACAAACGTTTTCTAACTAAAACGTTGAGTCAATTTGAGCTCTATTACTATTGTATAAAGTTCATATTAAATTACAAGCACTCACTGTTATCTAAGCAATGTAGGTGTGTTCCTAACGTCAAAGAGTCAATTTGCACTTTATTACCGCTATACAAAGTTGAAATTCAATCATATCAATACAGTGTGCGTGTGTGCGTTGGAGCACAGAATACATCGTTGGAGGATTTAATGCCGCGTTCCGAAACTCAATTAAAGTAAATCATTAGTACTGATTTTCAATTTGGTCGGCTTTGCGATATTATTTCTTTTGTTTTACTTTCAGCACGCGACATCATTTTTCACGTCATGACATCAGTCAAACACAAACCGCGTTACCAAAAGTGTTTTATTATTTATTATTTTACACACATAAAAAATTGGTACGGCCTGAAGGATTTGATTCCAAGTCATACCAAATTTAAAAAAAGTTGAAAATTGAAACAACAACAAACTGTCGATGTTTAGTTAGTTTAAAAAAAAAAACTAAGAAAAATAAACTGTCGATGTCAATTTGCCGGTGTGGAAGTATTATTTTCTTGGATTTTCTGTTACTTATTCTACTGAGTTTGCTTTTGTCAACTGATACTGTCTAATACACGAAACAAATTCGTATATCGTGTTTTGTGCAGAGTGTTTAGTTACCTATGATCACTATTTATTATAATAATAATATTGCATGTGACACAATAATTTATATTTGATATGCCTCCTATTTTTTGCCCCGACTATAAAATAAGTAGGAACAAATAACTGCCACATTACAAATCTTTTTGACAGGACGAAGTCTGTCGGGTCCGCTAGTATAAAATAAATATCAATAAGTTATATATTACTGTGCAGAATTAAAATGTTGCAATTTCAAAATTATGTATGTCTGTAAATTATTTTAGGAATTAAGTTAAATAGTTTTATCCGTTTTGTAGGCAACTGCGATAAACGTCGTTACACATACACAGATGTTACGCTTTCGCAATAGTTTCGAAGATGTTTCGGTTTCGCAAGCGAATGTGTCGGTGTACTAACGACGTTAATACCAAATTTGTTATAAGTTTCATATTAACTAACTGATTTACCAAGTAACATTGAGACCACTATATATACGTAACTTTCGCAATAAGTATTTAGGTTATGGCTTCGCTCTCCTTAACTTATTCTCAAACTTAGTCATAATTTATTACATATTGTTACTTATTTTATTCCCCGTTATTCGTTGTTTTCGTGCTTAATATTGAATTGATATAACTTTACAATTATAATTCTACTTTAATATCCGCTTTATGAAAGCAAATATCGATTTAAAAGTCAATTAACGGCATGTCACAGTGACAAGGGGAAAACCAAATTCGTGGCTAATTCTATAGAATTTTATTATATTCGATAAATTTTCCATTCATTATGCTATACTAATGAAAAATGTTAAAAAAAATCTGTTTGTCCCTGGTACCTTGAGATGGGAATCGAACCCACGACATTTCGTAATCCCATATCAAAGTACCATTGAACAAAGTGGATTTTTAAGCATTTTTCATTAAGATATTTTTAGAATTTTTCTAATGAAAATATAGGTAATCGCGTATTACTATAGTATAACTAATTAAAAATTACCAGTTTATTCGCGACTTCGCCTGCATAAATTAAAGCCTATGTTACCCGTGTAAAATGTAACTAGTGAAGCTGAAATAATATTATAATATTAAATATAAACATTAAGTATCTTGTACCAGAGATAAAAATAATAGTAAACTTTGATTATATTGTGCAGATCACAAAAAATGTTATGCTATCGATTGATCGCGATTGAAAAACATTGCCCTTAAAGATATGTTTTCGACTACGTAATACTTAATATCGATGAGTTTTCTTTTTATTTTGACTTTTGATGGATGCTTGCTTGATAGTGCAGTGGTAAGCGTTCGGTCTGCGATAAAGATATTGTTACGGAGCGCAACGGCACTATTCGTGTACGCATTACTAAATGACGTTAGGCGCCAAAGAATCGCGCTAACTGTTGAAACTATCTGTGTCATATAGGTATATCAGGTCGGCGAGAAAGTGACAGTCACTGGGGAAGAAAGGGACTGGTTGCTGTTCTATAACTTTTTGGTAATGCCTCGAATAACACGGTAGGGCCGAGGGCAACCTAGAATATTCTAGGTCCTAACCTAAAAAGTTCTAGATGTGTTATCGGCCCTTAAAAATACAGGATAGACTACCCGTCCCGGAATTCTTCAGTGACAAGCGATTTGGAAGCAAAAACGTTCGTCAGCGAAACTCGAAACAGTAACTAGTGCGTTGAACGATCTACTAGTGTTGTGAACTGACCGTTGTGAAGTGAAATAGTGAAGTTAAGGTGTGTATTTCGTTGTTAATTATTTTTTGTTATTTTGTTAATTAAATAAAGTCCGATTGCCAAATAAAGTCCGATTGCCAACTATTAATTTTTTATCCCGAACCCTAAGTCATAACAATATTAACCTCCAGAAGGGCTGGTTGATATAGATTTACAATTCTTGATATATATTTGATTTTATAAGAACTGTGATAAACCTAAAATATATTTAATATAAAGTAAACACTAAATAACACAATTTGCTCAAGAGTTTTTTAATATAACATGGCCCAAAAGTTTTCTGTGCGAGCCTGTTCTATCAATATTTACTTCCCAACATTCGCTGATTAAAGGGTAACACGAAACGGGATAACGTCAGAAGCCTTAAGGCGCAGATGTGGCGGATACTTTATAAAAATGATCACGCCTTTACACGTGACCCATGAAACATGAAAAATATTGGATAACTAAACTGAGACAATTTTATCAGAAACACTCGTTCTGTATTTTCAAATATTCTGCCGACGTCTTTTAAAGTAATACAGAATCAAAACTCTCGCAAATTGTATTTTGATATTTGGGCAATTCTTTTTGTTCATAATAAGTTAAATTTTAAGAATTGGTTTTAGGCGCACTCTCCATTTTAGTGTCTATTTGTCATATGATGATATGAAAACTCAATACTTTTTCAAAGTTTATTTCTATTTTACTTTAGCTTATGTGTCATTTTATCCGATGACTTTTTACTATCATTTAGTTAATAAAATTTTTTTGTGTATTTTGGAATTTCTGATCAAATAACGTGACAAAATTCGAATGCCATATTAAAAATATATATTTTTAGTATAAAAATAAATTTTCAAATTAAAAAATAAACTTATAAAAATAAATGATATTCAATTCTTATAATAGACACTTCATATAAAAATCAAATCTCATATCTTTATTTGAAATAATGAACATTTGAAATAATTTATAATAAAAAATAACCTACTGGGTTTACTTCTTTTCCTCCTAAAGTCTGTGGAAGACCATTCTGTCTCCTGTGGAAGTCCATTTTTATAACTGTAAAATTATGATATCTAGCAATGAAAATATCTGTCAGTACAAACGGCATTAAATCTCGCAAAGATCACCACTTCACAGGTGTTTCGCCACTTCATGGGGCATCTTCAGGAGTTGTTAGACCAGCCACTACCAACTGCTAGATTACACGCTAACCTTGGTAGTGGTTGAACGTTGCTACAGCAGGTCTTGGACTTTTTTAGATATCATAGTTTCCTAGTTATGGCCTATATATACACGTACATGTTCTAGATATCATAGTGTCATAGTTTTATAGCTTTATATACTTAAAAAACTTAAATTTAAAAAAGTGTGGCAGTACCGTACCAAGCACTGTTCTATTCAAAAAATGGACTACTATTAAAAAGGACAAAAAATTGGAGCTCACAATCTCTGCACACACGTCAACCATAAGCAGCCACCTACTGGTCCAGCACTTGCAGTAGTCTTCTTTTTATTAAACTAAGCACTCTACTCCCCGTGTGGGTTTTAATTACTAAAATTCTCTAAATTTGCCGGCAAATATTTTTTTATGAAAATTACTTATAAAGAGGTAAAGTTCAACGGACATAACTTTTTGAGAGACGATAACAACAGTCGCACCGCGCAGCGGAGTCTTTTGAACCAACAAGGATACGTTCCATTTCATAGTTTTAATTTTAAAGCAGCGTTCGCTTCCATAGCAAATTCAATTAAGGTAAATATCTAACAAATAGTGAGATTATTATTTATAGTTCATTGACTGTTGCTTCTGTGTTCATTGACTGTTGTTGTTTCATTAGTCTGTTTGAAATTCGCTTTTATTGATTCCAAAATAGAAAACAAAACAAACTTTTCAAGATCTTAGATTGAATTACCACCTGATGAATGTAATTTAACACGAGTCTTATAAAGCAAATGTCTTTCGCAAACCAAAATTGTATAGTAACATGATTAGGGTAATCCCGACGCTTTGTAATTAAAGCTTAATCGAATACCCCGGAGCCTATTGGGAGGAAAAAGCGAATTACAATGCTAATGGGCCCTTTGCTTGCGCCTTAACTTCATTTCCTTTCTCGATGATAATTCTAAATGATTCTTTAAAAGTTTAAGTTAGGGCTCTTACACATAAGTAGCCGTGTTGTGCTTCTACGTGGCATGCACGAGCAACGCAAAATTTAACGACTCATCACAATATACCATAATACATGATGATACATTTCAAATAAAAAATTTCAACAATTAGCGGTGTTTTTCAATGAAATGAGAATTTTCAAAATCAACTCCAGATTTAAGGTTCGAGTCCCGACTCAGGGTATCTAGGACTGGTGGATTTTTAAGCATTTTTCATTAAAATATATTTATCAATATAGAATTGTGAATGAAAATTGATCAAATGTAAATAATAAAAACGGTAGTATTATTTAATTCAAAATATTTAAACGGGATAAGTCGCCGTGTCATGCTTCTACTCGTATTGTGGAAATTACGACGAAAAAATTCATGACTCATCACAAAATTTTCTTAATATCCTTTTAATAAATTTTGATTTAACCCATATTAGTATCGAGACTTAAGAAGAGTGCGAACGTTGTATAAATAGAAAACGACAAAAGAAATTTCTAAAATGGCGTCGCGTCCTGTGTCTGAAGAGGTACTAAGGGCTGAGTTTGGCACTCCTCTATTTTTTATTTTCATTAATAACCATTACACCTTACTCAACACTTTACCTATTAAACTCTATGGGGCTCCTCAGTTAGAGTGTAGTGTCATCTGTCTTGTCAAACATTAAATATCAAGTGTGCTATAGGCTTCTTTATTAAGATGTCATATGTATTATGGTACGTTACAACAATGTATTTTACATTTCCACGATGCGATGTCGCGTCGTGAATGCATGACGCGTTACGTCGTGTTTATGTGTAGGAGCCCTTAGCCAGCCTGCGACTAATGAGTCGGTCAGGCCGAATGATGGCTCTCGAATTTGACACGATTACGGAGTGAACGATTTGTCGGTAAACCCATTTGTTGACAAATTAGGATCCGTCGTATTCGACGAAAATATATTCGATTAACGGAAAAAAATATTTTGTTCAAACTTAATAAAAAAATATTTTGTTTTGAATAATTACGTCATGTAACTTGGATCATAATAAGTTGAATTGTAAAGTACTTCTATTGTACTTAGTACAACATAAGCAGTTCAGAATTAAAATTGCGGTACATATTATGCATAGTGGGGATTAGGTATTTATAGCATAATAAAAAAGATAGTTAATAGTGGCAGTGTTATTGTTTACGTGTTGTTGTTATTATTAGTCTGTTCAATGTATAGAGTTGATGTTTGAATAGGAACAGATTGTGCGCTATTCTATGAAACTACAACCACCTTTTATTGTTAGCTATTATTGAACTCTTAAAAACTGGATGAACGGCTATAGGTGGAAAGACTATTTGAAACTTATGTACCACAGATGATATGAACTTATTTGCGACTAGTATGCGTGACATGGAATATTTGCTGCATAAAATGGAAACTACAAGCCTTCACTTTAAATTAAAGATAAATCATTCAATTACAACTCACCAGAGGTCACACAAATAGAAAATTGAGAGGTTTTCTAATTCTACATTAATCCCGTTGCTTTGATATCCAACAAATACCAATTTGTAGATGAAATAAAGAGGGTGCATGACAATCTATAGTTTTGCAATGTACAAGATGAAAATGAAACAAGAACATTACAAAAGCTACTAAGAACAAGCTAGTTTACTTTGTAATATTTTCCATATTCCTGTACGCATTGGAAAGGAAGACTGCATGTAATAGAGAAAAAGAAAACAAACACTCTAGAGATGCGCCAATAAGGAAGAAAGATCTTTGATTGTCATGGAGAGAGTTTCGTACAAATGCATCTACATTTAACGAACTCGAGACCAGACGACGCCTGTCTTCTATTGCATAAGCACGCATTCTAGCTTTCTTTGGCCATGTATCTTGATGCAGCAATCACTCCGTAAAGCATCTGGTAGTACAAGGAAGAGTTGAAGGTACCATAGCGCGCGCTAGATCCCCGGTGAGACAGATAGACCAAATAAAGCCGGTATCTAACTGTCCTGTACATGAATTTACCAGAAAGGCTGCAGTTCGACAAAAATAGCGGCGTATAACAGAACTTTCACATTCAAACTATTTATGATTGACAACCTCGACCGCTTTATCAAGAATGAAACGGCTCAGAGGAATTTAAAATGTCTAGAAATGAGATCCATCTTATCATAATACTAATAGATAGTCTTGCAGCTTTATGAGATTTAGATAAGATAAAGTGTTCAAATTTGATCACGTGTGACACATTTATTCTCATTATAAAATATCATGGGTCAGTGACTTCGACGATATGCTACCGACTTTATGGCAATTAAAATATGAACCAGTCTAACGGAATATAGATTTATTTTAATTTAACTATTTATTTTTAAAGTAAATATATAACTTAATATTCTGTGATTATTGTAAACGTCTACTTGTTATCGTTGTCAATATCGAGTCGAAACGAACAAATTTGTTGTATTGGAGCCTCTATAAATATTTAATTATTTGATTTGCTGTTATAGCGGCAATAAAAATACATCATATGTGAAAATTTCAAGTGTCTTACTGTCACGGTTCAAGAGATACACTGTTGACAGCGATGTTCTGTTTTAACCTTTGAATGTGTGACTTGAGAAGTGTGGGCTTGCTAGTCGCAACTATACGGCCTGGCTATATTTACGGATATTGGTTATTTAGAGCAAGGTATTTCTCTATGGCACTTATGTTTTTCTTACTTTGATGATTACTCATATAAAATGTCAATACTCTTTTAATATGTATTTTATTTTATATTATACATTCACCAGCATATCACGTGTGTACATCATACAGATATTTGTTTAAAAAAAAATCAAGAAATCTCACTCGAAATGCAAACGTGCTCAAGTAAGATTTGACTCAAGTGACTCGAAAACTCGAGTAGGACTCGAGTCACACAATTCTATTCGAATCGCATCACTAAGGTTTCACATACTATATTTACGGATATTGGTTATTTAGAGCAAGGTAGAATTTTTGGAAATCCCCATTCAAGTCAAGGTGAAGTGTAGTATAGTAGTTAATTGATTTAATTAGTATATTACCCATTTACATACTAATTGTGTTTAAATGCAAATATATTTTATTATCAAGCCATTTGGAGCTGATTTTGGAGATTTTATATTCTTGATAGCCTATTTGGTTCAAATATTAAAGGTATTTATTTAATAGAGCCTATATCTTAACCCTGCTTTCGTCGCTAGGCAATTTCACACACAAACGCTCACTACCAGGTAAAAAACACCCAATTATTAATAGCTCCTTATTTAAAACACCTGGTTTTTCCAAAATTTTTTATAATATTCTATTTGCTTGTACCATAAACTATAAATAAATAATAAAATTAATTTTGAAACATAATATTTATTTATTTATTTACATATATTACACCTACAATAAAGAGATGCATAATCACAACATTTTTCTTCATATTATTTAAAATCTAACAATTATCCAATTATTTTTTTATGTAAACATGTAAAATGAGAATAGATTACATTAAAAGACACTATACGCTAACAAACTAGCAAAAAAAATATATGTTTTTTTTTTTCAGTAAATGGAGATCAGACTATCAACTATCAGTTTTTGTGTTACGAATGAATTTTCCTTCACTTTCTGACAACAACTGTCACAAATAGATGTTATATGCTCTCGACATATTTTTTATGATATATTTCGCAATCTGTCTTTGTTTACCGATCATTCCTCCAATAAGAATCTTCACATCGAGACATGCTTGAATTTGGTCGGGACCATGAGGAACTTGGCATATTGTTTTCGTTACCTTTTTGTAAACCCAAAATAAATGTTATTTTAATCTTTATGGAATATGACAAATTAACAACTTGTAATCTATGGTGTATAAGAGGCATAACTAAAGATCTGGCCAATTCTTTAAACGTAAAAATGTAGGCATTGTGATACCTTTGTTGCAAATGACACTGTGTATGTTCCACAAAACTCATCTACGACATCGGCACCGCATTTGTTTCGATTATAATCAAGAATCATTTCTGCCTTCCTTTCTTCTCCAGTATCTATTTTACCATCATGGTGTATAGTCGAAGTAAACAACACGGCTTTCTTTTTCTTTGTCGTATATGGAACCAACTTTGCTCAGTATCGCTGTCATGGTTACTGTGCTTCTCATAATCCTCAGTTTCTGGTATAATTTCATCATCACTATCTTGTTGTTGCAAAATTTCTTCTATAGTACTATCTCAAAGCGGAAAATTCATGGTATAGAAGTGCTAAAACAAAAAAAATATTACCGAAAAGTTGTCACACAAACGGTCGCTACCGGGTAACTTTCACCCATACTTACTTTATACGTCTAAACCCGATTCGTTAACTGTCAGCCGCATGGTCAGCACATGTCTTGTTTCTTTATAAAAAGGTATCTAAAGTGGCAAGTCTCTAAATTGTATAGAAAAAAAGATGTTTATGTTATAATTACCTCTGTGGTATTTTTACCCGGCAGCAACGAACGGTTAATAATCTTTTATGTATCTAATCATATTATTGTTTGCTAACGAGTTCTGTATATTTAAGTATGTTTGCATAAGTGTTCATATAAAATACAGGTTGACATCTGTGTGAAAAGTTAACAGAGTGTTGAATTTGTTCAAGATGTTACTAATACTATATGTGTTATATTTTCTATACAATGTCAGTGCTGATTTAATGGAAGAAATCAATTCTCGACTTCCTGAGGATGGCAGACTGAATTTCACTGAACTCGCGACGAAATATGGATTGGAAACTGAAGAGTATGATGTAATAACAGAAGATAATTACATACTCAAATTATTTCATATCCAGGGAGATAGAACTAAACCTATACTATTGTGTCATGGTGCTGACAACTCTGCAGATACATATATTATGAGAGGTAACACATCGTTAGCTGTTACTTTGGCTAAAGAAGGATATGACCTTTGGTTTATGAATTCCAGAGATAAAAAATATAGTCAAAGGAATCTATATTTACATCCCAAAGATGCCGACTTTTGGAATTTTACTTTTCATGAAATAGGAATATACGATTTGTCTGCTAACATTGATTATGTATTGAACAAAACTAATCAAGGTCAGTTGACACTCATCGGGTTTTCCCAAGGTAATCAGATATGGTTTGTGTTGGGATCTATGAGACCTGAGTATAATTCTAAGGTGAAAGTTGCTATTGCATTAGCCCCAGTGGCTTATCTGAACCATGCTCGACTTCCAGATTTACTTACGTGGACACTAATAAATAATTTCCTTAAGGCGTCTGGAAATCATGTACTGTTTGGGGAAAATTCTATATTAACAGCAGCATCTCGAACTATTTGTCCCATCATGAAAGCTGGTGCAGAGTTTTGTATAAATTTCAACATTTTTCCAATATGTGGCGCAGATCCTCCTGGCCTGGAACCTGAATTTGTGCCAATCTTGATTGGACACACTCCGTCAAATCTCGTTAGGAAAGTTCTTGATCATATGGTGCAAGTTAAGACTAGTAAGAGATTTCAGTTATATGACTACGGAACTGTGACTAATATCGTCAAATATGGTTCAGCGCAACCCCCAGAATATCCAGTAAAGAAAATATCTGCCAAAGTAGAGCTCCTCGTAGGGCGCAATGATAAACAAGCAGTCGTTGATGATATTCAAATACTGAAACAACAGCTGCCTAACTCTTCATATCATGAAATCGACGTGGATCTATGGAATCATATTGATTTTGTTTGGGGGAAATACATGAAAGAATTTTTGTATCCGCTAGTGTTAGACTTATTAAAAAAGTACAATTAAAAATAAGTACGGGTAGTATCTACCTAATAAATTAATAATGTGATAGACATTGATGTGTGTGACAATGTCTTCAAACAGACAGTGAGCTTTGATAATTAATAAAGTACGCTAGAGTATTGTATTGTTACCCAGGTCTCGACACGTTACACGATTATTAAGAGAGAGAAGATCATGATACCACATCTGTCGAATTATAATATTACATATAATGAAAAGTATAATAACTTGAAATAACTTTTGATATTTAAATTGATATAATTTTATATTTCTAAAAACTCACTGTTTCTTTCTATACCTGGTCAAACTGATGGGTTACTGCAAACTTCTCTCGTCATCTTCCTTTTGACCAAGTAATAAATAAGAGCATTTTCGTAAACCGAGCAATTAGAAATAACGGCAAATAACTTATTCCAAAGCATATCGATCGAATAAACTATATCCTCATCAAAGCGATATACCTACTTCTTTTAGTATCTAAATGGATATATTTCATACATATTTATTTCGATTTCGATGATTTTGATCTTCGTGAGGATTTGATGAATAACTTCTTGGTAAACTTTACGAATTATTTAGTTGCTTATTTCGCCGCTTAGTGTTCTAAAATAAACTTATTTATCTTTGAAATAATAATCAAGTAAGAAATCACACTCCAAAAATTCGAATAATAACTAATGAATATAATTTTTATTAAAGACTTTTTCAAAGCATCCTCGCCCAAATTTAAGTTAACAATTTTATATATATATATATATATGTTTTTTGTAGTTTTTGAGAATTATTATTTGATCGTAAGGGATGGATAATCACAAAACGGTTTTGTTTGCGGTTCACTTTTGTTTAAAATTTAAAGAGGGCTACCTCTAAATGACAATGTCAACAATTCTATCGCTAAAGTAGTACATTGGTTTAATGTTAATAATTTTCTCCTTATTGAAGGAAAAATAAAATGCCTAAAATTTGTACTACCTAATGTTAAAAAAGTAGATATAAATGTAAATATAAAAGATAAGAACATTGGCCTTATAGATACCACAGTACTTTTAGGAATAACATTTTAGATAAGATAAGATAAGATCTTAATTTGCCAGAATACAAGTCATTGAGGTCACAAATAATCAGACAAAAACAGTATTCTGCCTGCGGACAGGCGTGCAAATATTGATATTATATTATTGAAATTATTACATTTCTTATTATTATATTTAAAATATTATACAACTCATTACATTACAAATTATTATCATATATTATCTATAGGATTTTTTTTAAAGCTAAAAAGTCTTTAACGCTATAAAAGCAATGTTCTAGAAGTCACTTTGTCAGATTTAATTTAAATTTATTCAAATTTAATAGTTTCATGTCATCTGGCAACTTATTATATAAAATTATGCCCATATTGTAAACATTTATTTTATAGATGTTTTTAAGACAAGGAGGCTGATACAACAGGTTTCTATATTTTCGTCTAGTTTGTCTCGGAATAATGTCCACACGTTTACTCCAATAATTGGAATGAGAGTGGACAAACACACAGATATCTTTTATGTACATACAAGGTAGAGGCAAAATATACATTACATTCTAACGAACTTAATGTACGTTCGTAAAAATATTAGTTTGTTTTCTATAAAAAGTGATGTACACAATTTTAATACAAGAAATAAAAATAAATTAACGGTGCATGTCACCAGACTGCAAAAAGTTAGTGACTCAGTCAGGGGTCTTTGTGTGCGCTTCTACATTAAGAGCCATATTACATCGCAACTGTGATTTCTGCGTGATTTTTCTCGGAAACAAAAACAAATTAACAATTTTGACTTGTTGAATAGTGAAGAATAACTCTTGGTATAGAAATTAGTGGCTCAACTTTTTGGAAATTTTGCTCATCTTTTTAATTAAATCCAAAATACCAGAGAAAGTTTTTCATAAAATGCGCAAAGACACTTTTTTGAAGTCCTGGATTGAGCTACTGTTCTTAACAAACGAAATAAAAGAAATAGAATAATATCTCTTATATAGTCGTAAAGTAAACAGTAGCTCGAAATTTTGAAATAGCACTGATTAAATATAGAAAAACAATTATATTACAAACCAAAAAACATCAAAAATTGCTTGAAGTTAACTTTGAATTTCTCTTAGCCACAACAATATTATTTAACAAAATTTATGCCAGATTAATGACTATTTCATAAGGAACAAAGTTATTATAATTTTAAAGCATAAATTTGTTATATTATTTCAATAAATACGATAAATGTAAACGCAAAATCACTACAAAATAAGATGCAGCGGCCGTCTGAGCTCAGTACCGCGCGAGCGCTCCTCAACGTTAGACCTGTGTCGCATTTCTTCGCGCCATTTTTCGATCTAGATACATTCGAGCGAGCGTAAATAGAGCAGTATAGTGGGACTTCCAACTTTGGTCACGAAGTTCGATATTTATATTATGAAATGCAAATAAAGCAAGGTACTTCTTCTCTCAATACACTTATACTAGTACATAAAATTGGAGTGCCGTCTGAGCTCAGTACCGCGCGAGCGCTCCTCAACGTTAGACCTGTGTCGCATTTCTTCGCGCCATTTTTCGATCTAGATACATTCGAGCGAGCGTAAATAGAGCAGTATAGTGGGACTTCCAACTTTGGTCACGAAGTTCGATATTTATATTATGAAATGCAAATAAAGCAAGGTACTTCTTCTCTCAATACACTTATACTAGTACATAAAATTGGAGTGCATATTTGTAATATTAAAATAACCGCTTTTCACTAAATACATTTGTGTGTATACATGGTACATATACAAAAATAATATATTTTATCTGTCTGTCTGTTAGTTCTGGCTAATCTCTGAAACGGCTTGGCCGATTTTGAAGAGACTTTCACTAGAAGTTGACTTACGTAATGAGGATTAACTTAGACTTATGGCTCGATGCAATTCGACTGATATCAAATTTATCGGAGATCCGCATATGAAACAACTTTTTCTAAATTCAATATATTTTTAATCTCGGACGCAAAAACGACGCGGTGTTATAAGTTTGACATGTCTCTGTGTGTGTGGTGTGTTTGTGTCTTTTTGTAGCATTATAGTTCCCGAACGGATGGACCCATTTTGATTTTGTTTAAAAGGTGTATTAGTCGGGAGTGTTCTTCACTTTGATGAAAATCGATACAAGATGGCCGCCGCCACAAAATGTCGGATCACATATTTTATCACCATTCCATCAATATGGGTATCAAATAAGAGGGCTTGAGTAGTAGAATACTGAACACTATGACAAATTTCAAATCCAAGATGGCCGCCACCAAAAATGTTGGATTACCTACATATTTTTCACGACTCCCTCAATACGGACATTAAATAAAAGGGCTTGAGTAGTAGAATACTGTTTACTATGACAAAATTTTATATACAAGATGGCCGCCGCCACAAAATGTTGGATTATCTATTTATTTATTTATTTATTTTGTACACACATACAATTTCATATGAACAAATGTAACAGACATTAGTACAAGGGCACTGCTTATTTCAAATTGAAATTTCTACCAGCAGGCCCAAAACAGGAAAATGAAATACAATAAGGTAGTCAGTGTGTACCTCCTAAATAAATTAATATGGAATAAAAAAAAACAAATTCAAATACCGGGAAAGAGAGAAAATAAAAATACATAACGGTTCAAACATTATATAAATAATAATATATATATATATATATCTATAATATATAAAGATTAATAATACCTACACTATCCAATATCAACAACAGGAAAGATAATGATCCTTTACTCTTTTTTTGAACACAGAAATAGTGCGACTGTCACGTATATCGGCAGGCAAAGAGTTCCAGAGTCTAGCAGCATGAACAGTGAAGGAATATGAAGCAAAATCCGTTTTGTGTGAAGGAGTTTGAAGACTTAAGGTGGGATCTGCAAAGAGCATCAGGAGAACGGAGAAAGGAGAAACGCTCACGCAGATAGGAAGGATAGACGGGATTATACAGGATGTTGAACAGAAGACAGACAATCCTGACATATCTACGCTGACGAATGGGAAGCCACATGAGCTGCTTACGTAAATGTGACACATGATCATACTTACGAAGATCATAAATAAATCTAATCGCTAGATTTTGAAGTCGTTCAAGTTTGTTTAATAACTCCTCAGTGGCATCCAAGTAACATGCATCTGCATAGTCAAGAAGAGGTATAATTAAGGATTGTGCTAGTAACACTTTAGTTTTAAAAGGTAAAAAGTTTTGAAGGCATTTAAGTGTGTGAAATGAGAAGAAGGTTCTACGACTAACCTCAGATACATGGGCAGTCCATGATAGATTTGAATCCATTGTAATTCCAAGATTTTTTACAGTGTCTGTTAACTCGATCTGAGTCCCATCCAAAAGCAGGGGTGGTAAAGATAATGCAGAAATAGAATTAATATTAAACCTGCTACCTATCACAATGGCCTGAGATTTACTCGGGTTAAGCATGAGGCCAAACGATTTTGCCCAAGTACTAATGCGATCCAAATCGTTATTAATAGCTACCAGTGCCGAGTTACAGTCTTCTATTTTAAAGTGTCGATAAAGCAGCAAGTCGTCTGCATAGAGGTGGAAGTTGGAAGATATAACTTTAGTAACCGAGTTAATGAAAATAGAAAATAAGAGAGGTGAGAGAACAGCACCCTGAGGAACACCCGCACCGAGGTCGCACCAATCAGAAGATTTATTACCAAGACGCACACGTTGCGTGCGTCCCCGAAGGTAGGAATCAAACCATGAGAGAACAGAAGGAGAGATATTGCAAGAACGAAGAATAGCGAGAAGAATGTCAAAATCGACAGAATTAAAAGCACTGCTGAAGTCTAGAAGAATTAGAACTGTAAGAGCTTTATTCTCCATAGCCCAACGAATATCATCAGTAATGTTTATTAAAGCTGTTACAGTACTGTGACCAGGGCGGAAACCAGATTGGTACCTATTCAAAAGGGAATTAGAAAAAAGAAAAGTTGATAATTGCTTATGAACAATATGCTCAAGAAGTTTAGAGAGAAGGGGAAGAATAGAAATAGAACGAAAATGAGATGGGACTGAAGGATTAGATACTTTAGGCAGTGGAATAATGTGCGCCATCTTCAAAATTTTGGGAAAAGAGCCGGATTCAAGTGAGAAGTTAAGTATGTGAACAAGTATAGGAAGGAGAAAAGATAAAATAGGGGTAAACATTCTTACGCTTAGGTTGTCCTCGCCAGCAGCCTCGGAAGAAATGGCTTGAATGGTATTTTTAATGTCAGTTTCGGATATTTTTGAAAAGACAAAAGATGTGCAGTCTGGCCTCGGAACCAGTGAAAGTTCTGCGAGCGTAGAATCATTTATGTCACCATCAATAGTAGAAGGAGGAAGGGAGAAGTGTCTGTTAAGGATGCTTAAATCTACATTGGTAGACACAGTAGCAGTAGATTTCCCCACTCCTACAGAGCGCAAAAACCGCCAGGCATCAGTAGGATTGCGATCAGTAAGAGAGCTATGGAAGAAGCGTCGCTTAGCATCCCTACACATACGACTGCAGCAATTTCGAAGAACCTTAAAACGAATAAGATTGCGGTTAGTTGGACGTTTCTTATATGCTCTTTTTGCCTTATCTCTTTTTTTAACCACCAAAAAATTTACCACCCATCCAATTGCCGGCCTTTGCAATCGTCGCTTAACCTCCTCAATCGCAGATCAAATTAGCTATCCGGCACCATCGAGCTTTTCATTTGTTTATATATGGATATTGCCTTATTTTTTTGTAAAATTCAATATATTTTGATGATATGGTAAGTATGAGCAAATGAATCGTTCTTCGATATTATTGAACAGAAAATCAAAAGCAGATCGAGCGTTCTACCACCTTCATAAATTTGAAGTGATACCGCAGACCATGAGATTTGTGACCTATATTGACAGATAGTACAATCTCATGAGCAAACACTTGAGTTTTTCCATACATTTTATAAGTGCATGCGATTCGTGTGATATCGTTCATTCATATCGAATAACATCGCATCTAGCCATGAGAAAAGAACCTTAGGTTATTTTCCATTCGCATAAAGCCGCGGGCACAACTAGTTTAATATAATTCTAATTTACTACTTTTCCAAACAGGAAACAGTCCATGTTTCCTATGGATGACGAAAATATTTCGAAATCGTCGACGAAAAATATGGCACTAATATTTTTTAATTAATATTTATAATTTTATTGATATATTGTCATCGCTATTTATATTTATAGCCTATGATTTGGCTAAACTTGTTTCTTTTAACTTTTGTCCGATCTTAGCAGTCGTGTTTTTAATTTTTAAATAATTTTTATATTTTATTCATTTTAGTGAGCAGTTAATTTTGTATACAGATTATATATTTTTAATGGACCTTTAATTTGATACCCATAAAGTTATGATTATAAAAAAACATACTTTTTTAAATGGCGTCACACGTCCCCATACCTATTTAATATTAATAATTAAGCTAGTTTCACTGATACTCTATGTATTTTGTGGTAACTTAGGATGATGTTTCTAATGATACCCTGTACATTCATATCCGTTATATCTTTCAAAAGTTATGGTGCAATAAAAATACTCACATACATACATTAATTCTAAAAACAATAGACTCCTTTTCGAGAGCAGTCGTTTAAAATATTCGGGAATCGATAATGAATCTCACCATAGAAATACTAAAATAAATACAAAAATTGGGAAAAGTATCAAAATAGCTTGAACGTGGTTTCAACACAGTATTGTGGACTCGTGACCTTGAACAAGTTCTCGAGAACTCAAATCACAGAGTGAAAATTTGTCATATGGCTCTTAAGACCCAAGCAAAATACTACAATTAGATATCATGCAGTTTAAATCTACCATTAAAAAATTACTTATTAAAAAGCTTATTATAAGGTATCCGATTGCATAACAGATAAGAATGCTTGGACTTAAGACGATCCAGAAACTTCTAAACTCATTAATATTAAAAATTATCTTGTTTCCATTATTATTAAATGATTATATTATCATTATAAGACCATAGTTTTATTTTCTCTCTATATTTATAATGCATTGATCTGGTAATGGCATGTTTTTTGTGAATGTGATTGTAATTAGTCCTATTGGAGCTGGTCAGTTTCTTGCTCGTTCTTCTTATCAGCCAAAAGACGTTCTAAATGTAGGGAAAAAATGATGGACGATTCAAAAGTACTTTTAAGAAGTCTATTTGAATAAAGATTATTCTGACTTTTGATCATTTTTGTTGATTTTTTTCTATTATAATCACTCCCCAAATCATAAAACGTAAATTAATATATTTCATTTCTCTTTGTTATTATAAATGGTATAAAAAAATATATGTTATAATAAAATGCAAACTTTATACAAGAATTTTGATAAGGCCACAAAGATTGCTTTTAATTTAATAAAGTTTTATTTGGTTGTGTACTATATTGTCTTAATAAATAAACAAAAGACTGATAGCCTGTTGCAAAAACGGCCATTAAAATCTTCTTTAGCTTAAAAAGACATTACCCATACACATTTCACATTCATTGGAGCTTAAAGGCGTCATTAAACATTAATGGACTTTAGTGCAACTGACCGTGATCGAAGAATACCGATCAATTTTAATCTGATGTTTGTAATTAACAATGAATATTGCGAGAGTAAACTCTATATCTTAAAAGCAAAAAGCTTCAAATTTCGAACACGCTACATAACATAAATTCTACGTCCATTATGAGGACACATAACCCTTAAATTATTAATTTGCATAAAGAAATTATTTCCAAAAAGTTGTAATTATAATGTACCTATCAAAATTTTGTCGTAAATATATAATGTTATATTATTTTTTATCAATTTTGCGATCACAGTGCTACTAAACGCTAATAAAAAATATTCTCCGTAAAAATTACTTAAAAAATCCACTTTATCCCTTGCACTTTGAGATAGGACTCGAACGCATTTTCAATGTTCAGGATCATTGATGAAAATACGCTCTGTAGTAGCGATAAAGTAATAATAAGTGCTTGAGAAATTCGTCAGTCCTATTGCGTCCAGGGTAGCTAAGTAGTTAGAGTCGCCTGGATTACGAAAGGTCATGGGTTTGAGTCTCGTCTAAGAGTGCCAGGTACTAAGTGAATTTTGTAAGCATTGTTCATTAAATATATCAATTTTCTCGATAGAACAAATTAGCCAATTCATTATTTCATTTCATTACTTGTTGTTATTTAACTCATTTTATAGTGAGAAATGATATATATATCTGAGTCACTTTATAGCCGAAGGAGTTTTGAAGAAATTTTACAATAATTTTTATAGTTAGGTTGCGAAAGAAAAATCGCGTGTCACAACATGGAGTTAGTTACACGTTGACACAGGAGGTAAAATCGCGTCTTCGGGTTTCATAAAACAAATTGCTCTTATTATATCTTTTGTCTTTGGAAATGATTGAGAAAACTCACAAGATCCTAAGTTGGGACTGTGAGTTGAATATCTCACTAAAGGTAAATATTCAATAGTCTAACATGGCGAAATGACCTGGAACGTTGTCGTGGTAGAGGAGGGTCCTGCTTCTTCGGCTCAGGAATTTTAGAACACAATTGGTAAACAATGGCTATTTTGTCTTGTACAATAATTATTGCAAATGACCTGTCAGCAAAATGACCTCAAAAAATGAGGCAATCATCTTTGTTCATTTAATTATACTCTTTTTCTTATAATCTCAAAAATTTTGGGTGGAAATATCCATTGGGTAGATTGTCTTTTAATTTTATCAATTACAACTTTAATCACCTGAATATATGACTATATCATCTATAGCATTCCAGCTGCTTACATCATACTTTTTAAGCTGTGGATAGTAGATTTTTAAGCATTTTTCATTAAATTATTTTGAATGAAATTCATTTAGTTGTACACCAGATGGAGCTTCTTAAAGAAATGCCAATCGAACCTTTTAACGTTGAGTAAAGCAAGTTGTAATAAATCATAGGCGCACGACAGATACTTTTTAAATTGCCGTCAATTTGAAAAAACAAATAACATGGATTCATAATGCTTATACTTGTACAGATACTCAAAAAATACCTTATTCCAAATTTATATTAATTTTATTCTCAATAACCCATTCTAAAAACAATCAAAGACTCCTGACATGAGAGTGTATGTTACTGGAATAATAAGGGCTATTTCGTGGATGGAAATTAATAAATAATTTCTATATCAAAATTGTCAAAGCACGCATTACTCTGCACTTTGGATTGAAAAAGTATCGACATAAAACAAGACAATATTTAAATATAATTATTTCGGACACACTCGAATTCTTGGATTTATTATGAGTAGTATAACGAAATATATAAATTGGATTCAAATGCAAATCAATTTCATTGCTAAACTATTTCACACTTATGCAGAGCGAAACAACGAGCGCTCTGCGTAAGTACACAAGATTATAAGTTGAGGCAACATGGTACAATAGCGATGACAATATAAGTGCAGTTCGGGAAATTTAAGATCAAAAAGTTACTATCTTCAAAGGTGATATTAACTAGCCACTTCGTAACCCGGGCTTATCGCCAATAGATTTTCAATATTATTGAATTATAGAAGTCTATATAACAGCAATACAGCGAGTCTTGAAGAATTAAAGTCGTATTTGGGAGCAAATGTAAAACATTTCCCGCAAGACTTATCTTTTAGAGTAAATAAGAAACCCGTCATTAAACTAGTTCTTTTTTATAATCGTACGGAATGTCAAGGTAAGTTCAAATGACCCCGCTATATGAATTTGCTATGTCACGGTTATTTAAGTATGTTTGTGTTCTTAAAAAATACAGATAAATGTTGTCAATGTGATGAAGAGACAGTGTATAAGTTCATTTAAAATGTTGTTAGTAATATTAGTGTTATGTTTTCTATACAATGTCAGTACTGATTTAATAGAAGAAACAAATTCTCGACTTCCCGAAGACGGCAGACTGAATTTCACTGAACTCGCGACGAAATATGGATTGAAAACTGAAGAGTATGATGTAATAACAGAAGATAATTACATACTCAAATTATTTCATATCCAGGGAGATAGAACTAAACCTATACTATTATGTCATGGTGCTGATAACTCTGCAGATACATATATAATGAGAGGTAACACATCGTTAGCTGTTACTTTGGCTAAAGAAGGATATGACCTTTGGTTTATGAATTCCAGAGATAAAAAATATAGTCAAAGGAATCTATATTTACATCCCAAAGATGCCGACTTTTGGAATTTTACTTTTCATGAAATAGGAATATACGATTTGTCTGCTAACATTGATTATGTATTGAACAAAACTAATCAAGGTCAGTTGACACTCATCGGGTTTTCCCAAGGTAATCAAATATGGTTTGTGTTGGGATCTATGAGACCTGAGTATAATTCTAAGGTGAAAGTTGCTATTGCATTAGCCCCAGTGGCTTATCTGAACCATGCTCGACTTCCAGATTTACTTACGTGGACACTAATAAATAATTTCCTTAAGGCGTCTGGAAATCATGTACTATTTGGGGAAAATTCTATATTAACAGCAGCAGCACGAACTATTTGTCCCATCATGAAAGCTGGTGCTGAGTTTTGTATCAATTTCGCTATTTTTCCAATATGTGGCGCGGACCCTCCTGGCCTGGAGTCTGAATTTGTGCCAATCTTGATGGACACACTCCATCAAATTTCGTTAGGAAAGTTCTTGATCATATGGTGCAAGTTAAGACTAGTAAGAGATTTCAGTTATATGACTACGGAACTGTGACTAATATCGTCAAATATGGTTCAGCGATACCCCCAGAATATCCCGTAAAGAAAATATCTGCTAAAGTAGAGCTCCTCGTAGGGCGCAATGATAAGCAAGCAGTCGTTGATGATATTCAAATACTGAAACAACAGCTGCCTAATTCTTCATATCATGAAATCAACGTGGATCTATGGAATCATATTGATTTTGTTTGGGGGAAATACATGAAAGAAGTTTTTGTATCCGCTAGTGTTAGACTTATTAAAGAAGCACAATTTAAAATAAGTTGTATCGACCTCATAAGTAAATCATGTACAGTATTCATGATATACAGTGATCTGTGTTACAATGTCTTCAAATAGACTTTGAGCTTTGATAATTAATAAAGTAAGTTAGTGTATTGTTAACAATGAGCTTTTATACTAGAGTTCGGATGTAAGCTAGGCGTCGAGACGGTTCACCATTATTACAAGAGAGAAGACATAATACCACATCTGACAGATTACAATATTACATATTATTAAAAGTTAATTAAAATAACTTCCAATATTGGAAATATTTAAATTGATGTCATTTTATATTTCTCAAAACTTACTGCATTGAAAGCTATGTCTGGGCAAACTGATGGTTTACTGCATACTTTTCTCCTCGTCGTCGTCGTCGTCTTCGTTACATTTTTACGTATAGGTGGCCATGTTACATACATAACTTTCGTACTCTACTATAAAACAACTCTATGATTGTTGGCTAATCTATACTATAATAAAAACGTAACCGATCGATGTCTGTACATTGAAGATATATGAAAAAAACTGTTATGAGGGACATTTATAAGCGTAATAGAACACAAAACAATGATTATTAAATTTTTTGTCTGTTTGTCTGTTTGTCTGTTTGTCGGTTTGTCTGTTTGTCTGTGCGTTTGTGCACGATAATCTCAGAAACGGCTGAACCGATCGAAATGCAGTTTTCACTATTATATTGCGGTATTCTTCCGTTAACATTTAGTGTGAGATTTATTTCAATCGGTTCACAAATAAAAAAGTTATGTCAATTTGAAGTGATGTGGTCGCCAAAATTGCTATGAAATATTAGCTGTATTATTAAATTTTCGTCTTTGATATATTGATCATCATCTTTAACTCTTTGACAGTCAAACTGCAGGGCCTCAGGCTTTTGTTTAATAATTTTTGGTCACCCATCCCGTGAACAACTCTTGCGAAAATTGCTTAGCAATATCGATCGTGCGCAGTGGCGCTTATCCGTAGCGCCACCCAGCTACGAATTAATATTGTCTATAAAATGATATAATGATAGTGTGATTAAAAATAAAAATAAAAAATCCAAAATTTTGTCATTTCCAAAGTAAGTTGACCTCATTTATAAATGGCCAATGATATTAAATAGGGTTCAGGTTATAATGGACGTGTGGTATACGATCACGCGAGTAGGAGAACAAGCGAAAAGAGCCTTCCGATGATGCAATTAAGCATCGAGTAATTTACAGTGAACGCATATTTTTATCAGATTAGGTTCACGTCGTCGTCGGGGCTAGCGGAGGTGGTTGGCAGCCCCCGCATTTCATGGTTTCGTCTGTCTGAGAGAGGCACTCGATTTACCCGAGCCTATCCAATATTCCATCTACAAGGGGACCAATGTCAAGTCCAATACTTGAGTGTTCTGGTGACGCGGCCATAGCTTGCCGGGTTTCATCTCCCATGAGACGGAGCCATCATCATCATCATCAGCCCTTTTACGTCCCCACTGCAGGGCCTCAGGCCTTCCTTATGGATGGTTAAGGAGGATGGGCCATGACCCTCCACGCTGGCCCAATGCGGATTGGAGGGTATTAACGACTGCAAATGCAGCCGGGATCAACGGCTTAACGTGACTTCCGAAGCACGGAGTAGCTCGAGATAATAATTTTTTGGTCATCCATCCCGTGACCGGCCCTTGCGAAAGTTGCTTAACGACAACGATCGCGGGCCACGGCGCTTATGCGCTACGCCACCGAGGGCAGTTCACTATCGGGTTCACGGAGGAGAATCCTACTCACCCCCTATTGCTTGCCACGTAGCGGAGACAACGTCAGAAGCTTTTCCACGACGTTAAAAAAGTTAGATTCACGTCAACTGAAGTTAAGTTGGTAAAGAGAACTCGATTGATATATAAATTTTTTGTCTTATTACAATTTTTTATGTAATAATAATACTACTTTTGTTTTTTTTTTTAACATACAAATATGCTGTAGATACGTACTTCGAAGTTAGTATTTTCAGTCTTCGCCGGAAACAATGGTTTATTCATTTGTCACAACACATATAATATTACGCGAGTCTGAGGATTGGTTCAGAGTAGCTTGGTGGTGTAGTGAATAAACGCCATGGCTCGCGATTGTAGTTGTTAAGCAACTTTCACAAAGGTCGGTCACAGGAAGGGTGACAAAAAAATATTATCTCAAGCAACTCCAAGCTTTGTAAGGCACGTAAAGCGATTGGTCCTGGTTGTATTTGCATTCGTTGATATCCTCCAATTCGCATTGGGCCATCATGGAAGGTCGTGGCCCATCCTCATTAATCCAAAAGGCTCCTGCAGTTGGTGACGTAAAAGGGCTGATGATGATGATGAGGGCCGTTCAAATCTGACGGAAGCTCAGTTAAGCACCTCTCGGCGACCTTCTCAGTTAAGCACCTCTCGGCGACCGTCAGGGACATTCTCTTGAGCTCTCGGAGAACTCATACAACAAGCGTATGATCTCAGGAAACTTCTGAAGATCGCATAGCGCGTCTAACTGCTAACCGTAACATACATGCAGTATGGTATGGGTATGAAACTTCCTTTGATAGAGAAATGCGCTTGGTCTCTGAAAGAGCTCGCAGTTTGTGCAATAGAGATCGAGAAAGTAGTTTCGATTATCGCCAACCCGTGTTGTCTTCATACTCCACAAGCGTACCGCAGATAAGTTTTCACAAGGTATAATGAACTAGCTGTTTTCCCGCAACTTTGCCGCAAAATTATAGCCCATGACATCCGTGATGTAGCTTCCCGTAGGTAGAATCTCTCTGAAACTATCGGTCCAGTAGTTTTGGGGCAAATTCGATGCAAACAAACAAACAACCAAATATAAGTATATCTTAGGTATAAGAGGTCCGATGGCGTAGTGGGTTAGCGCATTCGGTTTAAATTGCAGTGAAATAAACAAGGACATACTTGAAAACTTATTTTACATAACAAAGTACAAACTCATCGCTAGCAAGCGATTTCTTCCAGGCAACCTAGCATTACATGGAAAATAGAACAATAAATAGCCAATTGTGCATTCAACTAGATTAATAATAATAATTTTAAAATATCAAAAACAAAAGAAGGACAGTTTCAAGGTACGAATAAAATTCTCAGACACAGGCGACAACCAGAGCGCGAGAAACGAGAAAAAAGATAGAAAAATTAGATTCGTAAGGACAGGATGGGTGACCAAAACATTATTATCTTGAGCACTGTGCACAGTACTGGCACAATACACGTTAAGCTGTTAGTCCTGGCTGCATCAGCGACGTGAACACCCACTGATCCGCATTAAGCACAGTGGGTTATGGCCCATTGATCTTATTCGATTCGACTCCATTCATAGGAATAAAAGAATTCTACCAAAATACTTCCCACGCAGACGAAGTTGCGGGCACAGCTAGTTAGTTAATAAAACCCAAATTCCAAATTCGAATGAACGTTTTTGTTTTTATGTTCCTAAAAAGGGTATATTGTAAAAAGAATGAATTTATTACGCCGTTGTAATTTTTGAGAATTAAATTATTCATACTCTATTATTATAATAGAAAAAAAACGACACTCTCCACATCACTTCAACTATTTAACGTCATTAATTTAATATATTTTATTTCTCTGTTTATTATAAACGGTATTAAAAAAAAGTAATAAATATAGTATTATAATAAAATATAAACGTTATACAAGTATCCTGATAAGGCCACAGAGATTAGCTTTTTATTTTAATTTGGTTGCGAACTGTGTTAAATCCTTATAAATAAATAGTGTAGTAAAAAGCAAGTCGCTTTTTACAGAAATGTCAGGCCTACAGCCACGGGACAGCCCTATGTATGGTTAAATCTTTAAAAACTACGCAACGGATTTTGATCCGGTTTTTTTAATAGATAGTGTGATTCAAAAGGAAAATTGTTATGTATAATACAAGACCACGCGGGCAAAGCTGCTGGCGGAAAGATAAATAAAGAGTAAATAAATAAAGGCTGAGTGTAGAAGACCAATCAATTTTAATCTGATGTTTGTAATTAACAGTGAATACTGCGAGAGTAAACTCTATATCTTAAAAGCAAAAAAACTTCAAATTTCGAACACGCTACATAACATAAATTCTATGACTATTATGAGGACACAACCCCAACATTACTAAATAACTCATACTATTGAGTAGTGCAGAGTGGTACAAATTATCAGTAGGTCATTTCCGCTCCAAGTCACAGACAAAAAAAATGTTATTTTGAAATAAAATCCCAATTCATATCGTTTTATAATAAATAAAAAAATCCCTCATTTAACTAGTTTTTTTTTTATATTCATACGTATTTTTAAGATAAATATTCGAATGACCTGCTGAATTAATTTGCTATGTCACGGTTGTTTAACTATGTTTGCAAAACTATTCATATAAAATACAGATAGATGCTGTCAATGTGATAAAGAGACAGTCATCATCATCATCATCATTTCAGCCGAGAGACGCCCACTGCTGGGCATAGGCCTCCCCCAAAGATCTCCAAAGCGATCGGTCCTGCGCCCTTGAAAGAAACAGTGCCTACGTTCATTTGAAATTTAAAAATGTTAGTGTTATGTTGTCTATACATAGTCAGAGCTGATTTAATTGAAGAAATTAATTCCCGACTCCCCGAAGACGGCAGTCTGAACTTTACTGGACATGCGACGAAATATGGGTTGAAAACAGAACAGTTTGATTTAATAACTGAAGACAATTACATCCTACAATTATTTCATATCCGGGGAGATAGATCAAAACCTTTATTACTTACTCATGGTCTTGATAACTCAGCAGATATGTTTATCATGAGAGGTAACACATCAGTCGCTTTGGCTAGAGATGGATATGATCTTTGGTTTATGAATTTAAGAGCAAAGAATACAGCACAAAAAATCTATATTTAAATGCTAAGGATCCGGTTTTTTGGGATTTTAGTTTTCATGAAATTGGAATATACGATTTGTCTGCTAGCATTGATTTTGTATTGAACAAAATTAATCAGGCCCAGCTGACACTCATTGGTTTTTCCCAAGGTAATCATATTTGGTATGTGTTGATATCTATCGTATAAGTCCTGAATACAATGCTAAGGTAAAAGCTCTTATTGCATTAGCCCCCGTAGCTTATCTAGCCCATTCTACAATACCAGATATACTAACATGGACACCGCTAAATACTTTTCTTAAAGCAACTGGCAATGATCAAATGTTCGGAGAAAGTCTGTTATGACAACAACAGCACGTGCCATTTGCTCCAGCACAAAAGCTGGCGCTAAATATTGTATAAATCAGTTTGTTTTCCAATATGTAGCGCCAATACTCCTGAGCTGCCGCCTGAATTTGAATCCTCCTGCCAATCCTCCTGAGCTGCTGCCTGAAAACATTGTCAGGAAAGTTATGGATCATATGGTGCAACTAAAGACTAGTCAAAAGTTTCAGCTATATGACTATGGAATATTACTTTAATGGTGAACCCTCCAGAATACTCTCTCAGGAAACTAACAACCAAAAAAGAACTCATCGTAGGGTGCAATGATAAGATAGCAGTCCTAGAAAATGTTAAATAGCTTAAACAAGAACTAACTGTTTATATTATGAAATCGATATGGATCAAAAATATGAACAAATTTTTGTTTCCGTTAGTGTTAGACTTATTGAAGAAGTGTCAGTAAACATAGAATAAGTAAACTTAGTATTTCGTCGCTGTCAGTTCAAAAGGATGAATGTCAAATTTCATATTTTTTCAAATAGCTGTAAGCGTAGTTTGGGACGTAATTTTTCATGTGTCAAAATATTGCGGCATGTTTTTTAAGATATTGGTCATAAAACCAAAAACAAAAGGCTGTATTGATATTTATGTTTCAAATTATCTTATGTTTAACGTAAGTCTTTTTAACCGACTTCAAAATACAAAAGAAGGACGCTAGATGGCGATGTACTTTTTTTATGTGTTTTCACCGTTATTTGCGCCTATTGTTGACAGATTTTAAAACTTCGATTCTTTATTCGACAGCTTAATGGACCGAGGTCGTTCCATTTTAAAATCGAATCAGTAGTTTTTCTTTTATAACAAAACAAAATACGCTTTTCACTTAATATAAATACTTCACAAAATCTTCTTTTCTAAGAAAAGGATTTCACTATGTTAAATATTTTTATTTCTTAGTGTTCTTAGTGTATATATATCTTATATATATATATATATCACTAAAAGGCATGAAAAAAAAACGTTAAAAAATAGAACCGACTTCAAACTTAAAAAATGATTAATAATACGTGTGTCAAAATGTACTCATTCAAGAAAATGCTACTGAGTGCGGGCGCCTATCATTTAAATAATAAGTCTCGTCCTTCGCCCGCTCGACTTCAATTGCATCTTCTTGAATAAGTAGCTTTTGAGATAAGTAATATTTTTCATTTTTTTAATGACAAATATTACTCGGAAACGACAATTTGTTAATATGAACCATGATAATTAACAATGAAGCACTAAGTATCCATGCCAAGTAGCCATGTCTACGATCCCCACTGGGGACAAACATTCATGAACACTTTTGTTCCGAGTCTCGGTGCGTTATGATGAACAACATGTTGTTAAAAAAAATATTATGGAGTGCGTTGCGAATTCACAAAGATTTGATATACCTTCTACCTACGCCCGTCAACACGATCGACAAATCCTGGCATCAGAAATAATAATAAATTAGCTCCAATAGTTTCGCTTCCCTTATATTTATGGCCCGCGTGGTCGGTCATGGTCCAGTATCCCTATTCGATTCCATCCATAGGCAAGGCCTGAGCCCCAACAGTGGGGATATATTAATAGGCTAGAGATGATGGCCTACATACACGATGGAAGACCCGTGAGACGCTTGACGGAGTCCCGTCAGCTCTGCGCCGACCCTTATAGAAGTATTTCATTACTAAGTGATTTATTAAACAACACTGAGACCACTTTACGTAACTTTCGCAATAAGTACGGGTGTTTACGTCGTTCGAAACTTATTCATATTACTCATGATAAATGTAACTTATTTTTCATGGCAATAAATATTATTTCTTCTTTTACTTCGTCGCCGTAACTCACGGGTAGTATTATAGATATTTACAACTTATATTAGAATTCAAATCTAATATAAATGTTGTAAAAATTTGTATATAATACACTAGATTATTTCCCGCGTTTTTGCTCGCGTAAATTATTACCATCAAGCTGTTTTCCCGCGAATGGCACCCGCGTATGATGCAGCTGTAGTTGAAAGCATTTCCAAAAAGTGTACTGTAGTTTCGGAACCTATTCAGTGCAAAAAATCAAATTTTCCCTAGTTATAATAATAGCAAAGATGATCGAACTTCCCGTACGTAAAAGAATTTTTAAAATCGGTCCAGTATTTTCGGAATCTATTACAAAGCAAATGAAGTAAAAATCTCTTTATAATATTAGTATAGAACACAATGAAATTGTATTTACATGGTTACTTGACTGGAGTATGAACCTACCACCGCCGTGAAGATGGCATAGACGGTATCTACTACCAACAGCAGTATAAATTTCTATTTGCCCACTATAGGTATAGCCTTAGGCATTAATTATAACATTGTACTCTTACTGTAAGTTATGTTTTTTCCTTTCTTTTTATAACCTATAGTATATTATTAGTATGTTATTTATTGGGGATAAAGAAGAAAAAACATGTGTATAAACACATTGCTATTTGTTATCTTTAACATCCTTACTCAACCCAGAGGTTAATGACCTACTTTTATCGATATACTGCAGTTCGTTTAATACTTATTAAAAGGCAATGTAACCCCCTTTCAAATAGGAGTTATTACTCTTCTGTCCCACGAGTTTATCAGCTATTCAGACTCTTTTATTACTAGCATTCAAAGAGCAGATGGAGATAGTTTGGGAATTGCAAATATTCATAGTGTATACGTAAAACAAGTAAAAATAAGTCGAAAAGAGGATTTAATGTTATACGATTTGTTCAGAAATAACGGCAAAGAAATATATCGTTGTTTATTATTGCCGCCTCGTCCCATCGCCCTTGACTCCCGATCGACCCTCCAAACTAGGGTAGCCAATTTTTTTTTTACACGACTGCCTAAAAACGGTGTGAACTGTGTTTAGGATTAATGTATATATGTATGTGAGTTTCGTTACTCCACCATAACTTTTGATAAACTTAATGAATATGAATCATTAGTAATGTTACTTCATCTCGTATGACACTGGATATTTTTTTAAATATGACTACTACGATTGGAATTTTGTTATGCCATAACATAATATCATAATACAACTTACAATACAACCTACAACTTACTTATAACCTACATAATACAACCTACAACTTACTTATATAATACAACTTGTTTCGTTTATTTTAAGTTCGATTTTGGCAGACATATTTTTTATTTTTATTTTGGAGATTAGTTATATACACTCATTTAGAGCTATATCCATATTGCAATTAATTGAATTTATTATATATATTTTTTGTTAACATCTGCCATATTGAATATTTTTTTTAAATATTAGCAATTGAATATATTTTAAACATCTGTGAATATTTTTTAAACATGACAGCAGATGTAAACTTAAACAATGTTTGTATCCAAGAAAAAATGTTTAATGCCTGTAATTTTTTTAAACTAAGACCGAGCATTTAAAACCAAAACAAAGTAAAATCATCAGAAAATTATTTCGATCCTTCAATATTATATAATCTTTGACTGTTGGTAGCCCTAGGAGCTCGAAATGGAACATAGCTCCCGATAACATCAATACGACGTCTCGCGTTCGCCTAAAAGTTATAAAATCCCAACTCGTCACCCTTACATCAGCTGTTCCATTATTACTTAACGAAAGAGCTGAAGAACTACTAACTATAAGATAGTATTGATATTTAGTTCAAACTGAACTTTATCAAACACTGCAAGTACTTTGAAAAATAATTGAATTACTCAACTTTCGTATCATTAATGTCTACAACACGTCCTTCAATAATAGTCAAACCCCAGTTGCACAAAAATCCATCAAAACTGGCATTCGTTAAACCGACATTACCGATAGTCTTATTTAGAACCTAAAGTCGATGAACTTTTGTGCAACTGAGTGTATGAGACGTGACAAATACATAAACTTCTAAAGCTTGATATTTCAGTATATTGAGTATTATGGGTATGCATCCTACAGTACACAAAGCGGAGATCTTTTTTTTTTCATAACAACGTTCGACGTCAGAATTGACGCAAATACGGTGAGCACTCTATTTCTTATTGAATATAGGTATATGTTTGCTATTAAGGTTATTATCAAAAATCTACATGAAATATGTAAGCATGTATCATTAAACATAGGCTGTTTTAATTCACATCGTATATGTATTATTAATTTTATACTTCCATTCTTATAGCTTATAGCATGTCCTACAGCCTATATTCGTCCACTTCCAAGATTAGGCTCTTCAAGCGCACGCCATCGAGCACGCTCTTCGACTACTCTCATCCTGTTTCTGCTGCCAGGTACCTTGGGAAGTTTGTTTTCCTATCTAATCTGAGGGAGTCCCACACTACCGCGGTCACCACTCTAAAGTTTGTTTGTCCCACCGATTGTGAGTTCTACAGGTAATATAATATCTATCTTTACCGTATCTTGTTCTCTAATCTCTTCATCGATATTGACTCTGCATAAAAGGTGGCAGTCTCTAACGACACCCGTATACAAAAAATGCTGGTAACCAATCAAACTAACACTATTATTTCGTTCAATGTTAATATTGTTTTACTTGTGGCACAATGCGGTATTTGCGGTCATGGTTATTTAGGTTTATTCACAGAGGTATTATTATAAAATAAACGCTTCTATTGTTTATGTAACCTCAACGTGCGTACGTCAATTGGACGTATTAGTAATATTAATATTTGTTATTCGTAATGGAATGTAGCCGAAAACTTAGTTTTAATAAAAAAAAATCAAATTTCTTATAATGGTAGACTTAAATTAACCGGAATTGCTGCAAAATATGGCCCTTAAACTGAAAAGTTATATGTTAATACTCAATGATAATTACATCTCAGATCATAATGAGCGATGATTTCATTTTTAATCGACTTTAAAGTCGAAAAGACGAAAGTACTACGTTTGACTGGTATGTATTTTTTATGTAAATTGCATAGGCGTTACAGACTCACGCCGAGAACTCTTGCCGAGCCTTCTTGGCTAGAACAAATATAAAGGAATGAGAATACAAGAAACATATCACATTCACCAGTCTCTTTGTGTTCTCGGGGCTTCACGGCGTGAGTCTGTCTGGCCTATCACCAATTTCTCCGCGAATAATACACCGATTCACAATATTATATATTAATTTGATAACTTATTAGCCTGAAATGCTTCTGTGAATTTTAAAACCCATCTGAGCATTCGGAGTTCATATGTTCACGAAAATTCAATTGAAGTTGGCCGATTCATATTAACAAACCATACAAAATTGTCATCAATAAGATTTGAAGTAAATAGACTTTATTTTAAATCACACGGCAAATATGTTTCGCGATGAAAATCTTGATGTAGATCTCTTGGTCTAATATTTTCATTAGTTTTAACAATACAAAGGCTAACTTTACTTTAAGGATAACTTTAAAAGTAACTAAAAAGTAAAAACAATACTTTATAAAACAAAAATGAAGAGGTAGTTTCATCTGTCTGTTTTAGAACTATTTTGTTTCGATGAAAATGAATGCTTTTCATTAATAAGAACTGAAGCGAAAGTGCGAAGAATAAATTAAACGTAATTAATGTTATTTACTATTTTTTCCATTTATATAATTGTGCCCTTTTTCTGTGGGGAAAATTGATAAATATGTGAGGCACTTGTACCTGCAGACATTTGTAAAAAAAAACTATTCTGGCAAAATTCGCCTTCCTCTGTTGTCTTTGGGCTTTGTATCTACTCTTAAACCTAAACCCAATACATTATTTGAGCAGTCAAGTAAAACAAATAATAATGTAGGATAGATGCAGGTCATCTATCCATTTAAAGAATATCAAAAGATTTTAAAAGTGAAGACGAAGTGAACTTTAATTAGTGTATGTATGTAGATATGTTCTCTCGCCACGTAAAGGTGCTTGTCCAGACGCAACGCATTGCACTTATTTGTCGACGTCATACGTCCACTTCAGTTGAATTTTTCATAGATACTTCTATTTTTTAATAGAATTACGTTGCGTGTCATGAAGTCGGTGCGCTCATGCTGACATGGACGTTCACTTTAAAGCACTATCTACTCCCATCTTTTTAAGTAATAATACAGTCTAACTTGCGGTTACCTGGAAGAAATTGAACTTTAACAATAAAGCCGCCGATTGTACAACAAAACTCTATCAATTATCATGTTTTATAATTATGGTATATAATAAAGTATTAATTCATTCATCGCAGCTAGCAACAATTGAAGATTTTGAAGCCGTGTGAGGTAATGTTAGTAAGTAAGTTTTTAAATTGGCCAAATTCATCTGCCCTATTAACAGTTATTACAGATCATATTTAAAATTACATGATAGGGGTTAATTGTATGATAGGGGGTAAAATTACATGATAGGAGATCTTATGATATGTCATTTGCAGTTCAACATTACAATTCTTGTCTAAATAAAATTTCAAATTACGTTTTTAGGCTTATCGCATTACAGGTGTACAAATAATTATTTATCCTTACAAATTTTGTTCATATAAACTTCATAGCATACCTTTAATGAGATAACAACATTATTCACCTTTACTATCTATGCATATTTACATATTGAGCCGGATACACATTAGCGTACTTGTACATTGTAACACAAGGGTATTTATAAGCGTGAAACAGATTCACTTGCAACGTTTACTGATCGAGAAGTTATGGGATCATTGCGAGCAATAATTGCTATCGGTCAGATTGTTAAGTTTATTTTAGTGCGATTTTATATTCATATGTTCATAGTATCTGCAATACCAGTATACAATTAATCATAAATTACTAAAGAGTTCCTTAAAGATTATATCAACAAACCTCTTTGGTTCCTAATGATTGATTCTTTTATTTTTAAGAAAATATATGTACTCACTTTTATAATGTCAAATAACATTGTGAAAATGTAATATTTGTAAAAAAAATGTAATGTAACGGTTACATTGCAGCTCACTAATAAATACGCGATTTGAAAAGTGAAGGTGAGCCTGATATTTAATCACGGTACAAAAATTTGCCACGCTACGTGGAGTTTCGAGAAGAATGAATTTCTAGTAATTTAACTGCATAAGAAAGTTAAATAGGAATTAAGGGTTGGATCTTTAAGTCTCCATACAAGATCTGGATCATGTCACACGGTCAAAACTAAACACGATAACCACGAGCGAAACACTATTTAAGATGTTATGATAAAAATATAAATGCGACACTTTATGAAAAAAAAACTTCATTATTTTAATACTATTAAAGAATAAATATATAAAAAAAGGTGAGAAACTAACAACTCCAAAATATGGTATGGCAGCCTAATAAATTGTTGGATCAAAAACTAGTCAAATTAAATTATTTCCTCATCCAATGCCAGCACTACTAATACTCGTATTATAAATGCGAAGGTTTGTGAAGGTCTATGTATATACTCTTTCACGCAATAATTTGTGAACTAATTTAGAAATTAAATTTGGTATACAGGTAATTATAAACTTAAATTAACACATAGACTACTATTTATCCCACTAAATGATTCCATAGGGGTAAATATGCTTTTAAGGTAACGTGTAAATCACGTAAGCAATGCATATTTATTTTCAATGATAAAAATGACCAAACCCAAACATCGGGAAACGCATTACGCGGCAATTTCTTTACACAAATAAATAATTCATGACCAAATGACGGAGAATCGATAAGAGAATACATTAAAAGATTGTGTGTAGTCAGTGAAGGGTAGTCACGTCGGTTCTACCATCAATCACATTGTCCACTGGTAAACCACCTTGAGAAGGCCTAGCCTAAATTGTGGCGGATTCTGAATTCGAATGTGAATGCGAATCCCATATCTAGAATTTATTGGATTAGGGTATGTACCTTAATCTCATGATATAAATTCTAGATTTTTATTACTGCTTACTATAAACAACAAAATATTATAAGCTACAACAAAAGTAAGACAAATTGCTGAAACAACTTATGATAGAAATATGATATTTAGTCATGAATGAATGAAAAATTATTTATTTTACACCAATGAACAAAAAAAAAGCATATGGATACAATAAATTTGAATGCACAATAAATAATATGAAATGATTACAAGAAAGAAAAGGCGAAAATTGGCTGCCTAAAAAAATAGAACCAATCAAACAAAGATAACACGGACAATAATAGCTCATGCTCATGAGTAGGAAAGCACCGAGTATAAAATATCGTTCTTGATAAAAAGACAGGATTTTGAGTATAGTTAGATAAAACAACAACTTCATTTTATCATTATCCTGAATTATACTAATTTTTTATCAACAAACTAAACTTGTTTAGTGTTATGATAAAAGCAATCTTTAGATGCAGATTCTTTTATCGTAGAATTAATAATCTTTCAAATTAATAATTTGCTGAAATAGTTGGTTATTACGTTAGTGATAAGTGATCCTTTGGTCAAACAAAATTAATATGAACCAAAATATCAATAGAAAACTAGAAATTACATTTCATACGCTAATCACTTTGTCTTCGTCCACTTAGCATACAGAGAGTGAATATCTTCTGTTATTCTAACCTGTCATATTTCATTATAATTCCGATCCTTTTTACCTAAACAGGTAACAAAAAACGTCTTAACTTATTCACTTTTATTATATCCATATCTTTTACCTTAAACATCAGTGGAATGTCTAATACTGAATTGCGTGATAAAAGAAATTTCACGCATCGCAATCTAACTTTCTTTTCAATAGAATACGCTTCTATTGTTGCAGGGCTTTTTTAAGAATACTGTGCGTGTGCTGCCCTCGGAAGTTGAGACGGAAATATCAGCCACAGCTGCGGTTCAAGCAATCACAGGTGAGAGCACGCAACCTTTCACACTCACAATTCAATTGATTTCATCGCAATTTATTTGAGGCACCGTTTTTATCAATTCAATCGATACGGATAGTGGCAAAAGCAATTCTCAGGTGTCGTCCTAATCGACTATGATTGTACAAATGTAACTATTTCGTTAAACACACAAACCTATTTAGTATCCTAACCCAGTATTAGTCTAAGGTCCTAGTTAGAGTTAATTAGTCGTCGCGCCAGCATTAGAAGTTTTATAAGAAATAAAGTTCTGTAAATGACCTCATAAATCATACAAGCAACACGAGGGACCAAGGACTGCAACCAAGGGTCAGACCAACGTGCGATTCATTAATATACCGATTAGACAATCGCACGATGAAATCGCACAATTTGCTTTTGAGATCGATAGGAAATTAGAACGCTCTCTTTACATGTGTACTTTCAAAAATACTTGCAGCTAAGACGAGTGGGGTTGGTGAGAGATATAGGCAGCGCGGTACTGGTAGATATGGTAGACCAAGCACCAAAACTTTTTGATTTACATCGTAGTATAAAATCACCGGCACTCAAGACACACAAAAGAGTGTTCCTACTCTACCAATGTTGCTTTAACACAGTATAACTAATATGAAAAATTAAAAGGTTATAAAAAGCCTTGCACTGATGACGTCTAACGTAGCACTGTCACGTCATAGAGCTTCAATGAAATAGCACTATAATATGCCGGCCCAAAGAACCATACTACATTCTATATATTATGTTTAGATTCTTCGTTAGTCCATCCATTCATCAATATGGGAATAATACATTTCAATCGTCTGACCACATAATCTCACTAAATAAAAACTTTTTAGATGAAACGGATAAAAATAATCCTTTTGTGAACGCGGATTCTAGTCGATTTTAGCCATAGTTGCCATCCACAATTATTTTGTTGGCATCCACGATTAGGTTATTGGCATCCACAATGAGGTTATTTGCATCCACAATGAGGTTATTTGCATCCATAATTAGGTTGTTGGCATCCATAATTAAGTTGTTGTTGGCAATACATTGTTCAATGATCGTTAAAAGAGTGAAAATAATAGTATAAATGAAACAACTTTTATTATTTACTTTTAACTTTTAGTTTGTATTTTTATTGTGTTAACGTTTCGGACTCTGCAGGTTCCGTGTTCTCATAAGACTAAGTATTTGTTCTGGACAACAACTTAGTGTAACCCAACGCGATGAAACCGTTTCAAAATTGTTTCATTTATGGATAGGGCGCGTATAAGAAATCAATAGAAAATAATACTGTTGCAAATAATTTATGGTATATGTTTTTTTTTTTCACCATAAAACAGTTGTTTTAAGAATTATATTATGTAAAGCATACATTCATCATCATCTTTAAAAAATAAATTGTGATCGTGGGTATATTACGCAATACGGGTAATTTTGTTATATTTGATCAATTTTGAAATCACAATGCTATACTGAAAAATATTTTTAGTGAAAAATTATTAAAAAATCCACTTTGTCCCTTACACTCTAAGATTGGACTCGAGCCCACGATCTTTCGCAATCCGGATGACTGTCTAATCACTGAGCCAGGGACAAAGTGGATTTTTTAAGCATTTTTCATTAAGTATATTATTTTAGTATAGCATTGTGAATGTAAAAATAATCCAATATAATAATTAATCCATGAAGTTTAAAGATTATATTAGCATTTGATTTGCTTAATCCATTCGCTTTTTAATTAGAACATCATATATTTTTAATTTCAGTTACGCACCACGAGACGTTATTACTCATCCAGTGAACTCATGGGCATACAGCAACTCAGACAAAACTCCTGCGAACAAACTTACATATAGCGACACAATTCTTTTGATCACATCGATCTATCCTACAGATATCCAAGTGCCTTGTTAATCTTCATTAGCATTTCCAGAGTAAATTACTTTGGGCAAATCAATGGATGTCTTCAATGCTAGGTTAATTGTCTGTTGAACCTTGATTATCGATTCAGAGGTACGTTCTCCGTGTTATCCAATCTGCACTCAAATATTGTTGTGTTCCTTGCAACTACAGCCCTCATTTAATTCTATATTTCGGTGTACACTCAAAGATTTTTCATTGCTGCTCGCCCAAATGTTAATGTGTTGCATAACTCTTCACTGTTCCTTTGTTGATCATCGATATGCATGTCTTTTTTACCATATTTTTATCTAAATCCTTATCTCAGCCCTAATGTCTATTTATTACAATAGTTGGATTTGAGCTTTTCAATGGTGACTTATACAAATATGAACACTTGCAATTTCTCATTATAAAGTTTCCCGCTATTGAATTTGTCAATCATATTTTAAGAGCCTATGAGGACCAAAACTATTTGATGTGTTGCATGTTTTCGACCGACTAAAACACTTCCCATAATAAATATTTAAAGTAAATGTGTGTGTATGTTCCTTTCGTTTACTTTGAAACAATTTTTTTACATTAATTTTATTTAAAATATATTTTATATTTTTCATCGTTAACTTTAAGAATGCAAAGGTGTTAAAAAAAATCCTGATTTTTTATACTAATATGATTAGCTTTATGAAATAACTTTGCAAGTGTGGTAATACAAACCACAAAGTCACTTGACGCTGAAGTTTTTGCTATGGTCTGTTTTACTGAAATAAATGTATTCTTTGAATTGTGTTGAAAATGTTTAGTCTAATTTTACCATGGGTTTTAATGCTGGTATTTGTATTACAGTATCCAGTGTCGACGATGATGTACTCATCGGTGTCACAACACGAGATGTGCCGTTTGTGACAGCAAGCCCGCGCGGGCGGCTGCCGCGGCGCCCGCGCTCGATGCTCCTGATGTCGGCACAGTCGCTCGCTGCGCACCCGCCGCAGCGGCGACACCTACCGCCTCCGTACTATGGAACACCAGATGTTCGACGAGCCAATCCAATGCGTCGACAAACACTTGTGCGCGGACAGCATCGCCTGCTGTCCAGACTCCGAATCGGTCAGCGAAATCAGCATCGAAAGTGAAAGTAGGAACCCGTCGATCAGAATCAGCAACAAGAAGAAAGTTACGTACCAAACCAAAGCGGAAGTGATCTCAAATTAAGTGATTAATCTCAACGTCCGTCTGAAGTCTGACGCTAGTATGCGTTAGTACGCAATGGACTTGTCTTTGATTCGAATTTGCCAATTCTGACCGTCGTCGCCAACACGATGCGACGACGCATCATCTGTCAGAAATGCACCAATTATGCGACTTAAACTATACGCGGCAAACCAACATCCAAGGCGGTTGGTTTGCTTGTATAATTCAAAAATATGACAATGTGTGATATGACTGCAACATATTGAACATTAAAAACGAAAATCTTTATCTATAGAGTCTTGTATTTCCTTCCTCACAGTATATTAAAAAAAAAATCTGTGTGAAACGAGAAAAAGCCCTATTATATATAAAAACATCACATCGGTTCCTCGTGACAATGTTGATCGTTGATGTTTATCATTAGCTGTCAAACGTCAACAATATGAAATTCGCCATAAGTTTTTACTGTGTACATTAAACTTGTAAAATTTTCCCTTACCTTTCAAATGTGAATTTTTCAAATCAGGTGCTGTGATACTGTTAGATTTGTAAATATGTAATTTTTATTCAGCATCCGATGCTTCTTGTAGGTAATTAAAATGATAAGTGATAGCTTCATGTTATTGTATATAACTTTCATGCTTGTAATTACTCAATTACGAGTTGGAAAAAAAATAATATTTAAATTGAATATATTGCATTGTAAATGCTCATATCTTATAAAAAATAAACTGTTATTTATACACCCTCCCAAGCATGAAGACTTTATTAAAATTCAACGCAAGTCAGTTTATTATAACTTTTTATAAGCTGAAGCATAAGTCATAAGCACTAAGCGTATGAAGATATGTTTACTTAACTTGGAAAACATGATAGAAAAAAATAAACGATTAACTTGATGAGCTAATCGTTAACTCCAATCAATCAAACACTTCGTGAAAGACAGACTTAAGATTCTTCGCATTCATGCTAAGTGCTCATGCCTCATGATCCGACATTTACATATGATTATTGCTTATAACAATTTCTCTAGTCAAAACATGTTTAACATAAAATTAATTTATATTTATAGAAGGACGAAGTGTTCCAATAATATTCTACATAAGGAACAATTTAAAGGTTCATAAAAGCCTTACACTAGGCACCACGATGTCAGCAGCATGGCAAGATTATTGATATTAAAATAGGTATATGACAGTTAATTCGATTGGTTATTTTTTAATAATTTTGCCAATTTGGGATCCCAGCCACTACCCATAACACACTATTTATAATCTCAATTACGATCGATGTGGACAATAAAATATACACCACGCCAGCCAGTCGCTAATTTTGAGATTTATTTTTGAATCCATCTGTTTTCCATCAAGCTAATTTCCTTTAACTGCCAATTTCCGTATGACATGAGAAATTCAGCAGTCAAAACACTCATAAACGTAACTTTTTCTATTTGGCCTTATTCGTTCTATTATCAAGTATTACAACAGACCAAAAACACAAAAATATTCAATGTGTCAGATTTCATTCTCATTCTTTTATGAACGAATTCATATAACCACTAGCCAAAATACGTCATCTTATTATTACTATAACTTATTTTTTCTAGTTTGAAATTGGTAAATATTTTAAATTTTGTAGACAGTTTCCAGATGAACAATTGAAAACTTGACAAGAAAAACGGGAACATGTAACTTGGGAGTCGAGTGTGACTTAATTCGTCTATTGCAATACAATTACAAAAGCTTGATCTAAAGAAATCGAGAGAGGAAATAAATGTTCTATGACTTGGCTACCCAATTTGGCAAAATTTAATTTTCGGTAATAATTGACAACCATAGTCACGATGCTGGCGTAACACAGTAACGTCCTAATTATAAATATCAATAGCATTTAAAAAAACTACTCTCCAGTTATCAGTAAATGTAAACCTTAGAGTTTAACATAATAAGTCATAATGTTGTTTTGCATATATAGGCTCTAATGTTCTTCAAGATGTTAATTTGTGATAATTCGATGTAGTTTATAGATAGAAAGTAGTTTCTTTTTTCATTTGCTCAAAATATTATTGAAACCTTATCATTGATAGTAAATTATGAATTGTTGTGCATAAATAGTATAATAAAATAACAAACAATTTAATTAATGTTAAAAATGTTTGTGATAGTCTATACTCGTATTTATTTATAGAGATCGTTGTAAAAACCTATAATTCAAACATTAAAGTTTCCTTTATCTATTTCCGCAATTATTGAAAAATGAAAAACTATGAATACATAATTTTTATTTTATATTCTAATATTGATGGGAATCATACTAGTCATTTAAGTTGGATATCAGTCAGCGAGGTTTATGTTTTCTTATTGAAACTAGTCAAAACTAGTACAAAGTTAATTTATATACTTATGTAATAATATTCGCATTGAATGAAGTTACTTTATCAAGTTGATAATTTATTTCATTTTTTATATGCTCTCCATTACAACTCAGCTACCAAAGACAAACACTATCGAATTTACACTTCAATGAGTACAGTAGTGAGTTCAGTTCGTTTTGGATAAGAACTTAACTTGAACTTATTGCAGTTTAATAAGAGACCGATATGTTTTATTCATAACTTAAACTTTATTTGCATTATTGTTTTAGTGATCTAAGCGTAACCACTCGATTTTCACACAACCGTTCAAGTTACTAGAGTTTAAGTTGTAAACGACATAACGTGAAGTAATTGTTAAGAATCGTATTCAGTTAAATTGTTACGATTTTAATAGGCTGTTTGTAAAAAATTACATAAGTAGTTTTATAAATTGAGTCTAATCACGGAACTAACTGAAGTTCATACGCCAAGCAAATAAACTAACAAGAGTGAAGCAAATTTGTAACGTCAAAAGAATTGAATAAGAATAATCGCATCATTCAGATTCATTTATTATGTAAGAAGATCTCTTATTTTTTCTTAGAAAGGGGAAGAATTTCTTCATGTTTTTTTTTATAAGGGGAAAGGGGTTCGACTATGTCTTATTTTATCTTACAAGAGGGAAAAGGGGATTCATGATATTTCATACATAATATAATAAAACCCTCAAATTTAAGATTATACTTTTAAAATATGCGTTAGACTCCGCACATGCAAAACAAAGTGTATAAATACTATAAGAACTCACGTAATACCTATTTATTAAACAGAAGAAAGGAGATCGGTTCTATTTTTTTTTCCTTACACAATGTATAAATTAATGAAAGGATTACCAATTTAATGACGTCGAATGGTTACGCACTCGAACAGGGCTTTAATTGTGCTTATCTTATCATTATAATGTTTGATTAGCGTTTCAATTAATAGCATTTTCCTGACTCCAAATATTATTAGCAACAATAGCGTCTTGATGATTCAATTATAACAGATTCTTATGTTATTTTGTGATACAAGTAACATGTGCTACGCCACAAAGCTGCTATTGGAACGCCACTTAAATGATTCTTAGATGGCCCCAAATACTGACTATCATAAAAGCAATAAAATTACAAAAAAAAATCTGCTAATTATTTTTATGCCCAAGCATCATCCAATACCAGTGTGCCTATCTTACACTTACTATACTATTTATTGTAAATCAACCTTTTAAAAATATTATATTGTAAACAGTACACTGACGAGCAAAAATAGCGAGAAAAAGCTTACAAGGTAGCTTAGCACAGCTTTGTCTTAAGTGGTTGTACCACTTATTTTTAACTTTCTGCGTAATGTTAAAGGCACGTGAATACGTTAATTGTAACATTTGAGGTCAAAATAAATATTAGAACATAATAATATGCAATACTATGCCAGCGGTCCTATATTATACATACAAACATTCCTCTTAAATCACTCTGTATATCGATGGAAACTACGTTAAAATACATAGTGCAGTTTAAAAGATGTCAGTATCCAGACAGTGGGACGCGATATTATTTTATTCTGTGTACATTATATTATATATATATATATATATATAGATTATGAACGCATACGCACCAATGAAAGACGTCCGCAGGTGTCTGCTGAATGTGGGGTTTGATCTGGTCAACTCTCGTGTTCTCGAACAGAGGTTCGATATTGACAACGGATTTTTTTCAAGTAGGCCAGTCATCATGACCTTTGGAGCAGGTCCATGTGTTTAAAGTGCATTTCCCCCGCTTTAACAAAAAAAGGTATCCGATTATGTATATAACGTAATGTCTACGTTATACCGCACGTAGGTAAACGCGGGTAAAAGATCTTCCATTTACAGGTTTAATAATTTATATATGTTCCGGAAATATATTTTTGATCTTGAGGACGCCTGCACACGTCTATGATTGTCGTTTTGTTTTTGATGTGTAAACGTTCATGTAATGTTTGTATGGGAAGGCGGAAAGGACACGCCTTATATGATATTTATTGTAAAGAATATCATATTCAAAGTTCTCTTGTAAAATAATCTCTAGATATTCACAACGACATACATGTACACTAATATTATAAAGCAGAAAGATAGCAACTAACTTATACTATGTTTATTTATTCTAAGACAACATTAAATTTGTGCATTCATCTAGTGTATTATAAATAAATTGTATGTTAATTACTGATATTGAATAAAGAGAAAGCTGTTAAAGACATGAAAATGGCCTTCGTGTCGTTCCGTGCTCTGAATAGTGTTGGCAAACAACTGCCTTCGTTTACCTACAAGGCAATAGAGTGAACATGAATACATAGGAGGATTAAGGTAAACGTCCACTTTGTATGCAAGCACTTGTGTGCTCCGTTGTCGGACACATGATACACAACGGATTTAACATAGTTTTGTATGAATTCGTATACACCGTCCAGTAACCGTAACAGCCACACCAACTACACGTATTATATAAGCAAAAATGCGATGCCGATGACGTCATACAGATTACTTCAATATAGGAACTATGTACATTTCCTCGCACCATGAATTCAAAACTGTCCGGATGCAGTGGACGTATGATATCGACAAATCCATACAATACGTTGTGTGCCATGCGAATTAGACTACACGGGGCTTAATTTAAATATATATTACAAATTTACTGCATCACAACATATTAAAATTCAATTTAATTTACTTTAGCTACGGCTATGTATTAATAAATGCTTACTATCTAACTGATTAGCCATCTAAATATGCGCCCATCGCGTACCTTCCGTCTGTTGCGTGCGTAGATACACAGTGTACGTTCACCCTTAAAGTCACTCTCCGCCTTTGTCATTCCTTGTGTCTGTTATGCTATTAACTCATCCTACACCATGCAAATAATTATGATGCGAGTTTTATTGTATGATAAGAAAATCCTCAGTCCGTAGCCTGCTTGGATTCGAAGTTAACTATAGGAATCGATATGTCACCGAAAAATTTTAAAACTACTAGATTGTAATCTATCTCCCGATATTGTAAAATGTAGAAAAATTGTGATCCGTAACATACTGCAGTTCATTTCGATACATTATAATCTATCGAAGTCAAACCGACAGATTACATACATATCACGTGTTAAATTGTGAATTGTCCGGACCTGTACCTAATCATTATCTCTTATGCTCTTGTATTTATTTGACTTCGAGAGATTTTTTTACTACCTATCAGTTTCACAATTTAATGTTCACATAAATATATCAAAAACTAAGGTGACTAACTTATTGAACTGGTAGATCTGATTTTTTTCTTCAATTAGTCACGCAGGCAAACTTGCAGTCTATATCTAGTCCAATATACAAAATTTTCAAGCAGTTGACGCATTCAGATCGACTTACAATAAAATCTGATTTTAAATAAACCTTATTGTTCACTCGTTTTATTTTTGCTCGTCAGTTTTTAAATGTAAAGTGTATAGATGTATAATTCGTGAAAATAATTTAGATGAACGTTCCAGAACTGTGTATAAAATATGTATTCAGTACTAATTTAACATCGGTTGTCGTATGGATTTATAAAAAATATATTTTTTAAACAAATTCGTTTTGTTATTGTAACAGCATTCTATGTTACTGCATGAATATTACAGCCATGACCTTACTTACATTCATATCTACATCCATGATGACCCACCACGCAGGCCCAGGACGAATTGGTGGATTATAACGACTACAGATGCAGCCGAGATCAACCGCTTAATGTATCTTCCGAAGGGAAGGGGGAACTCGAGAGATTTTTTTTGTTGTCCTATCCCATGATCGGTCTTTAAGTCTTGCAAACCATATCGAACCATTGCGCTATCGAGCTCCTCTCCTGTGTATTAATAAGTAAATAATAAACGTTTTTTTTCCTTTGGAATTTTTTTTTGCTTAATACTTTTTTTCAGAACAATTCTCTGATTGTATGTAGTAATAAAGTCGGTGCCTTATTTGTACCTGATAATAAAAATGTTGCTAGAGGCGAAACCCCAAACCGAACGCGTCGAGATGCAACTTCATGGGTTTTTAGTGCGTGAGGGTCGGAACGCCACTATTGTCAACATCGAGTTGGAGAGAAGTAAGTGAATTCTGACCCAAGAAGAAAAAGAGATAGAAGCCTTCACATTGATTGCTCTCTCAACTGGAAGGTACAGGTTGCCGGAGTGTGTCGTAAAGTTGTGAATAATATGCTTAGATAGTTAATGCTTAGATAGTAGTAAAGTTTTAGTATACATAGTGATGTAGACAAACTCTCTCTCCCATACAGCACTAGTAAAGACTTTTCCTGCTTCTTGACTACTCTGATGTCTGTTATTCCGACACTAGTCAATTTCTTCTCAACATATTAGATCGTTTAGTTAATAGCTCTATTCGGCTTATATTTGGCCTTCGTAAATACGATCGCATCTCTGAATACAGGAAACAACTCGAATGGTTACATATCTACCAACGCGAATTCTTTACGATCCATGTATATTTGAAGTGCTGGATATTCCGTCCTCCTGAATCTTGGATATTTGAAATGTAGATTTCAATATCTCAGTTCCAGTCATCAACGTGATTTTCGCTCTAGTAGCAACTTCATAATTCAAACTCCCGTTCATCATACTGATTTTGTTTTCAAATCTTTTACTCTGACACCTATTCTCTCCCCTCTCCCTTTGAAATTCTCTCCCAGCTCATATTAAAACTACTCAGAGTAGTTCCGGTATATATAGTATTATGCTTTTATAAATGTTTAGTTGTTATAATTTTTGGTCACGGTTTTTTATTTCTTTTATTCCTATCCCCTAACATCTAGGCTCCAACATGATTTTCCGGTTGACTGGCAGAAAATGCCTTTGGCATTTTGGAATAGCGGAGACGCCGGATGTCTTGTAGTACCTACGTTAATCCAAAAGCTTTCAAGAGCTATTTTTAAAAGTTGCTGAATTTGCTGTCTGAGAAAATGCGATATTGTCTAATATTTATTTATCATTATTCATTTGCATTCATTTATTATTCTTAAACATTATAATATTAATATTTAACATTTTCATAATGTAGCAGCCCTAATTTTTACTTCTGTTTAGCTGAAGTATAAAAGCAATTTATCTTGAGTAAAGCCCTTTGCGATTTAACGTTTATTGTCGATTCTTTAGGAAACAATAGCTACATATAACTTAGAAAACAATTGTCAACACTATTACCTAAATTGTTTCCACTATTATATAATAATAAAACTATATTATTATTATTATTTAATTCTTCATGCACAAAAAAGTACATTGGCGGACTTAATGCCTTAGGCATTATCTCCCAGTCAACTTTAGCGTGCTGTGGGGAAACCGATGGTGGCAAGGTGCACAACGAAACTAAAGAATAGAGATTTCTTGCCAAACAAGTGGTTACATAAAAACTTATAATACATAATATCTATAAGAAACACATATATATCGATATGCTATATACTATATACATACAAATAATAAATATAATATTATATTATAATATAAATGGAAAGATTGTAGGTTTGGATCAGAGGCGTAACGTTTAAGGTCCGTGGCAAATACATCGGATATTCTATTTTTTTTACTTATTGTGTAATAATAAATGACAGGAGTAAGGAGTCTAATCTGACCAGGGGCCCCTTCCAGCTGGGGGCATGTGGCATTTTGCCGACTCGCCACCCTGTAGTTACGCCACTGGTTTGGATGTCTGTTACTTCTTCACGCAAAAAGTCCGTCTAGTAGAGACGGACTTTGATGAAATTTGATATTAATATTTGGAATCAAAGATTTGGAATTTTGGAATTTTCCTATGTATGGAATCAAAGAGGGAGAAAAATCAAAACCCACAATGCGGACCCAGTAGGGATTCGTAGATAAATGAGACAACTTTTGAATGGTTTCAGCTCTTTTTATTTAGTTTTATTGATGTTTCGGACCCTTTACAGGTTCCATGTTTACATAAGACTAAGGTGTTGATTGTCTTTTTAATTAAGAGTATAGCTACCTTCAAAACAACACTATAAGACACATTCGCAATACAAAAAAAAATATTTTAAAGCGAAATTTACATTTTTTAAATTATATTAAAAATACATTTGACTTATTTATTTACCCCTGGCTACCGTAATCTAAAGGATCCGAAACGTCAATAAAACTAAATAGCAACGCGATGAAACCGTTTAAAGTTATTTCAATTATGGATAGTGCGCGTGAAAATATAGAGATTGGATTCTTAGATGTTAACTAAAGCAGATGTAAACGAGACCGACCGTGCTATTCTGATTTAAAAACCGCTTCGCGCGCGCAGTTCGTATTAGTGGGTTTTCAAGACTGCAGATGTAGCTGGCTAATACGTACTGGGCCTGGACCAGCCGTGCGATACAAACACAATATCATTGTACAAACAGTCCGCAGTCCCAGTACGGATTAGTGAATGTTCATGAATGCAGATGCTACCGAGACCAGCCGTGCTATTCCGTAATACAAACAGTCTCGAGCTCGACGACGAACAAAGCGCTGTCTCAGCATTTTATATTGAATAAATCTAATATATACTTGAAAAGGTAATATAGGTTTTATTTGATAGAAGAAGAAGCTTAGAGCTTCAATGGAATAAAACCTTTACCCTGAATTAAAACTAAAAGAACATATAACATAGCATATAAAACTATAATAACATAGCATATTCTTATTCGACGACATCCGTAATCGAGTGGTTAGTAAGTCGGTTTCAAGATTGATCCCCTCTCTAATGGGACATGGGTTCGATCCCCGGTCGAGCCAATGTAGAAAATGGACTTTTCTGTGTGGTCTCGGCTCTGGGTGTTGTGTAATTTCGTTGTCTCAGATACTCTATAATAACAATACGGGGGATTTAGTTACTCATCTTTGTATTTAAGCAATGTATGTGATGTTGTCTGTTATTTATTTATTTACACCGAACGTAATTATATATAATAGTTTTCCAACAAAAGTGTGATAACTGAATTCAGTCGACTGTCTATTTAGTACAACCAAAAAGAACGTATAGCTAGTTATTGTGGAAACTATAATACGTGGGTTGTGGCTTTATCTTTATACGCCATTGGCCAATTCTTTATTCCCTCAGAATAGAAATGTCGCCCTTTAGACTTATTACTCAGACCTTCTGATAAACTTCCTTGATATCCCTTTTTGGTATACACAAGCTATGTTTTGGTATACCCGTAGCTCGGTGGCGTAGTGGAAAAACATCGCGGCCCACAATCATTGTTTTTTAGCAACTTTCGCAAGGGTCAGCCACGGGATGGGTGACCAAAAATTTATTACCTCGAGTTACTCCATGCTTCGAAAGGCACGTTAAGCTGCTGATCCCGGCTGCACTTGCATTCGTTAATAATCAAATCTCATCATACCCTATGGGCCAGTGTGGCCTCCTAGACATGGTCTCCTTATCATAAAGAAGGCCTGAACCCCTGTAGTGGGGACGTAAGAAGGCTAATGATGACGATTGATCCTTTTTATTTGACAAAAACGTGAAATCGCCGTCCACAACTATAATCAAATACTGTGCTATTATTACTATCTATGATTTTTTTGCCCTCACTTAGGGCGTTTGTAATACAAGCCCTTACTGACATATACAACGCACAGGCAAAACCGCCGATCGTAGAGACTTGAAATTTGGAAGGTACATTTGAGTTATTACGAAGGTGTGTCCTAATTTCATCAATAGTGATTCTTTATATTTAATTACATCTATAGGGCAGGCCTGTACCCCAGCAGTAAAGAAGTCAATGACTATGATATGCAGGTAGATTAAGACTAGCTTTCTAGACAAGTGATGCCTAACGAACTATTCTATTAAAAGTAGCCTATATGTTAATACAGTCTTAGAATTGTCCGATTAGATGATAATCCATTCAGTAGTTTTTAGTAGTTTTTTTATTCAAAGAACAACAAACATACGTACATCCTCACAAACTATCGCATTTATAATATTAGTAGGATAACCTTAAAACTCCAGTACACAGACTATTGGACGAAGCCGCGAGTTACAGCTTGTACGTAATATAACGCGTGAAATTATTAACCTTTATACTTATGTCTGGAAACTTTTTGATTTCCCGACGTATCCCTTCCCGTTATCAAAGCCGCTTGGGCATTTTCCTCGTTCTGTTTTTTTTTTTTTCGTTGAACAACAGCGTTTCAATAATTTATCTTCAGACAGCCAACAAGTCTTTCGTTAAATATAATTTGTAACCGTCCTTGTTAACGGCAAAGCTAGTGTGATTTGTGTCTGTTGGTGAACAATTTGTTTTTAATACTTTACTTATATATAGATATTTATAAAAAAGACAAAACAAGTTATGGCTCAGCTAAACAAAATTGTCATTGCTTTGTTTGATTCTTATATTTTTAGTCTGATTTCGGCATTCGAGTTTTTAATTTATCCCTTTTAGTGAGGAGTTAATCGAGACCTTTAATTGATACCCATATTGTTATAATTAAAGAACAATTTGTTTTTAATATCTTTTACTGAAAACTGCTTAAAACATTTCATAGTTCCAGACGTACCGATATGTTACTCGTACTAACAACCTTTTGCAATCTGGGCGACAGCAACAAATTTTATTTGTTTTTATATTTTTATTTAAAATTATCAAATTTGTTTTAATATTTATTAAATTTTGAATTCACAATGCTTTATTTAGCTCGGTAGCGTAGGGTATAAGCGCCGCGGCCCGCGATCATTGTTGTTAAGCAACTTTCGCAAGGGTCGGTCACGGGATGGGTGACCAAAATATTATTATCTCGAACTACTTTGTGCTTCGGAAGGCACGTTAAGCCGTTGGTCCTGGCCGCATTTGCAGTCATTATACCCTCCGATCCGCATTGGGCCAGAATGGAGGGTCATGGCGCATCTTCCTTAACCATCCATAAGGAAGGCCTGAGCTCCTGCAGTGGGGACTTAAAAGGGCTGATGATGATGATGCTTTATTTATTGGTGCATAATAATCTTTCATTTATTATATTGAAGCTACGTTCAATATTTTCTAAAAATAAAATAAAAATATTTAAAATGACTGCGGCCCCTAGAACTTCTACTGAAATTTATAATGAAAGCAAACGTTAATTTTCAATTAAAATTGAAGGTAAAGTAATTTAAAAACCATAAACTTTGCTCGGAGCTACGGGTGGAATGACAAAGCTCAGATTATGAGTACCTAAATAAAAGAAGGCAAATAAAAAACGACCATCGACCAAAGGCAAAGTTTGTCTCTGGAGAGAGGAGCCCTTAGGGTTGTCAGTAAATTTTGTATATATTTTGTTATCTTTACTAATATTTTTAAGACAAAAGATTTGATCGTTTGTTTGTTTGCATCGAATAGGCTCCGAAACTGTACCGATTTTAAATTTTTTCCTAAAAAACTGCAAATATAGGGATAACACTTTAATTTGTCTATTTGTTTTTAATTTTTCGTTGTACTTATAACAGTGTCATAATATAAAACTTTATTCAAAGGAATAATTAAATTAAATTCTAAGCCTGGATTAACGTACATACTTTTACCCTATGCGAGCGAAATCTAGTTAAACAACTAGTTTATAAAATCTATGTTTATAAACATAAACATAGATTTTATAAATTAGTGTAAAAAAGAAATAAAACGCAGCCAAGATTCACTATATTGGTTTTATATAAATGAACATAAAAATAGTAATGGGATCAATTGCAGAATTTGTAAAATAAATAAGATAAAAACAAATATATGTGTCAGGTTAAATCAAAATGTCAGATATCGATGCAAAAATAAAAATGAACATCAATGATTTACAAACAATGTCAATTGTTAAAGAAAAAAATTATTTATATATTATTACATATTTAAGTTTTATTATAGGGAATATTACGGAAAGCTCGGCGTAGCTGGCAGCACTTACACAATGACATATGGTAAACAAACAAAGCTATTCCAATATTTAGTCGTTGTCGAAATTAACGACTCCCTTCCTTCTTACAAAAGATGTTCGGTCGTAAAAATCAAACCGAACACCTCTTTTTACACACATAAATTATATCTTATCGCACCCGCGTAAGATGTAACTATCCGTAGGTATTTTTTTTTAACTTTTGATAACTATTTATTCGCAATAGTAACGTAGTCTACTATATACAAAAAACAATAAAGTATTTCCTTTTTATAATATTAATAATAGAGTTATGTACCTATTTTTAATTTGAAATATAAATTAAAGTAAGTGCCTATAATCATGCTCAATTTCCACTTTATTACAGTTAGGTATTGTAGATTTTTACTGCCTGTACCAGCCCTGCTTATGACACTAAACATGAACTCAGTGTTTGCCTTCGGTGTATTATGAAAGATGACAATGATCAAAAAAAAACAATATATTTTTTGCAAAGTGATTGTGCCACGTGTACACACATCAGTACAACGTCATCACATTTTCTTTGTCACAATCTAAGGCAAAAGGATAGCTCGCAAGGTCTTTTTCTATTATTTTTTTTTTTTGTACTATAAGTGTACGTATGAATATATTGCGTATTCTTTGTTGTATAATGTTCTAAATGAAAGTAGAACTTCCTAAAATTTTCTGTTACTGACTTATTCATTGCTTATACTGAACTGAAGCCAGTTTTGACAGCACACGACAATACATTTTTTTTATGTACTTAACTGTTAATTATCTTGTTTGTTTTATACTGTGTGTTTTGAATGTTGACAAAATAAATCTAATAAAATCTAATAAAAAGTTAATTTTTGAAAACCCTGCACATTTTAGGTGCGTCAAAACTTTTTCGAACTTTGAATTATATCGGTCTTCACGAGCCAAGTATAAGGGTTTAGTTCTATGGTTTTAATACGCCAGCCTGTTATTATTTCAAAGGCAATATAAAATATTTTAAAATATCTACCGTAATAATAACTTTTAAATGCAATTAACTTGTTATCATTGAATTAGTTGTTAGAGGTACGTACTCAAATGTTGGTAAATCTAATAAATACATAAGAAAATATTGTTTTTGCTGTCGATTCAAGTCATACGGAGTAATATTTCAATCATGAACAGCCTATTTGCTACCACTTATGGGACACGAGCCATCCCTTAGATATAATAGAATCAAATAGAGAGAATGGGATATTCTGCGCTAGAGCGCAGGCCCAGTACGGATTTATTTGTCATTATTTATTCTTCAATTTTGATTGGGGTTTTTTGTATGAATTCGATATATCAACCCCTTTTGTGGATTTTAACGACTGATAAAGCAGCCGTGCTATCCAGAGCATGGAGGAACTCATGATAATATAATTTTGGTCACACATCCTATGACCGGTTCTCGCGAAAGTTACTTCGCACTTGTCACTGCACCATCGACCTTTCGCCGTATAAATCAGTTCTTAATTTACGACATAACAATTGGCATCGGAGCTGATGACCGAATTAGATTCCAGTGATTCATATGCATTACCCATTTATTTTTTGGTAGCGTCGCTGAGTGACGTAGAAAATAGGATTAAGTTTATTACAATGCAACATGTGTGTATAGGAAGGATGTGTTTATTTGTTTGCATCGAATAGGTTTTTATGATACCCATAAATTAGGTACTTATTGCATGATTTGTTTATACGTCGGTGTCAACCGCTTTATTTAATAAATTTTTGGGCCCCATCCTTTAAAAATTTGCTTAACCACTGTAATCGCAGACCAAATAGCTGGTTAAAGTTTTTCGTATTAAAACAACCTGAAGAAAATATTAAATTCCCACACAATGGCACACTATAAAGTACACAAAGAAAATTTCACGTATCTATTTTCAGTATATTCTGAAGTTCAAAATAATTATCCTGCGTTCCTATTCTTCAAAATAAGTAGATATCTAGCTCTCTTGTGTTTCGAACACCTTTTTCTGTACGATGTAAAATAGCACTTGAAACTGATGGCATATAGTCTACAATAGAGTAAATACAAGTTGGTTCACTTTAGATTCTCCAAGATGGCGCTCTAAGCGGCATTCAGGTCTCTCCATAGAGTTTAACACAAATAGAGATTGAAAAAATACTTCAACATTTTAAATTTTAATAATAAATGAATAAAGTATGTTAAAAAAGTCAAAGCCAAAACATTTATTTCCTGTTACATTACAAACAATGAGATAGAATTTAATTTTAGGTATACATGTGACGTCCTCCAAAGGCATTACGATATATAGAAGACCGCATTAGTGACTAAAATAATAATAAAAGATACATAATAAAATAATTACCGACGAGAACTGATTCAATTCAATTATGATTATATTTTACAATGTTTTAAAATTAAAAACATTTTCAAATTTAATTAATCCTTAAGAAGGAAAGATTTCAATAATACACTATTTATTTATTTGTCTTGGTTACTAGGAATTTCAATAACAATATGTGTTAGCGACTGCAAATGTAACCGATACCTTATTTGCCCCTCCGTAAGCACGGAGGAGGTCTAATTTTATGACCAACACTTGCGTAATACTATGCCATCGAGCTCCTCTAAGCAAAATTCTTGCATATTATAGTAGCTCGGTGGCGTAGTGGATAAGCGCCGCGGCCCGCGATCGTAGTCGTTAAGCAACTTTCACAAGGGTCGGTCACGGTATGGGTGACCAAAACATTATTATCTCGAGCTACTCCGTGCTTCGGAAGGCACGTTAAGCCGTTGGTCCCGGCTGCATTTTGCAGTCGTTAATACCCTCCAATCCGCATTGGGCCAGCGTGGAAGGTCATGGCCCATCCTCCTTAACCATCCATAAGGAAGGCCTGAACCCCTGTAATGGGGACGTAAAAGGGCTGGTGATGATGATTGTCCACCACGTTTGTGTCAGATTATACCCACAATAACCTTTTTTTATGTCGTAGAGAAATGCTGTATTCATGTGGATGGAGTGTCCCACACACTTCATATGCACAATCAACCAATCAATCCACCCATAGACTGACCAAAACGCGGGTAGCAAACCAACAAAACACCCTCATTTTAAGGGAAGAGCCTGGAATCCAGTAGGGACTGCTCCAGGCTCAGCCCCCGGCGTCAGATACACGGTAGCTGCACGGCCACGGTACCTTCACTTCACGGCATCTGACTACTTCTCTGAGATAAGACCCCAACTCACGACCTTTCGCAATCCAGGTGACTGCTCTAACCACTGAGCTACCTGGGTCTAGTGGATTTTTTAAACATTTTTCAATATAAATATTTTCCAGTATATCATTGTGAATGCAAAAATTTATTAAAAAAAGAAATGTCTATTTGGTTGTACAGTTTTAAGTCTATGTTTTCCTCGTCACAAATTCCACTGTTTGCACACAGTATAAGCTAGCTGAGCTGGGGATGGGGCATGTATTCACGGCGCATGTGTATGTGTGCATGTGTGCACACACACACAGTACTGCATAACTGACTGGCTCTTACTCAAAAATTCTGGAATTTCACCTGTCACAAATGTTTTGTTAGATTGCAACTAAGCTCTTACACTTATACCTAATATCTAATATTACCCCGAGTGAACGTCGCCTCTCCAAGGCTCTCCTAAATAAATCATTAATGCGCCTTGTGACAGGTACCATCACTAGTCATGGCAATTTAACAGAGAACTGTTCAAATTAGTAGTCACCGAAGAGGATACATACAGGCAGAAGAAGCAGACACTAACGTCCTGCTGAAATGCAGCGGCAGCGCGGCGGCGGAACAGGGTAACCAACTTTCGGGCAAGACAGTTCATATATGAGCAATTTCCAACCGACATTAATTGGAGCGTGGTCTGCAAGCTATCAACACCCAGCTCTGAGGACAATTTCCCTAATGTCTTTTAGGACTGTAACCAACTTCCCGCATCTACAGTACACTAATGTCATCAAAATATGTGAAATTTCTCTTAAAACACTCTGTACCTCTGTAGGTATTGATGAAAACCGCATTTTAATCCATTGTGTATTTCAAAAGATCTCAGCGTACAGACAGTGGGAAGCGACTTTGTTTTATATTCTGTATAGGAAAATACTTTCCCGGATAAAAGGCTTTATTATCACTGATCAACATAGGCTATATAAGATCGAAATATCCACGGAAACTGTTACAATATAACGCGGCCTGGCTTATACCAGTGAACAATAATGTTATTAATAGACCTACTATTACGATTTAAGAGTTGTCTACAATGTGCGTCATATATAACAAAAGTGGTACGTCTCCGTGGCGCCATATTTCAGACCGCCTACGCAAACAATGTTTGTACCAAGTAAGCATAAAAAGCTTATTCGCATTCTAGAATTATTTATATGCGAATTCCATTGTCATTTCAAACTGACAAAATAGGAGGAAATTCTCAAGTCGACATTAAGACATTTTTCTTGAACGGCATTTTTCTTCAGTGACGACTTATTGACATGAGCTTATCTATATTATAAAAAGGTTAAGTTTCTAGCTGTATTTGTTTGTAAGGGGTCATCTTCGGAAACACTAATCCGATCATGAAAATATATACATATAAACTAACTTGCGGGAAAATATTTGATGTATAAATTTATCTGATGTATTTAGTGTCATAAGGGTCAGTGGAAATTAGTAAGCTCGACGTACGATAGATCATCCGTCAAATGTGCAAGGTGGATGGTAGGCACATATCTGACGGAATAAGAAGAGCCCTTGACAAAAATGTTTTAGTATACTGAAGTACTAAAAATATCACTCAGTACCCAGTAAGAAGGTCAGGCGCTGGAATACCTGAAATCCCAAATTTGATAGCCCTCCAGTTTGGCAGATGTAGAAAATGTACTTTTCTAGATTGTCTTGTGTCTGGATGTTGTGTTCGTTGTTTCAGGTTTTACCACAGAACATTACATAATACAAGTGCTTAAGCTGCTACTTAATTTGGAATCTTAGCAATGAATGTGAAGTTGTATAATATTTTAATAATATATCTCCATGTGTTCAAAATAATAAAAAAAAAACATCCACTATCAATAAAACAGCGATTTGATTCTTTTCAATTGTCCACATGGTTTAGACAGTTTTACCTGCAGTAGGTAAAATGGCAAAGCGTTACTTTAAAAGGATTTTGCGTTCCATACTCTGCAGTCTGCATTTGGCGGTTTATCCACTTCATTCCACAGAGATAAACAAATAGTCGGCCAAAAGAGCTCTATTCGAGCCTTTCGAATCTTTTAGTAACGTTCATTCGAGTTGAAAATCGAACTGTGAATTGAAATGTTAAATGCAAAGACTTATCTCATGGTACCAAGCTAGTCCCGAAAAACGCCTTAGGCAGGCGCCTCGTTTATCACCTTCCCACGTGTGGGCACAAACATGTACTTCTTTACGTATTTTTTATTTTTGAAAAATACGCAATACCTTCTTCAGTCTTCTCTCACAAAAACGGAAGGCTGCGAAGCAGGTATGTTATTCCCTCGTCAAATTTCTCGCCCTTCTGTAACATAGTTATAAGATTTGTCAAACACATACAAACATAGTACATACATAAATTAAAAGTTCAATAAAACTTGTATTATTTTACACTTTGTATCTTCATAATAATTATTCAAAAAGATTGTTTTAGTAAAAAAAAAAATCATATATGTATGTTTACCATTTTTTTATGTTTGCTTTTTATATTATGTGTCTGCGGCGGGGTGCTGGTGCCACCCAGCTTACAATTTTTTATTTTGGTGTTTCTCTCGGAATGCAATGTTTTAAACAAAAATATTAAAAAGAAAAGATTTATTGTCAAAGAACGCTGGTATTGACGCTTCGCCATAGGTATATTGTGCATCGTTTCTGTAAGTCATATTTGTAAATGTATATGTAGGGAACTGTAGGTTTATATATTATATGTTGTTATGTTTTTTTTGTTGACATTTTTAAAATACTTAAAGTACTAAAAGTAAAAGAGAGGAAAATATTAATACACACACAGCACAAAACCGTGCTCAGGTGAGAGTGCGGTCGAGGAGGGCCGACCCCGAGTCATTGAGACCATCGATCTAGAAATAGTAAGATCGTTTTGTTCAAAAAATTTGTATAAAGTTAACATTTGTATTTTCTATAGCTTTAAATTTTCAGATATAAAATACTGAAACCTTAGTTCTGAAACATATTGGGCCTTAAATAAATAAATATAGCTTTTTATTCTAATATCTTCGAAGTTGAACATCAAAGAAATTTTATTCTAATGTTGCGGATATATCGCTATTAATAAAATTAATAATTGTGTTTCGTATCGTGATCCTTGACAGTTAACCAGTTCCCTGAGCTTTGTAAAGCCGCATTTTAGAAGGATGTTGATCGACATTATGCCGGGCAAGGGAATGGCGATATTCTATTATAAGGCTAGCCGCCTATTCATTATATATTAACCTTAATGTAGTTTTCATTAGTTCACACAAAACCACCTCAATTTAAACTCGAGAGAATCGACCAAGCAATTGTGTTTTATATTGTTCCTAGATTTATTTTGGTAACTATCTGGTAACCCAACAAACATTTAATTGGTTACGGCAGCCTTTTTAGAGGTCTCAGTATCACAAATGGTATATAAGGACTCTGATAGCAACATTTGACCCTTTAATAGGGTGAGTAATAAATAATTAAACCTTCCAGAGGAATAACAGTAATAAAGAAAAAATATCACTTAGACGGTAGCAATGAGTTTATTGTAACCATGTATTACTTATTCTTATAGTCTTAAGTAGCACAAATCAATAAAAGCAATTGTAAGGTGTTTACTAACAGGTGTTACTAATAACTGATATTCTAGTGAAATGTGAAATGTCAAGACATTACTACCTCAGTGTAACAAGTTACACCTTGAGGCTTACTCTAATAGCTTTAAAGAAGTATTAAACGCTTGTTCTGTTTGTCAGGTGTGTACAAACACTTACTATCGACTGGTATTCTTAAAAAGAGTTAGAATAATACTTTGTTCCACCTAAAGCTTTGTCGAGCTTATAGCTGTCGATATAGTTACAAAGCTATAAGCATCTAAGAAGTGATGATTATAAGTCGTATTGAGCTAGATTCTGCAAGAGTTAGAATCCACGTTTAAATCATTTCAAGCTACATAATGGAACTTATTGATAGTAATATTGTAGTTTTTATAAATTCAAAGTCAAAATTATCTTTATTCAAATAGACTTCTTGAAAGTACTTTTGAATTATCCAAATTTTTTCCCTACCACTCGATCAGGACGTCTTTTGGCTGATATGAAGAACGAGCAAGAAACTCACCAGCTCTAATAGGAGTAAAGACATTTATAAAAACCATGTAATTACCAGATCAATACATTATAAATAGGGAGAGAGAAAAAAAACTATGGTCTTATAATGATAACATTATCATTTAATAATAATGGAAACAAGACAATTTTTGATATATAATAAGTTTAGAAGTAATCACCTATCCAGTTACTGGATTATCTAAAGTCCAAGCATTCTTATCTGTTATATAATCGGATACCTTATATTAAGATTTTATTGAGTATTTTTTAATAGTACATTTAAACTGCATGATATCTAATTATTGTATTTCGCTTGAGACCTTGTTGTAGAAGCGCACACAATGACCCCTGAATGGGTTACTAACTTTTTGCAGTCTAGTGACAGGCACAGTTAATTTATTTTTATATCTTGTATTAAAATTGTGTATATCACTTTTTATAAAAAACAAACTAATATTTTTACGAACGTACATAAAGTTCTCGTGTGTATTGAGAAGCAACAGTCATTATGTCTATTTTATTAAATTTCTTCCTTAAAGACTCCCTAATCCTCAAATTATAAATGGATCTAATTGCTCTTTTCTGAAGCACAAAAATCGTTTGTATGTTAGCAGCATTTCCCACAATAGGATTCCGTACGACATTACACTAAGAAAGAAACTGAAGTATACTAATCTGGCAGTATCTATGTCAGTTTCACCTGCCTACGTAACTTCGTTACGGCAACATATTACAGAGCTAAGTCTACTCGACAATTTATCAATATGTGGGCCCCACTCTAACTTAGAATGTAAAGTTATTCCTAAAAATACTGTGGTATCCACAAGGCCCATATTCTTATCTTTTATATTTACATTTACATGTACTTTTTTATCATTAGGTAGTACAAATTTAGGCATTTTATTTTTTCTTCATTAAGGAGAAGATTATTTACATTAAACCAATATACTACTTTAGCGATAGAATTGTTCACATCGTCATTTAGAGGTAGCCCTCTTTTTTTAAACAAAAGTGAAGGGTGGATGACCCTTCACTTTTCGTGAATAAAACAAAAAGCAAACAAAACTATTTCGTGATTATACTTTAGAAAATAAGACAAGTCATTTATGTAAATTAAAAACAAGAAAGGAAAGTATTGAAAGTAGGAAAGTATTGTACAAGAAAGTATTGAGCACTGCGGAACACCCTTCTTAACTTTCGATCCAGGGGATCTTTTGCCATTGATATCAACCCTCTGTACTCCGTCAGTCAAGTATAAGACAATAAAATCCAATGAGTTATCTGTTAATCCATAATAATGAAGTTTCCTAATCATTGTTTCATGAAAAATACAATCAAATGACTTAGATAGGTCACAGAAAATACCCAACATATCATGTGAATCCTCCCAGGCATTAAAAGTTTCTTGTATTAACTCGACACCGGCTTCGGTTGTTGAGCAACCCTTGTAAAATCTTGTATATTGCATTATTCATTATCACTTTTAGTTGAGAAGTTGGATTTAGGTAAGTGACTTAACCTAAACTCAAAAACCGGCCAAGTACGGGTCGGACTTACACACGAAGAGTTCCGTACAATTATCCTTTAAATAAAGTAAAAAACAAAATTGTTATAGTTTTTTACTGCTGTAACATTTGTATTTTTACCAACAATCAACAACCACTTTGTCGGCGTAGGTAATTACTATGTATACTCATGCCAAATTACAAATTTCTAGTACCAGCAGTTTTTGAGCTAAGCCGCGGACGGCGATTACATGGACATGGTAAAACTATAAGGGTTTCTTGTTTACTACGGAGCCCTTAAAAGTAATGTTTATTACGTTTACAACGCGCCGTTTATTTGGAAATATTTTTGGGGGTTGCGTAGTGTATGTTCTTCACCGGAATAATAAAATTGATGACAATATTAACTTGGATGATTCGGATGTAATAACTAGACAATGTCGTATAAATCAAACGCTTCTTAGATGCACAAATTATATAATAGAACACTGGATACTGGAATAGAACTAGAACACTGGAATAGAACACTTTTCTTGCGTTGCTGACTCGCTGAGAATTAAAATATTCATTGTATATCCGTGACATAAACAATATGTAAACTATAAAGAGTATAATATCTAGGTACATAAATTTCGCTACATATTTAATTATTTCAAAATGAAACCATGGATAGTTAAAAAACAAACTGGTGGAGTCAAAATAAGGGCTTTGAGGGAATATTAGAATATCATTACATTATCGTAAATCCAATGCAACGAGTCTAGATCAGTTAAGGAAAAAATATATGACAGTGACTAAAGAAGCATTGTATAGTGTATTTTTTCTCTTTCTCAATCCATTTTTCAGTTTCTGCCCTGCAATTCTGTAAAAATCCGAATTCGAATACACTCAGGTCTACAAGTTCACTTCAAAAGCAGCATCAGTTTAACCTTAAATTGCTAATAACATTACGTGGCGTGTAGTGAGTTTCGAAATGGCATAGTGATATAATATCTGAGACACATATAATTGTTCAATTTTGTTTGGTATTTTTATGCAAAAAATGGAATTAATAGAATTTATACACTAAATTACTTGAATTCAGACACATCAGTGAATCCGAATACGTTCGGATTTTTACGGAATCGCTCCCCTGATCTTCTTCTTCTGGATTATTTATTTTTTCCTGAAATAACAGGTGAAGTATTGTAAATAGTGAAAAATACACTTACACTAAGTTCATAAAATTAATTAATTTAATAAATAAAAGGTTAATAAGTAGGTATTAGTGCAAAGTATAAGAACTTGGTAATAATACGTACTATTATTTCAACATTAAGAAGGAACTACTTTCCTAAGTCCATTATTTATATATGCAATTGTTTTTCAACTTTTTTGAATTTAGAAAATAAGTTGATAGCTAGTATTATGAATACAAACTGTTTGTCATGTAGTCAGGCGTGTGATACATAAAGGGTTTTCTTCAAAAGATAGCACAACTCTAAAAACTATTAGTTTAGATCGCCGAGTAGAACTATTAAACAAGTTAAACCTATAAACTCTGTTTTTTCATTTTTATAAACATGTTCAAGAAGTTCTACTTCCATTTTGGTGACACATATTGCTGCTAAATATGACCGATAAATTTAATGGTTAAACGAACTTACCTCAAGTGATGTTTGACCATAATTATATGAGACGTTACATCCGAAGAGATTTATAGATGATTTCTTACTATTGAAGATGTATTTTCGACAATCACAAGGGGCTTGTAACAGCCTAGACTAAATAAATACCTTACCAAGAGATATTTTAGAGGCCCTCGGAGACCCTAAAGAGAAAGAAAAAATTTTTGGACTCAATATTCCGGATGAAATTGCTAAACGTTGGGGTCAGGTGCTAGTGGATGGATTAGCCAAAGAAAAGAAACGCCCCCTTCACTTAATATGGAATTATCTGCTGTATTCAGTGAGTTTGTGAGAAATAGAGACAAATTGCTAGAAAAATCTCAAAACCACCTAGGTGTGAGAATTCCTGGACTAACAAATCCCACTGCTGAGATTATAGAAGGAGATATTAATAAAATTCAACCTCTACAAAAAAAAAAAATAATAATAATCAGATATTAACCAAACGCTTTTAGACCTCTATTTTGAAAATACCAAAACTAGAAGATGATTAGTAATTAATTCTATGGATAAAAAATTTGTAAAGCTGTTTGTAAAGCAGTTGTAAAAAGAGATTCACATCTATTCGGAACTGATTTAGGAGAAAGGATAAGAGCATCCAGAGTAGCAGAGAGATCAGGATTGCAAATAAGACGCAATGTCATGACAGCGATCACTTCTAAAATCAGGGAAATTGGATGGGCCCACCACGTTCTTACAACCAGCGAACTTACAAACAGGGTGGGCCTAAGAATCTATTCAACAATCCTGTGAGATGCCGTCAACCAACCGGGGACCGCCCACAATACTCAACAAAAACGACTTTCAAGCCACGCAAAGCCTAAGCCTTACTAATCACACTCGTCCAACCGAGGTACTACCACATGCAGGTAGATTTTTTTTTTTTTATGATGAATGGTGTCACCTAACCGAAGACATAGTGGTTCTGGAATATGTTAAAGGTTTTACCATTCCTTTTGAAAAGGTACCAACTCAAACTGTTGTACCTAATAATCATAACTTTAATAATGTTGAAATTGATCATTTAAAGTAGGCCATACAAAAACTTTTAAAGTGTGGGGCTATTGTGAAATGTCACTATGAACCTGGTCAATTCCTTTCAAAAAATTTTCTTACTCCCAAACCAGATGGATCCTATCGCTTTATTCTGAATTTAAAGGAATTAAATTAATTCATAGCAACCCAACACTTTAAAATAGAGGACATCCGTACAGTGATAAGACTTATGTCAAAGAATTGTTACATGGCCGCCGTTGATATCAAAGATGCCTATTTTTTGATTCCTGCTCATAAAGATAGTAAAAAATATTTGAGAGTTAAGTTTCTCAATGAAACTTATTAATTTAAGTGTCTGTGTGTCATTTGGGGTATCACTGGCTTCTTTCATTTTTACTAAATTAATGAAACCCATTGTAACTTACTTAAGAAAATAGGGTTTTAACAATTTCCATATACCTTGATGGTTTTATTTGCCTAGGATCTGACTATCCAGATTGCCTCTCATGCGTATTAAATACAGTCAAATTATTAGACAAATTAGGTTTTGTAATCAATTTTGAAAATAGTAAACTAATACCTAAACAAGTACAATCTTATTTAGGGTTCGAATTAGATTCAAAGGAAATGTGTTTAAATTACCACCAGAAAAACGTATCAAACTGTTACAGCGTATTGAAAATATTTCTATGAGAGAATCATTAACCATTAGAGAATTTGCTAAGTTTCTTGGCCTCTTGTGTTCAGCATGCCCAGCGGTGCGATACAGATGGCTATATACAAAACTGTCTGAACGAGAAAAAAATTTATCTTTAAAAAGAGCTAAAGATAATTATGACATGATAATAACACTGCCCGTTACTATAAAATCGGAATTTTCATAGTGGATTAATAATATAATGCAAGCAAAAAACTATATTCATGATAACCATTCTGACATAGAAATTTTTTTCAGACGCATCCTTGACAGGTTGGGGGATATCATGCAATGGTATCCCCCAACCTGTCAAAACCACCAGAACAAACTGGTGGTTTCTGAGATGATAATGATTTTAATAATTCACATATAAATCTGTTAGAACTTAAAGCGGCCTTTATAGGTCTTAAATGCTTTGCTAAGGACTTAAATGAAAAGAAAATACTTTTGCGGGCAGATAATACTACAGCAATATGCTATATTAACAAATATGGTGGTATTCAATACCCTCATGTTAACAAAGTAACGTGTAGTAAGAAATCATCTATAAATCTCGAGGATGTAACGTCGTAATATAATTAATGGTTAAACGAACTTACCTCAAGTGATGTTTGACCATAATTATATGAGACGTTACATCCGAAGAGATTTATAACCCACCCTTCCCATGGTTTTCTTCGAAATCACTCAACCCTATTATGAAATAGGTACTCGAGTTCATCTCTAAAATAATGACGTTCCAAAAATGGCGCTGTGGGTCGTGGGTGCGGGGTTGCCAATATCATAACTTTAATTTCCTTTTTTTTTTTGTGCTATTTAAGCTCTGAATACGTGTGCGATGCTGATACATTGGGAAAAAAAGTGTCTAAGTGATTCTTTACAGCCTACATAACGGGTTAAAAACGAAATGGGAAAAAAAAGGGAATTGTCAGTTTCGGTAATGAACGGCCAGGTGCCGTAGTTTTAATTACATCTGTGATAGTTATTTCAACGGCGCACTCAGTGACTCTGATGTTGGATAAACGAATTAATGACAGCGTCTGTACTCGTTGAGCGGTCGCCAACGCATGCAAAACTACTAGCTTTTTGGTAAGTTTTTTCAAAGGCAAAGATTCATTAGGGTACCATATGCCCACCAGTTCTAAAACAAGGTTAGGATTCCAGGTTGATTGGTACCTTGGATAATTTGGTTCCTTTTTGAAGACTCCCTTAAGAAAGCGCATGACGCGGTCATCTGCACTAAGACTTTTACCCATCAACAATAGTAAGAAATCATCTATAAATCTCGAGGATGTAACGTCGTAATATAATTAATGGTTAAACGAACTTACCTCAAGTGATGTTTGACCATAATTATATGAGACGTTACATCCGAAGAGATTTATAACCCACCCTTCCCATGGTTTTCTTCGAAATCACTCAACCCTATTATGAAATAGGTACTCGAGTTCATCTCTAAAATAATGGGAAATGGGAAGAAAACCATGGGAAGGGTGGGTTATAAATCTCTTCGGATGTAACGTCTCATATAATTATGGTCAAACATCACTTGAGGTAAGTTCGTTTAACCATTAATTATATTACGACGTTACATCCTCGAGATTTATAGATGATTTCTTACTATGCAGAAGTAACCATAAGTAACCAAAGAATTCATTAAAGAAGTTTCCTTTACTTGTTTGCTACTATAACTTGCAGTTATAATCTGTGTATAGCTCATAATATACTTTATACTTTACATGGTAACCACTGCTGAAATAGCAATGTTCTTACTCTTCTTAATCACTCATTTATTACTACTCTAACCATTAAATCACTTTAAGCTCTAAAATCAAAAAACTTGAACCAGGGTTATAAGAGAGATACATAACGCTTTTTTACTCGATTGTTAGAGCCTTTACAGACTCTTTAGCTCTTAAAATTCTCTTAAGCAGCTCATGTAGCACTTATTCTTAAAACCAAAATGTAATTCCGAAACTCACTTCACTTATAACCAAAAGTTAGGAATCTCTTATTCTATGATATATTGGGTGACAAAGAAAATCGATTGATTATTCCATACCAATATAATACAGCGAAAGTAGGTCTGCATACGTCTGTTAAGCTCTCACGCTAGCCTACTAAAAATAGTTGACTAGTGATGGGTCATACTAATGTTCCTTTTATTGTGACAAAAAGGTTGAAATAGAGTTTTAAAGTTTGTATTGAAGTTTATCATTGTCAAAGATAAAATCATATTCCGATATGAATAACATTTGTTTTAGCGTTTTTAGAAGTAAGTACCTATACCACGCGGACGAAGTCGGGGGCATACGCTTTAGTATAGTATACGTAAACGTATACTTTCTATTCCTACTGTCAAAATTGAAACTACGTACACTTACATCATTAAATAGCTAAAATATTGCGTTATCACGAATGTGAAGTCTTGGGTTGGTAAAATTAAAGTTACGTACTACACGTGCTATTTCTATTTCTTCTATTCATTTACAATGTAATACAAACGATATACACACATGCACTCATTCCAACATACAACAGACACACACACGCGCGCGCGCGCACGCACGCACGCAGGCACACGCGCACACACACTAGTCTTTTCACGTTCATTTTGACTCCTGACATAAAGGGCCACGGAATTTGTTTCATACGCTATGTAGTAACTCAATATGTAATTGTTATTCCATACGTAAATACTTACGTATTTTATTTTCATGGTTTGTTAACATTATAATAATAACTAGACAATGTCGTATTATCAGTTCAGTTGTCTTATCACATTGTTACTTTAATTCATCATTCGTAGGTACACACGGCTACACGCCACCTAACACACAATATGTCAAATTTCTGCAATTGATTGTGTATTATTCCGCCAATGTATTAAGGTTTAAAACCAAGTGGAAAAAAATTTCGATTATTTATTTACCTGTGTTACAGTGAATATTTAACATTAGACATTGAAAAACAAGTCTTTTAGTAACTTAGTGATAGCGGTTTTAACTTATCAGCAATAATAAATAGTTCAATACTTATCTATTTGAAAACATTTTGTTTATCGCATAAAATGTTATCTTGAATAATTTTGCAAAAATACAGGGTTAATCGTAAAGTATTCACAGTATTGCAAGACTAGACAGTTTGTTGTAACTGACCTGCAATCACATACTTTGGATGCTCATCACTAATGTTCTTCATCTTGTTTTTGATATCCATTAGCTTTGGGATTTATTCCAATAATATTCTTCATCCTGTCCATTCCATGCCATGTAAACGTTAGAATTCCTTTAAGTTTATCCAAACCTCGACGAACTTTCATCCGATGTTTTTTCTACTAATACATTAATATTAACTCTTATCTGTAGCTTTCATTGTTTTTCTTAATACTTTTAACAATTTCATATTTAATTTATCGCTAATTCTTTATTTATATGATAGTTTTGAAAATTTATTTCTTCGTTGTCATGAGTACGTCTAATAAATACTCTTTTTAAAATTTGACTCACACTTTGTCATTTTTATTAGGTATTCAACCTAAGCTTTTGAATATTTAGGGTTCTAAATTGAAATTGTCCGCTTCCAAATTTGAGCCGACCTTCGGGTATATAAAGCCTTATCAAAAGCCCAGGTAGTTAGGTCTTAAAATCACTTCTACGGCAACAGTTGCTAAAGCAAGCTTTTTAATCTCGCCCTGAGCTATCTCAATTCAAAATAGATGTATTTCCCAGAGCCAACTGCCCCGGGAACACGTTATAGTTAAGGTCTCGAAATCGTAAGACTACCTTCCAATTTTAACCCTAACTTCGACAGTTAAATTACTTCACCGTCTACCACATTCATTTCTACACCATCTACAACCTAATCCTGGAGTGTCCTGGAGGCCAACTTCACCAAGAGGCTCAGTTCGAGATACCGAACGACCTCCCGCTCGACGCCTTTCCGAGACTTTAGCATCAAATCAACGATACCGCTCAGTACTGCTGAGGTTAACGCCGTCCCCGTGAGCCGACATCAAGCCACTTCATCACTTCAGCATCATCAACGGAACTTCGCCGCCGACCCACGCCCTCTTCATCGGAACATCGCTAACACACCCCACACATCTCTTTTGTGTCACCTTTGTAAATTTTATCATTACTATAAATAATAATTATTATTTAGACTTATCGTCTTAAAATTTGTAGTCGGTTATAAACTAGCAATTTAACACGTTTTGACACTACTAATGTTACAAAGAGGAAAGATTGGATTGTTTATTTGTTTGTGACGAAGGGACTGCGACACTACGGGACCGATTTATTTATATTTTATCTTACGCTTTATTGTCTAAAGACAAATGGCGGATTTAATGCCATTGAGGCATTCTGTCCCAGTAAACCAAAATAATAGTTTGTACAAAACAATAGTTGGCAGTTAAGACTAAAAGACGTTCATAAAATCATAGATTTAAAAATGCTTTCACCCACGAGAAACTACGTTATACGCAGTTTACACAGACTATACTTTACGCAGGCAAAGTCGCGGGGAAAAAGCTCGTCAATAAAAACATTGATGAGAATACGCACTGTAGTAGCGAAGAGTAACAAGTGCTTGAAAGATTCGTCAGTCCTCTTAGGTCCTGGGTAGATCAGCGGTTAGAGCAGTCGTCCGGATTGCGAAAGGGCGTGGGTTTGTTACGTTTTGCTTTCCTTTTTATATTATTACTTATGTCCATCAAATATGTAGGTACTGCGAACGTAGAACAAATTAACCTATAAATGTCGCACCAATAAAAACAAAAAAGAACTTTTGGAATATATTATGACTTAAATTATCAATAAACATAATAGTAACAACATCTTTCGTATGACATTTCTCAATAAGCCTCAAATATATTTGAGACAATTCCAAATAATTTCAATTTTACACTATCGCTCATTGAATCTCTTTAAAAAACGTCACAATCGCAATTGCTATCACAAGTGTTGTAAGCGTGAAGTTCACGAATGTCTTTCAATGTCAAATAAAATTTAAAGAGAATGCGATAGATTTTTAAATTAGACAACAAGCCCCTGGTGATATAAGGATCCCCCTGGTTTCAAACTAGGCAATGTTAAAAATGGACTGCAGAGAATCCCAAATATTCTATTGGTATAAAATATCATATAATATAGCCAGCAGCTCTTATAATATAGGATATTTTATAATAATACAGTTATACAACTGTCCTGTAAAATACATTACCTGTTACAATACTTTGTTGTATATTTCAATGGCAAATAAGATTCTTAATCACTTTTACTTATTTCTTTTTATAATTTTCCTGATGTATGTAAATATGATATAAGTTTTGCTTATTTTTTTAAACTCTTCCACAATAATAAATTCGCATATTGGCTATTTGTGGCCACACTTATGTACCATCAAAACTTATGTGCGACACTGAATTAATATTTACATTACGTTTTCTAAAATAAATAAATAATACTTTGGATTTTAGAAAATATTTTAAAAGGTTTATGCTGAAATCAAAGAAACTAAAATAAATAATAAGAACGATATTTCCATATTCCCATTCCTTTATGACAAAATTACATAAACAATTACTTAACTAAATATACACCAAAATATGCGTTTGTACTTAATATTTCTTGGTAGGTGTTTTGATTTTCAAAGTAATATTTTCCTTGATATTACAATAATATTTGTTTAGGCATAATTTCTTTAGGTTAGTTAGCTACCATTAGTGATGTGAACGTTTATAATAAGACGGAATAGGCAAACTAGATACAAATATACGTTTATGATACTGCGACATTATTAACTAAAATGCCAAATAACAAAACATAATATCGTAATATTACAGCCTTATTACGTCAACGTTCTATTTCAATTGTGTTTTTTTAACAAATCCAACACTAGTGGAAATAAATGTATGTACATGTTCTTCCCAAAAGCAAAATCTAGATGAGTCCAAAGTTTGTTATCGATCTCATGGTAAGATGAATTAGGAAGCAGCTGATGCAGTATTCGAACATCCTCAACATTTGCTTGCAGATCGTTTAGTCCAACAAGTAATTCCACTTTGGTTGTAATATTATACAAAGGATATAATGGTGGTTTCAATGTACCATACTCTTTCAAATTCCCCGTAATTCCGTGGCTGTATTGCTGAAATCTCTTACTTACCACTACTTGTGCCATATGACTCAAAAGTTTCCTAGCAGTACTTGTTGGACAATGACCCATAAAAGTTGGCATAAATTCAGGCTCCAAATCTTCAGGATTTCTACCAGATATTGGGTAAATAAAAAAATTTAAACAATATTCAGCACCCGTCCTCACTTTCGTGCAAACAGTTCGCGCTGCTCTATTCAATAAAGAATCATATCCGAAAAGTTCCTCATTGCCGGTTGTTTTAAGGAAAACATCTAACGGTGGCCATCCTGCTAATAATGGCACTTTAACGTGGTTCATATAAGCTATTGGTGCTAGTGCGATAACAGCTTTTACCTTAGCATTGTACTCAGGTCTGATAGATCCTAACACATACCATATCTGATTGCCTTGGGAAAATCCAATGAGTGTTAGCTGAGCCTGGTTGGTTTTATTCAACACAAAATCGATATTAGCAGACAAATCGTATAGTCCAATTTCATGAAAACTAAAATCCCAATAAGTCGTATCTTTATCAGCGTCTAAATATAAATGTCTTCTACTATACTTTTTACCTCTAGCATTCATAAACCAAAGATCATATCCCTCTTTAGCCAAAACGACAGCCAATGATGTGTTTCCTCTTAATATATATGCATCAGACGAATCAATAAGGCCATGAGCCATCAATATAGGTTTTTTTCTGTCTCCTTGGACATGAAACAATTTGAGAATGTAACTGTCTTCAGTTATCACATCAAACTCTTCGGCTTGCAGTCCATATTTATTTGTGAGCTCAGTGAAGTTTAGTTTCCCATCTTCCGAAAGACCAGAATTTATAATATCTACACCAACACTGTATATGATACAATACAAAATATTTATAACAATTATTAAAAACATAATGAGTCCACACACCACAGCTGCTAACAAAAAACGAAACCGTATTCATTTTAAACACTGACTTATACAACAAATGTAAATAGTCGTTGCAGGAAATAATTAGCAACAATTAATTAACACATATGTATAATTCACATGGTCGTTAAACTTTGTATTTGCACATTGATCGAAAGATGTATTTTAAAACGAAACAAAAATAGAAAAAACCCTTTCTAGTTATAACAACGGTTTATTTAACATAATGTAATTAAAATTTCAATATTTTTTTATTTATGTCCTTGAGGAGCACTTTATATTAAATACAGGTTTCATTATTTTTCCATACATTTGTATAGGGAATGTCGATACTAAAAATTATCTTGGAAAAAATATTTTCCCGGAGGTTTTTCGGGAATAACATTGTAACGGTGTGCCGTACCACCGTTTATTTCGTCCTAGGGTTCCGCATGCAAACTTTTTTGTCTTTGATCTTTTATTTCTTTTTATTATTTACCTTCCGTAATTTGAAATTTTGACTAATCCAATATGCTCTTTATGATTGGCCCTTTACCAATTTCTCATATACTTAACAAGTTTATATTTGTAGTTTACTGTTGTTTTTCAAAATATTGCCTAATTTACCCTATCAAACGCGCTATTCCTTCTATTATTAAACATATTCTCGACAATTTAGTATTTATGACTTATGGAATACCTGAAACTATAATTTAAGACAATGGCCCTCAAATGATTGGCCAAGAACTCAAAGATTTATTTAATTTTTAGAAGATACCCAAAATATTTTTTACTCGCAAATATTGTCAACAAGTAAATACAATTGAACGTTACAATAAAACTATAGTTACAGCGATCTCTTCTTTTGTTGACGACAATCACCGTACATGGGATTTATATATTTTTTTTAATTTATTTACACTTTAAGAAAAATTATTTAACATGTTAATTAAACTAAGCCATGAAGAGAAACCAAGACGGTTTGTACACATGTGCTAGGAATAAAATTATGTAAAAACCTATTCGCAATAAATTCTGCCGTCGATGAAACTACTAAATTCACGCCAGCATTTTTAGTATTCGGACGTGAATTAGTTACCTGTGGTTCCATATTAATTACAAAAGATTTAACTGAAGAAATAATTGCTGCTCATAGAGACATATATGCTGAAAATTATTTTTATATGGGCTTCTTAATCCTATTTTTTTCAGATGTACACTCACGACTTTACAAAGCACATAAAATTATTATAATAAATACCACCAACATCTTGAATTCTAAAAAGGCAACATAATTTGGAAGAAATATTATCCTATTGGTTCTTCAGATAAATGTTTTTCATCCAAATTAGCACCTAATTTACGAAACGTATCATATCTAACAAAGTCAGTCGATTAATTTATGCTTTAGCAGATTTGTCAAATAAACCTTTAGGACGCTGGCACATTCAAAATATTAAACCCATATCTTAATTGTTACTATTTATTACTTATTTATTTATTGTTACTACGCTATAAATATTCATAACGTACTCAGTTAACTATTTGGCTACTCATACTTTTTGTTAGTTGTCTTCATAATTTATTTATTCATCTAGTGCGGATGACAATACTATAAATAAGCCAATATCATTTTTTTGTGTACTTATGTACACTTATTTACTTATGTACTTATTATCTATCACCACGTGATGTATTTTTATACTTATGTATTACCGACTAATATTGTATTTATTACTAAGATTGTGTATAATTCTATTCTCTTCACTTAGGCACTTACACAACACACTCATCCACACTCAACAACACTATACAATTCATATAATACCAGCGGGTGGTACGGGTGTTTTTTTTTAAAAGCCCACACTATTTTCTAGGTTTATTTATTAAAAATAATCTTTCTTAAATACAAGTAACCTCTAATCGCCAGAAATTTTTACCACAATGAGATAAAGATTGCTTGAATGATGAAGTGAAGACGTTTTATCGAAGGAACTATGAAAGGAAAATCAGCTAATGTAATTTATCCACTATATAAACCATCCCCATTTCTAAATTAACTCATGATAGAATAAATAATCACATTTTATATTAAATATTTTAAACTTGTTTAACCCAAGAATATCTAAAATAAATCCTTGAGATTTCTTTTTACCCCGGCCCCTCGGTAGTGCCGTACCACCGTTTATTTCGTCCTAGATTTTCGCATGTAAACTTTTTTGTCTTTGATCTTCAATATCATTTCTTTTTATAATTCACATTTCTTAATTTCTCTTTCCTCTCTTTATGATTGTCAGTTCGTAAAAAATATTTTACTCATCCATACATAACATATGATTTTATTTAAAAATATTTATATAACCCGTTAAAATTAAAAAAGTGTAGAGTGAATATCTTATAAAGTTTCAATGTCTTAAATAATTTATATATTTAAAAGCAAACCCAAAAAGGGGTATGTATTTGTTCTATTTAATAATTGTAATTATATATTTATGTAATCATACGAACTGTTTTTATATTCATTTTTTGTATGTTACAGTTTTCTTTTTCTTTATTACCGTAAATAAATCAAGTTCTCGAGATTATTCAGTGTTTCATTCATTTGGCCAAGCATCGAACCTGGTTAGCATGGTTAGCGTCACAACATGGTTAGCGACGCTAACTACCAACACTGTAAAATAAATCAACCTTTTAAAAATTCTAAAATGGTTTTATTTCTTAATAAATTTACGAAGCTATTAGTAATGGGCAGGTAGATTATTTTTCACGAAAACCTTGAAAGCAGGTTTTCCCTTTTCACAAACACACTGTGTTTCACAAACACAAACACACTGTGTGGACATTACAAGTTTTACATTTACAAACAATATGTACTACAATACTATTTGTACTGCATTTGGCGCAACTTCTCGATGTGGTTCGTTCTTGCTGATGGCAGTTGTTAATTATTTAGAGAACATACCGTCTGATGAAGAAATCTCTTTGCAGCGTAGAGTCCGGCCAAGAAACTCACGATTTATAACCTATACCTGTACGATAACCTACTATATTGTTGGGTGACGTCATTAGTAAATATTTAAAACACGCTGAAAAGACTTTCGTCATCAGATGGTATGTTTTCTAAATAGGTTTCAATATCTTTTTCGGCTTAAACACAAGGTATTTAAAAAAAACAATAAGCAGTGTCACATCAATGCAAAGAAACAAAATACTTTATCTGCGCTAATTTCACAGCAAAAACACAAAATTACCTGCATTATTTATAAAATCTATGATCTAGATCTATGTTCATATATCAAATAACACATCATACTAAGAAAAATAATACACTGACCTTTCTTATATCTTTTTTTTTTCATGCACGATACACAATTACGGCTAGCCACTTTTGAAATTCGAAACAAATACCTTTATAAAGTTTACCAGTACCACTGCCAACAAAAAATTTGGTCAAGTGGTGAATGACATAGTTAGTGAAGTTTTCACTAGAATGCAAGAACCATAAGAAGAAAATAGATATCGTTAACGCTATTGTTTTTCTGGTAATTAATGGGCTATAATTATATACTTAATGTCTTAATATACACTAATAACATATTATAATATGTACATTATAGTTTATAAAAAAATAATGTCTTGACCGAACTGTTAAGACAAAGTCACAAATATTGCATCCAGATTAGTCTATTTTAAATTATAAGTCTTTAATAACTCTAACACAAGTGGGAATAAATATAAGTCCATATCCTTGCCCCAAACAAAATCCAAATGACTCCATAAGGCCATATCAATCTCGTGATACGAAGAATTTGGCAGTACATATTGCAATACTTTCACATCTTGAAAATTTGCTTGCAGGTCACCAGGTCCTACAAGGAGTTCTACTTTAGTTGTAATATTCTTCAAAGGATATAAAGGAGGCTCCAATGAACCATACACCTTCATATTATCCACCATCCCGTGGTCATATAGTTGGAATCTCTTACTTAATGCTACTTGTGCCATATGATTCAAGACTTTCCTAGCGGTACTCGTTGGACAATGTCCCATAATAACTGGCATGAATTCAGTTCCCAGTTCAACAGGATCATAACCGGATATCGGATAAACTATCCCATTTAAACAATATTCAGCACCAAATTCTACTTGGGAGCAAATGGCTTCTATTGCTATTGTTATTGTAGAATTTTCTGCGAAAATTTCATCATAACCACTTGCTTTCAGATAAAGATTTAACAGTGGCCATGACTGTAATCCTGGTATTTGAGCATGGCTCAAATAAGCTATTGGAGCTAATGCTATAACGACTTTTACCTTAGCATTATACTCAGGTCTCATAGATCCCAACACATACCATATCTGATTGCCTTGAGAAAATCCGATGAGTGTAAGCTGGGTTTGATTTGTCTTGCTTAACACAAAATCAATGTTAGCAGACAAATCAAATAGACCAATTTCATGAAAACTGAAATCCCAATAAGTCCTATCTTTATGAGCATCTAAGTATAAATGTCTTCTACTGTATTTTTTGCCTCTAGCATTCATAAACCAAAGATCATAATTTTCTTGAGCCAAAGCGATAGCTAATGATGTGTTACCTCTCATAATATATGTCGCTGCGGAGTCAATGAGACCATGAGCCAGCAGAACAGGTTTTGTTCTATCTCCTTGGATATGGTATAACGTGAGAATGTAATTGTCTTCAGTTATCACATTAAACTCTTCAGTTTCTAATCCGTATTTCGTCGCTAGTCCCGTGAAATTTAATCTGCCGTCTTCAGGAAGTTGAGATTTTATTTCTTGTGCTAAATCGGCAGATACATTATAAAAAAAGCAATATAACACATATATTGTCAATAACATAATTATGAATACAGTACAATTTTAAAGTATGATACAAAATTTTAATCTGCCATTATTTATAAGAATACTTCAGCAAACAAATCTTAATAACCATAACAGCAAATATCAGTAATATTTAGACAAAAGTACTGTATACACGTCAACCTGTATGCTTTATAACCTTGCGTGACAGGTTCGTGGATTGTTGTTGGTTGGAAAATGAAACGATTGACTAGGCTTAATAAGCTAGTATATTTATAGTCTAAATAAAAAAAAGGCTAACAACAAACAAAAAAGAATATAAAAAAATAAATTTCGTTCAAAGATCAAAGACAGCGTGGGGTACAAGAAGATCAGCTAGACTTTTTTGAAAATATATAATTTTAGAAACATAGTTAAATATAGGTAATAAATTTGTCATATAACTTTATTCAGTGTTTAGGTCGAAATATCTTCGAATTTAAGTACGGCACTGTCCAACTTTTCTGTCAAAACCTCTATTATTATAAAATGACTAAATATTAATTGAGAAACATTAATCTCATTGAGATACATTCGAGCGCGATAGGTGGAGTCACTACAAGAGGGCACGTAATCGATGTAATCGAATGGTAAGAACAGTTAAAAGTCAATATTTTCACGACAGTATCACAAATTCTTCTTAAGATAGTATTTGAAAGTTTCTTCGCACCTTGGATTTGGATAAATCTTCCTCGCAATCTCAGACTCACCCCTTGTCTCTTAATGATTTTAATAATTATTTTTCTTCTTTTCCACTATGGAATCTTTCACCAAATCTAACATTATCAATGTAATTACTTCCAAGAGCCAATCTCATTCTGATTATGTTTCCTTTTCTCCAATGTCAACCGATACTATACGGAAAATCATCATCTCAATCAAGTCAAAGGGATGTAAAGAGGTGACCTAGGGATGTGAGAGACATGATTATCAACATTTTAAATTACGTCCTTCAAGTTATAACACATATTGTGAATTTCTCTTTCCAAGTTGCTCACTTTCCTCTACTTTGGCATAAAGCTTATGTTATCCCTCTTCCTAAAACCTTATCCTAAATATGTTAAATAACTTCCTATTCGATGGTCAGTAAAGTTTGTTAAATAAATAAAATAGAATTACCACATGCGGGATATAAAATTTATAATTGAGTTTCGTATCATGATCCTTGACAGTTAACCAGTTCCCTGAGTTTTGTCAGTAAAGTTTGTTAAATAAATAAAATAGAATTACCACATGCGGGATATAAAATTTATAATTGAGTTTCGTATCATGATCCTTGACAGTTAACCAGTTCCCTGAGTTTTGTACATCCACACTGTAGAAAGACGCTGTGATGCTTACTCAGTTGATCGACATTATACTGTGCAAATTAATGGAGATATTATATTATAAGGCTAGCCGTCTATTCATTATATATTAACCTTTATATAGTTTTCAATAGTTCCCACAAAACCTCAATTTAAAATCGAAAAAATCAGATGTGAGTAAAGAGACGAGAGAAATTAAATCAATCAAGCAATTGTGATTTATATTGTTCTTATATTTATAATGGCAACTGTTTGGTAACCCAACAAACATTTAAGTGCTTACGGCAGCCATTTATATATATATATATATATATATATATATATATATATATATATATATATAGAATATAAGAACTCTTACAGCAACATTTGACTCTTTTGTGTGATTAGTTATAAATAATTAAACCTTCCAGAGGAATAACAGTAATAAAGAAAAAATATCACTTAAGACGAAAGCATAAAGTTTATCGAAACCATTTATAACTTTATCTTATAGCTTTTAGAGGCAAAAATCAATAATAGCAATTGTAAGGTATTAATAACACTTACTAACTGCTGATATTCTACTACTGAAGTAGTGAAATGTCTTGTAAATTCTTGAGGCTTACCATAATAACTTCGAGAAGTATTAAACGCTGTCAGTGTCGGTCAGGTGTGTATAAACACTAACTTTCGACTGGTATTCTTAAAAGGAGTTGGATAAATACTTTGTACCACCTAACAAGTTTTGTCGAGCCTTAAAATATGAAGATGTATTATTAGAGCCTTGTCACAAATATTACGTATGCGATAGGTGTATGTGATAATATAGGTCACAAATATTGCATTCAGATTAGTCTATTTTAAATAATACGTCTTTAATAATTCCAACATAAGTGGAAATAAATATAAGTCCATATCCTTGCCCCAAATGAAATCCAAATGACTCCATAGGGCCATATCAATCTCGTGATACGAGGAATTAGGCAGTAGATTTTGCAATACTTTCACATCCTGCAATTTTCCAACCAAATCACCAGGCCCTACAAAGAGTTCTACTTTAGTTGTAATGTTCTTCAAAGCATATAAAGGAGGCTCCAATGAACCATACATCTTCATATTATCCACCATCCCGTGGTCATATAGTTGGAATCTCTTACTTAATGCTACTTGTGCCATATGATTCAAGACTTTCCTAGCGGTACTCGTTGGACAATGTCCCATAATAACTGGCATGAATTCAGTTCCCAGTTCAACAGGATCATAACCGGATATTGGATAAACTATCCCATTTAAACAATATTCAGCACCAACTTCTACTTGGGAGCAAATTGCTTCTATTGCTTTTGTTATTTTAGAATTTTCTGCGAAAATTTCATCATAACCACTTGCTTTAAGATAAAGATTTAACAGTGGCCATGACTGTAACCCTGGTATTTGAGCATGGCTCATATAAGCTATTGGAGCTAATGCAATAACAGCTTTTACCTTAGCATTATACTCAGGTCTCATAGATCCCAACACATACCATATCTGATTGCCTTGAGAAAATCCGATGAGTGTAAGCTGGCTTTGATTTATCTTGTTCAACACAAAATCAATGTTAGCAGACAAGTCGTATAGACCAATTTCATGAAAACTGAAATCCCAATAAGTCCTATCTTTATCAGCATCTAAGTATAAATGTCTTCTACTATATTTTTTGCCTCTAGCATTCATAAACCAAAGATCATAATTTTCTTGAGCCAAAGCGACTGCTAATGATTTGTTACCTCTCATGATATATGTCGCTGCGGAGTCAATGAGGCCATGAGCCAGCAGAACTGGTTTTGTACTATCTCCTTGGATATGGTATAACGTGAGGATGTAATTATCTTCAGTTATCACGTTAAACTCTTCAGTTTCTAATCCATATTTCGTCGCTAGTCCCGTGAAATTTAATCTGCCGTCTTCAGGAAGTTGAGACTTTTCTTGTGCTAAGTCTGCACAGACATTATAAAAAAAACAATATAACACATATATTGTTAATAACATTCTTACGAACAGTACAATTTTAACGTATGACACAAAATTTTTGTCTGCCGTTAATTTATATGAATTCTACGGTAAAAAAAAAAACACTAAATAACCATAACAGCAAATATCAGTAATATTTAGACAAAAGTATTGTATGACACGACAATCTTTATGCTTAATAACCTTGAGTGACGGGTTCGTTGCCTGTTTTTGGTTGGAAAATGAAACAGCCGACTAGGTTTGATAAGTTGTTATATTTATAGTCATAATAAAAAAAAAAACTGTAACAACAAACAAAAAGAAATAATGTTAAAGATCAAAGACAAAAGTTTGGATGTAGATACCTAGGCCAAAATCGACGGTGTGGTACGACGCACTTACACTTGCAAAAGATGATTACTATTGAATAAACTAAAAAACAAATAAACGAGTAAGCCTATAAAACTTTTCGATCCACAATACCTTAGAGGACATTACATTTACAAAATATGACATAGCACCAGTCCATAATATGGTACTTAAATATCTAAAATATCTACACTAATATTATAAAGAGAAAAGATTTTAGTGTTTGGTTGAAACTACTGGACCGATTTTAAAAATTCTTTCACCTACGGGACTTTATCTTGAATAACAGCAAATAAAGAGATGAAAATGAGTGTGGAAGTTTGTATAGGGAATTAAAACGTTACCATAGTAACCATTATTTACTATTCAAACTGTCATTGAAATTATATCCGTGTCATGATATGAATTGATATCCAAATAAACAGTTCCGTAAGGACCACGTAGGTGAAACTGCTGGCGAAAAGCTAGTTCTTTGTAAAAAATAAAACCGATTTCAAATTTAAAAAAGGAAAATATAATATTAATCTTAAAAGCGGTTAAATTTTTTAAGAAACATTGAAGCCAGGCTGAGGTTTTCTGTAGTTAATTAAATATTAAACGCCCGATTTCAAAGTTTCTGAAAAAAATTAACCGCTTTTAAGATAAGTATTATTTTTTACTTTCTAAAATTTGAAGTCGGTTCCATTTTATTTTTTTAAGTTTTTTTTTTCATGCATTTTTGTGATATTTGGTTTTGGGGTAACAAACACCACGCATACTTAATGCAAATTTAAGACTTATGTGGTTTTCTCATAGATGCCATAATAACAAATTAAAATAAGACCACATGGCAAGCACTAGCTTTTAAATAAAGAAAGAATCATCAATCGGTCAGCCCAGTAAAAAAAAAAGAGGTAACAAACAGAAAATATACTGTCGAATTGAGCAACTGCTATAAAAGTTATGGTCTAAGTGGCTTAGAGGTAGCACGAATTAGTTTCTATTCGAATACCAATCTCGGGCCGTATGTTTTTAAATATTCATTCTATGGTATATCATATATGTATATCACGTTACTCACGTCAATAACCATAAAGGCGAACAAGTGTTTATTCAATAGATAATAAAAACTAAAACACAATATATGCGTCATAATTATGGAATTTTTCCACGACAATAATATTTATTTAATAGATAAACGTTAGACAATTTAAATGAATAAGCACTTCTTATAGTTATATTATTAAAATTTAGATTTTTGTAGCTTATTATTGCTGCTAGAGTAGACAAAAAAATTACTATTATCTCGAGCTACTCCGTGCTTCCGAAAGCACTTTAAACTGTTGGATCCGGTTACACTTGCAGTCGTTAATCCAATACGCTGGTCCAATTCGCATTGGGTCCGTCCTCCTTAACTATCCATAGAGGCCTGAGCCCCTGCAGCGGAGTCTTAAAGGGCTGATGGTGATGATGCTACAATGTATATTCGAGTCCTTCCTTTATGGCAGGCATGAATTTAATTTCGATTTTATTTTTTATCTTAGTATTTGTATTGACAAATTTTAAGAGACTTATTTCAAATCACAAAGGCGCGGCCAAACAAACTGAGCTCAAACGACCGGTGCATCGCATTTTGTAGTAATTTTGCAGTTATATTTATTTTTTAAAGTAATGAGATTAAGAACAATAAATATAACTGCAAAATAAAGAAATTTTATTCCTTTAATAATTATTCTAGTACAAAATTGGTTTAATAAGTTTATAGCAAATATAAAAAATATAGTTATCTAAATGTGTTTTATTTTCTGAATTTATTCATGATATTTCAAAATTTCGATGCCGCTACGAAGTATAAGAGATAACTTTTTTCTTTTTCTCTTTTTCAGACTTGTAGCTTAGTATTCGGGAGCTCAAAAAAATGCCATCGCGCATTTTATGAAAATCTGTCTCTGCATATTTGGATATAATTATAAAATCAAACAAAAAAAAACGAGTTATATCAATCAGTTCACTAATGACGAAGTTACTCGTATAGTAGAAAATGCACACAAAAAACATTCAGTGTAATTTTTTACCTCTTCTTTTTTTTAAGTCGGATAAAGAATATTCGTAGTCCTTTGTGAGCAAGTTGAACCGCATTTGATCCTTTACTTCCGGTACTCACTTTTAAACTATTTTTTTCTTTATCTTCCGGTTTATTTTCTGACGCTTGGCTTAGCGCATTCACTTTTTTTCTACTTCTTATGCAGCCAACTAGTAGTAGACCTCCAAAGACGTGGTGCCTCGCGTATTTTTTCGTTTATACGTTCTCATGCTGCCATAAAAACGTAATAAGGTATGTAATAAAAAACGTAATAATAAAACAGAAAATTTTAAAATTTTTAAAATTTTAATTTTAATAATTGTTCAGCCCCCATATCCGGGGTAAGTAGTAACATGTTAATACAAACCCAGGTGATTTGTTAATTATAACACCAAAGGTACATTTTGAGTACTAAATAACATAATAAAATATTCTTTAATAGTTCCATCAATTAAGCAATATAGTATTTTAAAGTATAAAAATTGTAACTAGGGAAATAAAAATCTTAGTTGTGATACTTATCGTTCTCGAACAAATCAAAAAATGGTAAAGTTGAAAATGTTCATTACCAGCCTAAAAATGACACCCAGCACATAACTCACATGCACGGCACACCGAGTGCAACTGATTAATCCTGGAGGATGCTATGTGGTCTAGTTAACGAATTAATTTACGCACTGGATATGTAGTGTGTAGAGTTTTAGAGAAATCTGCTTGTTAATACCTACCTCCGTTAATTGTAGCCTCAGTCTCCCCTACACAAGACAAGAATAAATACTTGGATAAGGTTATTATGCAGCTAAATCAAAACATCAAACGAATATGGGAACGGTCACAGTGTTTTGGTATAACAGTTAACCCTAACAAATGTCAGGCCATCATCATAGGAAGCCCCAGTCTAATTTCCCGGTTAATTCTGAGCGCCGTTCATGTTCCGCCGTGTCATATAATGGTGTGCCCTACTCTTCTACTGTAAGAAGCCTAGGGCTTGTCCTGGACCGTATCCTCTCATGGAAGGGCCATATGGCGATGTCTCTTGCCGTGTTCATGGGACTCTTGTCGCATTATAATGACTAAATCAAATATTTCTCGACAAGTTGGATCGTCTTCTTAATAACACTATCCGTTTCGTTTTCGGTTTACGTAAATATGACCACATCTCTGATTTTCGTAACCACCTAAATGGTTGCCTATACGCGAACGTAGGAAATTAAGAATGGTAAACACTCTCTTTGCAATTCTATACGTTCCAAGCACCTGTGTATCTGAAATCTAGTTTTCAATACCTGGGTAGATTAGAACTGGAGTGAAGTTGACTTTGATGAGCAAAGACAACTTCGCTCCAGTTCTAATCTGGTACTTCAAACTCCTGCTCATCATTCTATGTTTGTTTCCCAATTTTCTCTTACTGCTATACAACTATGGAATGCAATACCTCTACGAAATACTCCGAATAGGTTAGTATTCCAGAGAAAAGCTCGAGAACACTATCTAAAAGGTAACAATAACCTTTCCTGACTTTCTGATCTGACATGTCCTTGTTTATTTTAGTATATATGTATATATTTATTTATGTATTAGTGTGTTTGTATGTGTAGTATTCTCTTAATATATTTATGTATGTATATGTGTATATATACTCATGTGTGTAAATATTAATTATGTCAGAATGCTAATTCTCTATAATTGTCAGTGCCTTACAAATTTTCTGTTTATCCTCACCGGTTGACTCGTAGTGAATGCCTCCGGCATTCAGTCCACCGTTTAACTCCTGACCGCCGACCATGTAATGATTACCACGTAAACTTAATCATCATCATCATCAGGCCTGTTACGCCCTCACTGCAAAGGCTCAGGCCTTCTTTATGTATGATTAAGAACGATGGCCCATGACCTTCCACGCGGGCCAATTGGAGGGTATTAACAACTGTAGCCACAGCCAGAACCAACGACTTAACGTGCCTTCCAAAGCATGAAGGAATTCAAGATAATAAATTTTTGGTCACCCATCCTATGACCGGTCATTGCGAAAGTTGCTAGCCACTGCGCCATCGAGCTCCTCGTTAGTATAAAATAATAACTGTAATATTAAAACCATTAAATCTGAATGTAACACTTGAATTAAGTTTAATAAGTTCGCGAAATATTGTAAGTAGTTCTTCTTTATACTGCATCGAATTCAGATAAAAATAAAAAAGTTTCAGGTAAAACACTTTATAAGAATCTCATCGAAACTTACATAACAAACCGTTCGTCTTATCTCCGTAACTTTGAACATCAACACTAATCTAACTTTAGGTGGAAGGGTTTATTACATTGAACGTTAAGCATGTAGCACACAGAAAGATAAAACTACAAGAAAGCCTAACACATTTTCGCTTCGTTTTTGTTTACTGTCTTGTTAACGCTTATGCTATCCTAATAATATTATAAATGTGAAAGTTTCTTTGTTTCGATATTTGGATGTTTGTCTGTCAATCACGCCGGAACTACTGAACGGATTTTGATAAAATTTGGTATTACCGATAGGGTATTAGCTGACTTAGATATTATTATACTTTTTATCTCATTAAACATTTTCCTCCAGCCCCAGGTTCTCTGTGTTGGGGCCCATCCCAGAGTACCTGGGACTGATGATTTTTTCATTACGAACTGTACAATATTTAATAAAAAGTAACATCGTATAAAAATAGTGTTATAATTGGAAAAGATTAGATTATTTGTTTGCAGTGAATAGGCCCACCTACAGATGCAGCTACATGATACGCGAATGACAAAGGCTATGAGGAGCTTGATAACGTGTTGAGTTTGTAAACGCCCAAAAATTTATTATCTTGTATCTCTGTATTGGTTCCTCCTGGAGTTACTATTGACTACCAATTTTTGGCGCCTGACATAATTTCAAGACATCCATGTAATTGATGTTGTTGACTGTTGCAAGATTTGTTGTCGTTTGTACGTGTGAATTTGTGTGTGGGTAGTACATAGCAGGTGTTACAGATACTTACTAGATGTAGAATTTGATAGATATCATAAATTCACAATTATACTAATGGACATGCGTGAGACAACTCATGGTTCGAGTAAATACCTACTGTAATAAAGATTCATCAGTGAAATATTAACAAAACGGCGTTCGCCCTCGCGACGCGGTAGCGGTGTACTATAGGCATAAGCCTGATTGGTTCAATCAGTGTCAATGCTTAATGAATTCCCGAAATTCCTATTAGGCAGTCATATTGTTATCTGCACATGAGCATATTTAATAGGTGACCTCAAATATCGGCGAGGCGAGGTCAAAATTGTAGTGTCATTTCCGCAAAATAACTAAAATTATTGCTCTATGAAGACCAAGCATTTTGTGAAAATAAATATGAATTTTAATGATTGTGGCGAATAAAAAACCACAAAATTAACACTTAACACAGAATATTACAACTAGACTTACTGACTCGCCGATCATCTATATAATTCCAAGCCGCAAATATTGAACACACTGACATTCCGAATTTCTCGAATTTTTATGCTCGTTTTCTAGTTATTTTTATTTGATTTTCTATACCTATAACTAGCCAAATTTAATATAAAATGTTTATCAATAAAGCGTTATAGAAGCAGACAAATTTGTGATTTTCAGCTTAAGTTCTGTTCTTATTATTAGTTTTGGTGTAATAATTGTTTTTACTGACATATTTATAGTTAGTTATATATTGTCTCGATAATTTAAGTTGCAACGAATTTCTCCGTACGGAGTTGTGAAATCGAACGTCAACCAATTCGATTAACTTAATACTTAAATGTCAATGCAAGCAATATTGTTGTTGGGAAAAACTGCATCAAGAAGAAGAAGAAGAAAAATCATTTATTAAACACACACACATGCAATTTTGCAAAAGAAATTAATAAATTACTATTAACTTATAGAGTGCATCCGATGTGGTGTCTAAAAGGTGCCAACTCGACATGTGCTGCAGTTAACTGCAGCGTCGCTTTTCAGTTGGCCCCCTTAGGTGGTGTGGTGACGCCCCGCTGGGCCAAATCAAAATAAAAAGAAAACAAAAACAGTGCTAATCATAAGTACCCAATTAATAAACATACAATACCACACACATAGTATCATAATATACACTTACATATACATAAATAATATTAAAAAAAAAATATATATATATAATATACCTCAATACGAACACACATCAATATACCATAAATATATGTATACCTATCTGCCTTCACAAGGGCGAAATCTTTTTCACCAAAATTTAAATTTCTCCACTTTATTTAAGGGTGTCAAATATGTTATATTTGTACACAGGTGACTGAGTATTATTATGCTATAAGGTTATTTATATATGTCAGTATTTAAATCATTTAAGTCGATATGTATAACAATGAATTCCAATTAATACCAATAGAAATTAAAATATTATTTATTACTTATAGGAATGTAGTAATAATAGAGGAAAACAATAATGATTATTAATTCTGCTATGAATTCCGATTTCTAATAGTAAAAACAATAATACAACATTTAATAATTAATTTCATATATTTGACTTCTGTTTATTGATTAAAATATTTTTTAGCTTCGATCTAAAGCTGTGCACAGTATTAAAATCACGCATTGGTGGTGGTAGATCATTCCAACATTTTGTGGCACTGTATCTAAAACTACCCCTAAACGCTGCTGTCCTGTGGCAAGGCGTATGAAGAATGAAAGAGACTCCACGAACTCCACACCCACTACGACCAGTTTTCCACTCCAATTTTGAGTACAGATAATTTGGAATGCCACTTTTGTTAATACCAAATAGTAGCACAGCCAAGTGTAATTCCCTTCTACGAGTCATTTTTAATATATTATTTTTATTTAAATACGGAGTAATGTGATGTCGGGGTGGTATTTTAAAGCAAAAACGCGCACACGCATTTTGCACCCTCTGGATGACTTTTGCGGTTTTGGCATATAATCTCGGCCCATACACTACATCCAAGTAATTAAATTTTGATAACACTAAGCACTCCGACAAATGAACACGCAGGTCTTCACTGAGAAGGTTCCGAATTTTATACAACGTCTTTAACCTAAAGAAGCAGTTACTCGCAGTCTCACTAACATGTTTTTCGAATCTTAGCTCTTCGTCCATGAGCAAACCTAAGTTTCTGACCTCACGTACTCTATCAATCGTTATACCACTTACATGCAATATTGGATTTTGTAGCCCCACCTTACGAATTTGATTTTTTGTACCTAGCAACATATATTTCGTCTTGCTTGCATTTCCCAATCATAAACACGCTGGAGATCACCATTTAGTATGTCCATTGCTTCTGAAGTTTTGTGGGGCTTAAATGACAGATATATCTGAACATCATCAGCATATATTGAGTTGGCACAAAAGTAATGAGACACACAAGAAAAATCTATAACATTTCCTTTTTAAAATCAATTTTTTCGATAATATTCTAGAATGTTGTAGAACATGCTAGGTACTTCTGGTGTAGGGTATATAAATCCGCGCTCGCGATTTGTTTAATCAGTTTGAAGAAAAATGGACGAGCGACAAGTTCGAACACTATACTTATACGAGTACTTGTTAGTGCCACAGTGCGCGGGCTGCGGCTGACAATATAAGTACAAGCCATGCGACGGTGTCCCGATGGTTTGACCGTTTTAAATCAGTAGACAGGAGCCTTGAAAGTCAGCCACGCTCAGGGCGACCACCCGCAGTGAATGATGACGATTTGCACCGCGAACTGCAGTTGAATCCGGATGCTACCACTCGTGAATTAGCGGAAGCACTTAAATGCAGTCACCACGCCGTGGAACACCATCTGCATGAGCTTGGTTATCGAAAAGTTTTGGCTCGGTGGGTACCGCACATCCTTACAGATGCCAGTCGTGCAGTCCGTGTCGCTATCTGTCAGTCACTTTTGCTGCGACCCCGACGTAAAGAGTTTTTGTCAGATCTGGTTACTGGAGATGAATCATGGATTTATCACGAGAACGATACACGTCGTGCTTTTTGGCTGCCTCGAGAAGAAACGCCACCAACTCAACCGAAGCCGAGTCAAAAGAACCGCCGAAAAATTCTGCTTTGCTGTTTCTGGGATGCGCAAAGCATACTGTTTTATGAGCTTTTACACAATGAAACTATAAACGCTGACAAATATTCAACCCAGCTTACCAAATTATCTGCCGCTATCAAGAAAAAACGACGAAGACGAGTCAATGTAGTTTTACTGCACGATAACGCTCGACCTCACGTCGCATCTGTGGTTCGCCGGCAGTTGGAGAACTTGGGCTGGGAGACGATACCCCACCCACCTTATTCCCCAGACCTCGCCCCATCAAACTATCATTTAGTACTATAAATATTTAGTACTATAGATTTTTCATCTATTATTAACTCAAATTATATTTTTCAAATCGTCTCTTTATATGTAAAGGCAGACGACGTGACATTGGTGGAATTGTGTAAACGCAAACATGCCCTAAAATGAAAATAGAAGAAGAGTTATATTACTGCTTCTAGGCATATAATAAAAACTTTTGTTTTCAATCACATTGAGTAATGTTACGTCTTATCTTATCATTCTCACGGGGAGAGAGATCACTCTTAGTTCTCTATTACTTTATAAATAAAACTAAAATATCGACTTGGCATTTTTCCAAGTCATGTAACTTAGGCTCTATATAAATGTAACCTCTTTTGTGTTAGAGACAACCTGAAAGCCGAAAACTGAAAAAACATATTTTTACCGCATTTAGGCTTTGTATTTAGTTTATTAAATCCTACTAATATTTTAAATGCGAAAAGTGGTGAGGATGGATTCTTTCACGCAAAAACTACTGAATGGACTATGATGATATTTAGTATACGGATAATTCTAAGCCTGAATTAACATGTACTTTTTATCACGCTTAACGCTTATAGGGATACATCTATTATCAAGTGGTTGTGTAAAAGACGCAGGCGAAGCCGCTTACAGAAAGATAGTAATTAAATAAAAGTAGAAATATGAGGGTAGAAGGTATCGATAGTATAGTTCCAAGAGCAGGAACTTTTACTAGCAGAATTTCAACTAGTAGTAGAACCTCATGGATTTCTTCCATGATGAAACGAAAATCTTAACGCAGTTTAACGAATACAGATGCTTCTGGGACATAACGTGCCTACCGAAGCGTAGAGGAGCTCTTGGTAATAAATTTATGGCTACCTATCCTATTATCACTCCTTGCAAAATTCGTAACCAGGGAAAGTTGAAAAAAAATGAAGAAATGTAAAGCATGAAAAAATATAAATTACAAAAAAGGCTTCGATAATAGACATGAAAGTTGAGAAGTGGGAGCTCGCTACGTCACATGTATCTAGATAATGTACAAAGGTGTGACGTTATGCCACATTACGACTCAATGTATTCGCGTCATTTATTGATTACGCAAAAATAAGAAAAATACATGTTTAATATTAATTAATAACCTGATGGACAGACAAACAAAAATGAGTCATCATCCCTATTGAAAAAAAAATCGTTTATTTTTAAGTTACTGTTCAAGTTCAAAATCTGCCCTTCCTGGTATTGGCGAACGATAGTCATAGCAGGCAGTGGTAACATTGTATTTGCGCTTAATCTTGTCGAGCTTGAGCGAGTTTCGCTAATCACTCCACTGGGATACCGCGCGTTAATTCTGTGAAACGACGCGGCTTTACCAAAATGAACTCTTTGTGGTGATCTTAACGTTACCAATAATTATTATAAGAAAAAGAGAATATCGGATTTCATATGAGGTAAATAAAGAGTACTAATAAAAAAAGTATTATTTATATCACATTTTTAAAAAGGTATATGTATTTGTATTTTTTTATACCAACATGTTAAAATTTACAATAGACTCTGTTCATTATATTCTCGCAATATATATTACGGGATCCGGCTAATATACCCTTCATTACGAACCACCACTTTCTTTTTTTATTAAATGCATAACAACGTACAATTTGAATAAGCTACATGGTTATACAAAGATGGTTTTCCGCAATGATTGTCGCAATAATTGAGTTACATGTTAAAAAAGTATTTTCGAATTGTTACTTAATTGGTTTGCTACTGGTGAACTCGCCATACTATTTTAATCAATGGCTTAACTTTGAATAATATGCATGTTGTAAAAATAATCACCAGTCTGTGTCAAACTCGTTCCTTTGTACGAGTTTTAATCATCACGAATCAACTCGGCAACAGCCGTTAGTGGAAAATATATCCGTTCGTGCTAGGCAAATATAAAAAAGCTCTTTTAAGTGCGAAACGAACTTCATAACAACGGCAGCGCACCATATCAATTATTATTATTACGAATCAAAATATATTACATCAAACATGTATACTAAAATACAGAGGGCTTAATTTGTTTGTTCGTGAACGGAATACCTGAACTTTCGAAATATTGCTATAATTTTTTTTTAAATCATATCCATAGGAATTATCTGTACAACAGAGTCAGTGCCGGGTCCTTCTATCGTTGCTTATAAATATTTAAAAAAATTTTAGTATAACATTAAAAATATTAATGTTTCAAAAGTAGATGTAGTTACAATCAGGTTTTCAGTTCGCCTGATGCTGATGAATTTTAACTCTTCCAGAAGCGTTGGAGTTAATTTTGAACATAATAAATGCGTCAATTTTGACTTCAACGTTTCCGACGCATTGAAAAACCGCAATCGTTAAGCCTATACCTAAGATTTCAAGTCCTGCTGACGTTAAAGATCTGCGTCCTACAAGCATCTTACCATGTTTGTCAAAACTACTGGAAAAGGCTGTAGCCTCACAAGTAATGCAATATATCGAATCGAATAATATATTACCAGACAGATAGTCAGGTTTTAGGAAAAATAACGGCAACGGCACTTCTAGACGTTTGTGATTCAATATTATCGGCGCAGGATTGTGGTGATGCTACAGTGCTGGTATTGCTGTATTTCTCTCGTGCTTTTGATGCAATTAGTATTCCTCTGCTACTGCGTAAATTAAACTATTACGGATTTGATGATAGCACCATAAAATGCTTCCATTCCTATCTAACTAAAAGATTGCAGACAGTTGAGATAGATGATGGGAATGGTAACGTTGTCCGCTCTGATTTGATGATGGTGGAAAGGGGAGTACCACAGGGATCCGTGTTAGGGCCGCTGCTATTCGCATTGTATAGCGCTGACATTGCTACAGTTGTTAAATGCTGTAAATTTCATATATCGAGTTGGCACAGAAGTAATGAGACACTTGGTTTAAGTTTTTACTTTTTTATTATTATTACAATAAAAAAAGTTTAGTCAATGATGTAATTACCATTAGTATCTAAGACAAGAAGTCTTAGATACTAATGGTAATTACATCAGCCAACGATCCGGAAAAGTTTGGATGCCTTTTGCCCAGAACTCTGATGGCTGTGCCTCGAAAAAGTTGTTCAACTCCGCCTCTACGTCAGAGAAATCATTAAATTGTTTACCCCGCAAATGCTGTTTCAGGGCTCTAAACAAATGATAGTTTGATGGGGCGAGGTCTGGGGAATAAGGTGGGTGGGGTATCGTCTCCCAGCCCAAGTTCTCCAACTGCCGGCGAACCACAGATGCGACGTGAGGTCGAGCGTTATCGTGCAGTAAAACTACATTGACTCGTCTTCGTCGTTTTTTCTTGATAGCGGCAGATAATTTGGTAAGCTGGGTTGAATATTTGTCAGCGTTTATAGTTTCATTGTGTAAAAGCTCATAAAACAGTATGCTTTGCGCATCCCAGAAACAGCAAAGCAGAATTTTTCGGCGGTTCTTTTGACTCAACCGAAGCCGAGTAAACGCTGACAAATATTCAACCCAGCTTACCAAATTATCTGCCGCTATCAAGAAAAAACGACGAAGACGAGTCAATGTAGTTTTACTGCACGATAACGCTCGACCTCACGTCGCATCTGTGGTTCGCCGGCAGTTGGAGAACTTGGGCTGGGAGACGATACCCCACCCACCTTATTCCCCAGACCTCGCCCCATCAAACTATCATTTGTTTAGAGCCCTGAAACAGCATTTGCGGGGTAAACAATTTAATGATTTCTCTGACGTAGAGGCGGAGTTGAACAACTTTTTCGAGGCACAGCCATCAGAGTTCTGGGCAAAAGGCATCCAAACTTTTCCGGATCGTTGGCTGATGTAATTACCATTAGTATCTAAGACTTCTTGTCTTAGATACTAATGGTAATTACATCATTGACTAAACTTTTTTTATTGTAATAATAATAAAAAAGTAAAAACTTAAACCAAGTGTCTCATTACTTCTGTGCCAACTCGATATATGAAATTTACAGCATTTAACAACTGTAGCAATGTCAGCGCTATACAATGCGAATAGCAGCGGCCCTAACACGGATCCCTGTGGTACTCCCCTTTCCACCATCATCAAATCAGAGCGGACAACGTTACCATTCCCATCATCTATCTCAACTGTCTGCAATCTTTTAGTTAGATAGGAATGGAAGCATTTTATGGTGCTATCATCAAATCCGTAATAGTTTAATTTACGCAGTAGCAGAGGAATACTAATTGCATCAAAAGCACGAGAGAAATACAGCAATACCAGCACTGTAGCATCACCACAATCCTGCGCCGATAATATTGAATCACAAACGTCTAGAAGTGCCGTTGCCGTTATTTTTCCTAAAACCTGACTATCTGTCTGGTAATATATTATTCGATTCGATATATTGCATTACTTGTGAGGCTACAGCCTTTTCCAGTAGTTTTGACAAACATGGTAAGATGCTTGTAGGACGCAGATCTTTAACGTCAGCAGGACTTGAAATCTTAGGTATAGGCTTAACGATTGCGGTTTTTCAATGCGTCGGAAACGTTGAAGTCAAAATTGACGCATTTATTATGTTCAAAATTAACTCCAACGCTTCTGGAAGAGTTAAAATTCATCAGCATCAGGCGAACTGAAAACCTGATTGTAACTACATCTACTTTTGAAACATTAATATTTTTAATGTTATACTAAAATTTTTTTAAATATTTATAAGCAACGATAGAAGGACCCGGCACTGACTCTGTTGTACAGATAATTCCTATGGATATGATTTAAAAAAAAATTATAGCAATATTTCGAAAGTTCAGGTATTCCGTTCACGAACAAACAAATTAAGCCCTCTGTATTTTAGTATACATGTTTGATGTAATATATTTTGATTCGTAATAATAATAATTGATATGGTGCGCTGCCGTTGTTATGAAGTTCGTTTCGCACTTAAAAGAGCTTTTTTATATTTGCCTAGCACGAACGGATATATTTTCCACTAACGGCTGTTGCCGAGTTGATTCGTGATGATTAAAACTCGTACAAAGGAACGAGTTTGACACAGACTGGTGATTATTTTTACAACATGCATATTATTCAAAGTTAAGCCATTGATTAAAATAGTATGGCGAGTTCACCAGTAGCAAACCAATTAAGTAACAATTCGAAAATACTTTTTTAACATGTAACTCAATTATTGCGACAATCATTGCGGAAAACCATCTTTGTATAACCATGTAGCTTATTCAAATTGTACGTTGTTATGCATTTAATAAAAAAAGAAAGTGGTGGTTCGTAATGAAGGGTATATTAGCCGGATCCCGTAATATATATTGCGAGAATATAATGAACAGAGTCTATTGTAAATTTTAACATGTTGGTATAAAAAAATACAAATACATATACCTTTTTAAAAATGTGATATAAATAATACTTTTTTTATTAGTACTCTTTATTTACCTCATATGAAATCCGATATTCTCTTTTTCTTATAATAATTATTGGTAACGTTAAGATCACCACAAAGAGTTCATTTTGGTAAAGCCGCGTCGTTTCACAGAATTAACGCGCGGTATCCCAGTGGAGTGATTAGCGAAACTCGCTCAAGCTCGACAAGATTAAGCGCAAATACAATGTTACCACTGCCTGCTATGACTATCGTTCGCCAATACCAGGAAGGGCAGATTTTGAACTTGAACAGTAACTTAAAAATAAACGATTTTTTTTTCAATAGGGATGATGACTCATTTTTGTTTGTCTGTCCATCAGGTTATTAATTAATATTAAACATGTATTTTTCTTATTTTTGCGTAATCAATAAATGACGCGAATACATTGAGTCGTAATGTGGCATAACGTCACACCTTTGTACATTATCTAGATACATGTGACGTAGCGAGCTCCCACTTCTCAACTTTCATGTCTATTATCGAAGCCTTTTTTGTAATTTATATTTTTTCATGCTTTACATTTCTTCATTTTTTTTCAACTTTCCCTGGTTACGAATTTTGCAAGGAGTGATAATAGGATAGGTAGCCATAAATTTATTACCAAGAGCTCCTCTACGCTTCGGTAGGCACGTTATGTCCCAGAAGCATCTGTATTCGTTAAACTGCGTTAAGATTTTCGTTTCATCATGGAAGAAATCCATGAGGTTCTACTACTAGTTGAAATTCTGCTAGTAAAAGTTCCTGCTCTTGGAACTATACTATCGATACCTTCTACCCTCATATTTCTACTTTTATTTAATTACTATCTTTCTGTAAGCGGCTTCGCCTGCGTCTTTTACACAACCACTTGATAATAGATGTATCCCTATAAGCGTTAAGCGTGATAAAAAGTACATGTTAATTCAGGCTTAGAATTATCCGTATACTAAATATCATCATAGTCCATTCAGTAGTTTTTGCGTGAAAGAATCCATCCTCACCACTTTTCGCATTTAAAATATTAGTAGGATTTAATAAACTAAATACAAAGCCTAAATGCGGTAAAAATATGTTTTTTCAGTTTTCGGCTTTCAGGTTGTCTCTAACACAAAAGAGGTTACATTTATATAGAGCCTAAGTTACATGACTTGGAAAAATGCCAAGTCGATATTTTAGTTTTATTTATAAAGTAATAGAGAACTAAGAGTGATCTCTCTCCCCGTGAGAATGATAAGATAAGACGTAACATTACTCAATGTGATTGAAAACAAAAGTTTTTATTATATGCCTAGAAGCAGTAATATAACTCTTCTTCTATTTTCATTTTAGGGCATGTTTGCGTTTACACAATTCCACCAATGTCACGTCGTCTGCCTTTACATATAAAGAGACGATTTGAAAAATATAATTTGAGTTAATAATAGATGAAAAATCTATAGTTCTTAATATTTCTTAAAGAAATTACCCGTCCAATTTTGCTGAAGTACGAGAACAATGCAAAGAGAATTTGGGGTGGATAAGTAAAAAAACCCAAGCGAAAGCAAACGGATCGTTTCTTTCCTATTATCATCTCTATGTCTTTCGATTGATTTAAAACCGCAAGGTATCTATTGAAATATCGGAAATTTCAATTATAATTAAAACAAAAATACATCAGGTATGGCGTACTGACTAGATCCCTTTGCTTCTCATCAAACGAGCAAGTCATAAACAATTTCAATATTATTATCAAGATTCTCATCGATTTTATTCACTTTTATTGTTTTCCGGTTATAATAGCTAAAAATATTTTATACAACCATGGCTAATAAATGAAGTACTTTAAATCTTTTGTGTATTGAATTGTTTCTGTTTGGACTGAATTGACTCCTAAACTGGTTTTAAAAATTCATTCACCGAAAGCTCTTGTCAAAAAGTGCAAGAGCTTTTTAAAACTTGATATTTCCGCACTTAAAGTACTTGTACATTTTTGTCACAAACTCTTTGACTAATACGCGGATGACATATGCTATAATTAGGTCACGGAGAAGAGCATTCGTTGTTTATATTTTTTATGCTCAATATACTGATATTTTCTGTGACACTTATCAATCTTCTAACAAAATATTAATATTTCATATGCTAAATTACGGCCCTTTTACATTTCTGCAACGCACGATGATATTGCTTATTTGCCATTACATTGTTTAAATATTTTATTGTACTCGTAATGCTTACGAATGAATAAAATGTCACTGAAACATTTTAACGGGAAAAAATATTTTCGCCTAAAATTAATTTTACCTAAAATAGTTTTGACAACATAATAAAATAAAACAAAATAATAAAACGTAATATTCCATTAAATTTTCTAAAATATTCGAAATACCAATTATGTGTGCAAACTAACAATTATGTATACGGAAGTTAATAAAAATTTTAAAGATACTATTTATTTAGTTCTTTTTTTTATATTTATTCAGTCTGTCCCTGCATTTTAAAGCCGATTATATACAGCCTCATTTATACACCAGAACAAATTGACAAAGAGGTTTAATGCTCATTTTATTTAGATTTTGAAATTGTTTCAGGGAAATAGCAATCGTCCCGTACGGAGTGATTTACTTTATGCGCGATGAAATTGCGAACATAACGCTATACAAATATCATCCAGTTATATAACTTATATTTGCTGATCATCTGCGTTACTGCTATGTTTTAAATGACAGTAAATTACTGTATTTTATGCTTGCTATTAATTAAATTAAACCAAATGCATTTGGTTTATATTTATTTGGTACACATACATAGGGCACTATCGGACACTAAATATTACAGAAGACACAAAATTTGTGTGCTTAAATCTTTAAAACTACGCAACGGATTTTGGTGCGGTTTTTTAAATAGATAGGGTTATTTAATAGGAAGGTTTTAATGTATAATATAGGACCACACGGCCAAAGCCGCTAGTATTATACTAAAAATTAAATTGATCATTACAATGCATGCAATCCAAAAACACTAGAACAAAAGGGAGACAATGACGCTGAGAACTTTAAATACAAATGAATTGAAATATTATAAAACTATGATCAAGAGTGACCGCTGCTAGTCGTGAATAAATAATGTGACCTTTCATTCCTGTTTGGGCGGGATGGTCCCGCTGTCTCTAACGAGAACAAAAACGTCCCGCTTTTGCAAAGAAACCTTTATAAACCTACTTTCTTACTTAAATACATTGAAATATCGCTAAAGTCACGCGGTAATTTCTTGCGTGGTGAAAGTACTTTAGTAACCACAATTATTTTAAGTTACACTTAAAATCATAATTTGTATTTCGCTTTGTGTGGCATCTGACACCAACATAACCTATACATATTTTTATTAAATACAAAATTCCGTAGGCGTCCCGCTATAATACAAAAAAAAAGGGTAACCGATCATTATAAATCCATATCTAGAAAATTATAGGCAATTCATCAACAAAATCTTTTGAGTTTTGTTGATACAAAACGAAAATTGAATGTTTTCCAACTAAGTGAATGCGTCACCTTGTTGCGTAAATAAAAAGAAACGATTTGTAACAAAACGTATTGTCCATTTATTTCACGCTACCTGAAGACCTAATCTTTTGTAAATAAAATCGACAGATCGGACCCCGGCTGATAATGAAATTTCGGGAGCGATTTAACGCCCAAATAAACCTTGAGAGCCTTCTATAAAACATGACGATTGCGCTGTGATTCCGGACATTCCCATTGTATTTTCCCCATTCGGTGGGAACGAATGTGCAGTAACAGTGAATAGGTCTGAAACATTAATCAGAATGGTTACAAGGGTAAAAATATGAGTGTCTAACTAAAAGTTATTGCATACTGCTCGATGAAAGATGCACCACCTCACGGGAATCTCAGAGGCGGATTGGGGATTGATGGTGACCTAACCAACCAATCTCGTGGGCGCCTTTCTTTTGTTTTCTGCTGGGGTAGAACAGGATAATTCTTCTAAGGCTTACGTAATAATGGCATCTCAATAGAATCAAAGTTCCTTTTAGTTTTTTTTTTTTTTTCATAAATAAATAAATATCACAACAGTACAATAGAATGGCGCGAAAAATACTGTCATTTATAGACGCGAGATTTATATAAATAGTGCTCGGGATACCAAGGGCCTTCTTCAGTTGCTAGTTATTCTAGTTTGACGAATTTAGCCGGGTCCAGTGACACTTACCTGCCCTTTTTAGGACGGGGTGGATGAAGAAATCTAAATTAAGTCTTAATGTGCATTTCAATAAATGCCTCTGATCTGCTGTGTCATTTTTTATTATTCCTTTCTCGTAATTTTAAATTATAGTCACGTACACCAAAAATGATTTTTAATGTAAGTTCGTCTGGACAGTCTTAACAACCGTAACTATAAATGTTTAGTTATACTAGTAGTCACCCAGTGGTCGAAATTCGACCATAATAAATAACTATAATTAGAAGTTATAACTGAAATCGAAAATCTTTTGACATTCATTAAGACCACAATAAACATTACAAACATATAAATAGATGTCTATGGTAAACATATAAAACTTGACACTGGCTAAATGCACAAGCCGTGCGAAGCCAATATTCAAAAGAAACGAACAAACTCTATGCCAAAAGAAACAATTTGACCACTTGAGAAAATACTTGTTTGTGTGTGTCAAATGCATAGTAGTGTGTGTAATGTTTTATTTATATAAGGTAGATTTTGAAGAATATTTAATACGTTTTTTTTTCTAATCAATAAATTACGGCTATCTAGTGAGTTGAAATATCGCAAACGTCACACCTGTGTACATTTCTACAAGACGTAGCGAGCCTCCACTCCTCAACTTCAATATCGTAATTAAATATTTATCTAAGCCATTCCTTTTTAAATTGGAGAAAAAAACGTTCTTCTATTATTTGACTAACGGACGGACTAATTAGATTTTTTTTACTCACACAATCCCTTTTCTTTTTACTCGTTTATACCTAAATTTGTCAGATAAATAACGTCCCCATGTAAAAGATATCTAGACGTCAGATAACCTTGTTTAATACGGCCACGGTTTTATTGATGTTACGTTAAGTTGTCGCCCCAACCTTGGCCTCCCTTCCCGCTATAGACTAGGGTACGGCGCACTTAGCCATCTGTAAAATCGAATCACATGCTACACTATTCAAGATCACATGAGCAAACTAAAAACCATCTGACGGCCGAGCTGATGCAACCGATAAGGTATTATCGAAGAGTCTGTGAATACTGAAAATCGTTATTTTTTAGAAGTCAACTGTCAAAACAATATAAGTATGATTTACTGAATCATCACAAACGAGAAAATTTGTAATTGGCTTATTGGTAACTTTAATTAAATTTATGCTGATTTATTATGAAACTCGATGCCACAATGTTGTCGTTAAGCAACTTTCGCAAGGGTCGGTCACAGGATGGGTCACCAAAAAATTATCTGGAGATACTCCGTGATTTAGAAGGCACGTTAAGGCTGCATTTGCAGTATTTAAAATCCTCAAATCCTAGCATTGGGCTAGCGTGGAGTGTCTAGCCCATCCTCCATAACCATACATAAGGAAGGCCTGAGCTCTTGTAGTGGGAATGTAAAAGGACTAATGACGATAGTAAAACTAAGACTAGTTTTAGTACAAGGTTTATGTCATTGTTCGACCAAAATAAGTCAACATGTCACAGTTTGACATTTAGGACATAACCCAGTAAGCGGTGGCCCGCTGTATTGGGAAGTGGTAACGTGCCAATCACAATGTGAAGGAGCTCAAGATAAGAAATTCTGGTCACCCATCCGAAGTATGACCACCACGAAAGTTGCTTAACATCTGCAATCACGCCGAACGCGTAAGCTACTGCGCTATCGAGCTCCTATATTAATTCTTTTCCTCCTGTTAATTTAAATATCTGAGTACATATATCTCTTATTCATGTGAGTATCGCGAGTACTATACCTATAGGTATAGTAATCACATATATAAAGCCTTAAATTATAAGAACATTAAAAAATAAAAATAATTCAAATACAAGTTTACGTGTCCCTACAAAATAAGGAAATCGACTTCATGGCAACGGTCAATGTAATAAAAACATTTCGAAGTTTACTTTAATATCAGCTTTTCATAGTAGACGTATGTCTTGTAAACCGGTCACGTAATAACGTTCACACACAGATACATGCGTGATCCGTAACGTGGTAGGGCTGTCAAAATCTAAATAATGAAAAACTAATCACTAATTTTAACGTAATTGAAATCTCTCCAGATATTTTATTGGGCGTTAAAAAATTATAGAACCTGAATCGTAATTGTTCAGGCATAGTATTTCTCAATATTTGGGTAAACTACAAATCAACGATCCAAAGGTGACGGAAGCCGCGGCTAGTAAAAAAAAATGAAGCCTATCAGTGGCGCGAAACATTACATGAGTTTTGATAAAATTATTGTTCTTCAAATTATTTCAAGTTACTCAAATTATCGGTTATCGGTGTGATGTATCGGATTATTTTTATTATTTTGTGTTTAATTGTGGATAAATATGGTACAGAACAGTTTTCTCCACACATAAGACGATTGCAGTTTATTTGGAAACCAATGCACTACTGTGAACTTTAGCCAGTCCACCGATGATCAAATCTATCATCTCCTGAAACTGTCGGTATTAAGGTGAGTGGTTTACTTCATAGTGGGGAATCCTATGTCTAGATTATCCTATGACTATCCTAAGCATGAAAATGGATTCACAATATTAAATTATTTAAGATCACAAATGACGTTTTAACATTTTGACAATTTTGATTTTGTACTTTGACTGATTGCGAAAAAAACTATATTTAAATAGGGCAGAATTTTGCCAATGCCTCTTTAGTACTTGGAGGTGTTTTAACTAATGGATAGCAAATATACTTTAACGGTTTTGAAAATATTGTATTACGGCAAAATTAATATTAATGCTTAATTACGAAAAGTCATGGGTGCAAGTCCCATCTCATAGTGCCAGGGACAAAATGGAGTTTTTAAGCAATTTTCATTAGGAATATTTTTCATTATAGCTTTGTGAATACAAAATTAATCTTACTTTTAACATCAATTACAGCTGTATCTAAAATCACTTCCTCTTACCTCCTAAAATTACCAATACTAGGTCATAACCTTAAAATGGCCAAAACCAGGTCATCTGTCCTATATATAAAAACAAAAAAGGAAATTGAAAAAGGTCGGTAACAACACAATTTTGTTACTCCATGCTGTGTTCTACAGACTATTTCCCTAAACTTCTATAGATAGCGATAAATATCGTTTTCTTTCAACGTTCTCATAATACTTTGTGGCATTTAGCCCTTTACTTCCTTTTTTTACAACACAATATAAGTAAACAAACAGTAGAGAATGTAGTGGATCTCGGGTCCTTCCCTTCCCGGTTTTACCAGACAGGCCGGCCACGCCTATGATGCCTGTCCTTTTCAGGACGGGTGCCGGGTCAGAGAGCCCTGCTTTAAAGCTTAATGTTACATTTCCCTGTGTTAAAAAATAAATAAGTACAGAAGGGATGTCTTAAGAAACAATATGTTTATGGACATAATTTTAATTCTTTATCTCGATATTAGGAGATATTAAAAAAAAATAAAGTAACTAGTACAATATTAAAAGTGCATTAATTACAATTTTTCCTGTAAAATCTGTGTTCCCGCGACTTAATGTTAAGCATATCTCAAACTTTACTAAAACGTCACTTAAACAGGTTTTCATTTCTGCTTTTAGTTTTTTTTTTATATCAGACGATGGCAGTTTGATAAAAACTTGGACTTTTTGCTTTGTGAAAAGTAATAAAATTGAGTTATGGATTGTGTAATAATTGTGTAATACTCAGATTGTGTACTTTCCGCTATTCCAAGCAATAGTCTATATCATCTACATATAATGTGGCTTCTCGTAGATGAAAGAATATTTAAAATCTATCCAGTAGTTTCAGAATATATCTAGTCTGCAAACAACGAAACATTTCCCCTTTTTTAATATTAGTATAAATATTTGAAATTTTTAAATAATGTCACAACCCTAGGTGACATAATAAAATATCACAGGACAAACGCCAGCTATGACGCTGCTAAGTTACAGCCCTCCGCGAGACCAGCATACCAATTGGAAGGCAGGTCTACCCTAACGTTCGGAAACGAACCAAATCTCTGTTGAATTGACATTATTAATGCACCTACCTGACATAGGTAACATGGACGTCAGTAATCATTTATGGTAATATATTCTCTTGATAAATTATTACTCTATCACAAGATTTAACGACCGTAGGAAATTTACGGTTAAAATGCTATCTAGTCTGTCAGTCAGATTTTATACGTATATTTTTTTGCTTCAATTTTACAGGAAATGGCTTAATAATAGGCATTACAGATAGCACTCGGCGCTCGTTACGACACAACTATGTAGATAATGTATTAATTTATTAATAACGAAATAATACGTTTATAATAGTCTTCAAAAATGTAACCGAAGGACATACAAATGAAAATAGCTCATTCTAGTTAATATTTTTTATGCTCTTCAGGCTTATCATTCAATAAATCAATAATTTGAAGTGTCAACAAAGAGATTTAACTCAGTTTAAATCAGACTATGTAATAAAAACCATTGGCGCCTAAACCAATTTGACAATAACAGATGAGGAAACGTTAATTTGAGACGTATTGACTTATTTTACTTGGATAATGATTTAAACCTGGTACTAAAGTCAAACCTCGTTTTATAAAAATACGGAAGATATTGTGATTTCACATATACTTCTTCATAATTGTTGTATTGTTTAAATAAACACTGTATCATCATAAATAAATAGCATAGACTGAATATTAATTATAACATGAGTGTGATTCTTTTCATCTTTTAATTTTACATACTGAGTTAAATTAAGCCATTCTGTCATGTCGATTTCTCAACAGGTGACAAATACCATAGATAGCCAGTTTTTTATACATATTATATACAACTAGCTTTCGCCAGCGGCTTCGCCTGCGCGGGCCCTAGGGAAATGTTTAGTGGGATAAAAAGTATCCTTTTATCTAAGTCAGCTAATAGCCTATCTTTATACCAAATTTCATCAAAATCCGTTCAGTAGTTTCGGCGTGATTGTCGGACAAACATCCAAACAAAGAAACTTTCACATTTATAATATTAATAGGATAACTATTTTTTGCATGAACGTAATGACAGATATTAGCACTGAATAATAATACCTACCTACTTACTATCAGGCGGTGTATGATCGAATATTCCTCCGTGCTAACTTAATATATCTTGATATTATATATCTTAATGTGATAAAAATTTATTGCCTCGTAGCATCCTATATGTCGAACATCGATAAATAAATCGAATCATTACCTATATAAGCCTTCGAAATATCATTTCTCGAGTGACAATCGAATCGAATGTACTGGAGTAAAGATTTCTTTATTTGACACTCAAATTCAATATCACGTATTCAGACTAGGCTGTTGAGAAGCACCTCTACGAAAGTCTGAAAAACTAGAAGACAGTAACTAATTGCGGAATAATATAATTTATATGGAATTAAACTTAATGGCTATTTTCCTGTTAAAAAAAAACAAACAAGTTAGAGAAACTTTACCTCTTTATAATATCATCACCATTATCACCAGCCCTTTTACGTCCCCACTGCAGGGGCTCAGGCCTTCCTTATGGATGGTTAAGGAGGATGGGCCATGACCCTCCACGCTGGCCCAATGCGGATTGGAGGGTATTAACGACTGCAAATGCAGCCGGGACCAACGGCTTAACGTGCCTTCTGAAGCACGGAGTAGCTCGAGATAATAATTTTTTGGTCACCCTTCCCGTGACCGACCCTTGCGAAAGTTGCTTAACGACTACGATCGCGGGCCGCGGCGCTTATCCACTACGCCACCGAGCTACTCAATATAATATTATTAGTATATAAAAGAAAATAAACTCTAAAAACCCGAGTTGACTCTTAAGCAGATCGCGGATTTCCTGGACTTATTGAAAGCTTACTTTTCCCCTATTAAAAGTAACGATTATGATATACTTTTCCAAATTAACTTGGCTTATAGCTTATATATAATAAAGATAATCTTGTATTAAATGCTTCTTTTTTATCTAGTTTTAATTTCAACAATTCAAAATTCTTTTAGAGTTTAAGCAACTGTGAAGGTCTAAGTCACCATAATTTATTATCTCGAGCTCGTTTGTGCTTTAGAGGGCACGTAAGACGTTGGTCTCTGGCACTCCTAGCTGCATCTGCAGTTTTTAACAGCCACCAATCCGCATAAAACCTGCATGGTAAGTTATAGGAATAGTTCGGTGGCATAGTAGATAAGCGCCGCAGATCGCCATCGTTGTTGTTAAGGCCCAAGGGAAAGACCCTTACGAAAATCGACGCGGAAATAGACGGGATGGGTAACCAAAAAAAATATTTTCTCGAGCTACTCTGTGCTTTGAAAGGCACGTTAAGCCGTTGGTTCAAGCTACATTTGCAGTCGTCAGTACCCTGCAATCCATATAGGGCCAGCGTGGAGATCCTACTAAACCATCCATAAGGAAGGCCTAAGTCCCTGAAGTGGGGATGTAAAAGGATTAATGATGATGATGATAGTCATTGTACATACTTAAGGGTTATTTATTATTCATCGTTTTCTTCATTTAATTTCATCCAAAGAGAAGGCTAGCAGTTGAGGCTGATACTTAATGATAACTTACCAATAGATCAATAAAAATAGTTAAAAAATACTTTGTTCTTTTTTTTTATTTAGTGTGTTAAGATCATGTGTAGTCTCAAATATTATACCTACGCTACAAATAATAGAACAAAATGAAGATATAAATTACACGAGCGTGATGTATGAGTCAGCAATCGCTTCGCAATCTCATATTTTAGGTGACGTAACAACCCATCCGTCCCAAATAACACAACCACAATTTTAAGGGAATTCATGCTCCCTTTATTTCATCAAACTCAAGTAACCAGTATTATCACATTTTTTTTATTGGACAGTATGTTGTACCTTCGTGTGCTTGATATTTTTAAGATTTTTTTAAAGTCTTATATTTATTTTTATTTATTTTTTTAATTTTATAAATCAGACAAATTATCCCACTCAATTACCCAATCAATAGTCACCTGCATCGTTAATACACATTACGTCATAAACTTGGACTTTGGATTGATTTTTAAAAAATCTTTAAATTAATATTAGCGCCATCTCTACACAGTAAACACGAAAAAACTAACAAAGTAACCAACAGAAACAAGAATACTAACCTAGTTCTATTTTTTATTTTAATCTTATAAGATGTTTATCCGACTTCGAAACTCCTTTCACACAAAATGAAAGCACATTTTCTTCCATGTTCGAAATTTAAAAATTACAAAACACGATCCCATTCGGTTAGCACTACCTATAACTTTCTTTAATACAATTTCGTTTTCAATTCGCACCATTTCGAGACGGGGCAATACAGTGCCGCGGAGAAATTCCCTTATCATTATGCTGCAGGAGAATCGCAATGAAATTTGCTATTGTATTTTGCGAAAGGAACAGTAGCGGGAGTCGATGTTTTTACGCTCGACGACACTTATTATAGAAATCTTTAAATAGGGGTCAGCACAGAGCCGGCTTTAAATAATAAACACAATACAAACTGTTTTAATACAAAAATATCTGCACTAGAGTTATAAAGAGGTAAAGTTTCTAACATTGTTTATTTGATCATGAAAATTCTACTACATCACACGCGCGGGGGACGTTTTTCACGAGCGAGTAAGTTTTCAATGAATGCACATTTTTTTTAATATTTAAGAAAAACGACATTTCAAAACGACATAAAACTCAATAAAGGCAATTTACTTATTTTCTTTCATTGGTTACCTTGATAGACGTTATTCTACCGGTAATAAAAATAAAAATCTATAAATCAAACAACTTTCACTTTCCCAGAATTTTACTACTACAAGAGAACTACAAGAGAAACAGCTTAAAATAATGTCTTAACGTTCATAGCCGTCTTTAAACAAAATACAACTTTGGAAACGGTTCTGAAAACTTTTCAGTAAAACCATAAACTTTCCCTATTCACATAAAATAATGATAACAGGTATCAACCAAGTTTTGTTTTTTTTATAAGTTTTGAAGAAAAACGGGATCCTGTTACAAAGACTCCGTCTGCCATCAGGTTGTATATTTTTTAATTCTCGAAATCAGATGTTCTTATTTTAAGTAGAAATAATACGAAATTACCACTTTTACTTTTACCATTGCCCCATTTTAAGCTTAGAGTACTGGAATCATTTGCTATATAGATTGTCTTCTCCGAATTTTTGCTCCTATGTTTTAATGAATATTATTTTTCAAATTAATTGTAACACTTGATAAACTATTGCTAGCTTCTAATGTAATAGGTAATTTTAGTTGAAAATAGTACTATAAAATGAGAATGTTGTATATACCTGTTAAAGGTGTACACATCGGGTACGTTACTGACTGATTCATTTTATGTAAATGTTGTGTGTATGCTGTTGGTGTGTCATTAATAAATAGAAGAAAATCGCGAAGATGACTCGAAACCGGTTTTTTGGATCGATTTTGTGACTAGGATATATATTACATCTTAACAATGTCCAAAAAAAGGGTTTTAATATATTATTTTGATAAAAAATATCTTTTTACAACTACGTTTGTTTTTTTTTTCTGTGATAAAAATATTTTCCTCTTTGTTTGTGTATTTCTATGGGAACGTAAGCGTAAGTACAAGAGAGCCTTAAAGCAGCAAATGTTTGTCGCTGCGTTGAGGATTTGGTGTCCCGTCACGTGTTCAATAACACTCTGAACATCTGAGCCTAGAGGCCTTCGGGGAGGCCCCTAATGAAAATCAGTAGTCAATAGCGCAGTCATAACGTAATTATAATTTAAGCGTTATAAATTGCCGGTAATTATCAGTACAAGGTCTCCCGCCGTAGTTTTGCGAACCGACGGCGTAGTTTTCGACTTCTACAAGTGCTCTGTAAAAGCCTTAACTGAATAAACAATTTTGATTTGATTTGATTTGAAATGTTTGAGACTCATATTAATATTTCCCAATATTACACTAAATCGCCCATAGTATCCTTATCGTTAATATTATTAAGAAAACGATTATTTTGAGTACATAAAGTGTTTTTTTTGTATTAACTAGCAAACATCTATACCCTGCATGCGAATCTAATCGACCAATATAAACTAATATCCATTACATAAATATAGCTCGTTCAATTTAATTTAAACACTGATACACGCTGATTACCCTGACGCGGTCTCTGGACTAAGGAATATCCATTTGAATGGAGAATATACTTAAACTTTTTCTGTTCAATCGAGATTGTAATTTAAAATTGGAAAAATAATAGAACGGTCATTGTTTGGGTATGGTTAGGCATTTATAAAAAAACCTCTTATATTCATAAATTACAATTTTAAAAAATGCTATCGAGATTTATTTTTTATTACGTAGGTAATTTTATTCTGCCTTGGGAGTCCAAAATAGGGTAGACTGTTATGAATGATAAAATTATTAAAAATGTGTTTCGATTTTCGAAAAAATATTTTTGGGCCTTAAATATAGTTGTCACACACACGCACACGAACACACACACACACACACAGTTATTTCTTATGCGTGTTTTGATCAGAAAATCGATAGTCCTAATCCCTATTAACATACAATTGTCTAAAAGCAATACAGCAAAGTGCATTGAACATAAAAAGGCTTACAATAGATAGCTATTAAAACAATCTAGTACCTACACTATTGTTGCTTTGCTTAACTTAGAACAGAATTTTAAAGTATGTGTATGAAAATAAGTTATAATTTTCGCTTGTCACGGACAAGGTGAAGTGAAGTAAAATGGGGCCCATACCATTGGCGAAATATAATCCGAAAAAAAAGAGCTACATTGCCCTCGGCATTGGGAATATCGACGCAAGAAGGAGGTTTGAGAATATGCTATTGTTAACAGGTCCAACAACCTTAGCTAACGTCAATAATGAGATGGGGGACCAAAAATTTATTATATATAGTAATAATAAATTTTTGGTCCCCATAATAAAATTAAAAAAAAAAATAACTTATTAGTCCCTACTGCACAATCATCGACCTCACCTGATCATAAAAGAGATTTATAATTGTGCCGGATAGCGACCACCGGTACTTGGTTTTAGTTATTCGTGGCTTTAGCTATTCGAAATTATGCGTAATTTTGGGAGCGATAAGTGTCGTTGAAAAACCGTATTAAAAGTTAAATTTGATCGTTTCAAAAAGTAAGAAAGTTATTTTTTTGCACGTTGCGTTTCGTTCGTTCATAAACAATAATGTACATTATTATGCCTAATCCTCACATGAACACAAAACGCGATTTTGAAATGTACATTATATCATTATGGGGTCGATGACGGAGTTGTTAGTGCGTTCTGTCTGTGATGCGGAGGATAAGCAATTTTCTCAAAGGCCGGTCGAGGGATGGAAGGCCAAAAATGAATTATCTCGTGTTCCTTCGTGCTACTGACAGCTACTTATTTCTGCAATCGATGATATCCACCAATCCTCAATGTCGAGAGATAGACTATTTCCTGATCTATCTTGATTTTATCCAGAAGGAAAGCCTATGCCCAAGCATTGAAATCATTAATAGACTGATAATGATGTTGTGGGAAATACATCGCCAATAAACACCCTACTCCAACGTCCTCGAAGATCTCCGTAGCCGAGTGGTAGACTCGCTGGTTTCAGGGTGTTGCCATATCTAAGTTCCTAGGTTCGATTCCCGGTCGAGTCAATGTAGAAAATGAACTTTTCTATACTGTCTCGAGTCTGGGTGTTAAGGAAGCTTAGTGGTCTCAAATACTCCATAAACTGGCGGCTTTAGCTACTCATATTGGAATATGAGCGATATGTCACTAGGTTGAGGGTAACTCAAGGACAACTCGTAGTTGTCCAATATATAATACAAATAAAAAAATCAAGCTAGTTCGTTCTTAGCATCGAAGATATATCATTATATATAATTTAGATTATCACTAAGTGCTCGAAAATAGCTTTTTATCGCCATAAGAAATTCTTGAGATAATTTCCCTAAAATCTTTTATAAGAAATCTCTTTTTCACGTCCTTAAGAATTTGATCGCTAGTAAAAATAATTACTTGTTCCTTAGGTCCTGAGAGTCAATGTAGGGCTGTCATTTGACAATATTACAAGAAATATTAAAAAAATCTAACTTAATATAATATATGACGTATATTATTAATTAAAAAATTCTTAAACAATATACTTTTTCTCTAGTAGAGTATTATGAATTATATACTATGTAAGTATAGCATTATAAATGCAAAATTGATCTAATGTAATAATATGAAGTAAATTTTAACGTTTTCGATTTGGATTCAGTATGTGCGAAGTTGGATTATATATGTATAAACTAAGAGACAATACAAATGTAAACTTTATCATCAATCATCAACTTTTACGAGTTTGAACGAGATGTATGTTAAGCTCTCACCAAGTGTCGCTTTGTGCAAATACGCAGGGGTTTTCATTTTGCTTTTCGAATTTGTAATCAATCCTATAACATTGGACTTTATTAATGAGCAAGACAAGTAGTAGCCAACGCAAATGATTCAACTAACCTTTTTTGTTAACATAGGGCAAATGCCTTAAGCGTGACTGACGTACTTTATAAAATAAGTGTGTACCCATTAGAGTGTCATTAGAGGAGGAAGGATTCAGGATTCGACATGGAGCCCGTCGGATCGAATCTCAATTGTTTTGATAGTTAATCTGCCCTAAATACAGTTTAAAATATAATAAATAAATAACCAATATTCACCCTATCTGTAACATCGCCCACATTTTTCGAATGATGATCTAATTATATTTATTTAAGCAGTAAAGTTTCCAAATAAAATAAATGAATGGCAGCCCTAAACGCAGGAACTCATTGTGCTTCCTTTAGTTTGACAGTTTTATTATTTAAATGGCTTTAGTTAGGCAGTTAACAGATAACAGAGGGAGCCAAGTTCACCTTTGTAACGAGAAATTTATAAGACAAACACTTTTGAAAGTAACACCAGATAAACAGCCATTGTAAACAATGAACATTATTATTCATTGATGCCGTAACTCGTTTCGGTTACAAGAAAAATCGCTACTGGGTTTCACGGTATCTTAACTATCCATACTACACATACTTTCCTGCTATCTATACTTACTACTTCATACTTTCATACCAATCTATATCATAATATAGTAATCTGTACTTCCATAGCTAAATAGATACACAAAAAGTTTATTTCTGATCGCAATACACAATTACATACATAGAACAAGAAACAAAGATGTACCTGTGTTAAGAAAATATGTTTATTTGATTATTTGTCCTTCCTTCACGTCAAAAAGGTACATCGTTATGGTTTGATTTTTGTTTAGAGGTAGTAGAGAGACTGAAAAGTCACAGGCTACTTTTAGTGCGAAACGATCCCTACTAGTATTGTAAATGGGGATATTTTTGTATTTTATGTTCATATCAGATCGAAACGTTTTTGAGTGTAAAGAATTGGGAAGAGAAAGAAAAGAAAAAAGTAACATAGGCCACAGTTTACTGCGGCAAAATCTTGGTTATTTCCCTTAGAGCACGCATTTGAAACCGTGGGTAACATATTACACGATAGCAAATAAATGTTAATTCACTACTTATAAATTTAAATAATTAAAATTCCTTCTAGAAACTTGATATTTCAAGAATAAAACTGGAAATGTATTTATATTGGATATCATAGCCACTTGTTTCTAATAATAACCTCCTCAAACCACTCCAGACGAGAGTCCTGAATATACTTTATTTCTTTCTTCTTTGTCACTCGAATATCATTCACTTTTTTTATTAAAAACACAATTGAAAGAACAAAGCCACTCGGGGACCTGAACTCATTTGTATGTTGATTATAATAAGAGAAATATTAAATAAATAAAATAAATTATACTCTTAGAAATACAATAAGCTCCTCTACAATGATCAAACAATGATTATAAATAGCCTCCAGTTAAAATTTATATTCCGGTAGTTAAAAATCAAATGAGCTTTAATAGACGGACGACACACAGACATGCAAGCGAATGTACAAAGATTCTCTTTGCTACTTCTATTTTTACAACTTCAACTCAACTCTTTGAAATAAATAAAAAACTGAAAGATATTTTTTAGAATAATTTGACTACAAAAATGCAGTTAACAAAATTCTAGCAAATAAGACATCAGTCGTGTGATTCTGTAAACACATTTCGAACATCGAAAAGTTGAATCCGTTGTGAGATTCAAATTTCGTATTATGTATAACTCGAAGCGTATTTACACTAGTCTATGACATCCGCGCATGACATGCGGGCGTTTTCTGTTTGTCGCTTTTATTGGTTGATGTTTAACCAATGCTGATATTGACTAATGTAATCGAGTTATTACAATGTCACCGAGATTTGTTGAAATTCGTGTAAAAAAGCTTGAAGAGGCCTATTACATATTTGCAGCCTGCGAGATTACGTATTTGAAGCTTCACGACCACGCGTCTACGGTCACGAGTTCACAATACCATAGTACTGTAGAATAGTACGCCGACTCGATCCTCGACTCGATAAGAACTTTTATCGTCAGAAATGCAAAGAACAAACAACTAATATAACGTTTATTGAATATTTCTTGAGGTGAAAAATTGTAAAATTTATCATTACCAACGTCGTCTTGTCTGAAAAATTACTGCCGAAAAGGATTAGTTAAAATGAGGCATTCGTGAATCATGTCATTAAAAAAAAATTGTTATAAAATTGTATTTTTTATACTGTTAACTATTTTTATACACAAAATAAAATCTTTAAACTGGTTATGTGAATATTTTTACAATACTTTAAAAAAATAGAACATCAAAGAACAAAATCACTAGAAACATTACATCATCCCAAGTGATACTACTTATTTTTCTAATATTCAATATGGCGGATGTATGACGCCATTAGTTTTTTTTTTTCAATAATTATAGCAATATGTATATCGAATCAAAGGTACATTCAGAAGTACTTAACAAGTACATTCAGAAAATATATAACTTGTTTATAAAATTTACTGCGCACTTGATGGAATAAAATTAAAAAACGTGACTGCTTATAACGAACTAAAAATAAAAGAAACAAGTTATATTAAAACTCTGCTAAATAACTTATTTCTTTTATTATTAGTTTGATTTTGGAGTTTTTTTATTTACGCATTTTTTTCTTAGACAGCCATAAATTTAAGAAGGCATGTAAAAGAAGATTATATGACGATGATACCATAAATGACATAGGAATATTTATTACAAAATGATTACCTAGTCCTTTGTTCGATTAGAATAAAACTAGTTGCAATTTACATGTGAGTTTGGGAGCACCTAAGTTATGCTCTGGCCGCTAAGAAAATGCATTCTTGACATTTATTAGTTAGTCTTATATAAGGTATTAATCATTGGGCATACCCCATTATAAGTAACTTACAGATATATTTAAAAATAGAGAAAGCAACATTATTATAAAAAAGGGGAAATCAATTTTACACACATGACAATATCTATGTCGTTTTATAAGATTTTTATTTTAATACGCCAACTAACACAGCAACTCGCACAGCTGTGTGCGCTATTGAGCGTAAAACGGAAACGTCAAATAAAACTCAAAGTAAGCAATTAGACAACAAGGCGAAAACACAAGCACAATAACACACTTCACACAATAACAACGACACCATTTTGAGTAATTGACGAAGTGACGTCATCAAGGAAGAGAAGCTACTTGAAATAACAAATCCTACTATTTCAAATGATGGCAGTTATCCCTTGTAGGTATCATAGGTCACCCATACAAAGTTAAACGGTGCTGCTATTATAGCTCGCTTGGCGTACTTTTCTTTTTTTACTATGTTCGAACGCTCGCATAATGTTATAAAATGGACACAGATTCAACTTTCAGGAGCGCGCAGATATAATGTTTATGCGCAGTACTGAGCTCGAACGGCCTGTGCATCGCATTTTGTAGTAGTTTTTTGTTACACATATCAATTTTATTGAAATAACATTGTAAACTTATGCTTAAAAATTATAAAATCTTTATTCCGTATGAAGTAGTCATAACTTTGGTATATATTTTGTTCGATAATATTACCGTTATACATAGGTAGAACAAATTAACAGAACAAAAGAGTCTGCGCATTTTATGAAATTCTTTCTCAGCTATTTTGGGTTTAATTAAAAAGTTAGCCAAAATGGTTTCAACATGGTTCCAACTAAGCGGTGATTATGCAAACGCTTACCTAGTACATGGCACAGCACTTTAAAGCTATTTCAGCTCTCAAAAGTAGTGCAAATAAGTTTAAAGTCAGGTATTACTTACTCTGACTTGCAAATTTAATAGGAATTCAATAGGCAAGCATTTCAGAACCGGCATGATAATGAGATTGAGTTATCATCATGATATCCTCCTCATAATATTGACGACCACCTTAGCTAAATAACTTCTAGACTCTTTCAGGCGTCAGGAACCATGTAGATAGACACAGATGACAGACCGATGGGAAGGATGTAATCTATGGTAGCGCAGTTCAAGTGCTTGTTTTGAGGGCGAAATATAATAAAAACAAAGCATCCTCGTCTATGTCCCGACAGACCAGGCCCAGATCTAGGAGGGGCAAGTAAGGGTACTTGTCCCGGGCGCCAGAGTCTGATTAGAAAAAAAATGCGACAGACCGTGGGAAGTGTCGCATTAAATATAGGTAGCGAATTTTTGCATCGACTTATGTACCATATATTTATGTAAGTTAGGAATAGGCAGAAGGAAAAAAGAGGGATTGTTCAAAAGAATTGCACTAACACTATAACTTTAGAGGTAAAATAATATACAATAGGAATTAAAAAAAAAAGACAAAATATTACAAATAGCAATTTTATTATTCGAAAACTCACTATTAATAAATGCCATGCAAATAAATTAACAACTTAAAGAGCTCAAGTTACTTATGACTGTTTGCTCAGATGTTTATCGCATCAAAAGCAACGTCATCCTATAGTGGGCTTGTATATACGATACTATATTGACATACTTAATTATACCAAGAAAGTAATTATTTCATCACGATATAAAAATATTTATATTGAAGCTATTTCAGTAAACGTCAACAAAGTTAATAGAACACGCAGTGCCTTTACAGAACGCGCAATTGGATCTGCTACGCTACTATAGCGCGTCACGTATGTTTACACAATGCCACACCGAAAAAGACAGTGTCCCTGATGAACAGACTGTGTAGTGGTACCAATGGTATGTCTGCGACAGTAATAGTTAGTCACCTCGCCGATGTGGAAATATATGGTGCGCAGGGTATTTTAAAATAGCTTATTAAATGAAATTTATTATTAATAAATCATTAATTAATAAAATAAATTTGTAATTTGAAATTATTGATTGAATTGAATTAAACATAAACATATAAGTATTTTAATTGTTCTAAACAAATATTGACCTAAAAGATGTTAGAAATAAATTATTATTATTATTATATTATTTAAGTCGAAAAAAATGCTTTTGCCACTGTCTATGTCACCTGGCAAGCAACAGGGGGTTTGTGGGACTCTCCTTAGTGAAGTAAAGAGCGGCCCATTGGGTCCCTGAAAGCCTACCCATCAAAACCCCTACGGTGCACCCTCTCGTAGGAGATGAGACTCGGGAAGCCGTGAATACATATGCAGTGCCTGAATTATGAGAACTACATGGCCAAGAGCGGACAAATCTGTAGTTCTTCCTCTAACCATGCAAAAGACATCTCAGTTATAACTAATTTATACGACTAAATTTTAAGTGATTATGTGTATTTAGACCTTAGAGTATTAGATTTAGACGTAATTAATCACTTAATATGGAGTTAACTACTTAACACGTGTAAACCAGCCATTATTTTATTAATTTAAACAGAATTCGTGTAGGTTTGTAACGGACTTCAAAAAGGAGGATATTTCTCAATTCGACCGTATATATGATTATTTTGTCACTCCAGCGGACAAAAACAGTGGGCTTCATTAGTAGACGGTAACTTATAATTCAGTAGGTACTTCAATTTTGTATAAAACAGCTGATAATTTTTGATGATTATTTTATCGTAAATTCAAAAACATATCATCCATTTATAGTGAAAATAAATAAAATTCCGACGTTACACATTAACTTAACTAATATTATTTTCGTAATTCAGGTAAATATCCGTGATCTATAAAATCCGATATCAGTTCATCCGTCATTCTAATGAGTTCGCTCACCCCTCTCTCCTTTAGCCGTTTATCCCCAGGACAAGCTTTATCCTTTTTCATAGACAAGAAACAGTCTAGATCTTCTATGGCAAACCATACAATAAACGAGAAAATCGCCAAAAACAAACAAACCGGAAACACTAACTTTAAATCGTATTCGAAATCTGTTTGCGTGTAAATTTTCGATCCTTCTAAGCCGTTGCTGTTTAATATTTTTTGTAAACTTTGATAATAATGATTTAAATAATAACGGAAGTGAATTTTTCGATCTACCGCATCTGTTGCAGTCATTAAAAAAGAAAGTATATCTTGGGCTATATTCGAAAGTCGGCTGTGTTGGAAGTCTATGAGGCAAGCATCTACTGGTTTTCCATTCTGCAAATAAAAAAAAGTAATTAACCATCTATATCTTCATGCAAGTGCAAAGAAGCTATTTAGGGTTCCGTAGCCCCTATTACTAAGACTCCGCTGTCCCTCCCTCCATCTGTCCCAAATACTAAATATAAAATAATAAATACAACAAACCTGAGATTAGTTAACTATGACACATGTCTGTATAAAAAATGCAAATCACTTCTAGAATATTTGGTTAGTTTATAATTAATTTGTTATCTATCTTTCCACCAGCGGCTTCGCCCGCGTGGTCTTGTATTATACTTATAAACCTTCATCTTGAATCACTCTGTATATTAAAGAAAACCAAATTTAAAATCTCAGCGTACAGACTGCCGGAAAAGCCGGAATTGACCGAAGTCAATTTGCGGAGATTTTATACCACAATATAACATTTTAATTATTTTTCAGATTAATACCTTTAGTGTTAAGTGAATCAATAATTTTTTAAGTTCGTTAAGGCGAACATAAAATCCTATCACAATAAAGCAGTATAATATACTAGTATTATCACTACATAGTATAAAACAAAGTCGCTTTCTCTGTCCCTATATCCCTATGTTTGCTTAAATCTTTAAAACTACGCAACGAATTTTGATGCGGGTTTTTTTCATAGATAGGGTGATTCAAAAGGAAGGTTTGGAATATAAAACACTAGAAAGCAATCGAATGCTTTTTTGTATGAACAAAACGGGCGAAGTCGCTGACGGAAAGTTAGTATTTTTTTATAATATCCTCGATTTTTAATTTACGATTTGACGTCGCAGCAATAAAAATGTTGAAATAAACTAAGTCAGCCTTTGATTAATTGAGGTTCCAGATAATCAAGGTTCTACAGTACATGTAAAATACCTCGATGTTGACTATGTGTGATAATAAACAATACTTACTGAATATTTGAATAAAATATTTTCTTTCCACAAATCCCCGTGTCCGTACACCAATCCTTTTGCTTTGGCGACACATTCTTCCATATTCCTCTCAATATTCTTCGATATGCCTTCCAAGACATGTACATAATATTTATCTTTAAATACCGGCAACCACTCATCCACAAAATGCTTTATGAACTCAAATAAACATTCAGGACGCTTCTCCGAAAATGATTTTAACCTATTCGCATATACATTACTAATATCATTTTCTCTTAAAATAAAAGAAAGCGCGTGATATTTAGCTATTGTCTCCAAAGTCACGGTCATGTGGTTGAAGTCAAAATTATTTCCATGGCGTCTTTCGAAACCTTTTGACGTCATATCTTGAAATACCAGCACCCTATTATCTGGTTTGGAATCTATATAATAACATTCCGGAAACAAATTGTCGACATCTACGCTGCTTTTCAAACTTTTGAATATAGGGAACAGAGTAGAATATGCGTGATACTCATTGATGACAATTGCATCAACTATACTCGCAATAGCCCAATTTGGTGGAGTTTTGCATATCAATTTGTATACTTTGTCATTCGTTTTGTCAATCAGAGATATAAGTCTCAAGTTACCAGAATAATTGACTATTTCTTCATCTAGTTTCTTTATGACGTATCTCCATTTTTTATCTACCTTAAGTTTCTTTGCTACATCTGCGAGTATTGATTTTAAACGTTCATCGTCTAAAAGCATTGCGTTTAGATTTTTTTAAATTACAATTGGATCTTAATTAAATATCACTGATAAATATCAAAGTCTCTAATTCTCGTATTGTTTTGTCTCCTTTTTTTTGTTTATTTAAATGCTTCTAATAAAATGAATGATCCAACTGACAGTATCAAGTCTTATGTCAGCGTTTTGCTGTTATACCCACAAATTATATACTCAAGACACAGATGAAACTTCACAGACAACCACAGTGATTACTAAAATTAAATATAGTAGATAAGGAACAAAGCAAAGTAACCGTGACGAGGTAAAAAATATAAAGCAATGCAACAGGTCCACCGCACCGTAGTTAGCTTTAGACTGGTGCATTTAAGGTATTAATGTTTTTATATTGCGCAAGCGCATCAGGCAATACACATCAGGGTTGTTGTGAGAAATCGTAATTCGATTATCGATAAATAATCATGAAAATATTAAAAAGGTGCTTCAAAAAAGTTTGAGAAGGTGAACAATAATATTTGTCACAAGAGAGGTTCAAATATTTAAAAAACAAGGTTCAAATTACAAAATCTGCATTTGAAAAATTATCAAAATCAGACTACTCTGTATAAAGTTTATCAACTATGACTATGATTATACTTTGTTATCTTTCTTATTAGAAAATTATTTGCAAAAAACGATTAAACATATAAAGTCGTAATCTCCATAACGAACCCTTTTTTTCATGTCGGTATTATTATACGATTGTCCCGCCTGTTGGATTCAGAAACAAATCGTTTTAATATAAAGTTAAAGGAAATGGAAAATTCTTTATTCAAATAAGCTCATTTATTATAAGCACCTTTAAACAGTCTAAGCATTTTTTACGACCTTTTTCTAACGGTGACAATTGACAAAAATAGCTAGGCATATGAATAATATCGATAGTAAAAAGGTCACTTCAAAACTTAAATAATTATTAAGACTTGGTTTGGTAATAGAGCTTGATGACGACTGTACAATATTTTTATTTAAATATCATGATGATCTTCCTGTCCTGTTCCCCACATCTGGGAACAGTGCAGGAGGATGGTGATGTCAAAACAATAATCTACGTTCAGGATAAACGTACATACATATAGGGTTTAAAATTATGTATTAAAAGTAAGGTCTTTTCTATAAGTTATATATTTACAATAAATTAAATATGTCATTATATATGTACCAATTACATTTTTATTTGCTCTAGTTGTTATTATTTTTTATCATTGTCTTAGAATAATTTACTTTTATTTGTTATATTTACCAAATACCTTCATTTGTAGTACATTTATAGTAGGGTTCCACAGTAAACAAGTTTATATTAATTTTATATTTTTATCATCCTATTCACGATCTGTATAGGATTTGGGATGTATTGTCAGTAAGATTTATTTTCCCAATTTTGATAATAATGACGTTGGTTTTACCAACAGCTTACATTTATATAAGAGATTTGTTCGTTCGTAGGGTGGGAACCTTGTAATTTATTATTTCAAGCTAAGTCTATTATAAAAACCAGTCTCCCACAAATAAACAAATTAATAATCTACAAAAAATGTATGTACCCATAGTGCAGTATGTGAATTTGTAAGTAGAAATAAAGATATTTATTATTATTTAGAAGTTTCCGTAGTTTGCCATGTCTGTTCGGCCGTTCGACCATACACAATCTAGCTCAAAAACTATGGTATACAGTAAATACGCCGACAAAGTAGTAAAGAAAAATCTCAAAAGAAAAATGTGGTACCCCCCCAATATGTAAAGTGGGTGTTTTTTCGTCTTCTCCATAGTTTGGGGCATCATTGGATCATTCATCATCGTTGTTCGATTTAGTAAACTGTTTGTGACTTATTAAACTTTAAAGTGCTAATTTTCGTTAGATTTAATTGTCTCCCCCCCCCCCTCTACCATCTAAAGGGTCGTTGGTAAATAATCAAAAGTTTACGCATTAGTTCCTACATATATAACAAAGTCAAGAGAGAAACTATCACACTCAAGTTGGATTCCCAAATTAACGAGTTATATGCTACCAATTGTACTTATTTAACTCAAAAATTTCGAACAACTCCAAAGAAAACAACGAACGTGATATTTTTAACTTTTATTAATGGTTAATGGTACGGAATCCTTCGTGCTCAAGACCTACTCGCACTTGACCGGTTTTTTATCTATTCTATGTTTGCCTGTTCCATTTCACTAATATTAATATCACAGATAGTACTCTCTAGTCTCCTCACATTTATTATTCTTAGTTGTGTATTTTAATGTATTATTTGTTTTATCTATATTCGGAACGTAATTATTTGACTTACATTATTTTTAACACAAAATACATAATTTATGTCTCGCGCCTTTGTTTTGCTTCGTTGCTGTTTCCCATAGCTACTGCTCTGCTTTTTCCTTCTTCTTTCCTTTCATATGATCCTATTTCTAGTTAAATAGTAGATTCGTTTTTTGTACTAATTCGTGACGCGATTTTTATTGAAATTTGAGGGAAACTCATAATAACAGCTGGCAATACTGTAAAAAAATCAACAAATTAACGCCATCTATTGGCGGTTCCAAATAATGAAAGGGCGACATTCCAATTTTAAATGTTATAATATCCATTTTATTGGCAGACGGTAACAAATTGGACTAACGTGGAATACGCCCGCTGTAGCATCGTAACACGTCTGTGGAACGTCTCCGCTCGACGGAAAAGGAACTGGTAATTTCCGCTCATCGCAGGGTAGCATTCAGACGTATTTCAAAGCTACACTGCAGTGGTATTTATACAAATCGCCTAGAACTCGATGACGAGTTCAGCGCTGTAACACAATGGAGATTCAATCATCATCACCAGTGTATTGATGTCGCCACTACTTCCCTATAGGTGGAATCGAATAACATCGTATAGGGAGAATGAGCCATGAACCATCACTCGTGACCAGTGCAATGCAACCGGTACCAACGGCTTAACGTACCGAGTACGGAGCTCGAGATAATAGATTGAGAACCCATTCATTCACTGGCCCTTGTGCTATTTATATATATAAAAATACAGTTACAAATGAATCCGTCATTAACCACAAGTTAAAAATAGTTACAAAAATCATTATATATGCATTAAGTTAATTACATTACATATTATAGACAATATAAATATATGCTCGATATAGAACGATTTAAAATTTTCCTATTTGGAATTATTACATCAGACTTTGTTTATGAATTAGTTTAATTCTAATCTGTTGGTAGCAACGTGTGTAGTTTGGCTAAGTAAAGAAAAAGATTGGCTCGAAATCTGTAGATTTCATTGAATCACATTGAATTGGCGATTTAATTTTCGGAATCAATGTAAAAAGTAATGTGCAACACACTGAGCTTAAAACCTATTATATTCAGTTTCTGTTTTTAGTGTAAAAGTGACTCATAATAATCGGTCATATTGTTTGAATAATATATTGTATAATATTGTTTATTCTCGGTAAGACAATGATGTCGATTAACTTTATTGTTATAAACGAGTCAAAGAAACTTATGTTTTATTTATAAAACAAGCCCCTTGTAAAACAATCTACTGATATATGCATTGCAGTTATTATAGAAATTTCTTAAAAAAAAAATGACAATGCCTCAGTCCATCTCTGATTTGCACTAGTTGACTTCATGGGCTTTCATCTCGTCTAAGCTATGATTAACCTCGTCTTGTACCGGCAAAGACTTAAATTGACTTACTCTTCACTGTAACAATTAATATTGATCATTCACCCATAAAATAAGACATTCTTTGGTTCAATATTCAAACGTATGACCATAGATCACCGACTTTGAACTGATTATGTACAAAGAATATGCGTCAGTAAAACTATATAATACTAGCTTTTGCCCGCAACTTCGTTCACATATTATTAGTATTTTAATACTAATAACTATTATTTTTAACCAACTTTTAAAGGTGAGAATAAGTTTTAAATTTGACTGTTTTCTTGTATCCATTTTTTTTTTGTTTGAAAGAGTATATCCTCAAAATAATAGCATTAAAACTTTGACGAAATTTAATTAGTAGCTTTGTTTTAATACTAAAAAAACTGGGAGGCCTAAATGATCTTGCTATAGTGGACGTCATATAGCAACTCTAAAATAAAAATGTTAACTTTCATAAACAAATAGACTTAAAAATCTAAAAATAATCCTTATTATGATCATATGATAAATTCAAGCTTTTGTACGGATCTTACCTTACACTTTGTTGAGGAGAATTATACAAAAAAATATGAATAGTAGTATACTACATCCTCGATATTATTTACATTATCGATGGAAATGCAATAGTATGATTAAGCGAAGATTTTTTTGCAATGGGATTCGTTTTTAGTTTGCTGTCCGTCCCTCCGTCCGTCTGTCCGTCTGTCTGTCTGTCCATCTGTCACCAAGCTGTATCTCATGAACCGTGATAGGCAGACAAATGAATTTTTTAAAGGTTATGTATTTCTGTTGGCACTGTAATATTTATAAAATGGGTAATATAAATTGTATTCTTTTCTTATAAACATCGTAGTAAAATCTAAACTAGTCATCCAATTTATTTCGTTTAAAAGACAATTTTTTTGAACATTAAATTTCTATGAAGATAAACATATTTATTTTGATAGTGATTTACGTAAATAAGTAACAAACATCCAAATATCGAAACATCCAAACCTACAAACTTTCGCCTTTATAATATTAGTATAGAAGGATAAAGGATTGGTAAAGAGGGATTGAAAGTTGTAGTAAAAGTGAAAATTTATTATATACATTACAGAGACTACCTTTTATTGAAATGATATTAGAATTACACCTTATTATTTTACAGGATTGATAGATACCTTATATTTTGGGTCGTAGATGTATTTATTTTGGTAATGACATGATTTATGTAGATGTCATTACTTATGATAAAGAGTTGGTAAGTTTCTTTCGCTTGTTCTTATTGTCAGCTAAAAGATGTCCTCAACAAGTGGTAGAGGAAAAAAAATTTTTGGACAATTCCAAAGTGATTGTAATAAGCCTACTTGAATAAAGATATTTTCATTTCATTTCATTCTATCATTATTATTAGAGATGCGCCGAATATTCGTTTGGTATTCGACATCTTTTTCACGATTCTGTTTAGATGGATTGCCTGAACATTGAAGAAAATACACTCACTAGTAGCGATAAGTAACAAGTGCTAGAAAAATTCGATAGTCCTGTTAGGTCCTGGGTAGCTCAGTGGTTAGAGCAATCGCCCAGATTGCGGAAGATCGTGGGTTCGAGTACTTAGGGCTGGTGGATTTTTCAAGCATTTTTCATTTAGAATATTTGTCCAGATAAGCATTGTGAATGCAAAATTAATCAAATATCATAAATATTTATTTACAAACTATAGTCACTATAAGAATATAATAGAAATCACAAACGATATAAAAGAAAAGCAAAAATAAAAAATATATTGATATTTTAATTTTTATCATTAATGGGTAATTATGGAGCAGAAACACCAACCTTTCAAGCTTTCTCCGGCAAGAGTCTATTAGGTTTTTCTTCATATAGGTTTCCGGCTTCTAAAATAATTGTTCGCTATATAACAAGGAATACTAGCAACACAAGGAAATAAAAATAATGAAATGGTAAACCGAATAATTCGGTCGAATATCTAGTTCGGTAAAAGTTACACCGAATACTATTAGGTATTCGGTTATTCGGTGAAACCATTATTCAGCGCATCGCTTATTATTACTACTAACTTTGATTAGAGTTGATATATTAATTAAATAAATAAAATAAAATAAAAATTGAATTTAATTAAATGGTATATTTAACAATCATAGTAAATAGCTGAGACGCCATCTTAACATACAGATCATTTAACAACTAGTGATGTTCTATGACAATAATGATAACTCATAACACCCTATGTTTATCAAGTTCCTGATATTTCGGCGCTGTTCCAAGCGCCATGATTACAGAGCAACCGAAGTCTTGCGGGTAGATATTATTAGCAAATATATTTATCTACCCTCTTTCCAGTCCTTTTACATTTTATACCCGTATAACTGTTTTCGTCACCACCCAATTGCACCCACAGATAACCTCCAAGAGATACCGTATGATGATAAATAAAGATGCCAATGTTAGCGGTGGGGTAGGTGGCGAGGTAACTGCAGCGACGCTTTTGGCTAGTTCAAAGACACGTATTCCGTAGTGATGGGAACCATAACATGTTAAAGGCATGTCGATAATTGATCGATATTATGTAAATTTTACCATTGGGTATCATTAAAAATATGTTTTATTATATTTATTTTTATTTGTTTCACAATTTATAGCACTATAAACTAATTGACGGGCGAGGCATCCAACGGCATCACTAACTTTGAATCAGTCGGTGAGAATAACTTTAAAACATTGATTTTTTACAAAGAAATGTGTTTAAATAAGTTGTAATTAAGAGTGGGAGAACAACATCACATTTTATACATCAATATTCAATCCCATCGAAGACGTGAATTTATACGGGGTTATAATAATAGAAAAAAACAAAACTCTCCAAAAAAATATCAATTGTTGTATTTCTTGTAGCACTGGTTTACCTGCTACACTTTCTAATTAAAGCTATATTAAAATGCACTGAGACAAAACATACATAAAAATGAGTGTTGTGCTACTACGCATATATAAAAATATTAATTTCTTGGGATTAATTTAGAGTAAAAATACAAAAGTTACAAAATTGGACTTTTAAATAACGAACAAATTGTCAATTAAATTTAAAACTACATATGTTCGGAAATATTTTAAGCTAAGGTACTGTAGGTACATGAAAAATATTGTTTATTAACCTCGAAATTGTACTCAATATTCAATTTTTTCCTATAGGAGTAATAATCAATGTTTACGTAAGGAAATATCGATTCCGATCATACCTAGAAAAAGCATACAGTAGCGATACTAGTGTTACACGTGTCTTTGTTAGAATGAAATAAATATACTAATGAGAGCAACGGATGACTTTTGCCTTCGATGAAACAAGAGTAGACTTTCTGTTCTTGACGCACCACTCTCACTGAATCTAATCCCGATACAACCTTTTTTTACAATTGGATTTCAGACACTCGACCATTATAACTTTACTACATTTTAATGTTAAAACCATTGATTAGGTTTTTTCTCTAATTATTTAAAAATAAAAATAAGCTGCTGCAAATACAACTTCCACGTAAACGAAGTCGAGGTAAAAGCTAGTCTCTCGTATACCTGCTCAACAGGACTAACCTTTGTCCGCGAAATCTTTCAACTTGAAAATGGATTACATTCCCTTAGGAACTACTCGTTTTTACAAGATAAAAAGGGCCTTCAGTACTGGATGGATCATAAATCATCGCGGCACCAATTTTCGTTCAAATCTTCTCTTTTCTTGCTATGTGATTGTACTCAAGGGACCGTTCCGTTTGATAACACTTAACATATATGTAAAATAGAAAAGAAAACGTAAAAAAAAACTAACACATATCCATTTTCTGTCTGGCTATCTGTTTGCCCACGACTTCTCCTGCGTAAATTATAGCCTATGATGGTGCTTTCCACAATTAAAATAATTTTTAAAATCGGTCGAGTAGTTTTAGAACCAATTCAATGCGAACAAACAGTCAAATTCTCTGGTGATTTCTAATGATCGGAAACCACAACGTGAACTACTTACGTATATTGTTAATTATTATTTTTACACGACTTTAAAAAGAAAGACTTTTAGGTCTGTCTGTTCTATCGAATCTTTATTTCGCTTTTGTAATATAAGTATGGTCCACGATGTCTTCATTAACAGCAGACCAATATTAATTATTTTTAATTAAATTTATAAGGCTTATGGTGCTGATTCCATTAACATTTTATCAAATGTTGTCAGTTAAAAAACTTAAATAATTTAATTAGACGCTGTAGTCTAATTAAATTATTTTAACTTAATCTACATATGAAGTCAGGCAATCAAAAACTTAGCCATCCTTAGAGAATTAAACTCTAAGTGGCTATCGAATAAGTTATGGCAGAGGGCTCCTTCAGGAAGCCCTCTGCCGCATGCCACCACTAGTGTCCTTGGGCTGCCTAGATGTGTAGTCCTCTGTCTTGATAGGCTTCTGCATTCGAATCGAATAAGTTAATTATGTAATTATGTTTAAACATCATTTATATCATCATCATTAGCTTATCAGCATCCTTATCGGCCTGCCCAATAGATGGAACCAAATAAGAAATACTTAATGGTGTTTCTGTGGATAACGCGCATGACTTTATAGAATAGTCCAATTGCTCTTCTTTTCATTTTAGTCCGCAGTATAATCGACACGCTCTGCAAAAAATACAAACAAATGTTTTCTTTGAAATAGTAGTCCTTATATTTAGGTCGTTTAATAATAACGCAGTCATTTTGCTTGGATCTATATATTTGACTACTGTGCTTATTCTGGGCTAGACTTTCAGAAAAGCAAAGACTTTAATTTTAAGGCTTAAAACAGCCTGATGCTTTTCTTGTGTAAGATTCTACGCCTGATCCTCATCGCAACTTGACGGTCAACTTTAACAAACAAAGTTCTTCGTCTGTTCATGCTTTCTCAATTCAGCATTTTCGGAGATGTTAGTGCGTGTCGCGAAATTAAATTTTGCCGACTGATATTCTGCCATCTTTTCAATTTTTAGACATTAAACGAATATAGTTTCGTCCATTCATTATCTTTTACCAATATATTTATTTAACTCTGATACTTTGAATTTTAGGTCTTATTTTAGATAAAACTATTTCCTACCATGAGTAGCTCATTTCAAGCACCTATTTCTATTAAAAGTTTTAGTTATTCGTAATTATCGGAAGTTTGGTAGATTTTTCGCAAATATAGCGCTAAGTTGCTATTCAGCGCCACAACATCATACTGCCAATCAAATAAAACTTTTTAATTACTCTTGAAGTAGGTTTTATTTCATCAAACATCCTTGACTGCGACGATGCTGTATTTGTCATTATGTTGCACGTTTTTTTTTAATAAAATCGCAATGCAGCAAAATGTGCAAATTGTCTTAAAATTTTGCTGCATAAAACATATTAGTTTTGCCTAAAAAAAACTAATAAAACTGACAATAACTAATTAACAGTGTTAGACAAACGATGATTTGATTATGGCCAGACAAATTGAATTATATCATAGAAAAATATATTACCCGAGCAGTTCATTGATATAGCTGCCAAGTTATATGCTTAACGAGATTTAGGAAGGGCGCATCTCCTGAGGACAGCTAATGAGATATAACCAGGGCTGCGAGTATCCTATATCGTTTAAAAAAATATTTCAGTGCTTTTGTTAAACTAATCGTTCCTAATATAATGCATTATACAATGTTAAAAAAACATAAATAAGAATTTCAACTCGCGTATCGTGGATAAAAAATATTAATAATATCACATTTTTATCTTTTTGGAGCCCCCAAATTTATTTTACTCTGTATTTTTTGTTGTAGTGGCAACAGAAATACATCCTTCATTTATACCTATAAAAGTTTAGAAAGTTTATTCTAGTTTTTCAAGTTGCTTATTTTTGTATTAAATAACCTCTTGTAACGAAAAACAGGTTTGACCAAGAGTAACTATTTATTTATACACCCACATAACACAGTATTACATGTAATATTGTCATATTAATCACATCTTCCATCTTCATTTTTAAATTTCCTACATACTATTATTATTGTTTTTATCTCTATTTTTCACAATTGAAAAGTTTATAATGGATATATAGATAATTATTTTATTTTTAAACCGTCGTACGCATGCGAAAAGTATGCTAACAATTATTTACTATCTATAATTCTTGGCATACAAATTGAAACAATTGATTTTTATTATTATTATATTTTATCTACCATTACTGCCAGCTGTCCCGGTAGTAAAACGGGCAGTGTTTTTTTGTCTGTCATAATATTCTTTAGTCATGGCCTGCCTGTGTACTATGGATTCATAATCCACAGTGTTGTTCTGACTAGGTAATAGCTTATCAACATGAAATGGAAGTCTAGTATTCAGCCTACGTCCCATAAGTAACTGTGGCGGTGGACTAATGCCATCCCTTGGTGTTGCTCGAAAGTTAAGCATATTTTTTATAATATGCATGCATAACTTTTCACTTCTACCATTTGATTGTGGGTAGATTGGGAATGTAGTTATATGATGATAACCATATTTTCTACTGAATCCCTTAAATTCTTTGGCACATTATTTAACTCCTGGCGTATGCCATGTCTTGCAAATTGATCTTTCATGGCTATTATAACAGATTTGCTGTTAATATTTTTAACGGATTAACTTCTATATAATTAGAAAAATAATCTACTAATATTAGATTATAGCTTATATTAAATTGAAAGTCAAAGTCAAAATTATCTTTATTGAAATAGACTTCTTAAAAGTACTTTTGAATCGTCCAACATTTTTTTTCCCTACCACTTATAATGATAACATAATCATTTAATAATAATGGAAACAAGATTATGAGTTAAGAAGTAATCACCTATCCAGTTGCTGGATCAAAAATAGCCGATCCGAGCGCACTGCCTTTTCTGTGACATCCTCATCATGATGAGGGTCCTGTGACATCCTCATCATGAGGTTATGTTTTTGACCCGCAAGACATAACCTCATGCTCATCTCGTTTACATTTATCTACCCCCATATGCCCATCATTTACTTGGTTTATCATTTCAGATCAGATCGACCGCGGAAAATAAACTAAATTATTCTTAAAAATTACATCCCCCACTAATTCAAAACATTCTCTGTATGACCATTGCCTACGCTTTCTCGGTTTCTTCATATCTATTTTTTGGCCATCCATTTGTTATATATCCTATAAGTATTTGACATTCATATCCTTTTGAGTTGCTACTTTTATTAATTGAATTTCTTATCACTTAAGTGGACATTTTCTAACATCAATCAGAATTGTTCGAGTAACTCTGTACATTATCTTTCAAAACGTTATTACCCTCTGATTAATTTTGACACCAAAATCAGGTGATTAATTTTGATGTTTCTCTTTTATTCCTTATCGCGAAAGGTTACCGGTTATTTTTACTTTGCTGTATGATAAAATGTTATTGGTGGCACCCCTATGAGAACGGATATAAACTCACGAGTCACCAGCAACATGTAATTACATAAAAATAATTACATCAACACGTCTCGAGCTCTGCGCTTCAACGCGATGAGCACTCACCTTTGTTTTATGATGTTAGAATACACGATAAAGAAAACTAACACACTTAAGGCTCTTAAGACAAATTCAGACAAAATCAACTTTCCATCAATGAGACAGATAGGGTGCAGATGATGATGGATTGCGCGTCAAGAACTGCTTTTAATTACTCGCAGATTGCAATGACTATTGTAAAAGTTTTACATATTGCCTTCGGTTACAAAGTGATTCATATGTTAATCATCTTTCCCTATAAGAAAAAAATATAATCACAAGACGAAATGGAAAAAAGTTATTCTAGGGATTACTTTTAATTTTTTTTTATTTAGAAAAACTGACTGATAATGCCGATAAAAATATAACGTAGTTTTGTTATTGTTGATTATATCCTGACGTTAATTCTTTGTACAAAATCCGAACCTATCTGCCAGCCTATTAAATACATAACGTAGAATTACCTCATATCTTTTTCTACATTTGTTAAAAGTAGTGATAATATAATCAAGACGTGAAACCGGTTCAACATAAACCGCTTTAAATTATATAAAACCGATTTTCTTGTATGATGACTTTTCCGTTTCCAAGGTAAACTAAAGATCATCGGATCGTAATTCAGATTACAAAATAAACCGGTTAAATTTGTTTATGATGTGCAATGTCCATTTGAGACGAATAGCGTCCACGCCTCACACTCACCTAACTTATTGATTTATAAGCACCACGAATACACCACGAATCATATGCAATTATGAAAAAGTTCGTGCGTTCATTGCCCAGCCCAGTCATATATAAACCGGTTAAAATGTGCAAATGAACAAAATAAACTGTAGTTTTAGTGTTTCAGTTTGAATTACCTTAATCTATACCGCTTGTAGTTATGTCGAACCTGTTCAAAATTGAACCGGTTTCCAAACCATGAAAATAATAAACATTCACCTACATACATTTTTTCAATAACGTAGGAGAAAATTACTTTTAGCCTTAATCCAGGGCTCTCTTACTTGGCATCCATCCTGAATAGGTCAGGTTTAAGTGTATCTTTATAATTGTATCTAGGTAAGTAGGTCAAACCTACATACCTACATACAATTATAAAGATTGTCTTTCAGTTCCTGTTTTATGTTCAGACGTTAGACACACATTCCACTAGTGAAATACTTAAATCTTACGACCATATAAACATCAAGAAAAAATTACCCTAAAATCTTTTAAAATTATTATTTAAAACATTCTTTTCACAAATATTTTTATTTACCACCACTCCACGACTTCTTTCCGAGCCAGTTTTATAGAAAGGCTGAGATGCCGAAAGCGTATTCTTTAACTACTTATGAAATTCCCATTTTGAATAGCAACTTACGTAAAATGGTACAGAGTAGAAACTAAGCAGCTTACATGTATCCTATTAACTTGTATACTTATATTATACAGAGGAAATATTTGATGGCTTGTTTGTTTCAATTAAATAGGCTGCGAAACTACTGAAAATTTCAAAAATTATTTCACCTATGAAAAGCTTCACCATATGGAGGGAGGCTGTAAGAAATAAAAACAAAATAATTATATGTAAAATAATAATTTAATACGTTAAATAATTACTTTGCGTAAATTATTTATAGCTGATCATTTGTAGATTAGTTTAATACTGTAAGTTTGTAACGTTATAAAAATTTACAGACACAAGATGACTAAGTAATGTTGATAATAATAATGTCATCGTCAATTATAAAATCAAATTATTTATTTTCTGAATACACGTTTAGAAATCTTGAAATGTTTAAAAAATTGATGTTCCAGTGTTACCTGACATTTTAATGGCGTGCAAATATAAATATAATTAAAATTTAATTCTAATTTAATAAAATAAATAATTGGCTTACCTTATTAGATCATTATATAATTAACAATTAATTCACCAAGTGTAACACAATATTTAATTTACAATACGTGAATCGAATATCATACAAATAAAATTAAATTAAAATCATACAATAATACAAAGCATTACTTAAAATCCCCTAAGAAAGGATTTTGATAAATTCCACCCCTAAGGGAATAAAATAAGGGAATTTACACGATATGTTGAATAAATATTCGTTAGAAATGCTGCTCAAAGTAACTTTTCCACACGGACGAAGTCGCGGGCAAAAGCTAGTTATGAATATAACTCAAATGTCAGTGTCACATAAAAATTTTGTGCTTATGCAATTTATTATATATTTTAGTAGCAATACCGTTTATATTATTACTAACTAATGCAGTTTTATGTGGCATTTGACGTAACAAGTCCTTTTGTGTCGTTTAGATAAAAAAATGACAAATAATATTCAATTAGATTTCACAAAATTTGTTACTTCAAATATGTACATAGTGTGTTCATAAGTTTTGAGACAAACTTTTTACTGAAAAAATAAAATGTTACTGGCCGTTATTTTTTTTTTACCGATACCGATTTTTAATTTGGAATGTTAACTTTGACTTTATTTGTATCGCAAATTCATTTGTTTATATTTTCTCGTGATGGAAGGAACGAAATATGACGTGCAACTATAATTTCGCTATTTAAGGTGAGAAAAAACCGATGCATATTTTCCGCAAGCTGAAAAGTTTTCCTGTAAGCCGTAACTTCGTTTATTACACAATACAGAGGTACAAAGAGACATGTTCTCTGAAAGATCGCAAAAGGAGTGGTCGGCCACGCTCTGTGAGGACGCCTGCGAACATCAAAATCATCCAAGAGCGACTTCTCTGAAATCCATGTCGCACTCAGAAGAAACTTGTTCTGCGGACTAATAACTGAAATATGATCTTAAGGTAAGCCGCAGGACAGTTCACTTCTTAAACGATCGTCTTCGTAAGTTACGACTCGAACGTTGTCCATTGCTGCTGAGGAGACATGATGCCAGGAAGATACTCTTCACCGACGAGAAAATTTTTACTGTCGAAGAGAAGAAGATTCGTATATTAATGACTTGCTAAATCGTCTAACCACCTGTATAAAAACAAAGGCGGTCATTTTGAATAAAATATATATTTTATTGTTGATTATTATCTCTTTAATGGTTACTGAACTGAAGAAATTTACTTAATTATTTAAAAAGTTACGCAAATCTTATTTCGTCTAAAAACTTATGAACACACGAGGTATATACAGAGCACAGTCACAATTTTTAATTCTTTAAAGTAGAGCAAGACTCTGTAGGACGTAGATTACATATGACATGAAAACACTTTTTTCTGCTCTAAAGATTCTGCCTTTATTAGAATAATTTCTCCAATAAAAAATGCCATATCTTAATACTTAATACAAAAGTAAAATATACATTTTGTGGTTGCATGATAAACGTTGTATGTACCTTTGAATGAAAATTATATGGCCAGGTTTCATAATGAACTCAAACATCAGCCTTGTAAATGAAATTATTTTAATAATGGTTTATATATTAAAACTGACTAGCTGCACAAAATCGTTTTATTATTACATAAACCTACCCTTATATCACCCGCGTATGATGTAGCTTTCTGTAGGTGAAATAATTTTCATAAGCGGATCGTATTTACTAAAATCTCCTACTAACAACCAAGTTAACAACTTTACATCTTAATAATATTAGTATATATTGTTTTAGTTTGTAGTGAAGATAAATGAGATTATTACATGATGAAACAGAATTTATAATTATATGTTGTTATAAACTTTCACGATCATTGATATCAGAATGATTGTTAATAACGGGATTAATACCATATACTTCTGATTTATAATTTTATCGATATTAACCGACCAAAAGCGAGTCGAAATCACGCAGAGGGTTTTGTACAAATATTAAATATTACAAAACCGGCCAAGTGCAAGTCGGACTCACCCAGGAAAGGTTCCGTACATTCTACATTTAAAAAATCACGTTTCTTGTTTTCCATGGAGTTGTTTGAAATTTTCGAGTTCAATGCAGTTCGATTGGCTTTTACTCGTAAACTTGTAAAGCCAACTTAAATGTGACAGTTTTCTTTTTAACTTCGTTAAACATTGGTAGGTACTAATGTCGAAACACTTGGATTTTTAACAACGACAGTTTAAGACAACTCTTACGAATATTTGTATAACAAGTCACAAACGATTTCTCAAATCGAAAAGAGGCCTTCCCACACCCCAAATATTTTTGAAAGGTAACGATGCCCCACACTATGGGGAAGACGAAAAAAAAAACATTCCCAATTTACATGTAGAGGAGGTAAGCAAAAATATTTTTTTTTTCGAAATTTTACTTAAACACTGTCGGCGTATTTAACGTGTATACCCATGCCAAATTACATTTTCGACTACCAATAGTTTTTGAGCTAAACCATGAACAGACGGACGGTTTACTAAGGAACCCTAAAAACCATCTAATATATATTCCTGTTCTCTATAGATAAAACGAAATTCGAGGGTTAAGGTAATTTTCTAAGATATAAGATTTCATTTGATTTATCATATGAACCTGTTGGCGGATGTATTTCTATCTTTATTAAGGCAAAATAGTTTTTAGTGATAAGTTTGCACCCTCTCACCGCCACTAAGAATTAGCTTAATACTGCTAAGCAGTCTTTTCATAAATATAAATATAATTGCTTACAATTTATATTTTTTAATGTTATTTATGGATATTTCCAACTATATTAACGTCTTATATTCTGACGAAAGACGACTAATTTCTTAGTAAGAAATAAACAGTCAAAGTATGTTATTCCCATGGGTCATAGAAATATACTACAAGGTCTCTATGCCCATTCTCTCTCGAGTTTTAAGCGAGACAAACGAACAGCAATTAATTCTATATATATACAGAAGCCTAATTTTCCCTCCGAGGAAAGTTGTGTAGAATTTCGCCCACTATCACATCACATTTTTATTCCTTATTTTAACCCATTCAGACCTATTTTTCGCGATAAAAAAAGTTCCATAGTATCAGTGTTATTAATAAACAATGTTTTATTAGTCAAAATTGATATTATTAAACAGAGACTTAACAAAGGCTAACCTAGTACGACGTTCTACGGGAGTAATATCTACTCTTATAAGGTAGTAGGTTTGCTTATTCTCTGTATAATAGGAATTTGGACCAATACTAAAATTATAATTTTAGCGTAGGTAAATTTACTCTGACGCTAAACCTTGTTTATTAATAGCGCTGTATATGTGTACCAAATTTCAATAAAATTTCTTTAGTAGTTTAAGCGTATTCAATTTAACATGTTAAGTTTGGCCCTGTGGTTTGGCCTCAAACAGCCGAAATACGTATTAGGGTTCCGTACCCAAAGAGTAAAACGGGAACCCTATTACTAAGACTTGGCTGTCTATCTGTCTGTCACCAGTCTGTACCTCATGAAACATGAAATGGAGACAGTTGAAATTTTCACAGATGATGTATTTCTGTTGCCGCTTCAACAATAAATACTAAAAACAATAAAATAAATAAATAGTTACGGGGCTCCCCTATAACAAACAAATATTTTTTTGCTCTTTCGTTCGGGAGTCCGACTCAATCTTGGCTAGATTTATTTCTCTTTTCCGGTATGGAACCCTTCTGTCTTTTGCTAAATTAATTAAAAGATAATAGCAATTATAATTCAAAATAGAAAAATAATGGTTTTATAATATCCATTAGGGATATTTCTGATCTCAATTTAAGAGTAGTATATTACCGGTTTCGGATATAATATTATTTAATTTTATTCGTTAAATTTGGATACGTATTCCTTTTATCGTATTTTAAAATTAAAGTACAATATGAATAAATAATAATTGGGTTCCAGATCTACGTTATTATTTAACATTAACGACCTACCTACTATCTACGTACTAGGATTAAAAAAAAACAATATAAAGCGCGCCTACCAGTTTTTTTTAGCACGGTAGTTTTATTTTACTCTACTATTCGAAATTAGCAGACTCGTTATAACAATAAAAATAATAATATTCATTTTACTTCCTACATTTTACATTTTTTAAAAAACATGCATTTTTTTTTTTTTTGTTAAAAATAGAATTAAAATTTTATTTATATAATGTTCAACGGATTCAATTATGATTAAGAATAATTTTTTGTTTCGGATATCAGGTTGTTTCGGTTACGATTACTTTACACCCCTAGTATCTACCCGACAAAGACGAAAAAGACAAAGTTGAGCTCGTCGATTCCAGATTGAATGAAATAAAACCTCGTTCGTTCTATGAGCTTATAAAGGAACGAGCTCATTTGTCCCGTCCGGGCGTCTGAGGTGGAGTTCCTTTTATTAGGTACATTTGTTAGGATTTTTAGCTTTCCCTTAATGGAGAGAGGGGCAATTGGTTAGTCGATGTATCCGCTGATGCGGCTTCCCACTCTACGGATGGCATCCAATTAGTTTTTCCGTAAGTAATATAAATAAAAGATAAACTTTAATACTTAATCGTATACTTTTGTGATTGTTACATGTTGGGATAGGTTAAAAACTTATTATAAAAAGTATTTAACCGATCTCAACCATTTCTGATTCAAATAAGATTCCTGCCAATAACAATGAAGACCCGACTGTTCATTTTCGCTTTGCATATTATTTAAATCGGTCGATCCCATCATGTAACATTTTAATTAAATGGCCAGCTTAGCATGTTTTGACGAACATACAGCCATTTAATTGAATTTCGAAGGAACCCTGATAAATGACTGATTCTATGCGGGTTCGCTGGTCGTTATGATTTACTAAATTTAAACTGCTAAGCTTTACACTTACTCATTAAACTTAATAGTATCTATATCTTATTTTTATATCAACAAAAATAAACTATATACTTGTTTCTTATATTTTAGTACTTTTCAAAAGCAAATGGTATTTCAAAATAGAACGATTAAACCGTTTTAAAGTAGTTTTATTTAATAAATTAGATTCTAGAAAAATACAAAATTCGACACGAGTTTCGATCTGGTAAACTTTCAATATTCAGGTGACTGCTCTAACCGATTCAGCTATATGATCGCTTAACGAGGCTATAATTATCAAGCATTCTTAACTTTAGCTGATTAATTAGTAATTAGCACTAGGAGCTCAATGCTGTAGTGGTTATCACATCCAGTCTACGATGTGTAAGTCAAACAACCTACGCAAGACCCGATCATAAAATGGGTGACCTAAATTTTATTTTCACAAACTCTTCCGTGCTTCAGAAGGCACGTTAAGCGGTTGGTGCCACCAATCCGCACTAGGTCTACGTGGTAGGTCATAATCCGTTGGCCATCAATAGGGGTGCAGACAACTTTTTTACGATTTATTTTATAGATATGTGATGTAATATATCTTTAAAAAAATCTCATTCATATAATAAGTTAATATCTAAAAAATATTTATTTTCAAAAATTCCCGCGAACACACTACTTCTGTCATGGCGTCGTTATGACGTCACGGCACTCTGAAACGACTATAGTTCTATGTATGCATAAGGTCAAATTCTCTAAGTTCTGATATGAGTAAGAAGGACGTAACGTCATAAGCTGTTTGCAGTCACGTGACAACGAGTATACAATATTTGTTTTTTCATAGTTAGTATAAGCAATATTATAATAGTATATAATTATATTAAACACTGCCAGAAAAAAAAAAATTACATACATTTTCGTTTACTGTTTACGCTCGTATTCCATATTCAAACATGTGCAACATAAAACTTACACAAGAGTACACGACTGCGTTCGTCCCATCCCGCCACCGACACTGTCAATTAACTGTCAAATTTAATTCCGGTTTATTTAACGAGAACGTTGCGACGCCTGTCGCGTGATGAGCTCCAGTAATTAAACTGTACCAAGACCGCTTTAGCGAGTTTAAGCTAAAGGTAAATTAAGCCAAAAGTTCATAATGCATTTTCTAATGACTCTGTTCATTCGTGTGCTGTGTAATCATAATACTGATTTAATTAAAGGGATATAGCTCATACAGCCATGTCGGAGACACTTTGTTTTTGTTGTGTTTTAAAAAAATACTATGTCACCCGCGGATAATTTTGTACATAATGTGTAATGTTTATAACTGAAAACCCATCTTACGCGGAGCACACTTTAAGAAACTGCAAATACTTAAATCTGAAATCAATGCATTTAATACCATATCATTAGAGAGCCATAATTGAAAGTAAAGTATTGTGTAGAGAACTTTTTAATTGACATTATTTCAAAATCTTCTTAATAAAGCATTATTTAATTAGAACTCCATTTTCATCCTCCATTTTCAGAATATTTTTTTTATATCGAAAATATATGAAATGGTATTGAGTTTCTAAGGAAAAATAATTTAGCAGTATTCTTTAATAAGAAATTCAAATAAGAAACGGAAATACGATTTAACGTTAGGGTAAACTTTGAAATAAATCATATAACCTCTTTCCATAGAACTTACGAAGACAAACTCCATCGTCATCGCCAATGCTAATTTCAGACTCGACATCTGCCGTACTTTGATTTTGTGTGGCTTTATTTTAAATTACAAAGCAGAATCTTAAGTATAAAACAAATACAACAAAATCAATGGGCCAGGCGAATGAATTTAGGAATACTACCAGATCATAAGTAGGATTGAAGACGCAATTAAGTTTTTAATGTTTATGTCCCCCTTGAAAGCACGGCAGACACACAGTTCTAAGTATGAAGTAACCTATGAGATAACACTAACCTTTGTTTTACCTAAAATTATCAATGTACTAATCTTTTCCTATGTATTGTATCGTTAATAGAACACGTTAAAAATATATTTGGTTTCAATTCATATTTAAACATTAAAAGTATTTTTTTTATTTTTATTTAATAACATCTTTATGATTATTTTCTTAGTAGTGAACAAACTGTGCGTACCTATATTGACAGAAAACGGTTATTGACTTCTGAATGCAGTAGGTATAGGTATCATAATAAGCAACGACATATGTTTTATTTTTTAATTTCCGAAGAAAAAGAAAGGAAAATAAACGTGCATATGATTTACTGTAACCAGCACAATATTATATACTTTAATATTTTTTAATGTATTTTTGATAAAATTTGCCAAATGCAAAAAATATTAAAAACCATGCAATCACTATTCCTTGTATGTTAATTAATTAATATTCATTCTGAATCTGATTCATTCTAAAGACAATAAAGTCAGAAATAAATAAGTAAGTAAGAAGAAATCACCTTAAGTTTCCACTACCCTGTTTGCTATTAAAGAAATTGTCCTAGAAACACGCAAGGGGACTTCCAGAGGAACATGGATTACGACCCCTTCGTATAAATCAATCTGTGCCTTATTCGGGGTGACGAGGCCACGGGAGAATCGAGCGTCACAAACAAACTGTAAAAATAGCCTAGAAATTAGTAATGAAAGAATAGACTTTATTTTAAAGCATTATCTACAAAATGAACCATAACAGTGGATGTATACTAAATCCCTGTGCCTTTATCAATAAAATTAATACGAACTTTGGGTACCTACACGAAAGCTGTTTTCAAATACTTTTTCACTTTTCTTGTTAATAAATTCCATCATTATAGCGAGGCTATAATTTTATTTATAATGTGTCTAGTTGACTCATTATTGTTTCATAGAAAAAAAATTACCAAGAGCGAGTCGGACTCGCGCATTAAGGATACAGTAAACGTAAAAAAAATCACGTTAGCTATATAAAAGTTCATGAGATACTGGCTAATGACAGACGGACAAACAGCGGAGTTGTGATAATAGAGTTTCTGTTTTTAGCTTTTAGATATACATGGCTGCACGGCAAGCTACTACAATCTATCAAATTTCAGCAATTGATTTGCACATCAACACTCAATATAGGTATTAAGATTTGAAATTGAGTGGGGGAAATTTGGCAGTTTTGTGTAACCTGACGTGCTGTTGCCTGCACTACTACATACACATACGTATATACTACATATGGCCAATATATTTCTGTCATTATGAACAAGAAACAAACCTTAAAATGGACCATAAAAAAGTAAGGAATTTTCGTTCCTTTCAAAGAAAAATAATATTTAGAAACTTTTTATTCGATTTCAAAATCGTAAAGGGCTTCCTCCTTTTCAACTGTGTTCAATGACGACGTGTTTTTTATTAAAGCAAAACACGACGACAATTGCTAATCATTAACCTATATTTTGATTAATTTTGCATTCACAATGCCATACTGAAAATTATTCTTAATAAAAAATACTTAAAAAATCCACTTGGTCCCTGGCACGCTGAGATGGGAATCGAGTTCAAGATTGTAGTGTCAATCTGTAATGTGAAATGTCTTGGATAGATTTTAAGAGATGTCTAGGTTTATACGATAACTGAACTTTTATGAGAATACGCTCTGTAGTAGCGAAAAGTAACAAGTGCTTGAAAGATTCGTCAGTCCTGTTAAATCCTGGGTAGCTCAGTGGTTAGAACAGTCGCCCGGATTGCGAAAGGTCGTGGGTTCGATTCCCATCTCAGAGTGCCAGGGACCAAATGGATTTTTTAAGCATTTTGTATTAAGAATAATTGCTAATCAATTTTCAAAATTTTATCAAAAAGAATTCTCACCGCGTTTCATAGAACGGTTTGACGAAAATGTTTCGAAGTGCCTAGTGACATCTATCATCTATTTTCATTCCACGAACTATTTTTTTCTTAAACGCTTCCTCATTTACTCTGTTCAGTTTAAGGACGACCTAACTTCCTTAACTCAAACCGTAGAATTAAAAACTTCTTACAGTGAACCGTGAGCAAGGAGGAAGAGTTTTAATTAATCTCGGTTGGAATTTTAAAAAAGTTTAGTAGGGTTATTTTTTCTGTGGTAAATGTTATGTAGAGGACGGAGTAATCTGTGCTTTACCTGATTAAACATTTTTTTTGCTTTTTACGCTTTTGAGGCAACCACGAGGTTAGCTAAAAGGATATCTTACGTAATTTATTTAATGAAATCTTGAGAAATTTCACAACTATTTAGTCCTAGTATTTTAATGTGAACATAGCTCGATTGCACAGTAGTTAATGCGTTTGGTCTGCTATATGAAATTTTAAGTAACTTTCGTAAGGCCCGGTCATTGAATGGGTGACCAAAATGTTCAATCTCGAGCTCCTTCTCCATTAGGTCCCTGCTGCATCTATTAAATCCGTCCAGTCATGGCCTATTTTAATAGGCTGGTGGTGAAGTCTTCTGTCAATCACCTACAATTAGACAATAAAACCAATTCCGTTGTACAACACTCTAAAGAAAGTCTATTTTTCATTTGTGTAATTATTTATAATAACGTTATTGCATTATATGATAAGTTTGCTCCTGTTATCTTAGTTATTTTCAGGACAGAAAACGCCGTTTGATATAATCAAGGCTCATTCTATTCTAGTTCGTGCAACAGCATAGACATTATACAAGCTCGGCATAGATACTTTAGCTTTAGCTTTTGAATAATCAAAGATGACAGCATTATCACATGTAAATTCGTCTCACGAAAGAAATCCCTAGGATCAAAATAAAACCAATTCCGTTGTACAACACTCTAAAGAAAGTCTATTTTTCATTTGTGTAATTATTTATAATAACGTTATTGCATTATATGATAAGTTTGCTCCTGTTATCTTAGTTATTTTCAGGATAGAAAACGCCGTTTGATATAATCAAGGCTCATTCTATTCTAGTTCGTGCAACAGCATAGACATTATACAAGCTCGGCATAGATACTTTAGCTTTAGCTTTTGAATAATCAAAGATGACAGCATTATCACATGTAAATTCGTCTCACGAAAGAAATCCCTCGGATCAAAATGTTTTCGCTTTTAATACAAAGGAATAAAAAAAAACTTTTTAATTATAAGGGTTTTATAAATTGTCTACTCGTTTACTTTCCCTCAATTCGCCATCAAACGATGCATCCAATAAATATATATAAACTCAATGCATATATCTAAAAATCGAAATCACACATTTGACATGAATCCATTGTTGACCTGACACCACAAACTTTGTTTTTACCAGTACATCAAACTTGCGAAAGAAAGGTCTCTCTTTTTGACAGCACCTTATTTGAAATATCAATGATCAAAACTAACATGATAAAGAGGTAAAGTTTCAAACTTTTTGTTTGTAAGAAATAATTATCTGTACTACTTATCTTATCATAAATATTAGTTTACCAACGGGAAACTACATTGTACTTGGGTGACTTAGCTATAATTTATGCCAGTCTCAGGGAAACAGCTACTTCCTATATAAAAAAAATCCTTGAGTAATATAGTCTGTATAAAAATTGCCTCGAACTCATCGTAGAGCGCAGCGCTGTAGCACAGACTTTCATTGAAATACAGACTTTATTACCTTTTGAAATAGATACTTTTTTATTGAACTCCTATACACTAACAGCGGTTAATAAAGCTCTTTTATTATTACAGAATGCACTGCCAATTCGTTATATTCTTAACGAAATCGATATATTTGCGAACTGTGAATAATCTTTATACAAATTTTTATTTTTAAACAAGACATAGTAGAGCTGTAACACCGCTACGTAAATTAATTAACTTACCTAAACCACGAACGAGCCAGCCGAGGTGCAACTTAATTGCGACAGTGTCTGGTAAAAACCCTTACTGTAATCTTACGTCTTCTTTACAAAAATATTTGAATTTTACATTCACTTTTGTAGTATGCAATTTAAATTATTTGACATTCAAATATGTGACATCCTTTTGTACCGACCTCAAAATCGAAAAGGAGAAGGTTATATGTTCGACGGCGATGTATGTTTTTTATGTAAGTTCACTGATATTTTCAAAATTCTTTTTATATTCGACAGCTTGGTGGATCTAGATGTTCCCATTTAAATTTTATCTAAATCCAATAAGTAGTTTTCCTTTTATAACAAAACCAAATATGCTTTCTATCAGTTATCACCTAAATATTAAGAAGATATGTTGCCCATATCAGCTCAAAAACAAAAGATTGCGTATTTTGGAATTTATTCAAAATCTGAAAAGAAGATTTTCTATGTTCAACGAGTATATATTATACTTTACTCTTTGGTGTATATTTTTTATGAAAGTCAGAGATAGTGCAATACAATGAGTAAAGAATATATATAGTGGTAGGTGTGTTCATCGATTTCTTCTTGAATTGTGAACCAACATCTATGAAACTAACAGTTCACCCGCGACTTCGCCTGCGTAAATTATAGCCTATGTCCGTCGCGTATTATGTAGTTATTGGAAGAAATTATGTCGATCTAATAAATCTCCTATTCTAAGATTTTCACTATGTTAAATATTTTTATTAACGTATAGATATTTAATATTTTAGTGTTACCTACAGTGGCGTAGACTCCTTACTCCTGACAATTATTATTGCGCAATTATTAAAAAAAAATATCCGATGAATTTGCCACGGACCTCAAACGGTATAGTTCGCCACTGGTTACCTATTATATAAAAAATATCAATATCACTAAAAAACATGAAACAAAAACTTTTTCAAAAAGTTTATCACTTTCTCAAAAGCGACTTATCACGAAAATGCTATTGAATTCTGGCATCTAACATTTAATTAATAACCTAAAGAAAACTTCCGCCCGACTTAGATTTACGAATCGATGGCGTAGCTCTCGACTTTCACAAGTGCTTGTAACAGCCTAAACTTAAAAAAAAAAAAAAATAGCATTTCCTTGAAGAAGTCGCTTAAATATATTAAAATTACCTTCAATATATAGTAGCAATCAATCTTAAGGGTCACGTTAGGTTACGGAAGTAAGGTCTCTAAATTTTGTGTTATTCGACGGCACATGAATTACAACAATAATATACTATTATATCAATAATATATTATATTAATAAAAACCTTCGGCCGACTTCGATATAAATTTCTGTATATGAAATATGAATCAACTTAAGGTTGGGCGTAAAGTTAAATAAGACATCAAAATGAGATAGATGTGTACAGACGATGTATGTTATCTGTTTAGGCTTATAATTTGCTACCCATACAATATTTAGATCATAAGAAAATATGTAATTTGAACAGTTAGCCGGTCAAAAAAAAATTTTGCCAATTATTACGATTATTGTAAGCTCTCCGTAAAGGTCTCGTCTACAAAAGGACTCGCATATTCATCAACTTTTCTGATTTTTTGGCCTTTAACAAAAGAAATTAATAAAATATTGTATTTTAGATATATCTTTGTAAATTCTTCTATTGAGATAATTTTACGTTGCGACGGTAGTTAATAATACATTAAAAAACTCTTAGTCAAGTTAATGCTAATCCGGAAATCTTTACTAAATTATTCACATGGAAATTCAGAATTTATTCATAAGGTATAAGAAAAATTACTCCCGACGACAAACATTCCAACCCTCGTCTGCCAAATGAGTATCCAATGTAAGTACAGTCAATAAGGGTTAATGACGAAAATGAAACTCACTTAACCTAACCCAAATAACTAAATAATCGAATATCACTCGTGCTGGGTGGGAATCGAGTACTCGAACCGGGCATCATCACTACTCTGTAGGACAGAATTTCCCAACATTTTATTTAAAATGTTATTTTTAAGGGCACGGAGTTTTTTAAAAGATGGCGCCAGAATTCACAAATTACGGCACTAGTAAAGTGGAAGGAGAGTAAGAAGTGTAACTTATATATAAGTATTTGTATGTTGTCGAATCTATTGTGGAGAATGGGTCATGCAGACATATGCGGGCCTACTGCAGATTAATAAGCGTTAATGACTGCAAATACAGCCGGGACCAACGGCTTAATAAACTTATCTAACGAAGCACAAAGAAAATTGAGATAGTAATTTTTGATCATCCATCTTGCAAAAGGCATTGCAAAAGTTGCTTAACTTGCACGTTACAGACCTAATAAATATCCGATGAATTAGCTTTAGCTTTTGAATAATCAAAGATGACAGCATTATCACATGTAAATTCGTCTCACGAAAGAAATCCCTCGGATCAAAATGTTTTCGCTTTTAATACAAAGGAATAAAAAAAAACTTTTTAATTATAAGGGTTTTATAAATTGTCTACTCGTTTACTTTCCCTCAATTCGCCATCAAACGATGCATCCAATAAATATATATAAACTCAATGCATATATCTAAAAATCGAAATCACACATTTGACATGAATCCATTGTTGACCTGACACCACAAACTTTGTTTTTACCAGTACATCAAACTTGCGAAAGAAAGGTCTCTCTTTTTGACAGCACCTTATTTGAAATATCAATGATCAAAACTAACATGATAAAGAGGTAAAGTTTCAAACTTTTTGTTTGTAAGAAATAATTATCTGTACTACTTATCTTATCATAAATATTAGTTTACCAACGGGAAACTACATTGTACTTGGGTGACTTAGCTATAATTTATGCCAGTCTCAGGGAAACAGCTACTTCCTATATAAAAAAAATCCTTGAGTAATATAGTCTGTATAAAAATTGCCTCGAACTCATCGTAGAGCGCAGCGCTGTAGCACAGACTTTCATTGAAATACAGACTTTATTACCTTTTGAAATAGATACTTTTTTATTGAACTCCTATACACTAACAGCGGTTAATAAAGCTCTTTTATTATTACAGAATGCACTGCCAATTCGTTATATTCTTAACGAAATCGATATATTTGCGAACTGTGAATAATCTTTATACAAATTTTTATTTTTAAACAAGACATAGTAGAGCTGTAACACCGCTACGTAAATTAATTAACTTACCTAAACCACGAACGAGCCAGCCGAGGTGCAACTTAATTGCGACAGTGTCTGGTAAAAACCCTTACTGTAATCTTACGTCTTCTTTACAAAAATATTTGAATTTTACATTCACTTTTGTAGTATGCAATTTAAATTATTTGACATTTAAATATGTGACATCCTTTTGTACCGACCTCAAAATCGAAAAGGAGAAGGTTATATGTTCGACGGCGATGTATGTTTTTTATGTAAGTTCACCGATATTTTCAAAATTCTTTTTATATTCGACAGTTTGGTGGATCTAGATGTTCCCATTTAAATTTTATCTAAATCCAATAAGTAGTTTTCCTTTTATAACAAAACCAAATATGCTTTCTATCAGTTATCACCTAAATATTAAGATGATATGTTGCCCATATCAGCTCAAAAACAAAAGATTGCGTATTTTGGAATTCATTCAAAATCTGAAAGGAAGATTTTTTTATGTTCAACGAGTATATATTATACTTTACTCTTTGGTGTATATTTTTTATGAAAGTCAGAGATAGTACAATACAATGAGTAAAGTATATATATAGTGGTAGGTATGTTCATCGATTTCTTCTTGAATTGTGAACCAACATCTATGAAACTAACAGTTCACCCGCGACTTCGCCTGCGTAAATTATAGCCTATGTCCGTCGCGTATTATGTAGTTTCCCGTAGATGGAAGACTTTTATATAATCTATCCAATAGTTTTGGGGCCTATTCATTGCAAACAAGCAATCAAATCTTTCCACTTTAAAATATGAATATAGATTATTGGAAGAAATTCTGTCGATCTAATAAACAACATCTCCTATTCTAAGATTTTCACTATGTTAAATATATTTATTTACGTATAGATATTTAATATTTTAGTGTTACCTACAGTGGCGTAACTATGAGTGGTAAAATGCCACGGGCCTGCTGGAAGGGGCTCCCGGTCAGAAGAGACTCCTTACTCCTGACAATTATTATGACGCAATAAGTAAAAAAAATAAATATCCGATGAATTTGCCACGGGCCTCAAACGGTATAGTTACGCCACTGGTTACCTATTATATAAAAAATATCAATGTCACTAAAAAACATGAAACAAAAACTTTTTTCAAAAAGTAGAACCGGTTTCAAACTTAAAAAAGTGATAAATTATAATTTATCACTTTCTCAAAAGCGACTTATCAAGAAAATGCTATTGAATTCTGGCATCTAACATTTAATTAATAACCTAAAGAAAACTTCCGCCCGACTTAGATTTACGAATCGATGGCGTAGCTCTCGACTTTCACAAGTGCTTGTAACAGCCTAAACTGAATAAATAAATAAAAAAATAGCATTTCCTTGAAGAAGTCGCTTAAATATATTAAAATTACCTTCAATATATAGTAGCAATCAATCTTAAGGGTCACGTTAGGTTACGGAAGTAAGGTCTCTAAATTTTGTGTTATTCGACGGCACATGAATTACAACAATAATATACTATTATATCAACAATATATTATATTAATAAAAACCTTCGGCCGACTTCGATATAAATTTCTGTATATGAAATATGAATCAACTTAAGGTTGGGCGTAAAGTTAAATAAGACATCAAAATGAGATAGATGTGTACAGACGATGTATGTTATCTGTTGAGGGTTATAATTTGCTCCCCATACAATATTGAGATCATAAGAAAATATGGAATTTGAGCAGTTAGCCGGTCAAAAAAAAATTATGGCAATTATTACGATTATTGTAAGCTCTCCGTAAAGGTCTCGTCTACAAAAGGACTCGCATATTCATCAACTTTTCTAATTTTTTGGCCTTTAACAAAAGAAATTAATAAAATATTGTATTTTAGATATATCTTTGTAAATTCTTCTATTGAGATAATTTTACGTTGCGACGGTAGTTAATAATACATTAAAAAACTCTTAGTCAAGTTAATGCTAATCCGGAAATCTTTACTAAATTATTCACATGGAAATTCAGAATTTATTCATAAGGTATAAGAAAAATTACTCCCGACGACAAACATTCCAACCCTCGTCTGCCAAATGAGTATCCAATGTAAGTACAGTCAATAAGGGTTAATGACGAAAATGAAACTCACTTAACCTAACCCAAATAACTAAATAATCGAATATCACTCGTGCTGGGTGGGAATCGAGTACTCGAACCGGGCATCATCACTACTCTGTAGGACAGAATTTCCCAACATTTTATTTAAAATGTTATTTTTAAGGGCACGGAGTTTTTTAATAGATGGCGCCAGAATTCACAAATTACGGCACTAGTAAAGTGGAAGGAGAGTAAGAAGTGTAACTTATATATAAGTATTTGTATGTTGTCGAATCGATTGTGGAGAATGGGTCATGCAGACATATGCGGGCCTACTGCAGATTAATAAGCGTTAATGACTGCAAATACAGCCGGGACCAACGGCTTAATATACTTATCTTACGAAGCACAAAGAAAATTGAGATAGTAATTTTTGATCATCCATCTTGCAAAAGGCATTGCAAAAGTTGCTTAACTTGCACGTTACAGACCGAACTCGATAACCACTGCGCCCTTGAGCTCCCCAATATAAAACATCGATTTCGTATTACATCTCAATTTTTTTTTAAAACAATCTATTGTATAATTCCGCACAAGTTTATTACAAATGACAACAATCATTAATACATTTTTAAATATTCTCATATCTCCTATCATAGAGGGTACGCACTACAGTTTGGGAAGCTTTGCCGTAGACGTTTCGTAGAGTATATTGAAATCTCCAAGTCCTTATTTGAGTGCCATCGACCGGCTGTCACTCGCACGCTCCAGTTCTATTGGCTATGATCTGTACGTCGATGTGATCAGAAAATATTTGTCATGTATATAAAACAAAATGCATCCTCAACTTGCATTGAAACATTCGCAAAAGAAAAATTTTGTGAACTTAATTCATTTTAATAAAATGTCATAATAGATCAATTTTTTATTTAATTATACCTATAAGAAATTGTAAATATTTAGTTACTCTGCTATGATAAGATGTAAAAAAATACACAGTTTTTTGACGTTAACGTTCACCGTCGATCGTGAGTGATCGTGAGCGTGTTAAAATTTAAGTATGGAATCAAGTACAGCGCCCCTAGCGGTAAATACCAATAACTTCAAATTTCCATACAAATTCATAACGCGCTCACTAGTGAACGCGTTAGCGTAGAATTCAAAGAATACTTTGTAAAACTGGCAGTCCGATTTTTTCAGGTCCGATATGTCAGGCCGTATATAGGTAATGCTAGCCGGTGCGCTGTCCGGAATATTACTCTATTCCGGACCATTTTTATCCGCTCCTGTATGGCGGCAATGAAAAACGTGTTTATGCAATGTAAACGCCTGTGCACTCATAGAAAAATAATCGATATATGAAAAATCTAAAAAAAAATGTGAAATAAATAAAAAAAATTAAATAAACAAAATAAATTAAATTAATTATTTCAATTAATTGTGAATGCGAAATTGATCAAATGTAATAATATGAAAAATCGATATTCATTTCGACGATTTCTTTAATTTCCGATATATTGATAATCGATATTTATTGTAGAGTATAAAATTCGATATTTAATATTAATATTTAATATTGTTGGTAAATGTCACTGCATATGCCTTGGCAAACTCGATATAGTTCTAATTGACTATCGTATGGTTCTAGTATTGATACTTTGATCTATCGAGATTCTAGAATCGTATTAAAAACATCGATCTCAAAACAATATCGAATTAAAAGTATCGATAACTTAAGGTAAGACAAATAAGTGTTGTTACGCTTCCACGCCTAAATAACTGAACCCGTCTTAATGAAATAATTTACAGAAATAGACTTAACCGTGAGAAAGGACATAGTCTACCTTTTATCGCGAAAGATAGCTGAAAATAGGGGATGAAAGTTTGCATGGAAATATAAGTATAAATAAATATTTGATAACAGAAATATTCTAAAAGAACCCTCATGTATAAAATTCGGGCAAAAGCTAGTATGTATATATATAATGCAGTCATCTGATCTTATGATGATAATAGTTAAATCATTTTAAACTTATAATAGGACGGCTGATTTAATTACCACCGTAAGATTCATTTAGCATATTAATTCTCCGCTTACACGGCACTAATTTCGTTTTGTTTACGAAATGGCATCAATGATTGGTCTATGCCTGTAATCGCTTGAAGTTGTTTTCACATAACTTTGAAGAATAAATTTAAACATCAAGTACAAGAACATTATCACTAATTTTATTCAAATTATTGGAAAGAGTATATAAATTTATAATATAGTGGTATCTATGTTTAGTTTAGTCTTTGTATGTCCTTCTGTGTAGTGCCTGGTAACGAATAAACAGTTTGAAGAATTCTCTCAATAATATTTTTTATTCAATTATTAGTTCCATCCAAGTGGTTATGGGCCCAGGAATCGCTGAAAATTGAAAATAAGATATTTTGAGCTAAGAGCAGAGTAGAATTTCGGAAAAGGCAAAGGTTCGGCTAACAGAAACTTTAGATTCGACAGATTGAAACAGATTTAAAATGGAGGTTTCGAACTCAATGAAAATTGAAAAGTTCGATGGAAGAAATTTTCAACAATGGAAATTTCAAATTAAGTGTGCTCTGAGAGCAAAGGGTTTGAATATTTATGCCGAAAAACCAACAGAAAGCAGTAAGCAAGTGCAATGGAACAAGGATGATGGTATGGCAATGTTTATATTAACATCGTCAATGGATCTGAATCAGATCTCCCTTATAGAAAACTGCGAAACTGCGAAAGAAGTAATGAGTAAACTGGAAGCCATCTATGAGCATAAATCAGAATTCAATAAGATGATGGTCCATGAAAAGTTCTACCAGTATACCTATTGTAATAGTGACTCAATGGCGCAACACGTCTCAAAAGTAGAAAATTTGGCAAAACAGCTAAGAGAGGCTGGAGAAAAGCTAAGTGATATGGCAGTGATAACTAAAATACTGAGTACTTTGCCAACATCATATCGTTCTCTTCGACAAGCATGGTTATCGTTAGATTCTAAAAGCCAAACTCTTCAAAATTTAACCTCACGCTTGATAGACGAGGAAGCGAGCCTAACTACTGAGACAACGAGTGAGACTGCTCTGGTGACTACTAAAGGTAATGAGAAGCCTAGAAAATTTGGCGCGAATCAAAGCGTTGATACAAATCATTTAACTCATCGATTTGTATGCTATAATTGTAATAGAAGAGGACACTTTGCCAAAGAGTGTAGAAAACCAAAGAGATCATATCATAAAAACCAGAAGTCAAATGACATGCTGGCACTTACCGCAGAAAAAAGTTTATCATATGTCCAAGAAGACGTTTGGATATTAGACAGCGGTGCGTCAGTTCACATGACATATAGACGAGATTTTTTTTCTGAATTAGAAGAATACGATTGTTCTAAATATGGAAATGTTAAGCTTGGAAATAAACAGAATATTACTGTACATGGAAAAGGTTCTGTATTGATTAATAAATTAGTAGAAGGACAGTGGGAAAGATGTATATTGAAGGATGTTCTCTATGTACCCGAGTTGAGAAGAAATTTATTTTCAGAAGGAGCTGTTACTAGAAAAGGTTATGTAATTACAAAGAATAATAAGAATGCATTGATAATGAAAAACAATGTCGTTGTAATGTGTGCTCAATTAAAAGAAAATAATCTTTATGAGTTACAGATTAAGACTATTATTCAAGAAAACTGTAATGTAGTAGAAACAGACATCAAAGTGTGGCATGAGAGGTTAGGTCATTTAAATGTAAATGAACTTAAGAAAATGAGTAAAAATGGAGCACTTCCTGTTACTTTAACTGGCAATGAGAATTTTATTTGTGAAGCTTGTCAATATGGTAAGCAAGCTAGATTACCATTTATGAAATCACAAAGAAGCCCTACACAACCTGGTGATATCGTTTATAGCGATGTTTGTGGTCCCATTGAAGAACCATCTGTCACAGGAATGAAGTATTTTGTGTTATTTAAAGATGGAGCAACGAGCTATCGGCAAATATTTTTCATGAGACACAAGAATGAAGTACTCGATTGTTTCATAAAATATAATGCTATGGTGAGAAACAGATTTCAACATGATGTTCGTATTTTACATACAGATAACGGCAGAGAGTACGTAAACACAGAGTTTAAGTTATTTCTGGATAGTAAAGGGATAAGTCATGAATGCACGGCTCCCTATACCCCACAGCAAAACGGACGAGCGGAAAGAGAGTTGCGTACAATAATGGAAAGCGCAAGGTCCATGTTATATGCTAAAGATTTACCATTAAAATTATGGGCTGAAGCTGTTAATTGTGCAGTTTATCTGTTAAATAGAAACTTTTCAAGTCAAACAGTGGATGTGTCACCTTATGAACTTTGGAGTGGTGAAAAACCAAATATGACACATGTTCGAGTATTTGGTTCCATAGGATATGTTCACATTCCAAAAGAGAAAAGAAGAAAGTTAGATAAGAAAAGCAATAAAATGATTTTAGTTGGATATGAACATGAAAACTATAGAATGTATGACCAAAATACTAAGAAAATAACTGTGTCAAGAGATGTTAAGTTTGATGAGCAAAGTATACCTGAAAAGAGAGTAAATTATCTTCAAATGACACTAGATAAAAAAGATGAAAAACAAGATGAAAATATTACTCAAAAAGGTTCCTCTAATGAATGTAGTGAAAATGTAAATGACAATGACGAATCAAATGATCCTCTGTTCGAAGTTGTGAACGACACTGAAGAACGTACTTATATGACACTACGTCCACGACGTAATAAAGTTTTGGAGGCTAATTTAACGGAGTTGGAGGTACCAAATACATACCAAGAAGCTGTAAATAGTGTAAATTCTGATGAATGGAAGAAAGCTATCAATGAGGAACTTCAGTCTCTAGAAGAAAATAATACGTGGATAATAACTGACAGAACAGACAAGAAGCCTATAACAAGCAAATGGGTTTTCTGTATAAAGAAAAATGTAAGAGGCGAAATAGAAAGGTACAAAGCAAGGTTGTGTGCTCGGGGTTTTACTCAAGTAAGAGGTCTGGATTATGAAGACACTTTTTCACCTACAACAAGGTATGATTCCATTAGATTATTGCTTAGTAGGTTTTGAAATAGAGCAATTTGACGTGAAGACCGCCTTCTTATATGGAGAGCTCCTGGAGGATATATATATGGGCCTTTCTCTACTAACTGGAAACTTGTCTATTGACAATTGTCCTAACCCTGTTTTTGTAGAAAATTAAAAATATATTATGTAAAGTCGATAGATAGTTATAATATAAATACATATAAACAAAAAACCATTGTAATTTTCTCTTATTTTTCGAACTATAGGCAATTTTATAAAAAAGTGCGGCAGAGGACTGTTTTGCCACCCAGAGGACTGTTTTTTCCACCCAGAGAACAGTTTATGTCAATGTTTATATTAAGAAAAACACAATATTAATTATTAAATGTAATCAAATAAATCCTCTTCTTTATTGAATACTGTATCACATACAGAATTTAAATACTTATACATATTCTTCACGAACAAATTGCGAGTTTAGCTCTCTAAATAAAGAATTAAAATAATTATAATCAAAATTAAGCTTAGGTACTAAGAATCAGCCTTGTTTACTTATCAACGCAGACTTATTTGTCAAAAACAGGTACAGGTATATTAAAATAATAAAATATTAGTTTCCCTTTCAGGGCAATATCTGGGTTTGGCAACTTCTTTAATACTTGGTCAAAGGACACATCAGAAACATCATTTTCATCGACTCTGAATGTGTGTCCTTTGTCATCACAAATTTTAGGAAAGTTACTGTTAGTTCACCTTCTTCCGTGTCTATTTTGTTGATTACTGCAGTATAACAATATTCAGTGTTTCTTACTAGAAATTTAACCAAGACGTAATCACCGATGGTGTAATTCTGTTGGTTGATTGAACTAGGTCCAGCCAGTGCAGCATCGTCGTCGGTCTCCATTGTGGAATCCTGTGAGTTGTCCATTCAGAGTCTGTGTAAATATCATCTACGTTAAGTTTTGTCTTGTTTTTGTACTGTAATACTCCTAAATTGAAATGCTGGCACTCGCCTTCACAAGTGCAACTTAAACTTTTCATTATGAGTTTAGTGGCACTTGGAGCTGATATCAGAGGACTTCTTATTATTTCAGCCTTTACTTGATGAATTTTTAAAGTGCCATTAAAGCTTTTTAAATCAACTGTATCATTTTGAAGGTCTTCTGTCAATTCTTGGATGGCTTTATCGTCGATTGTGATCAAGGTAATTGCGGAACATCTTCGTTGAATGGCCTCTACAAATGATTCCAAGCTATAAATATCACCACCTGTCGCGACGACGGCATCAGCGGTTCTCTTGCAGGTCGCTCCAATGCTATCAGGGGCCCCTTTGCCATGACCACTCTCTGAATAGTTCCACGTAAACTTCTTCACATTTAAAACTTCTTGTTGAAGCCTTGATGCCAGGATGTAAAACATCGTTCTGTTTCTGTATTGAGTTACGGGTCCATCGCTGATGAAATGGATGCTCTTTATGTTATGTGGGAGAGTTTTAATGATTGGCCGCAAATGTGCCCATACAGCAGCTGGTGAATGTGTAAGATTTTTGGAAACAGTACAATAAGACTTAATAGAGTTTTTGGTATACACTACCACAGTATGAAGACTTAGCTGAAGTCTTGACCCTCCAAAATGAAATGCTTGTATTTCTTGACCGTATTTTGAACAATAATTTTCTGAAAAATCAATATGTATATCGCGTCTTCGCCGGTTTTGGTTTTGTTTGTATTTCTTGATCGCATTGTATTGATGGGTAATGTTTCTTTCGTGTTGATAATAGGCTTCCAAATCCTCGTGCTGCTCTACTATTAGTTCTCGAGGGCGAACCGTGAACGTTTTCTTTAGGTATTTGGTAACTGTTCGAGCATTCTTGGTCTTGGGGTTGTAAGTTTGTTTCTCGGATATCCATTTTTAAATTCAATAGGCTTGCTGTCAACAAACTCCCTGTCGTCAGGATTCTTGTCAATACAGCGTTGGCAGGTTCGCGACAAACATAGCTCGTCATAGCGATTACAACATCTCTTTTCAAGCAGTGCATTGTGACTTTTGTGTTCTTCGCCTGTGCAATGCTGACAGTTATAGATCGATGTTTGCGTGCTTTATACAGAGGCACGAGTCACGTTTGTTTATTGTAAGAAAGAAGGAGGCTATCGACAAGCAGTAGGTTAGTGCAGACTATAAAGAATATTAATAAAATACACGGACGTCAAATAAAACAGTCCTCTGTCACATTGAGCAGTCCTCTGTGTTATAAATTTCCAGAGGACTGTTGCACAGAGGACTGTAATTTTACCTGAAAAATGTCATACCACGTATCAGTTAAAATATTACTTCATAACACAGAAACAGCTATAAATTATCAAACTAAGCAATTTTTTTGTTAAATAAATATAATTTTAACACATAAAACACCGTAAAATAGACTTACCAGAGGAATGTTCACTCAACACTACAGAGACGTGGCTCCCATACAGACGTGGAGTTTTCACTGCGCAAAATGTCGGCGACTTTTTTAGCATGGCGACCGAACAAACTTCACACTGTTAACGTCCGATTTCAAGGGAAATGTAAGCACAATAGTGTTTAATATTTTTGTGGCGTGATATTCAAATTGTGACAGAGGACTGTTCAAAAATGTATTGGACAAAATTCGAACACTAGTTTTTGGTATTAAAAAATTATCTAAAATTATAATTGTTTTTTGTTTACATGCATTCAGTATTCTTCATGTTTATAGAGTTATAAGATTTTGCATTTTTAAATACAACTAATAAAAACCGAACTGAATCATACTCGATCGGGAATTAGGACATAACAGAGGACTGTTTTTAGTGGCTTTTAGACCGAATTTATGAAATTATTATGATTCTAAATATTGATTAAGCTTGGCTCCTTAAATAACCGGTCATATATTATGTGTTTTAATAAATAAAACTGTGCATTAATATAGCCAAAGTCAAAAAAAATGCTTGGACTATGATTTTCCTGTTAGTAGAGAAAGGCCCATATGGAGATACCAGAGGGAGTTGAAACAGCGGAAAACAAAGTATGTAAGTTGGTCAAATCTCTATACGGTCTTAAGCAATCTTCTAGATGTTGGAACAAAAAGTTTTGTTCTTTTCTCACTACATATGGATTTAAGTCATGTCAATCTGATCACTGTATATTTGTAGGATATTTCAACAATTACAAGGTGATTTTAATCCTTTATGTAGATGACGGATTATTGCTGTCTAAAAGTAAGGATATTTTATCTGTAGTACTAAATGACTTGCAACAAAACTTTAAGATTAAAATAATGAAGTGTAACTCCTTTGTCGGTTTAGAAATAGATAAAAAGAAAGAAGGTATAATTATTAGTCAAAAACATTACAAAGATACAATATTAAATAGGTTTAATATGGCTGACGCTAATGGCAGTAGTACACCTGTAGATATAAATGTACAGCTAACACACAGTACGAATCAGTTGCCGCAAAGTTTCCCATACCGAGAGGCAGTGGGAGCGTTGTTATTTTTGTCAACTGCAACTAGGCCGGATATCGCATATGCGGTGAATCTTGTCAGTAGATATGTAAATAATCCTGGTTCTATACATGTTACTGCTGTAAAAAGAATATTACGTTATTTAAAAAATACTAAAGATGTGTCAATTGTATATAATGATAAGTCTGAACTGGTAGGTTACTCAGATGCTGACTTTGCAAGTGATTTGGATACTAGAAAGTCAACAACTGGGTACATATTTTTGATGAATGGCGGACCCGTTACTTGGTCCAGTCGCAAACAGAATACAGTAGCTTTATCGACTACAGAGTCGGAATATATGGCTGCTAGCGAGGCAGCTAAGGAAATATTATGGTTAAAGCAGTTTTTGATAGACATAGGTGAACCACAATATTGTATTACTCTACACGTAGATAATCAAAGTGCTATCAAGTTAATTAATAATCCTGTTTTCCATAAGCGAAGCAAACACATTGACATAAGGTATAACTTCATTAGAGAAAAAGTCGAGAACAAGATAATACTAATTAAATATGTTGAAAGTTCATGTCAACTAGCTGACTTCTTGACTAAGGCTCTGCCAGTTAAAAGGTTTGAGTCTATAAGAGATAAAGTTATGAAAATTGATTAATGGTTTAGAAACTAAGATGATTTTAAATGTGAACTTGATGGTGGTTAGAGAGTTATTGTTTATTTAATGTTCTATGTGTTAAGTTTTTGTTAATGATAGGAGATCTGTATTATAAATTTAAGTGGGAGTATTGGAAAGAGTATATAAATTTATAATATAGTGGTATCTATGTTTAGTTTAGTCTTTGTATGTCCTTCTGTGTAGTGCCTGGTAACGAATAAACAGTTTGAAGAATTCTCTCAATAATATTTTTTATTCAATTATTAGTTCCATCCAAGTCAAATGTCACAGATATTTTTAGTTATTGTATGTAATGCTGTTCCTAAATAAGTTTGTCAAGTGATCATGATATCTGTCATAGCATCGAAATAATTTCTATTACTTATTTAATCAAAATAACCTATAATCGTAACTAATAAATAAATCGAGAGTTAACTACTTTTTATATTTTTTCTGTCCTCTACGTCTTCGCAAAATCTCATTGTACCTAGCGTATGTGACGTGTCTTCACAGAGAGCTGCCCTAAACTGTACTGCTCCGATCCGAAAAAAAACGGACAACTACACAAGCTAATCATCCGGATTTTTCATGTCATTCCGGACCGGAAAAAATCGGACTGCCGGACCTGAAAATTCAGTGCAGTCAGTCACTCCGGTCGATGACATCCGCGTGCGACGCGCGAGCGATTTCGATTCCATTAGTCGCTCATTATTTTATTACCCCGGACACAGTGGCCCCACTTAGCCTTTCCCCTAGATGTGGCCCTGTGTCTTCTTATTATTTTTTTACGTATTTTCTATATATATAATTACCTCGTAAATAAACTGTTCAATATCTCTGAACCTTTAATGAAGTACCTAAGTTTCTATAGAGTCTAACTTACACGTATATTCTGAAGACCTGATATAGCATGAAGTCTTAACTAGTTTCCAAATAGAACCTAATAGTACAGGTTGTTAAATAGTTTACCTAAGTTTGATTAGTATCCACCAAATCTAGGCAATAAACAAAATTAAGGGAATAAAAACTAAAACTTCCCACCTTTTTAATCGTGTTTAATGTTGAAAATTACAACTTGTAATACAAATTCGTATTATTAACTTTTAGAAGTTGTTTTGCAAAGACAGATTATTATGTCTTTAGGGTTCCGTACCTCAAAAAGAAAAAGGATCACTTTGTTTTCAGTCTGTCTGTCTATCAAAACAGCCTTATTTTAGAAACATGTAGATATCGAGTTGAAATGTGAACCTTATACCCATCGGTGAACCCTAGTGAACCTACATCGCCATCGAATATATAATCTATAACCTCGTTGTTAAGAATTAAAAGTTACTGATTTGGCTACTAGATAGCGCTACATTATTGTCTTCGTGGTATGATTTCGCTACTTATTGTAAATGTGTATTCTATAATCAAATTGTTTGGTACTTTAATACTCCATTCTTAAGAGACCTATATTTTCTTTCGGTTCCATAAATATTTCTGGGTGATTATTTAACTGACTTCAGAATCGAAAAATAGTCGATTTTGAAGTCAGTTAAATACAGATAGTGCATGGAGTTTGAGATTATACTGTCTATGGAGTGTATTCCAAATGTCGTAGCACATAAATTTTAACTTATTCTTTTTAATTATTATCTCGGACACTTGGGATCTTTTAAGTATTTTTCTCAAACATTACATAATTATATTAACACACATCACGTTAAATTATATTTTACTGCAACTAAATTATCCATTTAATACCAACGAACGTTTAATTTATCATTAACATTTATTTAACGTTTATCATGAATTGTTTGCCAAAAAAAAAGTCGCAGTTAAAAAATTAACATTATGCGAACAGAATAGCCGTTTGGCATTAAATGAACCGTTCCGTTGCGATAAAATGTTAATAATAAAAAAAAACTTAATAAAAAAATGTTTATCGTTGTCAGCTAAAAATTATGACGTTTTTTACGGGGCACCTGGTCTATATATAAACTAGAACATTAGGCGATGTCCCAACAAATGAACGAAGGAATTGCCGTTTTATGGGCCATAAACCTTTAGATGGCAATAAATAAAGTGCGTTCCGAGTATACAAGATGATTAAGTAAAATTGTAACAATGATATTTTTAAATGCCCCCTACATTTACAAAATTATAAACTATGTCACATCAAAATAGCTTTATAATTAAAATTTAGTCATCGTTATATTTTTATATTATCGCTGAATACTTTGTTACTGTAATAAAATAATAAAGCCACCCCAGAACACTTTTTTTTCATTTATTATTGTATCCACAAAAAGTTTACATTTTTAATTCTTACAACATTATAATAAACCACTGAGGTTCGTCTACAATGCCAATATTTCGCATCAAGCAACAAATAGTTTACAATTTACATACACACTTGTTCAATAATATTCTAAAATTTTTATATATAATAAAGAACGCAATTAACGACTTACAAAATATAAGAATCAGGCAGGTGTTTATTGTTTTTTAGTCAATGTTCTCGAACATAGCTATTCCAAAAAGTGATGTTTAAGTTTTTTTTTTTTTTGTGATAAAGTATTTTTCAAAGAGGCGGGTAGTTGATTAATTAATCTTGGTATCAGATATTGTATAGTTCTTTCACCGTACTTATTATTTGCGCGCGATAGCCGTTCTTGAGCTACGGAACGCGTGTATGTAGGATGTTTATTTTTTTTAGAAACATCGTGATTAAATAATTGTCCCTTGATTAAATTATATTCAACTTGTCGATGGATGGAAAAAGGTCTAATTCGTTACTTTTTAATTGTCTCTTTACCTCGGGAGATACGATTGTTTTTAATATTCTTAATTGTAGCTTATATATACTATTTAAATATGTAGTATAAGTTCGTCCATAGCTACTAAATGCGTATTGAATGTACGATCCAGCCAGTGAATTATAAAGCATAATCTTAATCTTAAATGGAAATTAAATTAATAAATTTTCATGTTAGCCAAAAATTGCCTTATTGTTATCACAAACTCGCTCAATATTAAGTCCGCAGTTAAATCTGTCGTCGATAATAACCCCCAGATAAGTATGAGACTTTACTACCTCTACAACACGACATTTACAATTGGTCCGACAGGAATCGTGCAAGCAAACAAGATCGTGAACAATTATATTTCCGGATGAGGATTGTTTTAAGTGCGCAGATTTAATGTATAATAGTTTTGTTTTACTGGCGTTCAAAACTTATATTGATTAGCATTAAAGCCATTATTAGACCAGCTCTTACCCCCATATAACAAATTTTTAAGATCTTCTTATACATATGAGAAAATGTATTAATATTATTTATATTATTAATATTATGTATGAATATTTCCAATAACTGCTGTTCGAAGGCTTTTAATTATAAAAAAGACATAAACTTTTTTACCTTCGTAAGGCGAGGTTGCACGAAATTACTAATTTAAACCAATTTTATTCTAAAGCTATACTACAATATTTGCCAAATAAAAATCGTTTAATGAAAATAAGACATGATCGATTGCTTACAAAAAGCAGAATCATAAATGTCAATAATTGGCTCGATAAAAATAAATAGCAAAAAGGACTTTAAATAGATATTATTGATCGATTTTACGATTTATATATTTCATCTTAACTGTATACAAAAATAGGTTATGATATAATCTAAATAATATATTTTATTATGACTGCATTTGTTTTTTTCTATGATAAAAAATGAATGCAATCAAAAGAGCGCGCCTTTACTCTCGATTTGTATTTACAAGAGAACCTTAACAGATACTTTACCAACTATACATGAAATTGAATGAAGGAAGAACATATCTAAATAGTTAAAATACAATTATAATAGATTGGTTAAAAATATTTGCATAACTTATGATATTTCGTCTTAAAATTAAATCAAATATACAAAGAAACACGCGTTACATCAAATTAAAAGGAGTTATAATTAATGAGTAGTGCGCGTGAAAATATGAGAAACCGGTAATTTCTTATACTTTAAATAGTAATGCTATAAACAGTATAAAACAGAATAGGGGCTCCCAAACAAACAAACGTTAATTATTTCAAACGTGCGACAGTCTGTCTTGCACTTTGTTAAATTTTCTAATTTTTTTTTTAAACAATAGTCGGTCATACTATGCAGTATACTTAGATTTAACCAAAAATAGTGGCAAACAAAAGAAGTCTTTGAAAGTTAAGTTGTTGTGTTTCGGTGTTTTTATATCATTTCCTTTTCTCTATGAGGCTTGATGTTAAATTCTAAACAGTTTTAACGTGAAATGAAAACTTTAACAATAGCTTAGAAACTGTTGTTCTCCGAGAAAACCCCTAAACTTAATTTCCTGTTAGGTGTTGTTGTAGCGTACTGCAAATTGTTCAAACTTTAATTTTCTTTTACTGTTATTACACAGCTGCCTATTTCAATTTTACTTCCTATTATTATTATAAGCTAGGGTTTGCGAGAGTGCAATTTCTTTAATATCTTCATTAATAAAAGTCGTACTTTTTTACATGTTAAACAAAAATGACACCATACATTTTGACATGATATACACTAGTAGCTATGACTATTTTATCCCACAAAGAAGGTTTGTAAATAACGATAAAATCCACAATAGTATAAAACCTTTTTATACTATACAAATTATAAATTAAAAATAAACAATCTAGTACTTTAAATAATTAATAAGATTTGAATTTGGAAAAATTATGGTAGGTACTAATCGCACGGATTAAAATGACAACTGAAGGCCTATTCTGAAGGCTTATACGATATTTCGTCTTTTTTGAAATGCTAATACTACTCTAAATAAAAGTATTGCGACGGAGGTAGAACCTGACACTGCCTTATGATTTTTAAAAAATTATAAGAACGAACCGAAATTTTTCGATTTTTTTCCCGATGACTTATAGAATAGGCACTCAGGTGTCAAATTAATTCATAAGAGTTAAACAGCCAGTTGCCCAAATATCCATTAAAATGTTCGTTAGTTTAAAGCGACATTACTCAACCAACTTTGACATCCATTACAGTTTAATGGCGTCATTAGGGCTAAGAGGCGTTACTAGATCTTAATGGACGTTTGTGCAACAGACCGATTATTATTAGGTAAATTGCCTGAACAAAATTACTTACTAGTAGCATCTGTTCTAGTAGCGAAGCAAAAAGGGGTTTAAAAATAAAACAGTCTGATAACTTAATTGCTTAGAGCAGTCAGCCGAATTACATAAGGTTCGAATAACATCTCATCATGGAAATGATGAATTTTTAAAGGATATTTCTTTAAGATAAATATCATAATAGCATCATAAATACAAAATTGAATCAACTATAATAAATATGAACTTTCAGAATATAACTATTTGTAAATATGTTTATATCTTCCACTAAATTATAATTTTTATCTATCTATAGTATTATTATAAAGAGGAAAGATTTGATTGTTTATTTGTTTGTTTGAATAGGCCCCGAAACTACTGGACCGATTTTTAAAATTCTTTCACCTACGGAAAGCTACGTCATATGCGGTGAACATATAGACTATATTTCATCCCGAAAAACAGCAAAGGGATGAAAAAGGGAGTGGAAGTTTGTATAGGGAAAACGTTACTATAGTAACCATTATTTGTTATTCAATTTGTCATTAGTTCATTACAATAGGGATGACGACTGAATAAAAAAAATGCAATTCTATTTAGTCCGTCAGTCAGATAATAGAAAAATATTAGATACGTATTTTTTTTTTTTACTTTAATTTAACTAGAAATACAGCCAGTTGCACAAACGTTCATTAAATTTTTCATTAGTTTAAAGCAACATTACCCATACAAGTTTGACATTCATTAAAGCTTAAAGGCGTCATTAAACCTTAATTGACGTTTGTGCAACTGACCGTTAGCTTAGATAACAGGCATTAAAGTTGGGTCTGGCTACGTCACAGTTTAGTAGAAAACGTACCATAACGTGACGTCATGCGAAATTTCAACTCCATGTAACGCCGTAATTTTATGATTACGAAAAAAATAAAAAAATACGTGTTTAATATTTTTTAACACTCTACCTGACGGACAAACAAACAAAAATTTGTCGTCATCCCTATTATATCCGTGTCATGATATGAATCGATATCTTATTAACAGTTCCCCAGGGTCCACGCGGGCGAAGCCGCTGGGGAAAAGCTAGTAAATTTGTATAATCAAAGATAAAATCACATAATAAATTAAGTATGGAACTAGACAAGGTGTTTTTATTACTACAAATAGTATAATCTGCATGACATAAACCTTTACAGGTTCGTCGCAGTACCACATAAATAAAAGTGATATTGTAATAAAGAAATTGATGTATACTACCGATTAAAATTAATATCAATTTGGTTTATGGGGTAGACATTTTATTGAAATAAACCGAGGAGCTTTATGGCGAGTGGTTAGAGCGCTCGGTCTGCGATACAGATGTTGAGCAACTTTCGCAATAGCCGGCCATAGGATAGGTGACCAAAAATATTATCTCGAACTCATCCATGTTTCGGAAGGTACGTTAAACCGTTGGTCTCAGCTGCGTCTGCAATCGTGTACACCTACCAATCCGCACTGAGCCAGCGTGGTGCAACATGGCCCATTCTCCCTATTCGATTTGATTTGATTCTATCTATAGGGAAGGCCTAACTTTAATATACTAGTGACGAAAGCTGAAAAACGCAAGAAAACGTAACATCAATATGAAAGGAGATAAAAAAATATATACGCATAACAAACTGAATATTAAATTCCCCAAATATTTACAGGAATCACATAAGCCGACCGAACGAACCGGAACTCATCACCTATGGCCGGTCTTTGAAACCGTTGCTTAATATCCATCAAGCTTAGGTATCTATATACAAAAACTCTTATCATAATGTAAGAAACTCTTTGGTTTACTAAAGGAAACAGTTCACATATTTTTGTTATTGAACAAGAAAATGCTTTTCAAACTTGAAAAATATAAAAGGGCCTTGATCATTACCATGACATACATAGACTGTCATTGAAAATTTATTTACCACCGGTAAAAATAGTAAAAGAACGCATTGGCCGACGAATTAATAATATATCTACATGCTGTCAAAATTCTTTAGAGAAATAAATAAATGCTTCTGACGAGCGGCAACTGATGTGTGGGACTTTTTCGTGAACCTATCTACCACCTGCCCGCCTAGGCTCTCGGGGTTCTACCCACTTAAAATTCTACGGTATATATAGCCTTTTAGGGTGCCATATCCTCCCTCACCCTCCGATTTTCCTGAAGATCCTAAGACAGCATGAGAAAGGGTCCGTAAGGAGTTACTTCTGTGTAAACAGGTTTCGGTCTTATTTGTTTCTTGTCGACATCCTTAAAGTTTGGAAAAAGTTAGACAATTCAAAAGTACTTTCAATAAACTTATTTGAATAAAGGATGTTTTCATTTTATTCCATTTCCCTCGCTCTCTCTCTCTTCTATCTCTCTCTCTGTCTCTCTTTCTCTCCCTCTCTCTCTCTCTGTATATATTTTTTTTTACTTAAAACTATGTTTTATTGAATCTATTAAAGAGGTCTGGTGAATTTTTTAAACAAAACATTTTACAATTGGAAAACGAAAATAATTCATTTGTTATTTGAAACGTAGTTTCTAATAGATTAAAGGTTTCGCTCAAGGTCAAGAACGCGTTAAAAGATTAATGCAAGGGCATCCCATAACACGCACGCTATGCAATCAACTTGTCACCGATGATATATGAGACGATGACGCCATAACACCACTAAAAGTCCTCTCGGAATACTCCATTTAGTCGGTATTCAACATCGGGATCGTTAAGACGCAATATGTCCTACTATACACAAAACAGTTTGTTCCCAGTCCCGAATATACCAGTGCAGAATGGATATGCCTCTCAAATGAATGAAAAGCAAAAGATCAGTGTCAATTTTCTAGACGTCACACCTGCTAGAACTCCTTATATAAAACCTTCTTCTCCTAATGCCGTGGTACCTCTAGAGAACACTCTTATAAATCCAATAATCAATAGAGATATTATCTACGAAAATATTAAACCTGTCTTCACCATTTTGCGTGTCATGGGAGTACTTCCTTTAACCAGAACTTCTCCTGGAAATAACGAATTCCAACTTGTTTCTCCGCCAATGGTTTATTCGGTTATCGTTTATTTCTCATTGGTTGCATACATTATGTATTTATCTCTTATCAAAGGCCAAATTATGCGCACGTCAGAAGGTAAATTCGAAGAAGCTGTAATCGAATATTTGTTTACAATATACCTTTTTCCGATGTTGGCAGTTCCTATTCTTTGGTATGAGACGGGCAAAATAGCTGGTGTACTGAACGAGTGGGTCAAATTTGAGGTAACTTTAGTTTGAAGTGTTTTAAAGTGAAATATGAGGATTTTAAAGTGTCCATAAGTATTTTTAGCATCAGCCTATTTATGTTCTCCCTTCTATATGCCACATGCAAGCCTTTATATGGATGAAATAGTTGCAAACTCATGCTCAGTGTGCATTGGTGCACATTGGTGGTTGTAAACAACTGCAAAAGTAGCCTGGGCACGGAGAAACTCATGCTAATAGATATTGAATCACCCATCCAATAACCAACCATCCTTCATGGCAGACTAAAAAGGCACTAAAAAGACTTGAGTATTTTTTTTAAAGTAAATCTACGACTGGTTCGTTTTCCTTTAGTTGTCATTTCTATTCTTCTATTAGAATAAATTAATGTTTAAGATTTTCACTATATCATGATAATTTTTAAAATATTATTGTTTATTGTTTATTTTTTTACAGACAGCTTATCGTCAATTGTCAGGACAAGTTCTAACCATAAAACTATACAGACAAGCTTTAGCAATCAGCATCATCATACCTACTTTATCAACGACATCTGTCATCATCACACACATAACTATGAGGCATTTTGAGCCTATGCAGCTAATACCTTACGTTTTCTTAGAAATCCTTACCTATATCTTGGGAGGGTATTGGTATCTAATATGTGAAGCGCTGAGTGTGTGTGCCAATATATTAGCCGAAGACTTTCATCGGGTACGTATAAATAAATATAGGCAAATCAGTCATTCGTAACTTTCTAGTTACGCTATCTTCTCGTTATGTGTCACCAGTGGCGTAACTACATGGTGGCAAGTCGGCAAAATTCCACGGGTGCCTAGCCGGAAGGGGCCCCCGGTCAGAGGAGGCTCCCTACTCCTGAAATTTATCATTACGCAATTAGTGAAAAAAAATTGAATATATTAAATAATATATTAAATAAAAAATTTAATAAAATTGAATAGATGAATTTGCCATGGGCCTGAAACGGTATATTTATGCCACTGTGTGTCACCCGCTTTAACTGAGCAATCCTTCAAGCAAGGTAAATTAAATTAGTACTCCTGCGTTTATTATTCGACCGCGCTTGGACCAAGCATTGCTCGTTGGCTGAGATTTAACCTTCTTTTAAGAACTATGATTAACGGCCATGTTTAAAATGATCCTTATACTTATAATAATAACACTAATATGATTTTAGGCTCTTCGAAATATCGGACCAGCAAAGAAAATATCAGATTACCGCTCTCTTTGGCTCCGTTTGAGCAAAATAGCACGTGACACGGGTATAGCCAATTGCTACACGTTTACGTTTGTCAATCTCTACTTGTTTCTGATCATCACATTATCAATCTACGGTCTGCTCAGCCAGATATCTGAAGGATTCGGAATTAAAGACATTGGTTTGGCACTCACTGCTTGTTGCAGTATTCTGTTGCTATTCTTTATATGTGACGAAGCCCATTACGCATCTCATAACGTAAGTTACTTAATGAGGAAGTATTTTAAGAAAAAAAAAAATCACTAAAAAAGCTCCTCACTAGATGGGACTCTACCAAAAGTTGATTTTTGCAGGATACGAACGGAACAAAGATAGTCATTTCCGTTCCTTTTAACTAACATGTTAAATAAATAAAATTTGCAAAGTTCGAAACTTAAATATCAATACAAATTTTATAAAGTACAAATAGATTATGAGTTGTTTATTGAGTTTTGAAAATTAATTTATTTTTTACATGGAAGAAAACCGGTGGGGTTCTTGATTTCTAAGAAAGTACCGTAGCGACATCTAGTTTGCTTTCAGGAAGTAATGCTTTTTTTTAATACTTTCTCATTGTTTTATTATTACTATAAGTAATTGTAAACTTGTAATATTGTCAAGAAGTGTAATCTTAAGGGATTAATAGGATTGAAGCATATGTTTTTTTAATAATAATAATCAAGATTTTAAGGTTGGGCTTCTCAAGCTATTGCTTTACTTAAAGTTTTGCAACAGGTTCGTTCAAACTTTCAAAAGAAGCTGTTGATGGTGGAATTGTCGTGGATGAACGCAGATGCACAGGCGGAGCTGAACATGTTCTTGCGTGCGACCGAAATGAATCCGTCCGAAATAAGCCTCGATGGATTCTTTGATGTCAACAGAACGCTATTCAAATCAGTAAGTTAAAATTATATTATATTAGATTCTTACATATAAAATTGGCGTTTTGTCGTACTGGCCACTTTAACCACACATTTTTCCTCCTTGGTTGGGTATTCTAAATTCAAATTTATACAGCCATTTACACACGTATTTGTGTTTCGTTGGGCGGCAGTCATTTGGTTTTTTCTTCTGTTTGTCCTATTTACACCCAGTATAAAAAATGGAAAAGTTGAAATATCGTGTTATTTACGAGTACGAGCTCCACCGTGATACCAGTGCTGCGGAAACGGCTCGAAGGGTTGTATGGCGGTTATGTCGCAAAAGCAAACGTTTTCGTTCTGGAAATTTCGACCTGCAGTACAAGCCCCGTGGACGATCGGAGACTCAAGTTAATAATGAAGAATTAAAGGCTTTTGTGAAAGCAGATCCATCGCAAACCACGTCCGACTGCAGGCTGCGGTGTTGGTGATAAGTGTTTTCATCCACTTGAAGCAAATTGGAAAGATTAAAAAGCTTGAAAGATGGGTACCTCACGGATTGTGTGATTCAAACCGGCAAACGCGCTTAGACTGCTGCGTTTCATTACTTAACCGGCACAATAATTCATCATCATCATCAACCGGAAGACGTCCACTGATGAACATAGGCCTCCCCCTAATTAAAGATTTTTAAATCGAATCATTACCTGCGATGAAAAGTGGATTCTCTACGATAATCGGAAGCGCTCATCGCAATGGTTGGACCATGGCATGCCAGCCAAATCCCCAAAAAAGTTACTTGTGTCGTTCATTACAGTTTTTTCAAATCTGGCCAGACCATAACGGCAGACATCTATTGTCAGCAATTGCAAACCATGCTGGAAAAACTAGCTGTTAAACAACCGAGGCTGATCAATCGCTCTACGCCACTGCTACTTCACGATAACGCTAGACCGCACACTGCACAACAGAAGGCTACCAAATTAGAAGAGCTTCTTTGTCTAAGATATCCACCGTACTCCCCGGACCTTGCTCCAACAGATTACCATTTTTTTCGAAATTTGGATAACTTTTTGCAAGGGAAAAAATTCAACTCCGATGGGCCAGTGCAAATCGCTTTCAAAGATTTTATTGATTCCCGTCCGAATGGTTTTTTTAGTAAGGGGATCAATGTACTACCTATGAGATGGCAAAAGTGCATAGACAACAATGATTTATACTTTGATTAAATAAATATATTATATTAAAAAATATTCAACTTTTTGTTCCTGCCATACCAAACACCAATTTCATATGTAAGGAACTAATATTAATGTGACAATTATCATTTAGTAAACTTACCCTCTCGGTTAACCCTCGGAATCATTTCCACTAAAATCCACCCCAATGCAGCCCTATCCTTTCAGAAGTAGCTCAGGATCATTGTGGAACTTTCAGATTTCTCCTCCAACTAATATGGGATTATGGATATTAAAAATACTTTTAAATTTCAAATCAAAGTTTAAAATTTTATTATGAGTGTGTGAATCAATGCGAAGCAATAAGGGTCTTGACTGAGACCAATATCAGCACATTTGTTAAGACTCTGACAATATGCTTACAGAGCAACAAGCATTTTTGTCAAATTCACTCGAAATTTGAAAATATAAAATTTTACTGTTTTTATGATCTTTATCGCTAAAACGATTTCTGTTACATATTTAGTTTGGTGTTTTTTAAGATAACATCTTTTTTTAAATCTAACTTTATACTTTCTCATCTCACAGTTGATGGCCACAATGGTTACATACCTTGTGGTGCTACTACAATTCCAAATCAGCATTCCTAGCGAGGGTCAAAACTCTGACGAAGAAGATACTGTCAGCAATGTGACCGTGGGTTTTACAGATCCCATAACTACCACCACTACAGCCATCACCACGATATTGACGACCGTCGCCAAGAAGAGAAGGAAACACTAATTACCGTATATATTACTTCTACAATTAAACGCAAGAGGTATACCTGAAAACGACATAAACAGGGAGTTAATTTGACATTTGAAAGATATTCATGAACTTGAGGCTACAACTATTTGACATGTGATAACTATTTTGATCATGACGTTTTGAATGAACGATAACGTTAATTTAACCTTAATAAAATACGTTTGCAAGCTATTCAGAAATGTCGAGAGTAATGCTATCTGCAAACTTTCAACGGGTTTAAGTTTTTACTATCTTTCTTGATCATTCCAATCATGATTCGTTCCAAAGGAGACTGCAAACTTAAAAGCTATATAATTCCTTAAATCGCTATCACCATGGCTATATCTTGGAAAGTGAGTGAGATAGATTTGAAGATTAAATAATAACACCACAACATTGCAATAATAACATACGTTGTGGTTTGCATCAGTCTGAAATTAATGCATATAAACTAACTAATTTCTTTATGTAAATTATAGATTTATAGTAGATTGCGTTAAATATTGAAAGTTGAAGTTAAATCAATTAAAATCCTAATATTATTGTAGTTTTATTTGTATAAGTTATTTATCCTCTTTTATAAATATAGATACTGAAAGGTTCATGATGTTGATATTTATATTTAACACAATATTATAAAAATATAGGTCAAAACTAAAATAAATCTGAAAAAAAAAACAGTTAATAAATGACCAGGCTATAATTTATTAAAACTACCGTGTTTTCTCACGAAACGTTTTTGACCTCCGACGCGCCTGTGACACAGGTCACAGCACCGAACTCAAGATCGTCACACTACAAATTAAATAAAAATCTAATGTTTTTTTAATGTGATAATTGAATCATTACGAAATCTCAGTCTACAAATTAAATTTAAAAAAAACTCTACTAATTGGATACTCTGGCGTTGTTTTTTAATTATTTTCTTAGACAGACCATGATCGCCTGAAAATAACCATAGTGATCGTCCACACTCCTGAGGGCACTATCGACCAATGTAAATAAACTTGCATTAGTCGATAAAGCAATGACAGTCAACAAAGTAAGATCAGAAATCTTTCTGCACTCCGCACGTAGGCCCCATCGAGCAATAAAAATGAGCTTGCTCTAGTAGATAGAAAAATAATAGCCAATTACGACTGTAAGATGCAGGTGATACTCGAAAACGGACATAGTAGGTATAATACAAGTGAGCCACGTCCTGCCCTGTGATTTGTTAACATCCAGATACGAATTCGTATTCACTCATGTGTCCGAATTTACGTAATTTAGAGTAGAACAGGGGCGTAGCTACCGTTGTATCTGTCGTATCAATTTTATGGGGCCCCCGGGCGAGGGGGGCCTCCAACGTGCGTAAGCAAAAATTAATAAAAACTTCCCAAATTTCTTTTTTTATTTACAATATTAGAAAATTTAAAATAAAACAGTATTTATGTCAATCAAATCACATGTCTACTCAAACAAAGTAATTGAATATACATAAAAATAAACCTTATTTAACACCAAGCATATTTGTCGTTTAAATATTCATTCACAGTATAATATCTATGAGTTTTAAATGTAATATGAGTTTTAAATTTTGGCAAGGGTAAATTTAAAATTTCCATAGGAATTTTATTGAAGTAGTGTAGATATACCTTAACCTGCATGACCGCAAAACAAGTTTATCTTTGTTTCCAGTATAAAATTATGTACATGACTATGTTTAATGTAATTGTTAATATTTTTTCTAACATAAAGTATGCAATTTTCTATAAACTGAGAGGCCACTGTCAATATCCCAACCTCTTTGGATTTATTTCTAAGTGATTTTCTTGAACCCAACTGATAAATAGCCCTTACTGCTCTTTTTTGTAAAATAAATACAGACTTTATATCTGCAGATATACCCCACATCAGAATGCCATATGACATAACGCTATGGAAATAACTAAACTTTACTGTCCTAGCAGTATCTACATCTGTGAGTTGTAGACATGGGTAGGTAACGCGTGTGATAGTACAAAAGTAATATCACTTTGCAACGTAATGCAACATCACGCATTACGCGTCAGTTACAAACATCACTGCATCACTCATCACTTCGGCAAAAAAGTACATAAAAAAAAAGATAAAAATGTAAATATTGTACAAATGTGTATATATGCGTATATATGTATATGTCTATAAACCAATCAATGTTGTAATAATTGATTTTTAAATACGCCTGTCTTCCTTAAACAAAGATTGCCAGTCCTAAGCCTAGAGGGCCCCTTTTTTATTTTGTTTTACATTTGCTTGCGTTCATTACAATTATTACAACAAAAAATACGTGGCCAAGTATGAAGGGAAATCAACTACATTTTTTAAATATTTACTTAAATTGTAATTTTACAATATGTAATAAGTATTGCAGTTATTTTGAACTTTTGAATATTTGCGAATAGTTCTTCACGTAGGTAATCAATGAAATTTTATTTGTGGTTATATTTTCTTAAATCGTACAATTCATAACGTTTATTTCTTCTTTTTTAAATACCTGTTGTAGCCTAGTCACAGAACTGTAACTTCTGTGTAACTTTTACAACCTTACACGGAAAAGCCTTTTCAGATTGGTCTACACTCAATAATTTTAGGCTCATTAGTGGTATTAATTCTATATGTGGTCTTCAGTCCATAATGGTTAGATGTAAGATTGTTGAATACTAGTTTATTAATCGGATCATAATCAGAATATATATTATCCAAAGAATTGCCTGAATGTGCCGTTACTCTAGTACACTCAAGAAATTGATTAAATAGATTGAAGCATTTAAATAATGATAGCAAACGAATGGATGTTGTACTGTGCACTAGAAGATCTACATAAAAATCACCACTCCCAACCTAATATTTGTTTTTTGTCTGTAATTTCCTAAGTACATCTTCCATTACCAATTCAAAAGTTCCGTAGTCACTATCAGGGGGTCGGTATACACATACTATTTAGCTCCAGACAGGATACCTCAATATGACGTTCTACTGAGAGATGAATTATATCTTTACGCTCCTTAAACTTGAAATTATTATTTAGAAATATTAATGATCCTCCCCGCTGGGCTCTCCTACGTTTATATGAACTTAGCATTTGAAAATGTTTTAAATGAAATGACTTCTCACAAGGTCTCAGCCAATGCTCTTTTGCAAATAATTTTAATTCTAAACCTTTGCCAGTCAAATCCCGAATATTTTGGTGAATAATATTATAATTAGTTGATTTGACTGTTGTCTTAACTGAGTTGAAAATTGGTATAGTATTATTTACGTTAGTAGAATTACTAACACAGTAGTTAGACTTTGTTATATCAACTATAACAGAATTTTATAAAGTGAAAGCTAACAGAGTAGCTATCCGAGTCCTATACGTATAATTTTGCTAGGTACAAAGTATCTATTGTCAACTTAAATCTATCTATAATACTCGTATAATAAAAACGTAACTGATCGATGCCTGACCATTGAAGATATATGAAAAAAACGGTTATGACGGACATTTATAAGCGTAATAGAACACAAAACAATGATTTTGAAATTGTTTGTCTGTTTGTCTGTGCGTTTGAGAACGATAATCTCAGAAACGGCTGAACCGATTTAGATGCAGTCTTCACTATTATACTGTGGTATTCTTCCGTTAACATTCAGTGTAAGATTTAATTCAATCGGTTCACAAATAAAAAAATTATGTTAATTTGAAGTGACGTGTTCGCCAAAATTACTATGAAATATTAACTGTTTTATTAAATTTTCGTCTTTTATATATTGATCATCATCATTAACTTTTTCACAGCCAAACTGCAGGGTCTCAGGCCTTTGTTTAATAATTTTTGGTCACTCATTCCGTAAACAACTCTTGCGAAAATTGCTTAGCAAAAGCGATAGTACGCAGTGGCGCTTATCCGTAACGCCAAAGAGCTACGAATTAATATTGTCTATAAAATGATATTTTGTATGATATGATGACAAACAAAACAATAAGATTCCAAAATTTTTACAACTCCAAACTAAGTTGACCTCATTTATATATAGCCAATCATATGAAATAGGATTCAGCTAATAATGATCGATTGTATTACCATCCAGCTAATCTTTTTCATCCTTCTCTAAAAGCTTTATACTACTCTAGGTAATCTTCTTGAGTATGTAGACTGACAATCTCACCTTGAATAGGTTTTCCTTGTTACTATACGCTCTGTTAGCCATCGTTACTTTAATTTTTTTTATTAAAAACACAACTGCAGTGCTAATATTATCGGATACATGTTATAAAAACTGTTAGGTCATAATAGATACATACACATGAAATAGTATTTAGAAAATTGGCAGAGTGTGTATTTTCTTTTTTTCGAAAACATCATAGTAAAACTATATCTCCAACTGATTTGGTGCGAAAGATAATTTTTATTAGCATTAAATTTCTTTCTCTTTAAGTAGCTCGGTGGCGTAGTAGCCTGATACAAATACGAGAAAAACGGAAATAATTCGATATAAGCCTGGAATATGTTTAATCGTGTTTGTGAGCCAATTACAAGAGACTATACTTAAGAATCCATCTCATTTTAGCTACGGAAGGTATAAAAAAAAACATCAGGTCAAAAAACCTTCATTTATTCATGCAAAAATACTAACACGATTTTTTTCACAAATTTTGGTTTTATTTATCATAGCGACAATGAAAATTACTAAAATCCAACTAAAAAAATTACAGGAAATAGTGATTTTTATTAAACTTTATTTTTTACTTAATTTTTTTTTGTTGTAGTTTAATATAATAAAACTTTTATTTAAATATTTATGAGTGGATTTTAATGATATTTAGTAGAATATGTGTTTCACTCAAAAGTCTGCTGCATATATTGCGTGTTATATACCAATATTCCACGGGAATATTGGTATGCAATATTCCCATGGAAATTTTCATTGGATTCAAAACAAAATATACTTAAGAGGCTGAGGACACCGAATGATTTTTAGAAATCGACACGCCCCCTTACATAATTACAGGTGTCTACGCTAGTGTGGGTTAGCTCATTGCACGTTCCTCAGAAGAATAACAAATGCCTATCGGTTCAGCGCCAGCAGATAAACTTTGTACTAATAACAATGACGTTTTATAACCATCAAGTGCTTTGAGTTAGCTCTCTAAAGTGCTAACACAATAGGTGGCGCTGAATTTTTTTACAAGCAAGGAATAATTTCTTTTTACTCCAGATTTTTATGGGGCTTAGAAAAGACAAGTATGTTTTTTCTTTTTGGGTCGACAAAATAAGATGCTATTATTTTGTCTGTTTCATGTTTCAGAATTTTATTCTAATTCATTGATTTTTGAAAAAAGGTCAAATGCTTTGCATTGAACAATGAAAAGATTTAAAATTAAAAGAAATATGAAATAACTTTATAAAATCACTTATGATACCACACATCACATCACATTTCTTCACTCGATTTTAAACCTTAATGTATTGTAGGTAGAGCTAAAAATAATTAAAAAAAGAATTAAAAAATAATAAAAAATAATTTAAAAATAATTTGATAGACTGCAGTAACCTGACTTGCTGCTGATTGTACCTGATAATGTCGGCCAATCAGAATAAACCAAATATCACGTCATGGCACCTAATCCCCGCCGAGTATGACTGAGACGGACTTTCATACCATTTATATTTTCATACATTTTAATTGTACGTATTTTTGGTAGGTCGGCTTTACGGAAACGAATATTCACCATATGCAATATTGATTGGAAGTCATTGTAGTTAGTACACATATCCATATCGAACTTGCCGGAGGAGGTGAATGACAGCAATTTTAGAATCGTTTTTATGAGAATATAGGGTACATGCGCCTATTTCTACCATCGTCTTGCTGTCGAACATTTCATGATCATTTAAAAATAATTAATGCGTTAAGAATTGGACTCTACCTGATCTTTGGACTGGGGTTAATAAAACATATCCTGTTTTCATAACTTGAAGAAGAGTTATTTTTTACTCTAGCCATGATCCTTTTATGGAGGTGGAGAGATATTTTGTAATACTCACGCATTATCAGAGTACAGGACTGGTGACCGGTTAGGATAAAACCATTAAAACACAATCATTTTATTAATCCCATTCATATAGATGATCAAAGTTGCCGTCAGACATTTTTTATTTGATACTTCAAAGGGAACTGATTCAAAAACAATATCTTAAAAGTCTATGCATATTTTAAATAGTACATTAAAGATATAGAGCTTGTAGGGAAGGCAAAGTCATCCAAAAACACTCTTTTTATGAATTCCAATACAATTATAATACTACAATTATTAAACGAAAATTCACTAAAGTTTTTATAGAAAAAGTTATCATTGGCTTAGATTGTTTTTGTCATGGAAAATGTATTTTTTTATAAAAGAAAATTGTCTTCGATTTATAAAAAAATATATTACTTGCACTAAAAATATGACTTATAGGTGTATCACAAGAGCTGTAGCTATATTTAAAAATATAGAAAAAAAACTGTTGCATCGAATCCTTATTAAGTCCTTTATTATCTAAGCAGAGATAATTTTACTTTCGAGTTTATGAGTAAACATATAAGTATGTAGTAAAATTTCTATAGCAGACAGGGAACTAAACGCGATTAAATACTTTACATCCGCTGTATATCTATATACAACGTGTAACATAATTAACGCACATTCTGAAAGTAGTTTGTTTATTCTTCGTTATATCGTACTAACACAGTTAATACGTCGAAGTGCTTAAGGATTGCCGTCAGACATTTTTTATAGCTCGGTGGCGTAATGGATAAGCGCCGCGGCCCGCAATCGTAGTCGTTAAGCAACTTTCGCAAGGGTCGGTCACGGGATGAGTGACCAAAAAAATTATTATCTCAAACTACTCCGTGCTTCGGAAGGCACGTTAAGCCGTTGGTCCCGGCGTCATGGCCCATCCTCCTTAACCATCCATAAGGAAGGCCTGAGCCCCTGCAGTGGGGACGTAAAGGGGCTGGTGATATGATGTGGTACTTAAGGATTATGGGATATGTGATAGTAAGACTATGCTAGTTGATATTTATAATTAGTAAGAATCATAATTATTGCCTTAACTTAAAAAATACTGAATCTCGAAACAGAGTAATATTTCATGTCAAGAATTTGTTTTGGTAGATAAGTGGTATCAATGTTGTATTGCGCTGTAAGTACATACATTTGAAGTTACAGGCTTAGCCGTAATTTTCACGTCATTGAGTTGCTTTGTAAGATGTCCACACCGTTACCCAGCAATAAGTATAACTGTGTCATAAACTATGTTTTAATACATAAAAGTGACATTCCTATTTTCGTTCTATGATTATAAATCCATTTTCTAATTGGGGTGTATAAGGATATGTGTTATTTCTGTTACACGTTTTATACTTATAACAAATCTGCAAAAAAGTAATGTCTGTACATTGAATATATTTACAAAAAATAAAGAAATTGAGGGTGGTTAATAAACAGTAATAGAATACGAATTATAAAAAATACGAAATTTAAAAAATATTGTCTGTTTATCTGTATGTACACGTTTATTTTCGGGACTACTGAGTATATTTGTATGAAACTTATTTTGTTAATACCTGGGCAATATATGGGGTATAATTAATTTTGGAAACTTAAACACTTGATGCACCACCACAACAGACCAGCGACACCATAAAAACTATATTGCGCCTGATCAATATATTCTGCTAATGTTCAAAAGTCAAAGATCCGGAACATATAATGTGGTCCTCAAAGATACTAGTTATACTATAACTTCGGATAAAAATGACTTCTTAATAATACATAGTTTTTTTATTTATTAACTTTTTTTACACAAATACACATTGGCTTACTTAATGCCATGGCCATTTTCTACCAGTAAACCTGAGGATGATGTGGACACAATTAGACGGGACGGGGTGCACAATAGAGGTGGAAGAGGTTTTGTAGGAATAGGCTATTATGTAACTATACTTACATATACAGACATAAAACGAGATTAACGAAACGATAAAACGATATGTTTGGAGATTTCAGCAAAGAAGATAACGTAGTTAAAGCACGCATACTTCTTCGCTTCCGGACGGACGTCCATTTTGAATTTTAACGATATAGGGTCACATAATTGAATTTTCTAAGAATAAAAACCGATATAGTCTTCGGTCTCTAGAATCCAGTGAAGCCAGTGAAAAGCTGACCATCATCATATATTGCCCAAAATCTTTAGATGTACCAGAAAATGAGATAGAAACAATTTTTGAAGTACGCAAAGTTAGAAAAACAGCGCAATAAACCATTGAATTCTAATAGACTTTGATATGCTGTTGAGAGAATAAAAGCTGCTGGTGTTGAACTGAAAATTACCTGTTTTTCTAATGACCATCTTTGCCTTGCTGTCTCAAGGGTTAACAACCCTCTGGGCTTTATATTTTGGCACCCGAATAAAAAAAACAACTATAAAGTTTATTAATTCCATCTTAAATATTATTATTAATCATATATACCGTTGGCACCCTCAACAGGCTGTAGAATTTCGGTACAAAAATAATTCTACCTTTATATGTTAATTAAGTTATAATCTACTCAGTCCAGAACATACAATTTATGCTTACAAAAACTTCATGAGTCCACACGAACGAAGATGTGGGCATCAGCTCTTGGCACAAATATTTTGGCCAAACATAACCTCAGTAAAAAGTTATACGACCAAATGAAACAATAACAAAAACTTACTATAACCCAACCTTTCATCGTATTCGAGGTTGTTCAAGATGTTTATTGAGCAACACATTATTTGGATAGTTGCCTCTATAGAATAAAATTTATGAATTTCGTTGGGATCACCAGTTTAAAGCTGCTTTCTTTATGGAAATGATACCTACCATGGTGCTTATATAGAATCAATTCAATCTGCAGATGTAGCGATAGTGATGAAGCAAGATTATGAGTGATGAAAGGCTTAAAATTCAATGTGAAGAACACATAAGATATTAAACCAATGTACTACTTTGACAATAGAACTGTTCACACTGACATTAAGTGGTCGTCCTCTTATAATTTTAAATAAGAGTGAAGTTATACTTCACAGAATTGTCACTGTGAACAAATCTATTTTGTGATTATTCTTTACCAAAGGAGGCAATTTGTCTATATAAATTAAAAAAGAAGCGACCAAGCATTGAGCACTGTGGAACACCCATGATAGGTGTCGATCTATCGATTCAGGGGATTTCTTGTCACCGATATGAACCTCCTGCTAAGCCACTCGACTAAGAGAAACCAAAATCTAACTAGTTATCTCTAAATTCATAATATTCATAAGATTCGTTATATATTTCAGGAACAACAAAATTGACAGCTTTAAATACATCACAGAAAACACCTATATGACATATCCTGTTGTGTGAATTCTCCCAGGCATCAACAATTTGATCTTAGATTCCAATATTCATGCCGATACTGGACTAATGCATCCGTGTGAGGTGAACCGTAGCTGGTTTTATCATATAGGCCAGTTACACTAACCTGCCCTTTTCAGAATGGGATTGCCCAGACCCAGAGTCCTGATTAGATATTCTAGAGAATCACCCGTTTCTCTAAATGTCGAGCTTGTCCTCAACTCCGTGCTTAGAGTTGAACTGAATTTTAAAATTTACGGTAAATCGTTTACCATACTCACGTCACAATAATCAATGCTGATTACCGAATTATTCACATCTTATTCTTTAATGCCAACCTCAGTCAGGAATAAAATTTAGTAACATTTTGGAGCGATTTTCAATTATTACGGTAACCATATGCCAAAGGTTTGCGTCCGTGATGCCGTAAGTAGATTTTAAAAAAATTAAGTTCTCTAATTAAAAAGCCTTCTGTTGATAACAATTAATGACTAAAATGACTTGACAAATTTTATTTCAATCAATTTACCAGTATCTTAAGAAAGTCAAAGAACGACATCTTACGAAATAGCAGTGCGATCGTATCAGTCACGTTCGAAAACTTGTCATGGTTTTTATAATAGGGTGTTATACTCTGATTGCAAAAGTACTTGCTTGGTACTTGTAAGTGTTTATAAACGACAGCAAAAATATTCCAAAAAATCTAAAACGTTTTCTTACCTTAAAATTAAATCATAATTCGATTTTTTTACACCCATAAAAACACCGTCTGCCATATTCATGACGTCATTCGGTTATGTAAAGATTGAAATATCAATAATAATAATAAAATAACAGTAATGTATAAACAGATTAAAATGTTTTTAACAATCGACCAATTTAACAAACGTAATGTAGGGAACTATGTGTTTAATATGTTTCAATTTTATGTTCATATAAATTTGCATAACTGTTTGATCCTGTATAAAAAAATAAATAAGATGTTATTCAAACGAGAACGGTGTTATCTAACGATCTCGACAAAATAATAATAATAAATAAGTTAAGAACAGTGTTATATCTGTTATTTTTTACAACTACTGACAGATGTCAGATTCAGAAAATATTCAAACGAAGTGTCGTCGCGTAATGGTGGGTTATGTTTTTAAGTCACACGATGAACAGATAATAAAACTGGACCTTTAATTTTGATATGTTAAGATAAGTATGCAATTTTATTACTCAAAATCAGCCTAGGTATGATTATTTCAAAGCAAATTTCAATGATTCTGTATATTCGTGCTTTACGTTTCACTATTGAAACTACCAAATACACTATCGAAATTACCAAGTATGCTTAAAATTGTATTATTTTGGTTGCAATACAACTATAGTCTATTGAGTATCGTTTAAAATTGTGCACTAATCCGGAACACTGTACCTTTACCTTACAGAAAAATCTTCGGTTTTCATTATCAATAATTGTATGGCTACGCCTGTTGCGTACTGCAATAGTTTGCAAACCAATAAAGGATATCTAGATGTATTTTTGTATCAAATTACCGCGAAATTTATCCAGTCGTTTTTCCATGAAAATGTCAAAAATAATATCTATACAATTATTAAATTATTAATTTATATTTTAGTATAAATACATTAATAATGTTTTATATTATATTTATCATAATAAAAAATATTGGGTAAAATAATTAAGATAAAAAAAAACATGTAGTTTGGTTTTGATCTGCGGCACAATGAGTACCTAGCGACCAGCGAATAGGATATTGCGCCACACCAAACACTAATAAAGATTGTGAAAAACCTGTTCATTATTATTTACTACATAATTTTCAAATTCATTCAATAGTAACTAATTCCCTTTTTTATATCTGTTTTATAAAGTAATACCTATAATTGAACTATTTTCTTTACACGATATTATTGATTAGGAATTATTTTTTACTAGAGTTACGGTCTATGGGATGGTGTTTGCATGAAAATGTCAAACTTTTGCAAACACATACTTTTATGGAAAAATTTACCTATTGTCAAATTTTATATTATATATTTTTAAAGCAATTAAATTTATTAAATATACTAGATAAATTAAATAATACTGAACAAAATATAATAATAATAACAAAATAATACTTAGTTACTGAATAAAATAATATTCAAAATGGTTTTAACGAATTATCAATGAATAACTTATACCTATGAAAAAATAAGAGAGGAAAATATATTAGGAAAAAGAAGAAAAACTAAAAAAAGAAATGTTTCTCTGATGGGATTGGAACACGAAAATGTGTTTTATTTGAACTATTTCATAAATATCGGGATTTTTGTATGAAAATGTCAGTCTGGCTTTCGCCTACGTCATACTAAAGAAAAATTTATTTTCGCATTTTATACTGTTTAATAATAAAATAAAATAAATAAAAGTTGCTTTTTAAAATTATTGCAGAAAAAAAATAAAAATAAGAATAAAATAATAAAAAAACAACTTAAAAAAATGCGAGGTCTAGTGGGATTAGAACTTATAACTTCGAGACACTCGGGTCCCTTCCCTAGTACATTACACCAAAAATATCGTTAAAACAAACGCGAAATTAAAATACTTATTTAAAATGTTTTTTTTTTTACAATTTTAGCGATCTCGGTACGTCAGAATGCTGCACAAAGCAACATAGGTCCATCTAGCAACACGCCTCAGCGTGAACTAAGTTAGTGTGCGTTATTCTATAGCCTTCCCTGCCAATTGCAGTAGGAGTGACAGAAATGTCAATACTTTAAAGTTGCTTGAAAAAAATGACCATATGTGCCATATCACAAAATAAATTATATTAATTATTATAATAACATTATCAAAAATTGGGAATAACCAACTTTTATATCAACCTTTGATACATATTTGTACTCAATATCATTACTCTAATGTATCACATAATTGAGAAACGTGCCTTTCGCAATATTTTTAGATGCTACTTTGGAATTATTTTCTATCGAGTGAAGTTAATACAATCATGTTTCGGTTTCAACCACAAGATCAGAAATACGATCAAGTATAACCACAAATTTTTGGATTACCATAGGTTTCCCGTGAATTAGTACAATCCTAGATCAATTTTATCGATTTGGCACTATTCAGCCTCTTAACGCAATTTAGTAATATCGATTGAAGTCGTATTTCATTGTTATTATTGATTTTTTTACAAATATTTTTTAAATATTTATTGTCCGTGTTATATAAAAATATGAGTTTCCAAATATAATATTAGGAAGATTTATTTATTTTATGGATGTAACATACGTAACAGCGTGAAAATACGTAGAAGTCACTTTATATGTATTTTGCTTATCCTGCCATTGAGAAATTAAAGGAATTATATTTTTTTTACTAATAATCCGAAAGAAAATATCGTTGGATTAATTCATATATTAAAAAAGAAATATATGATACCCTCATAATAATAAAAAAACAGCTGTTATGTTTTAATGTTTGATCTCCATACTGAAAGTTGCTATTTGTATCAGGCTTTAGTGGATAAGCGCCGCGGCCTGCAATCGTTGTCGTTAAGCAACTTTCGCAAGCGTCGGTCACGGGATGCGTGACCAAAAAAATTATTATATCGAGCTACTCCGTGCTTCTTAGGGTACGTTAAAGCCGTTGGTCCCGGCTGCATTTGCAGTCGTGAATACCCTCCAATCCGCATTGGCCGCGCGCGGAGGGTAATGGCCCATCGTCTTTAACAATCCATAAGGAAGGACTGAGCCCCTGCAGTGGGGACGTAAAAGGGCTGATTATGAAATTTCGTTGACGATAAGCATATTTATTTTGATAAGGATTTAATATCACCTATTCAAATAAACGACTAAAGACGGACAAAAAAAATTTAATACACTTTTACGAAGCTTTTTATTTTTTGGAAATATTTTAGCATATGGATATGTGCCATCGCGGACTATTTTATACAAAATTTAAATCTGCCATGCCATTGGAAGTACTTCTATCCTTAGGGAACCTTTTAGTGGGATAAAAAGTAGCCTATAAGTTAATACAGACCAAGAATTGCCTTTATACCAAATTTATTCTAAATCAGTTTAGTCGTTTTAGCGTAAATAACAAACATACAAACCCACAACTTTTCGCCTTTATTATATTAATAGAGCGACGGTTCTATACAACCAGACGTACTGTGTACCACTTTTTTGCGAAAAGCGGAAACTGACCATCTTTTCTAAAGAAGTTTAGATAGGGATTCTTTATTATTTTTCGCTATGAAACTGACAAAGCCACAGGAAACTGTAGCAGCAGTATATCCGGTAACGGAAACAGGATACAGTTAACACCACCGGACGTTATAACAGCTGGACACGTCGCGTCGAATACAAATTAGTGATGCTACATAAATACGAATAACTGAACCACTTTTATTAATTGCTACTTTTGATAAAGGTACTCATTTTTCAGATTTTTTCATTAAATGTAATTATGTTGCAGCCAAAAAATCATTAAAACAGTTATTTAATTGAGCGACTAACCCTTGTTGCGAGTAGCGCAACACGTTCTACAGTACGGCTGTATAAAGCCCAGCCAATCCGTAATGTAAATCACGATAGGAGACATAATTATGTAATCGTTTGTTCTTACAAGCTGCTTTATTCACATTCAACAGCAAAACTTCCGTGACGTTTATGTACAATTTACCACTGAAAACAGGAATTTTCTTCAAAAAGCAAGACATACCTCTAAAGCATAGATGTTAAAAAGACAACCGAATAATTTTTTTTCTCAACTCTAGATCTCATCTAAATTTTAGGCATGCCACATTGCCATATATCGGGATGGGAATCATCCTATAGATAATAATTTACAGACCATGTTTGTATCTAAACAGAGAATACTGGTGGTACACCAGGCATGCTCTTTGGGTAGTAAAATGATACATAAATTAGGCTTTGGAGTTAACCGAAAGACTTAATATATAAAAAATCTACAGGAAAGAGGCAATCCGATTTTAATGGGTGCCCTCACATAGTGGCATAAGTGGATATACAATGGTTCATATAATTACTCGCTTAGCCTATGATGAGGATTATTATAATTTGTTTCTCCATTACGCTTGAAACGAAGGGGAAATAGTATAAAAAAAGTGCAAAAGGAATTTCCTCCCAAACCGTGGTACCATACCTTTATATACAGTGATAGGAAATTCATTACTACTATAACAAGGATGCGATCGGGACATTATCTAACACCAGTACACCTACATGAACTCAAAATAATCCACAAAAGCAGATGTTCTTATTGCAATCAGGATAATGCCAATGTAGATCATTTAATACTCAGATGCCCACGTGCCACTCAGTTCACATTACCACAGAACACGTAAAAGAGGTTAGAAAGACGATCATGCATCCTTTGTACGAAAACCGATGTCGCCAGTCTTGCCCCACTTTTAGTCCGCCGTACATCAGACAAAATATCCTACCAATTATACAAAAGATATGCACACGTAAACGGAAAATAAATTATTGTACAATATTCTATTTTTTAAATATTAAAAATAATATTATTCGTCAAAAAGAAATCTCATAAAATTTTTGAAAAAAAATAAAAATAGCTTACGTACCTTTATATATACGGAATATAAATTAAATTATTTACTATTAAAATTTTCCTGTTTTATAACACTATGTTGAGTACGTGTTTGTATGTTCCTCGATACAATGGCATCAGAACCGATCACATTTGGGACCAGCCAAAGTAACGCTGAACGTCTATTGTCTGATTATGTGAGTAAATGTGTTTGTGGTGTTGGTCGTAAAGTGTGCACTATTGTCTTCTATTGCAGTAGTCAGCCTATTTTTCAACCACGTTGGGCGCCAGTGTTACGGGTTCGGTGCTTGGGTCAATTAATAAGGCTGCTTAGCTTGAGTATATATTTATTAGTTAAATAAGGGTAATAAGAAAAACCCTTGTCGGGCTTCTAGTCAACTTTTGGATCTTCCAAAATACAGATTACAATTTAGTAGTTACATATGTTATATAATTTGTATCACCATATCACATTATTTATCACCATAAATGAATTATTTTAAAATTACGTAGTAAAATTTATACCATTAATATTGTATTGTATTGTATTATAATTTCATCTTGTGCATAGGAGAATTTCTTACGAACTGACATCCATAAAGAGTATAATTGATTAGTCAAAATTTTAAATTACGAAAGACGAGTAATAAAATGAAATGATGTTGAATTTCAAAAGTAAAAAGTTTGCATACTGAAACCTAGGAAAACAAACGGTGGCAGGGCACACCGTTACACGCTCTAATATAACTATAACCAATCACGTTCAACCATAGCAGACATCTATAGTGCGAAATAAATGTGTAAAAGCCATTTTAATTTGTCATATCACACTAGTGATTGACATAAAGTTATTTACTATCGATATTGAAAAACAACAAGTCGATTAATTGAAAGGATACTAGAGTAATGATTTCTTTATATTATTTTGGATATACCTACATTGAATTGTATTGATAAAATGTGACATTATCTTTTTTCTTTAGATATTAATTCTTAATTAGTTGGTTGATTCAATAAGAAATATTTAAATTACTAATCAACTAACATTGAATTGGTAATAGTCAAGCTTAAATATTTATTTGCATATAAATATGTTTGTTTATTAATAATAATAGTAGGTATTTTTTTTACGTTACGTTACTCGATTTCGTATCAAGTAAACAGATAAGATCGGCAACATCACTTAAATGAAACTAATAATATTGACAAACATATTGTTTGTCGATTTGTAAATAAATATATACAAAATAAAAAAATACTATCAGTACAATAAATGCTATTGGAACTTATCCTGAACAGATTCCAATGATTTAAAAAATGTTGTTGTTAATGGTTCAAAATAATAAAAAAAAACTAATTTTCTGTTACAATATTAAGAATATAAAAACAGACTTATTACCACACTCATTATTAAATTAATATACAAACGCATACCAAACGAAGTCAATATGGTTAATCTCTGATTAAATTTATTTTTTATCATCCATTCTTTTATTTAGTTTTTACTAACACACCAAGAATCGATTAAATGTTTCCAGGCACTTCACTGCCCGTTATCCATTATGTTGCTATTAAAAACGGTGATTTCGCGAAGTTCTTTACATTAAGTGCTTAGTACGACGCAATGTAATACATATGCGCACTTCTCCAGCAATGTTTATTTTCTTGGAAATATTTTTTGTGATTCACACTTTTGATAACATTTCACGAATTTCGACTAAAAATACAAAATTTGAGAAGTGTTCTACTTACTTATGGAAAGAAATCCTTCCTTTGGACCTACTTGAGGATGGGCTTCTTGTTTTGCAATTAATAACTGTGCAAGTCGGCATTTTTAACACTTTTAGTGGCGTGTTTCTCGTACTTACAGCGCGCGCGTTCGTGAATGACTATACATCGCGATCGCGTGGTGAAGTCACGATCCTGTAGATTTGTCCAGGATTGTGGCTACACTGCCCACCTTAAAAATACCCACTTTAAAAATGACAGTACTAGTACTAGTGAAAGAAGTGTTCCCGCCACATTATAGACTTCTTAACAAATCCAGCTTATTTTTTCCCATTGTTCAAATAAAATTGTAATACTAAAGAAAATGTATAGTTGTGAAAACTATTTTGAAAATGTAAAATACCTACATATTATAATGTTATTATTAAATGTATTGTATTTGCTGAAAGATCTGTACCCATGGCAATGAATGAGTGATTATAAAAAAAAAACTGTTTGCTCTTTATCGTACCTCACAAACTGCTTGTGCTTGTCAAAAACTGACATTAATTTTTGATAGCGGACAGAATATTCCGGATTTCTCGTCAAAACGGTTAATTGTTGTTATCACAAGATTGTAAACTAAAACAATATTACTTTCAAACTACAAAATCTTGCAATTCTGTGAATTTATTTTACGAAATGGTAGACTACAGCAAATGGAAAGACATTGAGGTGAGCTTTATTGCATGAAAGTTTACTTGCACAAAACGAGTTCCATTTTACGTGGATGTAGTGGTAAAATAAATTAAGCTTCATATTTGAGTGTTAATACATTATTGTTTTCAGATTTCTGATGATGAAGATGAAACTCATCCAAATATTGATACACCCTCGCTCTTTCGATGGAGACATCAAGCTCGCGTCGATAGAATGGAAGAACGAAAACGCGAAAGAGAAGAGCACGAACAGAGAAAAACTGAAAATTTAAGACGTCTAGCGGAAACTAAGAAAAAAGTCGCTGAAACTGACACAAACAGCCCAAATTTAGAGTCACTTAAGAAAGAACTGGAACAGCTTGAAAAAGAAGAGAAACAATTACAAAAGAAAGATGAGGAATTGAAAAAGAAGGAAAAGTTAACACCGTGGAATGTTGATACTATAAGCGAACCAGGTTTCAACAAAACTGTCATCAACACGAAACCACTGCGATCAAATAACGACAACTTGACAGAGGAAGAAAAAGAAGAGAAAATGAAGCAGTTTATAGATGAAAATATGAAGTTGTTGAAACAGTTTGGGATGTTGAGGAAGTATGAAGATTCCAAGAAGTTTCTGCTAGACCATAGCCAGTTGGCATGTGAGGAGACTGCTAATTATTTAGTAATATGGTGCATCAACTTAGAAATGGAAGGGGTAAGACGTTTTGATTTTTAAAGTATTTCTCTTATATTCATATATCACATTTGAGTTTAGCACTAGACTGGTAATCTAACATTGGTTGCATTTACAACAATTGGATTAGAAGGCAAAATACTTCATGCCATTGATCAGAAAGGGTCTTTTAACAGCAAAGATGACAGGATTAGATGTATAGAAACATCTTTAGATGCAACATTTTATGAAATTTGTTAGATCACACAGTAAAACTATAGTTAAATTGTTGCATCAGAGCCTGTCTGACACGCATAACTATATATAGTTCCAACTAAGACTGGACTCATAACTTGAACCAAAGTGACTTTTCCATGCAACTCTTATCTCCTGTATACTGAATTTTGGTTCAAGTTACATACCTCATTAGAAAAAAACAATGATAACTGCTTAAAATTGAGATAATTGTCATACTTTATTTTGCAGAAACATGACTTGATGGCCCATGTTGCTCACCAGACTATCTGCATGCAGTATATTCTAGAACTGTCTAAACAGTTGGATGTGGATCCAAGAGCTTGTATAGGGTCATTCTTCTCTAGGTACATTAATTTATGTTATACCATAAACTTACGCTTATAAGTTACATATAGATGCTGGAAAGTAAAAACAGAATCTTCATAATATTTTTCTATTATCATTATTATATTAGAATTATTTTTTTGGAAAAAATATAAGTTTTTTCTGCTCTGAAGAACAATATCAGCTGTATGTGTTACTGTGTGTTTGCTTTCCACCATTGATATGTTGTTCTATAATGTATAAATTCAACAGTACTCTTATCTACACGATGATGATGATAATGATATTAAGTTAAATTTTTATTATTCTAAAATTTGAAAAGGTGATCAAGAAAGTAAACAAAATTGTAAAAGGCCTGTTTCTTGTTGACCGGGACACTCGTGTATTTCTGACCAAAGGTAAGATTAGAAAAAGGCAAAAGTAGATCAAATGCAATATCTCCAATAATATTTCAGGATTCAAGTTGCCGAGAAAACTTATAAAGACTCCTTTGATGATGAGCTTGAACAATTCAAAGCAAGGATAAAGCGACGTGCAGCTGAAAAAATCCAAGAAGCCCTTCGTGAACAAGAAGAGGAGGAAAGGAAGGCGAGACTAGGTCCTGGAGGCCTGGATCCTGTTGAAGTTTATGAAGAACTTCCTGATGTAAGTATAGAGTGCATGCATACATGTATATGCAAAATTATGTATATGATTACTTAGGAGTCTGATTAGGATTAAGCAACTGAGGCACAGAATTAATCATGCTTATAAAATTTATCCTCTTCATGTATAGCATCCAAGTTATATTGTTAGATCAAAACGATGTCATCAGAATGAGTTATGCAAAACTCATTCTGAAAGCCATTACCAAATGAATTGACTGTAGGAATGTCGGTAACAGGGTCTCAAAATTCAGGCACACTGATTTTGTTTCCTGTCATCACATGAATACATTACAATTGGGTGGACTTCCTTGCTATGACAGGACTATTGAAACAGAAATGATAAGTTAGTGACAAAATCTTGCCTAGCTAAGGCAAGTTTATATCTATTTTCTTCAATGCAAAAATGTATTTTAAGTACCCACTAAAGCAACAATATACTTTATCAAAAGAACTAAAATTCTCTTACCTGTATGTGTCTTATCTATATTTGAAACAAAATAATGTAATACAGGCAGTTCTCGAAATACGCGACGTAAAGCTAAACGACGTAAGTCGAGACATGTTTTCACACGGACTCAAAATAAACAAAAAACTACATTTATAACAAAGTATATACATACTTAATGATCAAAAGTATGTAATTCAACTTAAAATAATTGACGTATGCTTGAGGAAGTGTCAAAACATTGTTTGACGTAATTTGAAACGACGTAAGTCGAGGACTGCCTATACTCAAAAACAAATTCTTTAAATAATTACAGGAACTCAAGAAATGTTTTGATGCCCAAGATGTCCCCATGCTGCAAGCCACAATTGCTAAAATGCCAGAACAGGAAGCCATATACTATATGAAGAGGTGTGTTGATTCAGGACTCTGGGTCCCAGGCAAAAACGATGATGAAGAACCGACAATGAAAGAAGCAGACTCGACCACAAAGACTAATGCAAATTTGTCATCGAATGACACCACAGATGATGTAGACTGATTCTATACATAAATATCCAGTGCTGAATAGTATTACCATACATTGAACTGACTGCCTATACACCATTTGAGCAGAATAATTAGAATAAGCAATACGATTTTTTTTTACTATTTAAATTACTAACAGAAACAGCAAATAATCTATGGTATAGATAGACTATAATATTTGTTTATTTCATCTATTATACTATTATTGAAGTCGTGTTTGTGTTGTGTACAAAGCATATACAATAAAAAAAAATGAAAATATTTTTTATAGTAGTACAAGTGGTAAGTTAATTTTTGTTTTGAAACCAATAATTGTATTTACTACTTTCAGTTTAAATGTACAGAATAAAATTTATGACAAGGTCTTTTGTCATTTGAGAATTTCAAATATATCTTTAAAATTAACACTGGTTTTATTTAAAATAGAGTTTTTATTTTTTAAGGTTCGATGTATATTATATTTACATTTTAAAGGAATAATCAATCTTATTCTTGATTCAATCTGTATCACAGCAATAATATATGTTATTAGATCAATGGTGCAGTTCATGATGCTTTTAATAAATATTTTACGAGAAATAATGAAAACAATATATTTTAGGAATCAACAGGGCCAAGACTGGCGGGTGGGCTTTAGAACAATAAGATTTCTTTTATTCTCTTCAACTGAACAGCTAAATTTAAACCACCCACAGTTTGCTGTAATCACAACAAGTCAAAATATGCACATACCCTAAATCAAAAATTCTTTCGCTTTTTCCAATTTCTCCTCGTAATTATGCTTTTTTTGACAATTAATAAATAGGCGAGTTACTTTGGAGCAGTGAAACATTGAACACAATAAATTACAATGGGCCAAGAATTAATTTCAAAATCATACAGGGTAGCACTGTAAAATAGGGAAGTTGTACAATAATTAATTTAATTAGCATTTTATGTGCAATTGCCCATCTCTTTACCGGGCGCATTGCATATATTTTATAGCGCTTTGAGATATGGGCAGTCTTTTTTACACCCATACTTACGATTTGACTGAGAACTTAATGCCAACATTTAGCTTTTCTGTTTAGATGTCACTAAATTTGTTCGTTGAATTATTTTACTTTGAAGAAAGGCTTTAAAACGTCAAATCAATCTGAAATCAGTCAGTATGTATATCCGCTTAGGTGGTGAAATAAAAGTGTTTATTTTTTTTAAACTTGTACTTTTTATATAACAAAACTACATTAGGTGTGTGAGAGCGCTACGTGAGCACGTGCGGCGGCAGCTGGGGCCGCCCCTCCAGCTTGCTGTAGTCCAGGTGGAATTCTTTCGCCACCTGCAAACATTAAATGTCATACACAACCTTAATCAAAATCTGGCAGTATAGCTAAGTCCCTTCGCCTGTCCCAATGGACGAAATATACTAGTACTAGTAGACATTACGTGCCAATAAATATGAATTATCATGGTATACACCGATTATATATAACTATTTTTAAATGAGTATTATATTTTTGACGATCTCTGTAGCAGAGTGGTCAGCACACCGCTTTCAAGATGTCTCTAATGTAGAAAATGTACTTTTTTATATCCCTGGTCTGGATGTAATGATTTTCGATACTTTAGAATCTAAACAATGTATGTGATGTTGTTTAATATTTATTTATTGATATATATGAAGGCAACTCATTGGCGTAATGGTAAGAGCGTTCGGCCTGTGATCTGAATTTTAAACAACTTTTCCAAAGCCGGTTATAGAATAGGTGACCAAAAGTTTACTATTTCGAACTCTCCGTACTTCGGAGGGCACGTTATTTGGTCACGGGAACATGTGCAGTTATTAGCAAGCACCAATCTGCAATGGGTTATTGTACTATGGCCCATTCTCCGTTTCTTTCCACAGGAAAGTGCATCTTCACCAGCAGTAGGGGAATTAAATAGAATTACGGTGAAAAATAATATTGATATACTACCTTGCGCCAATTGTGCGCGTCAAAGAAGTAATAAGTCCCTCGTTCGTATGTGGAAGTCTTCTCTACCATTGGCATGCCCGGCGCTTGAGAGATCCACACCTTCTCCTCCATGTGATACCGCCATTCGCGATTATACCTATTACATAATTAATATTTGTATATAAATATAACAGATCTAACTGTATATCAGATACCATAGTCACAAATAAGAATATGCGTCTGATTCAGAAAAGGATTAAATATATTATATTACCCTATTGTCATTCCACATCAAAAATACTGATGCTAATAATATCAACATATTGATTGTTAAACGTTACATAAATGATATTTATGAGCGTGTTGTGTTCTTCTTTTTAATTAATGGCGTTGCCCTTGTGAATTTCGCCAAAATCCAGTGTATCGCTCAGATTACTTCTTATTTTAGTATTTTGTAAACTCTGCTTTTTGTATGTTGGTAGTGAAAGCCCAAGTAGAAGTTCTTCTAACTTAGATCTTAAACGTCGGAATTCTTGACGCACTTGTGATGACAGTCTACGACCAGTAGGGATATGACATTTTATCGGCTTAAGATAATAAATTGAAAATTATGTAACCGATTTTTCTTGAAAATATAATATTGTTTTTACTAATGTATTTTTTAAATAAAAATACATGCCTAACACTCACTTTCTGAATTGAGTATTAAAATTTAAGTATGTCTCAAACTGTACTTAAACGTCACTCAAATAGGTTTTCATTTCTGATTTTAGTTTTTTTAATATAGTCATTTGATAGCAGTTTGATAAAAACTAGGCCTTTATTGCCTCATGAAAAAATTTAGAATAATCAGTCAAGATTTTGTACTTTTCTCAATTCAAAAACCATATCCAAGAGAGGTAATTAATTACTTAAAAAAATAACATAAGGAGATATTATGTTAATATTGGTAGCAATAGAAGAGAAATTGAATGAAATAAGAGCTGTGAATAGCTAATAATAATAGTATTCTTACTAATATTATTTTTCTACATAAAATATATATCTTTATGTATCATTGAAATCCTGAAACAAACTTTTTCATCACATCCATCATCATCAACCCTTTTACGTTCCCACTGCAGGGGCTCAGGCCTTCCTTATGGATGGTTAAGGAGGATGGGCCATGACCCTCCACGCTGGCCCAATGCGGATTGGAGGGTATATCATCACATCCGCTAGGATAAATAGCAATAAAAACAAACTTAAAAATTTTTTGATACAGACGCATATTCCCTATTGTTAAATAGAACAATAGTATATAGATATATTCATTTCAAAATCACCATAATGTCGCATTACTATCTATACACTGTTGCTATATTGAATAAACTACTTTTCATACTTACAGCTCAGCGGCAGCTGCGATTTGTAGGACGTCGCCAACGAAACAGTAGAACAAATAAAACAATAAATCTTCCTTATATCGATTCAGTCGTAGAGGCGCCAACTTTTCTCTAATAGAGCCGTTTATCAGATATTCAGGAGGCACGTGATAATCCATATCTTGCGGTCTGAAAACAAAAAGGAACAATCAATATATATTAGCTCGGTGGTGTAGTAGATAAGTGCCGTGGCCCTCGATCGTTGTTGTTAAGCAAATATCACAAGGGTTACAGGATGGGTGACCAAAATATTATTATCTCGAGCTACTCCGTGCTTCAGAAGACTCGTTAAGCCGTTGATCCCAGCTGCATTTGCGGTCGTTAATACCCTCCAATCCGCATTGGGCCAGCATGGAGGGCACAGCCCATTTTCCTTAAACATCCATAAGGATTATATATTATGTATTTATATAAAAGGTGACTGACATATCTATGCACAGCTCAAATTACTGGATGGACATATGGACTAAAGCTATGTCTACACCAATCCACTTTCCCTTCTGTCTTCTGTTTTCCTCTAACGTATGCTTTAGCATGTGACAACGTGTGTAAGTGTAGACTGAAGTGTTGTGTTATTCTCAGTATGTACATATTACCATTTCACGCGTTGTTGATAATTATGAGTGTAATACAATGAGGGCAAAACGTTTTAATTTGCCTCTAAACGCGCTAGTGTGCGTGTGCGTAAGGTCCTAAAAGTTTCAAATATCATACTTTGTCGGTAAACTACGCGCGTTTCCTTTACTGTATATACTAAATAAACGAATTTTACACTTATTTTGAGGTACCTGAGATTTATTAAAGCTACTATAAATTATGGGTCTATCAGCTGCACAAATGTCCATTAAGACTGTCTATAATTTAAAGCGACATTACCCATACAAATATGACATTCATTAGAGCTTAAAGGCGTTATTAAACTTTAATGGACGTTTGTGCAACAGACCATAAGAAAGTCGGGTGCTTTAAATGAAGCTAAGAAAGAGTAGTAAGCATAATTAAGCGAGACCAAAGAAGAACGAAAATCAGAGGTGAGCGTTTATTAGTCATGTTCGAATTTTTTTTAATAAAAAATGGTTTATTTATGCATTATGATGTATTATTTAAGTTAAACCAATAGTAAACAAATTTTTATAGGACCTCTCGCTACTGTCGCGTCATCTGGTAAGTGAAAATAGGGTAGCCCCATCAAGTGATCATGACAATTAAAAAAAATGGTGGGACTGCCCCACAAAGGGTTCCGTACCGGAAACGAGCACAAAAACACGTTTGTTGTATGGGAGCCCCTTTAAATATTTATTCTATACTGATTTTAAGTATGTGTTGTCAAAATGGCAACAGAAATACATCATCTGTGAATTTTTCAACTGTCCAACTTTCGCGGTTCATGAGATACAGCCTGCCGACAGACAGACAGACAGCGAAGTCTTAGTAATAGGATCCCCAGTTTACCCTTTGTGTACAAAAAAAAGCCTAATTATAAAATCCTTACCTACAGGGCGTGTCCGCCCATGGTCCAGCGAAGGTGAGATACAAGTTGTCCGGCGAGTTAAGATTTAACCCGAGCGCGGTCAAATCCTGACCCAAAGCCAGCGATACTAAACTGGGATCAGATTCCGCGGCTCGTATGAACGTCAACAGGCCGACTATACCGAACTGGTTCGGTATCATTGTCTCTGGTATATTCGTTACTTTGCCTAAAACATATAGTGAGATAAACGGACAGTCATAAGAGACTATTTTAATAACACAGGTGTATACGTACTATATATATATATATTAAAGTTGCTTCCAGTCTGATTAAGATCACTACTGAAAATTCGTTTGACAAGTATTCCATACAGAGAAAAGAACATATAAAAAAAATCTATGATTAAAACAATTACACTGAGCCAGATATTGGCGACATACAAAAGTACTACGCCATTATATTGTAGAAACTAAATAACAGACTACAATGCAAGTATTAAGTTTAATTAAATAAAATATTTAAATAGTTTACTGACATATGAACAATTAAAATTTCGTTTGCCAGACAAGGATACTATTGTGCTACACTTGTCACGACAAAATCTATCGAATCATAAGCACCGCACTAGTTGCAAGAACAAGGAAAAAGTTTTTAACACTACCACAAAATTGACACATTGAGCAACTCTAATAAGTTGTATCTATAGTTGAGAAAAGTTATTTATTTATTGAGAAAATGTCATAACTTAAACAATAGATGAGAATTTTAATAAAGTAAGAACTTAATAGTATTCTAACCTATTAATAATACTTACTTCATTCAAATTCTAGTTTATTTTGTAGAAAAGTCTGCAGTCGGCTATAGATACAAGTGTCAGATCTTCTTTTAACCATACAGAAGACTTGTCATACGATTTATTCAGTGTACACACAATTGGACACTATTGTCGTGATATACAGACGATAACACATCAATTTATCCAAAACCGAAGTGATATAATCGATATTAATTCGATATCAATCGATTGATTCAAAGTATTTAAAAAAAACGAAAGCACTAAAAAAGCCTCTCCACTAGATGGCGACTCTAGCAAAATTGATTTTTGCAGGAACCGAATGGACCAAAGCAGGCATTCCCGTTCCTTTTAACTAACAAAAAAAACGGAAATTTCAAAAGTTCGATACTTAGGATATGTATACACAAATACGAAAAAGTACAAATAGAATATGAGTTGTTTATTGAGTTTTGAAAACTAATTTACTTTTAAACCTGAAAGAAAACCGGAAGGGTTGTCATGGAGAAATCAAGAACGTACCGTAGCGACATCTAGTTTAATTTCGGGAACTTTTTTTAAATACTTCCTCATTTAAGTGATTAACCTTTCCTTTACCGCGGTCATAAATCGGCGCCTCAGCACCGAATACCGTTATCGGTAATCTGACACCGGCACTTGAGCCACTTGACGCCTTTAAATTGCTCTCTCGCCGGCTAATGTAAACACACAGCGATAATAGTTATAGTTCTATGAAGCTTATGAATCACCCAAACAACTTAAAGTCATTTGATACTTTTATGATGAGTGATAAATTTATTATCGTCGTGTGAGCGAGCATTGTTCGCACGAAAGTAAATATCTGGCGGCGGTTGGAAATTAAAAGGTGTGTAATCGATAATTAAAATAATAAACATAAATAATTATATATATTTTTAATTATCAATATATAACCAATATAATCGAAGTATAAAAGACGTATGTTTCTAAAGTAAAAAATCAATAATCACGCGTTTGAAAGTAGCATACTTTCTTTCGCGCCATTTTTTCTCCTGATCTTGACACGATTTTGATATTTTGTTTGTGAAAGTATTATAACACTTACATTGTTCCTGTTTTTCTTGTTATATAGATAGATTACTGAAAAAAGACATTTATATTTTTATTCTTCATTTTTTATAAAAGTATATTTTATAGAAAGCATATTTACGATACTCTACAGAAATCGCGAATTCGTATTACAGCTAACTTTACCTAATACACGATAAAAAAATTAACTATCTTCTTACATATCTATATAGTGTAAAAAGAAACCTTTTCAATGATATATAACACATAATATAATACTGAATAAAAAAGTTTCACGTGCATACCGATCTAGGTCGTCAGTAGTAATGTAGTTCAAGGTTATTCTTATAGACGATAAACGCGAATCGGTAACCGATAATGAACTCTATTACGATGCACTAACGGCGTTTATTGTTTGTATGTTTCTGATTTGATGTCTGTTGATTTTGAAATTTCTTTACGAAATAAATAAATGAAAATGGAAATATTATATGCTAAAAATTATTTCTCGACAAATGACCTTTGTAATGATGTATGAATGTTATGATTTTTATTTGTAATATGTAGGTAAAAACGAATTTTTGCCGCGGATTACGTCATGCATATTTTTTAGTCTTTTACGAAAGAAAGTTATCTGAATTCAAAAACTATATACAAAAACGGATTCTTTGTGAAATTATCTTTATACTTATATGCGATTATTATAGATTTTTATGGTTTTATCATATAATATGAACGTTAAAAAAAAAGAGTTCGCGCGCTTTTAGACCTACGCCACTGTGAGACTCGATTTATCGAAAATACGTAATGAAAACACTTTTGGATAAGTTTATAGCAAAAGAAACATTCTAAAATAGTAATAATATAACATTTTACTTACATTTATTACAATAAATTTCCAGAATCACTGAATTACCGGCACTTTAACAACGACAGGTCAGTCACGTACCAAGGGATTCGCGCCATTGGCTAACGGTCGGTTTTAATTATTTTTTTTGTCTTTCGTTTAAAGAGTGAGTCTAGTTTAAGAATTTAAATGAATAGGTCATGTTTCACTCTATTGAGAAAAAAAATTACCATACGTATTCTACACTTATTTTAATTGTAATAAAGGTTTTTCTAGACCTCTGACCGCGCGCTTGTATACAAGCGCATGGTAAACGGAGCACTTTTTTTTAGCGCTTGCATGCAAGCGCGTGGTAAAGGAAGGGTTAAAGGTAGTTTCAAATCTAGTCTAAAGATCTTTCGTATTAACTTAATGTGTTGTCGACTCTATATGAGCGCGACTAACAAGCGACTTTAACATATCACGATCTTGTTACATTGAATACACACCATAATATTCCGTATGTGCTCCTTGATTGATAACTTGGGGGAAGAAAAAATTCAAGTCAGACAATATAGCATTTATAACAGTAAATAAACTAACTACTGTTTACATTAATTTAAATTGTATTTTAAGATTATATATAAACACGATTTCTATGCAACAAAAGTGATGAAAAAACTAGAAAAATACTCATAAAAAATAAAATCAGGAACATTAAGCACATTATGGAGTATAGAAAATTAATAGAACCTAATATCAAATGAAAACCAAACCTAATACATTCAAATTGACACATGTTAAGAACAGTAAAATTTTACTTTGTTTAGTTTCAAAAGAGAAACCTGATGGGTTTCTCTTTTGAAACTAAATTTATTGAAATTAATTAGTTAGAATCCGTTAGAATAGTTTTGAAAAAAATTGAAATTAATTAGATTCCGTTAGAATAGTTTTGGACTGTAATAACAAAACGATGTAATTGTTTTTCTAAAAGTTGTTAATTTGAGTTGTAATATTTAGTAAATAAGATATGTATTAGATTTTATTATATTTTCAACTCAATAATGTTTTATGTTAAATCACGTGATGTAAAACGTCAGTCACGGTACGTGACGTCATAACTCATTATAGCTTTCAGGGTTACCAAAACAATCTGATCAAATTATACATATTTTGAATTCAAATAAAAATAACTGGACAAAAACAAAATGTATTAACAAACTCTGTGTTGATATGAAAAAAGCAGAAATATGCATTATAATCTATTTCACATAGCATGGGCGCAATAACGTTTGTTAACAAATTCATTATAAAAAAATTCTTCGCTGTGTTTATATTAGGTGTTTATTTAAATTTTCATATAAAAGCACAAACATTTTATTATATTTGATCAATTGTGCATTCACAATGGTATACTGAAAAATATTCTTAGTGAGAAATGCTTTAAAAATCCACTTTGTCCCTGGCACTCTGAGATTGCCTGAACATTGATGATAATTGCTGTATAGTAGCGAAAAAAGTGCTTGAAAAATTCGTCAGTCCTGTTAAGCCCTGGGTAACTCAGGGTACTGAAATCTAATTCACTTCCTCTTTGCAACATAATGGAATCTCTACTAATTATTAATTTAAGTGAAGAATTAAATGATTTTTCTGACTATTATTATATTTTTTTAATAAGTATTTTTTTTATATTGCCCTCAAAATCGAGTATCTCTATTAGAAATTAACTTTTTTAACTAAAAACTTAAAATCACAAAGTCACCATAGCGATGCTATGTGAAACGGACTATGTGCTATGGACGGAAAAATTCCCAGACAGCTAAATCAAGAAATCAAGAATATTGACTTGGGTCTCAATTGTCTCAGATACCCCATAAAAGGCTTTAGCTACTCAATTTGGAATCTGAGTAACGTAGTATGTGATGTAGTCTTATAAAAAAAATTTGTGGCAAAACCTCGGGGCAAAGTGGATATTTTAAGCATTTTCCATTAAGAATATATTCCAATATAGCATTGTGAATACAAAATTTACCAAATTATAATATTATTTCGACTATTTGGGTGGACTGTCTGAACACTGATAAAAATACGCTGGTTAGTAGCGAAAAAGAAAAGTGCTTGAAAGATTCGTCAGCCCTGCCAAGTCCTGGATAGCTCAATGGTTAGAAGAATCACCCGGAAAGTCCTGGATAGCTCAATCACCCGTATTGCGAAAAGTCGTGGGTTCAAATCCCATCTCAGAGTACTTCGGGACAAAGGGGATTTTTTAAGCTTTATTAATTAAGAATATTTTCCAATATTGAATTATGAATGCAAATTTGATCAAATATAATTTAACGGTACTGACCATCGGGCTCGGTCTGTATGCCTTTCCTGGGTTTGTCCTGGGCTAGCGCGTGCGCGGGGTGTGCGGGATGCGCGGGGTGTGCGGTGTATTCCGCGTGGGGGTGGTGCGCGGGGCCGGGGGGGCCGACCGCCGCCCCCCCCGTGCTGGACGTGCCCGGCAACGCGGGGAAGTCCTCTGACGACATCGTGAACTCGGACTGCTCGGACGTCGGCTGCTTCACCATACCCACTGGAAACCACACTTGGAACTATAGCCTGTTTCGCATAGCATGGATACAGTGGCGTTTGTGAACAAATCCATTTCCACGCATTTTGTATTTCCAAATAATTAAAAATTATCCTTATAAAAAATAGTTTGTGTATATTTATATTAGAAATTTATTAAAATTTGCATAATAAAACATGAATATTATTTTAATAACCATAATAGGGATGATGACTAATTTTTGTTTGTTTGTCCGTCAGGTAGAGTTTAAAAAAATATTAAACACGTATTTTCTTATTTTTTTCGTTATCATAAAATTACGGCATTACATTGAGTTGAAATTTCGCATGACGTCACGTTAGAGTACGTTTTCTACTCAACTGTGACGTAGCGAGCCCCCACTCCTCAACTTTAATACCTTTTATCTAAGCTATTTCTTGTTAAATTGAAGTAAAAAAAAAAGTATCTAATATTTTTCTATTATCTGACTGACGGACTAAATAGAATTGCATTTTTTTTACCCAGTCATCATCCCTATTACTGAAATCTGACCCTCTAATATTTAACACATCAAAACTTATAACGAAAAAAGGAACTTTATTTATAAAATTATTTTAATTGTATTCGGTGATAATTACTCAAATTTTTATTTGTTTTCGTAACAATTAAACTTAACTATAACAAAAAAAAATTGACTCGGGTTCATCATGTTGATGAACAAATATTTTTCTTAAAATCCTGTTTAATACATTGATTTCAAAATCAATTATCTCTATGTTTACATCAGTAAAAACTCTTAACTTCACCGTACCCATGCTATGTGAAAAAAACTATAGTACACATTGAAAGTCCAGCGTTGCGTTGAACGCGCGCTGATGATACATAAGTAGCAACAACGCGTCAAGCGATGTAGTACTAGACGGACATACCCGCGGGACTACTGCAGGTTGCTTTGGAAGACACATTAAGTCATTGATCTTGGCTGCACTCGCACAGTGGTTAACATCCACCAAACTACACTGGGCTCGTGTCACCACTCGTCAAGAATCTCTTTATTCTACCCTATATATAGTGAATACCTGTTCCCCGGCAGTAGTGACCGATGATAATAGTGATTATAGACCTTAAGACAATTACCGTAAGGTTTAGAGCCAGGTGGCGGCGGCGCGGCGGCGGGCGCTTGATCGCCGGCCCCGCGCGCCGTTAACGATGGAAATTCGCTTAGATCTAATAGAGGAGGCGTCGACGTGTCACCGCCCTCGCCAAACACAGAATGGTAATTATTGCCGGCGTTAAACCTCGTCAAGTTGCCCATACTAGACTGCAACAATTATACACACAATATTTAATGAAAAAAAACCGCTCAAAAATTAGTACACGACAAACGTACAGGGATTGCAGTCTCCATAAAGTTTGCGATCGCAATCTCACCCAATTCGGTCATTAACTTAGAGCGATCGTAATTTAACGATTATTTTTAATCTAAACTCAGTTAAGTATACTGTTATTTTTTAGGCACGTACCCGTACGTTTTCTAGCGATCAAGCTTTACAGCTCGGTCAGTAAACTTTGCGATCGCAACTTAACGATCGTTATCAATGCCGAGACTGCACGTGCAGGACTTGGGAACAGTTTTAAATACCGATTAATAAAGATTGCCACGTTTTTTTATAAATGTTCCCTCAGAGCAGAAACGTTTCTCTAAAATTATAATCTAACCCAAAATTCCTTTTCCGTTATTTTCTTTCATCTGTAATAAGATACAAAGTTGGTTATAGTCCGAGAGGTATCTTTGGCAGCTAAAGTTAATATTGTATTGGTAATATTGATATTGTTGCTACTCGTTTCCTTTAGCGAGAACGTATCTATTGTCTAATAGTGTTCGCGGTAGGCGATTTTCGTGTCGCTCTTGTAATCTTTGTTTACAAATCCGAAGAAACACGAGAGCTCTATGTACCCATATAAAATGACGTAAGTACCTGCTAACGCATCAAATGTTGGAATATACAGACTAAGATAATAAAGAAAAAGGTATCTGTCTATTAAATATTCCTACTTACGATTACCAGAGGTTAATGACCAACTTTTTCGATATGTTACGCTCAAAGATAGAAATCGTTCATTGAGCGAAAAATAGTTCACAACGCGTTGTGGTCACAATAAAATATCCACATAGCGAAATCCGTGTTATGGCACTAATGGAAACGCTCACGATACTCACGATACGTTGTGGCATGCACAGAATAACCATATAGCGTGATCATTGTCGTTGACAACACGTTGAGAACTATTTTTCGCTCAATGTCGATTTCGATCTTTAAGCGTAACAGATATACCCACCATTTATTTTATATAAAAAATAGTATCATATAGGTCACACTTTAATTACCTTAAGATTAAATCAAAATTTACACTTTTTTATACCCAAGGAAATGCTGTCCATCATATTCATGACGTCATTGTGATATGTACACAAAACAGATGCATAGAGTAGAAGATTAAAAGATGTCAATAAAACAAGAACAATGCCATCTAACGATCGATTATGAGATAAAAAGATATGAGCTAAGAACAACGCCATCTAAGAATTCGATTTAAATTAATAGGCATATTTTTATGACTAATTTGACAGCTGTCGCCACAGTGACGTCACACCATTTGTCGTCTCGTGTTTCAAGTCACATGAAACAGATAATAAATAAGAAATTTAAATTTTAAAATAATGAGATAATAACTAAGACTCAAAATTAGTATCTGCTTAATACGGTGTAAATTTTAGTTTTTGTGCAATTTCGTGACTTATTTTTCTCTACCGAAACTACCGAAATTCTTTCACCTACGGGAAGCTACTTCATACTCGGGTAACATAGGCTATAAGTTACGTGGTAAAGTCTTTATATGAGGGCATACAGTGGCGTCGTATAAAATTACGAAACTAATTTCTTTCGTGGATAGCCACAAATCTGTTGATGAAACGATTTCGATAAGTGCCGTAAAAAGAAAAGTAATACACTTAAATTGCGTACACGCCTTATTTATTACATACGCGTTTTTTACAATAAAACAAAAATTACAAATCCGAACTGCACCGTGCATTATTATAGGTATTTTGAAGACGTAATTTTCTGTAGGATCGTGACGAAGTTTATTATACGCTGCAAAGTTCTTTACTTTTCCATAGCTAAAAGAAGACTTGGACAAGCGATTGAATAAAGAATTTGAACACAGAGAATTTTGGCTTACGACTTTCAGACTGAAAACATTAACGCTTGGAATAATAAGCAATGACTAGATTCACAGCGAATTTATACATTATTTAAAATAACCAGTCTGCAAAATTCAGTTAAATATTATATTCTTTTGCAACTACAAAGAAAATCCATAACAAAATCACCGAATAAGGCCTTAACAGTAACGTACAAAAGTCTCTTTAGGGTTCAAGATAAAATTCTCACCATGGAATTGGAATTTGGTTGCGATAGCGTCGTAGGCATGGGCACTCTCCGTTCCGTAAACGCTCGTTGTCCGAACAGTGTTGACCTAGAGGCCATAGAGGGCGGGGCGCCTCCGGGCATCACCGAGGAGCCCCGGCCCGGTGATAGGGCGCCGCCGAACGTGGGCGTCACATGCCCGGAGACGCCGGATACCAGTCCGCGCGCACCGACCCCGCCACTTGCTAAGCTTCTAGGCGCTTGCTGGAAATTCAAGTTTGCCATAACCTGGAATGAACATATGGCGTGTTAATAACTCCGTCTATAATTTGCACAATCAACAGCATATCAGCGGTTCTGCATACCATACAAATAGATTTAAACCTGCACGCGTAGCATGACGTACTCGAGAAATGTTTTCATAAACACCATGCTCTTAAAAGTATGTTCATGAAGAATTATGGATAACATGTGGATACATCGCGGATACAGCTGGGCCCAACGGCTGTACGTGCCTTCTGAAGCACGGAGGAGTTCGAGACAATCAGTTTATGGTCACAAATCCCATGAACTATCGTAACGTAACTTGCTTAACTTTTGCATCGCAGACCGAACCAATAACTAACCACTGCGCTATCGAACGCAAGAGTAATTTCTTAATGAAAAAATCTTTAAAAAAAATCTATGCTCAAATGTCACTTTTCTATGGTGCACCCATACAATATATCACTCTCAACCAGTCTTTCGAGTTCGCCACCCTACGCGTGCTGGCATCAATTTGCTATTAAACTCAGGCTTAGTGAATGTTAATATAATATTATTTGTTATTTTGTGATCTAGTAACACAATATGTGGTAAAAAAAATGTTGGAACGCCATTAACATACTATAATTACACTGACATTAGCAATTTAGTCACTGGAGAATTTAACAAATAGATACCAGCACGTGTAGCATGACAAACTCGAGAAACGCTTTGTCTACACCCAAATGTCATTTTCTCGGGTCGAGAGTGAGATGTTGTATGAGCGCACCCGAGAAAAGTGACATTTGAGTGGACAAGACTTATTTGAAGTGACCTCATAAGTGAGAAGAAATCATTTAAAAATTTAATGATTATTACTAATAAACTAAATAATGAACATATGTTCTGACTAGTACTGAATATATTACTATAAATGGCTATAATAATAAAAGTTGTGTGACATGAAATTAATTGCTTAATTCATTTTGAAATAACATTACTTACATCATTTTATGATTCTTATATGTGAAATTCATGCAAATGTAATATTTTATAATGATAATACATTGAACTACACAACTTGAATTTTCAAACAAATAAATATTGTTATATACTATGTATATTATATTTACACATTTATCAAAACTGGCCTTCATACAATTTCAGCAACAGAATAAATCAAATTAACTGATATTGTTTTTCCAAGATAATAACTAGAAAAAATATTTTCTTATCATAAAGTAAAAATTATGTTACCAAGTCTGTCAAATAAGAAGAATGGATGATATATACAAAATAAAATTATTTGTAAGAACACAGTTAAAAGTCGACCAATACAAAATTCATGCCAAACAAAAAATATATGAACAACAGCTTTGGCATTTTACCAAAATAAAAACATATAAACATAACAGTACAATTTTTAATCATTGATAAATTGTATATTTCTTGGCATGAATAAAGAGTTATTATTTTTTTCTCAATCTCAATATTATCTTTGACAATTACGAACTTCCATACAAACTTTAAATCCCTATTTCGACCCTTTTATCACAATAAAAAGCAACCTATGACCTAATACACTTTGAGCAACATCTTTGCTAAGTATCGGACATATTTAATTAATGAAGGACTAATACTCTATTGTTAAAAATAGGTTCCTTATAACCCATCATTTTATTGTAATATTTAAAAGCAAATAATACTTATTATGGGTTATCCTTGGAAGATAAATATACCTTTGCAGACTTTTTTGTACATTTATTAAAGAGGCATAACCCACCTTACATTGTTTTGTTGTAACTCAAAAGGTTTTGGCAGGGTTATCTAGAAAAGCTCCTGATCTGCTTAATATTTTCCAACATGCTGAACTAATATCATCAGTTTGCATAAAACCTTAATTTATTATACACTAAAATCTTACTCAGGGATCACTCTCCATGTTATTGAAAACTGTATGAAAATTCATCCAGTACTTTTCAGAGTCTTTCACAAACAGATAGACGCAGGGGGGACTTTGTTTTATAGAATGTTTGTTGATATACAAAATAAGTTCACATAAATGTATTAGACATTTCTGTATCCAACTTAGCATATTTAAAATCAATTGTGTCCACAAGCCAGCAACTGCTAAAATAATTTGTTAACTATTTAAAAACTCTTTTTCAGGTGTAAAAACAAGTTGTGAATATTATTATAATATGCAAACAATATGTACTGGTATTGACAGAGAAATTTAGTATTCTCTTTATGTATTTACATGTACTTTTATAGACCAAATCCATTACAAAGACATTCTATTGAAATGTCTTTATTTATTTTCTTTACCATATCTTTCTTCTATTCATATATGAATGCACGCCTTCATTTTAACAAATAAATACAATCTAGGAAATGTTCTGAAGTAAAATTGGTAGTTTGTTCACATTTCAAAACAATATTTATAAGAGGTTGTGAATATACAATTATATTCTTTTTTCAGTATTGCTATGGGCAATGGATACAATGGAATGAGCCGAGAATAAACATACTTATTTAATTATGGATTTGTTCAATTATTTTGTTATTTTTTAATACAAAAAATAATAATGTTTTTAATGAACTAAATTTGAAAAATACCACATGTCACGAATTTACAATAAAATTAATATATACTAACATTTCTTATACCCAAGTAAGAGCTTTCTCAAATATCTTCTAGCTTCGCAATCTATACACAATTTCTCAAACTCTTGATTGGTCATTGATATCTTGCAAACCGTCTCAGAAGACATATATGCTACCTGAATAATAAACTTGTTATTCTGAATTATCAAAATTTGATATCATACTTTCCGGTGGCATTATTTAATTATAACTTAGATAAACATATTCAATTATTAACTAAAGTTGTGACAGCTGTTTCTAGAGCAATTAAAGCAGTCTTCTAAATTTCTCCATGATGTAGAACTAAATTAGTTATACTTTCTGTTTGAATAAGAACTCCAAAATATAATAGTTTTCATAGTACCAACGTCATACAATTACAGATCGAGCATAAACAAATGCGTATAATAGTGATAAGCTTGATATCAGTTACTATAATAACAAAATAGGTACATTGAGCATCTTGAAGATACCTACTTCATTGTATCATTTTTACGATGGATAATCATCCACTGTCAAACAATGGCGACCCTGATGTTATACATTTGACTAACTTTCTGCACCAATCATACATATTTACCTAATGTGTTGACGTCAGTCCTAGATCCACTATTTCAAGACACGTATGGATGGTTCATAATCGAGTATTCCCAACTGAAACTGTAAATCCACTCTATTGAAATAAACAAAAGTTTGTTGACTGTTCAATTTAGAAGACGATCTAGATGCTTTCAAATTTTTCAACACTAATTAAAACATTCAAATGAACGTCTCTGTCATCAAACACTGCTATAAAACGCAAAAGACTTTATACATCTTTACGTCACTAATAAATATTGTAACAATTTCACTCGGTTTTGTCGAACGCCACATTACCCTAAACAACTGGCGGCCATATTGTTAAAAGCGGAAGTTTGCAATTACATCAAATACAGAACAAATAATTTTGAAAAATTATTTATATGAATATAAATTTATGGTTAATATTTATGAATTTATAAACATTATCATTTATTTATATTATGTGTTCAAATATTTTTTAAACGTAAATATATTTATTGTTGTCTTTATAAAGAATAGATATGACTATTCAGAAAATGTGTGTTATAAAGATGAAAATAAATTGCCATACTACTCTACCCACAGAATTAATAGTAAGTTTTTTTATAAAATTTTATTTTTCAGTAACAGAACATCAAATAATCCTTTTTATTTATTCTCAAATAATTAAGTTATACACTCACAGAGTCAGGCTGCTGTAGATATTGCTGCTGTGGAGGTTGTTGCTGTGGATGTTGTTCTTGTGGGTGTTGTTCCTGTGGTCGTTGCTGCAGTGGATATTGCTGCTGTGGATGTTGCTGCTGTGGATGTTGCTGCTGTGGGTGTTGCTGTTGTGGATGTTGCTGTTGTGGATGTTGCTGCTGTGGATGTTGCTGCTGTGGATGTTGCTGCTGTAGATGTTGCTGCTGTGGATGTTGGTGCTGTGGATGTTGCTGCTGTGGACGTTGCTGTTGTAGATGTTGCTGCTGTGGATGCTGCTGCTGCGGACGTTGCTGCTGTGGAGGTTGCTGTTGTGGATATTGCTGTTGTGGTTGTTGATGATGTTGTTGGTTTTGATGATGAGGTTGCTGTCGATTTTGGTAATAAAAGGGCTGTTGTCTTCGTTGAGGACTTTGGTGATGAGGTAGTTGTTGATTGTTAGGATATAATTGCTGTGGATGTTGAAAACGAGGTTGCTGTGGACTTTGATTATAATGCTGCTGTTGATGGCGAGGATGCTGTTGTGGGTGAACTGGAGGGGGGCGTGGGGCTTGAAGTGGATTAGGATTTGGGTTTGGGGGATTATTTCTGTTATTTAATCTTCTTCTCATATTTTACACATACACATTCTTTATAATATTATTTAATTTTGCTATCACAATGCAATATTGATAAGAATATTTGTATTTTTTTCCATAAATTAAAATTAAATACTAGCCTACAAATTATGAACTGACATATTAATTTTATTTTATATATACCCACATTTTATTAATGTTCTGCGTTTTGTTCTAACATAAACGTATTTTATCTTAAATTATTAAACGAACTGTTGACAATGTTAGTTTATAGAAATTGATAAAACCTAAAATATGTAGAAACTACTTTTCTTTTTATTTATTTTATAGTTCTGTTCGTTTTATATTGTTTTCCAATGTAATCCCTATTCCTTTCTGAGTATTATTATTGCATACAATAGGCTTGTGTCCTACGTGCGAAAATACAGGTTTCTGTTATGTTCAGAAAATATGAACCATTTTAACTTGTAAATATTGTAACACTAATGCTTTGAATTTGTAGGGAGCTTTTTCAGCCGACTAGCAACATTTCCACAAACATAGCACCGTATCTCCGAAACTATGAATTACATACATGCTGTTACTTCTACATTATCGCTCAAATATTGATTAACACTTTATATATAAAATAAAAAAGTTTTCAACTAGCCTACTGTATAGTCGACTTCCTCTTTTTTAGCGAAGTCTTCTACATCTTTGTCAAAAACAACCACGACATCTTCAGTGTTCAAAAATGAATTCCATTAAGTTTATATTTTATTCAATATAAAAAAAAAACTTATTTAATTAATGTATAAAACAAAATCAATAAGAGTATTATACACTGAGATCTTTCGAATTACACAACAGATTTAATACGGTTTTCATCAATATTCAGAGGTATTTAAGAGAGAATAGAAATTTAACATATTGTGATAACTTGAGGTGCAGCAGTGGTAACAAAAAAAATTTTTTTTTTGGAAAATATTCTTAATGATAAAGTTAAAAAAATTCACTTTGGCCTAGTACTCTGAGATGGGATTCAAACCCACCTTTCGCAATCTGACAATATTTAGGCAATGTAGAAGTATAAAAAAAAGAAAGCAATAAAAAACCACCTCCACTAGATGGCAACTCTAGCAAAAGTTGATTCTTGCAGGAAGCGAATGGACCAAAGACAGACATTTCCGATCCTTTTAACTAACATATTAAAAAACTGAAATATGCAAAGTTCGTAACTTGGATATCAATACAAATATGAAAAGCGCAAATAGAATATGAGTTGTTTATTGAGTTTTGAAAACTTATGTACTTTTATACATGAAATAAAACCGGAAGGGTTGTCATGGTGAAATAAATAAGTACCTACCGTAGCGACATATAGTTTGATTTCGGAAAGTAATGTTTTTTTAAATACTTCCTCAATCACCCAACCAGCCGAAAGAAATATTTTAAACTTATGATAAAGACGAAAATTTGTTTTAATTATTATATTTGATCAACTTTCTGTACAGGGAAATTCCGTTTTCTGTATTTTTTGCATAGATGCACATTAGTTAAAAACAAAATAATAAAGAAAAAGAGTTTGTTGTCTATAGTTAAGATTGTATTCGACGCATTATCATGTGTGTAGGTTTGGTAACGATCTCGTTGGCGAATTTCAACACAAGACAGTTGTCTAACTTCAAAATTAAGTTGACGTGGTTTGATTTTTGAGCACTGAAACGAATACGCCATTTTATTATGCAACTATCAATTTTTAGTTTCAATTTTTAGAGAAAATTAAAAAATAACAAGAGTTAAAATTATTCTACAATAGAGTTTGGCAAGCGAAACGTGACACCACCTATTTTTCCGTTTTCATATGGCAACAACATAGAACTGTCAGTTTGACACTACGTTAGACAATTCAAGAATATTGAATTTTGTTGTTTTTGCGAATTTGAACTTGTGTTTTTGGTTAAAAATTATGTCGAAGCCGATAAAAAGTTCATCGAGGAAACTTCTTTCCATCATGATTGACAAGTTTACTGAAGTGAAAACTGAATTAAATAAAAATTTCATGGAGAAATTACAACGATTAGATAAAGTTGTATCTTTTTTAGGTTAGTTTTGTATTATAATTTTGATACTTTCGTTTTAATTTTCTGTAATTAACTAAACAGATATTTTTTATAAAATATTGCTCTATTTCAGATAACTGTGATGGTGATATTCAACCAATAATGGAGGAGATAAATGCAATAAAAACTTTAGAAAAACAAGAAATGCTGAATTCGGAAACGCAGTACTTACAAAAAATTTCTTCAATGACAGGTCTCTTTTCTTGTTTTGATTTAAGATAGATTGATAGTATTCCTTTAATATTTACATAGGTTTTTTATGATGTATTGGTTTTTATTGTTGACATCCAATGATGTCATAAGAATGTTTTGTTTAACAAGGAAATTCACAGAATTCATGAAACTAATCAAACCATGTAATTGTTATACATGCTAAATATGCACATAAACTTAACTAAATTAAACATAAATTGCATTCATAGTTGAATAGGTATTTAAATTATTTTGATGTATGTGTCTATCATTATTTGCTTTTAAATACATTTAACATATCTTTGTTTCAAAGTGTTTAATCTTTTATAGATGTAAGTATAAGGACATTAAGAAGGATAAAAAATGAAGCATTAATTAATAAAGGAAAATGGGACACTCCTGGGAAAAAACGACCTCATCAACCAACAGTGTCTGCTTTAGATAATTTTGATTTAAGTGCAATTCGGAATAAAGTAAATGAATTTTACTGTGTGAAAAAAATTGTTCCAACATTAAGAAGCCTTCACAATGAATTAAAAGATGCAATAGGATTCAGTGGTAGCCGTGAGACTTTACGAAAAATTATGCTTAAGAATGGATTTTCTTTTAAAAGCAATGAAAATGAATGTTCTATGCTTATAGAAAAATACCAGATTTCTGCATGGAGGCACAAGTATTTGAGAGAAATAAATATAAAACGAAACGAAGGAAAGCAAATTGTGTACCTTGATGAAACTTATGTACATCAGAATTATAAAGTTAAAAAGTCTTGGCAAGGACCTTCAACAACTGGTGTCACTACAAAGATATCCTCTGGAAAACGGCATATTGTTGTGCATGCTGGATCTGAGGAAGGTTTTGTGCCTGGTGCATTATTAGTGTTCAGTAGTAAATCCAAATCTGCTGATTATCATGATGATATGAACTCATCGAACTTTATGAAATGGGTCAGAGAAAAATTAATACCAAATTTAAGTAAGCCCAGTGTAATTGTTATGGATAATGCCAGCTACCATATAAAACAAATCAATAAACCGCCTATAATGTCTAATACCAAAGCAGATATCCGTAAATGGCTTGTAAATAATGGAATACATTTTGAGGAATATCAGACAAAGGCAGAATTAATGTGTTTGGTTAATGATAAGAAAACATTGCCTGTATATGAAGCTGAAGAGATTTTAAAAGAACATAATCATGAACTTTTATTGCTGCCACCGTATCATTGTGACTTAAACCCAATAGAGATGGTTTGGAGTCAAGCAAAAAGAAAAATTGCAAGCAGAAACATTGGAATACCAGGAAAGGAAATGGAAAACTTAATAATAGAGTGTTTTAACTTAATTACCCCTAGTGACTGGAAGAAATACACTGATCATGTTTTAAATGTCGAAAATGATTACAAATTAAAAGATGGCATTGTTGAAAACGAACTTGAAAAATTTATTATATCTGTTGGTGCAGACAGTAGTGAAGAGAGTGACTCTGATGATTCCTTGTCATTGTTATCAGGTGTAGAATATTTAGAAACAGATTTTGACTATGAATCAGACTAAAGTATTTTTAGTCTGATTCATAGTCAAAATCTTATCTTAAATTTTCTATTGTGATTAACATGATGATTTTGTGACACCTGTATTATGTAATTTATCCATGGCACTTAATTGTAACAAAAATAAATGTTTTTTTTATTGTAATCTGGTGTTTATATTGACTAATTTAATTTGATAGATAGTGGTTCTGGATCAGAGCAAAAGGTTGTGATGAAAATCCCTTAGGAGACATGTATGTGTTATGAACACATTATAAATATAAGGGCCAGAAATCAAAATTGGCTAACATCACATTTATTAAAAAAATGTGGCCAGAGTCGCCCATATTCATTACAAAAAAACAAAGAAGTCGTTGCAAAAAACACCCTTTTAATTAATGACAAATATGAATTTTTAATATTATAAGTGCTGTTAGCCAATAGGTATAACGAATGGGTTAAAAAAAAGATTCGATTTAGTCCGTCAGTCAGATAATAGAAAAATATTGGATACGTATTTTTTTTCGCTTTAATTTAACAACAAATGGCTTAAGAGGTACTATGCGACGACTTCAAATATGTTTTGCAACAATGTTACTTTAATACAGTTTATCGATACGAAATCAAGTGTCAAAATGGAGTCCAGTGGAGAATGCCGATATTGACATTTCGAAATTGCTCATCATTGATAGAGAATACGAAATAGTGATTTTGACACAATCAAAGTGTCTATTTTTTACGGTGATGACGATTCTTGGTTGTCAGTTGAGTTAGTGAATAGGCCTACTGATATGCTGTTAACTGTACAATTAAGAACAGTCACGCTTTAGTCAAATGTTCCAAAACAAATAATTTTAATTGATATCTAAATGTTAAGATTAAATATAATTAATAAAAGTATCAAAATTATTTTGCAGTACTACATTCAGTGTTTACTGCTTAAGAATTTTTGAAATTGCCGCCCTTTTCTTGTGACACGTTTCGCTTGCCAGACTCTACCATTAATTTGTAAACAAGCGATAAATTTTACAATTACATATTTTTCTTTTTTCTTAAAAGCAAAAGAAGAAAAAGAATGCGCAGTCATTTCTTACAATTTTCAAACTTTTTCGGTTTAATATGATTTAATTTTTCAGTAACATGTTATCAGCAGACGATTTGTCTATGGACATTTATTTGGTAATAATTCAATAAAGTGCTATGGCAACACCGGGATCATATGATTGTTCAATGAAGAAGTACGTCTGATAGGCGTCGACATTCTTCTTTGAGCCAGTTTTTGGTTTTCTGGCTCATTATCGGCTGTTTTTCGTTTCAGTGGTGTTTTAAATTTAATTATCAGCCATGGCGCTCAGCGACGCAGATGTTCAAAAGCAGGTACGTTTACGATTTATGAACAAGTTTTGAATGCCACATGATATGCATTTGTCAGAATGATTGATCCAGGTTCAATTCATGATTTCTGATGCACCGATTAGAATTGACCCATTCTCTTTGTATGAAATGCCCTTATTGCACTTTAATCTAAGCTTTTATTTTCAATAGATCAAGCATATGATGGCCTTCATAGAACAAGAGGCCAATGAAAAAGCGGAAGAAATCGATGCAAAGGCTGAAGAGGAGTTCAATATTGAAAAGGGCCGTCTGGTGCAGCAGCAGCGGCTCAAGATCATGGAATACTATGAAAAGAAAGAAAAACAAGTGGAACTCCAAAAAAAGATGTAAGACCACTGACCTGAGTCTCACTTAGTATAAAATAATAGGTGAAGACTCTATGGTAACTCGGGAAGATTAACACCTCCCTTAAATATAACTACAGTGTTAAAAACTGGACGTTACAAAACAGAAGTTATGTAAAGTTATCAATTCCAATAAAAATGTGCATTTTTTATTTATTCTGTAAGCTAAATTACTTATAGATTGACAAGAATCGTGTTACATTCTCTAGAGATTCTCGTCTCTTTGAAATATTTAATAATGCATTCTCTAGAGATTCTCGTAGTAAAATAAATACCCTTATATTGAGAGATTCCTGATAAAATGGTTATTCTCTTTAATTTATGATTATTTTATGTATTAATCAATACATGTTTTAAATGAATATAAACATAATACCACAAGAGTATCTAAGTCACATGACTGGTCAAGGTTCCACAATGCATTTAAGTATAAACTTTGAATATAGAATTAATACATTATTACTTTTCTCATTCTATTTACTTTTAGCAAATTGAAATTTTAAACTGACTGAATATAAAATGAATATAATTCTGATGCACAACTATGTAAATTGAATGGTAAAATTATTATGATTGTATTGTATTGTTTCGAGTTGCGTATTATCTAGGGTTTATGCAGCCCAGTACCACTAAGACCAATGCTGATCTATTGTGATCTCCACATGCTACAGTTCACGGTCAAGATTACATTCTGCAAGAAAATGTAGTATTTTCTTGGCTGTAAGATCTTTAATTTTGTCTCGGTGCATCACGTGCTTCCTCAGACAGATACACCGTCTTCGCATTAGTGACGGGCAGTCAGTCAAAAGGTGCAAGGGTGTTTCTTCATCCTCCTTGCATCCTCTGCACACTCTACTGCTGCTGATCCCGATGTTGTACATGTGTCTATTCAGTCCACAGTGTCCTGTAAGTGCTCGTACTAATGTGCAAAGGTTGGTTTTGGTTAGGTTTAAGGCCTCTGATGCCGCCTTTTTGTTGAAGGCTTTGATCAGGGTCTTAGAGTGTTTCTCCATAATTGAATAGCTGCAAAATGGCAGTACGTTTTCAAGGTTAGCTGGGTTAGGCTTAGAGGGATGCCACAGGACGGTTCTAGTTCGATAAGGGCGTCTTTAGCGCCCTTCTTCACCAGTTTGTCCGCCTGCTCATTGCCGTCGTGCCCAGCGTAACCCGGAACTCATCGTAGAACTACTTTGTTGTTTTTGCCCAAAGAGTTCAGTGCCTGTTTGCAGTTCTCGACCAGCTTCGATCTAGTTACGTCAGAGACTAGTACTAAGACTGCAGTAAATTATTATGATTGTAAATAAGTTATTTATTACAAGAAAGCACTTAAATCCTTTATAAAATAGAGTACTTTCCAGTGAAGTCACTATATAATTAAAGTTTTTCACTGACAAGTATGTTATATATTAATTTAATTTTAAGTATGTTTTGGTCATTTAAAGTAGAAAAAAAACAGTATGTTACTGTACGTACATACTGTTTTTTTCTTAAGATATTAAGATTAACACAACATTTACAAAATTACCTGATATGTTAGCAAATATCTTTCCCTTCTATAATTTCATACTAATCACATTGGAGTAACACTTGCCCTTTTCATATTCCGTCATTAGTTGTCTAACTAATGATGATACAGTTTAGTACAAGATTTTGATACAGTTTTTTTTTTCGTAAATAGGGTGATTCAAAAGGAACGTTTTTATGTTTAATACAAGACTTAAAGAAAGCTAGTGCATAACAACAGGTCTTTCAGCATTCCTGAACTTAACCTTGAGCAAATCAAAGTTTTAAATTGTTTGGTGAAATTAGACATGTGTACTTTTGTACTGGTTTTTTTTTTAATTTTTAGACTCGCGCTGCATTTCAAATACTTATAGTACCGGGTATTATACGCGTTTTTTAGACTGACCTGCGCCGACGTTTCGGCCGGTTTTTTATTTATCTTTTCTTGTTCATTGGCTATATATTATATTTTATAGGCAAAAAAAAAAATTCAATATTTAGTGTTTTAACAATGTGTAAAACACACACTATAGGCCACTTAGTATTATTTGATAAAGATGTGGTAATCTATTTTGATAAGAAAAATCTGTTTCTGTACATACTATATCTATTCATTCATAAAGTCATAGCACTTAAACATGATTTCTAGTTAATACTACCTGACGAATATAATATTTGAACTTTTTATAGAGTAAATTAATTTAATTAAATTTTACCAACTACATTTAACTATTGTCATTTATAAGTATAAAAAAAAAGATGTAGTTCCAAGTCTTTTAAAAGTAGCAGTAGTGTTTTATGAATTGGTTGTCTATGCAGTTTCAACATAAATGAGAAAGAAAACCTAAAACTTTTAAGTTTTCTTTCTCATTTATGTCAATTCATTTTAGTAAATTCCAAAAGCTCAGAAGGAACTCCTTTTGAACAATTGTGATCAATGCCTGAGATTAGTTGCAGAATATTTAACACGTATTTTTTTATTTCTTACATAATCAATAAATTATGGTGGAGTTGAAATGTCGCATAACGATACCCCTTTATACATTTTCTATATAGTTGTGACGTAGCGAACCCCCACTCATCAACTTTAATGCATTTTCCAAGCCATTTCTTGTTAAATTGAAGACAAAAAAATACGTATCCAATATTTTTTCGGGCTAAATGGAATCTCTTTTCTTTTACCCAGTCATCATCCCTATTGCAGTCAATAAAGTCAATCAATTAAAACGGCCTTTACTTCTACAGGGTTATTAAAATACCAATAATCTAACCGTTACATTTTATAATATTAATATTGGTAATAAAAATATTGACAGACAAATAATTTTCCAGCCAATCATCGAACATGCTGAACCAAGCTCGTCTGAAAGTGCTCAAAGTACGTGAAGACCACGTACGCAACGTACTGGACGAGGCCCGCAAGCGCCTGGCTGTAGTACCACAGGACACAAAACTCTACTCAGATCTGCTTGTTACACTCATTGTCCAAGCTCTGTTCCAGGTGCGTTCTTTTATCTATTTTATCAGTGGTTTTACCAATGAGGTCTAAAATAATACGTTTAATTACGGTAAAAAGTACAATAGTATTATAAGTAGTACACTTTTTGTTAAAAATTAAATTTTATTAAATATTTCTACGTCGTTTTTATGTGTAGGAACTCCAATGGTTTAATTTTATTTTGGTGTTTTTATAGAGTAACACGCCATTGGAGAGTTCACGATTTTGTTGTACACGCAGCGGCACATCACGTTGCCACATGTCAAATTTGCGCAGTTAATTATGAACTCTATCTGCTTTAAGCTTTGAAATCGAATAAAGAAATTTGTATGTTTTTATATAATATGACCTGTATTATTATTTCGTTGCGGGTTACTATAAAATGTCTAATTTTAGCAATCTATTTAGAACCGAATTTTCAAACGGTATGTGTTTGAAATTTTGTATTATAAAAGTAGTACCATTATCCGACCAAAATAGGAATCGACCCATTTCAATTTGACGTTTCCTCCTTTTATTAGTCCTCTTTCCTCCTTTTATTCCTCCTTGTATAATAAAATGTTAAAGGTTTTATATCTTTATTGTTTCAGCTTGTGGAGCCCGCAGTGACACTCCGCGTTCGACAAGCGGATGTAAGCTTAGTACAATCCCTCCTTTCTAAAGCCCAACAGGACTATAAGGAGAAAATAAAGAAAGATGTTCAACTAAAGATCGACAGTGAGAGCTTCCTGCCGGCTGACACCTGCGGCGGTGTGGAATTGATAGCTGCCAAAGGGCGTATTAAGGTATGAAGTTAATATACGAAATATATTCTCATTTTCAGAGTTCCATACTTGAAAGTGACAAACAAGACTCTTATAGTATCAATCATGTCTGTTTGTCACAGCTGATTTGTTCTGAAACTACTGGTAGTTTACAAAAAATCAGCCTTCTTTAATGAAGGAGAATTGTAAAACAACAATAATCTCGCTAGATTAAAAAGTCAACGTTAGTTTTACTATTTTTAATATCACGTGAACCGTGTTAGACAGTTGAAATTTCCACAGGTGATATATTTATATTGCCGCCAGAACAACAAATACTAAAAACTGCCAAAAAAAAAATGTAAGGTAGCTTTCGTAGAACAAACCAGTATTTTTTTCGATTTTATAGATCGTTGTTGTGTAATCAATCCCTTCGTGACCGAGTCGGATTCGTACTTGGCAGGTTTATGATAATCTGATGCATTTTTATTTCTACTTTCGTGAAGATTGGTACATAATGACACTAATTTTGTAATGTAAATACAGCGTTAAGATAATATCATACTAATTTTGTGTTCGTTTTGTTATAATAGATCAGCAACACACTGGAATCACGTCTGGAGCTGATCGCTCAGCAATTGCTGCCGGAGATTCGTACCGCACTATTCGGTCGCAATCCTAACCGTAAATTCACCGATTAAACGGTTATCACACACAAACACTTGTTACTACTAACATTATATTTAATGAGAAAAAAAAAAACAATCCTTAATTAGTAGAACTATAATAATAAGTGTTTTTCTTTTTGCCTAATTAAATATATTATTATAATTAATAATGCGTACAATTTTATCGCTGTTTAGAATTTAAAATATGACGAAACCCCGATAAGTCGCCAGAAAATGTAAGTTTAATATATTATTAATGTAACTTTATTAATGAATTAACACAATCTACTCTACTAAAGTACATTAGTTTCGCCTTAAAAACTATATATTTATCAGCAACATAATGTTATAATATTTTATTATTACATACAATTCATTCGTAAGCATGTTGCTCTGTCTATTTTAGAGGATGTAGTTTATAGGGTTTTGGAAAAGAGTTTTAATTAAGAAGATGTTACCATTTACCTGTGTATGGACATATATATTGCTTAGATGATACCGTTATATGTATACGTCGGAGATTCAATCCCAGTATTATTGATCGTGAAATATAATACAAAACACCGACATTTACACTACAGAAACATGTTTATTTTATACTTATTCACATCATGGAATTTTAAATGATTTTTTTAATCGCTTTTGCCGAGGAATTTAATTGGGGGCTGCAAGTTAGTAAGGTCACGGCAGCATCCCATGCTGCTCCCACTCAAATCGAGCCAAAGATTTGACTGAGCGCAGTGTGGTGTGACGTCACTAGTTTTCAGCTCATCAATCGCATTCCTGCTTTTGTGTTCCTTATATAAATCCTGGCAATGTAACATTTTTGGCTTGCTTCTTATTATTGAGCACCATAGCTCATAGGGTACAATGTATTACTCCCATTATGGCACTGTTGAAAATTCTTATGTAAATATATAGATGTGTTAAAAACGGTGTTTTATTTTCAATTTTTACGCGACTACCCCAAATGAAAAGGTTATGATTTTGACTCGTACACTAAAACACAAGTTATATTCCTCATCGATGTAAAGTTACAGCACATCAGGTTATACAAATCAGTTTACTTTCTTTTTTCAATTTTAAACATTATACACTCGCGATAGAGCTGAAAATTATTTGATATATTTTGGTACTAATCTTTTACATCGAGTCTGCTGTCGACGGTAACCGTAACTAAATGAGGGAGATAACAATATAGCGCCATAAAGCGATCTGCTATTATAGCGAAGTTCCGACCCACGGTATATTGTATAACGTCAAGTTAGAAGGCACACTAACAGATTTGCGGATCCTATGTATGTCAATAAATAGTGATATATAGCATATAAATAGTGTCACTGAATTAGGAGATATTTAAATATTTTAGTGTGCCTGCTAGTTATACGTCTAGATAACAGGCACAACAGAAATACGATTCGTATTAGTTTGTATTACATGTCAAGAAATTGTGATTGAAAAGTAACTTCTATACTACCAACTTGTATTTCATTTAATTAGCTGTGTTATACCGTATTTAGGTAGAGTAAGTTCCGACTAATATGGCGCATGGTGAGTCTTCGTTTGCGCAGAGCAGCCCTATTCTATTAAAATTGAAACACAAATGAGGAAGTATTTAAAAAAAAACGAAAGCACTAAAAATACACCTCCACTAGATGGCGACTCTAGCAAAAGTTGTTTTTGCAGGAAACGAATGGACCAAAGACAGTCATTTCCATTCCTTTTAAGTAAGATATTAAAAAACTGAAATTTGAAAAGTTCGAAACTTAGATAATATCAATACAAATACGAAAAAATACAAATAGAATATGAGTTCCCGAAATTAAACTAGATGTCGCTACAGTACTTTCTTGATTTCTCCGTGGCAACCCTTCCGGTTTTCTTTCATGTGTAAAAGTAAATTAGTTTTCAAACTTAATAAACTATTCATTTTGTATTTGTATTGATATCTTATTTCGAACTTTGCAAATTTCAGTTTTTTATATTTTAGTTAAAAGGAACGGAAATCACTATATTTGGTCCATTACTTTCCTGCAAAAATTAACTTTTGCTAGAGTCGCCATCTAGTTGAAGTGCTTTGTAGTGATTTTTTTAAATACTTCCTCATTTCATGTGCATCTGGACTGAGTGATCCTTTTGCAATTTTCAACAAAACCAAAACGTACATTTACTCAAAATTTGTCAAAACTCATAACCGAAATCAAAAAATTTGTCACTCTTAAGCGATCGAAGATATTGCCCTATATGTGGATCACTCAATTCAGACATTAGAGAAAATGGCTACAAGTCGAATCTCAGGAAATAGTTACACTGTGAATAAAATTTTCATATCAAAAAATTTTCAGAATTTGTCACATTATTTTGCAAAAAATTAAGATACTTTAATGTAAATCCAGGATTCTACGATAGTTTCAATGGATCACTCAATCCTGACGCATTTAGATTGAGTGGTTCTAGAAATACGGTAATATGCTTACAATATACATGATAACTTTTTTTTTACTTTAAAGAAACTTTTAAATATATTTGTACAAATTAATTTCACACCACAAATGTTTATAGTTAAAAAGTTATGTCCAATCAAAGCTTTTTAAATTTTCTGAATTGAGTGATCCTTATAAACGCATGTAGATAACAACCCCTTGTTATAATGTTAAATACAAAATACGTTGAAAATTTGTACAACATTGTGACTAAAATTTGGCATATAATTTATTTGTTAACGTCATTTTATTCACGAGATATTCGTTTTTAAATTTTTTCTCAAATAAATATAAATATAACCATATTAAAAGAATTTAAAAAACAATAACATCTTAGACAAAGAACAACCAACAGAAGATACTTCTGGAATTTCTACTCCTACAACCTTAACATCGAATACACTTAATAGTCCAAAAACTGTTTTAGACTGTAAAAGTTGTTCGTTTACATTAGACGTTGATACCTATGATTTAAAAAAAATAACGCCGTTTATATTTAAGGAGGAAAAAATCTCACTCAGGCCATTATCAGAGATATAAGACGTTACCAAAATTCAAATAGTCAGACATGTTAAAGGAAAAGATATGGCTTAATTCGAAGTTACCATGCACTTGGACTTGAAGTATAAAATTCAGGATGACACCATAAAATTTAAAGGAAAATGTTCTCAATGTAGTGCAAAGATTGAAATAGCAACTTTGAATCGCACTGATAAAATACATACGTTTATCAGCAATAGCTTTTAAGTGCTCAATAAAATCGCATTATGGTCACCCCACTGAATATTTCTTTGACAAAAAATTTAAAAACGTATATCTCGTGAATAAAATGACTTTAACAAATAAATTATATGCCAAATTTTAGTCACAATGTTGTACAAATTTTCAACGTATTTTGTATTTAACATTATAACAAGGGGTTGTTATCTACATGCGTTTATAAGGATCACTCAATTCAGAAAATTTAAAAAGCTTTGATTGGACATAACTTTTTAACTATAAACATTTGTGGTGTGAAATTAATTTGTACAAATATATTTAAAAGTTTCTTTAAAGTAAAAAAAAAGTTATCTTGTATATTGTAAGCATATTGCCGTATTTCTAGAATCACTCAATCTAAATGCGTCAGGATTGAGTGATCCATTGAAACTATCGTAGAATCCTGGATTTACATTGAAGTATCTTGATTTTTTGCAAAATAATGTGACAAATTCTGTACAATTTTTTGATGTAAAAATTTTATTCACAATGTAAGTATTTCCTGAGATTCGACTTGTAGCCATTTTCTCTAATGTCTGAATTGAGTGATCCACATATTGGGCAATATCTTCGATCGCATAAGAGTGACAAATTTTTTGATTTCTGTTATGAGTTTTGACAAATTTTGACTGAATTTACGTTTTGGTTTTGTTGAAAATTGCAACAGGATCACTCAGTCCAGATGCACATCCTCATTTCTCTGATGATCGAACGTACGATAGTTTATAGAAAGTTTTATATAATAAATATAAGGTGTAAAATACAACGAAACACGTGTCCATCTTACTCTCTCACTCAGCGGAAGAGAGGTGCGAAGATTTTGGAGGCGCGGAAAAATTTGATTGTCGAGCTTTGAAATCTAGCTTTTTGCGCGGATATATCTTGTTTGTATATTACTATATAATCTTTATGAATGGAAATCAAACAGTTATTTTTGTTTAAATTTATTTTAATGTGTATACACATATAATACAAAATATATTACAAAAATCAAACATGTATTATAAACTTTGAAATCATTTATTTAGACCGTGCCGTCTCCACAATGTATAATTATAATTTTTAGTAGTTACCTTTGATTAGGCGACAAATACAACTTAAAAAACATCTGCAATTGTGAATTCTAAGCTATCAATTGCTATTCTCAACACTTACCCGCTTTTAGTTAACGCAGGAGAAATATATAAGGTGTAACATTATTAAATCCAGTACTAAATTACTATGGCAGCAACACTGAATTCACGAAAAGTTAATCAGCTGTTTTATACTCTCAACGATTGTAGGTATTACTATTTTGTATGAAGCAGCTGGTTATTTTTCGTGAATTCAGTTGCTCCCATAGTATAAGTTGTTCAGTTTACCTAACTAATCCACTTCACACCGACCTGGCATATAATAATATTACATCTTATATACTTCGTTAGCCTTAAATCATTAGGGGCTCACCAGCCACCTGTTCGAGGCTTGAGGTCAAAGAGTGATCGGCCTACCTGATAAATCCTACGGAATAACTTCTTGCGGGGGAGGGTGTATCCGATGCTGTATGTATGATAGAGATTTCTTAGTTATTGAATGCCCGTTTACATTAAAATACTACCGTAAATTACCGATACTTAGTAGTTCAAAGTTTTTTAAATCAATTTGAAAGTTCTTTTAAATATTTTTTTTTAACTTTCTCTTATTTGTTATGTAATAACGGCTTACATTTAGGTAGATATCTCATTTATCGATTATCACATAATTTCTTCTGAAATTATTCAAATATAGGTAAAATAAGATTTTTCGCAGATGCAACTGTTATCACTGCCAGCTATAATAACAGCTGCTAGTAAAAAATCCCTTTTTATAATCAATTTTTGTATTACCGTTAATATTCTAGCTATTTAAGAGGTTATCTGAATTTCTCAACTATAAATGGAATTTCCTAAGTATTAATTACTCTTAATATATTTCGTTTATTTAAAATGGCTGACACAGGGTTTTTTTTATTCCACGTAGCCTTTGTTTTGATAGCTTTATGTTGGTAAAATAATTTTTAAATTCCGTCTATCCGTTAAAAACAAATTAAACTTAACTTCTAATTTATTTTCACTAATATTATTCCATTTGTATCATAAATGCCAAAGTGATTCGTAGCATTTACATGGTCAAACAAAAGATGGCAAAATATCTGGTTCAAAATATGTTAAGCCTTATAAGTAGGTATGTGTTATTAAAAGTCTTTGGAGAGGAGTGGCATTACCCAAGGGCGAATCCAGCCTTCACGTCAGGGGAGGTGGAGTTTAATCACGACAATGCATCCAGCCTTTAAGTTGGAGGTTACAAAGTCGTGATCCAGTCAGCCATACTCCCCTGGATCCTTCCTTGGTATTATTAGTGAATTGATTGCACAATATAAACATTTCTGATAAAAATAACACTTAGTACGTATGAACGCAGAGGTTGAATATCTAAACAACAAGATGTGAAACATCAGGTGTATACGCGGGAAGATATCTCGGCACTCTCGGCTCATCCCGCCTTCTTGCTCCGCGGTCCACTGCCAAACTGATGCTGCCCGCTTCCTTCACCCCATTGGACTTCGCTCGTCGCTGCGACGGCAGAATAGCAGCGCGAAGAGATTTCCGTTTCTGAAATCATATTTTTACAACCTATAACATGAAATTGAATGTACTTATTATATCTCATGCAAAGATTGCGGAATGCACTAGGACTAAACACATGCTCAATGGGCAAAGACTTGGCGGTAAGAAGAAAGGTAGGCAGTACTTAATTTTGATTTTATATCCTTAGGGTTAGGTGATATTTAAGTGAATAGACGCAGGCGTTTTATCGGTACCGGTAGTTTCATAACACTATAAGATTTGGCTATATCAAGGCACTACTTTAAAGGTTCATTCCTCATAACCATTCTACATGAAAAGAAACCGAGATTGACATTCCCTAAAGATGAAGGTAGAGGAAAATCCGTTATTGCGAGCGTGACAGATGTTAAATCTACTTACGACACCGAATTCTATATCAGATCCAGCGACTTGATGATCCTCAGCAAAGCAGCGGGAGACAACTTTGTCGTGACAATGAAAATTAACAATCTAATGTACGTGAAACTTATTTATTTTCGATTAAATACTTTGAATATTGGTCGTTAACAATATCTTGAACGCCTACAGTAATTGTATGTCACTTGAAAGCGCCGTCAGTCTATATTTTGCTTTCGATTTGATGTTTGATGTAGTACTGAGTCACAAAGGCTTCCGCCTTGACTTTGTTTACCTCGACAGCACCACGCCATCTGTCGGCCGCGTGCCGAGCGATCTCCAGTCTCTTCTGCTTCCGAATCTGGTGCCGTTTGTATACCACCTCGATCACTATAAGGACTATCCCTCCTATGATGCCAGCCAATACGAGTATGAACACTCCTGCCATATTTTTTAGTCCGAGAGTGTTAGGTGTTTTCTCGTTTTCTTCGCAGTTTAACATATTATTTCTCAGGATCCACTGGTTGTCCAGGGATTCCATTATTCCACCTGGGGGAAACGATTTGCAAGTATATCTTAAAATACCAGAGTTTGAAAAAAGAGACAACAAAATATCTGTAGTACTTACTTTCATGAAAGTCCAAAATAGCTAATGTGACTAAATCTGCCCAAGGTGATCCTTTCTTCAGACCCACGCCGTATCCAGAGCGACCAAACAGTTCCCCAGCTGTAACGAGCTCGCAATCTTGCGCTGCTTCAAATTCCAATCGGGAAGAATCCCATATGAACGCCATCAATTTACTAGAAAAAAACTCGACAATTAACAAAAGACTTCCAAACTTGAATGAACATTTAATTTTTTTGTTGCGTTTCTCTATGGTCTTGGGTTGGATTGGGGAAGGTCAACGTAGATAGATAATGGCTTTTTCTTTTTTGCCTCGGATCTGGGTGTGATACCTTCGTTGTTTCAGATTTCCATAATACAAGTACTTTCGCTACTTAATTTGGAATTTGAGCAATGTATGAAGTCTAAATATTTATATTTACTGTTTGGCTGTAAGTACATCTGTATGTTCTATAATATCCACTTTAAAACTAATTTTGATAATTGTCATAGACCTCATACCCATTTTTGACGTCTTCAATAGCTTGTTCAGCGTTATCATAGTTATTAGCCTCCATAGTTCGATACATATTGGACAATTCCACTTGTCGCCTGAAATACATGTCAACGGCAGATCCTTTCACAGTTGCACACGTAAGATTCTCCATGGTGTTTCGTAACTGTAATCATATTAACTTGTTTATCAGACCAGATAATAATAATTGAAATCTCGCCTGCATCTAATTTATTATTAAAATTCTGAATGAACCTATTTCCCTAACTCTGAGTCATCCAAATCACCTCGTTCTTCATGTGCTTACAATCTTTTTCTGAGGAACTCCTCAATTAATATTTCTCATTATTAAAACACTACCCAGCCGATATTAGTTATTACTTATGAACTTTTAGTCGGGCTATTGAAGTGACCTAGAGCACAATAGTCAAAGGTTTAATGTTTAATTATGTTTTGTCTGATGCATAGTTGCTTCGACAAATGGCTTTAATAACGTGGCTTAAATTTTGAATACCTTTTATGTCTATATTAACTATTAAAGATCAGAACACGGTCATTTAGAAATTTATTATTTAATGTATGAAAAAACATTAGAATTAAGAAAGTGAATTTATAAACTCACTCTCGCATCGTTTATGCCCGTGAGTTTGGTCTTCGGTCGCTCGAGCACCAGGAAGGCTGCTAGATTGGCAGTATAAGAAGCGACAATGATCATAGCGAATCCTGCCCAAACCATGCCCAAAACTCGCGCAGAGAAACTCCTAGGTGTTCCTAAAGGTAATATCAAAAATTTGCTTTATCTTTTATACCTACATCATTATACAAAAGGTAACATTATTTGCCTAGCTCAAGAAGGTGATAATGACGCCTTTTTTGAAGATTTCTACAACCATCGCTGTTGTGATTATATGGAACGAAACCCAGTTTTGTCACAATTTTAGACTTTTGCTTAGAGTCATATTTGTTTTATTTATTTATTTACATGTTATTATGATTCAAAAAGGATGGTCGTTTATTGTATTATTAAAGAAAATTATATTAAAAAGTACTATTGATGATACTTATCTCAAGAGGGTGGGCAATCATACCACTAACGGGGAGTTAGTGGAGTAGTTACATTATTAAATTATTTTCCATGACGTCAACTAACAATTTATTATTCAGATAAAACAATCAGATGCTATATTATATTGAAAGGACTCGAGTCGGAGAAAGGAATGTAACGAATAGGATATTGGTAATGCATATATCGATATAATCTTACCTTCACCTATACCACTGTTCAAAAGCACTCCCCATGCAAACCATATAGCGCTGGACAAGTTCAGTGCATCCTCTTCTGTGCCGTCGATATTAGCCAGCTTAAACCTTCCGAATGGCGAGAACCTGTCTAAGAGGTACAGCACCAGTGCCACGACGTGGACTGAGACCATCACAAGAATCCATAATGTGTTAGAAAATGGTTGCAAGAACGACACTAGCGTCGACGATCTAGAAGGCTGTAAAAGTAAAATGTAAACCGCTATAACCATATATTATAATACTATAGTATTAATAAATAAATATAAGACAACATCCCTACCCTACCCCACCAGGCGTGAAGATATAGAAATCTATTCTAATGTGTGATTGATGATATGTGATGTTGTATATCTATACAAACATCACATACATTTCTCAGATTCCAAGAATAAATATAAAATAAATATCGAACAACATCACACACATTGATCCGATTCCGAGGTAAGTAGCTTAGCCACTTTTGTCACGGATATCAGAAACAACGGGTAGAATACAAATATATACATAATATAAATAGAAAACACCCAGCAGAACAGACATAATTGTTAATCACAAAAATGTTTGTCCTGGGTGGGGATTGAACCCACGACTCTCGGGATAATAGTAGGAACGCTACCACCGCCCCAAAGCTCCCGTATTATGCAGTATCTGCTTAGCCACTTTTGTCACGGACAATGAAAGTACCACAACACACAGACACAAAACAATATAAAAAAGTCAATTTTCTACACCAATCCGATCGTGAATCGAAACTGGGATCTCAGAAATGGCGACGCCTTGAAACCAGCGCGCGAACTCGACTACGGAGGTCGTTAACTATAGGACTATACTGCAATTCTGTGACTGCAAGCTGCTGAATGATCTTTCATCATTTCGATAGATTACAAGCGATCTGCATCCGATGAGGCCGCAATTCTTGCTAGGTCATTTACCCATTTCGTGGTTATTCAAAATTTTGGTTCGTTGTCTACACTCAAGAACATTTCTACCTCATCGGCCTCAGTGTAACAAATGTGTAAAACTTAATAACTACTTCAACATCCTTAGTTATGAAATGAAAGTACTTCGAACCATACAGTATTTTTACCTAACTTGTATTAGAATAATTTACCTTTTTTTCCAATATTGTGATGCCTTGATATTTAAATGGTTTACTAAATTCAATGAATTCTGCTCGTTCAGGATTTATTGTCAATGGAGCCACGATCATATCGGCTCGTTCGTAAACTAATTCACCTGAAAATTAAATAGACTAATTCACCTAATTCACCTGATATTTAAAATGTTGATCAATCAAGTACATAACTACTATAAAATTTTAAGTATATTGAACATAATGACATACCAATAAGCCCAGTCCACTCCTTCTTTGCACCGGGCACAGACAGATTCTTTATAATGTAATTCCCGAATTGCCCATCGGGTGATAACGCTAAAGAGTATGTAAAGTTGATCGCTTTCGACAGATATTTCAGTAGATCCATACAAAAACCTTTGCAGCAATACAGCTGATCTGAAAATAGTTTTCAGAGCAATAATATACGATATCTTATAAGATTCAGTCTGCTACCTTTAGGCAGGATCATAATCGAGAAAGATTCAGTCTGCTACCTTTAGGCAGGACCGACCCATCCATGTAGGTAAATTAGGCAACTACCCTGAACGCTCGTATTTGTGAGGCGGCATGCATGACATTACTTGTTTTACTCTAATATTTGAACCCATGCAGTAGGTATGTATATATTTTTAATATTTTTTTGTTATTTGACCATGAATATTCGCGGTATTCAAAACACAGAATTCTCAACTAGTAGTACCTAAGGAGTTTCTATTGTCATTGGCAAAATCACGCTCCTTAATCGGTGTACATATATTGGTCTTTTATAGTATTATGATTTTTTAATGGGCATCGTTCTAGTGTTTTGCCTTTAGGTAAGTAATAACTTTTAATTTCCGCTAAAATTTATTTAAAGGGCTTCGTTTTAATGTTAAAATTAATAGGTACCTATATCTTCACTGGTATTGTAGCTGGCGTTGTAATGGGGGCAAGGTATTTCGTCGATGGTACAATTGCTGCCTTCGTCGACTCGACGGACGTAGACAAAAGGTTTCTCTTCTATTGTTAACACCTGAACACAATTAAATTCTCAGTACTGCGAAGATCTTAGTTAAGGTTTTAATAGGTATAATCTATCGAATAATATGTTTCAATACCTAAACCGACAGGTTATATTTTTATTTGAATTAATAAAGTTTCTCCAAGATAACTGCATTAACATAGAGTTACTGGTTGTAGTAAAATGTTTTGTTTTGTTTTTTTTTGTAATTATTTTCAAGTTTATTATGTTTTCAACTTTGTATATTTAAAAAGACATATTTTGTTGGTGACATATTGAGCGTTAATGATAGGTAAGCATTTCATGATTTTGTTTTCGATTAAAGATTAAAAACAAACCTTTAAGTGGGTGGGTATCATAAAGCCTTCCGGTTTTGTAGGACTGCGGCCCATCCATATAATTTCATGTTCTTTCAGTTCCAAACGCATTTTTTGGGTTTCCTGTAAAAGATATTTATAAAATGAATCACACTTTTATGTTTAAGAAAATTAAAGTTACATGTATAACTTGGTAAAAATATTATCAGTAAATCTACGGCAACTTTACTAAAAAAGCTCTGTTTTAAATTAAAGAAATCACAAACATACTTAAAATTACATAATATTATGTACAGTCAATAGGCTATACAAAATTTTTGAGAATGGAATTCAAAATCAAGTAAAAATATATATGTGATAATCTGACGTGTTTGTTCCATTCCTGTTACACCATATACTTAATCTATATAAGAGAAAGTCTATTGCGCACCTTCGAGTAAAAGTATTTCCCTACAGCCACGTGTTCACCTTGGGCTCTCACATTCACCATGTCGTACTCCGCATGCACCCTATCACCATGATCGTCGAACGCCACGAACCCGGTAGCACCGTTTTCTAGTTTCTGCCATCGGATGAAGTCGAACAATTTACGTCCTGTCGTCCATATAGAGCCAGAGTTGTCACAATCTGAAGGTGGAGCGTTGATTTCTTCTGTATTGTTCATGTCGCGGATCGCTGAAGCTAGCACGTATCTGAGGCAGATCGAATGAGACAAAATATATAGGTAATATATAGGTACTTACCAATGTTGCACTAAGTCTGTTTTGTAAAACTAGTATAATAATATCTATTGTTTAGTTAAAGATTAAGAAAACTTCGATAAATGACAATGCTAATGAATCAATATTCAGTTAAGAATTGATCTAGGGGTTCCGTATGTAAGCTGAAAAAGCAAACTGCTCGGTCATCGGCGTTATAAATATCACCAACTAGTGGCCGCCAGCGACTTCGCCCGCGTTTTCCATTATTTCTTCGCTCCTAATCGTTACAGCGTGATGTTATATAGCCTAAAGCCTTCCTCGATAAATGGTCTATTCAACACAAAAATAATTTTTCAATACCCACCAGATGTTCCTGAGATTGGCGCGTTCAAAAAAACTCTTCAGCTTTATAATATAAGTATAGATTAAAATGTTTCGGGGATTTTATAGCCAACAAGGAGAGTATTTATCAAGTTGAATGATATAATAAGGAAATAATTTTTCCTGCGCGTTGTTGGATGAATGCGTTTCTGAAAATGCGGATTGCCATACACTTTTGACTTACACAGCTGCTATGCCCACAATCACCCCGCAATCTATGCCCACTTGCTGACTATTAGGTCAATGTGAATATAAGTATTCATATGCTCACATAGAGTCCTGGATGTGTGCGTGTTCGTTGGTCGCGTTGACTAGTCGCAAACCAAGGAGCCCTTCGGGCGCGTTCGCTGCGTCTAACGCCTGCTCGGTCACCATCCACACGTAACCAACGGTAGTCATGTTAAGAGATGTCGCATCCCTGAATATAATCTCCGCATCTGTTTTGCTATAAAATGAAAATTTATTTGGATCATGAGTTTTTAACAACCAAAGTTCACGTAACGCATTTTTTTTACAGATACATATATGGGCGCCTATCATTTATTAAAAAATCCAATGATTTGTGATATACTTACCTCGCATACATAAGGAACACTCTCGACTGGGCGCTTTTAACTTCTGCAAGTTTGTCATTAAATGAATCCAGGCCTGGTTCGAATTCAATCACTTGTTCTACCACCACTTTTCGGTCTACGTCTTCGTCAACATTTTGCGAGGTTGTTTGGAACCTATTCAAGATACATAACTAGTTATGTCTTATTTACACATAGTTACCTATAGAATACCGTCTCAAACCAGATCTACAATTTGAAAATAAATGCAGCAAAGAAATGAAATTGGTTTCTTTACATTGACTTAAAAGTATTGATGTTGTCGAATTAAACAAAAAAAAAGAAAATTAAGAAACCATCTTCATTATTTACTTACCAGCCCTAGGTACAAAACTATCGTCATTTTTCTCATAAGGTAACAAAATTTATAACAATTTTTGTGATTAATGGTAATATTTCTAACGTTACCTTAAGATTTTAAATAATTATCCTTACCTTCCTAGAATAGCGCGACCATCGGTATCCGAGCTATGTATAACAATAACCTTCATGTAATTGAAGTGCTTCAACACATCTACCCATACATCAGCCTGATGAGAATAAGGTGGTACAGTTCTTAAGAAGGATACGTGGATGTTTTTGTCAGAAAACGCCGAATCTCTAGACGAGATTCCTATTACAGGGATGTGGTAGAATCCACTGGTGTAGGAGACAGCAGCTGGCGACAAATCACCAGTTAGCGGGTGGGAGACAACCACAGCATACACCTATATAAAAGAAATTATTTATATAAATTAATACATGGAACCGATAGGGAAGAGAAGACTACTATTTTATTTTGTATGTCCATCAGGTAGATTATTGGAGAAGGTTTTATACGTATTTTTTGCGTTATTATAAGTTATAAGTAAATTACGGCGATATATTGAGTCGATATATCGCATGACGTCACGCTTTTGTACATTTTCTACAAATCTGTGAGGTAGTGAGCCCCTCCAACTCTTATTATGTAAGTCATTTATTGTTTAAATTGTAGCAAAAAAAAAAATACGTAAGTATCTAATATTTTTCTAGTACTGATGGATTAAATATTTTTTCTTTTTTATACTCAGTGGTCACCCCGATTGATTCATGTCATGAGTATCGAAGCTAATTTTAATTAATTGTTTTTTTCTAAAATGATACTTACTCGATGTGCAATTAGATCCTTGCAAACGTTTAGTGCGGTTTTTATTGGATTCGGATCCATTAAAATGGAATAATCATGATAAGTAACCCCTCGTGGTACGTACTGGTCTTTGAAGTTTAAATTCTGTAAAGAAAGACATTCGAACTATAAAATATGGTTGTAAATGCATATTCTTGTATACTTTTATTCTATGGCGAATCTTGACGGGTCTACGGAGTAAATAGTTCTACGAACTAAACTCATTGAAAGGAGGCAGACTGCAAACTTCCTTGATTAATAATATTATCTGTACCTGTATTAGGTTGGTACTTACCGATATAGTGTCTTTGAAGAAAGCAACAGATTCATTACTAGATAGCACTCCTCCCACATTGTAATATGTGGGATTGGTATACCGCCGCCTTTCAGGGTCAGCCGCTTCAAAAAGACTAACGTAGAAGGCAAGCACAATAAGAACCACTGGTTTCGACCACATTGTAGGACAGGAAGTGGTCCTGTTATTCTAAAATAATCAACATAGTATCAAATGTAAACTCTATGCCTTGATTAAATTCCTATTGAAGTAGGCTGTCCTATTGAAGTAGTAAATTTTATTTTATTTAGATGTTCTTCGGCGACTTCGCCCGCGTAAATTATAGCCTATGTCACCCGCGTAGCAGCTTTTCGTAGAAATCTTTCTTCTTTATAATATAAGTATAGATATGTACGTATAAATAAAGATAATAGAGACAAAAGGCAAAATCGGGAAAATAGAAAAATATGTTTTATTTTTCTTTAAGAGACTGCATCGAAAAATGTTTTATTCAAAACGTATTTCTATAAACTATGTTACACTATCCTACCTGTAATTGCCCGTGACATTAGATTTGTTTGTAATAACTAATGCATCTTGAAAATGTTTTACGTAATAGGTGAAGACGAGGGAAGCTGTGATTATACTACAGATGGAGTTTTATCTTCTGTTACCTAGGTAACCGCGCAGGCGTGATACGTTAATCAATCGCTATATTTTCAGTCATTTTAATAAAATATTAGAAAAATATTGTATGTTTTTATTACACAAAACTACCTATTCTATTTATTGATCATTATAAAAATGGAAGCAAATACAAAACCAAATATTTTATAATTAAAAACCAAATACTAAATGCCTAAGTCTGTGTATGTTTGTATGCTCCAAGATCCTAATATCATTAGGAGTTAAATTCTGTAAGGTTACAATGTTAACAAAGGAAGGTTAAAAAGGAACTTATTGCCTTTAAATAGGTATTCTCTCAACTCCAAATAAAATAATAATATGTAAGATAAAAAGACTTATGTATTTTCTTGATAAATATTTTAAACAGAAAAAAACAAACTGACAATGACAAAGAATATAAAGAGAAAAAACAAAGTGGCCTATCAAAAGATATATGAAAGAAGGTTGGTGTGTAAACTAAATAGTTCCAACACTTCCCCTACTTCTGAATAAATTAATAGGCCATTATAAATGTTAAATTAAACCTAATCCTTTCGTTAAACACTGATGTCTTTGCTTCGATAGAAACTTGGTTAAGACATCTGCCTTCATTTCATTTGTCGGAATATATTGTATACCAATAATACCACTAGCAACAGTATCCCTAATAAAATGATGTCTAACATCAATGTGCTTTGTTCGTGAGTGATGAACGTTATTTTTTGTTAGCAGTTGAGCTCCCTGATTATCACTATAAATACAGACACCATTATCTAAACCAAACACTTCCTTCAATATGTTTTTGAGATATATGGATTCTTTTGCAGCATCACTAAGTGCCATATATTCGGCTTCGGTTGTTGACAAGGCGACCGTTCGTTGTTTACGTGATTTCCATGATATAGGTCCATTTAAATAAAATACATATCCAGTGTAGGATTTCCGGTCTTTTAAACATGCACCATAATCAGCATCAGTATAGCCCGTAAGAGTGAGTATATTTTTCTTCTGGAATCGGAGTTTAAGATGCATTGTCCCTTTTAAATATCGTAGAACTCTTTTTGCTGCATTCCAGTGAATTGTCCCATAATTAGAATTAAACTGGCTTAACACACTTACTGCATGTGTAATGTCTGGTCTAGTTCCTACAGATAGATACATAAGAGAACCAACCAGTCTTTGATAAGGCAAATGTTGAGCTGCTTCTTTATCTTCATTTGAAGGATTCACTAACTTTAAATTAGGATCAGCAGGTGTACTAGCCGGTTTTGCATCAGTCATAGCAAAATTATCTAGTACCTTTTTAATATATTCTTCTTGATCAATGGCTATACCATTTTCCTCTTTTGCGATTCTCATTCCTAAGAAATGTTTTAAGTTTCCTAAATCCTTGACCTTAAAAAATTGTTTAATATCCCTTTTAAAATTTTCTTTCATATCAGCATTATTACTGAGAATGCAAAAATCATCAACAAAGATTGCAACAATTAACATGCAAGTTTCATTAACTTTATAATATAGGCAATGATCATGTTCAGACCTTTTCATTCCAAGTTGCATCATTGCTTCGTTAAGTTTAAGGTTCCACTGTCTAGGCGCTTGTTTTAAACCATAAAGTGCTTTCTTTAACTGGCATACCTTCCCCTTGTTGCATTCTTTAGTGAAACCCTCAGGTTGTTCCATATATATTTCTTCATTTAGATCACCGTTAAGAAAAGCAGTTTCAACATCCATTTGATCCATTGTTATATTCCATTGTGCTGCGAAAGCAAGCAGTAATCTAACTGTTGAAAGGCGTGAAACGGGTGCGAATGTTTCGTCATAATCTACGCCGTAAGTTTGTGTAAAGCCTTTGGCTACTAATCGTGCCTTATAGCGTGTGTTTTCTCCGTTTTCATTTTTCTTTATTTTGAATACCCATTTACAACGGACTATTTTTCTATTTTTAGGTCTATCCACAAGGACCCAAGTTTTGTTAGTTACAAGTGAGTCATATTCACTTTGAAGAGCCTCCTGCCATTTATTTTTATCATCAGAACTAATGGCTTCCTTAAAGGTTGAAGGGATATCATCTTCTTCAGCTTTGTAGAGAACTATATCTTCTGACCACTTTTTCGGGATTCTGTTTCTCAATGGATATCTCCTAACAGGTTGAGAAACTTGATTGTTTGTACTATCCGAAATTTCAGTAACACTGTCATAAAATTCTTCTTCAGTGTCGTCATTTCCAGTTACCTGTGTGTGTGTTAAAGGTTCAGTTTCGATATTGTTGATTTCTCCTTCAGTTAGTATATTTTCAGAATTTTCTGTAACTATAAAAGGTTCAGTAATAATGTTGTTGACTTCTCCTTCGTTTGGTATATTTTCAGAATTTTCTGTAACTATAATAGGGACGGATTCTGATACTTGAGTTCCAACTTTATCAACCATATTATTTTGATCACTTGACTGCGATTTGAATAAAAAATCATTTTCAAAAAATTTTACATCTCTTGTCTTAATAAGAATTTTTGGATGTTCAGGATCAACTACTCTGTATCCCTTAGTTTCGGTGCAATAACCTACAAATATGCATAGTTTGGCCTTAGCATCAAATTTCTTTCGAAGAATTTTAGGTATGTGCGCATAAACTCTGCATCCAAATATACGAAGATGTGAAAGATCCACTTTTCTTCCTGTCCAGATTTCTTCAGGGGTTTTCCCTCTAATAGCCTTAGTCGGTGAGCGATTTTTCAAGTAAGTCGCTGTATTGATTGCTTCTCCCCAATAACTTTGAGGTAGAGCAGATTCTGAGAGCATAGATCTGGCTTTCTCTACTAAGGTTCTGTTGACTCTTTCAGCCAGGCCGTTTTGCTCTGGATTGTGAGGCACAGTCGTTTGGTGAACTATACCGGACTGTTTCAAAATTTCTTTCATTTCCGAATTCAAATATTCACCACCGTTGTCAGAACGTAGAATTTTAATCTTTTTGTCAGTTTGGTTCTCGGCTAAGCTTTTGAATTCGCGAAATTTTTCCACAACTTCTGATTTTTGTTTAATTAGGTAGGTAAATGTTTTTCTAGAAAAATCGTCAGTGAAAGTCACGAAATATGAAGCACCTCCCAAAGATTGGGTACTCATAAATCCACAAACGTCACTGTGAATAATTTCCAACAAATTTGTCGATTTTGAATCTGACGTTTTGAAAGGTTGCTTTGATAATTTACCTTCCACACAAGCAATGCAATTATCTTTAATAGATCCAGCAGGCTTTGGATACCTGACACCAAGAGCTAAGTTTTTTCTAAGCAATTCCATAGATCTGAAGTTCAGATGACCAAGGCGTTTGTGCCATAATTCAGCTGAATTTTCTTTAACTTCTGTTAAATTCGCGTGAGCAGTAGGTAAATCAAGTTTGTACATACCATTGATATTTGAGGCTGTGCATAAAACTTTTCCGAATACCTTACACGTTTCTCCATCAATAATTTTTCCTCCAGATTTCGAAAAAAGTACGACATTCCCTTTCTTTACCAATGAGTTCACTGAAAGCAGGTTCGTTGAGAGGTTCGGAACATGCAAAACATCGGTAATATTGGAAGTGTTTAGTTTTACAGTACCAATGGCATCTGAAAGAATTATTTGATCATTATCTATTCTAATACTTTTCGTGACAGGTTTAGTATCATGTAGCCAATCACGTCTATTAGTCATATGACTTGTAGCCCCGGAATCTATAAACCAGTTATCACTCTTTGCAAGAAGCGACTTATCAAAAATTGGTTTACACATAAAAGAGTTTACAAAAGTTTCACTAATCTCCAAATTATCAAAATTAGAATTAGTCACGGACTGATCATCAACCACAAGTGTTACCTCGCAAATTTCGGCCTTTTCATCTTTGGATTTAGCTTTAAGAATTCTACAATTTGGTTTTATATGCCCTGGTTTACGGCAGTAATTACAAAATATGTTCTTAGTGTCTCTATTAAATTTGTTGTAAGACAACACTAAAGCACTATCTTCAGGTGTTTTACTGCAGGTGGCTAGATCTCGGCTGTCTTCTTTCATAAGTGCAGCAATGACATTGTCTGATGTTAGTTCAGTGCCAGAATGTTCCAATGCCATGACGAGTGGCTTAAATTGATCGGGTAGATTACAAAGCAGTATAATTGCAACAAACGAATCATCTACTTTGTGGTTTATTTGTTCTAATTGTTGGTGTGTCGACATAATCTCATTAACATAAGTTTCCATATTATCAATATATCGACAGTTCATTAGTTTTTTCATTAACATGAGCTTTCTAATAAGTCCGCTGTCTGCGTATGCCCTTTTTAAGTTATTCCACGCTTCAAATGCAGATTTACATCCCATTATTTTAGAGAAGACTCTTTCATGACAGCACAAACCAATTTTAGATCGGGCTCTGTCATCAGAGCGTTGCATTTCTGGTGAGCTATTGTCAAAAGGTGGATGCTTCACGCAATCCCATTGTCCACAATCAATCAGCATCATCTCCATTGAGAATGCCCATGTTGCATAGTTTGAACGCCCTTCTAATTTGTTAAAAGATGGAGTACTTACTGTATGTGCAGTTGAAATATAGGATACTACACTACTATTACTTGCGTTTGTATGAGAGAAAGGTTTTGTACAAGAATCTCCTTCCATTTTTTTTATGTTCGAATTGCAAAAATTTAGAGTATCAGAGCTCCTGGGCCCATAACCAAAAGGAACTTATTGCCTTTAAATAGGTATTCTCTCAACTCCAAATAAAATAATAATATGTAAGATAAAAAGACTTATGTATTTTCTTGATAAATATTTTAAACAGAAAAAAACAAACTGACAATGACAAAGAATATAAAGAGAAAAAACAAAGTGGCCTATCAAAAGATATATGAAAGAAGGTTGGTGTGTAAACTAAATAGTTCCAACAGGTTATAGGTAATTAATATAGGTTAATAAACTTAATAAAAGAGAAAATAACACAATCTTTTTCAAGCTTTCTATTTTATTATATAAAGTTTACAAGTTACAATAACAAATTGATTACACTAAATTTAATATAATACAAAAAAATACCAACTTAATACTAGAAACGTTTTCTTCTTTTATTAATGGCTTAACTGTGCATTTCGCACAATTCTGCCAATGTCAAGTGAAAAAAATAATTTCTACATGTAAAATGAAAATGAAATAAATGAAAGATGGTGATGATCTTAGCAACATTCTGCAATGTTACAAAAAGTTATGCTTCTAAAAATAGTTTTTAATTAAAAATATAAGTATTAGAATAATACAACGAAAATGATATATTCTTACATTAAAAAAAATACTAATATTAACAGGAAACTTATATAGGTACTTATATATATTATCATATGCATTACAACAAGGACCTAACAAAATGATAAGGTCAATAACTGTAGCTACAACATGATATTAAGACCAAGCCCACGGTCCAGATGAAGGGACCCATCCTTGTGAAGGCAATTTGGGCCAGGCGGGCGCGGGCCACCCTCCACTGCTAGTGAGCGCGGCTGCTGCAGCTGTGGCGGCGTGATGAGCAGCCCCGGCAGCACCGGCCGCTCCAGACTTCTGGATTACGGCCAGCTTCAGCGATTCTATGTCTGTGAGAAATGGAAAGATTGCCGATTAAAGGAACAAAATTATCGCTCTTTCGGAATACCACAATCTTAGATGAAGAGCAAATGTAAGATTTATTTCATCTAATTCTAAGAAATGATAAATAGAATTAAAAGTAAAAAATCGTTAACACACCATATGTGTTGTGATTACTAATTCAACCAGCGGTTCTCAAACTTATGCAAATCAAATATTTAAACAGAGCCTTAAAATTTTAATTAAATATAAACTTTGATTAATAGCTAGCTCTGTTCCCCTGAATTCGCCTTCGTAAATTATAAGCTATATCACCCGCGTATGATGCATGTTGATGATGGAATCAATATTTCCGAAGATACCTTCTACAAATAAACAAACTAAGTTGGAAACTTTACTTCATTATAATTTTAGTACAGATCAGAAGTAAAGTTCAGTTACCTAAAATCTTACTCGGTGAATATGCATAATCTAATCATATAGGCTTACCTGCATTTTGCAGTCTAGCTGCTTGCGAGTGTGCAGCCCTTTGCAGCGCTTTAGCTGCTGCAGCTTCTCTGGCAGCGGCAATCTTTTGTGCTACAGCAGCGCGAGCTTTAGCCGTAGCTAGTTGTGTTTGCGCTTGTACAGCTGCTTGTGCTGCTTCAAGTGCATGCGCACGAGCATGACGAGCCGCTTCCTCGCTAGGATATCAATGAAATTGCTATTATAAATAAAAAACTTATTTATAAGTTTTCGATGCCATGACAAGTGAAGTAATAAAATTTTCTTGAAAAAATAACGGGAAACAAATGCTTGAAAAATCTACCAACCCCAGGTACTCTTAGATGGGACTCGAAGTCACTTTCGTACACTGGGCGACTGCTCTAACCACTGAGCTACCCAGGACCTAACAGGATAGACGATTTTTTCAATCACTTGTTAATTTTCGCTACCAGTGAGCAAATTTTAATCAATGTTCAAGCAATCCATCCAAACCGAAGGTCATGGGTTCCCATCTCAGAGTACCTGGGGTATATTTACTTATTTATTTTTTAGGTACGTCAACATCATACATATGTATTTACAATACAATATTTAAACAATTACAATTTCTGATACATATGTGGTTGGTGAATTTTTTTAAACAGTTTTCTATAAGAATATTTTCCAGGAGAGCATTGTGAACGCAAAACTGATTAAATATAAAAATAATAGGTACCTAATACTAGTTCTGTTATTTACGTGAATGTACAAGGAGAAATTACACATCTTTTGATTTTTTCATATCATTTTGAAGCTAATGTCTGCTTTTCAATATTTTGTAATAATAGGAATGACGACTGGGTAAAAAAATGCAATTCTATTTAGTCCGTCAGTCAGATAATAGAAAAATATTAGATACGTATTTTTTTTACTTCAATTTAACAAGAAATACCTTAGATAACAGGCATTAAAGTTGAGGAGTGGGGGCTCGCTACGTCACAGTTTAGTAGAAAACGTACCCTAACGTGACGTCATGCGAAATTTCGACTCCATGTAACGCCGTAATTTTATGATTACGAAAAAAATAAAAAAAATACGTTTAATATTTTTTAACACTCTACCTGACGGACAAACAAACAAAAAATAGTCGTCATCCCTATAACATAATCTTCAAGTATTTTTCTTAAAATACTTGAAGATTATGTTCAATATTATTAATACTGGTCTCATTGACAAGTCACGTTTTCTTAACAGCATTTATGTTTCAAGATACGTTGTAATCAATATTCGAGGACGAGGAGAATGAGCAGTGCTTAGCACTTTCGGTCTGCGATTGTGTAGGTTAAGCAACTTTTGTAAAGGTCAGTCATTGGATGGGTAACCAAAACTTATTATCTCGAGCACGTTAGTCATTGATCCCGGCTGCGTTCTGCAGTAGTTAGCACACACTAATCCGCAACGGGCTTGCATGATGGGTTTTTAGGGTGTTGGGTACTTTCTGAGGGAATGGATTATGCCCTAGCGTGGTTTCAGCAATTGGTCGGTGTTGATTTCAATCTTTAATGGGTAAATACCTTCTCTGCGCGGCGTGAGCTGCCGCAATCTCCTTAGCACTGGCGATGCTCTGCTGTTCTATGGCAGCATGCTTTGCAGCTGCCACATCGTGTTGGGCTGCCATCACTGCTGCGGCGGCGGCTTTAGCTGCGGCTACTGCTCCAGCTACCTCCGAACTGGTATCTGGTGCTTAGATTATTTTTAATTAGTAAATTTATTACATAGTATTCAACTTGACATTTATGATAAAAATCTTCTTAAAGAAATTTCTTATCCAACAGTGAAAACAGCATCGAAAAATGCTGAGCAACTTTCAAATTACTTTTGTAGTTAAATATATACTGAGTCTGGCCGTAAATACTGTTAGAATAAAAAACAAACATAACATTACTTTTGAAATTTCGAATCTGTTATTTTTATATGCTTGTTCATTGTCTTTTCTTGTTTTCGCTCCAATACATTATAAAATATATTTTATATCTTAATAAACCTTCACGATTGTTCAACATAATATAATATAGGCATTATCCGACTTCAGTGATAGTTTGGTGGGGTGTTATGAAGTTCCTATGAAGGAACGACCGAGCCATATTTTTGTGAAAAAACCATCACAACATCGGCACAAGTATATCCATATACCATTCTCGGGAAGGTAGTCAAGTGCCTAACAACACCATATTCAATAACCAAGGATGATCCTTTCAGCAAGTCTCAGCGCCAGGTCATAAAGTTCGATGCACCCAATATTGGTTAGAAACGAACGTTCCAGACTTCAACAGAGCTCATGAGACTGGCCGTCATCTAGACCAGATCTCAATCAGCTGAATTATATGGTTTATGGTATGACTTTTAGGGCTTGCTCTAAACAATATAATAATTTGGAGGAGTTAAGAATTTTCCCATGGAAAGAGAACGTGCGTCTATTGATAACTGGCCTCAAAGTTCAAAGAACTGCAGCAAATGGAGACCACTTCGAAAAAGCTATATATTTTAATGGCTTTATATTAATGTAATAAACTATCATACTGTAAAAGTAATAAATGTTACTTTGAATAAAACAATGTTGATTTTCTTTGTAACAATTTATGGCAAGACTGTGTATGTTATTCGTATATACAACAATTAACGGAATGGGCAATGACATCACTAAATTGATTTTAATAAATTAATACATAGTATAGAATAAAGTTGCTTTCCGTCTGTCTGTCCCTATGTATGCTTTGATCTTTAAAACTACGCATCGGCTTTGATATGGTTTTTTAATAGATAGGGTGGTGCAACGTGTTTATGTCTAATACACGCGGGTGAAGCCGCTGGCGGAAAGCTTAAATAATAAAAATAAAAAATAGAATTATATCACACAAAAGCTTAGCATGCGATAACGCCTGTTGAAATATTACCTGCAGCTCCTGTTTTGAACTAAGGACTCATTCCAATGATTTACTATTGTTTGCTTACCTCCTTGTCCATGGACGAACGGCCCAAGCTGAGGAGGCGCCCAGCCTGGTAGACTATTCCAACCGGACAGCCCATTCCAGCCTTCCAAGCTCCTCTTGTCTGTTTTATTGCTGGCCATAGCTACAGCAACAACAGCCAGTGTCATCTGCAAAGTATAAATGAATATCTATGCTTAACACTTTCAAGTTTTAATTAAAATTAATATATTAAAATAACAAAAACAATTCGTATATTGATACAAGAACTTCGAAATTCATAGGATTTATACAAAAACTCCTATAAAAAAATATTCCAATTTTAAAAGTTGTTTATTTATCGTATATTGTAAGTAGTTTTTATATTAGGAACTCATTAAAATTGTATTGTTTTATAAAACAGTAAATATTTGTACCAGCTCAAACTCACCAATATTTTGAATGCCATTTTTTATGAGGATGTTTGTTGGTTGATATCAACTTGTATTGTGATGCTCCAGTAGGAGCTACCAAAGCTTTTATATGTTCAAACGCGGAACATATCATCATAGAAAGGAAAACGCCCTGATAAGCAAAAATCAAGACAACCTTCCTCCTATCACTTAAAATCGCCATTACTTTCATCCGAACTATTAGGTAAGGCTTCAATCGACAGGTGCCATTTCGAGATCTATATCGTTCGATTTAGTATTTAGGTGCAACAAAATCATCTTGGCATCCTAATCAAAGCATTGTTTATCTTTAATTGGTATTACAACATTTGTTGAATCTGAGCTTTATCTTTTTGAAATTTCAAAATGTTCTCTGCCGATTTTATCATTGAGCAGAAATAAAGTATACAATCTCTTCCGTGGTTTGTTCATTTAAATCGTACAAAAATGACTGATAGTGTCTGTCTACTCGGTAAGGCATACGATGCAGGTATGTAACTCTGTATACCGCCTGAAGTATATTTTTTCAGCACTATAGGTAGGTATTTCAAAATCATTGCTTAAAATATCCTTTTAAAAATATTTATATACTAATATTATAAAGAGGTAAGTATTTATCTTTGTTTGTTTATAGGTAATCTTCGGAAATACTGATCCAATTATGAAAATTGTTTCACCTACGGGAAACTACATCATACGCGGTTGCTAGTGCTGCTTATAGGATATGATTCACACAGGCGAAAGCGCGGAATAGCTCGCTAGTTTCTGATAAATTGACCACGTTATAACCACTGCTCTATCGACATAGCTAACGTTAACTCAGCAGTTCCACGAAGCCTTATTTGTCTCCGAAACTACCTTAGAGCTTGGCAATTTGTTCCAATTTCATCAGTCACTCATAAATTAGGGACTTATTAAGAGAATGCATATACACTAAAAATCAACTGGTTTTTTAAAGAAAATGAAACAAAGTAGGTAATAATTACCAAATAAGCTGTAATTAAAAATAATAAAGCTGTAAGTCTTCTCACACTTAAATGAAAATTTATTTACTATCGATTGAAAAAAAAAAATTACCAATATAAATTAATATTTATTCCATTTCTTATTATTTTACCATTTTGAGATAACGATCAATATTACATTTGATTAATTTCGCATTCACAATGCTATACTGAAAATTATTCTTAACACAAAATGCTTAAAAAATCCACTTGGTCCCTGGCACCCTGAGATGTCTATGTTATTCACTACCGAACGTCTTTTGCCTCTATGATCAATCGTAATGAAATAATGAGTTAATAATTTATTTCAAAATCCAAGTAGGTCGCGCTGCCCTACTGACGGATACCCACAAAATGTGAACGAGAAGTATGGTTTATATAAAAGTTCATAAGAATTATCTTCCGGTTGCATGCTTATTCTGGTTGGTGAACTTAGTTTGATGTCATTACTATCGAAAAGTAGCTAATTTGAATAATTAATAATTTCGATATAAAATACCTATTGAAAGAAACATTTCTTCGTCTTTTTACAAGTATTGGACAACATTACATACATGGAAAGATACCAAATAAAGTTTATATGCACTTGTAATATTATAGAAATCTAAAACATCGGTAATGTCAGATTCCATAATATGTATTTCTGCAATGGATTTTGATAATATGGAGAATACTGAATAAATAATGGAGAATACTTTCAATAAATTGAGGTTTAAAAATTGAGTTGGGAAATTTGACAATTTTGTGTATTCGTTCTGTTGAATCTACTTGAAATTACATTTTATTTTGGTAGTTTCTTGAAAAAATACTTTGTCATTGCTGTTTCTTATTTTAGTAAGCCTGGCAGCCCTAGCTGAAGTGCTACCTGAAATCTAAACTATTATGGAATCTAAGATATACATACGGTAATTGCCGTTTCATATGGCAATCAGGTTAAAATCAAATTGTATGGTATCACGGCTTCGGCAGATTGAATATTGCCGTGTGCTGCGCTAAAATACGGCAATCAACTACTGTTAAACTACTGACATTATTTATAAAATTATTCTTAATGAAAAATGCTTAAACAATCCACTTTGTCCCTGACACTCTGAGATAGGACTCGAACCCACGACATTTCGCAATCCGGGTGACTGCTCTAAACCACTGAGCTACCAAGGACATTACAGGACTCAAAATTTTCAAGCACTTGTTACTTTTTCGCTACTAATAATTTATAGAATTACTTTAATGCAATAAAAAAAAAAATAAGTTTTACTTTAAATAACATTTAACGAAAAATAAATAACTTCTATTTCAACATTTTCAAGTAGGTTATATTACATGCTGCTATCATGGACTGCCCGCTCGCAAGGAATTTTCCTTCTGGTATTTTTTGTTTCTCTTTTGCTCACGGGTTTCTAAAGTTTTTAGTTCAAATAGCAAATGTGTTAGCGCGTTGTTTAAATACTAACAGGTGTTTTCAGAGAATAGCTTAACTGTATTATATTAAGAAAATGTCTCCCGGTTTAGAATTGAAAGAACAAGCAAATAGCTTAGCTCCTTGGAAATGACTTGGCACAGATTTAATGAAGAAGAAGATTTAATAAGCTTTAAAATAAATATTTTAAATGTCAAATTTTGTACAGTAATTCTCTTTAAACCAATAAGAATTTTAATGTACGTTATGTGCAGTGAGTGCCCTAAAGCATTTACTGTAAATCGATGCCTGAAAAAGAATAATATTTACAAAAGAAAATATACGGTAACTAATGACTGAATGAGGAAGTATTTAAAAAAAAGAAAGCACTAAAAAGCACCTCCACTAGATGGCGACTCTAGCAAAAATTGATTTTTGCAGGAAACGAATGGACCAAAGACAATCATTTTCGTTCCTTTTAACTAACATATTGAAATTTGAATGAACAAAAAACTGAAATTTGAAAAGTTCGAAACTTAAATATCAATACAAATACGATGAGTACTAATAGAATATGAGTTGTTTATTGAGTTTTGAAAACTAATTTACTTTTATACATGAAAGAAAACCGGAAAGGTTGTCATGGAGAAACCAAGAAAGTACCATAGTGACATCTAGTTTGGTTTCAGGAACTACTGTTTTTTAAATACTTCCTCATTACAGTTTTACATTTTTTCTTGTATACGTACGGCAACTGTCGGCAACTAAAATAAATGACCAGCGGGCGGCAACACTGCCTGCCTGGCTGTCACTGTCATCACAAACTACACTGTCAGCTGTCAGTTAGGTTGTGTCGTTTTTGTGCTATTGGAATTATTGATTGTAAAATTCCAGTTTTTATTTGATAACTATTACTTTGAATTAATTATGCAACACGTTTAATAACGTAGATCTTCAAATAGATTTTCACTAGAAAAGGTAGGATTTTTCAATTTATTTAAAATTATTAATAATACACTTTTGATTACGTAAAAAATTACATTCAGTTAGTCTGAAATTTTACAAAAATAAATTAATGACAAAAATTAATTATTAATGGTATTTGCTAACGTACAATAAATTTTCCTGAATGATCTTATTTTGTATGACTTAAAATAGTACTTCTCTAGATTTGAGTAGGTAATATGGTTTCAATTTTATTTTAAAAACTTACTTTTTTATAATATTTGCTTTGTTTCAGAACTCAAACAAAAAAGAAAATGGCCAATAAGCCTGAGAAAGAAAAGCCTAAGTTTGAGTAAGTAATTTCCTATTTTTAGGGGAAAATATGACCTAAACAAAGTTAAAGTACCTATTTCATTTACAAAGTTGGTAATTTTGTATAAGACTAAAACTACAATAATAATATTTCTTTATCTTTCTCCAAAATACAAAAAATGTACAATTATATAGATTATATCGGGGACATCAAAATTTATCGTGGAGACTGTTGCACTTTAGTGTAAAACCCATTTTACAGGTTACCAGACCTCCAACATCCAGAATATATGTTGTACACAATTGTTTAAAAGTAGTAGTAGTAGTAGATCCTGCTAATTCATGTAATGTGATTCGTTTATTTGAATACCTTTTATGTTGTGTATAAAACAATACAGACACAGAGACACACACAAATAACTATTCTTCAGGTTGATTTAAAACATATGTCTACTGCAAAGTCATGCTAGAAGTTTTCAACTGCTTTCCCAGGAAAGGAATGTTTAAATGTAAAGTTGTTATATGTTATCCATCAAAGTAGAATTTTTTAGATGTTAATAGAAAAATATATACTAGTGCACTGCCAGCCAATGGCTTAGGTGGGAGTGAAATAGGTGTTGTGGAAAATAAGAAAAATATTAACTGTAGTCAAGTTTGCAATTATAAAATAATGTCTATGATATAATAGGAGCAGTTCAATATGTAAAGCTTCATATACTCTTCTGAGCACCATAAAAGTTATAATAGGATTCAATATCTCTATCTCTTTCAATCATGTCCCTTCTTATTCATCTATAATATTATCTATGTACATGAACTATGATGTTTTATACACTGCCTAGTGAATTCAATCGAGTTTCAATCTGTATTTTCATCTGTAAAGCAAGTATAATGCAGTTGTTCCTGCCTGCTCCCACTCCCCTTGGCAACACGCTTATTTAATGTAACAATATTAAATAAATATATTTATTATGTAAATGGATGCTGCTAAGGGCATTCTTCTCTATGTTCATGAACACAACTATGTATTATAATATGACCTTAATTCAATGTCATACTATTTGAAATAGTTTATGAGGGCAAATGATACCTAGTTGATAGATGGGTTTCACAAATTATTTCAAATATTATAATTTAGTCTTATTTAAGAAATTGTTTGATGGCAAAAACTTTAAAACTTAAGATTTATTGAAAAGAAAATCAGTCCATCTTGTTTTCCTTAGTGTATATTACAATTTCTATGTTATATAATATGTATAATAACTTTGATATATTTACTAGCTTTCTGCCAGAAGCTTGAACTGTTTGTTGTAATAAAAAGTAGCCTATGTCAATTCAGGCTTAGAATTATCGTTATACCAAATGTCTTCAAAATCCATTGCATAGTTTTTGCATGTCAGAGATACATACATGCATTCATCCTCACACAGATTTATTTATACTATTTGCTTACAATTCTTTATCTCATTATTAAATTTCATCAATTTTGCATTTGTAATGCTGAAAATTTTTTATTAATATAATTTAGCTGAATAATACAGTGTCAGCTCAAAAACAACCCCAAAGGAGCTGCACAATTCAAGTTGATAATTTTATAGACACCACACATACATCATAACATTACGATTCTTTATTAATAAATGTTGTTCAAAGCTCTTAATTTGCTATTAATTAATGTTGGTCAAAACTTTAACGCAGTTTAATTATCATAATTGTACATTAGCACTATGTATTGCAAATAAATAAATAATCATTGTATTGTCATAGTCATCTGTGTAAGTGTTAAGCCGTGTACCCATTAGGTTAAATGTTTTCTTCCTTGTAATATTCGGATGAGTAGTATAAATATATGCAGTTAACGACATTTCGCTTGCTGACTATTGCTGAGCGTCGTAGGCGCGATTTGCTCACCACACCAGCGATACACTGAACCGCCTAATGAACGCCAATGAATGGCATTAATTGGTGTTTGTTGCATTTAACTTTACAGTATTGCATGTTAAAGTTTATAATGTAATTTCGGTGTAGTAACAATTGAGGGAGCGCTTAGGAATAAGGAAGTATCACAAAACCCATTCATTGACGTTCGTTTGACTAATCAATTGGAGTGCGTCTACCAACGACGTATGTTCTTAGTATATATAGTGTGTTGTTTTAGATATTTATCTTGATTTATTGCCTCCAAAACAACAATTACTTTGCGATGATATATCCTTGAAGCCACCTAGAGTCAGTCTGTGGACAGTCTATTCTGTTTTTTTAACTAGAGCTTAATTTACAGACTGCTGCCAAAGATCGTAAATGGAGGCATCGCTGGGATTGTTGGAGTTTCTGTTGTATTCCCCTTGGATCTTGTCAAAACACGACTGCAGAACCAAACGATCGGCCCCAAAGGAGAGAGGCAGTATACGAGCATGTAAGCATTAATAATACTAGCATACGACTCATATATATATATACCATATTATATGGTGTTAAACTAGATATAACAAACTTTTATTTAGCTTGCCATGTAAGTATGCTTAAGTCAAATCATGCGAGCTGAATTTGATCCACTTCTTTGTTTTCTATTGATTTGAAATTTTACATGCATGCATATAACTTTGATTATAATGCGAAATTAATATAGAGATGTCCTGAGGAGCTGGGAGGTAGCTGTTTCTGATTAACGTAATTCCGTCGAGTTTGGACTCGTTTGATTTGTCTATATATCCAACAAAAACTTGTTTTTTTTAATAAAATAATTGACTATGTCTTCGATTCCCAGTTGGGTCAGTACAGATAGTAGCTATTGCTATATTTCCTCGATTCTGGTTATTGTGTTACTTTCGTTGTTACACATTTCTATAATACAAGTGATTTAGCTACTAAATGTTGCTACTAAATGTAAGGATCTGAAATAAAAGTGCTGGGGCTCAGGCCCTCCCTATGGACGGATGGAATGACCCACCACACGGTCCTAGTGCGGTTTGGTAGGTATTAACTATTACAGATGCAGCTGAGACGAACAGTCTAACGTGCCTTCCGAAGCACGGAGGAGAAAGAGATAATAATATGTAAATTCTTAGTCACCTATCCTAGGACAGGTCAATGCAAAAGTTGCTTAACATCCGTATCGCGAAATGAGCGCGCTAGCCACTGCGTCATCGAGCTCTATGTGATATTGTCTAATATTTATTTATTTAATTATAAATTAGTGATTTTGGTTACTATCTCATTTTGTATTTCCATAGGCTTGACTGCTTCAAGAAGACCTACGCAGCGGAGGGATACTTCGGTATGTACCGTGGTTCCGGTGTCAATATACTGCTGATCACACCTGAGAAGGCTATCAAGCTCGCAGCCAACGATATGTTTAGGCACTACCTCACGCTTAATGATGGGTAAGAAAAAACCATAGCTTTCTAATAGTGAATACAGGGTTAATTCGATACATTTTGCTTTAATACAAAACCAAATCATATTTATTGCTCCAATAACTCTTTATCTAGTGTCTAATATGTAGGTATTATAACGTCCCTGCTCATTACTATAGGTAGGTTTACTCTTCGGACGGTTTATTGTCAATACTGACCGTTAATATTTTAAATTATTACTATTTCGTATTTGAATTTGCGTGTTCGTGTTTTGCTGGTTGACAATCTTTCTTTTCTGATCGAGACCGGCATGATTTAATGTTATCATATTCGAAAAGACTGCTACCAGTTTTTCATTGCGCCCATCCATCTTCACCATTAGAATTAAGTTATCAGAGTACTTCACACAGTCCAACCCTAACAAGTAATTTTGAAATTATTTCATCATCATCATTAGCCTATTAATGTACTCATAGTTGGAGCATAGGTCTTCCCTATAGATGGAATCAAAAAGGGAGAATGGACCATGACAAAGGCCTAGTGCGAATTAGTGGAAGTTGACGACTCCACATGTCAGCCGGAAGTAACGGCATAACATGCCTTCTGAAATACGGAAGCACTCGAAATTGGTAAATTATTGTTCGCCCATCCTGTGACCGGCCCTTATGAATCTTGTTTGACCTCGGCGCAAACTGAATGCTTTAACTACTACGCCATCACGCACCTCTTTATAAATTACTAGCTTTCCGCCAGCGGCTTCTCCGCCTGGTCCGCTGGGACCTTACTCATAGATCTAAAGTCCCCTCCCGCACGCGCACCCCCGCCTTGGTGACGCCCACTTCGCAAGCACGTGCAGCAGAAATCGTAATATTTTAATTTCCCCATATCTTAAAAACCAAATGTCTAATTTTAATCTTTCAAAGACTTATAGTAAACACTTATAGACTTAATAGCATGAGTAAAATAAACGCGTTTAAATGTAGTCCAAAAAAATCCAAGATTTTTAAATAAAAAAATCGTTGTTTTGCTTCACTCGACATAGATAGGAATAGTGTGTCGCGGACTTTTTTGTAGATTGTAGATAACATAGGCTAAAATATAGCCTATGTTACTCGTGGATAATGTAGCTTTCGAATGGTGAAAGAATTTTTAAAATCGGTACAGTGGTTTTTGAGTCTATTCATTACAAACAAACATACAAACAAATTTTTCCTCTTTATAATATCAGTGTAGATTTAGAAAGTTTTTATTCAATAAAAAACAACTTTTAAACTGGTAACTGGTTTAATTTTGTATGTGTTTTAAAGATAAAAAAAAAACCAACCGATGTAAATATACGCGTATACTGTATTGTTTGAGATAAGAACTCGATATAAGAATCACACACAAGATAAAGTTGATGTAATATTATCCTACTGTAATATAATTATCTATGATATGTAACAATTTTTATAACTATTCTAAACTACGTAATTTCAAAAAAACGGGTCGTCGATGATTATCATTATCTGAAATGGCCTTGATATGTAATTATGTAGGTCAGGGCTGCCTATTTGAATTTGTCCAACAATCCAAGTGTTCTTAATAGGGTTTCTTTAATTTGGCGGATAAATCAATTGATACTTGGCCTTCTGTTACAGTAGATATTTCATGAATTGCGTGTACGGTAAATCTAAAAATATCTATCGATAACCACTGCTACTTCTTTCACCGTTTTTGATTTTTTTTGATAACATTTTTTCTTATTTGAATTCTATTGCCATTATCTTGTCTCACATTTTTATTATGAGCAAGTACCCATAATTGAATCTGCATGAACAAGGGCGTGTTCAAGTTAATTCAGTCAGAAAGTAGTAAATGGAACTAACAATAAGATTTCCAAATGCAAAAGTTTACAAATTTTATTAAAATTAGGTCAGCAGTTTAGGCGTAATAGGGATTATTGTTATTGAAATTCTCCTTTTATTTCTAAGTTAAAATACATTCCACCGTCTTTTTATCGCTTATTTTAACTAACATTTTTATTGCGTCCGTATTGTTTACTTATTGAAAATAATATTCAATATTTTAGTTTCATGCATCCTACTTATTACTTTATCCTACTTATTTTGTTTAAAATACTTTTGATTTCCTAAGTCCCGTTTGGGAAATAGTTTTCTTTTTTAAAAGAATAATGTAATTTTTATTTAAAGTATCAATGTGTGTTTTCTTAAAAGTATTCGTCGGAACGCCTTATGTCGCGCTACTTGAATCATTATGTTTGGCCGACAATTGCCGCGCTTTAAAAATCAAACGCTATGGAGCTATAGTTGTTTTACTATATATAGTACTTGAGTGTACTGTATCTAGAACTCTTACCTTCTTACCTTTAGCCTTGTTACAGCACACTGCCAGTATTTCCGGCAGATGTTAGCAGGCGGATTGGCAGGCGCCTGCCAAATAATCATAACTACGCCCATGGAACTGCTGAAGATTCAAATGCAAGACGCCGGACGTGTGGCGGCGCAAGCTAAAGCGGGTAAGTACTATATTAGTGAAATTATATATGTATACTATAAAAGTTAAATTGGGTCGATCGAGATCTGCCCGGGCATTTCACGATATGTCTCCATTTCTTGATTTGGCCAGCTATCCATACAAGCCCGCCATATCGTTCGATGCTTAATGTTTGACAACTCGCTTAAAGAATTTGAAGATTGTTATAGGTATAACATTCTTGATATTCATGATTTGTTCCAAATCTGCTCGTTGGTATTTATGTCATCTGATAGCAGGCGAATAATTTGTTCGTGAAATCGAGCCTTGGCTAGGGTTGGCAACTTTTTTTAAAACGAATAATAATATTTTGATCTGAAAAAAATATTAAACAGTATTTAAGAAAAATGTACAGAATTTTATGCATTTAATGTTTTAAATGCATATTTTCACTCCATATTAAGATTTGTTTGTGGCTGACTTACAATAAACGCTCTCTGACTGTTAAACAAAGTGTGAACGTCTGAATTTAACACTTAGGGTTAGATGCACTAACTTACGTTAAAAATAACAAATATGTTGAAGTACCGGTTAAGCAAAAATTAATTAGTTAACATTTGGCAATGGTTGGATGACATCATAATTTTAACTGTAAACTCCATCCGCCTAAGTTTCGCTGGTTAATGTTATTGTTTTACTATGCCATGAAACTAGATGATTGTAATGCATTCCACAGTGAATGTTAAAGTCAGCGTGACAGATATTGTCAAATTTGACATAAACCTTATAACTTTAACTGTAATTGTGGTACAACCGAGACTTATAATAATTACTTACTTTTGCCAGCGGCTTCGCCCGCATGGTCCCTAGGGAAATTTTAAGTGGAATAATAAGTATCATGTTATCTAAGTCAGCTAAAACCCTATCTGTATACCAAATTTCATCAAAATCCATTCAGTAGTTTCGCCGTGATTGACGGACAAACATTCAAACAAAGAAACTTTCTCATTTATAATACCAATAGGATTTTGATACTGAAACAGTATTTTTTGTACTTTTGTTCTACAGTAGAAATTATAATGTAGTGAAAAACAGCATAATCCTGTTTTTGACAGTAAAGGTGGCAACCCTTGGCCCACCCTGGCTTCTGCTTCTTCCACGATCGCGTTGTATATCAGTTAATTTAAGGATAATGAACAGCGGCTTTTTTACAGAGGGCAAAACGATACCGCGCGTTACTGCGATGGAATTGACCAGGAAGCTGTTGAAGGAGCGCGGCATATTCGGCCTGTATAAGGGTGTGACCGCGACCGCCGGTAGGGATGTGCCGTTCAGTGTTATATATTTCCCCATGTTCGGCACTCTCAACGCCATGGGGCCGAAGGAACCCGGCGCTGCAAATCCACCCTTCTGGTAGGTATTATAACTATACCGTTATCGGAAGTGCAATTATGTAACTAAATGTTTTTAGAGATGGGTAAAAATATTTAAGATGTGGATATCGATAATAAGTTTTATATAAGTATAAATTAACTACTAATTTTAACCTCCGATATAGAGGTTTAACTATATTTTAAAACTCACTGTGATGAGTTTTGAATAAATTTAGTACTAAAATACGTTACTATTTTGACTGTTCAAGAGCGAACGAAACGCAACTTGTTCTTTGACAACTGTTGTCACCAATACAATTTTCATTCTCTAAGAATTCACAAAAAGTCCAATAGCATAGTAGTCGCCTGTCTGTTATAGTATTATATATTCGCATTAATATTGAAATAGATTTTGGCAAATAAAAATTAGCATGCTTGAAATTAATAATAACTATTATTATTATTGAAACTCCGTATAACAGTTGAATCTGATATATGTCCATTGTCTGTCCAATGTCAGCTGTTCTGTTTACATTTCAGGTATAGGTCCAGTCTGCTTTTAAATTGGTTTACATTATCGGTAGCAATAGGGGAGATGACTATTTTTATTTGTCTGCCCTCTCTGATTTATTCAAGAATATTAAACACCTATTTTTTTTATAATCTATTAATTACGGCGATACATTTAGTTGAAATGTCGCATAACGTCACACTTTTGTACATGTTCTATAAAGCTGTGACGTAACGAGCCCCCACTACTCAACTTTGATGCCAACTAAGTCATTTCTTGTTAAATTGAAGAAAAAAATTACGTATGTAAAATTATTCTATTCTCTGACTGACGGACTAAATAGATTTTCTTTTTTTTACCCAGTCATCACAACCATTAACTGCAACTTTTCCCTGTATTTTAGATAATCATAACTGTTTTTATAAATCTAGGTGGTCGTTCATAATGGGATGCATATCAGGTTCGACTGCTGCCCTCTTAGTGAATCCTCTCGATGTGGTCAAAACAAGAATGCAGACGTTGACCAAGGGATCCGGGGAACGTCAGTACACGTCCATATACGATTGCATCACGTGAGTATTCATTATCCTGTTATTGATTTGATTAGATCATGTTATGGTCCACTAGATAGCCCTCTGACTAAATGAAGTCATGCTTTCTAATAACTGGCACATGAAATTGTTATTGAAAAAGTCCGGCATTTTGAAAAATCTTCTTCTGTTTTAATTTATGGCCTATTTGCGTTTACACAATTCCGCCAATGTAACGTTGGTGGCCTTTACACGTAAAAAGACAATAACAAAATATTTAAATTTTTAAGTGAAATTGTGTGTTCAATTAAATAAAATTCACTTCGAACTTCGTCAATATAATTATAACTGAAAAGCCAATGCAAATGAATGTTGAAAATAGATGGCAACGCTTCTAATCTAACAGTAGTTAAATTATAATGATTATATATTTCTAAAAATATAGTTCGCCGATCAATGTACAGTGTCGGGTGTATTATAAGACCAAAATGAAATAATGCTTTTTTAAATTTCTAATAATAACAAATGTAATTCGTACAATAAGGTTCCTTAAAGACTATGGCAACCAATTCGCAAAGAAATTTGGTCGACAACAACTTTAAAAATACATATTTTTTAGGTAAAACAGATAAGTCTGTACAACCGATAACCATCGCCCAAGATAATAAAAAGATTCTTATCTAGCCCAATCAAATTGTGATGTCAGTTGACAAATTGTAAGTCATTATAGTACGTGATCAACAAATGGTCTATGTTTGCTTATATTTGATGATATGTGCTGTTGGCTATATCAATGACACATATTTAATTATTACTTCTTATCTTTAAAAGATAGCCGAACTCTCGCTATAAATCTAGCCATTGCTCTAAAACATTTTATTGTTTTTTTCAATGAATATATTAATCTGATATATTAAAATACAATGTATAGAATACCATAGATATTTAGTTAATCTATAATATATTGTTAATTTTATCATTGTATAAAATAACTGATAAGTCCGTAAAGAACTACCTCGAAATTAAATATACGACACATATGTACACGTCAAATTTTCATAATTTATTTTCAACTCTATACCCAATGCGTTAAGGCTTAAAATCAAGTGAAGGAATTCGACACATTTGTATAACCTGAATGACCGTATACTATAGGGTGATCTTAAATAATGTACCAGGATCGCAGAAGGTGAATGTTCACAAAACCTCCAAACATGATTATCGAATTACATTTTAAAAAAGAGAAATTTTATTTCGTGAATTTATATGAGTTTATATTAATTGATATAATTTCGTTTCGTCAACAGTACGACGCTTAAATATGAGGGACCCAAAGCTTTCTTCAAAGGCGGTGCGTGCCGTATGATCGTCATAGCACCATTATTTGGCATCGCTCAAACCGTCTACTATCTCGGCATCGCCGAACGACTACTCGGCTACCGGTAAAGAAAAATATCAGACGTACGCCAGCTGTCCCTTTTCAACGGCGTCTGCGTAAAAAAGACAGCACTAGTCTTTCGTTAAATAAGTTTCTTCCATAATTATGTATTTTACAGCTTATTTTTGGTGTTATCTGTATACGTTAGGAACGGCAACGATTTGGTACAATACTAGTATTTGTCTCTTTTTAAGCTGTAAGTGTAACAGTGACAGCTAGTTTGGATGTATTTTTGATAGTAGTCTAAGAGAAAGTCTATGTGTTTTATTATTCAAATTAAAAAAACTTGAGACTTCAAATATTTAGAAGAAATCTTATATATTGATTATTGAGAATGTCTTAAAACGAAGTTAAAGTCTTTAGAACGTTTATTTATTATGCTCTGAATTCTATGAACTCATGGTTTTCTTTTAGGTTTGTAATACCAAAAATGCTTTTTCATTTCTTTATCAGTGATATATTTTGTTGATATAAAATATATGTAATCAGTATGACAAAAGTCGTTGATCTTGTTTCTAACTCAAATTTTCAAGTGTTTACTGATGAGATAAATATTCTTTGTAACATATAAAAAGCCGCTTCCGATTACTTTGATAGAAAAGGCTATAAAAAATGTATATAAAATTATTTATTTAAAGCTATGTATTTGATGGTATTTTTTTAGTATGAATTTATTAATTTTCGGTGTAGACGTTGTAATAAAAGGTCCTGTCTGATGGAATTTGAATCTGCGTTTACTGTAAAAAAATATTATTTAATCAATATGTAAAACAGAAAACCGCTAGGCTATTAGGGTTTTTATTCGACAGTCAAATATCTATCAACGCTTCACCATGAAATATAGGAAAAAGCCTTGCGTTGCTATATAGGTTTTTTTTTATCTACTGCCATTGGATACAAATAAAAAAACCGGCCAAGTGGGGGTCGGGTTCCTTACTATTAGATATAAAAAAGACGCAACAAAAGCACGTTCGTTTATCGAGCCCTTCTGACATATGAATTTAATTGTTTTTTTAGTTTTTGATGTTATAACAGCAACAGAAAAACATCATCTGCGAAAATTTAAGCTATCACGGCTTCTGGTGACAGAAGATGATCAGCGATGTAATAGGGTACTAATTTTACCTTTTGGGTAGGCAACCTTAAAAAAGTTTCGATGACAACGTTGCTACTTAGAGTCACCTATCGCGCCCGGAGGTTAATGACCTATACTTATCGACGTACCCACCATTTGTTTAATGTGTATCAAAATATTAACAAATATTGAAATATTCATTACAATACCATTTCTTCTTTGGTAAATATGTTGTATTAACGATATTAAAGTGTACGAGAAAAAGTGCACTGTTAAAATTTTTATATTATTAAAATTTATTCGACTGTATGTGTTCAAGTAATTTTCATTGTAGTTGTCGGAGCAGAATGTCGCTATACCCATGTAAGCGTATTTCTCTCTCTAACAATAGTTTTCCTAAAAACCCAAAATGTTATTTTTTATATTTATAATTATAGTATTAACTCATGGAATATTTTTTAAATGATCATGATTTTATAAAATCATGTTGAATGTTGTCAAAAAAGTTTTCATTATTTAATGCTAATTATTAAGTATATTTTACTATTGACAAAGTTATTTTTTTTATTTTGGTTCTGTAGATATATATTTCGTTTTATTTTTTCTATGTATAAATTGTTTGTATTTATTATTACGGCTCTTTGATGAGATTAAATACTATAAAAAAGTAAACATTGTAATACAAAAAAAAAACTGTATTAATTATTCAAATTTATAGAAATAAAATAAAAAATGCTGGCAACTAGTAAGCTCAAAAATATATAAACTCTTTTGTTAGAATCTCATTTGTTGTTTCTGAATTAGACAGATTGTTTTTGCCTGTAAATCTACCTCGCAACATGTCGGCCAGTGTATTTCAAAATATTCCTTTTCTTGACAGTTCAGTTTGTCGATGGATGATCCGTTGCGTATCAACATCAGATTTGCATTGACACATATTTGATGAATTTTACTATTCATTTTAAATTTTAAGTATTAAAAATAAAATATTGCTTACGAAATATATGTGTATTGTATGTATTTACGTATGATTATTTTCTTTTTCCCAAAAATAAATTAAGACGTATTTTATGGTACATTTCCATGACCATGTAATGGTTAACTCATAGCTCAATTATTTTTCTAATCAGTTAGCCATTGATTCAGTGAGAATTGATGTGATATTATTTTATCTATAGTTAATTTAATTCGAATTTTGTTATTGCCATTATCTGTACGAAAAATGTTGCTAGATATTTAAATTGAACTAAATTACTAGTAGTAACTTTATGTTTATTTATTATATTAGCACATAATATATAAGACGTGTAATCCTTAAAAATCATGTTAAGAATGTTATTTGTCTTCCTTTTGCATTTACCTGTATAACAAAGCTTTGTGTGACACAATTTTATTAATCTGGATTGTTTTATAGTTATAATATTTAAAGGAAAATTAATTGATTTAAAACAGAAACATATACTCGTACTCTTTATTAACTCATATTGAGTACCGCACATCTCTTTTTTCATATTCGGGTTCGGAAAAAACCGAGTATAATATATAGATAAGGATAGTAAATGCATTGAAATATCGACGCTATGACATTCATTTTAAAAATATCAATTTCTTTGTGATGTTTAAATAATCTTCGAAAGCGTTACATCCATATGAAAAGAGAGGTGCTTTCCTTAATGTCGAGTTATGGATATTATAGAAGCTTGTAGTAATTTAATAGAAATTTAACATTTTATTATACTCAAAAGCGTTCAAAGATAGCTTTCATTAAATTTGGTTTGGGAAAGAGTAGTTAGGATACTTATAAATGTCATATTTCAAAACACGTTCAAGTTATATGAATTGAATATTATGGTAATGACAATAAATTATATTATGGAAATATTTGTGAATTATAGATGTATAGTGTAATGGTTTACCTCATTAAATGTATTAGAGTCAACGATGACGTCACAAGCATCGTAACCATGGCTACCAAAGTTAGTCAAATTGAGTAGTCTTCTCTCTGTTGGAGATGTTCGGTTATATTCGTATATTATAAATTTGTTTGTGTTATATTAATATTCTGTATTTATTTCACTTTTAATAAATATTACAGTATTCTACCCATGTAACCAATGCTTTGTTTTTCGACAGAAACTTCAAAAAGCAAAGCATACGGTAGATTATAAGATATGATTGATAATATACATCGAAGAGGCTAGATGGCGCCACCTGTCAAGTTTGATTTTATGTAATAATAGAATAGTAATCAAGTGGAATACTGTACATTTCACCAATTATTTATTTCAACCATGTTTTAACTATTGATAGAAGGCGTTGGTCTACTAATTTGATAATTTTTTTATCAATGGCATAAATGATAATGTTTTATTTTAATATTTGGCGACGCTGTTGGTGACGTCACGAGATATTACTTATTGTCAATTCATAGTCAGTATTGACGAATATATTCTATATGTATCTACTAAAAAAAGTTTCATTTATTTGTTGCATGCGTTCAATGTTTTAATTAAACAACGATAATAATTCGAAAGTGGTAGACCGTTGGTGTTATAAATCATCGAAATATCGATTATTTAATTAGTTCGGAATAAGTTGATGTCCAATTTTTTTTTCTTTTCAACCATCTTAGTATGGTCAAAAAATACTCTAGTTTTACCTCTATAATATATTTATAAAATCTGACAGCTGTCTTAGACTTAATACCCTTTTACCATTTATTAACAATTTTTATGTGACAATTCGATAGTGCGGAAATAGTGCCAAACCAACATAAATACTGCCACGCCATCCATAACATCCTGCCTTAAAAAATGCAATCTATCTCTCCGTAATAAAGCTTAAAATAATAACTGCCAGAATGGTATTTTTGAGCAATTTTGAATGATGATAAATGACGTTATGTGACATGATATTTAAGTAGTTCACGGGCTGCAGTCTCGACAGACTTTCCGATCGCAATCTTACTCGATTATTGCAAGTCTCTATAGGTATATTGTTATTTGTTAGGCACGTACCGAGTGCAAATGTCAAATTAGCGATATTCGTTAGTTTCCTAGCGATCAAGATTGACAGCTCGGTCCCTGAACTTCGCGATCGCTACTTAATAATCGTTACCAATGATGAGATTGCACGCTCAGGCCCAATGTTTATCGATTAGGAAACGAATGGAAAAGTTTACAAACGCTGGTAAATACTGGCTATGCGGGTGATTAGTGCCACGTGTTTCAGCTGAACTTGTGAAAAATAAAACCACTGCAGTATAGCTAAATATGGAATTTAGTTTTTAGATATCCATAGACACAAATAGATATAGATACGTATACATGCATATTTTATGTTAAATTAATAAACCAATACATTAACTTAAATATATTGAGATTTTGCGTCATTGTAATATTCGTCCTCGAAATACTCAAGAAACTGATCAAATAATATCTCAATTTATATAATTTTCTTTGAATTAGTATAAATGTTTACATTGTAAATTTAGTACAAGACAATAAATTAAAGATATTGTACGTACATATGAACACACTAGAACGTCAGATTGTCACAGTGTTTTTGAATTTTGATTTTGAATTCTACTGTCAATGTATTAAGGTTTAAAATCAAGTGGAGAAACAAGTTAACAAGTTGACAGATTTTTGTAATTTAACAGGCAGTTTTGTACCTAAATGTGTTTAGTGTATAAGCGTTAGATACATTAGAGGACGTTTAGATTAAGTACCGATGATGTTTTGAATGACGACCGCACTTCAGACGATGTTCATTGGCTCACCCCCACCCTCCCCGCCCCCGAACTAGACCGTCTACTCTAAATAATAATGAAATCTTTGGACAGATAGCTTATATCTCTACATAACTGTGTATACATATTTGACCACATACACAGATCCCAGTAAAACAAAAACATTGATTACTTAAATAAACGAAATCAGATTATTACAGTAGAAGAGTATAAAAAATATCTGTATTTCATCCAGATTCGTGGCCTCAGTTCAAAAATATCAGTTAATTTTATATAAATTTACCACTTTTTTGAACCAATTTAACTCTAAGGTTTTGCTAATACATATCGTCTATGAAGAGTTGATAAATAATAACTGCAAAAATGCAACTTTTCAGGAGACGAAAAATACGTTTCAAATCTATTACATTAGTTTTTTCAGTACATTGCAATTATTGTTTATCTTACAAAAACATAAGAAACGAACCCAAAATCTTTGCCACTATTATGTAGTAATCTATTTTACAACGAATAATTCAATAAAACAAAATTGACAAAATGTCAGTTATTATTTATTGACTCTTCATGGGCGATATTAGGCATATAAAAATAATTTTATGAAAATTAAACCTGATCGATGGTTGGCTAAAACAGAAATAAATATTTCAACACTAATTGGCTCGATAGAAAAAAATCGCAAAGACTTTTCTAAATAGGTATTTTGGATCAATTTTACGACCAATATATATTTCAGAAATAAATATTTCAATACTAATTGGCTAGATAGAAAAAATCGCAAAGACTTTTCTAAATAGGTATTTTGGATCAATTTTACGACCAATATCTATTTCATCTTAACTATATAACAAAAAAAAATACACGTCAAGAAGGAAGATCTATGGGGGTATATGTGCTCTGCACTGGGAAATGTTATGATGAATGTGGTCTGCAAAGTATTCCTTGCCATTTTTCTATGGATATGTAATGTAGTTGTCATAAGTTAATTGAGCTACAATACTGCTACTATTCGTAACATATCCTTCTTCTTCTTCTTTTTAATTATTGGCGTTGCCCTTGTGGTTTTCGCCAGAATCCAGTGTGTCATCGTCCCCTAACGTATCTGACGCTGCTTGTCGTTTGCCTGAAACCTGTCAATATTCGATGGTATGTCAATTTCGGTGTTAATGTTATAAATGTCATTGTTAAATGGTGATAATTGAATTACACGTGCTTGTTATATCATAGATGTTTACATAAATGTAGATAAAATATATAAGTTGTTTTATTTTCATATAACTAGGTATTAACCCTGTCGTGCGGTTTGGATTGTTGGCATGGATTAATGATATTGATAGTTTTTATATAATAAGTAACACTAAAAATGCATTTCTGAAATCTGTGTTAAAGTTCAAACCACCATTTTTTCGTTGGTTAATATACGTTAAACATTCTCCTGTCAAGTCTGCCAAATACTATGCCGAAAACCGCACCAAAATCGGTACAGCCAAACTCGAGATAATCGCGCACAAACATACGTATACATACAGGTTAAACCGAGAACCTCTTTTTTTGAAGTAAGAATTTGCGCAATATTCCCAAGATAGTAGGCTAATTCTACTAAGCTCTACGTAATTATCTCATCTCAATATGACATCAACTATTTTCATTTTACTATTGTACTATCTACCTAAAGTCTAGAGAGATATGGGTTGATTAAATCATTCTTATTACTGAGGCGTTATTAATAAAAGTCTATTATAAACTAAATACGACGACGTATTGCAAACCTTATTGTTCCCATATTAAGATTCGGCTATATCAAGTCCAAGGGCAAACGGACAATAAAAGAACTTCGCTTCGGTTATCTTATTGCTAGCGAGAGAAGTTATAAACCTTTTCCATTAGACTATGAACAAGGTAATATATATGTATAAAAAAAATAAAACTGACTACAAAAATGTTAATATTAATTAACAACCTACACAAATCCGACAAATCAGTCTATCCGACTAGAAAGTAAAACTTTCATAAAAATGTGTATTATTTTTCACGTACCTAATCAAAGTCGATTTTAATTTTATAAAAAAAAAGATATGTAACACAATCAGCAGTTTTATATCGCAAGACAATAATTTCTTAATATATTGTTAATTCCTTGTTGTATTAACATAAATGTATAGATAAAGTAACACCTATAAAGCCTTGTATTTGTGTGGTTTGATTATTACCCACCTAACCTACCTAGGTACTTTGAGTATAATTGCTATAATTAATCGCTATAATCTTAAGGCCAGTTATTTTAAAAATTGCTAATAGTTGAGAAATTTATATACGATCAATAGTTTATTCGATGAAAATAGACAGATCGAAAAGCGAACGGTCTTTTTGAAGTACAATTTATTATGAATATTAAAATAAAAATAAAAGGTCATATAATTCTCGACAAATACAAATTTGTTACAACGTTGCACTTACACCCGTCGAGAATTAAAGTTAAACACGTCTCAAACTGTACTTAAACGTCATTTAAACAGGTTTTATATTATGATTTTAATTTTTTTAATGATCAATTGATAATAGTTTGTTAAAATTAGGACTCTTTTCCTTGTGAAACTTAGCTGAGGTTATTGAGAATAATCAGTCGAGATTTTGTACTTTTCTAAATTCAGAAAACGGTCGGAAAAGACATATCAAAGTAATTTAAAATGCATTTTGAAAAATAAGCGAAACGATAATATTTTTTTAAATATGCATAATTGCTCAAAAATGAAAAGGGGAGTCGGGTACATTTATCGAGAGCCATAAATAAACCTTCTAAAAGCCGCCATGTAGCTTGCAAGCCAGTTTGGTCTGAGTGTATCCGTTGTTATTTCTCGTATAAATCACTGAACCAATTTTAATGAAATTTGTTACACAGACAGATAAGGTCAACTTTGGGAAAAGATCGATAAAAGATAACAAGAAAAAAAAAACTTACACAAGGTTACTAACCGAGACATTGGCCTCATGTAAATGGAGACTATCCACAAGACACTAATCAAGCAGATGCAGCGGGATTTCCGAAGCAAGCTAGAGTTAGACAACAAATTGTTAATAACCCATTCAATAACCGGTCTTTGCGAATTTTACTTAACCTCTTAATTGACTGATTAAGAGAAGACAAAACTACTATTCCTCATCCAGCTGTTTGTCCTCGATTCACTGTAATTCGTCATCAGTACTCACCACACATTGGTTCTTATTAGTTTTTTCCGACAAAATTACTTAATAAGTACCTTGGCACAGAATCAATAAGGTGTCTAGACAAAAAAAAATGCTGAGAATTGCCTATCTATTATTATAAAAACGTAAAGTTTTTAACTTTGTTTGTTGGGAGTTATCTTCGAAAATACTAGCCCGATAATGAAAATTCTTTCACTTATAGGAAGCTACATCATACACAGGTAACATAAGTTATAATTTTGGCGGGCGAAGTCGTGGGAAAACAGCTAGTGTACCGGTAAAAGACCTTGTCATTAAGGTCGTACTTCCGCAGAATGAGTGACCCGGGCAACAGAGCGTTTAACAGTTTAAATGTTTTTCAACTCACTTAAGATAAATAGTTATTCGCAAACTTTTTGTTGATGTTGCTTTAACATCCTTAGTAACACAGAAACAATATTGTGTATGTTTCTCACAGGAAGCAGACAATAAGAAATAAACTGTTTTTCTGTCGTTTCTTAGCAACCAAAAAGGAAACTGTGCACGAAAAAATTGGTAAACTTTCCATTTTTTCACAATTTATATTTCTATGGGTCTACTATACCATAAACATGGCCCGTGTCGGTGCAACAACGATGGCGAAATTGGTGAATGTTATTGTGTATAAATATATACGATTCGATCAATCTGCGCGGGCGCAGTAACTCACCATTGAGTCAGCCGTTTTGGTAGAGCGCAGTCGTATGACAATCATTATGATTTTAAAAAATACTGTAGTATTGTGTGTGTTTTTAGTAATTTCTGTGGCAGCTAGATCGTCTTCTCCACTTATTAAGAATGTAAGTATTAATAAAACTTTTGAAAATATAGCACGTTGTACTTATATAGTATTAGATATAAAAGATTTGTGTATTTATTCTTAATGAACAGGTTCAATTCATCTAGTTGATTATAAAAAATCTTTTCTCGACCGAATACTGCGACTAAGTATTCATTCATAGGCTACCTCTAACTAGTTAGTCTTTTAAAAACAAAATTATTATAGTTTAAAAATAGTCTTATTGTTTTAATTTTATATATTAAGTACACACGGCTACACGTCAGGTTACAATATGTAAAACTTCTACAATGTATAATGACTTCTACCTTCAATGTATTAATGTTTAAAATCTAGTGGGGAAATTTGACAGTTTTGTATAGTATAACGTGCTATTGACTACTATCTCTCGCCGCAAACTTCATGCCTCCTTAAAATTAATATAATATGACATAATCGCTGATAGTGGAATTGTATTGGTGACTTTTTTTTCAAATATCGCGTGGTTCACTGTAGGTACCGTCTGCTTATTCATAAAGTCGCTATTACAAATTCAAAACTCGCTACACGACTGAAAAAACTAAGCTCAAACGGCCGCCGGATCGTTTTTTGTTAAAACAGGATAATTGTGCTAAAAAATTATGAAATCTTTATACCTTATTTTGACAAAAATTTTGTTCAACAACATTAAAGTAAATCACAGTTAAAATGTAATAGGGCTTTTAACTCTACCATATATTTTTTGTAATTCTAATAGAAGAGATTTCAACGCGTTTCAGACTTTTTAAACTGAAAATTAGGGAGGTAAATATTCCGAATTCTATCTCATTGTTATGTGTTAATTACAGCCCTGCGATTCTGTAAAAATGCAAGCCCGAATTCGATTTCTCTCATTCCGGATTCATTTCAAAAACCGGCATCCGTTCAACCTTGAATTGGTGATAACGTTTCGTGGCATAAGTGAAGTGAGTTTCGAAATGACAGGAATAGAATATCTGAGATAAAAAAAATGGAGTAAAAAAAATCTACACTAAATGACGTGAATTCGAACACATGAGTGAATTCGAATTCGGGTTTGGATTTTTAAATTCGTAAACGTGATGTCATTTAAAATAGATTAGGTATATCTTTTACTTTTGTTTACAAACTTTGAAAGGAGCAATTAGCCTTGATCGTGCGTGACATTCATATTGTACTTTTAAAACTGTTATTTCTAAAGATTTAAATATCAAAATAGTAACAATCACAGTAACCTAATGTGTTGCTGACGTATGTACGTATTAAGCGTAGACTGACAAGTCTTCGTGATTGAGTATCGTTATACAGGTTTTATGTGTTTTATTATAAAAGTAGCCAGATAAGAGTTTGCATTTTTAGCAATACGTAATAATATAAATCATCACTTTGATTATATAACCAAAGTTTTAACACAGGTTCTAGTAAGTCTATACTAATATTATAAAGAGGAATAATTGGGTTATTTGTTTGTATATTTATTTGTTACTACTACATACGGGATTGCCATAAGCTTTTATATATTATAAATGCAAAATTTTGTAGTTTTGGATGTTTGTTACTTCTTCACACAAAAACTACTGGACTGATATCAGTAGATATTCTTGTAGAGTAGGCAAAACAATTTCTAAATACAATATGTTTAAAAAATCCACTTGGTCCCTGGCACCCTGAGATCAAAATATAATACAATTTCTCCCTCGTAATCACCAGCAGGCTTTCCCTATGGATGTAATCGAGCCAATTCGAATAGCACGCGGGCCCATTGCGTATTTTTGGGTGTTAACAACTGCAGATACAGCCGGGACCAACAGCTTGACGTGTCTTCCGAAGCACGGAGGAATTCGAGATAATAAAATTTTGGTCACCCATCCTATGACCGGCACATGCGAAAGTTGCATTGCAAGCCTAACGCGCTAACCACTGTGCTATCGAGCTCCCTTTATTGCTGATAATTTCAATCACTATAATAATCAGGGTTTATTTTCAGATCTCATGTAATAAGTATACCGGATGCATTTAAAATGACTCCCCAAATTTTTTCTAGGCATTAGGTACCGTTAATAGATCACATATATGAAAAAAAAAACAGTATGTAAATTTTTCAAAATGAAATGTAAACTTGGTGTAATTACAAGATAATTATAACATTCGCATTGTCACATTACATGAGTTATGAATGAAACAAGCAGGGGTAGCAAGGGCGCGGGCGCAGGGGATGTACGCGCATGCGCCGACGACGATGTCTGCTCGGTTTTTGATTTTGTCGGCGCACATCAGTAGCGTTGTGTTACTCACTCTTTTTTAATGAGGATGAGTGAGTACCTCATTTTCCCTCATGAGGGGCTTGCGAGTTACCCCTCATTTGAGGTGAGGATAGGTAATGTTATAGTAGCAGTGAATGAGTACGTAGCGAGGCGCGCGTAACATTGCCGTTTGGCACAAAATGAGGGAGCGAGTCGGTAATGCTAAACAAAACATATTTTGTCTTTAGATTCTAAGAAATAAACTCTATTATATTATTATTTAACAGAATGACCACAACACGCAACTTATTTGCAATAGTGTCAAATGTTCCATTTTTAAAATCGATCAATCATTTATATTTCGAATCATATAAATATATTTCTAAATAAAACCGATACATTTTTATTAACTTTGATTTTTACTTATACTCATTAATAGATATTATTTATCTGTAAAATATAAAATGCGTATTTAAACACATAAACAAATCTGAATCGTTCCAAAAAACTCATAAAACTTTACCCATTCCCTCAATCTTGAATAATGAGTAAGAATCGAGTCGCCTTTTCATTCGAAACAACTCGCTATTTAGCTCCTCACTCAAAAGTGAGGAGCTTAATGAGGTGGTTCAAAATTGAAAAACGAATACTCCCTCATTTTGTCGAAATGAGGAACTCAAACGAGGCACCTCGCGAGTGAGGGGCTCATCACTAAACATCAGTCGCCCGCGCACAACCCCTTTGAACCTCTGCTTCCGTGTTGCGCGCCGCCCGCCTCAGCCCCACATTTCGCGCGTCGTAATGTATTCCAATCGCGAATGTTATGAAATGGTGAAACAAACATGGTGATCGATGGATTGGACACGGAGGCCCCATCGTGTGGCCTGCGCGATCGCCGGACCTAACACCGTGAGACTTTTATTTGTGGGGCGAAATTAAAAGACGTGTGTATGTTGAGGAAACACAAAACCTCGAGGACTTAAAAGTGCAAATCAGATCGGCATTTAACCAAGTGAAAAATGACACTGATGTGCTCGCAAAATTAAAAGACAATGTGCAGAAAAGGTACAAGACTCTGTTTGGAGAGAAACGGTATGCACTTTGAACAATTATTAAAGTATACGTAGGCAAATAGTTAAAGTAGGTAGGGAAAATTGATTAGTTGATTATGTACATAAAGTTGATGATTTTTTAAATACGCCTGATTGCAAAAGAATAGCTTGTTAAGTACGTACTTTGAATTGGTTTAACTAAACAGAATTTTAGGTACCTCGATATTTACTTACCTACTTAAAGCAGTATAGCTGTTGTAAAAATCCTATTAGATACCTACGTCAAATTGCAAAAATCCTATTAGATACCTACGTATCTAATAGGATTTTTGCAATTTGACGGTCCTAAGCCCGTAAAAGTAGGAAGAGGTTTCAACTTTATGTACCATTTCCCCAAGCATGACAAAACGAAAACATTTAAGGTAGCTGCTACTAGCACACCAACTACGGTCAACGCAAGCATACTTGTATTACTATCAATGAATTGAGGGAAGGGAGGGAGGGGTAAGAGTAACGTAGCGCGTAAAGCGCACGTACTGCCCTGCGATTCTGTGAAAATCAAAACCCGAATTCGAATTCACTCAGGTGTCCGAATTCATTTCAAAAAGCAGCATCCCCTCTACCTTGAATTGGTAATAACGTTTCGTGGCATGAGTGAAGTGAGTTTCAAAATGATATAGGATTAGGATATCTGAGACATGTATAATCAATCAATTTTGTTTTGTATTTTTATACAAAAAGAGACATCAATAGAATTTCTTTACTAAATGACGTGAATTCGGACACATGAGTGAATTCGAATGCGGGTCTGGATTTTTACAGAATCGCAGGGCTGGGCAGCGATAGCGTCCACAGATGTAGGTTTTTTTAAAATAACTTGGTGACGAAATAACTCAACACTTTTGTTCTAAACGACATAAAAAGAAAAAACCCGTATTTCATTATTTGTCGTAAAGATTAACATACTCAAATTTGGAGAGTGGTTTTAAATGCTTCCTGTATAATCATTCCTCTTTTTAAATCTGATACTAACAGGGTCCCACTAAATTTATAGATCCATTGCCATATTAGTGACACTAAGTAAGTTCAAAAACTTCATTGGCGGCATTATTTTTTTTTTGAGAATGTGGTGCATTTTTATATTCCAGGTATACTCTGGTGTTTTTCTAGAAGGTCCTCATTGGTCCCGCTCAGAGAATGCCCTATACTGGGTGGATATACTAGCTCAAAAACTCCTTAGAATGGATGAAACAGGCAATGTTACCTCCAGGAACATAGGTGAGTATTATTTGTATGAGATGTCTGCTTGTACCGTTTCACTGATAAGCTTGCTATTCTCTAACATAATACAATTATCACATATTTGTCAGTCTACCTTACCTTAGAGAAAAGTATAAAATTTCAACAATTCAAAAAGTCCTAGTTTTATCAAACTCCTATCAACTAATCATTAAAAAACTAAAATCGAATACAAAAACCTGTCTTAGTGACGTATAAGTACAGTTTGACACCTTCTCAACTTTAAAATCTCAATTCAGAAACCGGGATAAGAATCTAATATCAATTATCTCATATAATTATATGTTACTGTTCATACTAGGGCTTGTTAGAATGTTTTTCACGTGAGAATTGCAAAGAAGGAAAAAATTATAAATGATAAATAATATTTTAAGTATTACATAATATTTATTACACATGCAAAGATAATTACAATTAAGTTAGTGTATGTAGATATAGTATACTCTGCAAATGTTTTATTTTACTCTCGGACAAAACGAGGTTTCTTTCGGGAACTGCTGGTTTATACAATAATTCTTTTATGATCACCTGTTTAAATACTTAACTAAAGTATTTCATTGTTATTATTTATGTATGGTGCGGTGTATAGTAGTGTCTGTCCAACACACAACCACCAAAATTTTAAAGTAACCAACAATAACTGACAAAAAAAATTTATAGCTTTACGATATACAATAGGTATTTAAGATTTCAGGTGTCAGGTGAAGATGACAACGATAGGAACTCGGACCTTCTATGACCATAGATATTAATATAATGCGTAATATTAAATATACCATATTTAATTTTCCCGGCAAGTGGGAATTAAAAACGTGTTATCTACTCTGCGCAAAATGAAGTATTGGAAACAAAATATCTTCTCAGGCATATTTTTTTTATCTCTAATTAAATATTCCACAACATTCGATATAGTATACTGTTAGCGATGCAATATAATTTAATAGAGCTATCTCAGATTAAAGCCGAATATAATTTGAAGAAAACAACATCTAGCGCTATCTCGATACGACAACCATGATAAAACTACCAATGTAATGCCAAGATCATTGCATGCTACCATTGGACAAGCGTCACGTTCTCCAGCAGAACCTGTAAATATATCTGTCGCCGACTATTCTTCTCCATCGACATCCCAACAAACTTATGACGTCAACGTCGATCCTGAAATTATAGTGGACAATGGCTATCATGAAAATTATCTGGGTCGTTATGTTGGGTTGGCTACCCAGATATCGACGGAAAAGAAGAGGGAGTTGTAACAAAATCCTTGGATCCCGCCCAGAAATAACAATTTTGAAAGTGATGCAAGCCATTTGAAAAGAAAATTTAATCATGCTTGGTTGGATCAATATGCACCATGGCCTAGTATATTGCAAGCGACTAAAGGCCGCATTCTTTATAAGCATTGTCTTTTGTTCCCTCCGGCCATCAGCACTGTGAGAGAAATTTTGGGATCATTTATGGTCAGGCCTTATATAAAGTTCAAAAATATGCATGAAGACTGCCGAAAGCATGCAATAAGTAACCTTCGCCTAACAGCGACAAATGCTGCATACAATTTTCTTGAAAATGTTCCTGTAGATATCTAGCTGCAAAATAGACACCAAAAAGCAATCGATGAAAACAGACAAATATTGTCATCAATCATTTCTTGGATTGTTTTTTGCGGTACACATGATATGCCGCTTAGGGGAAAAAAATACAGATGAGGGTGTTTTATTAGATTTATTGACGTTGAGAATCAATTCAGGTGACGACAAATTAAAGAGTCACCTGGAAAAGTGCCGTCGCAATGCAGTTTACGCATCGCCAAAAATACAAAACGAATTGATAAATTTATGTGGCGAAGTTATTAAGAAGAATATAATAAGTAAGGTTCAGAAGACCATGGCTTACGCAGTCTTAGCTGATGAAACGGCAGACGTAGCTGGGAAAGAACAGATGTCAATAGGCATGCGGTTCTACGACGAAAGTAAAAAGAAAATCAGAGAAGAATTTGTTGGGTTCGTTGAACTAAAAGCACAAAATGCTTCAGCAATTGCCGAAGCAATTGACAATTTCTTGATTAGTTCTAACCTCCCAACCCAAGATTGCGTAGGGTTTGGATTCGATGGCTGTTCGACAATGGTAGGGAAAGAGAAAAAATATCCTCGTGCTTTATATTTTCGTTGCTCAAGTCACAAACTCAACCTTGTTGTGAATGATGCGAACGACCAAACAATAGCCAAATATTCAACAGTTTTAGAACCAGTAGTTAACGCACTGCAAACTAAATTTTATCGACATGATTTTGGTGGGGAACACATCAAAAATATCAAGGACATTCTCAGAAACGACCGCGAGTTTCCTGATAGAATAAGTAATGAAATACTTCAAAAGGCGCGAGCTGTTGCAATGGATTTGCACATAGAAATTTCGGTTCCACGTCTTGCTTCCAAGCAAACACATAGAAATAATCCGCCATCAGACAATGATAACGAATATTTGCGGCGTTCCCTGATAATACCATACATTGATTCACTCATTTCATCGTTGAATATTCGATTCTCCCAAGAAAATACTACGGCGTTTGCTTTAAGTAAGCTACAACCCTTGTATATGACCAAAAAGAAGCATTACAGACTTACACAAGAATGCTGAATCATTCCAAGAATTTTATAACCTGGATATCACCGGAGAACTGAACCTTTGGCATATTTTATGGTTGAAGAAGGCTTTATCAGATGATCAATTAAGGGACATAGAAGTAGTTGATCTGTTCAACGAAGCCAACATTTTTTACCCTGCTGTCAGAAAGGCATTGATTATTTTAAGCACTATCCCATGCACCACGGCGACCGTAGAACGGCCCTTCAGTACGCTGCGAAGAATTAAAACGTGGCTTAGAAGCACCATGGGTGAAGAAAGGTTTTAAAAGAAAACAGTGAGTGACTGTCATAGACAAAGTTTCGGCAAATCCGAGAAGATGACTGTTAAATTAATATATATATGTATATGAAAATATCTATACATTTATTACGATTATTATATATATAATATTTTGTTTTGTGTTATAATCAGACTAATTAATAAAAGTAAATTTTCATGATTTTTTGTTTCAATATACCCGACCGACTTTGAATTCACTCAGGTGACCGAATTTACTTTGAAAGCGAATCCGCTTAACAAAAATTCAAAACAAGATAGATTGTTTCATACATGTCTCAGACCTATTCTATCCCTATGTCATTTTAAAAGTCACTTAAATTATGCTATGAAACGTTACTACCAATCCAAGATTAGGCGGATGCCGCTTTCCAAGTGAATTCGGACACCTGAGTGAATTTGAATTCGGGTTCGAATTTTTACGGAATCGCTCTTCAGCAAACACAAATTTCATAGGTCATAGTCGTATACGAAATGGTTTTTTCTATACTTTTTACACGAGATTACAGTTATTTTTTTTCCTTTACAATTTGTTTATTTATGTTTTATAGGTATAATGTCACGGAAACACAATATGGTTTATTTCAGTACTTTACTGGGTATTATAAAAGGTATTATAACTAGGTGGCATAGGTAATCCATACAGTATTATGATAAATGTTAAACCCTTTTTCCATAGAATTGACAAAATTACATACATTTTGTGAATATATAATACAGCCTCTCACCTTATAAACTAAGAATGTAATAATTTGATTATTATTATTGTGATATTATTGCTCAGGTTAATTTTTATCCTCAATGTATTAGATTCCATTATACAATCTATAATTCTTAGTTTAAAAATTGTTCATAGGTACACCATCCACTACCACATCATTAGGTCTTTTATATTGAACTCCATCCCAAGGTTGCCTGGAAGAGATCACTTTTAGTGATAAGGCTGCCTATTATACGTCCCCTGTTTTCGTCATATAAGTGTTGTATTGTGTGTACAATACAGAATATCCTATCTATCTTAACTAAACTATTGCATGCTATTTCAAAATGGTGAATAATGAGGCTATCGTACAACTTTACCACCTTTATACTAAAATAAAAATATTTTATTTCAAAACCATATACTCTATGTTTAAGGCAAATAAACAATTATTGTTATTATTAAAAATATCTAGACAACACAATAAAATTATCCATGCTAAAACTGCCCATGTTTCACGCAACGTAGGTATTATCTATAACTTTTCTAAGCATAGATTAATTTTAAGAAAATTAATGTTGTAATACTTTTACTGAGTCTAGCTGAAGCCTATGTTATGCTCAGAGTGTCGCGACACTAGTTTCCCCTTGTCAATCATGGTGAAATTAGTTAACGTTAAAAATATGTGCATGACACGAAACTACTTAAGTGTCATGAAACTAACGCAAGCTCAAACGCGAGCATGTATTGTGGAACTGGATATGTTTACTCGTGAAATTGCTGAAATTAACGCAAAGAAATTAATTTCGTAATGTAAATTCGGCATAAAGCTAAATTTTTACAGTTGAGTTTATGGATAAGTTCAATATTTATTCTAATTAGGAAACTCCTCTTTTTTAAAGTCTTTTGAAAAGAAGTTAGATTGGATTTGACGTTATATAGCTAAACTAAAGTAACTTAACTAAATTTGTAAAGTAAACATTAATTATTTATTTACAAACAGCTGATTTGTTCATTCTTAATAAAAAGATAAATGGGTTATTCCGCTGCCCGTGTTAAAGAAATTTTGATTTTTTTCTGAACACTTATATTGAATTAATTGCCTTATGAAAATGGTACACATTTGTTTGTAAATTAAGTATTGGAATTACTTTTTCAATAGGAAAATTAAGAAGAGAATAAACTATAAATGAAATAACATTTGAATGGTTCAAAAGTTGTTTCATTTATGGATAGTGCGCATGAAAATGTAAGAAATCAATAAGGGTATAAACTATTGGAAATTTTAATAAAGAAAATAAACAACACCCAGTATTATTGATAATATCACATTACAATTTTTAAACAATATTTCCTTTCATAGGTTACGGACCTCCATCTTTAGTGGTGTCTGTGAAAGACTATCCAAAAATGCTGCTGGTGACAGTTCGCTCGGGTGTCTACTTATTGAACTGGGATGCGGAACCTGGAGATAATGCATTGCGGCTGCTCAGTGTTGTCGACGTGGGCCTCCCAGACAACAGATGCAACGATGGCAAAGTCGACGCTAACGGAAGACTTTTTTTTGGTTTGTTCTTTATAATGTTCTAAGAAATTATTATTAATTGAATAGGCTTAGTGACACTTGCATGCATTCAACTTTTGAGCCTGGCCGCACACGTTTTCCCTGATCGGTCTCCATAAATTCCGAACGCAACTTTAGCATGAGCTTAATTATTTTTTCGATTTAAAAGCGTAACGAATGTGTGCGTTTTAAATGCATTGAGTGAAAGGCATTCGGGTCTCCTCATTGGAATCCTGATCAGGAGTTCTAATGCGAAGACCCGAACGCCCAGAATAGTTGATTTACCCCCGTATGCCACGTAAGCTAAAAACCACTGGAGGTAAAAATAAAGTAGTAAAAATTGTCAGTCTAGTTACGCCAATAAAACTATTTTATGTATAGAAAAAATCCAGTTTTAGATCGAGTGGGTAGGGAAGTTAAATTTTTCCTAATAGGGGTTACCCTATAATAATCGTGAAAAGGTAAAGAACCGTCAATTTAGACTCAATTGACACGCGTCTATCATTCGTTGTTTATAGTTATAATCAATGTGGTAGAATGTTAATAATTTGACATAAAACTTATATTTGTTTCGTAGGTACGATTGGAAAAGAAGTGGGCTCATTTCTAGATAAAGACAAGGCGTCATTGTACATGATTGACGAATACAATTATCAGAATCCAGAGATTAAGGTCCGACCTGTATCCGTGTCCAACGGCATCGCGTGGACATCCGACAGCAAGTTCATGTTCTACATAGACACACCGACGAGGAATATAGACGTTTTTGATTTTAATCTGGAGTCTGGAACCATACGTAAGTATAGATGACAGATTTATTTTAAGATTCATATACGGGGTTATGGACATACCCACAACGCTAATAGAGTTGTATTTGTATAAAAATACTGTATTTGAAACAGTAAAATAAAGATTATTACATAAAATTACAAATATCATAACAAAGGAACCATAAAGACTTTATAATTACATATTTCTCTTGCAGGAAACAGGCGGACTTTGTTTAGTTTCCAAGCCAATAACGTGACGGGGTCACCTGATGGAATGACTATAGACAGAGATGGAAACTTGTGGGTCGCATGCTATGATGGAGGAAAGGTGAGGCTGTACCTTTCTATCATTTACAAAAACTTTCTTGTATGATTAAAGCCGAATTTACATAACGAATCTATTGCAAAATTTCTTTACGTTAATTTTGCTAGAATTTTCACGAGTAATGTCCAGTTTCACAATGCACGCATTAGTTTCACGACACTAAAGTAGTTTAATGTCATGCATGATGATGACATGATGAAACTACTCTGCCCATAATAAAGCTTCAATGTTGACAGAGCCACAAAGCCAGTTGCACAAAAGTCATTAGTTAAAAGCGACATTACCCATACAAATTTGACATTCATTAGAGCTTAAAGGCTTCATTAAACGCTAATGGACCGCCAGTGTCTCAGAGATACTGTTGATTAATACCATTCCGAAACAAGTTTCACATGTGCCGAGATAGTTGTGTTAAACTTGTTTCATCATGCATGATACTAATTCCGGAATGTAAATTTGGCTTTACTCACAAAAAACCTGCCAAGTGTGGATCAGACTCGCATACAAAGGATTCCGTACCATTACCTATAAAAGGGGCCATCCATTAATGACGTGAGGCTCAAAAGGGGGAGGAGGTTCATCAAAAAATACGAAATATCACAAAGGGAAGGTAGTAATATATCAAGTGAATATATTTTTCCTCAAACTAAACTGAAAACCGGCGTCAAAAATCAAGTTTTTTTTGGAGGTTCTCAAAATACACGAGTTCATAGATTTCACCCGAACAAACATACTTACATCCATTGCAATTAAAATAAAAGCTTTTAAAAAACTTACACTAAGCGCTCAGATCTATGCCATCATATCCGAGAGGCTCACACGTTTTCAAAATGTCACCATCTCTGATGACCCGGGTTTTATTCCCGGTTAAATTAATATATTTACGAATTTATAATGAATTTAATATTTACATCAATAATTGTTGTGTATTCTCCAGGTAATCAAAATAGATTCAAGGGCAGGAAAGCTTCTAGAACAGCACACTATAAAAGCGTCTCAAGTTACATCTGTGATGTGGGGCGGGCCCGATCTGTCCATATTGTACGTGACCACCGGCCGTAAAGGGTTGAGCCCAGCAGAACTGGCCACGCAGCCCGAGGCTGGGTCACTGTTCGCTATCGAAGGAACAGGCACCGGAGGTCGACCTGAAAACCAATTCGTTTTTCCTAACGCAGATTGTTATTAAAACGTGCGGTTTTCACTTATTATATATAAGATATTGGTGAAGAAAAACCTTAGCGATGTTTATTTTACTTAGAATACAATTTCAATTTGTAATAATTAAAATATATAGATGCCTAATTAGAATATATTTTTTATTATAAGACTGCGATTATGTATTTTGAATTGAAATATTAAAACTATGCGTGTTTTAATTAAATATTTTATTTTCCTTCTTATGCCAATTAAAAAACTAAATCAACATTTCAAATTATGATAATGGTGACATCAAAACTAAAAAAAAAGAAATACGTGAGTATCTATATTGTATTTTTGCGCTCTTCCACTTTATTCAAAATAATATGTAGGCTTTATATTTCAAAGTATGAAGATATTGTATTATGTAAAAAGTTTCGGAGCCTATTCGATGCAAACTAAAAATCAAATCTTTCCTCTTTATAATATTAGTATCTATAGACAAAATGAAAGGAGGTTGTTGTTAACTAAAATAAAGGCAAACCCTTCTTAGCTCACGATCTATTGACTGATTTCATAGGTATATTGTCTGGCAGAGGTGGCACCTCCCAGTTTCGTTGTAATTAAATAAGTAAGACATAAGGCAATGTTTGCTATAATAATCGGCCAACATCCTTTACTCTTTTTTTATATTTATTACATAACTAAAGTTTGTACGCCTTTGAATTATTTTGCTGCACTGTGCTCTGTATTCTGTGCTGTGCTTCAACGTGGCTTCAACGAACTGCAGCCCATAGTAAGTATAGTTTGAGAACTGTGTTACTGACACAAGGTAACGTATATATATAACGTATCGTCAGAATCACTAGCTCAATTAATTATGGAAAGTCAAATTTACATTATCGGACATACTAAAGTAAATAGTTGCATGTAACTAAAAACAAGTTTCACGAAACTACTTTTGGCATATGTGAAACTACTTATTTTCATAATAATGTGAATTACGTGCAACCAACATTATTTTAAATATGGTCCATATCGAAGATTCACTATGTGTATAATGTGGCGACACTAGTTTCGCTAAGTAAATCGAAGTTCAAATTAGTTGCGTGAAATTAGTTTCATCGAAATTAAGTATTTGCGTTACGAAATTACTGTAATGTCATGAAACGAATGCATTGCGAAAGTAGACGTTTATATACAAGTTACTGCAATGAAAGTAGTTTCATGCAACTATTGCTAGCAAAGTTAATGCAATGAAAGTAGTTTCATGCACAAAGAGTAGTATATGCAACTATAGTATAAATATTTTCGTATGTAATTAAAATCTAGTTTAAAAATATTTCTAAACGAAAAAGTTTATTGCCATTTAAAAAAAGATTAAAGGAATTTTAACACTGGCAAGTTTTTTTATATGTCAAAACGGAAATGAAAACGACGCCGACGTCTGAGGACTTGTTTTAGTATTCAATATTTTCAAAAATCTTTATATTTTAAAAGCCAAGTGACTATTAGACCTCAATATGACGACTATAGGTCCGAAGAAAGACGGTGGTCCCAATGTTGAATACTTTCAATCGTCAGAATCACTAGCTCAATTCGATCAAATTCGCGTTTGGTTGCAGAAAAATTGTAAAAAGGTTAGTTTGCTTTCTTTTATATCTGATGCCCTGGCAATCATTATAATTGAATGTAAGGAACTGATATTTAAGCTGATTTACCTGTACCCTTGGCTTACTTTGGTAAGGCAATCACATTGTTGTGATAAATTTGTTGTGAATGAACTCATTGAGTAATGGTATGGACTTAGCTACTATTTGTAAACTTATTTTAGTCTAAGTGAGCATATTATTATTGTGCTACATCCATTGTGCCAATTTCCACTGACATTATGTAAAACATAATTTTGTTGATAAAGGGAAACCTTGGTTTTGGGGACCCATTTGTTCTTATGATATCTTAATGTTGGTTTAACGATTTTAGAGATAGAAAGACACTTTGAAACACATGTCTTATTTTTTACAATCATACACACCAATCACACAACATAAATAACTAGTGAGAAAATTGTTAAAAAACATTAGATCTACTTGCTTATTTTTTCCAACTGGTAAATTTATTCACCTTCCCTTATTTTTGCCTGTTTGAAAGCTACTTCTTAATTCAAAAGTTATACAGGGAATCATTATCATTGCAGTTTTATATTAACTGATTATCTATTCTAGCATGTTCAAACTGACCCACCTACAAAAGAGGGATTGGCGCAACTGGTTATACAACTTATTCAGTACCAAGAAAATAAACTGGGAAAAAATGCTTCTGATCCCCCTTTCTTGAGGCTTCCAGTAAGTATAGAAATATTGCTTAAAACTGTTTGTCAATTTCTCTAAGTATTCAGATGTATGATACCCACTTCTTACAGCTGAGATACTCATATGATAGATCATCGAACAGTAGGTGTCTTATCTGAAATAAATATATGTTGTTTCAAAAACTAGGTTAAGAACAGTCAACTGTTTCATTAAAAAGGTTTGATAGAAATATTTCAACATCCAATGAAAGTAATATTTATGCTAGCATTATTTGAATAATGCCATTGCAAAACCCCATGACAAACAACATGACAAGTAGTAAACTTTTTCTTTCCCATGTTCATGTTGAAAAAATTTATCAATTGTAGATTTCATTTGCCTATCCAATATGGTGATGATTATTATGATTATAAATTAAACAGATTGACACATAGTTGCAAAAACATCTAATAAAGTCTAATGACAACTATTGAATGTTCAAAATCAATAAAAAAGTGGTAGCTAATGTCAATTGTAGGGGACATTTGTGCACTGGATATCTAACAGACTTATAATTAATTCTTATTTACAGATGAAAGTGTTTATGGACATGAAAGCGGGTGGTTCGCTTTGCACAGTGCTAGCCACCATGTTCCGTTTCAAGTCGGAGCAACGGTGGCGCAAGTTCGACTTCCAGGTCGGTAAGGTATGCACCGCCCCGCACGCGCCTCGCTCACCGTACCAACCCGCCCGTCCGCCGTACCTGCACCGCGACAATACTTAACAATGCATTGTGCGACACGTTTGTGACACTAGTTTTAATGTAACACTTAATTTAATTACTGCTTTTGAACAAGGCTATGGACAAGTAAAAATACATGAATTTTGAAAATTTCAACCATTTATTAGTTCATGAGACACAGACTGGTGACAGATGGACAACAAAGTCTTAGTAAGAGGGTTTCCTATTGGGCATGAAATCCTAAAACACCAATATTATGTGAAATTTTAAAGATAATACCGCCTGTTATAAGGTAATTTAGGCTGTACAATAGGCAGTACTTCGCTTAAATGATACAGATTAGGTATTATATGAATATTAATACAGTATAAATACAGATAAGTATTGTTTGCTTTCAATGCTCATGTAATACTTTGGATCATTGTCCATTTTCCGCCTGTCCTATGCACATACACATTATTTTTGTAGGATTTCTTTTGATACAATTTCAAAGTATCAAAAGAATATGAGGTATAAATTTTTAAATTTTGCTATTAAGTGTTATTGTAAACTTTAAACATTCTTTATAACACTTTTAAATCATTCAGCATTGTTTTATGTCTTTGCTGACAATAAAAATTGGTGCAGAAACTTTTCAGCTCTTAACGGTTTCATGAGTCATCTTTGTAAAAAATATTTAAATGGCATTGATCAGTCTACAACCAAAGTGTTTTTCAATTATAAGTTAGAAACTAATTCTACACCATCCATAGAACTCTGTATGTATTTCTGCAAATCATATCATGAAATGCAATAATCCGAAAAAATGATACAGTATCATATAATTGATTGGATATTTTTCATTTGTTTTGCCTGCCCTAGGAATAAAATATATTTTTACTAAATGCATCAATTAAATAGCTATTACTATTTATTGTTTATGCAGTCTGTTAATTGCAGTAATTAAATACAACCTGTTTAATAAATGCACTAGCAACATAGACACTAATGGTAGACCATGCTTTTTCAATAGCAGAGATTTTTTCTTCTATCAAGAAAATTGTTTTTGCACTTGGTAACATACATGATGATAGCATTGGATCAGTTCATGTATTCGAGAGACGATAGCATTGTTTTTTGCGTTAACAACTTCCTGATAACTTTTTTCATTAGACAACATCACATACATTACTCAGATTCCAAACTAAGTAACTTCTAGGACCGGATTATTCTGGAAATCCGAAACAACGAACGAAAAACAACACCCAGACGCATTAAATTGTAGAAAAGTTCGTTTTCAGCCGAATCTCAATCTGTAAAAATCCAAACCCGAATTCGTTTTCACTCAGGCGTCCATATTCACTTCAAAAAGAGGCATTTGCTCAATCTTGAATTGGTAATAACGTTTCGTGGCGAAGTGAGTTTCGAAATAACATAGGAATAGAATTAGTGTGTTTTGTATTTTTATACAAAAAAAATAAGGATGATGACTAATTTTTGTTTGTTTCTCCGTCAGGCGGTGTTAAAAAATATTAAACACGTATTTTTTATTTTTTTCGTATTCATAAAATTACGGCGTTATATGGAGTTGAAATTTCGCATGACGTCACGTTATGGTACGTTTTCTACTCAACTGTGACGTAGCGAGCCCCCACTCCGCAACTTTAATGCCCGTTATCTAAGCTATTTCTTGTTAAATTGAAGTAAAAAAAAATACGTATCTAATATTTTTCTATTATTTGACTGACGGACTAAATAGAATTGCATTTTTTTTACCCAGTCGTCATCCCTATTGAATCAATAAAATTTATTCACTAAATGACGTGAAATAAGACATATGAGTGAATTCGAATTCGAATGCTTACTCTTGAACGAAATCGCGATCGACCGACATTGCAATTGTGACGTTTCGTACGTTTAATTTGGTATACTAGCGCCGATAGTGTTGCGTGGTTATTGCGTGAACTAATTGACTTTGAGAAAGTATTGACTCTATGTTTCAAGAGTACGAGCTAAGATTTGGTGAAAATTGAGATCGTCATTGTATTGCTTTGGAATTGACACTGAGATTGCGTTCAAGAGTAAGTGTACTGGTCAATAGTACTCCGCGAGGACAGCAGCTCTTAAAAATTATATAGTATGCAGCCCGCTACGAACTGTGCCATGTAGCATTTAGAAGACCACGCTAACTTATAGCGCCTCTAGCGGCGAATTCACACGCCCTAACCACTATACCCATTACCTAAAATGCAATGTTGTCTTGATTATTTTTATATTGATAGAAATCTGATGACATACTTTTCATTTAAACTTCATTGATCAGTGATTAGTACCTATAATGGGTCAAAAAAAATGGTAAAGTTATGCTATCGTATGATCATAATTAATATAAACATATGTGTCACAAACATGTTGCCTATCCAAAAGCACGAATGATCAGGGTATGATACTATTTTGTATATTAACCAAAATGTTAACTTTTATTTCTGTAAATATCACAAAGTTATTGTTTTTCAGTAATAGTCTTTTTAATTTACCATACACTTCTGGATACCTTTAAGCATGATTCCAATATTTCTTTTCGATATATTTTTGAATTAATTTACTTTTAAGAGAAGGAGAAACACTTGTTATCATAATTATCCTACCAAGAGGAAATCATGGGTTAATGTGTGGAAATGGGTTACCATTGCTTACGGAAAATGAATATCCATTTCATGCCAAAACCATTATGCCAGTGTTTGTTATGGGTATCAAGATGAGGCATATACAGATGTAGATGTTATTTTTTGTCGCCCATAGAATTCAAAAACAACTGCATACCATCAAAAACTATAAAATTTCTCCAGTCGATTTTAAGTCTTAACGTATTGGCAGTTAGGTTCAAATTATTGTATATTAAAGAATTTTGAATTTATATATTATTTAATACATACTCGTATTTATACTAAATACAATGCCCAAGCAAAACAATAATAAAAGCATAGACAAGAAATACTAAAAATGCGATATTACCTGTGAATATAAACAATGTTGTTTTCCCGCGACTACGCTCGTGTAAATTATTGCCTATTTTATCAGCTTATAATGTAGCTTTCCACAGGTGATATATTTTTTTATCATATCAGTAGTTTCGGAACCTATTCAATGCAAACAAACAATCAAATCTTTCTTCTTTATAATATTGGTATTGATATGTAAAGTAGAAATAAATAGATTAAATTTTTACTTAGGATGTTTTCAGGTACTTTCAACCGTGTCTGTCTTCAGTAAAAATATATCCGATCGATTTAAAGCCCAAATATACAGAGATTTAGGTTCATAATAGACTATGCGATTATAATATTACCTTTATGCGGAAACAACTAATAATGTCTATATCTTATGTAAGCCATGCACAATAAAATTGGACCAAGACAAGTAAACATATCTACAAAAATATATGTGTATGGTTAACATATAAAGCCTTTTTAAAATATTTGATGTATTTGTAAATAAAAATCATATTTTAAGATAACATGTTGTAGGTTAAATTAATATTATGTGTGGTTTTTATACTAATATAACATTATAACACGTGTTTTTTTTTTAACTACAAGCATGTTATAAGATAATTTTATAAATGATTTAGGTATTTTTTTACGAAATTATTCGCTATGTCAAGTTTTTTAATTAAACTTTATTCAGCCATATACCTAAAAAATAAAGTTCAGTTTCAAATGCATTTAACTGAAGTTTAATTAATTGAAAAATGTATTGAACTTAGTAATGAGTAGGTTATTTTGATAGCCGCAGCGAATTCGTATGTACTAACACTAAATTTCTCTCCCTCCCCAATCCCCGTCCCCCATTTGCAGAATCCTTCACGCAAAGACCTGAACGTGCAAATGATGATGGAGATAGAATCGGCGCTCGTCTCATCAGAATACATCAAGACACCGTGCGTGTACATTCGTCCTGAGGTGGACAAAACTACCGCCAATAAAGTGAAGGATATTGTCGGACATCATCAAGGAGATATTTGCGGTAATTATCAAATCTTCATATTCGAATATGCATCGTTTGTGTTTTTTTTGTAGTTCAGTTTATATCGCGTTGTTTCTTAATTGTAATTTGTTACTTTATTGATGTGCATTAAGAAAGCTTCTTTGAAGTCGTTGGAGAGTGAACTTTATATTTAAGGAATGATATGGAAAATCTTTTGTATTTGTAATATTGGGAATAGTGCAGATATCCCTTTTCATTTTCCAAAAAAATATGCTAAGAGTAAGAGTAATGGAAAAAGTTTTCGTAGCATTAATACAACTTACCATTGAACATATTCATTTCTTTTAGAAAGAATAGTTGCAACATTATATTAATTTGAACTTTATTGTAACATAAAATTAATTTGATGTCGTTGTAAGCTATCTTCGACCATAACTCAACAAGATACGTTTGTCGTTTGTTTAGAAGACGAAGAGGACGCTACCCATATAATTTATCCGACGGTTGATCCGTTGGAAGAGGAATACGCTCGGCCAGTCTTCCGTCGAGGCAACAGTGTGCTCGTCCATTGGTATTATTTACCTGATAGCCATGATACTTGGGCCCAAGCCGATCTACCGGTATGTGTATAATAATAATAATACTTTTACCTATATCTTATACAGGGCTATTAGTAAAACACCAACCAAACAAGATTATTTTCTTAATATCATAAACATATCATTTGATGCAAAAAACTTTTACTTGATTGATTATTTTAAAAATTCCTTTTTTTTTGTACTATCGTGACATTTATACGCCTATGTTTTATTCGTAGACGAAAAGTCGACGTTATTCTACGATGCTCGCGCGTTGTTTGAAGAGTCTATATATTGACGTTGCGCGTAGAGTAAGGGCTCATACACATAAACACGTTACGACGAATCCTTGTTACGACGCAACGTGGGTTTCTATATCAAGGGTGTCGTGTCGTAACACGTAATATCGTCATATCGTGTTTATGTGTCCGAGCCCTTATTTACATTCGAACAGTAAATTAATTGAAATGTTATTATTATATGAAAGATTTTAAACTTGTAGAAAAAAAATGTTGAGATTTTTAATAGAACATGAGATTGCAACTTCTCATTTTATGAAGTGCAATTTTTTACCTATAATAACAAAAAAAAAGACATAATTGGTTGATTTGGTTGGCAAGGTGGATGTACCGGAGACGGTGAACTGGGATTGCAACAGGTCGGAGCCGTGGCGTGTATCCGCATCGTGGGTACTTGATCTGCCGCAGTACAACGAGTGGATGAATGAGGAGGACTACGAGCTCGACCATAACGGGAAGAAGAAGGTAATTTTAGTATATTATGAAGCGAGAAACATTAACATACTAAAATAGTAAGCTTGGAAAAAGGCTCTCAACTAAATTCAATTTGTTAATTACTGAGGTGGACCGCGATTCTTTTTGATGATAATTAATGTTAATAAAAAGTTAAATTAGTCCACTATCACTGAAGTAGGAACAAATGCTATCTGCATTTTAGAATCTATGATACCAAACTACCAACTCTTTTACCTACAGAAAGCTACAACATTCGTGGGTGATATAGGCTATAATTCATGCAGGTTAAGTTGCAGGAAATCATATAGTTGTTTATAAGAATGAACACATTTAACCTTTGCAAATGAACAAACAAGATTTAAAAATAATTTAAATGTTGTTTCTTACTCATATAGGTACACAAACTACGTCTATCTGTCGACGATTTGATCCCAGGCGCTGAATCTTCCGGGAAAAGCAAGAAAGGCAAGAGGAAACGCTCCCCCTCCCCGCCTCCTCAGAAACATGGAAAGAGGAAGAGGTCAGTTCTGAGTTATGATTTTAATAGTAGTTATGTTAATAGGGTCTATTTTGTTTTGTATGAAACTATATAGTAACCTGGTACAGTAAAACCTGCGCAGAAGGCTATCGTTTGAAGCACGGAAATTCTTGCCAATCAGAGTGGTTCTAGTAGCGTGTCGATAATCGAACTGCACTACTGACCTATTTATTAGCTCTATGGTCATACAAACGTCTACATTTACATTATCGAAACAATATTTCAAATTTAAATTATTAATTAATAATAATTAATTAAAGTTTAAAGACATCATTAAATCGATATTTAAGATTGAGTGTTTGTTCTATAGAGTGTAATAAAGTTAATTGATTTTGATTACCCTACGGATAGCTGTGTGTTTTCTATTTTAAACGTTGTAATAAATTGAATTCCACAGTCGCAATTCGAAGCGTCGTGATATCGATGTTGACGATGAGGAAGATAACGCGTCACGTGATAACACGGACGCCGTACCCACGCCAGAGAACGAACGATCCACTGACGGTCAGTATTATTTATACACGGTTATTTAAATAACACCGGCAGTATTATACAGGGTTATTAATGAAAAACCGGTAATCTCGCAGGACTAGATCAAGGAAATATTTTACTGGACTTTACATTTTAAGTATTGCAACATTAAAAAGAAGAGATAGCACATTTAAGGACTCAACGATACCTTTTCAGTTGTCTACGGTTTATACGGTATTTTATACGGTTAGTTATACTACACCGGCAATCGGTCAGTGTTATACAGGGCTATTAATACAATACAAGTAATCTCGCGGAACTAGATAGCTAACATGTCGAACAACATCATTTGTTCTACGAGTTTTGACATATTTCAACACTTTGAACCTCAACGAACCTCATTGAACCTCAAAAATGATTAATCAAGTTTTTATTGTAAACTTGTACGTCTATGTTTTACGACCTTAAGTTGGTGCGGTGTGTGAAGTATCTACATATAAGACATTGCTCGTGGATATATCAACGTTCGGGTGTGTAAATAAATAAAATTATAAAAGTAAAACGTAACGAATTATTAATAATCACACGGGTAGTTAAAAATATATTCGGCAAAAATTCGATATTTATCGTTGATATCAAACTAAATTCTATGCTGAGTATAGTGATATGAGCCTTATTCTTGTTAGCTCCCGCAGCAGCGCCAGAGCCCCCTACCGCGCCCCCTGTATCTGAAAGTAGCGCTCCGCCCCCCAGGGGGTCGACGCCCGCGCCACCTATCGATACGCATGACGATTCGCAAGGAAAACACTCTGACTCTAACACACAGGTATATCTTTTTATTATTAACTATTGGTTCTCTTAGATTTAATGATGAGTATCAGTTTCTGGAATTAATTTTGAATAACTAACAATAATTATTTAAATAGCACATATAAAAAATACAATACGGTTGGCGATGTTGTTGATAAAATTCAATTTCTTCCAGGTAGTTTTTTAATGTATATTTTATGTAATTTATAACTAACTTCCAAGGTGACTTCTAAAAAAACATGAGATTTGGATAAAATGTTATTCTGTTACCCATTTTGCGATTCGATGATTGTCATCTAGATAAAAGCGAAAATTCAAACGATATATAATTCGTATAATCTTTATTTCGTTAACTAAGACAGAGTAAACACTCGGCTAAGGTGATCATCAATCTGTCTTAATAATATGAACTTGTAAACACAAGGTGTCGCAATCCCTGAGGTCCGGATTCGATTCTCGGTCGGGTCAATATAGAAAATACGCTATTCTATATTGTCGGTGTTGTGATACCTACGATGTCAAATACTCCTCAGTACGGAGACTTTAGCTACTTATCTTTGATTCTAAACAATGAATGTGATGTCGTCCAATATTTATTTATTTATATGATTAATTTTAGGTTTACAATTCTATACTGAAAAATATTCTTAGTGAAAAATGCTTAAAAATCCACTTTATTCCGGGTAGTCTAAGATGGGCCGCCCGGATTGGGAAAGGCCATGGGTTCGTGTCCCATCTCAGAGCAAAGGGACAAAGTGGATTTTAAACCATTTCTCGTTAAAAATATTTATATACTATATTTATATATAAATATTAGCTAACTTTGTTCTAGGAGATGATAATCAAAGAGGAATTAGAAGACAATGTTACCGATCAAACGCATCATATAGTTGTGCCGTCTTATTCCGCCTGGTTCGACTACAACTCCATACATACCATAGAGAAGAGAGCTCTGCCAGAGTTCTTTAATGGCAAGAACAAGTCTAAAACGCCAGAGATATATTTAGCTTATCGGTGAGTAACTGAATATATTCTATTCTGTTAAACTTAATAGTAAGGAATAAGCACATATGCATACACACACACACACACACACAATATTGGTATTGATTGACAACACTGCACACACTAAGCTTGTATTAATTTTTATTCTTCACTAAGTAGACTGTATAAGAGCGGGTCTCCCCTGACACAAGTATTTATACTTTAAAGGATAGACTCGATCACTGTAAAAATGTAAAAAACAACGAATAAAAATATCCCCCTATTTCATTACATCCACTATTTACATAGGTCCTGACTAAAATAAATGCTACTTTAATTTCGTAAGCCATTATTAGGGTTCAGTACCCAAAGGATAAAACGGGAACCATATTACTAAGACTTCGCTGTGTATATGTTTGTCACCAGGTTATGTCTCGTGAACCATGAAAGTTAGATAGTTGAGATTTTCACAGGTATATTCATGTTGCCGTTTCAACAATTATTAAATACAAAGAACCAGAATAAAATAAATATTTAAGGGGGCTTCCTTACAACAAACGTGATCTTTTTCTTCACTTGGCCGGTTATTTACTCAATCATTTATTTTACATCATCTCTCCTTCTGTAGATGTATCTGTTTAATATTCTATCGTTATTGACCCTCCCCCCCCCCTCTTTACTCCTTATTTATTTTTACCTAAATACCATTGGTTGCCTGGAAGAATTCGCTGATAAGCAATAAGGCCATTTGTGTACTGTTTTCAATAGTTTTTGTAATGTGTCCTATTTAAGTAGCGCAATAAAGATTATCATTATGATTAAGGGGGAAGGGTCTTGAAGGTCTGTGTTTCAGAAGTAAGGACATTAAAAAGCTGTTGTGGATGTTATATTATGTACATTAACATTTATTTATCTATGTTAGGAATTTCATGATCGACACGTACCGTCTGAACCCGACGGAATATTTGACGAGTACAGCGTGCAGACGCAACTTGGCGGGCGATGTGTGCGCGATCATGCGCGTGCACGGATTCCTGGAACAATGGGGCCTCATCAACTACCAGGTACTTAATATAGTACAGCCAAATCAGATGAAGAATATTATAGATGCCTAGCAATCACTGACAGGCGTATATTAATAGACTACACAACGTTCTAATTGCTTTTTCGATTTTGAGTTACTACTTTATGAAATTTTCTATGCAATTAAGGTAGAATACAGTAATTGAATTATATAGTAGTTTTGAAGATTAACCTAACCTAATCTTTGTCTTAATATTACAAGGAACATATAATTATGTGAAAACAAAAACCATTGAAGTTGTAAGATAGAGGCGGACTGTTGTATCATTATACATTTGTGTTGTTAGATAGAGTGGGAGTGTTGTAACATTATACATTTGTGTTGTTAGATAGAGGCGGAGTGTTGTAACATTATACATTTGTTTTGTTAGAGGCGGACTGTTGTATCATTAAACATTTGTGTTGTTAGATAGAGTCTGAGTGTTGTAACATAATACGTTTGTGTTGTTAGACAGAGGTGGACTGTTATAACAATATACATTTATGTTGGTAGACAGAGTCGGAGTGTTGTGACATAATAAGATTGTGTTAGATAGAGGTGGACTGTTGTAACATTATACATTTGTGTTCTTAGATAAAGGCGAACTGTTGTAACATTATACGTTTGTATTTTGAGATAGAGGTGAACGATGGTTGCCAACCGTTCTATAATATATAGTATACTATTTTTTGGGTCTGCTTACTATATACTGTTGGTGAAATATACCGTACACAAATATGATATATTTTCAACACCGAAATCTAACTAATAAATTACCCGCTTATAACGCCTTGTATATATGATTAATGTGATAGCTCAGGCAGCTTGTGTAAATGTCTTTAATACTTCTCTTAAGAGCTTATAAGTTTCTTTCTCTCGTTCTTCTTGCTAGCCAAAAGACATCTTCGAGAGATAGGAAAAACTCGCACTCTCGCACTGAGTATATGTACTGTAACATTAAAATATCAAGTTTTATAAATCTCTTGTACAATTACAATTTTGTCACGATTTCTTAGACTATAGCACTATACGTTTGTGTTGTTAGATAGAGGCGGAATGTCGTCCAACAGCGATGGGTCCCCCACCCACCTCACACTTCCACGTGTTGTCCGATACTCCCTCGGGATTACAGCCTCTCGTCGCGAGACCACCGCAAACCAGACCAGGTAGGTACCTTACATATTTATTTTATTAAGGTGACATATTATATTTTGATTTGTCTTATTGTTGAATATCATTTAAATTTTAATATATATAACCGTGAAAATATAATATCTAACATCTCCTGAGGATGCGCCATGTAGGGGCGAAATACGTGTAGAGTGGTGATTTTACCGTTGCAGTGTGTATATCGACGCTGGAAAGCAAAAAAGTAACCTGCAATATCAATGTTCTTCAGAGCAGAAAAACTTTTATTATTTTCGATTAATAATTCCGTCCATGGTAACAATTAAGGTGTTTTGCAGGTTACTACGTGTTTGCTTTCCAGCGTCGATATGTTAATTTGTTTATTTTATATTTTAATTTATATTCGTGATATTATTGATTTATTGTGTATTTGTGTCATATTAATTTTCTGATTACTTTCCTTTTTTTTAGTAAAAGGAAACGTTCAGCAACTCCTATTTAAAATATTGCAAAAATACATATCAATAATTATGATTATTAGTTAGAAGTTCGAGTCTGTGATTACTAAAGTTATGCAACTTTTCCAGCGACCGGTCATGCGATGGGTGACCGAAAATTTACTATATCTAGTTTATCAAGCGGATTTTTTAAACTTTTGTATTAAAAATAATTTTCAGTATGGCATTGTGAATGCAAAATTAATCAAAATATAGGTATACTAAGCCTTTAGATATTGTTGTATCTGCAATCGTTAACGCCCCGCAATTCTTAGTGGGTCCGTTACTGTTTGTTTTATCCATAGCGAATGCGTATGGGAATAGGGGATATAAACAGGTTGATGATGATGAATGTATGTGGGTACAGCGGAAAACGCAGCGGTTCCCAAAGTGGAAGCTGGCCTGCCCAACGGCACGGAGGCCGGCGCCGCGCCCCCTGCTGCGGCCCCCGCCCCCGCCGCCGCCGCCGCCGCACAGGACCCGCCCGCGGACCTCGTGCCCCCGTCCGCACTTAAACTCGATCAGGTGACTAAGGCTTAAGAAGTTTTAATTTACTCAAGAATTTATTGTGTCCTACAAGTGTACAGGTTTAATATATGTTTGTGTTATTTATAGATGCGCCGAATATTCGTTTGGTATTCGGTACTCGGCATCGTTTAAACTATTTGTAATTGGCCGAATCATTCGAAAAGAAATCCTATGAAGAGTGTGTTCAATAAAGCTAATAATATAAAGCAATTGAACTTTAAATTAACATTTGTTTTTAAACCTATTTACGCGGCAAATCAGTGAAATGCTTAACCGATAATTTAACCGAATATCCGGCTCGTTAAAACTTTCGGCGCATTTCTAATTTCAACTTATTAATATTTAACAAAATTAATTTTTATGACACCAATTTGGAAAATATTACGCTATGGAATCAAGACAAAAGTAAGGAAAATATATAACAAAAACGGTAAAATACATATGGCATTAAATTAGTTACATAAAATGTGACAACTTTTATTAAAACAGCTATAAACATAAACACACAAATAACAAAGATTGCCTAGACGTCCATACGTTTTTTGCTACTGTAGCACTATGTGACGTCAGTTCGTGGCTTGAATTTGTAGGGAGGGTTTTCGGCCGACTAGCAGCAGTTCCACAAAACTATACTTTCTCTGAAACTATTAATCGCAGACATGCTATTATTTCTACAATATTTGTATTTCACAGATATTATTGGACTATTTATTTATAAAATAAAAAAAGTTGAGAACTACTCTATTCATTTACTTGAGAAACATGTGTGGCGAAAACACATAAGCCTTGTAAGACATAAGCCTTATGTCTTACAAATTTCCTTAACTCTACTTAAACAAATTAAGATTTAAAATTAAGTGGAGAAATTGAACAGGTGACATGTAAATTCGTCCCTCAAAGAGCCTAAGATAAAACTGAAGTTCCGAAGCGCGGCTTACGACAGCCAATCAGAACGATTCAAGTATCACGCCATTCGGACATTTCACTAAAATCTACACAGACACGTAATGCGTTGTATTTTACACCTCATGATTATTGAAACAAGACGCACTATACACTTTAATAGCACGGTAATTCGTTGAATATGCATTGCTCTACGCAAACGAATATTCACGGTGCGTCATATTAGTTGGGACATACTGAATCTACAATATTTTTATCGAGTCCCGTTAATTACATAGTAACTTCCTTTATTAATATTATATAAATAAATGGAACATGTCCGACAAGACATGTTCCATTTATTTATTGAGACATTTACCAGCTTACATATGTACTAATATGAACTTGTCATTTAACTTATTAGTATCGGGGCGGTCCTCGCGGTCGCGAATGGACAGAACAAGAGACTCTTCTGCTGCTGGAAGCTCTGGAAATGCATCGTGATGATTGGAACCGTGTAGCGGCACATGTGGGTACTCGTACCCAGGACGAATGTATCCTACACTTCCTGAGACTGCCCATCGAGGATCCTTACCTAAACGATCCCGCGTCAGGTGATTATTAGATCTTAGTAGAGTCCCGATTATCAGAAAATCCATTATCCCTCTATTGCCTAGTTGCACAAATATCAAAAGGGGTGTTTTTTTTTTGTAAGTCTGTCGCGTGATTTGAAACACGACTCGCTATTGTGTGACGCCACTGTGGCGACAGCTGTCATATCAATCATAAAGATATGCCTACTAATGAAGTCTAATTCATAGATGGCTCCGTTCTTAGCTCATTTATATTTTTTTATTTCGAAATCGATCGTTAGATGGCATTGTTCTTATTTTAATGACATCTTTTATTCTTCTACTCTATCTGTTTTATGCATAGAGTTAAGGTTTTGTGTACATATCACAATGACGTCATGAATATGGCGGACAGCGTATTCGCGCGTATATATTTTTTTTTTTAATTTTAAGGCAATTATACGTATTTAAATTGCCGAAATATTTGATTTATGGCCTTTTATCAATTAAAATTAAAATAATCAGCTACGAGCATTAGGTCCTTATATATGAAATTGGTGTTTGGTATGGGAGGAACAAAAAGTCGAATATTTTTTAATATTATATATTTATTTAATCAAAGTATAAACCATTGTTATCTATGCACTTTTGCCTTCTCATAGGTAGTTCATTGATCCCCTTACTTAAAAACCTATTCGGACGGGAATCAATAAAAATCTTTGAAGACGATTTGCTCTTCCCCATCGGGGTTGAATATTTTCCCATTGCAAGAAGTTAAAAAAAATGGTAAAATCTAAACGACGGTAAAAACGACGAAAATTTGGGAAATTTCAAATCGTTTTTATAATTTTGTTAGAACCATGTCAGTGAGAATTATCTGTGCGTAAGATGCCTATTTTTATAGTAATAAAACCTATTTTAGAAACCTTGTTACCAACCTTGAACCAGCCAACCATCCTGTTTTTGAAGTCTTTTTTTACTTTTTTATTGATTTTGTACCTATTTTTGTTTTACATGCCAAAAAAATTGTAGTTGTCACTTAGCCCTATCCTGATTTTCTTATTTTGGTTCCCTAAATTCCAGTTTTTTATCATAAATCCTTTATCTAGAGCTATCGTTAACAAACCTATTTTTCGATATGAAAATAATGTCGACAAATAAATAAGGTTTCTTTGGCGTCATAATTCAGCGCTCCGAAAATAGATATTTTTTTCGGAGAAATAGAGTAGGCATTCTGAGCAATGCATGTGATGTGGTTTAATTTATTTATTCTATTTTTTTTGTCAGGTGGCGTGTTAGGACCATTAGCATATCAGCCCATACCATTCAGTAAGACTGGGAACCCTGTGATGAGTACCGTGGCCTTTTTGGCCTCCGTCGTGGACCCTCGTATCGCTTCCAAAGCTACAAGAGCTGCTATGGATGAATTTGCGGCCATCAAGGTAAGTTACATTTTTCCATTTATATTTTACTAGTTGAATTCGGCCATGCGTTGTTTGTTTGTACTTGTGAAAGCATCATACATACTGAGTGATATTTATTTATGTATTGACAAAAAACTATGCATTTGCGTAGATTTGTGTTTATTAATCCCGGTGTTGACAGTATTTCAAAACGTACCTTAAATTAATTATTGAATTAAAATTAGTGACTGACCGAAATAGGTTTTTTGTGCCGAAATAGAATCCGAATTTTCACCTTGCTTTCGATTTAGGCCGATAAATAATTGTAATATGCTTAATGTGCGGTATAAATAGTACAATAATAATAAATAAATAAGGCCGAAACCATATTTATTGAGCAAAGTGTCCGACCCAAAACCGAACGTTTGGTCAGTTAAAATATACCATTTGCTAGCAGCATATGAAGAAATATTATATTCATACAGCCTCAACATCACTCAATATTTAAACATAGCAATTAATATTTTAGGGTCGGTTCATCTTGTAATAGTACATTACGATTTTAGTGCGTTATGATGGTTATAACATGCGAGGCGGGAATTCAGCCCGAGCCGAAGGCGAGGGCGTAATTGAGCCGAGCATGTTATAACCAATACGCACGTATATCGTACGACGTTTTTTAACACATTTGCGAGGAAACAGAAAAAAAAACATGAAATAAACTCAATCTGTGAATGTACACTGTTGCTTTCCCGCCATTTTAACAGCGCGCTAGCGCTGCCTACTGACTGGCGCCGCGCGGCGATTAGTTCGAAATTTGAATAGCAACAGCGCGCGAAATGGCAAATAATACTGTTATGGAATTTGTATGGACTATAACTTTACTATTTGCTTTGTTGACACACGCGTTTTTATGACCCGCTTTACATATTTAAATCCGGTGGAATTAATTACATCAGCTTTACGAGCAAAGGTGTTAAAAAATAATTATGTACATGCTGTGTATAAGATCTTTATAATCATAGATTATAGTCAAAATACTTTATGTACGTTTGTATGCTTCTCTATTAATTGTAGTAATAAATAAATGTTCTTTTTTTATATTTGATCAATTTGCATTCGCAATGTTATATTGGAAAATACCTTTATTGAATAATGCTTAAAAATCCACTTTAACTCGGGGTACACTGACATGAGATTCGAACTCACGACTTTTCGTCCAGGCATCCGGACAACTACTCCAACCACTGAGCTACCCAGAACCCTACACGACTGACGAATCTTTCAAGCACTTCTCAGAGTAACTCGGGGTCAAAGTGGATTTTTAAGCATTTCTCATTAAGAAATGTTTTTGTTTTTATTATTTGTTGTGAAGGACGAAGTGCCGGCCGCCATGATGGAGGCTCACGTGAAGGCAGCGGGGGCTGCGGGACCTGCGGGCGCCGGCGCCGCACTCGCCGCCACCGGCATCGCCGGCACCGCGCCCGAGCATGACACGGCCGCTACCACCGTTACCCCCACCACCACCACTGGTACGTATAGAGCAGGCCTGGGCAAATGGCGGTCCGCGGGCCGGATTCGGGTGTCAATTTTTTTCTGTGAATTTTGTCTGGCCCCTGAAGCATTGTATATATTACTAGTTTTGCCCGCGACTTCGTCTGCGTAGTAAAGTTACTTTGAGAAGCATTTCTATCGAATATTTATTCGTTATATAGTGTTTAAAATTGACAGTTTCATACAAACTTTCATCCCCAATTTTATCCCCTTACAAATGATCAAAATAAGTTCTTAGGGGATGCCTAAGTCATAGTAGCTTTATGCATGCAAAGTCTCAGCCCGATCCGTCCAGTGGTTTGAGCTGTGCTTTGATAGATCACTATGTCAGTCGGTCACGTTTGAGTTATATATATATAGATTATTAAAAACACAAATATTAGTTTTTGTCTAACATAAATAGTGCATAAATATTTTTAGATAACTTTTCTCCCGGACAACCGCTCTTTTCAGCGCTTCCTATTCGAAAATATAATTATGATAATTGAACAGTTACAGCATAATAGACGCACAATTTTTTTAGTTATTACACTTATTATATCACATTATTGCATGAATAAACAAAATAATTTAAATCTAAAGCCGCCATTTTATCCTGCGATATAGTAGAATGCAAGTAATTTTATATTCATTTTAATTTGGAGAAAAATCTTTCCGCAATAAATACGCCGAAAATTAAACGCAGATATAGATCTACTGAGGTTGCATGCATCGTTAAACACTAAAGAAAGAATGAAGCTGATGTATTTGCTTAACATATTTTTCAATTAGAAGAGTCTGAACTAATTTTCTCAAAAGTTATAAAAAACAGCGCCTTTTTGTCCGTTGTAATTTATTGTTGCAATTCCAAGTAACGTTTGATCGACTTGCTTACCGTATGAAAGAAACTGTTTGGCCCGAGATCAAATTTTCAGCTGCAATATTTCCCGACTATCAAAATATTTGCCCACCCCTGGTATAGAGCCTGCCACCAAGCTCGATCATGACGCCACCGCCGTTGCTTTTTCATAAGCAATATTATAAATATAATAAGCACAAAAGTGTTATTATCGGTAATAGTATATTAAGCACTACCAGAAAAAATAGTATATAATTATTTTCATCTACTGTATCTCATATATCGCACCCCCGGTGCGACACTGTCACTTTTGCAAAAAATACAAAAATTAGTTAAATATGTAATAATTGTCCTAAAGCCCCCTTTACTTGGTGCGATAATGTTACTTTTGTACATCGGACATAGTTCCGTATGATTCATCTCATCTGTATCTTCTAAAGTCATTGTTTTATGAGGTGTCAGAGTTTAAAACTCTTCTCCTGAAAATTATATACCGTCATAATGTATATCTAATAGATATTTCTGATAACTCATCTGTGATCGTATATGATGTATGTAAGCATATTAAAATATTGGGTAAACAAACTATATCCTAATAAGATAGTGTTTTTTCATATAAGGTGATAAGAAAGATGACGTAAAATCTGAACCAATGGAGGTAGAAGAGGGCGAAGCGAAAGTTAAAGAAGAGGCTTCGGAGGCACCTGCCACAGAAGACAAAGACACTAAAGAACCCGGATCACCACAACCAGGTAAAATAAATACATGCCCGAATAAAGCTTCTATAATAGGATGGATGAATGTTGTTCATATTTGACCTATATTCTCAGTAGAACATGAGAGTCATGGTCAAATATTTCTTTTTTTCTTGCTAATAACAGTAATTTGACAATAGACAGCGCCTTATGTCAATTCTGAATGGATGAATGAAATCTGATTTAACTTGCTGAATTGTCACCGAATATATCAGTTTCTTTTTCTAAAACCTAGTTGATTTTTAAATTTATTTCTAAATTATACATTTGCATATTTTCTATTTCTATACTTTTTCGTAACAGGCAAGTGTTATATTTGATAGGTTCGTGTCCTATATTGGAGTACCTGAGGCTGGTAGATTTTTTAAACATCATTAAGAATATTTTCCAGTATAGTATTGTGAGTGCAAAATTGATAAAATATAATAAATAATATCAATGTTTACATTTGTCTTTCACTATTCATGAGTATTTAAAAGACAACAGAAACGCATTCTCTCGGTGGCCAAAGTATACTAATATATACAAAGCTGGAGCGAAATGGTCCCAATACAAGTATTTTATATTACTTACTGGGATAATTTCAAGATTGTAAAAGATTATAAATGATGGAAATAATGTTAATAAAGAACATTTTTATTTTTTTTATTTTATATTTATGTAATTAATGTATTTATATATTCAATTTAACTCCATTAAAAATACATTTTAAATACATAATTTATCATACTGTTCACAGTACACATAAAGTAGCTATTGTTAGTTGTTAGGTTTTGTTTAAAAATTTGGTTTTGAATATTTTCCTTTGATGAAAACTGAGGTGATGTCACATGATAAACTAATCTGTTGTTTTTTTTTGTAAATAGACGCGCCAACAACAGTGGATGCAAAGCTCCAATCTGCCGCAGCGGCAGCGCTAGCCGCCGCCGCTGTTAAAGCTAAACATTTAGCGGGCGTTGAAGAACGCAAGATCAAATCACTAGTCGCGTTACTGGTGGAGACACAGATGAAGAAATTGGAGATCAAACTTAGGCACTTCGAGGAACTAGAAGCCACTATGGAGAGGGAACGCGAGGGTAAGTACTACTTCCAGCCCTTTTTGTTGTCACCCCAATTCTCACCTTTTTGCCTGTTATCTAAGCTATTTCTTGATGAAGAAAAAAATGCATGTCTAATATTTTCTATTATCTGACTGACGGGACTAATTACAGACGGTCGGACTAAATAGTTTTTTTTCTAATTCACACATCTATAATGCGGATTTTCGGAATAAATCAGCCAAATAGGATAATAACAGCATAATATCCGTTGCAAGTTCCCATTGTATACAGTTCCGTGTAAATGTACCGTTAAGGTCTGGAGTACCAGCGTCAGCAGCTGATCCAGGAGCGGCAACAGTTCCACCTGGAGCAGCTGAAGGCGGCCGAGTTCCGCGCCCGCCACCAGGCCCACCAGAGGTACACAGCTTTAAAGTAAATATTATTATTACTATCATTTCTTCCTACTCTATCTACTAGTATCTGCGCACCGCACTACACACACGGTGGGGGAATTCGGTAACGGCGCGTACGCATATCTTATCCGTAACCGTATCCGAAACTATCGGTTATCCGAAATCTGATGTAAAATTTTCGGATTGTTTAATTTAATGAACTAATGACTTATTATGGAACATTAACGTATCTATTGTTTATTTCATATGAAATTAAATAACATTACTACAAATTTGTATTTTTAAATTACATAAAAATCTAATTTTATTAACGTAACAAAAGGTTAAACTGAAATAATTTCATATCTGTAACAGTATCCGTCACCAATGTAAAATTATTACCAACATGACGTCACACCATGGCGGGTCTTGTTTCATTAGAATATTAGAAAACACGTATTTTAAAATTTATTTAATAAGATAGTAATGTTAATTTATGACTTAAAATAAGAATTTGTTTCAATTTATTTCTTTTGTGGATTTTTATAATTTATTTTTCAAAACTGTAACTCCATTGCTGATAGATATGCGTATGCGTTTTATTATTAGGCTTTATAAGGCATGTTATAATAACGTTCTTGATATTTTCGTCTGTGTTTGTTGTGTGCGTGTATAATTTGTGCAATTTCAATTAAAATATATAGGCTTCGCGTTAAATTAATCCAAGAACAATAAAAACATGGATGTATCTTATATATAACACTCCACAAGTGGAACATGCATGTATCTTACGTCCGGTTACAAGTCCAATTATAAGACGGTACGTCCGATTACAAAATGCTGCCATATATACTTTGATCCTCGCTAAAAATAAAGCTAAAGGTTGGACGGCTCTTTGTACACGTAACCATCGACTTGATGTATAGTAGCCACATAACAAAACGGCGGCGTTTTGTAATTAGACGCGACGTGTTATTCGATTTGACTGCGACATATACATAACGCTGATGAACTTAACTGCTGTGCATATATTCATTTTTAAAGGCGCGAAGAATTGTTATTCATACATTCAGAACATAAAGACACAGTACATTAATATCATCCTCGTTTGTTACTAGTTGATGCGATCGCGCTATGTTACCATATAGACATTTTTGTATTACGAATTAAACGTTAACTCAAAGAATAAGTCTTATGTTTTAAGGATGGTGCTTATATTCCATTGACTTTAACTTGCTTTTTTCTGCGCAAACGGATTTTGAACGTTTGGACGATGCTATTTACAAATATATACACTTATTACTGTACACCAGAGGTTCCCAAACAATTTTTTCTCGTAGACCATTTTAAAAGATTTACTGGTTTCGGTGGACGCCCCGCTGCTACATTTTTACCATATTTCCAAAATTCGTCCAAAATGTTGTACTGAATATTGAAAAAGCAGGTTTTTACAAGTAACACACGCTGACCTTAGAATATTATAGCCTACCTGCACATTGATATGTAGGTAAAGCCAAGCCAACATTTATGTTCTTTACTATCGAAATCAGATAATTTTAATATTAGATTAATAATAAATTTTCGTGGACTCCACTTACAACTTGTGAACCTCTTAATTTTACTTCACGCCAACGTAGACCCCCGTTGAATCCTTCGTGGACCCCTGGGGGTCCACCTGGACCACTTAGGGAATCACTGCTGTAAACTATCAACGCATTTACTAACATGCTTTCTATATTTTAGTTTTTAGTATAAAGTTTTTTAGTAATAAATTCTATTTATAATAACAATTTGTAGTGTATGTTATGTAAGTACAATTCTGTAATGCATGATGTAGTAACCAATTCTGTGTTGAACAATCTGTCTTCTACTTTGGTGCATGATACGTGATGACGTCACCAAGTTTTTGTTAATAAATAACCGATAGATACTCAATCCATTGTTGTCAACGTGCAACGGTTGATATTGAAAAGGAAAGTCAACTAGTAATAACCATATATCTTGTACTACAACGAGTATAGTAAGTTCAACAAAATCAAACTGAATTTTCAAATTCGCTGCTTTCAACTTACAATAAGTTTAATTGTGAAATCCGATTCCATGTCATAATTTTTTCTCAGACATTTTCTATAACGACTATACTGAAGCGTTACTGTCACAAATGTAGTTGCACGCACAAACGACTTTTACCATCTTGAAAACTTCATAACTAAGATAATATAATAATATCACCCCATAATATTGCATTAATACTAACGATTATTACTCCAAATAATTTCTTGTACTTAAAGAAAAGTAAATACCGTTAATATAGGGTATGTTCCGATATACACTGCGACCACTGAACAGTATGACGTCAATTTAGTATACTGGAAGCCCGTTCCTTTATAGCTAGTTATACTGGTGACTTTTTAAAACGGAACGCAGTCCAGTATACTGTTAATCCTATTTTTGGCGCCATTTTCAAATTTGTTAATGCAAGGTGAATATAAATATAAAGATTCTCTCTTTTCAAAAGAAAATATTATAAAATTGGAAAATTGTATAAAAAAATATTTATCAATTAAATCCATCTTATAATAAACGTAAGTATTTTATTTTATCTGTTTCGTTTGATCACGTGGTCAAAAGCACTGCGAGCACCTTACCTCGAAATCTCCAGTGCTCATAGTACAAATATGGCGGCAATTCATGACGTTGAAATTTCCCTACGGTACTGTAGCAGTGTACTGGCAGTCCATAACGGAACGGATTTTTCAGCAGTAAGACCACTGCGCAGTGCTCGCAGTGTATATCGGAACATACCCATTATAATATCAACCCATAATATTGCATTAATACTAACGATTATTACTCCAAATAATTTCTTGTACTTAAAGAAAAGTAAATACCATTAATATAACGACAGTCAATGACAGTTCTAAATATAACGAATACCCAAACATATGTACACAACGACGAGGAATAAACAACAGACTGCGTTGCGTTTAATACAACCAGTGTGCTAATTGTTTTAAAGTAGCAATCGCTTTTGGAACGAATGATGATTTGAATGATATAAAAACTTAGCCAAATCCGTCTAATGATTGCAGTTACCATTCGTTTCAAATTTCTTAATTGTTTTCAAAGATTTGCGTTTAACGCTTGCCTAAGATAATTATAATTAATTCCAAATCACAGATAACCTCCAATAGATGAGTCATGAAAGACAGCAAGCTGTAGCCAAGCGTATATGATTCTGCATAGATTGTTTTAACAAAAGTAGATATATACATATCCTCTGTTACGCTCAAGTGTTCGATCTGTAAATATATACTTTGACGAAAAGATTTTTCTTTATACTGAAGTAGTTATTAGGTTAACCATGGCAAGTGGTAGTGTCGAATAGTGTGGAAAAAATTCCAGAACATCTAATTGCAAGAAAGATAGTATAACTTTTCACCAGTAAGAGAAATTTTATTTGTAATTTTATATTGCGAAATTCAAGTTATAGTGGATAATGAAAGGTAACTATAAAAATGCAGCACGCGTTGATGTCTTTTTGAAACCCATCTCTCATTACTAAATTAGTATATTTATTTCATTTTGACATAGATACGTGTAATACTAGTATCGCTACTGCATGCTTTTTCTAGGTATGATCGATATTGTATATAAGCATTGTAACTGTGCTTCAAATTATTTCGCTCATTCAATATGTTTAAAAAACATAGCGATCGCAAGTGCTATCAAATGTCATATAGTTGTAGCATGAAGTTCGAGAATATCTTTCAAATGTCAAATTAAAAGGGATTGCGAAAGATTTAAAGATTAGTCAATCGGCCCCTGAACAGAATTAACAAACTATTTATAGCATTTTCACAACCACTCAGGTACCTATCACAGGAAAAAAAACACTAGAATAAATCTTTGTCATGAAACGTGTAATCTAGCCATTATAGTGATCATGGAGGCTTAAATCAACAGTATGCTAATATTGTTTATGTCATATTAGGCTTCAGGCTGAGAGCGGTAGTGGAACAACTGCTCCGGCGCCGGAACAACCGCCTCCTGAACCGCCCGCGCAACCACAGCACCACGCTTAGATACAATATTACAAAAGTTAAATATTACACTCTTAACTTCAGATAAAACTGTCTTTATACACAAAAAAAAAATCATAAGCTACACATTAGAATTATCTTGTTTTTTTTTTATTTCCCAATTTAGTATTGGAAAAACCAAATGCAACATAATACAAATAAAACCGTAATTAAAAATATATTTCATGTTAAAAAAGGTTTAATATTTTTTCAATAACTTTGTCGTTCCGTGGGAGCATATTTTAGATCTGGTAAAAAACATAACATTTTCAAACTATTTGTGTATAAATTTATGTATAAAATGCCTTATTTTTAATCTGTGGTATACAATCACCATTTGTTTAAAAACATTGATTTAAATCGAGATCTACAGGCTATTTTTATTAGTAATTAAAACATTCCTTGATAGTAGAAATGGCAAATCGTTCTTCGTGACTGGAATAATTGCTCCTTTATAGCAAAATAAACTTTATTAGTAACATTTTTAGATATAGATTGCCCTAAGAGACTGTTGTGTTTTCGACTAATTGTAATCTCAACTAACATTTTAGGCGATTTTTATCAGTATAGTACTTAGATTTGTTTACGTTCTTTGTTGGAAGCTATTGTGTACGATGTACAGTCAGCGAATATGTTTCTTAGGTTACTAGAAGAAACACTTTGACAGACTATTACTATTGAGAGCACGAAATAAAGAAATCGTTCCCTTCATAATATCATATTGTCTTTACAATATCATATATTTGGGAATAAAAATTTCATTAAATTTGCATATGTCTCGATAACTTTTATTACCAAATATTTAACTATGATAAAGTGACCTAGAAGTCAAAGCTAACTGTACATTTTTTATGAGTCACAGTGGAAATAAGATGTTCCCAATGTATACAGTTGCATAGTATAATTTTGAAATATTGGTTTAATCTAATGTGGTATATAGCTGTGGTCAAATATATTTTAAAATATGGTTTTTCAATTTTTCTACCCGATTGCGAATTTAGTTGAATTTTAACACATAAAGTGATCTGCATTTATGTTTATGAAGAATTAATCGATTGTCTATAATACAACTTATTGATTATATTTAATTACAAATAAGACGTGACAGGTAAGTTTTAGTATTAATTAGTATTTAAGTTCATATCTTATATTAAGCAGTAATGATAAGTTATGGAATAAATAGACGTATGTATATGAAAATAAAACTTGTTTTAATTATAGATACATATGATACATTCATATAAAATCCCTAATTCTATTTTAATAAAAATATTCACAGAAATGAAAATAAGTTGACAGTTTTCACTCAAATGTGTATTTACAAATCGTTACATTCATATCGTCGTAAATGGTTTAAAGCCTAAGGTAACTCTATCTTCGGGTGTGCCACAAGGATCTATTCAGGGTCGCAATTTGTTTAATATATTGACTAATGGCATAGTTGCGTGTTTTAAAAAAATTTACACTTTTTAATAATAATAAGCTAACTGAATGATGTGACGTCATCACGACAGAAATTAACTGTGACTATTGTTTTTCTATAATATATTTAGGAAGCAAAGAGTAGTTCCATTTGAATATGTCATATTCAAATGGAACTACTCTTTATTAGTTATACTATTATCAAAGAAAACAAATGTGTTTTTATTACCGATGCCAGATTATTACCGATACGATTTTATACCGATTTAGACATATCGATAAGGCAATAAATAGAAAATATCTGCCACTTATATACTACATAGTTATGCGAGCATCGGTTATCTTACATTTGTGATAATTAATGCAAAGGTGTAGAGACAAAAAAGCGGTTGTATAGTTAATTTTTACTTAGTGTTTTAGAAATACTGCAATCATTTAGATTTGTCTTAAACTTTTTGAATTCAAAGGATTAAACTTTTGTACGCGTCTTGGCATATTCTATATTTACGCAATGGGCAAAAGTTGTTCCTACAAAGTAACACTCTAGTTTCATATGATTGACATTGAAATCTTTACAAGGAAATCAATAAACAAATATGACTCAACGGAGGACTATCACGAGAGCTGCCTAGAGGCCCCGGTGGAGGGCGACCACGCAATGTGGTCGCCCTCCACCGGGGCCCGCCGACCACCATATTTTAAGCCAGACCATAGGTAGGCGTTCCTGAGAACGTCACTGGTTGCCTGATTGAAATAAGGTGCCATTTATAGGATCCCAAAATGATCCCGTATTCTTCCCCCCCCCCTCTCCTCCCAAATGCAAGTGTAACTAAATGTTACTTACAAATGCCAGAGCTATCGTATTCAACAAATCAGTTAATAAAATCGATATAAACTCGCCCATAGAATTTGTAAGCTCTATAATTTGAATTATAGATGCCTCAATATATAACTATGCATATAGTTTGTAACATTTTTTGTGGAAAATATAAAGGTGGCTCTTAAGAGAGGGCGTAAAGTTAACAAACTACCCCTGCCTATGTCCCGGCGATAGGCAATGATATACACGGAGACAGAGCATCGAGAATCGATTATTAAAAATGTAATGTGTATGTATTACGATTATTAAAAACATGCTGCATTTCATTGTAGAAAAAGCAGTGTATTTTATTGGTAAAGGATATTTTTCATGTTTTTTTTATTGATTAATTTTTTGGCTATCGCAAAACCTTTAGTATCGCAATCTTTTTACTTTTTATTACAGCTTATTCGGACATCATTTCCACAAAACCAGTTGGAAGTTAATTACGCGCCCTCTTAAGTTATATAATATATTAGCAGACGTTACTTGCTTCGGTAATTAACAAATTATTTTAATAGCAAAGTAAAGAACGTCTGCTTCCATTGTAGCATTTGTATATGATATTTAACTATAATTTGTCATATTTGCTTATATTTGGCCATATTTTGACAGGTGTTGGTCACCAACGTCTGTTACAACAAACTTATTTCTATATAAATAAAAAAAAGTTATCAATGCAACGATGAATTGAATGCATTCGGTTGTCGTTTTTTCTCTTTTGTTATATCAGTTTTAACGATACACGACAAACTATTTTTCCTTTGTTAATTTCTGCAAATAGTTACAATTGGCACGATTAAAAAGTCTTATTGGTCTTGTCGAAAAAACATTTTGCCTGAAGCAACATTGCATCTACAGATTAGATTGAATGTTCATAGGCTATGTATTCGCTTGTGTAATTATCATAATTTTATTGTTTTTATCAAAATGTTTAACTTTCTTTTATATTTCACTGTCATCTTTGTCGGTGGGACACTGGCCAATGATAAATCTCACCAGTTTTACAAAATATCGATGGTATGTATTCAAGTCTGTATTGAATTATTTTTTTTTAATGTTCACTGCTTTTACAAATGTTTTGTGAAATCTATTTTGATATATATTTTGGTCACCCATCTCAGATAATAACACTAAAAAAATCTAATAACAGACTTAACATGTAGGTGTTATCATTACATCATTTAACTTCTGAAAATACAAGTAAATATACCTGAAACTAATGAAAAGATGCATTTGTGATAATGCAAGGAAATGATGATCAGTATTTTGATAAAGAAATATGAATAAAGTACATTTCTGTTTGTATAATAACGACATAACCATTGAGTGTTCTTGATGTTGCAATGGTTAGTCAACGCCAAGTCTGGTCAATTAATAGGTAATCAAAAAAATCCTTTCTATTTCTAACTGTCAGTCCTGGCTGCATGTGTAGACCAATCTGCAATGAGATTTCTATATTTTGCAAGTTCTGTTGCGCAGCAGCAGCAGGCAATATTATAAGTTGAAAGTGATGTCCTAAAGAAATATCCAATAGGTGTCATCAGAGAATAATCCAACGCGTCCAGTGTTGTTTTCTCACGGCGAGAGTCCTGTGTGGGATGCGCACACTCAAACCTTGCTGTTCGTCGATGTCCACCAACAGAACGTTCACCGGCTGCACTACTCTACTGGCAAGATAGACACCAAACATATCGGTCAGTCAGTAACTGAGTACAGCAAGACCGAGGTTCACAATTCTTTTTTGGCCTCGGAGACTTTATTTTTTTTGGCGAAACTCTATTTTAATAACCTAAGGAAGTTTGATCATTTTTCATGTGCGTTTTAAAATGAAGATAGAAATTATAAATAAAAAATTATATTGTAAATATTACGAAGTCTTTTTTACATTTTTTATTTAACTCGCGGTCTCAAAAATATATCAACATGGAGCCTCTGTAACCCTTCTACTTACTCTAGGGTTTCGCGGACCAGTGTTTGAGAGTCGCTACCGTAAGATACAATTAGTGTCAATCACTGATGTATCTGCAGAAGGCTAAATTTCAAAGCACGGCCAATGTCAGCTAATCCGAATGATGCAAGTATTACGCCATCGGGCGATCCACCAATATCCAATTGCCTGATCACTGCTGTTATAATTATTGAAACAAGATTCAATATAAACTTTAATTGTACGTTCGGTCATCGTCATAATTAGTAGGTTCGGGTGCCTACTCTGTTTGTCTTTGGAGAAAATTTTGGAAAATTTAGAAACGTTCTTATAATTTTGTTAAAACTATATATGCGAAGAATATCTGTGCATCAGAGGCAGTGTCAGGTCCTCTCAAAATTTCGTTTTCGTAGAATAAGAGTGGGCATGGTCTGAGTTACCATGCACCACAATGGTTGAATTTTACTGTTGAATAATACTTAAAGCTATAATTCCTTATCAAGGTTACGGGCAAGTGAATGTGGTTTCTCTGGTGGCCGGGTCGAAGCGACTGCTGGTGGCCGTCAGGTCCTCCCTGTACCTGATGGATTGGGATGTGACTGGTGACGAGTCGCTACGACTTCTGACAACTGTAGACTTAGGGTTACCGGACAACGTAATCAATGAGGGCAAACCGGATAGTGAGGGTCGATTCTGGGCAGGTGAGTGCGAATGCATTAAAGTTGAGGAGTGGAGGTTTGCTACGTCACAAATATGTAGAAAATGTACAAAGGTGTGACGTCATGCGACATTTCAACTCAATGTATCGCTGTTATTAATTGCTTGTTTAATATTCTTTAATAATGTCTGTCAGGTAAATTATAATATACCCGAAGGACTAACAAACAAATTTGTCCCATCCCTATTATGGTTGCTACAAACTGTATGTCATCATAATTTTCAAGAATTTTTTTGTCAGTCAATGAACATCATTTATAACATCTTCATATTTTCCAGGAACTAAAGGTCCACAAACTGGTGACGACGTTCTTCCTGATAAAGCCACCTTTTACAGTATAGAACAGGATTCGTTAGAATATCCTCGCATCCAGGTTCGCCCAATTTCGATCTCCAACGGGCTTGTCTGGTCCCTCAACAACACTATACTGTACTACATAGATTCGCCCACACAAAAGGTGGAGGCGTTCGACTACGACGCGGTTAAAGGAGATCTGAGTATGTATTTTTTTATATATTAACAGTTGCATTCAAAATGCTGTATGCATATTTATCTTAGAGAAAAAAATATTCCAGTCCCTGAGACCTTACTCTGTTTTTCCACGAACTCGTAAATTTCGAATAAATTTGTTAATATCATATTTGTGCATCAGACACAGTTTCAAGTCCTACTTTGCCTCATAAATAATCATTAATTATCGAAAAGTAGCTTTCTTTGGAGCTATATTAGCGTTTCGAAAATAGATTAAATTATGTTTTCGGAGAAACAGTCTTCTGGGGTTCTAACCCATGACCTTTAGCAATTCGGGTGACTGTTCTGAACAATTGAGCTACCTGAGACCTAGCAGGAGTGACTATCAAGCATTTGTTACTTTCGCTACTAGATTTTATAGATGATTAAGTTACAATTTGTCAGCACTTGTGTATCGTAGGCCTGATGCTTTATGAACTACCCTGCCGTTTGGCGATGGGGGGACCAAACTAAATAAAAAAATTGGTGCTATATTATGTACGATTTGTCCTTAAAAACGATAGTTGTATCTCTGAATGCTAAAGCAGTATGTAAAAAAAAATCGTTAGTCCTGCCACTTTAACATTAAAAATGTGCAACCAGATGGAAAAGTAACTTGGAGGCAGGTAATTCATGTTTCACAAGTTTGTACTAATAATATACCAAATTCTAGACACAATTATACATAAAGTGGCGGGACATAGGCAGCAATATGCAATGCCCGGTAGGCACACAAATCTCTCGAAGCACTTAACAGATTACATTTAACATAACAAAAACAATATTTGAATAAAGTTTCTCCATCAGGTGGTCGAAGGACCATTGTCGATATATCTAACTACGGGTACGAGGATGCGATACCAGATGGCATGACAATCGACAGCAAGGGCCATCTGTGGGTGGCTTTGATGTTCGGTGGAACGGTGAGTGTTCTGGCAAAAAACTTATTATTGGTAATATTAAATTATGCGGAGTCTGCAACTGATATCCCATATTTTTACCCGACTACAGCGGCGAAGCGAAAAGAAGGGTTACGATTTTGGTCGGTAAGTATGTATGTATGTAAGAATGTTCATCTGTTCCCTTATAACCTCGAAACAACTCATCGTTACTGGACAAATGAGGTATCATTAGAAGCCTCTTAGTTGTCCGCTTACTATGTGACGTTACGTTACATTAAATTGGCAAAAGCACCCTCTAGAGAGCATAGAGTAAGAAACTAAATATATTATTCAATCATTCCGTATAGGGTTGAGAATGGAAGGGCTTGCGATTTTGCTTAAATATTCCGAATCTTAATTAAATAAAAAAATAAGTTCTAAAACTAAAACCTGAATAAAAACTAAAACGTAGTCGTATGCCCTTGATCATAACAAAACAAACCAGTTCATTAGACGGGTTCTAATTTTTGAACTTATTTTTTATATATCTCTCTCTTTATCACACTCATCAGGTGCTCCACATAGACCCGGATAGTAGGCAAGTGATATTCGGCTACAAGATACCGGTGTCCCGTGTGACGTCAGTGTGTTGGGGCGGGCCTAATCTCGACGAACTGTTCGTGACCACGGGCCGGGACCACCAGGATGAGAACTCGGAGCCGCTCGCCGGCGCCGTGTTCACTATAAGGAATACGGGCAGTAGGGGTGTGCAGACGTACGTTTTCAAGTTTGATAACGCCGATATCTATTAACAAAGACTTGGTGCATATTTGACGGAGGATGTGTTGTGTCTATCTCGAAACGTGAGCACTGACATATATCGGACATTCACACCCAGTTGCACAAACTTCCATTAAGGTTTAATGAAAACTTCGAACTCTAATATATGTTTTAAGTAATTAATGATTTTAATAAAAAATGCTTATCCACTAGTCCCAGGTACCCGGATGGGTCTCGGGTAGCTCAGTGGTTATAGCGGTCGCCCAGATAGCGAAAGGTTCGCATTAGCATTTGTAAGCATTTTCCGTTAAAAATATTTATCAGTATAGCATTATGCATGCAAAATTAATAAAAATATAATAATCAATGTTCTTTTGAAAATGTTGTTTCGGTAATATAAAATAAGTTTTAATGAATGTTTTAAATTTTTAAAATATGTAACGATAATGTCACTTTAAAGTAATAAGAATTTTAATGAACCTTGCACACTCGATGGATGATCTGTAGTGTATTAACATATACTTCACGGTTGACGGGCCGCCTGTAAGATTCGCCTCGACCCATACATACAACTTATATGGCTCACTGACTTCAACCTCCACTTAAATTTAAACCTTAATGTTTAGGAAGTAGAGTTTAAAATCAATTTGAGACAGGACAATGCCTTTTCTTGTATGGAGATTCGCACCAAATTGCATCAACCCAAATTTAGCCTCGACGAGTCAAGATTTTATTTAACTTTTCACTGCCATCAAAATTTTATCATAATTTAACCGCATTTTTGAGATATTCGAAAAAAATTATAAAGAAACACTGCGGTTTATATTCAAATTTCATAACTGTGATTATTACCCTATTTATTATTTATATAGAAATGTGTTTTAAGCCTCCCTTAAGTAGTGAATGAATGAATATTTTTTAATTTATTTATTTATTTACCAACATCTTATACATTTATACAGTATACAGAAAAAGTGTATGTTATAAAATAACTTAGTAAATGCAAAGACAATTATAGGTAAATACTGCATGCAATCCAACAGCTTAATCTACATATAAAGTAACAGCAACAGTATATCAACTACATTGTACTTATTCCTAATTATTAAAATAATTATACAGTATTTCTCTGAATTTATTTGACAACCTATTTATGTCAGTTACATAACTAATACTATTGTATAATCGTGTCAAAAGTAAAACGGGTGAGTTAAATCCCAAGTTAATACGACTTCTTGAAAGAGAAAACAACTTGACAGACGAGCGAGGATACCTCAGTGGTATCCTGAGCCTAAACCTAAACTGACTAAGCAACCCGGAGCAATCAATTTCATTCCAGATTAAGCCATATAAAAAAATTGAGTCATGGACATTGCTTTGGATATTTAAGGGTGTTATTTTAAATCTTTTGAAGCTCTCCATATATGAATAATGTCTATAGAATTACTTAATAAACAAATACATATAAATGAAATATAATTTTTTAGTAATAGTGTACCTGTGACGCAATTTGGTACGGATAAAGGCAATCTCCTTTGACATATTGCGGTAACCTGACGTGCGGCTGTGTGTACACTAATGAAAGAGTTATTATAGTAGAATAGGGAAGACATGGCTGGTTAAAGTGGATGTGTAATGTAACTAACTACCTTTTTAACTAAAAAGAGTCAGAAAATCCCGATAGCCCATCAGTTTCTCGTTACTCGTGCATGGATAGTAAAAGATGTTTTTCTAATAATATAATGAAATCAAAAGTATTAAAAATAGTGCTACATAGTATGTTGTATTACAATCGGACAGATGGTGTTGCTGATGAAAAGACTCTTTATACATAGTTTATATATTTTATATCTTTATGTAAATATAATCTTTGATGTTTTTATTGAGATTCCAAGTTTAAATACCTTAGTAAAGTTGTCTTGTACTTAATTCTCATTTATTTTCTAACTTCCTCAGGTTTCCCTTGTTTATGACCTTTCGATAATAGATGGGATATCCCGAATATCTCTCTCTTATGCCCGTTTTCATTAAACTTATCGTCACTAGTCCAAATCTGTGGCCCAAATATTTAGGAATCCCCTAAGGTAAAAATTCATTTTACCATTGACTAGAAACCACCTAATGAAATTAAGCAATGTCTAAGATAATGATATTGTTATGGCACCTTGAGCTAAAAGTATGACATGGCAGGGTAAGTAACATCTCAAGGCCTGGCGCACTTATTCTATCATAAAATTTCAATGATTCTACTAGACCAGCAGCGCGATACTGAAAAACTATTCCACATCCCGCATCTTGTTAAATGACGCGTCGCTAGGATTGTAATCTAGGTTTATAATGGAAAATTGCTAATGAAGCATGCAACTGACGTGCTGTTCACTGTACATAGAAGGCTTTTAGCCAGGTGCACAATGTCCATTAAAATTTTCATTAGTTTAAAGTGACATTACCGATACATATTTGACATTCATTAGAGTTTAAAGGCGTCATTAAACATTAACGGACGTTTGTGCAACTGACCGTTTGAAGGATAACATTATACAGACACTATGGGAGAAAGCTATTTTATTTTATTACATATGTCTCCTTTCACACCTGTACATACATTGCCAATGATATTAAAGCCCTGACTTACCTAAATACAATTGTATTTTTAAAGTAAACAGTAATGGTGTGAAAAATTGAGAACAATGTAATTTGTTGTTTGTAAATCATGCGGAAAATGGTTTATGTTGATTGATGATATTTGTATAATATTTCCACATTTTGTAACATTAGAATTTTACTAAATGTTTAAAAAATTCATGTTATGAAATCATGTAATATGTTGTTTGTCACGTAAATACAATTTGAAGTAAAATTCTACTTCATAAATTTAAGTAAAGTTGTTTCATTTGATAAATCTTTACAATTATACCTCGTGTGTTCTTATGTTTTAAAACAAACTTTATTCTGAAAAAATAAAATGTTACTGACTGTTATTTCTATTTTTTACGGTTTTGAATTTGGAATGTTTACTTTTACTTTATTTGTATCGCAAATTTATTTGTTTATATTTTCTCATGATAGAGGGAACGAAAATGTGCCACTGTCATTTCGCTATTTAAAGCGGGAAAAAAACAGAAGCAGATTCTCCGCAGGCTGAAAAGTTTTCCTGTAAGCCGTAACTTCGTCAATTATACCATACAGCGGTACAAAGAGAACGCTCTGTGAGGACCCCTACGAACATCAAAATGATCCGAGAGCGACTTCGCCGAAATCCATGTCCTACTCAGAAGAAACTCGCTCTGCAGACTAATATTTCGCGTTTCAGTGAACAATATACTGCAATATGATCTTAAGCTAAAGGCCTATAGCCGTAGAAAAGTTCACTTTTTAAACGATCGTCTTCGTAAGTTACAACGCGAACGTTGTCCATTGCTACAGAGGAGACATGATGCCAGGAAAATACTCTTCACCGATTTTTTTTTCTGTCAAAGAAAAGTTCAACCACCTAAAACAATGAAGTGTACCCTAAAAGTAGCAAGGATGTCTCAGCTTCTGCACAGAACCGTCGCACGCGCACTCCTCATCCGGCTAGTGTGATGGTATAGTGGGGAGTTTCGTATGAAGGTGTCACTCCGCTCCATTTCTGCCAACAAGGTGTCAAGGTGAAAGCCAAGAATTATCAGAGTGAAAGTTAGAGCCCGTGGTAAACCCCTGTCTGATACGTAATTTCACAATAAGGTTTGAGTTTTTCAGCAAAACTCGGCGCCATCCCATAAGGCAAAAAGCATCTAAGCTTGGTTGAGGGATAATGTGTCTGCCTTCATCGTGACGTACCAGTGGCCGTCTTCCAGCTGGTTTATGCTTTATGAACAGAATTAGAGCTCAAGGCCTACCGAAAGCCCCACCCAAACTTGGAGTCACTGATGCGAACCTTTGTTCCAGAAGCGAAGCGAATTATTCCTACCGCCATTGATGACTGGCCAAATCGTCTAAGGGCCTGTATTAAAAACAAGGGCTGTCATTTTGAATCAAATATATATTTTATTGTTGATTATTATTATCTATTTACGGTCACTGACAATTTAAGAATATAAGTTAATAGGGATGATGACTGGGTAAAATAAATGCAATATTATTTAGTCCGTCAGTCAGATAATAGAAAAATATTAGATACGTATTTTATTTACTTCAATTTAACAAGAAATAGCTTAGATAACAGGCATTAAATTTGAGGAGTGGGGGCTCGCTACGTCACAGTTGAGTAGAAAACGTACCATAACGTGACGTCATGCGAAATTTTAACTCCATGTAACGCCGTAATTTTATGATTACGAAAAAAATAAAAAAAATACGTGTTTAATATTTTTTAACACTCTCATTTTTTAAAACAAACAAAAATTAGTTATCATCCCTATTGTCAATTTCGCATTCACAATGCTATAATGAAAAAGAGTCTCAATGATATATGGCTTGGGTGGATTTCCTGACCATTGTTGAGAATACGCTCTGTAGTAGCGAAAAGTAACAAGTGCTTGAAAGATTCGTCAGTCCTGTTAAGTCCTGTTAGCTCAGCGGTTAGAGCATTCGCCCGAATTGCGAAAGGTCATGGGTTCGAATCCCATCTCAGGGTGCCAGAGACCAAGTGGATTTTTAAGCGTTTTGTATTAAGAACATAGTTGATTATTAAAAAAGGTACGCAACCTTTATTTCATCTCAAAACTTATGAACACACGAGTTACTAGTCAAAAAATTCTTTCAGAAAAAAGAAAACTAACAGGTAGGTCATAATCATCAAGTTATGTGGGACCCGGGGTTCGACCGCCTAACTCTACTATACGACATCATAGCGAGTATTATGACGATATTTCATTTCATTTTACTACTTTGGCATATCTTTTGAAGGATAAATTATTATGTTGGAAACACTGCTGTCAATTCCATAATCATTATTCTTTATCAATCGTTCGTTGCACAGAACGCTGTGTTCTGTGGTGTGTTGTTATTAAAGTACATACTAAAGTACTAAAATAAAATGAATGAATGAATGAATAGCGCTATGTACATCGCTTAAATGTGCTAAGGGAAAGGAGGCAAGATGGAAGAGCTAACTTTGTGTAGAAATAAATAGAAATGAACTTAAGAGTCTTATTTATTTGTTCTTGAAATGTAATTAAATAGTGGAAATTCGTAAAGTAAAACCCTGAGAAATTTCATTTTGCCCTAATCTAGTGGGCAAAACGGGAAGGTTATAGACAATTTAGAATATACAACAAATTTAAATTTTGCAGTTTATACTCGTTCATAGAATACAATTATTTGCTAGCTGACGTTCTTATAACAATACGACAGTCATGAATATGATAGTCAGCGATTTTGAGGGCATGAAAAAGTTAAAATTTTGATTTATATTTAAGGCAAGAAAATATCTGGCCCCTATACGACTAACATGGTACAAACGTGCCTTTCGGAGGACCCTCTTACATGATTGAGCAGCAGACTTAAAGGCTCTCTTCTTGGCTTGGATCCTTTGAATAAGGAAATGGCGGTCGCGTGCTTGGACCCAGGCTTTGTATGCTGCCTGCTTACGGGCATCAGCACAGGCACAATCAGCGTTATTCCAAGGGTGGGCTTTGTATTCGAGCGGGATATCGCAGAAAGGAATAAAGTATTCCATTCCCTGCCGGATTACTTCAGTAACCGCACTAGCCGAACTGGAAGGATCACCGCAGAAGAGAAGCACACCCGCTGCCATGGGTAAGATGCAACCTGGGTTGGCAAACTCTCCTCATGCCTGCTTAAGGCTCTGGCACTGCTGCTTATCGACGGAGAGCAGTAAACTGCTTGGTGCTGACTCCGGCGAATGGATGGTCGCAAGTCAGATGGCCCGTTGTGGGACCTACCACTGCATCGAAATGGATTAAAAGCCTTTACAATTAGCTTGACAGTTATTATCAAATTTGAAATTAACATTAATTGCTCTTATTAACCATACTTATTGCCGATGTTTTTCTATGCTGGTAAAACAAAAACTGTTATTATTGTTATAGGTTTTTTTTGTTGCGTTTTAGTAAATATTGTAGTTCAACGTTATTCAATTAGCATTATCGGTAATTTCTATAACCTTTCACAGCACATTTAATGTAACAATAATTATGCACAACAATTTAAAAAAGAAGCGTAACAATCACGCTATCACGGGTTATTAGTGCAACAGAAGTTAATTTAAATCCACCGCTCCTGCGATTAACTGGATATGACTAAATTTCCTTTGATTGTGTTTATAAAATTAAAAATATTAATACTTCAGCTTTGCTGCATTGTAAGTATCAATTTATTTAATGCCTTATGAATTATTTAAAATCATTTATGAACTTCATCACGTGAACACTAATACTAGAATTACTTAGTAAAAAAAAATCGTTTGGTTTAAGTAAGACTTAATTATCTGTACTCAGATTAATAGTACTTCTTTCCCACTACTATAATATAGTTATATAACTATAAAAAAAACATTCGGCACTAAACGAAAATAAATTATGTACAGTTATGAGTTGGTACTTTAAACGCCGCAATTTTTGGCGCGCTTGTCATGATGTCAATGTACCCGCTTAAGCCATTACGTTATAAATCAAAATGGATTTGAGTAATTCATCAATATTCAATTCCTCAACATCGCCATATGGGTGCCATACGAAGTTTCTGTCCCGGTTAAAAAAAATACTATTTACTAGGCCTGCATCCGGCTTAGGTCATCCCCGTCGCACTGAACCAGGCCTTACACTAGTCGATGTCGTCAGTGTATGGGTGCGTAACTAAGCCATTAGAGCGCGTAGTATTAATTGTTATATTATCCCTATGTAATTTTTTGCATGAGGAACCTGTTCACACACACGTAAACATTAACAAGTTGATAATAGTGTAGGAATCTGTGGTACCTAACTGCTTTGTAACTGCTTATTATTAAATGCAATAACGCACCGTTTATTTTTGTAGACGATATCAGAAGCTCATGAACAATTTTCAGTCACTTATGAAAAGTTTAAGCACGCCGAGAGTCCCGTATGGAACCCGCACACAAACACTCTGTACTGGGTCGACGTACTCAATCAGGACGTGCATGCTTTACATTATCGCACCAGGGAGCATCGAGTTAAACATATAGGTAAGTCTTTATTACAAAACACACCTTGATTGTGTATTATTGACACATAACTAGTCTATTTTTCATTATTTTCTGCTCACCCGCTGTTTAAAAATTAACCTAGGAACCTACTATGGCTGCAAGTCAGAGAAATGTCTCCACCCTCCAGGTATTAAGGTTTAAAAAGTAGCAGGAAACCTGAGTGATAGAAAAAGTTTTCCCCGTTTTTTTTTTACGTACACACAGCAGCAATATATAAAATGTTATATATCTGAGACAGCTATATTTTACAGCAGCTACCTACACATCTAAAATACGTACCTACATCCTCAATGTTAATGTTTCATATAAAAACATTCTAAATTGCTTAAGAAATCTATTATGTTATAATGCTAAAGTTTACTTCTTTTATAAAATGTGAAAAATAGCCTTTTTAGAGAAAAGAGTTCGTTTAAATATCTAATAAAAGGATAATTTCTTAGGTATAGGGTTTCGAGAACTTCGATGTTTCATTTGTGCAACTAGCAATTTCCTGGTCCTTTACTTGGCAGAAGGAGCAGATTTGTACTTAACAACTTTCATATCTGTGTTGTGTTAATCAATTTTTTATGAAATATTGTAGAATATGGAGAAGTCAATGTGGTGTTGCCAATAGTAAACAGCAGTCGTGTCATAGTGGGGGTCCGATCAGAAGTTTTCTTGCTGGATTGGAACAAAGAGGGTGACTCGGCATTACGACTGATCGCTGCTTTAGACCTGGGGAGTCCCGACAACATATTCAATCAAGGAGCGGTAGACGCCCGCGGCAGATTATGGGCAGGTATACACAATGTTTATAACTTAGACATTACAGCCAGTTGCACAAACGTCCATTAAAATTTTCATTATTTTAAAGCGACATTAACTATACACAATTGACATTCATTAGAGCTTAAAGGCGTCATTAAACCATTGGTCGTTTGTGCAACTGATCGTAAAGTAAGAAAAAGGTCATGAATCTCTATCTAACAATTACAAAGTAAAATAGTGTCCGATCGAATGTTCGGTTTCGGTTTAGTTTCGGTATCGGTGACAAACCTACCGAAACCGAAACTGCCTTTCTCGCGCGAATTTTCCATCCGCGAAAGAAATCCCGCGGCAATGAGTGGATTTTTTTTTATCGAAGTGTTATACACAATGTTGAATTTAGTTTAGACGACGTTAGTTTTTTAAGATATTTTTTTGTTTTGATTATTACTTAATTTGTAAGTGCTTATTGTGATATTAGACAACAACTTAAACAAGTCAATTTATTATGAATAAATAAAAAAAAAACATAAAAAAGTAAAAAAAAAACGTGGATGGATTCCATCCAACTGCTCAAATAAACACATCTATTTTTAGTACTTTTAAGGCACAATTATTTGTTCCTTTAATGTGGCGATTGAGGGGGTTGTTAAGTATGTTGATTATCATGATGAAAATGTCCAAGACTTGAATAGCTTTGTGATTTAAAGATAAGAAAATAAAGACTTAAAACCAGTTTCGGTCATAACAGTCAACGGGCTGCTGCGACCCAAAATGGGCGCAATTGATCTTCTGTGATTTTTGACCTATTCAGTCTGTTTATTGCCAAAAGCTAATTTTAATTTATATTTTCAGCAATGAATGTGATGATGTCTAATATTTACTTAAAGAATAGAACAAGTGAAAGATTCCCTCTCTCTAAACTAAGTCCCAGGTCTGTGCTTAACAAGTAAAGTTCTAATCTTATCTTAAACTAGCTGTTTTGCTAGCTATATATATACTATTGCATTTGCCGAAGTACCAGTCGACGATCCTTCCACTTCTTTTTACGCTGAGCTAATATTTAATTAGTAATCATTCAGTGCAGTCGCGTTCGCACTATAACTGCATGTAATTGCGCATACTGCATGTCATAACTCAATTGGTAATATCGCAAGCAGTCTGTTTGAAGAAGCCTTAACCCACTGAGTTATAGATACAGCCACGACTGCATGCAGTTGAACTATACGTGCTATTAGTCTGAAGCATTCCTTTAAAGTTACAGTATGATTTTACATCTATGATAAGGTACCAAAGGTGCTCAACGAGGGGACAAAGTGGAGTCAGACCATGGTGTTCTATATGTTCTGGAGGCGCCGCACTTCACGCCCGAGGTGCGACTAAAGCCAGTGTCAATATCCAATGGAATGGTGTGGTCGGTCAACAATTCTCTACTCTACTACATTGATTCAGAAACTAAAAGAATAGACGCGTTTGAATTCGACTTGATCGCCGGTGGGATAAGTAAGAACCTTAGGTCTGCGATTATTAGTAAGTAAGTCTTAGTATTAGCAAGCAATTTTAGGGTCGTCTCAGAAGACCCGCCGTTTATGAAAGCAAGAGTCGTAATAACCATCTAATGGACGGGAGTGCTCATGACAGAAATGTGTAAAAGTTTTTGACAGTTTGATTTTTTGGTATGTTGAAGTACTATCCAGTACTCAGTACCCAGCGCGGAGATCAGGTGCTAGAACGTCTCCTATTTTCGTTATATAAGTGTATTTTGTTTTTTGTGTACAATAAAGAATAATCTATCAATCTATCTATTTCGATAACACTGCTATCGAATTCTTAATTATCATTATTTATTTATCGTTCATCGATACTAAAGTACAATGAAACAAAATATCGATAAGATGTCGTATATATAAGTCTGAAATAAAAGTCTTATGTTTCTAGTGGTTGATTAAGATATTTCTAGCTATTTTTAAACATTATAAGCTTCAATATCTTATTTAATATATGTAACGAAAATTTTGGAAACTCTATTAGAGCTATTGTAATAAATTATTGTTAAGAAATTAGAAAATGGAGATCATTTTGGACGTAAATACTACCTCTAACTTAATAGTAAGTTAATCCTTTTTTACTTAACTCTATAATGATATTTTACTTTTCAGGTAAAAGAAGGACCATAATTAATTTGCAAGAGCATGGGTATACCACTGCGATACCCGACGGAATCACCATAGACAAAGATGGATTACTCTGGGTAGCGCTAATGTTCGATGGATCGGTAAGGGAAATATTTGATGAACAAACATTGAGCGAAAATTAAAAGTTGTGTTACTTGCTCCGGTAGAGATAAATAAAATCCCCATTGATTGTTTTTGATATTTCAGAATTTCTTTTGTACTTTTTTGTTTCGATTTTCCCCATTCACACAGGAGGAAGGCAAAGGGTACTAAGCCCATACAGCCTTGGTAAATCATAGACAAGTAATATTTTCTTAATTTAACAATTCGAAGATAACGATAGAGGTTAAATTAAAATAAGAGACACGTAACTGTAAAAAATAACCAACCAGTAGTTTGTATTCAACAGGTTCTCCGCGTAGATCCAGATAGTAGAACAATTGTGAGAAAGATCGAGCTGCCAATCTCCCGCGCTACATCTGCGACGTGGGCGGGGCCTGATCTCGACCAACTTGTCATCACCACATCGCGTCGCAATATGGCCGCCGATGAACTAGCGAAGGAATGTCTTGCAGGCTCTTTATTTTTTTTTCATGAATTATTCACATCAGGCTTGCCATCTTATCAAATTGTATTTCCAAATGCTAACCATTATTAACAATAATTTTAAAGTAAGACGAAAATAATATTTTCCATTAAAGTTAATAAGGAAATTAAATAAAAATAAATATTGCGAAATAATTTATTATAGGACGAAATTACAACAAGAGCAAATAACAAGACTTCATATAACACTTTAGACTCCATGAATAAATAACAAAAGATCACATGACAACAGCGAGAATGACTAGAATCATTACAACAATGTGATTTTACTTTTCATATACGGTAGCGCTAAAAAGGGCCACTATTTTCAAAATCCTATTCGAGAAATGCTTAAATACGTTTGAAATGCAGTCTTTGTTGCTAATGGTCAGTTCACCTCTGTACTGCACTAGGATTCGTCACTAGAGGCGCTTATGTAGAGTGAGGTCTCTTAAATGTCATCTGCCATAACTATTAACGTTTATTTATTGCAAAATATTTACATTATTCTTGAAGTTGTTAAATTTCCACGCGCCTCACCCCCCGCTGAGTATGAGATAATAAGGGAAGATAAAAGCGCATTAGGAATCCCCTAATGCGTTTTTTATATTGCCTTTTTATTCCCAATACGGGAACGGCACAACACCGGACAGCGGCCGACGTATCAAGATTTATTGTAAACTTTTTTGATGCTCGCCATAATAACAAAAACAACTCAATTTCAAAACCTCGCGCGCTCGTGGTGCCATCTGATGAACAAAGAAACTATTACTTCTTGCTTTTTTAGCATTCGGGCTTTAAAAAACAGCGGACCTTTTTGGGCAGTAAGTACATCTTAATTTAGAAGAGAACATTCGTGTATAAATTGCACAATTTAATAAATATCTGTAGCCGAATAGAACATTTACGAAAATCACACATTGGTAATTGTTAATATCTACTTTATATTACAATATCTAACTACCTACATGAACATGTTTACAACCTAATAACAATAACGTTATCGTACGCAACGTATTACATTAACACATTTTAGGCACATTTTTTGATAGAATTATTACTAATTTGGTAACAAATAATAAATCAAAGCGATAACACTAATGTAGGTACACTTATTTTATAAATATTCTACATTAAGTTATTATCTGAGGTCGGAATTAGGTAGAGTTATTTATGTACTTGCATCGAAATGTTGATATTAATGTGGACCTTCCCGGGATTTCTAATGGACAATCTTGGACATCTTTGGACATCCGATGTCATTGATGTAAGTTTGGCAACGTCGTGCGTGCAGTAGTTTAAATTGTGTAAAAGTAAATTAATTTTTATTTAATAAATCACGGGATTTTTTCTGCTCTTTAAAATTAATCTCGGGATTTTGAGGCATATCCACTTTATTCTTTCGCTGTATGAAATCAGTGTAAGTACATGAATAACTCTACCTAATTCCGACCACTGGTTATTATGCAGAGATATTAGGTTATCCATTCAATGTAAAATGTCAACACTCGATGTTGAGCTTTATTTCTAACGAATTAAGATATAGAATCGATAGGACAAAATTATAATTATTATAAGATCTATTTGATTTAATTAGAATATTACTTGTTTACTTTTTATATTGATAAAATAATATCATTAAATATGAATAGGGTATATGCATGCAACATATACTCTAAATAAATTCAAAAACATAAATTAAATACGGATACACCCGATGTGGCTCACTGATGTACCCGCGTAGAATGCTTATCGAAGCGCGGCAAATATCGAACAAACATAATAATTCCTAATTCACACTATCGGATGATCCACCAATATAGACACGCCTTCCCTCCGCTGTGCTAGTAAGACACCTATGCATTGAATTTTACACCTAATGAAATCATTGTCATCCTCATTGAAACAAGACTGTTTTAAATTTACCGTGAGCTACTTCACATGGAACTTACTGTACTATCATTGTCTGAAATCTCTAAAACTAGGCCTAAATTCTTTGTATGATACGAAATAACCTTAACATCGTGTTTTCTCATAATAATTAAAATATGTAATTGTTACAAAAAAATAAATTATACCCTTTCAGATCAATTTAACATAGGGAAATTATTTTTATGCGTAATTTACAAATAGTAATTATCACCGTTACATCAAAAACATATTCTTAAGTTACTATGAAAAAACGGATTAGTAATGTAGGTAGTATGCACAGAAGGTGTGGCCGCACAGCTAGTAATTTCTTAGTAAAAGAATACCAACGCCATCTCTCGGTAACAACATAAGACGCAACGCCTGAGTATGCTTAATAATAAACCATATTTCAGTAACTTTTTTTTATTTGTTTGTTCTTTTCTGATTTCCAGAGGTTTTAAACAGAAATTGCACACTCTTGCCCCACATGATTCTACCTATTAACTACATAATTATTTCTTTTTAATAAGACGCTAAAAACAATTTATCAATTGATTATAATTTTACAGCGTGATATTTTAGATTTTTATTTGCTTTCTTTATTTTTTAAATCACTTATGTTATTAGTGACATACGTCTTGTTCTTTTTGATTTTATATTAAAAAACAAAAACTATTCAACTTCGAGATTCCATTTTTATCTTAACTTACTTAAAGTGCATTTTCATTTGACACGAACATATGAGAGTATTTAATATTCAAGCATTTTCCAGAAAATGGATTATTTACATATGTCTCTTACATTAATTATAGAACGTGGCAGTGTTATGGCAATTCATACCAAATGTGATAAGGCTAGTAATAACTATTTACAACCTTCATATCGATCCCTGTAAAACGTTCAAAACGAAACAGTGTACCCAAGCTACATACGATGTGTAATTTTAAACTTACAAAATAAATAAATATCCTAGACACGATAAAAAAAAATACATTTACATACTACAAATCTAAGATGATAGCTAAATTATAATATTTATTGTTTTTCCGATATATATCATAGACTTATAGGATTTCTCAAAGATTAAGCAAGAAGGTTTTTGTTATCAAAGTATGTTCCTTTTATTTTTCAATACAAGTTTAAGCAGTACATTTTATTACAAGCTGTTTTATAAGGCCGCGAGTAGGCCCGCGTAAATTATAGCGTAGTTTCTCGAAGGCAAAATGTGCTCACTGGACCGATTTTACGGTCATAGGTCATCATAGAACATCTGATAATTCTATATATCTTGACTTCTTGGTAGTAATAACGAAATTTACATAAACCTATTTCATTATCAAAAAGAAAAAAAATGTTTGTACACCTGTATGGAAAATTTAATATATATTATGTTGTCATTTTTTTGCAAATAAAGTAATTATTATTGACGTCATTTTGTGCTAGGAATCTATTTTAAAATACATACGTGTAACATATACTATAAATTATACACAGGGCCCGAACTAAGGGAGAGGAATTCCGGACAATCGCCCCATGCGGTAAAAATGTGAGCCGGTGATATTGAAGTACATACATGTTTAGAAACCCTAATGGCTGACATATGTGAAAGAAGCACATTTTCAAAAATATCACACATTCAACATCTTGACTAACATAGAAAGGTTCTGACTCTTATAGATAGCTAATATTATTTTTGTCCAGACTGGCAATATATCTATACTCCAGCCAAATTAGACAAAGAATAAATGTAAACAAAGCAAATTAGGGTCATCACAACTTAGATGAAATAGTAAAAAAAACTGACATTATTTTTACTTGACAGTCCTATAGAACTCAGATATTAGAAATATGTTTGTAGTTTTAAAATAACTTCCCAAATAAAGTTGTCAATTATTATAAAACATGTTCCTTTAGATTGACTACATTTGAAATTGATCGCATAATGTAAGCAAACCCCGCGTGAAAGTTCGGTGTTCCTTTCTACTGTTTAAAACAAAAAGTTTTTTTTTTATTTAAACATTCTTCATCGAATTACTATATAATTCAAATGCTGATTTCTATCTTAACCGCTTAAAATATTTTATATATTAGTATCTCGAATAGAAAAAAAAATTGTCTAGTTTAGAAAGATTATTAATGTCCGCATGTCACTGGTTACTGAGCTTTGTTAGTAAACATTCTTCATCGAATTTGGCTGTAGTATAGATCGGGTCTCCCAAGCTTACTTTTGAACGCAATTTCAATGTCAATATCTCAATTTTCGATCAAATCTTAGTACTCTTCAAACATAAGACTCAAAACTTACTCAATGTCAATAAGTTCATCAATAACCACGAACTAAGCTAACGAAACGTTACAGTGTCGATCGATCAAGATTTCGCTCAAGAGTAAGCATACTGGTTACACAAGTCGGTTAATTTCATACAATTTTATTAAATGACGCAAAACACTCATAAACGACGTTTATACTTTCAAAAAAGATAACTTACTTTTGGATTATATTTGGAAGATTGTATATTCATATCACTAAAAATGCATTCAAAATACAATTGAAAGCACATCAAATCACTACAACAGGCTAAACAATATAACATTTTAAACCACTAAATTTTAAGTTCAAAATCGTTTGCAGTATTTTCGAACCTGACGTGCTGCTATGTAACTGGCGCCATCTTGTAATGGCTGTAGCTGTACACGGTACAATCAAAATTACATTAATTTATAAAACTGACAATGATTCTCCAATTGATTTCAAACCTTAATACATTAGCAGTAAAGTTCAATAACGACTTAAACGAAACTTTGATATCTTTGTATTAACTTGATGTGCTAAAATGTGTACATATACCATTTGGTTATGATTAATATTTGTGCCACTTCCTAATAAGTATCTTAATTAGTTTTTCAGCCTTTCTAATATAACTATATATTCTTGTATGGATTGGACTATTGGATTTTATTCTAGATACTATTTTTTATTACTATGATTATGTGCTAATGTGATAAACATACATATATTGAAAATAACATATATATTCATTCCTATTTCATGAATACAATATTGTTTCCACTAATATATAGGGACAAGACAATAGCATTTTATTCACCAATAAAAAATAATAATTTCTATCATCTAAAAATCCCTATTCCTTGTAATAATTTTCAAATAATAAGTAATTTCTATGCCAAATAGATTTATAACGATCATACAGTTATTTAAGTTTTCTAATCAATTATATTTTTGTTTATAAATTTTTGGTACATCATTATAGTATAGGGAAAATTTTGAAAAGTCATAATTTATTTTTACATTTAATTACTATACAATTTGTCATTACTCATCTATTATGGCTAGTAACCTGGATGTATAAAATCTGAAATAAACATTATAACAATCTTTATTCTCATTGATAATTGCAAATTAACTTACCGTGAGAATATTAGTAACACAAAAATAAATAAAACAATTGAGAAAAAAAAAAACAAACGAATATAATTTGAGATAACGTTCAGCGTTTTTCTATGAAAAAAAAAAATTCAATGCGTTATCATTATATTACTATTAAAGAGGGTATTGTCATAAAAAACTACATGAGAATCGTATCGTACACACCAGCGGTGCTTATCCTTTTCGGCTGCCAACACAAAAATGTTTTTATTATTTTTTATAATTACCGCAGGTTAGGAACCACTGGTATAGTACTGGCAGCTAGATAAACAAATAATCATTGTATACGGTGACGTCACTAAGTTCCTCCGGCTGTCCCAATGTATGAAACATACTAATCTGACGTTATCGTTTCGGCGCGACCAGTCCCGCCATGATGTCGAACGTGTTACCGTCCGGCTCCAGTTGGAGCGTGGACGCGGCGGTGCGGACTAGGAGCCAGCCCGCCGCGTCCACGCCCACTATACGCCCGTGGACGGGGGTGTTGCCGCCTTCAGTCTGTACGCGGATCTCCTCGTCTCTACACAAAATCGTTTATACAGTCGAGGGAGGGGAGGGGGAGGGGGTACGTAAAAAAATAAATTAACACGATGTCTGTTTGAAATATAAAAATTAAAAAGTCCTTAAGGATGTCATTTCCGTTGCTCAAATTAGGTTTTAATCCTGGCAAACTGCGTTTTCAATTCAGGAGTATAATTAATAACTTAATATAGATTAATTATTATGTTTAAATATGCCCTAGAAATAAATTGAATTACAACTTTTAATGAAAATAAAAAGTTATCATATCAGTAACATTTAAATTTGACGCAAAAATGCGGCCATTTAATATGTGACATAATTATGTAACCTAACAGCCATAAGACAACGAGACAAGAGGACATATCGAGTCACTTTGAATAAATTGGTCTGATTTATTTATCGATTCTTATCAATCCAATCTTCGACATGTCTTCTTTTTTATGTTTTTTTTAAAGCTGAGTTTGTTGAGATTCAATCCTAACAGGATCGATTTGATTGAGTCTTTCAAAATAAACCCACGAGTCTATTGTCATTTTGTGAATTTAATGTCATTTTGTTCTGTTATTTTGAACATAGCATGCAAATCCTTCTGCGTAGCCGGAGTTTTCGGAGTTCCGGAGTCCGATTCTTGGCCGGGTCAATATAAAAAATTATCTTCCTTTATTGCCTCCTGTTTGTGTTGCGTTGCATTGTTTCGGACTTTCACAATGCAACTGCCTTAGTTGCTTAATTTGATATGTATCTAATAAATGTGTGTAATACCGTCACATAGTTATTTATTCAAATGATACCCGCTCGCAGGCAGTCACGCACTTTTTTGCCAAATATTTGTTTTGATTATATAACAACTAGTTGATGCGTTTTAAAGTAAGTATAATACTCACGTGTGCAGCCAATACTGGTAGTACTGTTCTAAGAAAGCTCGTACTCCGCCCTCGGTCGCCATATACTCAAGCGATCGCTCCAACTCGGAGCAGTATCGCGCCAAAAATCGTTCTACAGTGATCGGCGCTAGTGTTGTGCCATGTTTCCTATTGTGATCCGCTATTATATCGTTGACGCATATCGTCGGTATACTATTAGTGATGTTGACTCCTGTTCCTATAATAAAGAAAAAACTCGTCAGCATTTCAGCTTAGTCATAATCAAACTCATTATTAATCGCCTTAAAAAAAGAAGGTACTCCATTTCAATTGATGTTCAATAGATTCCGTACCCAAAGGATGAAAATGGGACTATATTATTAAGACTCCACTGTCCGCCTGTCTATTAAGGTCACCTTATAAGCCCTTATAGCAAGACAGTTGAAATTTTCACAGATGATTATTTTCTGTGGCCGCTATAACAACAAACACTAAAACATAATCAAATATGTATATTAAGGGGAGTTCCTATACAGCAAAAAAAATTTTTTTCTTGCGTTTTTTGTACATAATGGCAAGGGACCCTTAGTGCACGAGACCTACTCGAACACGGCCTGTTTTTCTAAGCTGGTGTACATAGATCTGCTTCTTTTTGGGACATCCCCTTTGGAAGCAAATTCTTGTCCAACATGCAATACGGTTGTTAAGCAACTTTCCCAATAGACGATTATAGGATGAGTGATAAAAAATATATTGTCTCGAACTCCTCCGTGCTTCGGAAGGCACGTTAAGCCTGTAAAGGACACCGAGCCACGCCGCGACAACAGCGCCACCAACAGAGAAACAACGAAACCTTCCCCTCCCCGTGCGGTGCGGGGTAGCGTACCCCCTCTCTAAGGAATCTAATAAGATTAACTGATTTGTGTATGAGCTAAGTGCGATCAATCAAATTGTATGTAAGAAATCGATTTTGCGCAATAAAGCATGTTCTGCCTTCTCCGAGTTTCTCCGAACCAAGTGTTTTATTCGAGACCTCTGCTACCTGCCCACTTTCAAATCCAGCTACAGTCCACCTGCTACAAAGCCGTTGGTCCTGGCTGCATCCGCAGTCATTAATATCCACCAATCCGCATTGGGCCCGCGTGGTGGGTTATGGCCCAAGCTTCAAATTCAATTCGATCCCATCCATAGGAAAGGCCTAAGCCCAGCATAGGGGACATTAATAGGCTGGTGACGTTGATGATGATGAACATTAGAATTTGGATAAACAAATAATATCCAAATAACGTGTTAAAGTTGAATAAAAAATAACAACCAAGCATATAAATATGCAACACTAGCACTGACCCACAGTGATGATGACGTCATCGCCGATGCAATTCGCCAACGTCATTATACCGCCTATTTTCACTTCGCGGCCAAAGTAAATATCGTTTGGCCATTTAATTCTGTAAATAAAATAATTTCATTTAACTATATACTAATTTAAAATAGTCCAAGGTTTTGTAGATATTTTTCGAGAAGTGTTTGTGACCAAGGGCTGATAGATATTTTTCGAGAAGTATCCGAGTCCAAGGGCTGGTAGATAGTGGCGTAACTACAGGGTGGCAAGTCGGCAAAATGTCACGGGCCCCCAGCTGGAAGGGGCCCCCGGTCAGAGGAGACTCCTTACTCCTGACATTTATTATTACGCAATTAGTAAAAAATAAATGAAGATCCGATGAATCTGCTACGGGCCTCAAACGGTATAGTTACGCTACTGCTGGTTTTCGAGAAGTTTCTGAACTTGTTCAATGACTTTTTGTTATTTATGAACACTAAAGATCTGGCAGGAGGGTAATAAGATTTAGGTAAGATAGTCAAGGTCATAAAAAAAATATTTTCGGGATCATCTTGGTTACTATCATCCGAATGATGTTACTAAGGAGCTATGAAGAATTAAATTTATGACTTATTTTGTTTGGAACTTTTAAATTCACCCAACAGTTTTTAAGTTAAACCATATATGCCCACAACTACTTCATTATTTGATTCCTCATACGCCCAGTGAGTCGCAAACGAAATGTAATTATTCTTGAACTTCATTATCTTCTACATGTCACTTGGAAAACGCATTCTACCCTATTCTATATTATAAAAATTGGAATTGTAGTTAGGTTTTTAAAAAAATTATAAAAAAAAAAAAATATTAGCGCAAACATTCTAAAATTCATATGTGTCGGAAGTTAAATTATTTCAGCAGGCCGATTCTGGTAACGTTTACATAATAATCGCATGTCAATATGATCGTAACGACCTGAAGTCCAAAATTATTAGTGCTATGTCTAAGGCAGACATTTATTAACAACATTTGTTCATTGTCTTCCTACATAAATGTCTTCATCTAGTGGAAAAACTAGATAGCAAAAATAGCTAGGCGAATTTTTCGATTAATGATTGATTTAAACGTAGTTAAGTAGTAAGTAAAATTTTATGGTGTACACGTAATTAAGTATAAAATTAGTGGTTCGATTCTAATTTTAAATTAAACTCTTAATTAGTAACCTATATTATAACTTCTTACTAATTTGTGTAATATATTTATACGTACTTAATCACATAAAATTAAGTTAAAAGTACACGTTTCTACTTAAATACGTGTAAATCAGCCATTAGGTAAATGACTTGTGAGCTTAATTGAATTTAAAATTAGAATCTACTTACTACTTAATTAGATGTAAACCAGCCATTAGGAAGGTGACATAATTTTCCATGAATTAAGTGTACTCATAGACAATAGGGAATATGCACACTTATGGAAAATATTTTTAATTGATAATTTACATCGATATACAACTGTAAAAAAACACCTGGCACCAAAAAACAAAAATTGTGTAACATTCATAATTGATGAAAATAAGTAATAGCTACGAGCAGTTTAAACGCCGGATTTTTTTCCGGAATCTTGTCGTGACGTCAAAGTACACGACTAGAGATATGACATTTTAAATCAATATGGATTTTGAGTGATTGATTATTATTCAATAACCCAAATCGATTAGCAACTAATCGATTTTTTAAGTATAATAGACTTTTTTAATAACTCATATACCAAATTAGTGAATTAAAAATAAAAGCCTAAAACATCATTTAAATTGTAATCAATTGTTTATTTTGCTACATAATACATTGATGTTAGTGCATCGATGTTAACTTTTTGTTACAACGACAGCCCTATACGTGTACATTTTCGTCACATCCGCTCTAACAAGTAGCATGATGTTTGAATATTTTGAAGTTACCGCATCTTCTTTTGCACTTTTTAATAATTATTTTCAAGACGAAAACGAACTAATGTTGAAAAATATTAACATAGACTTTATTCTAAAGGAATAATGCTCGTAATAAAATATATTTAAGCCATTTTTAAATCAAACGCATATTCCCTATTATGTGTGTATTACTAGTACTAAAATAACTGCTATAAGAGTGAATTGTGTGTATGTGTGTAAATTACCTTCGTGTAACTCACCTGAGATCTAAGTGTTCGTAAGCCGGCATAGATCGTATCGCCCGTACGGCGGCAAGGGCAGCCGCGTGCTGAACTAACGGAATTGTTGGCGACATTTTCTGCCATATCTGTTTATATTACAATTATAGACATTATTAAGTGTCACATTATTATTTATTACAAACGATGTACTGTCAAAGTTATAAATGTATTCATATATATTAATTTAAAATACTTTCTAATAAAAAACAGATGAGCCCTATCGATAAAGTGTTACTGCGCCGCTCAAATTTTAGCTGCGTAAGTGATATGTAATATAGCTACTCAAGCTACATAAATTACTAAACTAACTAGCTTACGCCCCGGGCCTTGGCCCATTTGATCCCAGGGTAAAGACGCACCTGAGCTTCCTAGACCTCACGGGCGTTGAAGAACAGCACGTACGAATATTACCAATATAAATGGGCCATTAGTCTAGTCAGTGCCGGATTAAGTCAGAGCGTGGTCTGTAGTAAATTTTATAACCCCCCCCCACCACCATCACACACATACCTGGAACGGAAAATTGTCCTTTGCTTTCTCCGAATTACACTCGAGTATATGTCAATTTATATTTAAAAATATTTTAGTTTAGTCAGAAGCGTGGCTTATATTTTTTTGTATTTTGAACAATGATTTTAAAAATAATGTATTGGCTCTGAATAGGACCCGCGCAATTTCAGCCTCTCAATCGCTCGAGTCCTGTAGCATTTGCTAGTCTGGTCCTAAGTCTAATGTACCTGCAGCGACAAGACGGCCTGTCCAACGGGTGAGAGCCAGGCGTTCCCTCGTCGGCCTCTTCCATTGGATTGTCTCCTGGCTACAGCGGCGACCCCGTGCGCTAGTGGCGCCGCCACAACATCCATAGTGGACGTAATAACGTCCGTATATATCACTACGCGCCCTATCTCACGCGACGTTAGATTCTGCCGATTTATGAAAAAAAAAATATATATTTTGCCGCAAAATACCGCAAACGTGACCGCAAACAGCGTGCACTCATATCAGAACTTAAGAGAATTAAAACTTATGCATACATAGGCCGGAGATGGCCTCTCCGCGGGTATAAAATAATTTATTTATAGATTTGAACTTATTATATGAATGATACTTTTTTATATATATTTCATGTATATAAAATGAAAAAAATCCCTATTGGCTATTTGCCAGTCATAAAAATAAATTATGAAAAATGATGGAAATGTATATGTAAGCAATAATTATGTAGAATTTTATGTTTCACATCATTGCAACGGTTTGGCTATAAGTATAAATTAAAAAAAAATAAAAAATATAAGTATAGCCGATAGTAATGAAATTTGATAAAGAGTTTCAGATCAAAAGAGATATCACTTTTTCGAATCATCAATACATAAGTGATTCAGAACCTATACGAAACGAAACCTATATACAAAAATAACATAAAATAAAAACAAAAAAATACCATAACCAAATAAAAATTCTAAACACGACCTTCAAAATCCTCATTGATCACAAATGTTCCACAGAACAACTCCCGACTGCTGTGATAATTTTGTTTAGTCAAGCTATAATACAACTTGATTCTTTTATTTTAAGTTCGATTTTGCCAGTCGTGTTTTTTTTATATTATTGAATTATAATATTGAAAAGTACTTAAGATTTCGTTTCGTATTTGTTTTTATGATCTAAGTTTTTTTTTATAATACTCTATACATTTATATTCGTTAAGTCTATAAAAAGTTATAAAGAAAATACAAACAAAACACACAACTTTTTTGGGCTGTCGTTTATAATTTTACTATCACTTACATCATAATATTCGACCGTAGAGAAGTTATCTGGACACTCGTAGACGTACACGGGCAAGAAGTTTCTAGAAGGGGGCTCTATAGGCGTCTCGCCTCGGAGACACCACTGTACTCTCATATCACCTATTCCTTGCACACGTGGTGATACCGAAGGCGGGCACCATTCCTCCATCAGTGATAATTTTTGCTAGATAAAAATATTTTTTAAATACATAACAGGAAAGTCGTAATTCGTCTAACTGTAATGAAGGAACTGGCTTTTTAAAAAAATATCACACACAAAAATTAATTAAATAATATGGTAGCAAATACACAAAATTATTTTGAGAAATAAAACTTAATATTTTGAGAAATATCATGCTTAATGTTAAAATGAATAAAGCATTAAAAATCTGTATGCTCTTCCATAAAATGTTATTATTTAAATAAATGAAATTAATGAATATAATCGTAAATATTTTGTATAATAGCCTTGCTTTACTGCTTTTGGTGCCATTACATTAAGCGAATACAAACACAGTTAAAGTATTAATTATTTTTAACAACAAAAGTATAAAAAAAGCATTAACATATTACGAGTATTATACATTGAACTCTCAACAGAAAACCAATAATAAATAAAAGCCTGAAGTAGAAGTAAAAATATTATACTACATAAAACCATTACTTAATGTACAACTTTGGATCCGAAACTGTCCGATTATCCCTAGTATTTATAAAGATATGCTTACAAAATAAAAGGATACGAGCATTCTGGCTAAATAATATTAAAGATTCGAGCTTTAAATTAAATATATTTGAAACGCATATGTACTCTTGCGTTCGCAAGTAATGTTAGGCTCTATTCTTTGTCCAGCTCCACAAGCTTTATTAAAAAAGCCGGCCAAGTAGGAGTAATGCTCGCGTGCAAAAGGTTGGAACCCTACTGTCAATCTTAAATATATATTTTTTGTTTATTTGTTTAACGGCAACAGAAATACATCATATGTGTAAATTTCAAAATCGAGAATATATTTTATTTCATTTAATCTATTTGATCAATTTTGCGTTTACAATTCTATATTGATAACAATTTTCATCTCAACAAGTGAATGCGCACGCCAATCAGCGTTTAATGAACCCTGCTAATGGCGGATTCTATATTTCTGTTGAGAACTCATGATATAACTGAGCTTTTATTACGTAAGGCGATTTTAGGAGATATTTTTTCTTAAAAATATTAAAGAAAACTTAACAATAAATCAAAGTTGATCTCAAATAAAAAGGAATATTCATACCATAAAACTATTGGTACAAAAATTTCAAAAAATTTATTAATTGAAATATTAAAAACACCAAGTCTGTTATTCTTTTATTTAGTACATAAAAATATTATTGATAAGGTGGTTAGGGTTGGCCGATTCTTATTTTTTCATAAACGAAGAAGAAGGGATCAAAAACCGCCAGAAATCGTCTTATGTAATAAACGAAAGGCGCCTAATATAAAGGTGCAAACACACAGTGTGTTCGGTGCGCCTCACCAGGGATCACACCGTCACGTGGCCGGGGCCATTGCTCGACGCCGGCCGCGTCCCCTAACGGACAACACTTATTACCATACTATTGAGGTTCAAATTTGATTCACACTATGTTTTCTGAGACAACGCGATTGTAGTAATACTTGAAATATATATGTAATAAATATATATTTGTAGTTATTATATTTCATAACTTTTGCATTCACAATGCTATCTTGGAAAATATTCTAAATGAAAAACACTTAATATTTTTTTATTAAGAAATATATTTATAGTGTTATATATTTTTAGATTTAGTGTTGCAAGTGTATCATTGTGTTTAGTCTGTGTATTATATTGTCTATATCTAGAAGTTGCGAACATTTTATTATAAACTAGTGGCCGACAGCGACTTCGTCCGCGTTTTCCATTATTTCTTCACTCCTAATAGTTGCAGCGTGATGTTATATAGCCTAAAGCTTTCCTCGATAAATAGTCTATTCAAAACAAAAAGATTTTTTCAATTCGAACCAGTAGCTCCTGAGATTAGCGCGTTCAAACAAACAAACAAACTCTTCAGCTTTATAATATTAGTATAGATATGAAAGTGTCATTCATTTACGATTAATGCGTTTTTTGAGTTTAGATAGTGAGACAGTAATAGGGCATAATTTATTTTCCCAAAAGAGCTTCTCAGGGATTACGATTGTAAAGTATGTGCAGACGATAATCACAGACAAAAACTAGTCTACATTAATATTACGAAGACAAAATAATTTGTTATTTGTTTAACTGATAAAGACTTCTCAAGAGACCATAGACTGTCCAATTCTAGATCTAATTTTCTCAAATTGTATAAAAAAGTGCCTGTAATAAAGAGCTTTGTAGCAGATTGACAAATATTGTCTAATTTGTAAAATACTGTGTTAAATGTTCGTCTGTTTTGTAATTATATGGAAATTTGTACAATACATAAGTATATGTTTATATAAACGATAAACTCAAATTTAAAACTGTCACGGTTTTCTCTGCAAGTCAAATATATAATTATATATAACATATAATCCATAAGCTTACTTACTTATATAATAAAATGGAAGTATTCCAAGATGCCTACTTTACATAGTCAGTGCGAAGCTGTGTTTCGTGTTATGGTATTCTAACACTTAAGTCTATACACAAAAGATTGTCTCTAGAATACATAGTGTTCGTTTTAAGTGATGATGAGTGAATGTAACCTTTATTTTTTAAATAACAGTGATACCATATGACGGTGTATCTAAGAAGCTCGCTATGTGAATGCCTCTATTCAATATTTATCAATAAAATACACATTATCACGTCACAAAGTACTCAAATAAATCTAACTTCCAATATTCAATCTATAACAGACGTTTACATTTTTAAATTCATATATATCGCAAGAAGTTTTTACTCACATGTACCTATTAAATAAAAAGAAAAGTATTTAAACCTCATTCGAATTCCAGCATTTACTTATTTGTTTGGCTATGCTGTTCGAAATTAAAAAAATATAAACGTCATTCAGCAATTTCTAATATGATGGATATGCATTTTTGTGTTTGAATGCTTAGTAAGAACTTACCACATGGTTCCCTAGGAAGAATCCCCTGGTGTATTCAATGTGTACGATCTCTTGGGGATTTTTAACGTGGAGTCCAAGTATGTCACCAATGATCTTGTGAATTATGCCAAGGCGGGCTTCGTTGCTTTTTACGCCTTCCTCACCTAAATAATCGCTTGGGTCTACTTCTAAATGTATCTGTGTGATAGAAACATAGAAATTATTTATTTATAATATTTGATCAATATCCATTCACACTGCTATACTGAAAAATTTTCTTAATGAATAATGCTTAAAAAATCCACTTTGTCCCAATTTGGAATTCTGTGATGGGACAAATTTTTAAAGCATTTTCCATTGAGAATAATTATTGATTTGATAATAAGTTTTCCAGTTTTAGTAAATACAGAAGAGTCAGTCATTTTGATATATCGAAATATATAAAATGAGACCTTAAGCAAGGTGTGGTCATAATTCGAGATTTCTCATCGGTAGAAGTTAGATAAGAGCAGCCCAAACAGCAGCATAAAGGAGCGTATCAAAGGACGCCTATATCCAGAATCGGACTACTAGTATGTAGTTATTCAACTAGTGATTTGTCGAACTGCGATCACTCGTGATTCAGTGAAGCAATAACTATCTTTTTTCCACAACGCCTTAAAGTATAGCTGAATTTACTTAAATTCAACTACGTAACGTAGGTATTTGGCATACTCGCTTTACAATATCAGTGATTACCAAGGGCAATCATAGATCCTAGCAATACGTCAATGATTCAACGTTTTACATTGACCTTAATATAAGTATAGAATGAAACTGGTAATGTAGAGCGCCTAAATAACATGGACCGCAAACAAAGCACGTCAGGCGTATGCGAAAGCTTTGTGTGCGTGTGCGAAGGAAACAACAATAGGAAGTCATTGTACGAGTAAATGAAATAGGTTTATGTTTGCCCATTCCGCATAATTCGGCTTTCGGAGTGATCACGTAACCAAACAAAAATCTAGTGATCACGCATTTGCATAACAGCGAATTCGCTTTGACTTATAGCGTTATGGAAATAACTAATTATCAAAAATAGATTGTTTTGTTATCGGCTATTGGCGTTTCGGTAGCGATTGCGTTACGTAGTTATAAAACCGATAACGACCCATCGCTTAATGTTAATTTCATTACTGTAGGTTAATGTTAATCATAAAACCGTAAACATACTTGTGAAAAAATCGCAACTCCATTATTAGTGAGGTCAGTAGCTTGTAACAGGGATGGCGTTCTCCAGGTCTCCTCGGATGCGAGCACCTGGATATCCAGCTCGTGACCCGGATGCCCGGTATATTTTGATGGTCTGAAATGAATATTGAAGTCATGGAAAGGCAATCTCAACGTAAGTTAAATATTATGCGTGCTGCAACCTAAAATGGTAGAGTATTATACATGCAATAAAACCACTTCCAAAATGTCCCATAAAAATGTAGTACCTACCACTGAGTTTAATATTTTTTACAGTCGGTTAAACTGAAATATTTTATATCTTCAAAATTACTGAACCGATTTTAATGAAATCTATGCAATTCTTTAAATTGTAAGTCAATTGATCAAACAAAATAAGAATAGTTGCGATCTTATGTCTAGTTAGTGATAAATGCTCGTACGTGAACAAATATATATCTATACCACAAAATGTGGAACTTATGGAATTCGGATAATATTTAAGTACTAAAAAAGCACCTTCACTAGATGGCGACTCTAGCAAAAGTGAGTTTTGCAGGTAACGAATGGACCAAAGACAGTTGTTTCCGTTTCTTTTAACTAACATATTAAAAAACTGAAATATGAAAAGTTCGAAACTTAGATATCAATACAAATACCAAAAAGTACAAATAGAATATGAGTTGTTAATTGAGTTTTGAAAACTAATTTACTTTTAAACTTGAAAGAAAACCGGAAGGGTTGTCATGGAGAAATCAAGAATGTACCGTAGCGACATCTAGTTTGATTTCGGGAACTAATGTTTTTTTTTTAATACTGCCACTTTAATAATCTCCTTTAAAAATAAAGATAATCTCCTTTTTTAAATCGATTGAAAATTGGTTACGATCGCGATATAAGTGCATTAAGAAGTCATCATTAGTCAAGTTATTTAATTTTTTTTACTAACGAAATAACATCAATCGCCGTTGTTGAATTATGTACTAATTCGACATACACATTTACTGTTAATGTTTATATTAATTTCAATATTAATTAGAAATGTGATCGACTTATCTAAACGTGAGAAAAGTAATTTCAAGCAAAGCAAATGGCATTACCTAGACTATCTAAAACCAAGACTATCTATCAGATATTTTTCTGTGGTAGTAGGCATTCGAACTAATATGAGTTCTTAATATTATTCCATAATTAAAACATTATTCTTAAAGACGTAAAAACATCTGTAACTCAAGCAATTTCTTTATACTACAAAATGTATTAGGAAAACATATACATTTGAAGGAACATTGGTGCCAAGTCTGTTGTACCCATAGAAATGTGACATTAATTAAAGTTTAAAGGCGTTCTTAAAGCTTAATGGACGTTAGTGCAACTGACCGTATATAAGTTAAACTTAAAATATTAATTTTATTTTGCGTGTCAGTGGTGCAGCGTGGTTTGCGTTACGCGCCTCGTTAGCGGCCTCTGTAGCTCGGGGGTGCCGTATCATTGTAACGGCGGTAGCTACACCCCTGATTTGTTTAAACGTAAAACGTAGTCACATGTAATCAAAGAAATATAATTATACTCCTGTACTTAATGTAAAGTCATCACTTTTGTTATTTCAGTGACATGTAGGAATTGAAACTCAATTTAATTTTAACCAAATTGAGTCTAGTTTGTACAACAGCATTGTTAACATTGTTAGTGGCTTTGCTAAAGGATATCATACAAAGGAGTCTGTAGCACTAGTTAATAAGGTTTAACGGGGACAGATGCTGCTATTAAGTAGATAATTATCTCTAATCATGCGGTCTCAAGATTCACTTTTCTATAACATTGAGAAATCGGCTGTCATACATGAATTAATTCTAGTGTATTAGGTACTATTTAAAATTGATTCGTCAATGTTATGAGAAAAAATACGTCTATATGATGAAATAAAGAAAATTGCAATACATGCTAGCTCAAATTGACTGAAATACCAACGCGTGATCAGTAATTTATACGAAGATTAACAAAGACTGTATTAGAACTCTATTTCTTAGGTAACAACGTTCATATTACCTGCAATCGTGTTTCCAGGTCACAATCAATTAAATTCCTTACTGTAACGTCCAGTCAACTTTAGCCAACATATATGGCTGGTTTAAATGAAGTTATCAATAAAGAATAAGCTTGGTGTATATTAGCTGTAGCTTATTTTAATTTGCTAATACCATTTATCCCTTGTTGTACAACTGCTTGACACAAGTAATATACAGGATAAAAATCCATCCCACCAAATTTTAATATTGTCTTCGGCTTTTTGACCTACTTACATTAGGTAAAGAAGAATGTATCTAATTATTAAATTTGATCAGTTTTGCATTCACAATGCTAAGCTGAAAAACATTCTTAATGAAAAATGCTTAAAAAGTCTTTATTAACGACGAATAAATGATAAAGTATGTACTCGTAGATTATAGATTAATTACCTGTGTGATTAACTTAAGTCAGTAATCGAAATTTATCCACCAAATTGTCTTTGAGTGTGTTGGGTGTGAAAAGTAAAATGAAACGAAATAGCTACATAATATCGCTAAGATGTCGTATCCTTTGGCTAAAGTTAGACGGTCGCTTTACATGAGTTCATACACTAACTCGCACTTGGCTAGTTTTCGGGTGTTGTGATCACAGCTTTTTTTTAGGTCTGGATCCGCCCTCACTTTTTTAATTTGTGTCTACATATAGCCATAGATAATGAACACACACACAAACAGGAGGAATAGCAGTAGTACTACAAGGCATAAACGACTATAAAATGAACAATATGCTTCTATATATTAGGTTGGGGAAAAAGTCTTTCCGCATATAGTATGCATTAACATGTAATAAAATATTTCTGACTGTACCATTTGTATCTGGCTGGTTTTAGTATCATTGAAAAGTTTAAATTTTAAAGAAAATAACTCCGAATTCAAATTAGGAAAATGTGTGATTTTCATTTGTTTATCTTACTGTCAAAATGAGTGAATCTAATGAAGAAATTCCATACAATATAAAATTTAATTATAAAAAAAGTTTAAATACAACGCAAGCCGCGAAAAAATGTAGTTTCTGTGAGAGTAACACAAATTTGGTTTAAGCGTTTCTTTCTGGAAATTTTAATGTTAAAAATGCATGTCGCTGCGGTCGACTGTTACAGTTAAAAAAGATGCCATTTTTGAAAAGTGGAGCAAGATCGGCATATCAGTGGCTGGAGCTCTGGGGATTGACAACCAAAACAGTTTTAGCGCATTTGAAAAAAGCTGGGTTCACAATAAAAGTTGGATATATGGGTACATCACTGAAAGAAACCTAATTAACCGTGTACTCATTTGTGATTCTTATTAAGGTGTAATGAAACCGAACCATTTTTGATGACTGGTGATCAAATGTGGATCAATTACGACATGAACGTGCGAGAAAGGTCGTGGTCCAAGATCGGTCAGGCTGCACAAACTGTGGCGAAACACGGGTTAACATGCAACAAGGATTCTAAACTCTACTACGAACAACTGAAGAGATTAAAGCAAGAATTTGAGAGAAAGCGGTCAGAGCTAATCAATAGAAGGCGGGTGTTTTTTCATCATAATAACGCTAGACCTCTCACTTCTTTTGCCACTCAGCAAAAATTTAGAGTTTGGCTGGGAGGTGTTAATGCATTCGCCGTATAGTCCTGACCTTGCACCTTCAGATTTCCACCTGTTTCGGTCTCTTCAGAATTCTTTAGGCAAAAAGTTATCGAACAAACAGATACCTACATACCCAACTAAAGTTTAAATGTAAATAAACTTTATCAAAGAATGTTTCAAGAGTTCATATTAAATGCGAGAAATCTTTTTCCCCAACCTATTATATAAAATAAATATAATACTAAAATTATCAATGAGTTAAAAAAAATATATAAATAATATTTTAACTCATAAAAAATCTGTTACAATTAGTTGTTAACTGCATACCGATACATATTATTTTCTTGGCTTGCTCTGAAAATTGACGAAAACGGGTATAGCGAACCACACGGAAACAATTTACCAAGGATAGTCTAGTTTTCAATTAACAATTCAACAGCACATAAGGTACAAATTAATTAATTTTAAACCTTAATGCAATCAGGTCAATTCTGCTAATTTTAGCGTAACTATAAGTCCGTAGTTTCAACTACAACTTTTTATGACACAGTTCTTATGACTAAATCACAAGATAATAAATAAATCTGTCTTGGAATGAAGTCCGATGACCGTCCGAATTTTGTTTCTCAAAAAAGTAGTAACTCCGGTTTAGAGGGATAAAAAGTAGCCTATATATGAATTCAGGTTTCGAATTATCGGTATACCAAATCTGTTCAGTAGTTCTTTAGTGAGAGTTACAAAAATACATACAGCCTCAAAAAATTTCGCATTTAAAATATTTGTAGGATGGTAGGATATTGCTTCAAAGCTCTCCTTGCAGGAGCCCGGATTCTCTCTCCCCCCTTGTGAGTGTTAAAAAACAGGTTGGTAGGACAACATTCAACCTTGCACCCTTAACCGACGAGTCGTCAGTCAATCATAGTCAGATTTGCACTGGTCCTAATGTACAGTCAACACGTCAAGTTACTACTTCTTTTTCCAATCAATATTAATCCTTAATCTGTGACTTTTTAAATTAAATGTTGTACTGATGTGCTGTCGCGTGTCAAATGAAAATAATACGACTCAAATAGAATATCATATAACTTACTGTCTGTCACTTTCCGTGGAGAATTGTTTCTTTGCTGGTGATGCTTGGTAGCAGAATATGTGGTGTTTCATTTTCACCGATTTCCATTTGTCGTAAGAGAATTGTACTACTTCGTTTTCACGAACCTGATATTAGGAGAAACATCTCTTTAAAAGTAATAACGTATTACATATTTCCAATTATGGTAAACAATTATGTGTTAACAAAATATATATTAACATGACAACTGAAGGCCTATTTCATTTTTTGAAAACGAAATTTCGTCTATTTTCGAAATAATGCCAATGGAATGTATTTTTGGGTTATTTATGATATCACAGAGGTACGAGTAAGACCTGATACACGTATGATTTTAATAAAATCATAAGAAAGATTCCACATTTGAAGAATTGTCAGATGTCATATTAATTTGTACGCGTTATAAATAAAAAAATAGCGTCACTTTTGGGGACAGGGCATGGGATCGAGATATATAGCCAACCCCCGAAGAGGTTGGCGCTCAACTACTTTCAAACATTTTGTGCTTGCACAATTTACTTATATGACTATAATATAACTTACCTCAGCAGTCTTATAATACGGTAGAACAGTGTGTAGCAAATCTGAACATAGTGCTAATAGTCTGCCACCATCTAACAAGTGTGCCAATAGTAACGGCGCGCATCTACCCACACAACCAGCCACGGCCACTAACGAGGCGCGCCCACGCCACGCCCCCGTCTCTAAAGTCTCTCTGCTTACACTATACAAAGTGTATCTAAAATTAAAACGAAAATCATTGTATTTTTGAAAAAATTGCAGATTTTATGGGTACAGTAAGTTCCAACTAATGTGGCGCATGGTAAATCTTCGTTTGCGTAACCTACCAATTCAGTGAATCATATCAGTTGTATATTACTTTACTAGCCTAGACTTAAATCAGCGCTTTCTATCAAAGAAAGTGCTCTTCTATCTGACCTAAAACCTTGTGTTCCGTTTTACGAAATTTCTAATAAAGCAAATTTTGATTCAAGTTGCCTATTTTGCAATAAAAAATGCATTATATATAATTTCAATAACTCACCTATCACAATCTAACACTTTCCTCAATGAAGCTTCCAAATTATCTCTAGCTGCTATACTATCAGAATAAATCAACACATTTGGCGATTTTGTATTAACTAATGGACGGGAACATTTTGCAGACTTTGGTGTGCTCTGCTGTGAAGTGGACTCTTTTTGGCCTTCCTCTTGAACATGAGAACTCGCTTCTGTCACTGGTTGTGCCTTTTTAGTACTAACTATACGTTTGTGAGTAGTGACAGACTTTATTTGACTAGATATGTTAAGTAATGATGTAGAAAGTTGACTCGTTCCCTTTTTCAAGTCCAGCCTTAAGCTTGATTTCTTTGGTGTAATATTATGCTGTATCTCAACAGTGACATTTTCGATGACCATTTCTTCCGGTTTCTCTGAACTTTGATCTGCAGTAGCCTTCTTTTCTGGTGACTTCTCAGTTGTTTTTTGAACAATCTCTAAAATTAAATTTGCATCTTCCGGTTTAACCGCTTCATCATCGGTTTCATTTAATGATTTTCCAGTATTGACACTAACATCAGCCAGAGTAATATTTCTTTTGCCCACCAAAGCTGTATCCATAGGGGCTTCAGTGCCACCATTCATTTCAACAGTTGTATGTTTTATGTCAGATTTTATATCTACAACTTTAGATAATTTTCGAAGTAAGGCAGCATGCACAGGCCATTGGAATTCATCATACGGACGTTTGAGACCATGTTGGATTTCACTTCGTAAACTCCTCATCGCTGGATCTGTAGCTTTGTTTGGTTCTCCAGATAATTGGACAGCTAGAATTTTTTTTTTATATAAAGCTTATAAACATTTTTATACTACTCTGCCATTCAATCAAGATATTTTAAATACTAACTTTGAACTCGAACAACAGGAAGGCCATGATCTATAACAAACTCTCCACCTACAAAATTAAAGCCAAGGGCACTGAGGTTTTCAATATTTGTCTTCATTACTATAGCTAGATGTGAGCCTGCTTTCCATGCAACCGGTTGACCCATGGATTCCAACTAAAATCATAAATAGATTTTATTATTTCCAATAAAGTTATGTTAATCTTTATCATATATATCTTACATCATATATATCACATATGGTGTGCCATACCACCTTTTATTTCATCCTAGGTTTCCGCATGCAAACTTTTTGTCTTTGATATTCTATATCATTTCTTTTCATTATTCACCTTACGTAATTTGAAATTTTGAGTAATCCAATACGCTCTTTATGAATGTTAGTTCGTAAAAAAATCATCTGGTATGAACATGATAATGCACCATATAAATTTATATAGAAAATTATATAATAATTAAGTTATTATACTTGTTAGTTTAATAGTATATCTTCGTGAAATATCTACCAAGTTTTATCTATTAGAAGAAAGCCAAAAAAGGATTTTTCTTTGCCCTTTTCTTTATTATCGTAAAATAAAATAAAGTTCTCAAGCCTAATCAGCCTTTCATTCATTCGTCTAAGCATTAAACCCATCAGACAATATGTTTTCCAGATAAACAAAACAAAAACTCCCGACATAAAAACTTAAGGCCCTAAATATCTATTAATAATTAAAAAAAAATATGTGGCGTCCAGGAATTTAATAAATTGTTAGATTAGGAGCGATCCCCCAACACAACATATTTTTTAAAGGTACTTTAAGATTGAGTTTATTTTATTATTTTTTACTTTTAAAGGGAACTTAGGTTGTTGTGTTGGAGTTTTATAGTCTTTTTTTTTACACTTTTTATAGGAAATGCTTATTATAATATTCTTGTCTAATATTTTCAAATTTATATTTAAGGTATAGATTACATGTAAGTCAAGCTTGTTCACTTTCATTTTACACATTAATTACTAGTTTTTGTTTCTATAACTAATAATTGTTCCTAAATGTTTAGCATCGTCACGTCAGACATATAACAACCCTCCTTTTGCGTGGGAAAACAAAACTCAAAAGATTCAGATTAAAAAAATACATAAAACTTTATGTGCCTGTACTGAACTCATGATTATGTACACAGGATCCATAAAAATACAGATTTAGAAAAGAACAGAGCATCATAAAAATATTACAAATATAACATACAGTACAGATATTTTGTTGTGAACTAGTTTCATTGGGCTCCATCTCACATTCAAATAAAAGCTCTACATCTAGGTCTGTAATAGGAGACTGTTCATCAGAGCCAAGTGGTAAACCGCCGGCACAGGAAACCCAATCATTTATCTCGATACACTGCATTGGCTTCATACTGCATATTCTTGTAGCATTTGTGTAGTCCAGTAGATCACAAAGATATGCATTCTTTGGATTTATGCATAATTTTGAACTCAATGTAGGTGTTTCTGAAAAGGTGAATACATTAGTTGTTATTGTTAATGAAATAATTCTAAGAATCTGAGATTAGAGGCGTTGTATGCTGAAAGACAGGGTTATTTACTCAGTTCAGCAGCATATGTTAAGTAAATAGACTGAGCAAAAATCATGTATTGTGAATAAAAATAGGCTAAAAATCCAGTATAGCATTGCATCTGCAATCTGCAAAATTGAACAAATATAATAATTTATTTTTTATAGGAGTGGCCTAATAAATATTATATATAGAGTGATTAAAAAGGTTTTTATGTATTATTGTGTTATGGACCATTGCCTTAAGTTTTCTATAAATTGGTATTAAAGTCACTTACCCGCAGCGTTTTCGGGCACTTTACAAAACGCTACACTAGTGTTTCCACTCAAAAATTCAAGTAAACGCGCCCTAAAGGAGCGAATTCTCCAAGTTTTTATGAAAGTCATGGCTATGTAAATTGGTGTGAACAACATTTTTTCACTTTAAGCAAATAATTATATAATTACAACAGAATATTCACAACATGATTATATTTATGAAAAAGTTAAACTGTAGCAGATAAAATCGGTCATATCACGAATTTGGGTTATTGATTCTAAAGTCCATCGAACACTGATAGTTTTATGTGATATAACAGCTTAAATATACAAGAAATAGTATGAATACGTAAATAAATATATTAAGGTTTAACGTAAATGCAATTCCTTTTTTCCAGAAAAACAGAATTAATTCAAATATTCTAACAATTTCTTAGTTATTTGAGAAATTCAATAAATCTATCTTGAACTTCTTTCTGTTGCCAAGAATACGTTCCGTTTCCAAATTAAGTTGTCATTGTAATGCTTATTTAAGTTAAGTAGAAAAGGCTGGGTAATTGCTAACACCATGAAAATCAATCAATTAATGTTATTGATTTGAAAATAATAGATTTAATTTCATCATTTATGTCAAAATAAAAACAAAATCGCAACACTCTGTTCCTTTTATATTTTAGTAATAGATATTACGTGTGCGTAAAGGAATGTTTTAGCTAATGTCAACGGCAAGCTACATTCACATGAGTTAAAATACATGCGTGATAGTGTCAATTAGGTTATCAGTGAATGTAGCCAATAAAGATAAAACAAATCATGTTATAACGGATCCATTGATCTATTGTCAAAATTTTTAATTAACCTACCGGCTAGAATGGGAGGACAATTTTCCGTTCGCTTGAGTAACAAACAAATAGGTATGTAAAATTTTGGTTTTTATCTAACAATCAAACTATATCTTCATAGGTTCGATAGTATATTGCACTTATTATCTAAGTAGATGCTTCTATAAAGATTTCTCAAGCTAAATGGAGTTGATAGAACGTCAAGTTATTCAAAAAAGTCAAATTTTTCCATCCAATTTTAAACCTTATTCCGTTGAATGTAGATTTCAAAATCAATAGAGAAAATTTGATATATTGTGGTCACCTAATATGCCTTGTATATGTAGTCACATGTTCTATTCAAGTTTAGGAAATTTTGATGCGAACTATATGATGGACTAAAATTTTATCGCCCCTTACAAAACGAAACTTAGCGCACTTTCAAATGTAAGTATGACTCATACATAACATGGTTCTACTGTATAGATTACCGATATTTAATAGAACAATTAAAAGCCGTCAGGTAAAACAAATTTGTCTACTTGATTCTAAACCTTAATGTTTTGAGGGTACAGTTTAAAATCAACTGGAGAAAGGCATATTGTGGTAACCTGACGTGCAGCCGTGTGTACCTATCCTTTTTTAGAACATCGTAGATTCCTATATCTAATGTAAGTTTTAGTAAGAGTACTGCAACCTTTCAACAAACTTTTACTTAAAACCAATTGGAGACGTTTGCTCTTTTGTATACAATTAGATACAACTAATAAATATTGCTTTTTAGCGATAAGGCCGCCAATTGTACTGTTTATTGTTATTAATTTGTTATGTTGATTTTATTTTCAAGTACAATAAAGTGTTCATTCATTCATTCATTCATTCACTGATGTGCCTGCTCAGAAACTTAAATTTCAAAATGCGGCGAAAGGTGGCCAATCGTAATGTTTGCAGTAGAAGCGCCAACAGTATCCACGCGCCTGAACCCCGCTGAGTGAAAGTGAGGCGGAGACAATACTTAGGGTTTAAGCAAAAAGGTTTATTATAGGGAAACGGACGGACGGGAAAAAGTTGAAACAATTTTGACATTTTATTTCATACACCAAATACTATACACAGAAATCATATGATATTAGTACCAATCGATAGGTAATTATTTACACTTGCAAATGATTAACGTAAAGTAGTTATAAACATTAAATATTGTGATAAACATCGAATAAACCGTTATAAGTCAATTTATTTCAACTCTCCTCATACCGAGGAAAGATGAAACAGGGAACGAGGACAGTTGAAACATGATTTTTAAGAAGTATTGAGAGATTTAAAATAAAAAGATGATATAATTTCAAGGTATTTATTTAAATAAAACTTTTTTAGTATGAAACAACTTTTTTATTAATATTTTGTACTGATATATCAGACAAGTATGTAACTACAGGTCTCATACAAATATTTGACTCCTAAAGTAGTTAATTACACTTTCAAAAGGATCTTCCTAAATCTTTAGTATATAATAGTTATTAACTTTCAGCCATTTCTTAAGTATTACAATGATGCGGTGTGGTTTCTGAACTTTTGTTATACCTGATTCATCAACGTTCTATATATCCTTCCCTTGTAAAATATTTGTCAAGTACTGTGGTATTATTTTGGATAAAAAGTTGTTCGTTTGATCTGTTAAACTTGTAGCTCGAGCGATAGTTGTAGGACGAATTAGTGCATGAGAAAGAACAGGACGCCGTTTTCATAAATGATCGAAGCCAAACCTTTCCAGCCATTTCGTACTAAGTTCAAGCAGAAGGGATTTTTTATTACATTTTTATATGATATTTACAGCCAATTTATAGGCAAAAGTTCTGGCTTCTTTAGTTCTTAAGCCAAAGTTAGCAGCAGCGCAGTTTAAAAGATTCACATTGTCTTCTCCTCTGAAACTGTTAAAACAGTCTTTTCGGGATATCCAACTGTAGGAGCAGTCGCCAAAATATAAAAATCATAACAAAGCCTAAAAACTTACTTTTCACGATTGTTGACATACGGCTGACAGAACTCCACAACAGCGCGATGCACACCTACGTCGTGAACTTCCACCACGGCGGGCGGAGAAAAGTAATTAATTATAAAGCGAATTTGCTAAGTCGCTAACGGTTTTAAGTTGAATGAAAGTTGATAAATGCGAGAACTGGAATGAAAGAGAAAATAGAGTAAGAAGGGCCTGCTAAAAAGTGGGGATAAATAGGAAGCTCTACCAAAGATTGTAAGGTAGGGACTATTAAAAAAAAAACGGTTTTAAGTTCGAGAAATTGGTACTGTTACAACTCACTTTTGTTTCAAATCCTATAGTTTAAACAAACATTCGTTCAACTCATCGTCGGAATATATTAATTTAATCTGGCCGCTTTCTTTCAATTTCTTGCTTTAATCTCATCATTTATCGCAGGAGTTCAGAATTCATGATCCTGCCTGGCGGTAACAGCTGATAATGTAAAAATTGTGGTCTTTATCTAATAATCAAACTATATTTTCATAGGTTCGACAGTTTATTGCTAATCTCACCATACACACAGCATCACATTGTTGCGAGTTAACCCGGGTTTCGCCACAGTCTGTGAAGCCTGACCGTCCTTTTTCGCACGTTCTTGTCGTACGTGATCCACTTTTCATCACCAGTTATCAAAAATAGTTCGGTTTCATTACGCCATAATAAAGAATCGCAAATGAGAACACGGTTCATTACGCTTCTACCAGTGAGCTCGTGAGGTACCAAATATCCAACTGTTTTGTGTACCCAGCATTTTTCAAATGCGTCAAAATTGTTTTGTGGTCAAACCCCAGTTTTTCAGTTACGTCGTAACTGCCGATCTTGCTTCACTTTTACAAAAATGCCATCCATTTTATTCGTAACAGGGCGACCGGAGCGATATGTATCTTTGATATCAAGATTTAAAACGTTTAAACCAAATTTGTGCTACTCTCACAGAAACTGCTCTGAGTCCATAAATGTCACAATTTTTTTTCGCGGCTTGTGTTGTATTTTACCTTTTTTGTAATAAAATTTTAAAATGTATCGAATTTCTTCTTTTTATTCACTCATTATGACAGAAAGAAAAACAAATGAAAATCACAAATTTTTCTAATTTGAATTCAGAGTTTTCTTCTTTAAAGTTTAAACTTTTTAATGGTACCGAAACCAGCCAGATACAAATAGAATAGCCAGAAAGATTTTACATGTTTATCATACTATATGCGAAAATACTTTTTCCTCAACCTAATTTATGAAGGTATATTTGAAATATGCTAATTAAGCCCTTTCATTTGATACCCTACACGGAATGATTGAATAATATATTTTTTTTAGTTTCTTACTTTATGCTCTTTAGAGGGCGCTGTTGCCAGTTACGATGAGAAGTTTCGAAGTTATAAGGGAACAGATGAACATTCTTACATAAATTCCGGTCAAAATCATCCTTTTCGCTTTACCGTAGTCGGGTAAAAAGTGGATGCACCAACTATTATTTGTTGATGGTTTAATGTTTTTTTTATTATTTTCCCATTTCGACTTTTAGTTAGTTTTTGGAACGTTCATCAAACCAGTTGTAAACAGTCGCACAAGATGGAGCTTTCCCGTAACAAGCCGATCGAAATCATTATTAACTTCAAGTAATTTCATGACTTTAATGCTATCGACAAGCCCGGATCAGGGGGGAAGTTGGCGCCAGTGTAAGGGGGACGTCCCTTTAACTTTTCAAATTTGTCTTATTCAAATGCAAACAAACAATCAAATTAGTAGGATAAACAAGTTTAGGTTTTTCATTAAAAACCTGATTTCATAATAATCCTGCGACAATTACAAAAAAGAAACAGGAGGTAGTTAAAAAAACAAGAGTCATACAGACCCCCAACCTCATAAACAGAATCGAACGTGGAATCGCACAAAGAGATAACAATATTTTCATAATAAATGGCTCTGATTAATTTATCGTCTAACTTTAATTACAACTAGGGACCGCTCGTAGATAAAAACTAGTAATGTTAATTATTTTGCATTAGTCTTGTTTCGAGTAGTGCGGAGAACACACGACCGATTGACGCCTTGAAGCTATAATTACGAGTGCATTACCAATAATAAATATTAAATAAAAATGGAACTGAACTTTATTACTTTAATCAAACACGATGTGAATCATAATGTGAGACAGTGCTTCAAATCAAAGAAAACATTTAGTAAGTGTATTTTGTTTATGTTTACGTGTATTTTATATTTTTTGAATATATACATATATGCAATTGTAAATTAACTAACAAGTTCTTCAAATTCTGACTATGCACTGCTATTGCTATGGCTATTTTCATATTATAAAGCTTATGTTAGCATAAACAATTTTCGTGGGTTAGTGCAGTAGCCTCGAATTGCAAAAGGTTATTTTATGAGTTCAAATATCAAATCGGAAACCTCTAGGTGTAGGTCGTAGGTAAGACTGGTATGTTTTTGTTAGTTTAATTTTATTTTATTTTATTAAAATAAATAAAATTTATCTGTTAATACATTAATGAACTAATAAAAGTAAATTTATACAAATATGAAATATATAAATTTACTTTAATTAGTTTATTCATTACAAATAAATTAAATTTTCTTTATAATCTTTATTAATGTAATGTCCATGAGACATAATTGATAATTGATTGCTCTTTGCGCGAAATAAACAGTCGAAACTATATTTAACTAATGGAGTTCTCGAAAGCCGTTAAGGTTATTAAAAAGTCAATCAATATACAAGTTTGAGACAAAAAAAATAAGAAAACGTAAGTACGAGTAAGTCTGTACTAAACTTATGTTTAAATAGTGCATCTACATGAATAATATATAAGGGAAAGTTTTGTTCTTCGTTTGCATTTGCAATAAGCTCCAAAACTTCTAGACCTTTTTTAAAAACTCTTTCACTTACGCGAAACTACATGATATGCGGACGATTAAGCTGTAATTAACGTGGGAGAAGTAGCGGGAAATATTTAGGAATTGAAGAAGGTAAAAATACATTTCACCGTTGACTAGGAAACATCTGACGAAATTAAGCAATGCCTAAAGTTATGGTATTCGTTATGCGACGCCTTGCGCTAGGCGTTTTCGTATTGACAGGTCATAAAAATGTCGAGGGTTTAAAGAAAAAAATATTTATTTGGAATTAAACTAATCTGCTTAGGTGACTAGTAATATTACGCGTATCGTAGTTAAGCTACGCCTTGTTGTAGGTTAGTGAAATAGGGTGTCAGTTTCTTATATTTCTGCGAAATCTAGACATAAATATACCTACGTGTTTTAAAAGTAAAATTCGAAACTTTTAAAACACGTAGGTTTTAAAAGTTTCGAATTCTCTAAAAGCCTTTTAAAAGTTGCTTTATGATATTCATCATCGTAAAGCAGTCTTTGCTTTACATCATAGTAAAGCAGCTGGACAAACGTCCATTAAGGTTTAATGACGCCTTTACTCACTAATTAATTTCAAAATTGTATAGGTAATGTCACTTTGAACTAATGAAAATTTTTAGTAGACATTTTTGCAACTGGCTGTATGTATTGTAAAATTAAATTTAGGTCCTTAACATTACAAGTTCAAAGCTCCGGCATAGATAACTTGATATACTTAGTTGCACACAATTTTGTTTACTCCTACAGTATGTGTTTACCTAACAAATAATTTATGATGTCCAATTATAGATTAATTATATACCTACAATAGTTTTAGTGGGACCGTTTGTAAAATTATGCAGTCTTGCTATAATTACTGAGGACGCCTAAAATTAGTACAATCACGAACTTCTTATACAAACTTTTTGAAATATAAACTTTTTTAAATTGAACGGACTGCAAAATTTAAAAAAGTGATAAATAATACTTATCTTAAAAGCGACCTACGCCCGGTTTCTGAATTGAGAATTTCAAGTTAAGCACGTCTCAAACTGAACTTAAACGTCACTTTCGTTTCTGATTTTAGTTTTTATAATGATCAGTTGATAGTAGTTTGATAAAACCAGGAGTTTTGCCTTGTGAAACGTAAGAAACTTAAGTTATTAAGAATAATCAAGTGAGATTTTATACGATTCTTAATTCAGAAACCGGCTGTTATTCAAGAAAAGGTTTTAGAAGTCAGGCGGAGGTTTTCTGTAGGTTATTAATCATGCGCATTTTCTTGAATAAGTCACTTTTGAGATGAGGTATTATTTATCACTTATTTAAAGTTTGAAATCGGTGGTAATTTTAGAAAGAAGTTTTTATTTCATGCTTTTTAGTGTCATTGGTATTTTTAAAAGGTAAGTGACATTCAAAATAAATCAAAAATATACTGTATAAATAAAAATATTCAACGTAGTTCAAGTCTCTTAGACTTTTACTATGTTGAATTTTTGTTTTTTAGCTAAATATTTAGGTGATATCTGGTGGTATTTTTTTGTTATAGAAGGAAAACTACTGATTCGATTACGAGAAAATTTAAATCGGTCTATGAAGCTATCGAATAAAAAAAGAATTTTGATAAGCGGTCAACAAAAAGCGGAAATATCGGTGAACATACATAAGAAAAACATACATCGCCGTCGAACATAACCTCCTACTTTTCCATTTTGAAGACGGTTAAAATATTAGCTGGGCCTCAATTCTGCTAATTTTATCAATTATTTGCATAAGTCCAATATTTATTAGTGCAATGCCTTGCCTTACAAATAAATGGTGACAGATATATTTTGTGATCTAATAACAAGAACTGTGTCAATAGTTAAAGTGTTACTGACTTTTCATTATTACGCTAATATTACATTGGCAAAATACATGTAGTTGAGACAACGAACAATTACTACGAACCATTAGCATAATATTTGAATATGAATTTGCCGCAGTGTTTCCAACTTACAACGTTTATTACAAATTTATCAACCAAATGACATGTCATGACAAAGTACCTTATGTATAATGTAATAATGTCTCTTATGGAGTGAAATAATGGGACGAAGAAAACCAATATCAAGAGTCACAAATTCTAAGAGTGATAAGACATAACAAATCTTACGTAATTATATTTTTCACTTTATATTTTAGGTTCGATATGAATAAAGTTATTAACTTTAAATGATTTTTTTTGTGCACGCGTGCTTTTATCAAAGTGTCGCTATCTCTGAGGTAACGGGTTCAATTCTCAATCGAGTGAATGTAGAAAACTTTGTATATGGAAAATTAACATTTCTATATTATATCTGGGCTGGGTGTTGCGTTACCTTCGTTGTCTCAGATACTCCATAATAGGAAGGCTTGGGCTTACTCATCTTGGAATATGAGCAACGTATGTGATGCCTGATGTTGTATAATATTTATTTATTTATAGGCGTAATATTCGTCAAACTACGTGTCGTTCATAAAGTACAAACCTCAATATAAAACAAAATCAAATCAACATCAAAACATATTAAAAAATAAATAAAAAAACATAGACAAATATAAAATAAGTCGGCCTACTTCGATGCTATTATTGTTATTCGAAGTCGGCCTACCCGTCGATCCTTGGTAAATTGTGTAAATAACTAAGATTTCAGAAATAAATTAACTATTAATATAACTATAATAAATTAACTATGCGGGAGTAAAATTACATTTTCTTATTAGGTACATGTGACTTTGGAATAACGTTGAAACAAACTCAAATTAAAGTTATTGTTTTTTAGTTTAGACCAAGATACAGCAGAATAACTGGCACCACTGTCGAGGAAGCATTGTTAATACAAAATCTTATCAAATTAGAATATTAATAGAGTCTTCATTTTAATCGTAGGTGTCGAAAGTGAGAATATTTGTAGAAATATAATTTAAAATATTTAAGTAGAGAAGAGATGCGAGTTATTTCTTTTTTCTTTGTTGCAGTGAGCCGAAAAGAGGAGGTGACGGCCATCAAAAGTAAATTCCCGAACAAAATACCGGTAAGTATCATAATAAGAGAGTATTGCTAGGTACTTAAGTCTTTTTATTTCAACTTAAAGGGAAGTAGTTCTGTCTTGCGTCTTTTGAACTAGTATGTATTCTGAATTATGAAACTACTTATAAAATTCATTTTCATCATCTGCCATATCACGCCCTCACCGCAGGGGCTCAGGCCTTCCATATGAACGGTTATGGAAGATGGGTAACCTTCTACGATAGATTGGAGGGTATTTACGACTGCAAATGCAGCAGGAACCAAAACGAGATAAAATTTTTTTGGTGACCCAAACCCTGACCACGCCACCTAGCCACTATTTTTATTTGATTTAAAATAAAAACAAAACAATTGGAAGCGCTTTCCTAACTAACAAAAAATCTTCGATGACAAGTTAGTCTTGTAATAGATTTTCTACTTAGTTGGGACTGTGAGCATTCACACTTCAGCTTTAATGTCTTTGATCTAAGTAATTTCAAGCAAAAAATACATATTTTTCTTTTATTTATATGCGTAGATAAGATGAATTTTCATTTTAAAAAAGCATCAAATTATTTTTTGTTACAAAACAATTACATATTTATTTATGGTTTTCGTTAATAGCTTATAGTTGAAAGATACCACAAAGAGAAAAATCTACCTACTTTGGACAAAACGAAGTTTCTCGTGCCCGGGGACATCACCATGTCCCAATTTCTAGTTATCATAAGAAACAGGATAAAGATGAAACCGAATCAAGTAAGTAGAACTCAACTGTTTACAAGTAAATTTATTAATAGTCTATGATTTTTTTAAATATTTGTAGGGAACTCTCGGTGCTCTAGCCAAACTCTATCTTGACCGATTTTAAATCGTTTAATCTGACGTAACGAAGTCATTCACAATCTGCGTTAAATTTCAGGTTTCATGATTGTTATTATTCCATGTTATAAACAGTAATTGGTTAATTACCTCATGAACATTAGAAAATATTTTTTCAGTTCTAAACTAATATTATAAAGAGGAAAGATGTATGTTTGTTTCATTGAATGGGCTCCAAAACTACTGGAGCGATTTAAAAAAATCTCACCTACGGGAAACTACATCTTAAGTAGATGATATAGACTTCCCAAACGAGAAAGCGCGTAGGGCGTTTGTGGGTATGCCATTCTTGTTATGACTAACCTTCGGGTAGGTCTGTGCGGATGGAGTCCTATACGCACCCCCTGCCTGTCAAAAGGCGGGAACAGTACATAAAGCGTTGCGTTATGAGGAAAATGTGACATAAGCTACAATTTACGAGGGTGAATCGCAATTGAACAGCTACTGATAAATAAATATTCAATAAGAATCTAATTTTTTGAAGGTCGGTTAATATTTTTATTATTTACCTTATGTTATAGACGCGCGGGCTACTTTATGTCTACAAGATATCATATTTGTTGGATATCATGGTTCGTGCTCCTACCCGCAAAATTCGTTACATTAAGTCTTATAGTCTTTCAAGCTCATGCTGTGGGTAAAATAGGTCTTCAAAAAGTGTTTGTTTAAAATTTTGATAAAAAAAGATGTGATAAAAATGTTTTGTTAAGTGAATATACTACTAAGTGGGTGTGTATGTTTGTAAACATTTATACTTTATATAAAACATGATAACTAAATTACGTTAAGATATAAAAGTAAACGTCACAGCTTAATTTCTCTACGACTGGTGGTAGGTTTGATTAGTTAATCGTTTGATAAGTTATAATGAAAATTGATATAGTCTTTATTAATGCATTAATTCTATATTAATGCATTAATTTATGGATTTCGTTATTTGGAGGTTTTTGATTATCTTTGTTTTTTAAATAAATGGAGTAAAAATATAGAACCATTCCTATTTCATCCCTACGATTGAAGTACTATGAACTATAATCATTTTAGAAACACAGTACCTAAGTAATATAATATTGAGTTCTGACTTCTTTTTATTATTGGAATCAAATAAAATAAATTAATAGGTACATATCTACTAGCACAATTCATTTTTGTGTCTAAAATTATCTGTTTTCGCGCACGAATTATAGCCTAAATATGTCACATGCGTATGGTGTAAAGAATTTTTAAAATAGTTCCTGTAGATTCAATACAATCAAACAAACAATCAAATCTTTCCGCTTTATAATATTATCTAGTTTAAGAAAGATTAGATAACAAGCGGTAGGTAGGTTAGAAAAATAATTACGGATTTTTTTTACATAAAAGGTATCCGATATAATAATTTTGAGATAATTGCTTTTTAGTACTGCGAAAAACGTATCTTTCTTAAGATTGGATTTGCATTTGAATAAGTGCAAATATTCAAATCAATTAATGCTTAATTTGGATCAACTGGATCAACGATATTCATAATGTTTCAAAAGCAGAGAGCAACTACTTAATCGTGTCACGAATATATTTAAAAATCACCCAATGCTTTTCATTGACCTTTGATATGGAATGTTTGTTTTAAAAATGTAATAAAATTATTTTAGTGCCAAGATATAGCAAAAACTCATTTGTTCTGCTCGGAAGGCCTACTCTGGTTCGCCGAAAACGAAAATTCATCTATTTTCAAAACTCTAATACGACTCTAAAGGAACACATTTTTAGATAATTAATAATGAAACTGAGGAGGTAGGCCCCTGACACTGCTTCTGATGCACAGACAATATTGGCGCATATGATTTTTTAATAATTATGAGAACGATTCTTAATTTTTATAAACAAGCAGAGTAGCCACTCAGTTCATTCTTTCGTTCATTTGTGTCAGTAAGCACCACTGAGCAAACTTAGAAATTCGGATCAATGCATCATTTTGCTGAAATGACTCACTGAGTCGATTCAGTCAAGATTTACACACGTCTATTGCTTTTTGCTCGATGTTTTCATTAAATAGTTAAATCTGCAAATAAAAAAACTTGTACATGATTTTTAATATTCTAATCGGAAGAACTTATGATTTATGTGTACCATTCTAGTAGTTTCATAGGTTGTCTTAGATTTTTTTTAAACAATCCATTTCAATCTTCACCATTAGCATCAAAAATTTTGGTAAAACAAAACAACTGAAATAAAAAATATATTACACATAAGGCTCGTCTTTGTGAAAGTACACACATACATTTTTCTTTACTCGTGAGGACGCAGGGGCGTATTTAGTTTAGAGCCAAAGGGGCCTAGAGCGCAAGAAGCTGTTAATTATTTATGTTGGATTTATAATAAATAAAATACGCCAGTATGTGTAAAAAAAAGAAATCTCAGAACCTAGGCCGAAGAATGTAAGTGTATATAAGACTGCATATTTAAATGAAATATTTTTACAGGCGCTGTACTTGATAATCAATAACAGATCTATGCTTAGCATGAGTCTGACTATGTCACAGGCCCATGACGAATACAGTGACGAGGATGGCTTTTTATACATAACCTACGCGTCCCAAGAAGTATTTGGCTATAAAGACGGTATGTAATAATTTTCAATGAATGGTGTAGATGCGATTTATTTATTTATCCCTGGCAACTATAATTTACCACCAGTTCCAAATTTGGGGGTCATCTTTGTGAAGAACTGGCGAAACAAACTGCGACAAGAAAAGTAAATTGCTCCCTTTAAAACATATTTACAGAATGAACTAACTGTATCTTTTGGTTTTGCAATGTAGTGATCTGGATTGAGATTTTATTTAACTAATTACGGATCTGGTATATGCCAACCTCCATCTCTATTAAAATTCGGACGTTTTTTAATTTCAAGAGCCTCGTGTCTTGGTAAATAGTTTTGGTGCTGGTAGCGGCATAAAACTAATTACAAACGCGATGAAACCGTTTAAAAGTTGTTTCATTTATGGATAGTGTGCGTGAACATATCAGAGATAAAAATGTTGTTTGGTATGCTAAGGACTGCTATTTTCAGCCTAGCAAAGTCAATAAAGTATTTTAAGTCTTATATAACAAATTTTACCTTTATCCTACCTAAACCTTAACAATACCGATGAAATGATGATGAACGGCAAAGTTATACACTATTGTGGTATACCTCACCATCGTTAAGCTATTAATGTCTCACTGCCGGAGAACAGGCTTTCCCGTAGAAAGAGACATAGGGAATGGGTAACAGGTTAACGGGCCCAATGCGGATAAGTCCACCAAGGACTAGAAATGTAGCCGTGACCAACGGATTAACGTGCTTTGCTATGCTGAATTTTTGATTTTTTTATTTACACATTTAATGATAGGGCTTTGAAATAAATTTACGTCTGCAAACCCAAGCCTCGATAAGCGAACTCATTCCTGTGCGGTCTCTTCGTAATTGAGATAAAATATAGCACATGCTTTCAGATATGGCAGGAGCAAATGAAGAAATACAGGCCATCAGAGGTAGATTTCCTAACAAAGTACCAGTAAGTATTTGTAAAAAAATCACAATCAAAAAATATTTATATTTCGTTAATTTAATTATCAAATATAACCAATATTTTAATTTTAAGAATTATAAACGTGTAATTTAATATCCAAACGATGTTAGTTAAGTTTTTCTCTTATTTCAAAAAGGATATTTTTACAGATTCGGGTTGAAAGATATTCGAGGGAACGTGAGGTGCCAGAACTGGGAAGAACAAAATTTCTTGTGCCACAGGAACTGACAATGTCCCAGTTCCTTTACATTATTCGGACCAAGATGAAACTTAGAGACACTCAGGTAACAGTCTTTATCACAATGATCATCATCAGCCTATTAAAGCGAGGTTGTTTCAAATTACTATATTTTAGAAAAAAAAAAATCTAAGGCTATATTTACCAAATAAATTTATTTTTATGAAAATTAAACATATGATCGATGGTTTGCCAAACACAGAAACATAAACGGCAATAATCGGCGTAGTAAAAAAGCGGGCGCGCGAGTGCGTCTTTACTCTCGATGCGTATTAGTATGCGGGGAGTGAGGGAACGTTTCTACTTTTACCTACAAGCGGAGGTAAAAACTGGCCTTAACGTTCCACGGCTCGGGCTCTGATCTTCCCTATGAATGGAATCAAATGAGAACGGACCATAAGTAATAGCCGACTGTGCTGACCCATTGATGTGAGGTAACGACTGCTGATGCAGCCAGGCTTAAGGTGCCTTGCCAAGCATTGGCTCTAGCAAAAATAACTTTTGCATCTAAGACCGACCAAGTTCTTCCCATCGAGGTAAGGGTCTTGTTGATAGCCAAAAGCGTAGCTAGACGTGGGCGAAGTGGCACTATCCTCGGGGCATAAATCCCTCCGCACAGTCACGTTGGCTTCGCTGTCATTAGTACGTCATATAAGTCATAAATAAATTAATAAATATGTCTATTGAATAGATTGCCGGAATAGGTATTGAATTTGAAACAAATACGAATGTAACTTTACCCAGATCCAAATACTCCAAATAGTTTCGATAAATTAAATGTAAAATTTGCAAAACATAACATGGTAACAATTATCTTATCACTAGTACACAGTGTAATATATCGATGAAATATGAGGAACGGCAGTAATAATGTTATTGACTCCATTATATAATAACAGGCCACGGAATTTACCAGTGCATTGAGTACATGTAAACAAAAAAATATCTCTTCTTTCTCAAATATTTCCAAACTAACCTTGAACCAAGCGACTGGGAGGCTGATAAACGTTTGTTAAATAAGTGACTTTAAGAATATCTCATTTTATCGCACAAGTAATACACCTACGGCTACGACCTTAAATAATCTAGTCCTTATTTGTACAATTACAAACATACACAGTACGTACAGATACTCTGGACGAAAGATTTAAAAAATATATTAATACGTGTATTATGAGTGTTAAAAGAATATCTCTTTGGCTTTAAAGAGAACTAGAAATATAGAGAAAATTATCTATCAATAGATGTAGCTTAAGCAACTTTTTCCTATTTAATATTTTTTTATAGTTAGTGACTTGTAATGTGACGAGGTGTCTCTGTTTAGAGCACACAGCTCTATTTTTATTTCAGAATCGCAGTTATAAGTATTAGTGATAATGCATTTATTTGATAGTATTTAGTGTTTTCCATCAGCTTTTTCCACAGCTAGAAACTTCGTCCATAAGACGCTTCTTGATTTTAGAAAAGGGTAGAATAAAATATGCACATATCAAAGTTTAACAATACTGATATAATTGTTAAACAACTCAAAAGTACTTTCAATAAACCTGTTTCGATAATTATACCAAGAAAATCGTTGATACAGGCCCTCTACTTGTTGGTGAACGACAAAGTGATGGTGAGTCATAGCATGACGATGGCTCAGGCATACGATCAATTTCGTGGTGAGGATGGCTACCTGCACGTCACGTACGCGGCTCAACAGGTCTTTGGATGAGACCACGGTGAGTTTATGGTAGAACTTTATTTTGATTTTTTTTAAATCACTTTTTTACGTTTCGGATCCGAAAAATAATTGTTAAAAATATGTAGATACTTAACCTTAGGCCAGGCTCACTTGCTGAATTTTCCTTTTCAATTTCTATTCACTTGGTTTCTTCTATCTTTTACATGTACAGTACCGTTCTATATCTTTGCTATAACATTTCTATCTTTGATATAACAGTAGCAACTAAAAGCTCTAAACTAATATACCTTGTATATTTTTTGTGAACTCCTGTAATTGTTTGTCTGCTTTCTGATTTCATTATCATTTTGTTTGTTAGCTGTTGGTCTTCCTAAAATATTAGTAATAAGTAAATGACATAATAAACATATAGAAACCTAAATCAATTCATATAAACCTGAGACGCATTACTGTACCGATAAAACTACCATGGTCCGGGACAGCAGAATGTAAAAGGCAGTATAACCTGCGCGTGTCTATTTTGTTGTACCTATGGTCTTAATTTTTTTCATCTAATAACATAATTCTTAGCCCACACTGTTGGATTTTATTATGATTATGAATAAGAACTTCCCCGTTTTATAAGGCGGCGAAACTGATAGATCCAGGGAGATCAATTTCAAAATATCTCACTTTAATAATATTATCAATTTAATAACTAGAAAACAACATCACTGTTATATTAAACATAAAAAAATTACAACTACCCTTTTATCAAAAGTTAAGTACCAATAACTGTTACATTTGATTAAATTAATATAATAAAATATGAAAGCAAGACATGTTTGTCGTAACACTTTTTCAACATTATCATTGAAATGGTTATAATTAATAATTAAAAAGGGCGAGGACACTTATCTCCTTGTTTTGAAGCTGGCGCCTACTGATTTATTTATTACAACCGGGTCTGTTTATTTTAAGATAAAAAAATGTTGACAATAATAACGATATTAAATTACATACTTCTGGTTTTAAATAGAACGAAAAGGATCTAAATATAGGTATTAAATAATAGCATCCGAATTTTTAAAGTTTAGTATTTCAATTAATCGATCGGAATTTAAAATAAAAAAGAAATGGAATGTAAATTATTTCTAAATTTCATCCATGATTTAATCCGTTTTCTCTTTCACATGGAACGATTTTTAGTCATAAAGATTTATGCAATATACAATGATTTGTTATTCATTGCAATATACATAGCGCATTGTAAGTCCTTAGGAAGGTACTTGTTCTTTTTCTACCAGTTAGTAGTAATAGTTGATTAGGGTAACAAAAAATAAATGATGATATCGCTATTGTAGTTTTAGCAGCACGATATCGCTGTTGCTTTTAGTTGCCGAGGTCGCCGAGATTTATCGCCCCACATCTTTATGGTTGGGCGTGTTTTAGGACGAATATATCATCTTCAGATTCTAAACAAAATTAAAGGGAACTAAGAAATACAGATATACCGTTTCAACTTGCCACCCTGTTCTGTATTTTTCGGCTCTAGGGTAAATACGTCCCCTGGGCTGTAAAGAGTGTGAGTATGCATCATACTATTATGCATACGAAAACTACTCATAAGATAAGAAACTGATAAAGAAAATAAAATAAAAAAATCATTTTTAAACATCGAGAACGTACGTAAACTGATAATAAAATTATTTACCTTGTAGTTTTGACCTACGACCTCGAAATTGGGGCGATAATCGTCGAGAAAGCTTCCTTTTAAAAACATTCGACGTTTGTTGATGACTTTCTAAGTGTGTAAATATTTTCCAATTACTAATTGATAACATTCACCTTATTAACGTTTGCCCTACTATTATTATCCTTTACCGTCAATAAACTAAGTACTTACATGGTTTTGCCAATATATCAGAAACTGTTAAAACAATAACTACATTTTTTAAAGTATATATTTTTATATAAATGTAGAACCACTGGATTCAAAATTAAACCAAACCAATAATTACACTAATTCCAATTTTGCAACCACAATGCTACACTTATAAGTATCTTTGATGAACAAATGCTTAAAGAACTCGCCAAACTCAGGTGCCCCGAGATAGGACTCGAACTCCGAACCTTTTGCAATCCGGGCGAATGTTCTACCCGAAACAGTACAATTGCAATGTCGATCGGTAGAGAGGAGAGAGAATAAGAGGAGGACCGACAGGAGTTGCCTTGATTGCGATAGGTTGTGGGTTTGAGTTCATCTCGGGGTAACTGGGTCTGGTGGGTTCTTTGAGCATTTATTCATTAAAGATGTTTACCAAACCAATAAAATGAAGAATATGATGATGATGAGGATGATGTGTTGCTGATCATCTAAACAATTTTATTGCTTTATTAATAAAATCATTGAGTTCATCTGTTCTATTCTTAAAGTCGGTGATAAAGAAGTAATTAGCTAAACCACAACTTGACGATAACTTAAAAAATATACTTAAAAAAATACCAAATTATTTGTTCAAGTAATGGGTAGATAACAATTATTAATTTGTAATGTTTCGTAAACACATTAAAATAATACAATGTAAAAGTTATTAATAGGTTTCATTACTTTTTAAGTGATAATTTTATGAACACTGTGTTTTTTATTTTTCTCTAGGTAGTCCGTTTTGTCACTGATAATATAGGTACTATGTCAGTAGGGTAATATTGGGCATTCTGTCCCCCACTCATTCGTGTCGGCGTTTCGCCACCACTCACTCGTGGAATGACAGAATGCCCAATATTATAAATGGATTCACTATTAGAATTTATTAGAGAATTGATGCTATTCACGCTTTTTAATTCAAGTTTTATTGAATGGATAATCGACTAACCTGGTGACCATGGCAGCGAGATTGATCACATTTTTTCACTACACTGAATGAAACGTAAACATTCATTAGATTCCTTTAATATGCCTAACGCAATGAACATACATATTAAATATTTAGGGATAGGACTACGGTATACTTTTATAACTTTATGGATGAGCAGCTTGCCTCAGTTAACACCCGGAAATTATGGTAGTAAAATTATATACTCTATCCAGTTTGGCTCGTGGTCTCCCTGAATAAAAATTCAGTGCCGATTGCCTCGGAGTTGCCACTAGAGTATCATAATTTTAGTAGTAAAATCAAAATCAGAAATTATATACTCCATCCAGTTTGGCTCGTGGTCTCCCTGAAAAAAAATTCAGTGCCGATTGCCTCGGAGTTGCCACTGGAGTATCATATTTGTTTTAGTTCTATGAAGTCTCGACCCGATTGGCTCATGGTCTCCCTGAATAAAAATTCAGTGCAGTTTGCTTCGGAGTTACCATCTTGACTTCTAGATTTTTTCTGTACCCGATTGGTTCGTGTCTCCTCACCCAATATAGTTAAAAAGTAATACCAATAACCCCTAACTAGCTAGGTAACATCTAAATGATAATTGGAATCTAATAAATTATTTTGTTTCTCACTGTTTAAATACACACACTTTACACGTTGCTTATCGGAACACTGACTGACTGAATGTACAAACGGTGTGACTATTCAAGTTATAAGCGGAAGCGTTTTAAGAATTGGTTTGAACTGATCGCTATTATATTGCGTTTTTGCCTTGAAATAAAACCAATGTATGAAATTTAAAATAATTAAGTCCTCATTACAAAAAAATATAGTTTCATGTTTAAATTAATAACCAACGTAATAATTTAAACTCACAAAAAGTTTTTAGGTACTAATAGAATAACTAAACATACATACTTGTGATATATGTATTTATAATCTATCATTAACTAACTTAATATTTTACACGTGAGTATACTTTCATTTAATAATAACACTATACATTCTATTTAGAAAGTCTATTGTTTGATCCTATTTATTTATGCGAAAGTATTCAAGTTAGATAAATATCGCAGTATATGAATCAATGTGAACCATTATAATCTTATTTTCTTTGACTTGGACCACATTATATGCAACACTGAAGGTTATAGACTAGGAGTTAAATAAATAAAATCGATGACATGATGTAAAATAGATTTAAAACAGAAAATAATTCTTAACAATATTACTTATCGAGTTTTAGATTTTTCTAGTATCCTATCATAGTCCATAAAACAATTACAGTTATGCATCCGCGAGTAGTCTAATAAGCGAGTAACTAATGCTTTTGAAAATTTATTTTATAAAGACTATATGGTTTTTATTTTGTAATAATACGTATTTTTAATTGCCATCTTCCTGATGAGTCGTTGAAACGATTATTATTACTTATTTACATTATTAATAAATAGTAATAGTAAGTTTTTATATTACTATTAAAGAATAAAAACTGTGACATGTAATAAATCACTATTATTGAAGAATATATTAAAGAAAATAATATTCAAAGAACAATAAAAATATCTGTTTG